>OY728167.1:25591987-26904719 GCA_963277665.1 Viscum album
ATTGATAAATATGATCTAATTTTAGCCATCCAAAACATACAATGTCAAACCGAAATATTGGCTCACTTACATACACAAGGACCTTTTGGATTTATAGTTTTAGAGAATTGGGACCAACTATTACATAATAATACCCATGTCCTCATGTGATCACTTTTTCTACTATACCCAGCATTAATTATTCCATATTAAGACTTCATAATCTCCTATAGGAAAGCCTTCTATAAATATCTCACTTAACATCATTATTTATAACCTGGAGAAAAGAAACAGAAGAAATGTGATCTCAAGTGGTCAATAAGGGTAAACATAGGCATTAAAAATTGAATATCTTCAGTGAGTACAATATGAGCATAAGGGTATGAGAACATATTCAAATTTTATGAGAATTACATAGGATAATGAATACCCATAAAATCTAGATCATTAATCATGTGAAATGGAATAGTCTTTAACATAGGAAATATTTATAATAATCAATAATCATGAGACATGTGATGTCAATCCTTGTCAAGGGAACCTATAAAAACTCATAGAAAGAATAGAGAAAATGTGTTCGTATCTTGGAACATTATTTTCATCACCTGTGTTAGAAATAACTAGACCTTAGTTAAATCCATAGGAGAAACCTCCTTGGTTAACTTCCTCCTTGCTATTAAAGACAAGGAACACTACTCAATGCATTGGAGATCCATAGCAGGCTCACCCATCTTATAATCTATATCGGGCTCACCCATCATCATGATCTATATTGGACTAAAATATAATAATTAATAATTTCAAAATACCACACATGAATATAATTCATGGAATATTTCATTTTCATCATCAAACTTTTAAAAAAACTTGTACTCCTTTATAGCATTATTTAACCTTGGAAAATACACTAGTTTCATGATAATCTATTTAAAATAATCATTTTAATACATATAGAGAAAGAATATGAATGGTATCATAATATAATATTACCAGTGAAATATATTAATCAATAAAGGATGTTTTCATAGTGTAAAATTCCTTTAAAATAATATTAAAACATTTCTTTGAAAATAGAGGAAAATGTAATTTTATTTTGGTAATATTTTATAAAAATTTCTAGAATAATAGTAAAAATATTTTATTTGAAAATAACCATGTAAAATTATAAATTAATAATTAAATAAAATAAATTTTATGATAGTAGGAAAATCTATTCATGTCGTAAATGTTAAAGATAAACATTCTTTTCAAAATTTTCAAAAGAGAGTCGAAAATGACCCTAGAGGAAAATGTTAAGAAATTTCCTTTTAAATATTTTAAAAAAAGTAAAAGATAATATAAAATAACTTCATTAAATAATTTATTTTTTGGAAAATAACATTATATAAATAAAATAAATAATATGGAGGAAGATTTTGGTTATCCTCTAAAAACTTTAAAAAAATATATTTAAAGGAAAACTCTTTTACAACTTTTTAAAAAATCCATTTGAAAGCAAGAACGTAATATGGAACATAAAATACCATGATTATAAAAAAATCATGATATTATATTTCAATAGTTAGTGTATACACCATATAAATGAATATTGGTGCAACAATAAAAACATGTCTCAAGGAAGAAACTTTGAGATGATAAACCCTTGTAACTTGGTAATAATTGAATCAAAAATTCATTGAATAAAGGAACATAACATTATTATTTAAAAAATATTAATTTACATGAAATAATATTTTAAAATTAATTCATGGGAAATAAGTACAAAATATAAAATAAATCATGTATTATAACATGAATTATGGCTTAAATAATTGAAATTGAGACCATGAAAACCCTTACAGCTCATAAAAGAGAAAACTTCAAAGTAACTTTAAATATCATGATAAAAGATTAATTAATGATATAATATCTCAATTGGTATCATATAAATCTTATAAAAGTAAGTAGTTGCATATTACAATACATGTCTCAAAGAAAAAAATATTGAGATGAATAATCCTAACAATAATAATATTGTTGAAGAAATAATTCATCAATAAAGTTATTATGTGTAACAATTTTAAAACCAAAAAAACAAGTTTAAATAATAAATAATATAATTATAGGTTATTTCACACATAATATTTCCATAACATGGTCATTGAAGTAAAAAATATAACTCAATGAATGGAAATTGAGTTAAGAAACCTCTCACCTCGAGTCCTGACTAGCTATGTACATTCATTAACTCCTTTATAATAAAATTATATTAATTATTTAATTATTTAATATCTTTTTATAGTTTTATTAATTTATCATTAAACTATTTATTTCATTTATTTAAATTACATATTTAATTACTTAATCAGTTAAGTCCATGTCGGGTGTTTTGAGGACGTTAGATTCATAATTGAAAAATGACTTTGGTAGTTTGACTAGGGTCAATGTGGTAATTTTTACATAATATGATGAATAACTATCATTTTTATACATAAAATAAAATTTTATTATCATCCATTAAAGTTTTATGTGAAAAACGAATCACATCACTTCGTGGAAGTGGTATTCCACACGTATGCACGAGCGACATTATAATTTTTTAATGGGTGGAAGGGTAAGAAGTTAAGAAATAAATTATATTTATAGAATCATAATTATTTCATGAATATCATATATATTTATTAAATCCATGATAATTACCATCCTTGTGAGGTAATGATGAAAAATTAAGCACATCGCTTCGTGGAGGTGGTAGTCCACATGTACACATGAATGATGTTTTCATTCTCCATTTGATGGAAAGGGAGATGAAAAGGGGTTGTACCATAGTCATAATAAAATTTTAGTGTAGTGGATATTCTTTTTTTATTATATAATCATGGTTTAAGAATATTTTAATGAGTTGTAAGAAGAAGTAAAATGAAAAGGATTAGTTAGGAGTTATACAACTTCATTGGAAAACCACCATTGGCTTACACCTTAAGCCTTATAGGTTGGTCTTTTGATGAGAACAAAGACTCTGGGTCATAGGTAGTAAGTTTTTTAAGGTATTTTTTCATGTATTGGAAAATATATTGTTCTCAAAAAAATTTAGGAAGAGAGAGGTGGAGGTTCCCTTTTCTAATTGATGGGAGTGGAACCCTTGGAATTACTTAAAGTATTAAAGTAATATAAACTAATTTTCACAGAAAAAAGGAACCCAGTTGAAATATATTTGAATATTTGATGATACTGGTCAAACTAAACTCATACAATAGAAATAACGAAGATGTTATATATATTTTCAAAGCCTTATCACATTATTTTTAACCTTAATTACCTAATTTATCTTTATCGAGGTGACAAATACTTACCACGATAACTATTCATTATGATTGAAAACAAAGTTTAAATTTTTAAAAATTCTGGAAATGTTAATCCCAAATATGGAATCAATTTTATCAAATTCATTACCGATAAGTATCATAAATTAATTTTAAAATAACCCTCAAAATACGAAAAAAAAAGTTTTCCAGAAAAATGTATTTGTAAGTATAAAAATGTTTTTATACCAAAAGAATAATAATGTTGATTAAAATAAAAATAATTGGATTATTTTCAATAAAAAGTAACTAATGAAATTTTTAAATCAATTAAAAATTAAATGTGACTTTCTTAATACCTCAATAGAAAATACTTTTCCTATAAAATTAGTATTTTATTACTATTCACTAAAAAATTAATCTTTTTTGAAAAATATCAAAATATAATCTTAATATAATTTTGATATGCTAATTTAAGAAATAAAAATTTTTTATTAAATAAAATTTATAAAAGTGGTATAAATTAATTATAATATTCACTCACAAAAATAAATAAAAACCATTTTAAAAGAAAAAATGTTTTTTAAATATATTATGACTTTACTAAAAAATGATTTCTTATTTATTAAGAATTAATAAATAAATTTTTATTGACTAAGAACTTGATATATATATATATATATCATAATGTGTTTACTCTTATTTATACTCGCGAATTCAATGGCTAAGTTATAACAATCATATTTAAATAATAATATTTTGCATTTATTAAAGCTCAATTTTTCATGTCTTATACACTATAGAAAATAGTCCTATTTTAAAATCTTGGGGTATTAAATTCTCCCTCATTCAATAAATTTTTTCCTCACAATTTTATCTTAATCTTGGTAATCAATGGTGTTACATTTGAAAATACCTTTATTGATAACCAACATCATAGAAAGGGTTAATAAAACTTATTTTTGAAAAGTGGGAAAGGAAAATATAAAGTTCATCTAGAATAACACATAATTAGGTTTCCAAATAGAAGAACATTAGTGGGATGTGAAACTATAGACATGGAGGAAAAAACTAATGTACAAATAATGATGGAGAGTAACCGAGAACACTGATCACAGGAAAGTGAAATATCATGAGAAAGCCAACGACCATAAAACCACAAACCAATAATATGTGAAAAAAACCATAAATTCCTCATAATTGAAGGAAACCGAATAACATTTTTATTCAATATTCTTTTCCTATAGTTGAAGAATTTCAATATTATCTATACTAAGAATATATGGAAATATTATTACTTGATTTTCATCTATTTTATAAGAACAATTTCATAATTTGGTTGTGTTTTGATCAATTTCCACTTCCATCACATATCTTATTCCAAGAAATGAATTTTCAAGATGAATTTTTCATGCTTGAAGCATTAAAATCAACTTTTAATGGATCATGTGATCCATAAAAGGATAAAAAGTTGTTCCTATTGTATTTACTAAATCCAAAATGGTTAGGATGAGATAAGATAATAACCAAAATGAATAAACCTTCATATAAATAAATAATATATTTAACTCCAAAATTTCTACAAAAACACCAAAGATTCAAGTTAGATCATTCCATAAATAAAAAACTCTATATATTCCAATTAACATAAATAACCTTAACATTAAAGAATGTTTTAATGTTAAAGGTTATCTCATACCTTTAAACTTATATCCCCAAAAATGTAATATAATTATTTATAAATAATCCTTCACATTAAACCTAAGGGTTACATATGCCTTAACCTAATAAAACTTCTCCCAAAATATCATTAATCTCATTAAAATCTAATCACTTAAAACATTAAAGTGGTGTCTATACCTTTAAAATTTTTATCAAACATAAAAATATAAACCCATGATGGTATCCATAAATCATAAGTTTATCGCACATGAAAACATTATAATCTCCAAATGTATCTAAATGCTTCATTTGATACCAACTATAACATCCTTAAACCCACACTTCTAGATTCAGTGCTAAAAAAATATTTATATTTTTTGATTTGATACCAATAAAGATGAACCAACTTTTTCCATCAAAATCATGAAACATAAAATGGAAATATTGGATCACATACATACCCAAGGACATTTTAGGTTTAGAGTTTAAGATAATTAGAAATAAACTCGTACATAACAATACCCATGTCCTTAGGTGAGCATTTTTTCCTACTATACCCAATATTTCTTATTCCATATTAATTCTCAATCATCTACCATAATAAACCCTTTTAGACATATCTTACTTAACATAAATATTTATAACCTTGTGAAAATAAACATAATAAGGTTAATCTCAAATGCTTGTTAAGGCTAAATATAGGGATTAGAAATTGAATATCTTTGGTGAGTACAAGATGATCATAAGGGTATGAGAGAATTTTCAAAGTTAATGAGAATTATATAAGAGAATTCATACCCATAAAACTTGGATCATTAATCATGTGACATGGAATAAATCTTTAAAAAGTCATGTTTCTTAATAATCAATAATAATGAATCATGTGATGTTAATCTTAATCAATTAAACCATTAAAAACTTATAGAAATCATAGATAAAGTGGTTTGGTATCTTGGAACATTATCTTCACCACATGTGTTCCCTCATGTTAGAAATAACTAAATCCATTTTAAATCCATAAGATAATCTCCCCAGTTAACTCCCTCCTTCAATCCTTTAAAGACAAGGATGATTATCCAATTCATTAGGGAGATATATTAGGCTTACCTATCGTATAAGATATATCGATCTCACCTGTCATCATGAGATGTACCAATATCACCCATCATAATCAATAATTTCCAATTACCACACGTGAATATAATACATGGAATCTTTTATCTCCATCATTAAACTTTTAAAAACAACTTGCATTCTTTTAAAAATTTATTTACTCGTGGAAAATAAATAGGTTTTGTGATAATATCTTTAAAAATCATAATAAGAAATACAAAGAAATAATAGGGATTTTATCATAAGATATTATTCCTAGTGAAGAAGATGAATCGTTAAAGGATATTTCTAAAGAGTAATATTCCTTTAAAAACATTTAAAATATTTCTTTGAAAACAAGTGAAAATAACCTTTTATTTTGGTAATATTTTATGATAATTTCTAAAATATTGGGAAAAATTTTATTTTAAAATAAAAATGAAAAATTATAAAGTATTCATCAAAACAAATAACTTCCATGATGGTGTTAAAATCCTTTCATGTTTTAAATGTTAAAAATAATATTTATTTTAAAACCTTTGTAAAGAAGGTCAAAACTGACCCATGTGAAAAATGTTAAGAAATTTCCTTTTAAATATTTTAAAATAAGGTAAAATATCATAAAAAATAATTTTAGTAAATAATTTATTTTTATAAAATAAAATAATTAAAATAATATAAAAACATAGAGGAAGAGTTTGGTAAAAAAACCTCTAAATTTTTTAAAATAATGCTTTTAAAGAAAAACCCCATTATATCCTTTTAAAACTAAAAACCATTTTAAATAAATAATATAAGAAGGAAAATAAAATACCATGAGTATAAAAAGATTCATAATATTATATTTCAATATTCAATTTATACAACATATAAATGAATATAGGTGTATCAATCAAAACATGTCTTGAGGAAGAATATTTGAGATGATAAATCCTTTCAACTTAGGTAATGATTGAATCAAAAATCCATTGAAATAAGGAACATAACATGATTTTATAAAACCTATAATTCCCAAGAAATAATATATTAAAAAACATTCATTGTAAATAATTACACCATATAAAATAAATCATGTTGCATAACATGAATTATGTCTCAAAGAATTGAAATTGAGACCACAAAAATCCTTACAACTTTTATAAAATTAAAATAAATATATCATGAAATTTAAAACTTTAAAGGAACTTTAAATATCATGATAAAAGAGTCATTCATGATACAATATCTCAATTTATAGTATATACACCTTATAAAAGTAAGTAGGTTCATATTATAAGGCATGTCTCAAAGAAATAACATTAGATGAATAATTCTTATAAAGATCGTATTGTTGAAGTTATAATTAATCAATGAAGGTATTATATTTCATAATTTTAAAACCACATAAAACAAGTGGAGAAAAACAATAAAATATAAGTTCATTTCACACATAATCTTGGCATTACATAGTCACTTAAGTAGAATTACAACCCAGTGAATGGAAATTGAGTCAAAAACCCCTTACCTTGAGTTGTGACTCACTATGTATGTTATTTAAATACTATGTAATAAACTTATATTAATTATTTACTTGTTTAAGAACCATTTATAGTATTATTAATTTATCATTAAACCATTTATTTCATTAATTTCGATGACATATTTAATTATTTAATATGTTAAGTTCACATCAGATGTTTAGAGGATGTTCAGTTCATAATTAAAGAATGAATTTGGTAAGTTAATTATGATAAAATGGTTCATTGTTCCATAATATATAAAATATTAATCATTAAATAATTAAAAATATTATACATAAAATAAAATTTTATAATCATCCATGAAATGAGGATTTGAAAAATAAATTTCAGCACATTGGGGAGGTGGTATTTCACATGTACGCATGAGCAATGTTATCATTTTTTAAGGGTGGAAGTGTAAGAAGGTAAGTAATATATTATGTTTGTTGGAGTAGATTACTCAAGAGGGGAGGGGTGAATTTAGTAACTATAAAAATTTCTGTAAAAAGTATTTCTAAAAAGATTTCTCAAAGATTAAATTCAGCCCAGTTAATCAAGGTTATACTGTTATAAGAGTTTGACTATTTAAGTAACTTCTTAGAAGATTGATTAATTATTAGTAATCTTAATTTGTGTTATTAATATTACTTTTAATGTTATTCTACTAATACAAGCTAGTTATAACTTCTCTCCAATACTAACTATCAAAGTGAAATTAGTTATTTCTGAATTATACAGTAAAGCAATAAAACAGAGAAGACTAATTTAAGAAGCACCGCGGATATGAAACAAGTGATTTAGTCTCAAGTCGAGACATAATCCACTCCACTTGGTGATCACCTGCCACCAAGAATTTTATATAAATAAACTTTGATCCACACCCTGGATCAGGGTTAACAACAGTACACAGACTGTCTAGGTCACACAAGGACCTCTTCCACAGTTTTCGTGAGTAAAGAAAACAACCATGACACACAGGGACCTCTTCCACAATTTTCAGTGGGTATACAAGAGTAAATAGAGGTTTGAGTAAGGATGTCTTATATCCTTTAGTTTAATGCAGGAGACAGAGTGTGTTGTTCTAAATATACACACTCTACTCGAAAGGTAATAAACAGATACACAACAGAGCAGAAATATAGAGATGAGTTTAGAAGTGCTCTGAGTGTTAGTCTTTACTGCCCTGGACTTCTTGAGATGAAGTAGATGCAGATCTCGATTCCTAGTCAGTAAAACAGAGTGTCATGATTCAGCTTGTGTTCTTAATGAGGTTCTACAATGCGAAGATTTTCTTCCGTATTCCAATGTACAGAGTATGTTCTTCAGCAGAGTCGGGTTGCATGCATGTGACAATCCTTCCTTTAGAAATTCTCTCGGTGTTCTTCGTTATCATGCTCACAGCCTTTTGTTTTTTTTGTTCAGTATCGCACTCTTTGATTCTTGGTCACACTTCTCTTTAATCTTAGAATGCATGTGTTGGAGCCGACAGGTTGCATGGATACCGCACCTCGTACCTCATACTATTAGATAATATGTCTATAAAGAAACATTAATTATGTCAATGCATTTAAAATCTTCAAATATGACCGTAGGAGATTAAATTGAAAAACGACAAAATAGTTTAAGAGACGGTGTCACAGTAAGTCATGGAAATGGTGTTGCATTCACACGGAGTTTAGATTGATCATGGTGTCTCATGGTCACGGTGTCTCACGGTCATGGTGTCTTGTTCACGGTGTCTGATTCATGGTCTCTTTTTCATGGTGTCTTATTAACGGTGTCTTGTTCATGGTGTCTCTTGGTCACGGTGTCTTCTTGTTCATGGTGTCTGATTCTTCGCGGTGTCTACTTCACGGTGTCTGATGGTCATGGTGTCTAATTGTTCATGGTGTCTGCTTGGTCACGGTGTCTGATTCTTCATGGTGTCTACTTCACGGTGTCTGATGGTCACGGTGTCTGCTTGTTCATGGTGTCTACTTCACGGTGTCTACTTTACAGTGTCAGAAATAAATAACCAGTAGCAGACTTATGGTGTCTCATACTTTTCAAAGTAATTGTATTCAGACTTAAGAAATGATGATAATAGAATGGATTAGACTTAAGGATTTGTCAAATAAGGTATTATGAGAGTAGATCAAAGATATTATAAAGTAAATAAACTGAATGTAGAGAAATTAAAATCTTGAATGTCTCTTCTTAAAGCATAAGACTACTTAAACAATAATACACATGAATCCACATGATTATGATATAATTTACAGGAGTTAACTAGGATGAATAGGATTTTTGATCATTAAAACATGATTAATACATGAGGAGTCCAACAATCTCCCCCTTTTTTATGATCATAAATCATGTAAAGTTAAAGTGTATATTGGATTCAACTATAGAGATAAATGGATAATATATATAAATTTCTCTCCCTTTTGGGATTATCAAAAAGATGGAATAAGATAATTCAAAAGTGCACATTCCATTAATAGTGCATAAGGTCTAGTACAAACAAAAGAGCAATATAAAAACAATATCATTCCTATCAAAAAGGAGTAATTATTGTTCTTCTTTAGGGGTTGGCCTTCTATTTACCTTTAGTAGCAGTGGCAGAAGAGGAAGCCATAGGAACAGAGGTTGAGGTAGAAGAAGGGAGTGAGGTGGTTGAAAAAGATGGTAAAGGAAGGCCTTTAAAGACTGATAGAGCCAAAATATGAGAAATAGAAGATCTAGGAAGTTATTGATCGAGAATCATAGGCCTGATCTAACTCAGGGCTTGGCTGATAGACATAGTAGTGGAGGATAGGGCATAAGTGAAGGTAGGCAGTCCAGGTCTAAGAGGTGCAGCTACAGGAGCAACAATAGTTGTACTCTGGACATGAAGATAGGGCCTCAGGAGTTTGATGAAATCTGCAATGATCTCTCCACCATACTACATGGCTTTCTCAAAATCATCCTTTTTCTCCATAAACTTGTCCAATAATTGAGTAAACTCTATGATATTTTGGACTTGGGTCTTGAAATCTTGAGTCACGGGAGAATTCCTGAGATTTCCTACAAGATACTTGAAGTGATTTATCATATCGGTCTTGGAGAAGATTTTGTTAAAGTAGAAATCCACTTTCTTGGAAATCTCTTACTGAGCAACATTACCAATTTTTTAGTGTATTTGGACTAGGTAAGAACTCTATCACTATTAGTGACAACTTCAGAGAGAGAAGTCACATTGAAACCACTGAGTGTAGTCTGAAGGTCTTCTTTAACCACTGTCCTGAGCAGGTCACTGTCTGAAGAAGGTTTGGAGGATTTACCAGATGCTTTAGATGCATTAACAGTTGTGGTCAGAGATTTGAGTTGAATTAGCACCTTTTGAAGATACCTGGTATACTCATCAGTGAGTTTATTAATATTCACAACAATATCTCTCATTTCCTTCATAGTTTGTTTGTTCCTTTCAGTGAAATTTTCATCTATGGAAGATAGCTAAGGTTGAATCTGAGACACAACAACCAGTGGGATTTGAGGAACAACAGGTTCTTCAGGATGAGCAACAAGCTCTGATCTCGAATGCAGTTCTCTCTGCATTTCTTCAACCATACATCTTAGGGTCTTTACTTCATCGCTGAGCAGATTATTTTCCACTCTTACTTCTGGAATCTCATGAAGCGTTTTAGGTTGTATTTTCCAAATAACTTTCTCCAATAATAGAGAGGTGTCTCTATCACTTAAAATGGTCATAGGAATAGGTTGGGTATTCATGAGTTTCTCAACTCCAGAAAAGAGGGTAGCACCAAATTCCCTCAGATCATCCTTACTCACAAAAGATGGTTGTTCAGATAAAGGTTCAAAAATAGGGACTGGTATAGGCTCAGGTTTCTTCTCAGGTGCGATATTGGACACTGATTTCAACCGGAATAGTGAGAAAAGATCAAGGCTGGTTGTTGAAACCTACTGAGAGTCATCCATATCATAGAAACTGGGTAACTTATATTGAGTTTCTACAAAACTTGACTCAGTCAGATGTGAAGCTTCCATAGATTCGAGATTTGGGGCTTGCTCCGCCTCAACAGGTGCCTCCTTCTCAGGACTGAGATGCTGAGGATCTCGGTCTAATTCCATAGACTTAGATCTAAGTTCCTCACCCATTTCCTATCTAGCCAGCTGAAAATATACCTCCATCTGTTCTTCATCCGAAGGGATGATTTCAGGAATAGATTGTTCCACTGGGAGTTCCTCAAGATTGGCTTCTTTCATAAGCTCTTCTACTATATGTTCTTCCATGGCATTCTTTTCAGATTATTTGACAACTGATTCTGTTTCAGCCTTAGGTTGAGTTTCTAGATTAACAGCTTCTTTAGGATAAAGGACTTATTCTTCAAGAACTTCATGAGGAACAGTAATCCTGTCTTCCTTAATAAAAATAGTTGCCCTAGGTGTCACTTCAGCCTCTTGTTCCTCTTCTTCAGGATACTCAACAATTTCATCTAGTTCCAAACTAGGATCAGAAGTATCTTTTGGTCTTGAGGGATAATCCACAGGATTGAATTTTTCATAAACTCTATCAATGTATTCCACCCATTCCTTTTTCCAAGGATTCCAGTTTATTTTCATCCTCTTGATGGTTCATTTTGAAAGGCATTACTCATAGTCTTTTATAACTTCCTCATTAGGTCTAAGCAAACCTTTGGCATGCAGCATGGCTAAGATAAGCCAAGCGTAAAACAGGGAAGTTGACTTGGATGTGGCTTCGATAATCTCACACATATGATGAATGATATACTTGAAAAGGTTGATCTTATGCCCATTTTTCATAAGGTGGATCATAAACACATCTTGATATTTCAAAACAGAAAAATCACCTTTTTTGGAGCTAGCTAGATTCTGAATAAACTTGAACAGGAGCCTTGATTCCCCATCTAGTTTAGTAGCAATGGCCCTCCTCTTGGTTCCATTTCCAATTAAGGCTTTCAAAGCATATTCCAAATCAAATAATTCGGTTGAAGGTGGAGTTCCTCTCTAATAATCCTCACAGATTCCTTTATAAGGTATCCTAAGGCATGCATCCCATAACCTCGAAGAGAATGAGCATCTCTGGCCATTGACCCAGCTTCTTACAATATAACTATCACCAAAATCAAAAGATAACTGTACTTACTGGTAAAACTGAGCCAATAACATAAGGTCGATGGGTCTATCTTCCTTTGAGAACCACTCTAACCATCCTTGTTGTTCTAAAAATTTAAATACCAGAGACTTAATAGAAAGAATCCATTTGGGGAAAATCTCTTTCTCATGTACAACAATGTGGTTTACCAGATTTGGATTTAAAGTTCCTTCAAGTGCTAGCTTAGATGCAATCTTCTTCTTCTTTTAACTGCTCTTCTTAGGTGTCGACAATGAATGGCGTTTCATCCTGGGCATATACTGAAGGTTCGAGAGAGAGAAGGGTTCCAAGGATGAAGAAGGGTTCGAGATGAGTAAGTAGAAGAACCCCAAGTGAAGAATCAAGTGATACTTTCTTTATTTTATCATTTAGGAATACCAAATGTTGAAAAAGTAAAGGCACGGGAAAGTAAAGAAGGGAAAAGATTAATTATCACGGTACAGGTTTTTACAAAAAAAATTATAAATAATTTTTATGGTGAGACTCTATCTGGTTATTACAGTGAGATAGTAAATGCACGTTACGGTGAGACAACGAACGAGCTTCATGGTGAGACAATGAAAGAACTTCTCAATGTGTGTTACGGTGAGATAGTGAATGAACTTCTTAGTGTGCATTACGATGAGACAGTAACCATTAGACAGTAATCACAAAATGCTGACTGTGAGACCATAAACATGAAACAGTAAGATATCAAACAGTAAGACATGAAACAGTAAAAATTAAGATATCTATTTGAGATTTATCATGCCTAGTTCATGTATGATGTAGTCTATTCTCTCAGAATTTAATGGTTTGGTGAATATATCAGCAAGCTGATATTCAGTACCAATGAATTCCAAAGTTATATCACTTATTTGATAATGATCTCTCAAAAAGTGATGTCTTACATCAATGTGATTTGTCCTAGAATGTGAAATAGGATTTTTCGAGATGTTAATAGCACTTGTGTTTTCACAATTTATAGGTACATGTTTGAATTGATATCCATAATCTAGTGATGTGTGTTTCATCCACAAAATTTGTGCACAACAACTGCCAGCAGCTATATATTCAGCTTCTTCATTAGATAATGCAACAGAATTTTGTTTCTTACTACACCATGATACTAGTGACTTTCCTAAAAGGTGACATGTTCCAAAGGTTCTTTTTCTATCTAACTTACAGCCACTAAATTCTGCATCAGAATAACTAAATAATTCAAATGATTGTTCTTTAGGATAGAATAGTCCTAGATTAGGTGTATGCTTGAGGTATTTGAAAATTCTCTTTACAGCATTTAAATGAGATTCCTTAGGATTTTCTTGAAACCGAGCACACATACACACACTAAACATAATGTCCGGACGACTAGAAGTTAAGTATAGTAAACTTCCAATCATTCCTCTATAAGTGGTTTGATCAACATATTTTTTATCTTCATCAAGATCCAACTTACAAGTGGTACTCATGGGAGTGTCACTAATTTTAGTTTTATCCAATCCAAAACATTTTAGAAGATATCTTGTATATTTACTTTGAGTTAAAACAATACCATCATTATTTTGAAAGATTTGAAATCCAAGAAAGAATTTTAGTTCACCCATTAAACTCATTTCAAATTATTTTTTCATTATTTCAGAAAAATCAACACATAAAGAATTCTTCAAAGATATGAAAATAATATCATATACATAAATTTAAACAACTAAAACATCATTAGAAATTCATTTTATAAAAAGGGTAGGATTAGCTATTCCTTTTATAAAACCTTTGGAAATAAAAAAAAAGTACTCAATCTATCATACCAAGCTCTTGGAGCTTGCTTTAAACCATATAAAGCTTTCAATAGTTTAAAATTATGATTTGGAAAATTGGGGTTTCTAAATCAAGGGGGTTGTTCAACATAAACATCCTCAGCTATATACCCATTTAAGAATTCACTCTTAATATCCATTTGATATAGTTTGAAATTAAGATGTGCAGCATAGGCAAGCAGGATTTTAATGGCTTCAAGTCTAGCTACTAGTGAAAATTTATCCTCATAGTAAATTCCTTCTTCTTGACTATATCCTTGTGCAACTAATCTAGCCTTGTTTCTAACTATGTTACCAGATTCATCTACCTTATTTATAAACACCCATTTAGTGCCTATGGTGAATGTGTCCTTGGGTCTTTCAAAAAGTTTCCAAACTTTGTTTTTTTAAAACTGATTAAGTTCTTATTGCGTAGCCATCAACAAAAATTCATCATTGATAGCATCATTAATGTGTTTAGGTTCAAGTTGTGATAAGAAGACTTGATGTTCAACCTGATTTCTAAGAGAATCTCTAGTTTGAGTTCATTTGTCTAAGTCTCCTACAACAGCATCTAAGGGATGGTTCTTAAGGGTTCTAATAGTTCTAGAAAAAGAGGGACTGGTGATTTTAGGTTCATCAATAGATCTAGGTTCATTGTGACTTGATTCTAAGGAATTTCCAAAGATGGAAGTTTTCACAGATTCTTTCACAGAATAATTTGAGGATTTTGAATTGATTTTCAGATTTGATATAGCATCCTCCAGATTCTTTGGGATGGTTTTAGGCTTATGTGGATCTATTTCATCAAATTTGACATGAACAAATTCTTCCACACATTTAGTTATTTTATTGAACACTCTATAGGCTTTACTAGACATGGAATACCCTAAAAAGATACCTTCATCACTTTTGGATGAAAATTTGTCAAGATTGTCTTTGGTATTTAGAATATAGACTTTGGAACCAAAAAATTTGAAGTAGCTAACCTTGGGTTTTCTATTGTTCCATAATTCATAAGGATTCCTCTTAAGAATATGTCTGATCAACACTCTATTGATTATGTAGCACGTTGTATTGACAGCTTTAGCCTAAAAATAAATAGGTAGGTCATATTCACTAAGAATTGTTCTAGCAATTTCTTGCAGGGTTCTATTTCTTCTCTCTACAACTCCATTCTGCTGAGGTGTTCTAGGGGCAGAGAAATTGTGACTATAACCATTTTGTGAGCAAAAGGATTCAAACTCTTGATTTTCAAACTCACATACATGATCACTTCTTAAGGATTTAATTCTAATTCCACTACTATTTTCTACAGACTTGGAATATTTAGTAAAATAAGAGAAGGATTCACTTTTGTGAGCCATAAAAAAGGTCCAATTATATCTAGAAAAGTCATCTACAAGAACATAAAAATAGTGATTCCCAATTAAACATGAAACTCTATATGGTCCAAACAAATCTATGTGAACCAATTCAAGAGGTTGAGAAGTTGACATTTATTTCTTTGGTTTGAAGGAAACTTTGTGTTGTTTTCTCTTTTGACAGGGATTACACACTTTTTCATTTGGAAACTCAAGTTTGGGTAAGTCTCTAACATAGCTTTTTTTAGTTATCCTTCTAAGGGAGTGAACATTACAGTGTCCTAGTCTCCGATGCCAAAGCCAAGATTTTTTTTGAAATACATTTAAGCATGATGCATTTTGAGAATCTAAAGTATCTAAATTAACAGAATAAACATTTTCATTTAGTAATGTGGAAAATACTAATTCATCTTTAGAATTTAAGACATTACAAGCATCATTTTCAAATATAACATGAAATCCATCATCAAATAATTGTGAGATACTAAGCAGATTATATTTTAAACCATCAACAAACAGTAATTTAGAAATTAAAACTGAGTTAGAGTTACCGATTTGGTCGAGGCCAATAATCTTTACCTTGGCATTGTCACCAAATGCGACATGTCCCCCATCTAGTTTTATTAGGTTATTGAAGCATGAGTAGTCTCCTGTCATGTGCCTTGAACATCCACTATCCAAGTACCATATACTTTTTCAAGATCTCTTTAATCATCTTTCCTATGAAATGATCAAGCAAAAACAGATTTTGTTACCCATACTTGTTTGGGTCTAGTAACATTAGTAATAAGTTCCTTAGGAACCCATATTTGCCTCATAGGTTTCCTACAATAATTATGTAAAGTATTTGAAAAATAAACTGTATTTGGTCCACAAAAACTTGAAACAGTAGAATATGTATCATAACTTGAACTAGTTGATTGGCGTCCAGAACTGGGAGTAAAACTGTATGTCCTAGATTTAGAAACAAATTTTTTTCTACTAAGGTTTATTTTACCAGGTTGATAGCCAATGTCAGCATTGTATTTAGGGAAAAAAATTCCTAGCATTTTGGTAAGGGTATTTTTTCCATTAGTAAACTTTTCTAAGTCACTCTTTAATTGATCATTAGATATTTTTAATTCATTGTTTTCTTTGAGTAGTTGAGCATTTTTCTCCTTTTTAGTTGTGAGTTTATATTTAATAGTCACATTAAGTGCATGTTGTTTCTTCAATGATTTATATTTGTATTTTAGTTCATTGCAATTTTCTTCAAGCATGTTATAGTATTAAAACATTTCTCCATTAGTAATATTTTCAGAGTCACTTTTACTTCAGAATAATATGAATTATGTACAAAAGAGTCCAGTGTTAGCTCAGATGTGTTTTTCATAAAACACATACTGGATTAGTTAGCCTGTTCATCATGTGATGTCTCTGGGTCTCTTGAATTGTCAACAGAAGCACTCCAGGTTGCTTTCATTTCCTTTTTATACTTTCTATCCTTGTCCTTGTATTTCTTTTTGTACTTGAGCTTTGGACATTCAGCCTTGATATGTCCTTTGTGCTTACATTAATAGCAGACAATTTCATCAGTTTTTTCACTTCTTTTCCAGTCCTTCTTCCAATTTCCTTTTTTGTCATATTTTCCCTTGAAGTTAGGCTTTCTGAAAAAGTTCTTCTTTTTGTAAAATTTTTGAATCTTTTGGCTAGTTGAGCCATCTTCTCATCAATGTCAGGTGATTATTGTTCACTGGTGGATATTTCTACAGGAGATTCCAGTTTCCCTTTGTCTTTGTGCTTAGAGGTGGTGGTCTTGAATGAAACAGATTTTCTATTTAGTTCATCCTCCTCTTACTTGTTGACTTTCAACTCTTCTTCATACATCATCAGTTTCCCAATGAGTTCTTTTATAGGTATCTTACTGATGTCGCACGATTATCTAATAGAGAAAGAGGTTCCCCTCCATCTGTCAGGTAGACATCTAAGAATTCTCATGATCTGTTCCTTTACAGTGACTTCTCTTCCAAGATAAATCACTGTGTAGATAATATCATTGAACCTAAGACACATGTCAGAAATAGGCTCATCAGGTTTCATTTTAAAATTATCATATTTGATAGTATAATTATTAAGTCTCATTTCTTTTACACTAGATGTTCCTTCATGTGAGACAGGCAGGGTATCCCAAATTTCATGGGTAGTTTTACAAACAAAAATTCTATTAAACTCTTCATCTCCTAAGGAGCAGTATAAAGAATTCATAGATTTACAATTGTTATTGTAGGTAGTTTTGGTAGGTTCATCCCATGTGATTCTATTAGTGGTAGGAATTTTTTATTCATCTATAATGGATGACCAAATTTCAAAACTCATACTCTCTAAATGCATTTTCATTTTAATTTCCCACTGAGCATAGTTAATTCCATTAAAGAATGGTGGTATGTTGGTTGCATCACCCTCCAATCTATTATCCATAATAATAATTACTTTAAAAGAGATATAAATTTAGAATTAACAGAAATTTATATATCTTTAAAGTACAACTAAAATCACATTTGAATAAGATTACACAGAGTCTTAATAAACAACCTCTGATACCAAATGTTGGTTGGAGTAGATTACTCAAGAGGGGAGGGGTGAATTGAGTAACTATAAAAATTTCTGTAAAAAGTATTTCTAAAATTTTTTCCCAAAGATTAAATACAGCCAAGTTAATTAAGGTTATACTGTTATAAGAGTTTGACTATTTAAGTAACTTCTTATAATATTAATTAATTCTCAGTAATCTTAATTTGTGTTATTAATATTACTTTTGAAGTTACTATACTAAGACAATCTAGTTATAACTTATTTCAAAGACTAACTATCAAAGTGAAATTAGTGATTTCTGAATTATACAGTAAAGCAATAAAATAGAGAAGACTAATTTAAGCAGCACAGCGGATATGAAACAAGTGGTTCAGTCTCAAGCCGAGACCTAATCCACTCCACTTGGTGATCACCTGCCACCAAGAAGTTTATATAAATAAACTATGATCCACACCCTGGATTGGGGTTAACAACAGTACACAAACTGTCCAGGTCACACAAGGACCTCTTCCACAGTTTTCGTGGGTAAAGAAAACAACCAAGCCACACAGGAACCTCTTCCATAGTCTTTAGTGGGTATACAAGAGTAAATCGAGGTTTCAGTAAGTATATCTTATATCCTTCATTTTAATTCAGGAGACAGAGTGTATTGTTCTACAGTTATACACTCTGCTCGAAATGTAATAAACAGATACACAACAAAGTAGAAATATAGAGTTGAGTTTAGAAGTACTTTGAGTGTTAGTCTTTGCTGCTCTGGACTTCTTGTGATGAAGCAGATGCAGATCTCGAGTCCTCATCAGTAAAACAGAGTTTCACGATTCATCTTGTGTTCTTCATGAGGTTCTATAATGAAAATATGTTCTTCTGGATTCCAGTGTACATTTTATGTTCTTCAGCAGAGTCGGGATGCATGCATGTGACAATCCTTCCTTTAGAAATTCTCTCAGTGTTTTTCGTTATCATGATCACAACCTGTTGTTATTTTCCATTCAGTATCGTTCTCTTTGATTCTTGGACACACTTCACTTTTATCTTGGAATGCTTGTGTTGGAGCCGACAGGTTGCATGGATACCGCACATCATACCTCATACTATCATATTATATGTCTACAAAGAAACATTAATTATATCGGTGCATTTAAAATTTTTAAATATGACTGTTAGAGATTAAATTGAAAAATTACAAAATAGTTTAATAGACTTTGTCACAGTAATTCATAGAAATGGTGTCTTCTTCACACGGTGTTTAGATTGATCACGGTGTCTTGTGGTCATGGTGTCTCGCGGTCACGGTGTCTCACGGTCACGGTGTCTTGTTCATGGTGTCTAATTCACGATGTCTTGTTCACGGTGTCTCATTCACGGTGTCTCATGGTCACGGTGTCTGCTTGTTCACGGTGTCTGATTCTTCACGGTGTCTGATTCTTCACAGTGTATACTTCACGGTTTCGGATGGTCACAGTGTCTGCTTTTTCTTGGTGTCTTCTTGTTCACGGTTTCTGATTCTTCACGGTGTCTACTTCGAGGTTTTTGATGGTAATGGTGTCTGCTTGTTCACGGTGTTTGCTTCACGGTGTCTGCTTCATGGTGTCAGAAAGACATAACCAGTAGTAGACTTACAGTGTCTTAGACTTTTCAAAGTAACTATATTCATACTTAAGCAATGATGATAATAGTATGGATTAGACTTAAGCATTTTTCAAAGAAGGTATTATGAGATTATATCAAAGATAGTATAAAGTAAGTAAACTAAATGTAGAGAAATTAAAATCTTTAATGGATCTTCTTAAAGCATGAGACTACTTAAACAATAATACACATGAATACACATGATTATGATATAATTTACTGGAGTTAACTAGGTTGAATAGGATTTGTGACCATTAAAACATGATTAATACATGAGGATTCCAACATATTATGTTTCCAAAATAATAATTATTTCATGAATAACATATATATTTATTAAATACATCACAATAACCATCCTTTTGAGGGAGTGATGAAAAAGGAAACACATCACTTTATCTAGGTGGTAATCCACACGTACGCATGAATGATGTTTTCATTCCTCATTTGATAGAAAGGAAGTTGAAAATTGATTTTAACATAGTAATACTAACATTTTAATATATTGGATATAATATTTTTATTATATCATCATAGTTTTAGAATATTTTAATGAGGTGGATGAAGAAGTAAAATGAAAATGCTCAGTTAAGAGTTATACCTCTTCTTTGGAAAACCATATTTGTCTTACACCTTAAGACTTATAGGTTGGTAATTTTATGAGAACATATCCTATTTTTAATGGGTAGAAATTTTTAGAAGTTATTTTTTCATTTATTTTCAAAGATAAATTTATAAAAATGTGTGAGGAAGAGAGTAGAGGTGGTTCTCTTTTATAAGTGAGGGGAGGGGCACCCTTTGAATTACTTAAAGTATTAAATTAATATAAATAAATTTTCATATAAAAGTGGCACAAAAATTATTATATTTAAAATATAGGATAATTATGTGTCTAAATACTCTCATATAATAAAATTTAGACAAGTTTAGGTGATTTTTCTACTCTTATGTCTTATTTTAACCCCCCCCCCCCCCATTAACCCTTTTGATGATTACCATGATATCAAAGTTTTTTACTCTTTAGGGGTCATGAAAGTTACTATAAAATGGAAAAGTAAACCATGAATAAAATATTGTTGATATTATAAACCATATTCCTTTAAAATGGAAAAATATTGTATTTTTATGAATTTTAAATCATTTAATAAAATATTATTTAATATATGAAACCATTAAAGTCATTTTTGGGACTATTCACATAGTTTGACTTTAAATACATCAAGATAGTAATGTAATTCAAATATAAACTTTTAAAAAATCACTAATATTGTATATTTATATATTAATTTCATGGAAAAAATGAAACCAAAAAATATTACTTTTAGTGTTTTTAAAATCATTTACTTGATTTTTCTATTGCTTGCATAAGCACTATATCGGTATTGCATAATAATATAAGTTAATTATTTTATCACTAAAAATTAAAAATAAATAACCATGATAAGAAAAATTATCTTTCAAAAAACTACTTATAATTGAACATAGCCTGCTTTTTCCCTATGAAAAGATATTAGAGATATTAAAACAAAGAGAATGACATTTTGTCTTTATTATTTACTTAAAATAATATTAAGGTCATATTCGAAGAAAAATGGCACCAAGTTTCCATATATTTAAATATTAGATGATTATGGTTGAAATAAAATCATCCAATAGAACTAATCTAGGTGTTATATAGATTTTTAAATCCTTGTCACGTTATTTTAAACCATAATTACCCAATTTACACTTACTAAGGTGAAAAATATTTACCATAGTTACTATTCATTGTGACTAAAAATAAAGTTGACCTATTTACCAAATTTATACATATTTATCCAAAATATGGAATCAAATTTACCAAATTCATTCCCTATAATTTTAAAAAAAAAATAAATAAACCTACAAAACGTGATGAAAAATCGTTTTCTAAAAAAATGTATTTTTAAGTATAACAATGTTTTTAAACCAAAATTAAGCAGAATGTTGATTAAAATGACAATAATTGGAATATTTTTAATAAAAATTAACTAATTAAATTTTAAATTAAATTCAAAATAAAATTTTACTTTTTAAATACTTTAATGGAAAAGATTGTTTCCTATAAAAATTGGTATTTTATTATTATTCACTGGAAAATTAATCTTCTTAGAAAAATATTAAAATATAATCCTAAGATAATTTTTATATTATGATTTAAAATATGAAATAAGTTTTATCAAATAAAAGTTTTGAAATTTTTATAAATTAATTATAATATTTTCTTATAAAAACAAATAAAAGCATTTTTTAAGAAAACTTGTTTTTGAAACATAAAATGACTTTATTAAAAATTAGGTGCTTATTTCCTAAGAATTAATCAATAAATTTGTATTGAGTGGGACCTTTATATTTATATTTCATAATATGGTCACTTTTATTCATATATGATAATTAAATGGATAGGTTATAACTATCATATTTAAATAATAATATTCCATGGTCATTAAAGGTCGGTGTTACATGTATTGTACATTATTGAAAATAGTATTATTTTAAACTATTGGGGTATTTCACACTTATTGTGTGACTCTATAGACCTATTTATCAGTTTCATTAGGAAAGTTGGCTTAAAGTTCAAGATCATCATCTATAAATATGTCAAGGCACCCATAGAGAAAGAAGTTATTATTTCAATGAAAACAACATCTTACAAATGATAATTGTATAATACAATCTATTTGTCTCAATATCTCATCAAGCATGTTGCATAATGATTTAATCAACTTATATGCTTGATATATATTTCTTTGACTGCCTAAAATAAACATGTATATAAACTTCCATGGCCATGGGCTTAATTATATGGTTCTATTTCAATCAAAGATCCTAAGATATCATCTTCTAATCTAATAAGGGATAAATACTTTCTTAACTGATTCATCAATTTCATAACACTTGTGATGAACCCATTGTTTTCTACCTCACCATGAGAATATTTCATAATATTTTTCTTCAATACATAAAAGTTTGTGACTCGTGATATGCATTAATAATAATCCCATGTCCAAGAACAAATACACACTCCTATAGATAGAAATATCCAATGAAACATAACATGTGGAATTCCTATTAGTGGGTCTATCCTCATAACCTCCTATATTTTATATTACTAAGTGTGAAACTTAATGAATCAAAGCCTCATATTCTTAGGAGAATCCAATACTGAATAGTCAAAACATAATTTGTGTCCCATTATATGGATGTCATTTAGAACATAAGATATATGTTAAAGAATATTTAAATAGAAATTCAAGTGTCGCACTGTGACCCTGGTTTTCCTTTATTTTATTTATTTTTATCTATTTCTTAGTGTTTGATATTTTGTTTGGGGATTAGGTTGGGTTCTTGGTGAGAATTTTTAAGTTTTCGAGGTTTTAGGTTGATTTTGGCCCTGTGCACAGTTAGTGTTCACGGTTTGGGGAGAAATCATGTGGATGGTTAAGGAAGAGAGAATTTAAATTTCTTTTTTTTCTCTCATGATTTTACTTTCCTGGTATGTTCATGGTTTGTACCAAACTTTTCAAGCTAAAGGAGTAATTGTGTGGCCTATTGGTGGTGTATGTGGTAAGGTGCACGACTGGTGCATGGTTAGAAGAAATCATATGGAATGCATGTAGGGAGGCTCTACAATTTAAAAGAACCATTTATCACTATTAGTGAATATTCTACTAAACCATGAATCTATATTGTTTATTTTCCCCATCTCTCTAGTAGGGTATGCATGGTTAGCGCATGGTTTGGAAAATCGTGCAGCCAAAACCATGCAACTTACCTAGATTCTTAAAAACTTGAAATTCCTTCTTTCCCCTCTTTTTTTAACCCCTTTTTAACCTCCTCCCCTATTATTCAGTTTTTTCACTTGAAGAGGGATCTCAAACCCCTATTCCTTTATTCCTCTTCCTCCATGGAAGCTTATTCAAGGTTCTTATGTGAGTTTCTCTTGGTTTTTGGTCATTTTTCTCCTCTTCTTCTCTTCCTCTCTTAGTTTCTTGGTTTTTCTCAGTAGGGTTCTATCTTGGACAAACCCTAGGGTGAAAATTGGATTATTTGGGTTGATTTATTTGATTCTAATGTGTGAGATTTTCTCCTTGAGTCTTGTTCTTATTTCTCCAAGGGTTTCATCACATTCACACACCATTGAGGTAGGTGTTTCCATCCATTTCCTTTACGAAACATTTCATTTGATTCTTGGGCCTTTTCAAATAAATTTTAAATTTTTTATTCATACTTATTATGTTCTAGTTTTATTTATTATGGTGTTTCCATGTTATAAATTTGATAAAATTGTGTTTTCAAAGAACTTTCTTAGTAATTCCTATATATATATACAAGGTTTTTTATAAAATGTCAATTAGACTTTTCAAGTGAGATTGAGTGCTTTGAGATGGATTTTGGCCTTGATTTTGTTTTTTTGATTTGGTTTTCTTTTAAATTAGTCTTTGTGTGTGGTTTTTATGCCTCTTTATCATTTAGTGTTCTTATGTGGGTCATTGCAATTGGTTGTAATGCTAGTGGTGATTCTTTAATTGGAACCTTGGTTATTTTTATATTTTTCCCTGTATATTTCATTTTATGTGGGAATATCTATATGTGTATGGAGTGCACGTATAGATAGACACACTCACATATAAATGAAATTCCATAAAAATGTCCATCATGAACTCTGGTTTTTTAAACACTCTTCTTATATCCTTCTTTCCCTCTTCCACTCCATCCTCAAATAGTTTTTTTCTAAAAACATCCAATGTTCTCCAAATGGTTTATTGGTTTCTAAATGACTTTAAATGTGGTTTTTAAATGTGTTTTCCAAATCATGTCCCATTTAAGACCTTGATGAAACTCGGTAACTAAATGATGTAAAACGCTCATTTGGCATCTTTCAAGTATAAATAGTGTTTCCACCTTGGTTTTGGAAAAGGTTTTGGAAAGAAATCTATTTTCATTGGAAATGATTTTGGATTTGTAAATTTTAGTGCCTAGTTGGTACTTTTTGATGTTTTGGAAATTGGTTTTAAATTCATATGATGTGTAGGCCCAGTTGGAACTTGTGAAAGTTTCTATGTGTGATGGGTACCCCTATAGTCTTCCTTCCAATGAGAGGACCTTATCATAGTTGGTTTCAGGGATTGGTAAAGTCATGCATGGTGGAAACTATGGGTCACACCAAGCATGTGATGACCTCATCATTATCTTTTATATTATGATCATGGGATTCCTCGAATTCATATAGAGGGTCAAGTGACGATTGTTTTCTAGTCTTGATTAGATGAATTAGAACCCCCTAAATAGAGGATAGTCTAGGTGGGGTTTTCCACTGGTGAGGATAGTTTAGAGAATCTGGGTTGGTTATTGACTATGAAGGAGCACCATATGTTGGCAGGTGGGTTTGAACTAAGCGCATTTAGGGATTTATTCTAGGTATGTTTATGAAATTCTCATGATTACATATGCATATGTTCTTATTTTATTCATTAGTATTTATTTACTTGTTTTTAATGGTATTTTATGCTTTCTCTTGTACTATTTATCTTTATCTATTCCTTTGATTAATATTCCATACTTATTTTTCTTAGTAAATTTTTTTTCTTTTCTTCATGCATTATTTGGGTCATATTTCTTTCTTAGTATTGGGTTTCTAAATTGGGTTTTAGAAAGGAAAAATAAATTTGAATCTTAAAATGATAAAAAAAAATCTAAATATACTTTCAAACTAGCATTTATGGACTATTTCGGGAAAGTATATGTATGGATTCTATGGTTCTTGCCTACTGAGTTTTTTATGATCACACCCTACTTGTGCCACTCAGTGTTGGTAGACCCGAGATGTTTTGCAGGTGCAGATTTGTTTTAGGTTTCCCCATGGATTAGGCTGGTCTTATAGATGGTGGTGGCTAAGAGGTCACATGGAGATAATGTTATTATGGTTTTATTCCATTTAGGTTTCACTTTAGTCTTTCTATTTTATACCATTTTCATTTCATCTGGATATGTTTATGTATTTATTTTGATCATTGATTTGTGTATTCTCATTTTTTGATGCATGATCTATTTTGTTTTAATTTTATATGTTTATTATTAGGATAAATCATTCTTATTTATATTATCCTTGATGTCTAGCACTAGTTTCCAACTCGGGAGGATCAGGAATTCCTCTTGGTCCTTGCTGTGGGTTGGCTCGGGTGACCATTTCAGGGTTGAACCAGGTTGGTTCATGACAAAATGGTATCAAAGTGACCCTTTGTTATTTTAGGGTGTTAGGTATTCTGGAGATTGTATTGTTAGGACTTGATTGGTAGGTACAGTAATAGCATAAATAAATCTTACTTTTCTAGATCTTTGAGTTACCAAGGGTAGTTTGGGTCTTGATTATTTTAATTTTGATTTGGGGTTTATGTAGTTGGTTCTTGTTGGGTTTGTAATTTGGGGAACGAAAATGGAAGTGAATCAAATCTGTATAGTGATCTCTCATGTAGTATCAACACATTTTTAACCCAAGTTCATGGTTCAATATACTTCCAGTGGCTGGCGTTTTCTCAGTGCACGGTCTACTAAACCATGTGGTTGGTTTATGCATGGCCACTAGTTCCCTATGTCAGGAGTTTTAATGTGAGTTATGTTTCAGTTTTATTTTAGTCAGTGTGAGTGATTTTGAATGGAAAATGGTTTTAAGTAAAAGTATTTTCTAAACGAAAATGGTTTTGGGGCATTTTTTTGTTTCAAAAGTGGGATTTGGAGTTTGAGATGGATTTGAAAATGAGTTTGATATTTTATAAAGTGGCCTTGGAGTGAAATGGTTTTGTAATTTGGAATATAAATTGTTATTTTTTAAAGATTATTTTGATTTTGATTTGTGATGTTGGATTTATGATCTTGGTGTTTCGGCTTGGGATGTTCTTTAAGTTGAATTTTGGTTGGATAATAGATTCAGATTTTTTCTTTACATTGTTTATATTATGCCACCCAAAAAGGTCCCAAATTTTTATAGTGAGTCTTTTCTAGTTGTTGGCCCTACCAATACTCCTATTGGGTTGGTGGAGTCAAGTTTTTCTTGTTTGTTTCTCATGTTCCATGGTGATTTAGGTCTTCTAGAGGATTTGGAGTGGCTTGAGGAAGTTGAAAGGGTTTTTGGGTCTTTGGGAACTCCCAAAGTCAAAAAGGTGTGAGCTATTTTGGGTCTGTTCTAGGTTCCAGGTTTGGAACAGTGGAAGGTTATCATCCCATTATCATTGTAATTTGGAATGATTTTGGATGTTTTTAAGACCACTTTTATAAAATTGTTCATACCTGAGGAGGTGAAGGTGGGGAAAGTGGCATAGCCCTTGGGTATTCAGAAAGTTAAATTGATGATGAAGGATTATGTAAACCACTTTAAAGAGTTGATTTCTTTTTATCTAGAAATCGCTTCAAAGGATCAGCTGAAAGATCCTCTCTTCATTTTGGGTCTTCATCCAGATATTAAGAAGTGAGTTATATCATTAGTGGATGTAGCGACCCTAACCCCAACATCCTAAAGCCAATATCTTACTACCATTACATTGGAAAAATATACAAGGAAATTGAATCCCAAAGGATTGAATATATTAGTATTTTTATTAAATTAGATACGTACATGAGTATTTCGTTACAATTGAATACACAGTTTTAAACATAATTTTATTTCAAGTAAAACTTTATTCTATCTAGAAAATCCCTACATATCAATCATATCATGGATTTTAGGGAAAGGAAACAAAATAAGTATAAGCTCAAATACTTAGTAAGGTTAAGTGTACAATGTAATCTATCAATAAATAAGGAATAATCAAAATGGAAAGGTAAATAACTAAAACACGTGCCATTAAATTAATAAATTTAGTATAATATTGAAGGACTAAGAGGTGATCAAATAATTCCATATAAATAATCACATGATCATGAATCTTTACCATGGATATTCTAAGTAATTGAATAATAACATGGAATATCAATAACTAAATTCATAATAATGGATATTTAAAACTTATCATCGAGGATTTGTGTAAAGACATATAATATTGTCAAGGATTCATGCCAATAATCTAATATTGTTAAGGCTTCATTCTAAGAATCTACTAAATGGGTAAGGCCACGACCAAAACCATATCTAGTTTGTATCATGAAACCTAATGATACATCTAGATATAATAAATGGCCCTTCCATTCACATACTAATTCTGTTTCATTCCTCATATGAAAGAGGTGAAACATAATCAACATAATCAACATAAAAATTCATATTAAAACTATCATATAAAATGTAAATACTCTCCCCAATCAGTAAACATAATCATATACCATCAGGAGTAAATTGAATGGTATCAAAATAGTATACCCCTGGATAAATTGATCATAAAACATCTAGAAAAATAATAAAAATGATATCATTATAATATATACCCATTTGAGTAAGGGTAAAGTGTTGTTTTTATTGATGAATAGAAATACTAGGAAAATATCTTTAGAAAAAAATATTGAGTAAAATATCAGTTTCATTCTAAAAAACATTTTGGGATTCCTTTTTCTTTGAAAATAACATTTAAAAACATATTATTTAAAAATAAACTCATAAACTTTCAAAGGAATATTCAAATAAATGAAGGTTAAGTTGGCGGTTAATTCCATACATGTTGTAAAGAACATTCCTTTTTCACTGTAAAAAGGTTATAAAAGAGCCTTGTTCAGAAAACTATAAGAATATTACTTTGAAAAAAAATGAAAAAGGGGTAAAAATTTACATTAATAAATAATTTTGAAAATATTAAATAAATAATTTTTTAAACCATTTTTATAAACAATGGTTTTTTAAATAAAACAGGTTTTCAATCTAAGAGATAAATGAAGTCGTATTTTATTTAAAAAATTGCCAATATTTTTAAGTTAAAAAGTGTGTAAAATGGTAATATCACTTAAAAAAGATCATGAATAAGTATATGATAATAAAATGAAATTATTTTATTAGTAAATTTTCAAGTAATTTCCTTCAACTAATATTCAAGAATAAAAAATCACAATTAGAATGAGATTGTGAAATAAACCCTTAAAATGATCATAATGTTGAAGTGAGAATTAATCAATGAATAAATTATGTGAATCAATTGTAAATCCACATAAAACAAGTTTAAATAAAACAATATATATTAAAAATTCATTATAAACATAATCATATAATATTAAAAAAAATTAGGAAGTAATATAACCCAATGAAAAGGAATTGAGTTATGAAATTCTCTACCACTTGGTAACTTTTAATTAAAATCCCCATATAGTAAATAATTAAAATTTAAACTTAAAATACCATTAATAATGAATTATTTATGATATTACATTTCAAGTGGAATTATATACACCATATAAAAGTAATTAGGTGTATAACATTATAATATTCCTCAATGAAATGAAATTGAGACGAAATCCCTTACCTTATGATTCCTCTTAGTTGAACATTATTTAACATATTTTATGTTGGTCTTAAACATATTAATTACTTATTATATAACCATATTAATATTTATTATATCATATATTATCCTTTTATAATATATTATTACATGTTCATTAACAATCTTTCATTATTTTCATCATTTTGAGTAATAACTGGTTTGTTTTTTTAGTATATTTTGAATTATTATTTGTTATTCCTCTCAATTATATCATGATTTAATCATCTAAGAACTTTAAAACATGATTCAAATATCATATATATTTATTATATATTTATTTATATTAATCCATAAAAAATTTTGACAGGAAATTAAATACACCATTCCTGGAGATGGTAGGTCGTACGTTCGTAAGAACACTATTTCCATTTTCTTTTTGTATTAAAAGAAAAAATAGTAAATTATATATATATATATACATATATATTATACAAGTATCATTTTTATTTCATATATATCACATATTTTTATTATACTAATTGTTAATACATTCCATGTATAGCGTGAACGAATCACATCGCTTCGTGAGGCGGTAGTCTGCCATGCACATGAGTGATGTTATCATATTCCCACAAAATGGAAAGCATAAAGTTATGTGTGATATAATAATTAAATAATAATAATAAAATCAAAAATATAATATATATCATATAAAAACTATAAATCCATCATTATTCTCAACCTTGAAAGATGCTAATAGAAAGAAGAACAACATCAGTTTACGAGGCGGTAGTCCGCCGTACACACAAATGATGATTTTGTAACCCATTTGATGGAAGTTTGTGAAGTTTTAGGTCATACCACTAACATAAAAACATATTAGTATATGTAATATACTTATTTTTTTGTATAATAATGGTACAATAGGAATTTAAGGAGGTTTAGGAGGAAATAAAATAAAATTTCTTTTAGAATAACATTACCTCTTCTTTGGGTATCCTCCTCAAGTTTGCACTAAAACATTAAAATGTTTTATTTATGAAAAAAATAAGTATTATAAGATTAGTTAATGTAATTTTTTAAGTTATTTGGTCATGTATTTTCAAATCAATTTTTTTTTAATGTGTTAAGTGTAGAAGAGAGGGGGAGGCCTCTTATAAGTGAGGCAAGTGACACACTTGGAATTTTTGAAACAAAGTTAGGTTTACCCAAATGTTTACCTAACACTATGACAAAATAATGGAAAAAACTATATAATGGAAGGTATAAGGTATAAATATTCCCATAAAATGGGTTTTTACATTTTTGGGGTCATTAGCACACCTTATATTCTAAGTTTAACCATAAGTAAACTCGTTTTTACCTTAATCATTGTAATTAATTTTAAATGTCTTCACTAATCACTTCAGTAAAAAATTAATATAACCTTATTAGACATTGTAAATTATTATGATTCTAAATTTGGAATACATTTTTACAAATTCAATTCACATAAGTGGATATAATTTATTTAAAATTAATTTCATTGAGGGAATAAGAAAGTAGGTTTTTAAAATGAAAATGTTCAAAAATTTACTATGTTTTTATATCTAAATTCAAAATAAAGATGGTTAAATTAACTAAATTGAATTAATATATTTATAATTTATCAAATTTTACTTTAAAACCAATTTAAAATATAATTTAACATTATAAATTATTTGTATGAAAAGTCAGTTTTCAATTAAAATTCAGTATTTTTCACTATTCATCAAAAAACGAAACTTCTTAAAAAAATACAAAAAATAACCCAAAGATATTTTTTAAATTATTATTTAAAAAATAATTTTTATTTTTTCAAATAAAATTTATAAAATTTTCAAATTTTATTTTTAAAACAAGTTCTCCATTAAAAAGTGGAAAAATTATCTTTAGAAAAATATAGTTTTTTATGAGTAAAATTAGATTTGTTATTATCTTATGCATATAAAATTTATTGTATGAATGTAAAAAAAAATTATTGAATATATAATATAAAAATTTAATTAATATCATCCACTAATAGTAATTAAATTAATTTATTAAGATAAAATACCTTTGATGCATAATATTCGCTTTTTATAAAAAACATTTCTTTTATATTCAATTGGTTTTTATATTCATTTATAATTAATCAGTAACCAATGAATTAAACCATATATTTTCATAATTTATTTATTATTATTCATAAATTCCAATTTAATTACTAGGAGATAATTTTTATTTAAATAATATTAATAGTATTCGTCAAAACACGGTCTTGCGTATAACTCGAGCCATCAAAGAAACTCATTATTACATGCAATGTAAGTTAACACAACTGGACTGGTTTTCCCCTTGTAGAGGATCTGATGAGTGATTATCTTCATGTGGAATTGGATTCCATGATTAAAGACCAACTGGACAGTATGGAGAATCTCCCAAATCATATTATTAATACTGTACACGGCTACTGTTTTTCTAATAGAGTGGATTTCTGGTCCTGGAAACTTGTTGTCAATGGTTATCTATCTTCTCAAAAAATTTACAGACATTCCTTATCATAAAACACAAATTTTAAGTTGATGATTGAGTTGCACGTGAACTTTATAAGGCCTTCTAATACTTTTTTTACTTGGAGATTTGCTCACAGGAATATTCCTACTGATTGTTTTCTTCAAGAATGTGGTATTTCTATTTGTTCTTCGTGTGTGATTTTCCATCAGCATAGGGGAGATATTGACCATTTTTTCCATTGATTCATTACTGCTTCATCCATGTGGAAGTATATTTTTGATATCTTTGAAATCTCTATGCCTTGTGTGTCTTCTATCCAGGATTTCCTCCAAGGCTGGCATTAAATTGTGCTTTCTCCACAACTATTGGATCTTTTTTGGGTGGTTGTTATGGAGATTCTTCATATTATTTGGTATTCTCGGAATAAGTTAATTCATGACAGCTATTCTTTTTCGGTTAGTGGTGTTATTTCCTCTATTCTCGCTATTGTGTGTGAGCAAGAACACTAAAGAAACATTATTTCTTCAACTCAGTTCGTGACTTGTCCATTTTGAACCAGATTGGTGTCAAGGGGAACTTATGGCCCCCGAATGGAACCTTTGAAGTATTATGGAAGGAGCCATTTGTCATATGTATAAAATTCAATTCAGATGGAGATTATAGAGGTAATCCAGGGCCTTCTGAATATGGTGTTGTTTTTATGAATCATAAATGGGGTGTTCTTGGATGTTTTCATGGTTTTAGTGGTCTTACTTCTTCACTTGAGGCTGAAATGCTTGGCATCATTGTTGCGGTGGAGCAATCCAAGGATCATGGTCGGAATAATTTATGGTTTGAGATTGATTCTACCATGGTCGTCTCTTACATCAATATGGGTCTCTCTCACTTGGCTTGGAAGCTCACTAATCATTGGTGAAAATTCTTGGATACTCTATTCTTCTTGAACCATATCATCACTCACATTTATAGGGAATCCAATTCGGTTTCTGATGGACTTGCAAATAAGGGCATCAATGGAGTTGAATTTGCTTGGTTTTATCAGGCTCCTAATGATCTTAATCCTTTTCTTAAAAGGGACCATGAGAAATATCCCATTTTTAGACTTGTTTGTGGAGGATCAGGAGGCCCTTCAGTAATGGATTGATATTTCTCTATTGTGTTGCACCTGTCTTATTGCTTGTACATCTATGATGGGTATGGAAGTGTACCGAAGGCATGGAGATTCTTTTATGTATGAAGGAATGGTTCAACATCTACTCTACACTGCTGCACATGTACATGCATGGGTATAGTCCTTCATCTTGAAGTCTTGTCCTACTATGTTGGGTATGTATCATGGGCATGACTTGATGTGCTGCATTGAAGGTTTGAGTGGTGCATTGGCTATTCTTTTCTGTTCCTGGACATGCATGGGGCTACATCATTTTGTTTCTCTGAAGGCACTGAAGGCACTAGTGTTCCTGATGGGGCTACTGCTATGTGAGGCACAATAAGGCCTCTTTTTAGCATTGAGAGGTTTGTGTTGTTTTCTTTTTTGTGCAATCTGGTGGCATGCAATTTTCACATTGGACCTTTGATTTTGTTTTCTAGTAATGTGTACTTTTATTTAATAAATTTTAGGCCTGGGTTCACCCGAGTCCTATCTTACCTAAAAAAATATATTGAATTTATTAAAAATATTAAATATATCATAAAATATTGGGATGTTATATTCCTTTTTACGCTTGGTTTTGTGTGTCACATACATAATTTTATATGATGTTCATATTTTAAATTTTTTGGGCGTTACATTCTCCCCACCTGAAATAAATTTCATCCTCATAATTTAAAATAGATCTTGGTAATCAAGGGATTGAAATTTTAAAAAATAACATTATTGAAAAACCCACATCATAAAATAATTAATAAAATATCCTCTTAATAAGAGAGAAAATTAGGTATGAAATTTATCTAGAATTACACATAACTAGGTTTCCCAGTATGGGACATTGGTGGAAAGTGGAGATATGGACATGGAGGAAAAGCGTAAATATTTATAGAGAGTGATTGAAGTCATTGATCATAATAAATTGAGTGGTCAATGGAAAGTTGAAGGGATCCAAACCATAAATCTGTGATGGTTTAAAAGACCAACGGTTACAAAAATAAAGGTATTGGGATAAAATTTTTGTTTCAAGACCCTTTTTCCTAGAGTTTAGGAATTTTTTCACTATCTAAGAATATAATTAAATATATTTACTTGATACATTTCTATTTTATAAGAGAAATTTCATCTTTTGGTTGTGCTTTGATAAATTTCCAATTCATCCCTTACTCCAACAAATGGATATCCAAAAATTAACCTTTATGCCTAAATCACTAAAATTACCCTTTAAGAGATCATATTTTCTATAAAAGAGTAATAAGATATCCCTCATGTCTTTACTCAAACAAAAATGTTTGGATAAATTTATCCAATAACACATGAATTTTAACTAAATCCATTCCATAAATAATTAACCTTAAATTTCTTCCAAAATATAGTTGGCCAAATTTAGAAGGAAGGTTACAAAATAAACATTATATTCCCTAGAAAAAAAAAAGTGTCTCTTAATCGTCACATACCAAACATGTGAATACCTTCATCATGTATTCTCTAAAAACATAGTAATAACTTGAATTAACATAAAACCTTATTGAAAATAGACATGATTTCTTATTATTTATATAAAACATAGGTTATTGGATATCTTCATTAAATCCCAAAATTTTGTAGACTCCGTCAATGATAGCATAACAAATTTTCTAATAAATCATTAAACATTTCCATGGTAGTTAGTAATATCCAATTTAACCTATTAATATCAGTCCTCTCTTTATCCCAACATCATTATCTCAACATCAAGAACATATTAAGGGTTATAATTTCTTCAATCACGTGTTTTCCAAGAAGTTTAAATTGACACTGAATCACTTTTCTTGGTCGTTGATATCATTCAACATGTGATCTCAAATCCTTAATGAAATAGTACCACATTATAATCCTTATATATTTCATGATTCATATAACCAGTACATCATTGATAAAATATGAAAATTAAATAATTATTGAATCCAAAAACAAGCACATTAATCATTCCTATTTGATTGTATCAATAGAATAATCTTGACCATAAATTTGTAACTTATTTTGAGTTATATTCCCTTGATTATTGGGGAATTAATTTTCATAGTTCCCCATATATCTACAATTGAATCATTGTACATTGAAAACTTTGTTATTTCCCATGCAATCAAAATAATGGTTTCTTTTCTCTCCACACCTGTAGAAAACTCTCAATCCTTTTAATCAAGTACTAGGGTATTTCTTTCCACAATTATCACATGTGGTAAAATAATTCTTTCCCTTCTTCCCTTTATACATATTTTTTCCAATTGTCTTATTCTTCTTTTGCTTCACTCAAAATTACATAATACTTATATAACTATTTCTATGTCTCGTTAGCACATGATATTGTGTCCTCATATGATGAAAATTTTTGGGATACTAGTTCCCTTTGAAATAATGGCTTAATTCATAAAATAAATTATCATTATTACTCTGTGGATCATGGGATATGGTGAGGTTCACATTCCTTCTGCTACACACCATTTAAAAATGATTAAATTCACTAGATTAGTTCATATCATTATGAAACATAATATATAATCCAAGAAATAGTGAAATACATAATATAAATTGAAAATTTTATGTGTATCTAATCTCGTAATCATAAACATGGTTTATTTGGGAAATTCTTCTATACTTATCCTCAAATCTTATCATAGGGTTATGTTCCCAAATCTATGCTTTCCTAAATCTATTTCTCAAGGTTTCTACTAAACTTTATCTGATACCAATTGTAGTGAACCTAAACCCAATAGCCTAGAGTCGGTGTCTTACTACCATTACATTGGCATAAGATACATGGAAATTGTATCTCAAAGGACCTAATAGTTTTTTAGTCTTGGTAAAATATATATATACAAGAGTCTTGAATTATAATTGAATACAAAATATATGACATAGTTTTTTTAGGATAACTCTATTCCATCTAGAATATCCCTATATATCAATCATAGTAAACTTCATGGAATCCTAGGGAAAGGAAACAAAATAAGGGTGAGATCAAATAATCAATAAGGGTAAGTGTATAACAGAATCTGTGAATAAATCAGGCATAATAAAAATGGAATAATAAATAACTAAAACATGTGCCATTAAATTAATAAATTGAGCATAATGTGTCAGAAATAAAATATGATCAAATAATGGAATATAAATAATCACATGAGAATGAAACTTAACCATGGATATTCTAACTAATCAAATAATCACATGAATATCAATAACTGAACTCATAATGATGTAATGAATAATTAAGGATATCTAAAACTTACCATCAAGGCTTTGTGCTAATACATTTAACACTATCAAGGCTTCATTCCAAGAATCTAATACTGTCAAGGAATCATGCCAAGAATCTACTAAATGGGTGAGGCCTTGGAAAAACCATATCTAGTTTGTCTCGTGAAATCTACCAATGCATAGAGGGGATATAATGGGCCCTTCCCTTCACATATTAAGTTTGTTTCATTACTAAAATCAAAAATTTGAAACATAATCAATATAAACATTCATATTAAAACTAGCATATGAAATGTAAATACATTCCCCGATCAATAAACATAGTAATAGAACATCTAAAGTAAATGAATGGTATAAAAATAGTACATCCCCAGTCAAACTGATCATAAATCATCTGTATAAATATTAAGGATCACATAATTACAAAATATACCCATTTTAGTAAGGGTAAAGGGTTTTTTTCATTGATGAATAGAAACACCAGGAAAATATCTTTAAAAAATATTCTTGAGAAAATATACTTTTCATTTTGAAAAATATTTTGAAAATAATTTTTATTTGAAAAACATTTAAAAAAATATTTAAAAATAACCTCATAAATATGAAAAGGAATATTTAAATAAATGAAGCTCATGATAGTGGTTAATTCCATACATGTTGTAAAAAACATTCCTTTTTCACGATAAAAAGGTTATAAAAGTTCCTTGTTCAGAATGAGAAAACAAGATTCCTTTGAAAAAAAATTAAAAAATAAAAAGGGGGAAAATTAATTCTAATAAATAATTTTGAAAAGGTTAAATAAAAAATTCTTTTAAATATTTTTAGAAAACACAGTTTTGTAAGAAAATAGATTTCTGGCCAAAGAAAGAAATGAATTCAGGTTTTATTAAAACATTTTATTAATAATTTTAAGTAAAAAAGAGTGGTAAAATGGTAATATAAATTGAGAAATATCATGAATAAATAGAGGATAATAAAATTAAATTGTTTTATTAGGAAATTTTTAGGTAATTTATTTCAACTGATATTCAAGAATAAATAATCTCGATTAGAATGAGATTGTGAAATAAACCATTAAAATGATAATAATGTTGAAGTGATATTAGTAAATTTTAAGATTATTTGTATAAAATTTAAATCCACATAAAAATAGTTTAAATACAAAAATATATATTCAAAATTAATTATACACAAAATCATATAATATTAATGAGAATTAGGAGGTAATATAACCCAATGCAAAGGAATTGAGTTATGAAATTCTTTACTACTTGGTAACTTTTAATTTTGAATCCACATAGATGAAATAATTAAAATTTAAACTTAAAATAACATTAATAATGAATTATTTATGATGTTACATGTCAAGTGGTAGTATATATGCCTTATAAAAGTAATTAGGTGTATAACGTTACTATATGCCTCAATGAAATGAAATTGAGACCAAATCCCTTACCTTATGCTTCATTTTGGTTTAACGTGATTTAAACTCCTATATAATGGTCTTAAACATGTTATTAACTTATTAATAAACCATATTAATATTTATTATATCATATATTATCCTTTTATTACATATTTTTACCCATTTGTTAGTAATCTTTCATTACTTTCATCGTTTCGGGTAATAACTTCTCTGTTTTTTAGTATGTTTTGACTTGTTATTTTTTTTCCTCTTACTTTGATCATGATTTCATAATATCCATAATTTTAAATATGATTTAGATATCATATATATTTAGTATAAATTTATTTATATTAATCCATAAAATTTGGTGATAGGAAATGAAATACATCGTTCGTGGAGATGGTAGGTCGTACGTATGCATGAACGTTGTTCCAATTTTCTTGTCATATTGAAAGTAATAAAAGTAAATAATATATATATATATATTCTTATTATTAAAATATACTTTTTATATCATATATATCATTTATTCTTATTAAACCCATCCTTAATACATTCAATGTAAAGCGTGAATGAATCACATTGCTTCGTGGGGCTGTAGTCCGCCATACACACGAGCGATGTTATCGTATTCCCAAAAAAATGTAAAGATTGAAGGTATGTGTGATATAATAATTCAATAATAATGATAACATCATAAATATCATATTTATTATATATAAACTATAAATATATCATTATTACCAGCTTTTAAAGGTGGTAATTTCAAAAATAACGACATTGGTTCGCGATGTGGTAGTCTATCATACACACAAAAGATCATTTCATAACTCATTTGATTAAAGTGTGTGAAGTTGTTGGTATTAACCTTAACATAAAAACATATCAGTATATCTAATATAATTATGTTATTATATAATCATGGTACAATATTAATTTATGTAGGTGGAGGAGTAAATAAAATAAAAATGATTTTAGAAGAACATTACCTCTTATTCGGGTATCCTCCTTAGATTTTCACTAAAACCTTAAAAGGTTGGATTTTTGGACAAAATAATGCTTCTAGGATTAGGTAATTGAAGTTATGAATTTATTTGGGTAGTTATTTTCTGAACCAAAGTGGTTTGAACCTGTGAAGTGGAGAGGAGAGGGGAGGCTTTTATAAGTGAGGGAGAGGACACATTTGGAATTTTTTAAAAGTTAAGTGTATCATGTTTTTACCTAACACATAGCCCCAATAATGGAACAAACTGGACACTATAAGGTATAAGGTCTAAATATAAACATATAATGGTTTTTATACAAGTCTTTTATCATTCATACACCTTATATTCTAAGATTAACCACTAAGTAAACTATGTTTTACCTTAATCAATGTAATTAATTTTAACTATTTTCACTAATCACTTTGGTAAAAAAAATTAATATGAACTTATTAGAAATTATAAATTATTATTATTCAAAATGTGAAATCCATTCTTCCAAATTTAATTCTTATGATTGGAAGAAATTATTTTAAAATTAATCCTGCAAAAGAAATGAGAAAGCAGGTTTTTAAAGTGAAAATGTTCAAAAGTCTACTAAGTTTTTATATCTAGATTAAATATAATAATGATTCTAATGATCTAAATTGTATTAAAATATGTATAATTTATATAATTTTAATTTATAACCAATTTAAAATATAATTTAATATTTTGAGTTATTTATATGAAAATTCAGGTTTCAATTAAAATTCAGTATTTTTTACTATTAATCAAAAAATGAAACTTCTTAGAAAAAAAAATCACCCTAATATAATTTTGAAATTTAAATTTAAAAAATATAATTTTTATTTTTTCAAATAAAAATTATAAAATTTTCAAAATTTATTTTTAAAACAAGTGCACCATTAAAAGGCGAAAAAAGTGCCTTTAGAAAAATACAGCTTTGTATGCATAAAATTGGATTTATTTTTATCTTATGTATATTAAATATATTAGATGAATTTAAAACAAATTATTGAATATATAATATATAAATATATATTTAATATAATCCCCTAATATTAATTAATTAAATTTATTAAGAAAAAACACCTTTGGCGCATAATAATAGTTTTTTTATAAAAACGTCTCCTTTATATTCAATTGATTTTTATATTCAATTATAATTAATTAGTAACCAATGAATTCAACCATATATTTTCATAAGTTATTTAATCCTATTAATAAATTCCAATTTAATGGCTAAGAGATAATTTTCATTTTAATAAATATTAATAGTATTCGGTAAAACTTGGTATTGCGTGTAATGCAAGCCATTGAAGAAAGTCATTATTGCATATAATGAAAGGTAACTCAGTATTGTGTTCATTTAAAGATATATAATAGATTGAATTTATTAAAAATATAAAATATATCATAAAGACTTGGTATTTTAAATTCCTTTATATGTTTGGTGTTTCGTGTCACATACGCAATTGAATATGACGTTTGTATTTTAAAATTTTAGGGTGTTACAGGGGAAGTTCTGTTCGAGAATCTAGTGGATGAATCATTTCTATCCAAGTTGGTTCATGAATCACATCCCATAGTGGTTATAAATCCATTTTCTATTAGATCTCGTGAGGGTTCCTCATCTGTTGAGGTGTGTGTGCTAGAGGAACCCATTTCAATAAATTATCTCTTGTAATTTCTTGCTTCTCATTCATTGGACCACTCACTCGTTTGCTTCCAGTGTGGTTGGTTAAGTAATTAGAAGCCATGTTTTCATGATACTCCAAATTATTTTTGATTATGTAGTCATTTGGGTCACTTGGATAAGTTATACAAGTCAAATTTCAAGAAGATAAGTCTCGGTTGGAGGCTACCAGCTCCTAACTGTGGGGCATAAAATGCTTTAAGGTACCAGGGATCCATCCATAGGCCTCGGAGTGAATATTTTCACATAGCTATAATTTTTTTTGGTTATGGGGGGTGTTATAATACCCTTTCTGCTCTAATTTTTTAGTGGGTATGGTTTATGTTTTTCTGTTTTTAGTTCTATTTATTTTGAATTCCTTTTTGTCTGAAGATCTTGTCGGCCTTGTTTTCTTATAATTCTATTTGTTGTTCCCATTGAATGTGAATCTTTGAATCATGAGTCTTTTCTTGGAATGGTTTCTGTTTGAGTGGTGATTTTTGGATAGGTTCATGTCTTGTGGAAATAATTAATCATGGTTTGGTTCGGTGTTAATTTTGAGCTTCTTTAATTGGGTTCCCTTTTTATTGGGAGTTCTTATGTTCTTCATGTGTTGGTTACATTATGTTGTTTGGGTTTTAAATAGTGGGGAGACTCACCATGGATATCCTTGTGGTTTTATATAGTGTTTGTTGAGTGTGACTTTTGATGATTGAAATGTCACTCTGAGGATCATTGTTTCTATATCCTCATCTATTTTTTTTGTTTGAGATTTGTTTCTTATTTGGAAAGGTGACTTTCTAGGGAAAAAAAGTTTTTTTGGTGGGGATAATTTTCACAAACTGACCTCGGTTTTCCTTTATTTTGTTTATTTTTATCTATTTCTTGGTTTTCTATATTTTATTTGAGGTTCTAGTTGAGTTCTTAGTGATTATTTTTGAGTTTTGGGGGTTTTAGGTTGTTTTTAGACCTATGAATGGTTAGTGTGCACGGCTTGGGGAGAAACCATGCATCTATTTAAGGTAGAGGGAATTTATAGTTCTTTTTTCTTTTATGGTTTTCCTTTCATGGTTTGTACATGGTTTGGCCCAAATCATACAGTATGTTGGTGGTGTCTGTGGCAAGGCACGCAACATGTGCATGGTTAGAGGAAACTGTGCGGCAAGTGTGTGTGGAGGCTATACGGTTTGATATAAAAAAAATCATGGATGGAACATTGTTTCCAAAAACTTACATTCAGCTTGTGCATATTCCCCTTCTCTCTAGTAGGGTGCACATTATTGGTGCATAGTTTGGAAAACCATGCGGCCAAACCATGCGACTTACCCAGATTCTTAAAATTTTGAAATTCCCTCTTTTCCCCTCTTATGTTTTAATCCCTTTTGACCCTCCTCCCCACTTGCTCAGTTTTGGTGCATAAAGTATCCTACCAAACCCCTCTCCCTTGGTTCCTCTTCCTCCATGGAAGCTCTTTCAAGGTTCCTATGTGATTTTATCTTGGTTTTTGGTCATGTTTTTCCTCTTATTCTCTTCCAATATTGGTTTCTTTGTTTTTATTCTCTCTTGTATGAACCCTAGGGTGAGGGTTGGCTTATGTGCGTTGATTACTTTGATTCTAAGGTGTGTGGTTGGCTTATTGGGTCTTTTTCTTCCTTCTCAAAGAGTTTTTTCACATTCACACACCATTGAGGTTGTTGTTTCTATCTATTTCCTTTTTGAAACATTAAATTAGAGGCTTAGTCCTTTTAAAATAAATTTTAAATGTGTTATTCATGCTTGTAATGTGATATTTTGATTTATTATAGTGTTTCCATGTTGGAAATTTTATAAAAATTTTATTTCAAAGGACTTTCTTAGTTATTTCTATATATAAGTATACAAAGTGTTTGATAAAATTTCAATTATAATTTTCAAGTGATATTGAGTACGTTGAGATTATGTTTAGCCTTGGTTGGATTTTGGTGATTTGTTTTGCTTGGGAATTGGGTTTTTTGTGTGGTTCTGATGCCTCTTTATGGTTTAGTGCTCTTGTGTGGGTCATTGTGATTGGTTGTGATGCTAGTGGTGATTCTTTAATTAGAACCTTGGGTATTTTTATATTTTTTTCATATATATTTCATTGGATGTAGTCATATTCATATGTTCATGGGTTGTACATATAGATAGGCACACTCACATATAAATGTAATTTCATAAAAATTTCCCACATGAACCCTGGTTTTTAAAACACCCTTCTTTCAACCTTCTTTACCTCTTCCACTCCATCCCTCAAATAGTTTTTTCCTAAAAACTTCCCATGTTATCTAAATGGTCTCTTGGTTTCTAAATGACTTAAAATGTGGTTTTTAAATGTTTTTTACAAATCATGACTCATTTAACAACTTGAGGTGTATCTCAATAACTAAATGATGTAAAATACCCATTTGGAATATTTGAAGTATAAATAGTGTTTTCACCTTGGTTTTGGAAATGGTTTTGGAAATAATGGTGTTTTCATTGGAAATTGTTTTTTATTTGTAAATGCTAGGGCTCGGTTGGTACTTTGTGATGTTTTGGAAATTGGTTTTAAATTCATATGATGTGTAAGCATAGTTGTCACTTTTGAAAGGTTTTATGTATGATGGGAACCCCTATGGTCATCCTTACGATGAGAGGGCATTCACATAGTTGGTGTAGGATATTGGGAAAGGAATACATGGTGGAAACTACGAGTCATTCCATGTGTGTCATAACCTTCGTGTTCTTCTTAACACTATGATCATGGGATTCTTAGACATCATCCAGAGTATCGAGTGATGATTTATTTCTAGTCCTTATTAGATGGATTAGAACCCCCTAGATAGAGGATAGGCTATTTAGGATTTTCCACTAGTGAGGCTAGTTTAGAGTGGCTAGGTTGGTTATTGATTATGGAGGTGCTCCATATACCATAAGGTGGGTCTGAACCAAGTGAATTTGAGGATTTATTCTAGGGATGTTTAGGAAATTCCCATGATTACATATTGTATGTTGTTGTTTTATTATGCATCATTTTCTTACTTGTTTTTATTAGTATTATTTTCATTCCCTTATACTATTTCTATTTATCTCTAGATTTGATTTATATACCATGTTGTTTGTTCTTATTTCAGTTTTTTTCCTTTCTTCATGTATTATTTGGGTTGAATTTATTACCTAGTATTGGGTTTCTAAAATGGGTTTTTAAAAAGGAAAAAATGTGTGGATCTTAAAATGATAAAAATATTATTTTATAAATGTAATTTCAAACTATAATTTATGGAATATTTCGGGATAGGGAATGTATAGATTATGTGGTGCTTACCTACTAATATTTTAATGCTCACACACTACTTGTGCCACTTAGCGTTGCTATACCTGAGCTGTTTTGTAGGTTCATATTTAATTTAGGTTCTCCTATGGAGCGGGCTAGTATTATGGATGGTGGTGACCAAGATGTCACATAGAGGTCATGTTAGTCTATTTGGATTTAGTTTTGGTTTTTTTAGTCTTTCTATATTTTACCACTATCATTGTATCTGGATATGTTTATGTATTTATATTGTTCAGTGATTTTTGGATTCTCATTTTATTGTTGCACCCTCAGTTTTGTTTTAATTTTACCTATTTTTTATTGGGATAAATCATTCCTAATTGGATTATATTTTATGTTTGTCACTAGTTTCCAGCCCAGGAGAATCAAGAATGCCTCTCGGGCCTTGTTGTGGGACGACTCGAGTGATTGGTTCGGTGTCAACCTGGATTGGTGTGTGACATCAAGGTTCTCATTATAGAGGGGAATTGCTATAAGATTTCAATGAGAAAAATGTTCTAAGGACATAAACACGTTAATATTACATATAAGAACACACATTGTATGATAAGATATTTATTAATATTTAGGTATTTTAATATATAGGAAATTGAAAGTACATAAGTTGTTGGTTTTAGGACACCAACTCCAACATGTAAAATAAATAAAAAATTTATTTATTTATTTATTTATTTTAATTATTCATGTTTATAAATATTTTTAGGAAATGTAAATATTATGTGTTCTTTAATTAAATTTATGAATTTATTCTTATAAATTTTTATGTCATGCATTAGATTATAGGTATGATAATATAAGATTTAGTTTTCATCTACCTTGACCTTGGTTTGTAATTAAAGTTATTAGCTTAAATTTAGTTGTTGAATATAATTTATACATATTATGTATTGGAGTTATAATGAATTATAATATATCTATAATAAAGTATATTTGGGTAGAGGGACATTGATTCAAACTTTCCAATTGCCTAAAATCTTATGCCTTGTTCTAAAAAGGTGGGGGTTGGCTATTTATGGCATCGAGATTACTATTGTAGGGACTATCAATTTCATAAAATTATAAAAATTTATATGAAAATTTCATATACCTTATTCATGAGATGAATTTAGATATGTATAAATATTTTTGGATTCTATTTTTGGGTGAGTAATATAAACATGGGTAGTGTAAAGAGTTACTCATTGAGAGGACTGGTTTGGGATATATTCAACACTGAGAGGGGGTGAATCAGTGTTTGTGACTTTTTTCTAATTTAAAATATTTTTTACCTTTCCTTTTATCTCGATACTTTTTAAGATGAATAAATCTCTTTTTATTTCTTATCATATTCATATTTTCATGCAACAAATCTAAACGCTTGTTCATAAGAAGGGTACAATAGAATTATAAGGTTCACTTTTCAAAATGAAAGGATAATACTTGGTGTGATCCTAGAAAATCCATAATCACACGACCCACTGGTATCAACTAACGATATACAAATGATCAGGGGTTATCCAATACTCATGTTACACATCTCATAGTAGTGTATAGTGTATCCTTAACTTTAACATCATCCTTTCGGGTCTTTATGCTACTTTCCAATAGTGTAAAATAAATAATGGGTAACAATAAGAGAGTCTATCACCAATTTAGGCACTATCAAGTTATTGATATTCTCTCTGGTATTCTTCTTATTATATTAATATCACACCAGCATAAAATAAACACTTATTATTATTCATAGTAGCAAACTAAAGAGGCTATTATGAACTTTTCTTCTCTTGAACATGTGCAATATTTTTCTTCCTTGTGAAAACTAGACTACATAGGAATATTTCATCTCCTTCCCTATTCTTCTTCTACTTCAATGCAAAAAAAAACTTCACTGGATATATTCTCTCTTCTCTTTCACAATCATATTTATCATATTATATGTTGTATCAATTATTCTCTCCACTATCTTCGATACCCAAGGATATGTATATTAGAAACTATTATCGAGTCTTCACTCTATCATAACAAGGATTTTCTTTCTCAGAATAATAATTTTTAAACTCATGTCTTCTTTAATACAAAATGGTTTTCTATAGGATTTGGTATTATATATCTCTCTCTATTTTCTCTTCATCAACCTATTGAATATATAAAAATATAGGTACAATATCAGTTACACCACATTCTTCCTCATTGTTCTTATTTCTATTCATTTAACCTCATGAATATAGTAATTCAAAATCTCTATGAATCTTGTAATTTCAAATCCCTAAATATTTGGCCTTTAAGACACAGATCACCATTTTAAAATTTCCTCAAGACATGGATTCTTTAAAACACTATTGAAACTAATTTTATTTAAAAACATTTATAACTCCATATGAACATGCTGATAAAATTTTATAATATTCTCCCTTAAAACCTTCCATAATTCTTGGAACTTTATCCTTTATAATATATCACCTTCTAGAACCATGAAAAATAAAAACTAATGTAACAACCCAAAATTTCATTAATGAAAATTCCTCTTGATCCAATTAAATGTCTTATTATGTAAAATTTTTATATAACATATTCACTTATTCGGTTTTATGTTTTTGGATTTTAAAATACCATTAAGAATTGTGATCGTTGCTAATATAGTTGTTGAACAGTGATCACATGATTAGTATAAATATAGGGCTTTAACAATTTACTCAGACAGAGTAAGTGATTGCCTCATCCAGAAGAATTGCACCATACGAAGCCCATTTGTCAGAGCCCAAAAAGGAGGTGGCGTCATTGGGATTCACTCTTGACCAAGCCCAAAATAAGCTTCAACATTTGAAGCTTGAACGAAACCACCTATGGGAGAAGTGGATGTTAATAGAGATTACCACCCAAGCGATGTTATCCGAGCCACCCCAAGAGTCTGTCGCCATCGCACACCTTCCTGTTCGGTTGTATGCAGGTGTTATAAGGGGTTATGTAACAAAACCCTAGTAATATAATTATGTACATTATTTTTGTATAGAGAATATACATTCATTTTATTATTGTTACTTTGTAAATAGTTTTTAAAGAAAAAATAGCATTTTTAGTTAATTATGAAATCTATTTTGATGAATTTATGGATTTTTTAATTAAATAATATTTTAATAAAATATTATCACTTAATCACTTTTTATGAAATATAAATGACTATATAATTATTATGAATACAATTGTGATTTTTATTAAGGTTGGAAAGCTATTTCTCTCAAAACCCATGAATATTCGATAAATGTCGGTTTTTATTTAAAAAGTAAAAAATTAACATATTTAGAAAATTATTTAGATAAAATGAATATTATTTTTGTAATTAGGATGTCGAAATTATCCAACGGTGAATTTTTCAAAATTTTCTGAGATAGTCAAATTTTTGGGTAAAAATTAAATACCGTTTAAATATATAATGTGTTTTATGACATCATAATGACCCAATAGTGATGTAATAATGTCACGACCCATCCCCCGGGGCCTGTTCCGTGACTACCCCAATCCTGCCTTCCATAGGCTGGTGACTAGCATAAGAAAGGTGTATCCCTAAAACGGGAAGGAATTGCCTTTAAACCTGTACAGACACACAAGGTAGAGTGCAACAAGAAGCAACACGAAGTAAAATGCTGTAGTGAAAATATTGATGAAGTAAAAGGGGCCAGAATACAAGCCCAACTGGAGAATTACAAGTACAACTGAAAAGTAAAAAACAGTTGAAGGTGAAGAGTAGCTCCTAGATCGTCCACCGCAGATCCTACCTGGAGGGTAGGTACAGATCATCTCCATAGTACTCCACGTCCGCCTGTCTCCTCCAAATCACATCATGCCAAATGATCCACCTCTTAGCACCGTCCAGTCCTAGCTCCCTCATCCTCGATCAACATTGTACATCATCTGCACCAGACACAACAAGGTGTGGGTGAAGCCCATGTAGGGGTGAGTATAACAATACTCAATAGGGACCCCGAGACCCCATAGGTCTGACAAAGTTCCACAAAGGAAAAACCAAAAAGCAAGACTTCAAATCTACTTAGGTATATTCCCATACATATACCAAATTTATCAAGATATACTCATCTCAAACATGAGGGAAGAATACCACAAAGGTAACACCACGAAGGTAGAAATACCACACAAGTAACACCACTGAGACAGAAGTACCTCACAGGTAACACAATGAAGACAACACCACAACGGTAGAAGTATCACATAGGCAACACCACTAAGTCAACACCACAAAGGTAGAAGTACCACACAGGTAACACCATGATTTTAGAAGTACCACACAGGTAACACCACGAGATAGAAGTACCACACAGGTAGAAGTACCACATAGGTAACACCACTAAGACAACACCACAAAGGTAGAAGTACCACATAGGTAACACCATGAAGATAACACCAAGAAGGTATAAGTACCACACAGGTAACACCACAAAGCTATAAGTACCACACAGGTAACACTAAGAAGCTAGAAGTACCACATAGGTAACACCACGAAGATAACACCACGAAGGTAGAGGTACAACACAGGTAACTCCATGAAGCTAGACGTATAACACAGGTAACACCATGAAGCTAGAAGTACCACACAGGTAACACCACAAAGATAGAAGTACCACACAGGAAAAAGACTCAGTTCACACCAGGTATAACTTAAGTAAATAAGTACAGATGATTAGTCGTAGGGCTAGATCATCTTATTCTGTTAAGTAGCAATACTTCTGACCCACATAGGATCGATAGGTAACTAACCCCTGCTGACCCACATAGGATCGATAAGTAACTAACCCCCACGGACCCACACAGGATCTAACCCATACAGGATCAGTATGCACTGAACCACACAGGATTGTTGAGCGCTGACCCACGTAGGATCTAATCCACACAGGATCGCTATGCGCTGACCCACACAGGATCACTGAGCACTGACCTACACAGGATCGATGTTCTTTCTTCACGATACAGCCAGCCATAAGATTTCTGCACTAAGAATGATTGATTCTGGGAGGTTCTGATCCTCAAGTCATCGATCAATACTTCAACTTCCACCAAGTACCACAAAGAAGTATCATGAAGGTTTTCCACTTCATAAGGGTCCCAACACGACAGACGGTGCGTCAATCGGACGCCCAATCTGTAAGTTATTAGCATTTCTATTTCGAGGGCCCGGTTGGATTTGGGTTTGATCCAACCTGGCCGTACTCCAACTTTATCCATAACTCAAGTGGAGTATACCAAAAGGATCGTCTCGATCCAAGGATCCTGTTTCTGCAGACGGTTCGTCAAACGGACGCCCGGTTCTCAAGATATGGCCACAAAGGCGTATCTGGGTCTAGATGGGCCCGGGTCTGGTCCGACCCGGCCCGACCCGATCAGGGTCAACCCGTTTGGCCTGGGCCATGGCGGGCCTGGCCCGTTGGGCCATGGTTCATCCCATCCCATGAAGGAGGCGGCCCAACCCAGCCCGTTGGGCGCGGCCCGCTCAGCTGGTGTGGTCCACCATGGCGGGACCCGCCCTAGCCGGCTGGATTCTCGGCCGGTCCTCCTCCCAGTAGCGCAACAGTGTCACTGTCCTCCGCGGTCGGCCAGGTGTCGGCCATCCTTCAGCCTCCGTCGTGGCCAAGCGGTCGCGGTCTCCAACTCCTATGGAGCAGACGCGCACCGCCGCTTCACCACGCAGTCGACCGGCGTGTCGGCCACCCTCCGGTTGTGCCGCCCGCTCGAACCGCGGTTGGCCGGGTGTCGACCGCCCTTCGGGTGCGCCGTCGCGGCTCGACAGCCACGACCTCCTCCTATAACCGCGGCACAGATGTGCACCACCCTTCTTCCATGCGGTCGGCCGGTGTGTCGATCGCCGCCTTCTTCCACGTGCTATCGCAGCTTCGTTCCAAGCTGAAAATTATGATGTCCGCATATTCACGATCCTTGGGTCAAGATCTCCACGTCCATATTCCGCGCTCAACGAAACTTTGAGTTTTCAGCATGATTAATTATTGGTCATCGAATAACACACAAAGAATGCACGAAGAAAGAAAGAGAAGGGTCAAGGTATAAGTGCGGAACGATGGCCATGTTTGTTTTTCCATGATCATTATGAATCAAGAATATGAAGAATCAACAAAAATATTTAATCATACTTAAAATTAAAACCCCTACCTCGATCATTCGTTGGAGGTTTCGTGAGGAAGGAGATAAAGGTGGTAACGTCGCACCCACAACACTCTCCAAAGTTAGTTCCCCGTTCTTGATTCAGAGGATGTTCTTCATTGAAGAGGTTCTTTGTTTGGAGGAGGTTCTTCAACCAAGCAAAAGTACTCCAAAAGCTCTCCCCAAAACCTCCCCTTTGCCAACGATCCCCCAACCAAGAGGTGAGGGGAAACTTAATTAATGTTCAAGAATTAATTACATGATCAATTAATATTTGGCACAATAATAGGGGAAAACCCAAGAGTTTAATCACATTAAAGGGGAGTTCGGGTGGTCCCCACCACCAAGTATTCAAAATTGAGGTTTCAAGAAAATTAAATAAAAGTTTTTGTTTTATTTTATTTTAATTCTTTTAACTCTCCCATGAAAATCCATTAAACTAACTTCCACCCTCGACCTACTGCGGTCGAGGTGAAGGTCTCCTTAAGAGAATATTGGCTCTGCGGGTTCAATGGTGTCCTCAGATTTCAATTCCGATCACCGGTTCAAAAGTTACAAAACTCTGCTAATGTGTTTACTGAACGTAACTGAAAAAAATTTCATAAAAATATTAAGTCACCCACGACCCATGCCGGTCGAGGTTAGGCTCTGCCTAAGTGAAACACACCCCAATGAATCCAACGGTACTCTCAGATTTTCAATCCGAGTTACCGTTTAGAAGTTATGATTTTTACAATAAAATAATTGTCACTTAATTATTTTTTTTAGGGAAAAAACTAACTTTCACTCGTGGCCCGCGTCGGCCAATGTTAGTATCTTCCTAAAGAAAGAATACCCTCATGAGTTTAGTGGTGGTCTCAGATTTTTAATCTGAGCTACCATTCGTGAGTTATAATCATTTGAAAAATAAAATAACTTTATTTAATTATTTTATTTACGGTTATGCCACTTTTGTGTTTTCTCACCGTAGACTTTTGCCAACTAAACATAAGTCACGCCTAGGGTAAACCCACCATCCTGAACGCAATGGTGCCCTCGGATTTCTGATCTGGGAAACTATTTAATATTTATTCCGCTTTTTTAGGAAAACTTCTTACGCGTGTTAATTAAAGATTAACAAAACTTCGACGGATCATTCCGGGAACTCCAGGCCTCGGAATCGTGTGTCGTCAGATTTCACGGTCTCGAAATAATTCCATATAAATAAAAAAAAATATACATAAATTCCGAGACATTATAAATAAAATAATATAAACATTTTGTTCAGAAAATATATGTTTTACCATTAAAATAATGTGATTTTAGTTTTGTTTGATTTATTTTACAAAGCATTAGTGAACCCTCCAAAACTCATAAAAAATTTTATCTTTTTAAAATGATTTATTTGAGAGTGTGACTCAACTCCACATAATCAAGCCTAATATTTTAAGAATTTTGGCCATTGTACTTATAAAATAATGTTTTCCACTCCAATTTAGAAAAAAACATGGGCAAGAACCATGGGTTGGTTTATGGTTTTGATTACTTTAATGTGTGGTGTCCCAAACCTAAATAATAAAAAAATCTCTCCCTTTTCCTATATAAACCCACCCAAGATCTCACTTCCTCTTCACTCAAAGCCTTTGGAGTTCATAAAACCTCTTCCCTCCTCTCTCTAGAATCCTCCCAAGGTGCCCCAAGCTCCCAATAATCCTCTCTCAAGCCCCTCCCAAGCCTTTGGGATCACACTTCCAAGTAAGGGATACCTTCCATTCTCATTTTATCCAAGTTTCTTAATATTTTTATGCCCTTTTATTTTCAATTATAAATTTTGGGGTATGATTTTTAACCTCCCCTATAATTTCATATTTATGTTTGAATAATGAGATATCCCTTTCTCTCTCATCGATGCCTTCCATGTATACTCATTACCATGCTGAAGTTCTGTAAGGGGTTCCTTCCATTCTCATTTTATCCAAGTTTCTTAATATTGTTAGGCCCTTTGATTTTCAATTATAAATGTTGGGGTATGATTTATCACCTCCCCCGTACTGCCCTATTTATGTTGGAATGATGGGATACCCCTATCTCTCTCATTAATTCCTTCCATGTACACATGTTACCATACAGAAATTCCGTAAGGAATTTCTCTCTCCTCATTTACATTCAAGAAATTATTTTTTATTATGAATCTAAATTCCATTAATTATATTGGGGAATTTATCTATATGACCCCCTTACTATCCATTTCATGTACATATGATGAGACACCCATTTCTCTCTCATCAACCATTTTTATGAAGTCTTATGTCACGCCACTATGCTGCCAAAATTGCACCATAATTTTCCAATCCAAAATCATTGTGTAGTGAATACCATACCCATTTATCTATAAAGGGTATTCACCTTTATTCACATTTACTTATTGATGGAAGAGTTTCATGTATGAATTCCACATTAATTTATCATGTAAAAAATTATGATGTTTAATGAATCCATGTTGTATGATCTTGTGGCACACTTATGCATAAAATGTAATGTTTAAGAAGGGTGTGCCCTGATAGTGCTTCAATGCATTTGGTAAAGATTAGTATCATGATACGTCAAGTGAAATGAGGTTTTACTCATGATAATTTAAGTGTAATGAGGGTTTAATCATGCTTCATGTGCAATGAGCCTTGGCTCATGCTAATACCATGTTAAGTGTTGTTGCCACATTTTCATGTTAGGATAGTCATGCTATATCATGCCTTTATGTTCTTGTTTCTCTTATGCTCCATTGATTTTTTTTTTTTTGAAAATTGGTTCCTCGGTCAAAGACCAAAGCACATTTTATTGAATAAAAGAGTCGAAAGGATTACAGGAGATGGAAAGAAGGGATTTTTTTACAATATTTATCAAATAGATGAAGTAAATCCGGGGGGAGGGTGTCTATCCAGGTCATGGTCTGATGAACACCCTTGTTGGCAAGGGCATCAGCAACAGCGTTAGCCTCTCTGAAGGTATGCATGGCAATGTAGTCGATTTCATGCAGAGAGTCCAGGCACTGTATCCAAAGATTAATCAAGGGCCAGGCAAGGTGAGTCACACCATTCCAGATGGCATGGACAATGGTGGTAGAATCACTTTCAATCCATAGTTTCCTCTAGCTTTTTTGAATGGAAAACTTGATCGCATGAATAACTCCCATCATCTCGGCCTCCAATGACGAAGTTATGCCGCAGTTACTAAAGAAACATCCATGACACATGCCAGTAGGATCTCTGAAAATGGATCCACAGCTGGAAGGTTCGGGATTTCCCTTTGAGGCACCATCCATGTTAACTTTGATCCATCCCGGCATTGGAATTTTCCAGAAGACTTCAAAGGTGTGAAGAGGTTGGCGGTATATGACATCAACCCAAAGCTTGTACAAAATCTCCCAATCATCAACTAAGTTATTGCAGTGAGCTTTTTGGATTGATACAGGTTCTCGAATCGCAATGAGGATCCGTTCTTTCCCTACATTAAGATTTAATGAGCATTTATTGTGTAGAACATCATTTTTTTCATACCAGATCACATGTAGGAGCTCAGCAACAGTAGCTAGGAAAAATTTCTTAATTTGCTGAGAGGCTTGGTGCTGAACACAACATATAAGAAGGGTGAAAATTATGTCAGGGGTATGCCATCTGCAATTAAAAATGTCAAAAATATATTTCCAAAGAGCGGAAGCTGTGGCACAAGATAAAAATAGATGGTTATTTTCTTACCTATGTTGATTACATAGGTGAAATTTAGAGCATAACTGGAAACCAAAAGATTGAAGGCAAACCTCAGTGGGAAATCTGTTATGAGAAATTCGTCAAATTAGAGTTAGTCTAGAAGGATTAATCCATGTCTTATTGAAAGAATTTAACCATTGAAATCTGGATTCAGTTCCAATAAAGATGTTCATATAAGAATTTTTTGAGTCAAGAATACCATTCGGAGAAGGTTCCCAGACAAGAAAATCATCACAGTTAATAAAATGATGGTTATCAATGATCTGAGCAACATTGTCAGGAAGGTTATCCCTATGGGAATAGAGAACATCTTTAATAGTGTTACTAGTGTCCACCAGAGTGGAATTAGGGGTAATCATCGAGGTCAGAGGAACACCAGTCCAATTGTCAAGCTAGAAATTTATATTGGATTCAGCGCTCACAATCCATCTAGAGTTTTCCATGATCTTATGATAAGTGTACCTAATGGAAGGCCATATTGAGGAAGAGATATAATTGAGGTCCCCCCTCCTAAGTTTGGGAATGAATCTGATTTTAAGAAAGTAAATAGCCTTCGAGTCAGTATTGAAAAGTCTCCAAGTAAGTTTAGCTTGAAGAGCATCATTAAACAACTTTAAGTTTTTAATTCCAATACCCCCCTTTTCAAAAGGTTTGCAACAGGTTGCCCAGGGAATGGTGACAAGTTTTTTCTGAAAGATACTTCCTGTCCAGATGAAGTTCTTAATATAGGTGTTAATTATTTTGAGAGTACAAACAGTCCATTTATAAATCATAACATATTAGACCATTTTGGAGATAATTGATGATTTGACAAAGCAGATTCTGCCAGCCATGGAGAGAGATTTGCCTTTCTAATTAGAGAGTTGATTAATAATTTGATCCACAATGTTATCAAAATAAATAGTTTTGGGTCTTCCCCAAAAAATAGGTACCCCCAAATAAGTGAAGGGGAATCAACCTTCTTTAATACCAAGATTATTGGTAATAGTGTTTTTCCTTTGCGTGGAGAAGTTTTTACCAAAAAAAATGTGCGATTTATGCCAAGAAATGGCCTCACCTGAGACATTCTCATAGTGAGTAAGGTTCTATTTAAGAACTTGGATATTTTTTTGGTCCCCTTGAAGAAACAAGATGATGTCATCATCATATAAGAGGTGAGTAGGGACTCTAATATTTCTGGCCTCATTTATAGGTTTAAGTTTTTTTTGATTTACCAAATGAGATAGGAGCCTGTTGAGGTAATCTTCGGCAATTACAAATAAAATTTCCAAGAGTACGGGTCACCTTGTCTTACCCCTTTTGTGCATTTAAAGAAGCCCTTGGGGTTCCATTGACCAAGATGGACAAAGATGCAGAGTTGAACAAAGTTTTTATTATTTTGATAAAGGTGTCATTGAAGCCAAATCCTTCTCGAACCTTAAAAATAAAATTCCAATCAATAGTATCAAAAGCCTTCCTAATGTCAAGTTTGATAGCAACATTTCCTCCTCTGGTAACTTTATTAATACTGTTGGTGCATTCAGAGGCGAGGCAGATACAGTATTGTATATACCTTCCCTTAATGAAGCCAAACTGATTCCAAGAAACAATTTTGTTACATATAGGTGAAAGTCTATTAGCAAGAATTTTCGCAATGATTTTGAATAGAGTGTTTATCAGTGAAATGGGCCGAAATTGATGAATTTCAGATGCATTATCCACTTTGGGGATTAAAGTAAGAAATTGAGCATTCAGACCATGAGGGAGGAAGCCATTGCAAAATAAAGACTTCACAAGCTTACAGACATCTAGATGAATAACATACCAATGTTTCTGAAAGAATTTGTTATTGAAACCATCTGGACTAGGAGCACTGTCCGGTTTTAAACTAAAAACAGTGTCTCTAATTTCATGGTCCCAAGGGATACATATGAGGGATGAATTTTCAGTTTCATCCACCATCCTTGGAATGATGTCAGGTCGAAGATCAATATCTATGCCCGGCCCATTAAAAATATTATGAAAATAAGAAACAACATGGCTGGAAATAGCTTCCTCAGAGTCAATAATCACATCATTGTGAAGGAGTTTAATAAGAGGTCTATTGGCCATTCTAACACTTTGGATCAAATTATAGAATTTAGTTTTTCTATCTCCATCAGTTAACCATTTGGTTTTGAAGACTTGTTTGCGCATGTTATCTTTGAAAGTGAGAAGAGAATTGAGTTTTAAAGATATGCTTATCTCAGTTTGAGGATCAATGTTAAAATCCAAGGTGGTATTATGATTTTGTAGTTGATCCAACTCTTTTTCAAGAGAGGAGATATCAATGTCAATTTTCTTACTTTTAGTTATACACTAGCCCTTTAAGTCCTGTTTTAAATTTTTAAGCTTAAACATGCAGGAAAAGGCATCCTGATGATGACTCATAGTATCCCAAACATTTTGGATAAGAGACACACATTCAGGATCTGTGTACCAAGCATTATTATATTTTAAAGGGAGAATAGGCTTTCATTTTTTAGAGTAAATACAAGCCAGAATAGGGTGGTGATCCAAGTTCAACCTTGGTAGAGTGATACAGGAGACATTATCCCATTTATCCAGAGCTTCTATATTAACGAAAGATCTGTCCAGTTTACTAGCAACAACTTTATTATAGTGCCTCCTATACAAAGTATATTTGGCACCAGTCAAGTTGATTTCCACAAGGTTATTATCATTAATAGTATCTCTAAACTATCTTGAAGAAATTGACAGATGAGTGGGACCAATTTTTTTCATTGGAAGTGAGAATGGCATTGAAGTCACCCATGACAATCCAAGGGACATGAATATTATTTTTTAACATAGACAGATTGTGCCAAAGGGTTCTTCTTTGTTGATATCTGTTTTTGGCATATATCATTGTACAGAATGAGTGTTTCGATTACTAGTAGTAGTCACAAGTAATATGTTTCTCTGAACATAAAACAATATTCACGTTTTGTAGGGAAGTGTGATAAAAGGTCCATAGAGATTCAACCGAGGAGCCATCTTTGCAGGCTCCTAGAAAGACATAGTTAAGAGCACATAAGTTCTTGAATTTAGGAGTAAAGTTTATTTTAGGTTCTGATATTGAGAAAATCTTGGGTTTATGAGTGTTTAAGATCCTCTTAAGAACAACTAAAGTATCAGTATTAGCGATACCCTAAAAATTTCAAAAGAGAATATTCATTTTAACTTGCATTTTGGGTTAGATCCCTTTTTTTGGTTTTTTCCTGAACCTTTATTCCTCTATGATCATCTAACATCTTGAGAGAGGCTTGGTTTGGGTTTCTTTTCAATAAGGCTAATCTCCAAACTAGGAGAAGTGGCTTCATTTCTAGCAGTAGATGAAGTCTTCCCAGGGGCAGTGTGTGTAGTGTTTATGATGTGAACAGTTGTCATTTCAGAATTCTGTTCTGAAACAGGAATCAAAGCAGCCTCTATTTCTGTCTTCTGAACCGTAGTGGGAGAATTCAGCGTTGTAGGGGTTTCTGTATCTACCCTATTCATTTTGAGAGGAGTATGGTGTGTAATGTTCTTGTCAGCGGTTAAATGGGGAGAAGAGATGTGTTGTTTCAAAACAGTGTCTGCTTTCAAAGCAGGAGAAACAGACTGAACGGATTTCAGTGAAACAGTATTGCATGTTTCAGAGTTCTTTTCTAAAACAGAAACCAAAACATCCTCTATAGCTATCTTTTGAGTAGTAACAGGAGTGTCCAATGTTGGTTCTATATCTACCCTATCCATTTTAAGAGGAGTTTGGTGTGAAGTGATCATGCCAGAAGTCAAATTGGGATCATAGGTATGATGTTTCAAAACAGATTCTGTTTTCAAATCAGGAGAAACAGATTGAACAAGTTCTAATGAAACAGTATTGCATATAACATCAGATTTCGCACAATGAAGACTTAAATTGGCAGTCTTAGGGGGGGATTGTGTCATTATGCAGAATGCTATTATGATATGATTCAGTTGAAGCATGAGTATTAAAATAAATAGGCTGCTGAGTGCAAGGAAGCTGGGTAGTTACCAGACCCCTGCCAGAGCTGGCAGAGGGAATCTCAATTAAATCAGTCCCTCGATCAGTCCCACATTTAGTCCTCTGCATGACCAGAGAGCCATCAGAAGAACCTGCACAGTCCATTGAGTGAAGACATACCTCATCTTGTGCATCCGAGGTTGACTTCTGCTTTGGATCCATTCGAATTGGATCTGCACAATCACTTGAGAAAGGGTCCTACAAAGTGTTATTATAAAAATCCATAGCAGGGGGAGTGTTAGTCATAGTAGCAGTACTGTTCAGATTCCCAGATTGCTCTAGAAGTTTTGAACTGTTGTGCTGCTCCTTGGCTTTATCAATTGAGGGGTGACCCTGGACTTCCTGTAATGAGCCTTCATCATTTTCATGGTTATCAAAATCATAATTAGGATGTTCAAAGATTTCTAAGACATATAACTCAATAACATCTTTACTATTTTTATTATCTTGTTTATCTACAAGTTCATCCCATGATTTCCCATGGTCATTTTGTGCTTGTGTAATGGGTTTGGCAACCCATCTTTCAACTATTTTCTTTGTTGTTTCAGGTTTATCAGGGGCATCATCGTTTCCCCTCTTATGATTTTTTACCTATGTACATTCAGAATAGGCTGCCTGTGGTGGATGTTTATGAACAATCCTACAATTAAAAATTGAGTGTCCCACAATTTTTCAAAAATAACAGTATGGGGGCATCTTTTCATATTCAAATTTCACTAGAGATTTATAATCTCTAGCACTAAAGTAAATAGAGTTGGGTCGCTTGTTTTCCAAATTCACTTCAATTAACACTCTAGAAAACAATCCTAGTTCACCATTAAGTGTTCTCTGGTCAATTTTCAGTGGAGTACCAATACATAATGCAAGATTATTTAGGATTTGAGGGTTCCATAAGAACCAGTTCAAGTTGTGCAACCTTACCCATACTTGGGCAGTGTTGTTTTTGTGATTATTGGGATTGAAAGCAAAATCCCATTCTGAGAGTCAAAGCAGACCAGGTTTAAGATGAAGATTACCTATTTTTCACACTTCATCAAGGTCATTTTGCAAGGTAAATAGTAAATGAAAATACCCTTTCCCCAGAGGCACCAATTTCCAATTGGTAAAACCCCATACCACAGCAATTCGGGGCTTTAGATCAGCATATGCCCAGGGTTTATCACCCTTGAGATACGATATACGACCCATAATGGAGTACTTACAAAGTTCAGATCTTTGTTGTAACACATCCGGGTCATCTTCCACAATGAAACTCCCATCATCGGCTTTTCGAATCCTTGACGGCTTCTGTACTTGAGATTTTGCAGGATTGGCACCCATCAAGGCTTCAAGAAAGGAGATTCCTCTCGTTCTGATACCTGATGCGATCGATGGCTCCATTTTTAGTGGTCATGCAAATAAAGTTTTCAATAAAGATGTTGTGCTTCATGTTTTAAGTCATTATTTAATGTTCCTAATCCCCAAAGACAATATACCTCTTGATCTTATATGTTTTATCAAGTGAATATTTTATGTAATAAATCATGTTTAAGTGTGTAATAAAGAGCAGGGTTGCTATAGTTGGTATCAGAGGATAGGTTTAATTTTTTTGGGATTAGGATTAGAAAACCCTAGTTAAATCCTTAAGGATAAGAGTAAGTATAATAAAAATATACCTATGTTTTGGTGAGTATTTAGTAAGTGGTTTATTAAGCAAATACATTCCATTCTGGATACAAGCAGGTAGAGGCGGTTCAGGCACAGATGTACCTAGGAGTGAAAACTCCAACAAGGAGTTTCAGGCTTGAACCGGGGTATCCTAGTACACGAAAATGGGCCTTGATGCACTCGTGGTTACGAAACTCCTAGGGGATATGATTTGGTAAATTCATAAGCTTAGTATGAACTATTATTAAGGGAATTAAAAAAGAAAATGCCCCTAAGAATATATGATGGGAAGTAGATCATGGATAACATAGATCAAAGACTATAGATTCATAAGTTAAGGAAATAAAAGTTATTTATAAGTCATCCATTTTTTCCTTGGATTACCCTTTATGTGTTTCCCCTAACTTTTCTTTTATTCTAGCCAATGGCCGGTAATAGGAGGACTTGGGATAACAACCGATGCAAAGATCAATGTGATGATTGTTCTAATGAGATGCCCAATCCAATGGAAGCGGGAATTGAGAACTTTGCCTCAATACTCTCTCAGTTAAATCATGCTTTGAATAGAAACATGGGTCAAGAGGAACATTCAACCCCCCCCCCCCCCCAAGAAAGAACAAGTCGCTATCGAGAGCTTCATGAGACAAAGGCCCCCTACTTTTGATGGATCGTTCGATCCCTTAATTGCTGAACAATGGATCAACTCCATTGAAAAGATATTCTCTATCCTTCAATGTTCTTAACAAGAGAAGGTTATTCTGGATGCTTATCATATGGAGGGTGAATCTGATAAATGGTGGACATTGATCAAAAATACGAAGCCTGAGGAGGAGATTGAGGCGTTGGAATGGAAGGATTTCCGGAAGATGTTTTTTGATAAATATTTTCCACACACCCTCCGACTTAAGATGGAAAGGGACTTATTTTCCCTCAAGAAAAAATATGATGAATCCATTGGAGCGTATGAGGAAAATTTCAAAGGTATTTCATGATATTCCCTCATCTTTGTTGTTACCCCTGAATTCAAGGTTGATCGTTTCTTTGGTGGGTTTAAACCTAGACTACGGAAAGCTCTGGCGATCCAGGACTTCGATAGCTATGAGAAAATTGCTCAATGTGACCTCAAGGTTGAAATAGAGATCGGTGAATCTCAGGTGAATCATGGGGATAATAATTGTAAGGTGGACTTCAATTCTGGTGGTCTGATGGATAAGTCCAATGGTGCTAATAAAATCCAGCACCCCATCTGCCAAAGGTGTGGAAAGAAGCACCCCAGAAATTTCTTGAAGGGGATGAGGAAATGCTTTAGGTGCAGAAGAGAAGGGCACCTAGTTGTTAACTACTGACAAGAAAAACCTGTGGTTGTGACAGATGAGAGGAACACTCCATTTGAACCTCAACGCATTGTTCATTGCTTCAACTGCAAAGAACCAGGGCACCTTACAAATTAGTTCCCTAATCCAATGGTTTTCGAAGGCAACCAATAACCTTCAAGGCAGCAAGGGAGAGCTTTTTCCATCACTACCGCCGAAGTGAACCCCGACAACAAAGTGGTGACAGGTATTCTAGTTATTCATTCAATATTAGTGAACATACTTTTTGATTCTGGTTCTACGCATTCTTTTGTATCCTGAAATTTTAGTAGAAAAATCCCAATACCACCACAAATCATGGAAGTAAAGATGTCGGTGAGTATGGAAAATTGGGACATCATTTAATACCATGAATATAACTCCTCCCCTATCACAATTTGTAGATTGAAATTCCTGGTGAACTTCATCAAACTCTCTTGTTGGAGTTGGTGGCTTAGAACCAACTACTTTGTACTTTATTCATTAATAAATACCTTATCACATATTGATTTTTCTTCTACGTGACAATGCATGTGATAATGTCCTAAGGATAGCTATTGCATTAAAGGTTCATAGCAGATCCCTTCTATGATGAGAACCTGGAAGTTCCATAACACTGTTCTTGAATATATATTCTATGGTCGGATGATGTTATTTGAGGAGAACAAATAATACAGGCCATTAGGGGTGAGGACTAATAAAACATTGAGGAACCTTCTCATGGTGTGCGCACTCGGTAATATCGAGGAGGATATTATGAGAACGAGACCCACCAGTAGGAAATCCACATTTCAAAGTGTCATTGGATGTTTCTATCTGCGGACGTGTGTATTGGTCCTTAGACTTTAATATTATTATTAATGGGTATTACAACTCATTCACTTATATTTATTGAAGAAAACTATGACAACACATTGTTCGTAGCGAGATAGGATATATTGGGTGTGTCATGAGTAATATTGCATTAATAAATAATGCGAGAAATAATTTTTCCCTTCTGTTCCATAACGAAAGTAGATATCTCAGGCCCTTTGATGGAATTGATATAGCCTAAATAAATCCATGGCCATGGTAAGGTATGGGAGAGTTCAATTATGGGAAGTCAAAGAAAGAATAATCGAGCACATGGGTTGATGGCACTAGCATGAAACCTGCTTAATTAGAGATATCGAGACAAATAGATTATATTACACGGTAAGCGTTCGTAGGAGGTGGCATGTCATTGTGGCATTAACTTATTTCTCTATGGGTGCCTTGGCGTGTTGCTAGACGCTAACCTTGAACTTTAGGCATGCTCCGCCTAATGCCACTAAGAAAGAGGCCTAGAGGGTCACACACTAAGTGTGTCCAAGTATCTCAGTTAAATATTAATTTAACAAGTTAAATAATGATTATTCCCGATTGTGGTTTAATAATTATTTAAGGATGCCTGATCCCATTTATTTCGACACTAGGTATTCAAGAGAATATATTGTGGGTGAGAAAATATATTTATTAGTGAGTAATGTAGTGATATATATTTTAGAAATAAATATCCATTATTCAAGGTCTAATAAATGTGGTGGAGGAAATAAATAAATATAGAAAAATAAAAGTACACGCCATTTATATTAAATATACACGCCATGTATTTTTTTGGGAATTTATGAGAAATAATATTATTTATTTAATTAAATAATATTAGGTGTAATTAGCTAGGCGCATGTCAGGTAATAATAATAGTCAACTGTTATTATTATACATCAGGTATTGCTAAGAATTAAATGAAATGAATAAATGTTTTTGGGTAATTAATTCATTTTATTATTATATGTAATTAAAAATCCCAATTATATATTTCTCATTAGCCTAGCCATTTTTGGTTTTGGTTGTGTACAACGGATTAATAAAAGCTCTCAAGCCAAGAGAGAATTCTTTTTCCGTCGAGAACTCTCTCAAGCTATGAGAGAGAGATCCACATCCACCGGATCAAGGCGATCGAAGGCGAACATCGCAAGTGAAGGATTTTCCACGCTAGCACCCGAAGATCCCTTCAGTGACATCGAAAGATATGTGTAGCATGTGTGGATCACCGCTAGAGGAATCCTACACTTGGATTCTATGACGCAACAATGGATCGCATCGGATCATGACCGTAAACGTCAACTAAGAAATAATTCCATCAAGGTAATTCTTTTAAATTAATTAAATTAATTATAACCAACATATGATGATCCTATTTATGGTTCTGGGACTCCCCTCTTTCATTTTTGTTCTTTGTTCTATTCTGAAGATCCGACATTTTATTATCATGATGGATCTCAGATTGATCATTGTTAACACTAAAATTAAAGTTGGGTACACCCTCCAACGCGCTTTTGCTGTGCCCGGAACCTACAAGTAGTATCAGAGGGTTCGTATTGTTGATTATAATTATTTATTTTTTTGTTGGTGATTTATGTATTTAATAATTTAGTTGTTTCAATTCAAGTTAATTATTCTATAAATATTAATCTCGAGCTCTGTTCCTCCTCTCTCGTTTCTCATTCACCTTATAGAAACGATTTTTTCTTTTAATTTTGATTAAAATAAAATAGAGGATCTCATCAAGAGTTTCCAAACGTTCCTGGACATACAACACTAGAATACATGGCGTGTATTCAGAAGTACACACTGTGTAGTCTAGGTTTAATGTATTGGACTGGTTCTCCAAATCAGGCCATGTAAATGGATCCTACCTAAGTCATAAATGACACAGTGTGTTGACCAGGAATAGGTGGCATAGAGTTTCCAGATTACACATCGTGTGGTACAATGAACACGGCGTGTAGTCCCTTCAAGTTATGGTTGGACCGTGTACCTCGTACATGTCTTGGCCAGCTGTAAACCGTGTAACGCAAAAACTACACGGCATGTGTTCCACTGAACACGCAGTGTACTCCGAAAATTTCAGAAGTACAACTACACACCATGTCCCCGGGCGTGTACTTCGGATGGACGGTGAACAAAAGTACACACCTAGTAGTCGGAACTACACGCCATGTACTCATCCAAATTACGTAGATTTATTAAAATTTATTATTATATTATACAAACCCTTGAGATGTGTACCATATTGTAGGAATAAAGATGAGTCACAACACGTGATAGTTGTTTTATATATGTGTGTTTAATTTAACATCTGCATAATGTTTATTTCTACACATTGGGTAGTTATGAACAGGAATTCACTGGGTTTCCTCCAAGGTACAAGTTACGTACAAAGATAATTTTAAATGAATTTATTTGTTTAAAATTATGATGGATGAGAATCTCAAGGAAATTTAGAAAAAGGGTTTAAGATAAAAGGATTGATTGGTTAAAGATAATTAATTGATTCGAGCATGATTTATCTTAAATAAGAAAGATTAAAGAATTGAATGCTAGTTTTATTTATGCGTAAATATCGTTGAATGTATGGATGATCATGATCTAGACCAAGACCTTTGTATGTGAATGGTTTATTTTAATTTATTTATTTAAATTAAATATTTTTTCCTACAAGCATTCTCCTCATTAATATGTAGGGCATGCGCGCCCAAGGATTCTTTTATGTAAAATACCCTTTTTACCCATCACCTTCGTGAGAGATAAATTCATATGTAATGGATGGAGCTCCCAAGCTAGTGGAGGTGTCTCAAGTCAGGATCCAAGGGGAAACCAATCCAAGGGGATACAAAGGTGGATAGGTGGACAGGTGGAAAGTAGTAAAAACGAACCCGAAAGGTTCAAGGTGTTTCTACCCTAGGTCTTGGGTTAGTTTATCAACTTCTAGATAAACTTACCAATAGAATAATCTCATGATCATAAAATTTATTTTATTTCTCTCAGTTGCATGGTTTATTTATTGTGGGTGTGTTGTCATGATCAAACAATTAATGAATTAAATAAGCATGCAAGATGGAACTAAAATAAGACCGACTTATGCATAAAATATTATCTTATACATGGTTAATCACTTAAGTATATCCAACTTAATATTGAAAAGCATGTAATCAAAGATAATAAAGTGGAAATTTATGTATAAGGATAAAATCCCTCAAAGAAATATTAAGTCGGTATAGCCTTCCATAATCTTGGTTAGAATCGAACCATAGTTCAAAGTGCTTAAACAACCCTAGTTGGGGTGCTTTCAACTGTCGGGGAATTCTAATTCAAGGTTTTGGGTTGACTTGACTTGGTTTGCATCAATGTTTGACTGCCACAGCAGGACTTGGTGTGACCAAGAGGTAAAGGTTAAGGAAATCTAAAATAAAAGGATTTCAGGATTGGGGAGTCCACTCAGCGGATCAAGGAGCTACGAGTTAATGGAGTTGGAATTTGTAATTCCTACCTAAAAACCTTCAAGTTTCCTGACCAACCCTAGTTGGGGTAATTCGAAGGGCAATATGGATCCTTTCCACTAGAATATTCAGGCAACAAAATATTTCAAAGTCAATGGTGAGGGTTATTGAATTTTGATAAAATAGTGGGAGACTAATAAGTATTAATTTATTTATTTGTCTAAATTTTATAATAAAGTACTAAACCTTTGCTCATCTTAATTTGTAGAAATAGAAAGAAAAATGACTTCAAACATATCATTGTGAACCATACTCAAGAAGGAAAACCTTCTCACCAGCACCAATTTCCAATAGTGGCAGAGGCATTTACAAGTCATCCTTCACCACGAGAGGAAATCATATGTGCTGGAAGAGCCAATTCCAGTTGCACCTGGAAAAGAGGCCAGTGATGAGAAAAACTCTCTCTATATTAAACACATAGATGATGCCACAGATGTCCAGTGTTTCATGTTGTCGGCCATGTCTAATGAGATCTTGAAGAAACATGAAAACATGGACGCGTATAGCATGATGTCTCACCTTAAGGACCTCTACCAAGAGAACACAATACAGGAGAGATATGAGATCTCCAATGCTTTGTTTACAACTAAGCTTGGAGAGTCTGTGCCAGCTGGGCCTTATGTAGTCATGCTCATTGGCTACATTGAATGTATGGACATCTTAGGGATTAAGTTCTCGGATGAGTTGCATACAGATCTCAACCTATCATCATTTCCCAAGACCTTCTCTAGCTTTATTTTCAACTACAACATGAGAAACAATGAGAAGAGTCTATCAGAACATCTGACCTTAATTGGCCAGGTAGATAAGGACATGGGGTGTGACAAACCTTCAGTACTTATGGTGAATAAGAAAAGCTAGGACAAGGAAAAGGGGCCAAATACTTATAAATGGTTTGAATCCCCCGTGCGTTGTCCCTCCAAGAAGGAGAAGATCCAGAGGCAGGGCAAGGAATAGGATAAGGTATGTTTTGCATGTGGCAAGAAAGGCCACTGGAAGAGGAACTGCACCCAGAAGCGTGGGGATGCTAAAGGTGCATTCGTTATCGAGTGTAATCTTTCCATTTCTACACATTGATTATTATATATAGCTTGTGGGGGTCACATATGTATTAAAATTCAGGAACCAAGTAGATTTAGAAAGATTTACAGAGGAGAGGTGGATCTTCAAGATGCCAATGGCGCGATGCTGGCTGCGTTAGCTATTGGTGATTACCACCTCTCATTGCCAACTGGAATGATTTTGGTTTTACATAACTGTTATTATGTTCCTAGTGTTACCAAGAACATAATTTATGTATCTTGTTTGGATATGGATGGATTTGTTTTCATGTTTGGGAATAATGTTTGTCTCTTTTATAAGAAAAATGTATGGTATGGTATGGCACATTTAAATAATGGTTTGTATGTATTAAATTACGAAAACCAAGTGTTGGAAATCAATAACGAAACAGACTCACATGACTCATACATCACCCAGTTGTGGCATCACTGTCTCGGTCATGTAAACGAGAAGCATCTGACAAAGCTCTGTCAAGATGGCTATTTAGACTCTACTGAGTTAAAACCACTTGATAGATGTCACTCTTGTTTACAGGGTAAAATAACCAAGCCTTCTTTTTGTGGACAGGGTAAAAGGGCCATAGAACTTCTAGGATTTGTGCACACGGATGTGTGTGGACCATTTCCAGTAGAAGCTAGAGGTAGATATTCTTACTTCATTACTTTTATTAATGATTTGAGTAGATATGGATATGTATAATTAATGAGGTATAAGTCAGAAGCCTTAGAGAAATTTAAGGAATTCAATAATGAAGTAGAGAATCAGCTTGGTAAGAAGATAAAGAAGCTTCGATCAGATTGAGGTGGAGAATATCTAAACCCAGAGTTCATCGATCTTCTACAGGAGTCTGGGATTCTATCTCAACTCACTCCTCCTTATACACCACAATGGAATGGTGTTAGTGAAAGGAGGAACTGCACCTTTTTGGAAATGGTGAGGTTGATGATGAGTCATGCAGATCTTCCATTATCCTTTTGGGGATATGCATTACAAACTGCAGCATACACATTAAACTGAGTACCAACTAAAGCAGCAAATGGAATTCTCTCCGAGTTATGGAATGCAAAGAAACCATTTTGTCGAACACACATGTATGGGGATGAGAGGCATTTGTTAAGTCCTTATCAAGAAACAAACTAGCACCCGGGGGCACGAAGTGTATCTTTATAAGATATCCCAAAGATATGAAAGTATATTACCTATATAACCCTTCAGACAAGAAAGTGATTGTTTCCAGACAAGCCATCTTTCTTGAGAGGGAGTACATCCTCAAAAAGGATAGTGGGAGCAAGATTGAATTTGATGAAGTTGATGCTCAAGATACACAGGAGTTGGTACATGAACAAGTTCCACAGGTCCCTCTGGAAGAGGTTCCAGAAACACAAGTATTGTGTAGGATCTCAAGAGAGGTAAGGGAACTAGAGAGATTTGGTTTCCTAGTCACCGAGGATGGTGAATCATTATTGTTGGACAATGGTGAACCTCTCTCCTACAAGGAAGTAGTAGAAATATTAGAAGCTGGAAGATGGCTAGAAGATATGAATTCTAAGATGGATTCCATGTATCAGAACCAAGTCTGGGTTATGGTCGATGAGCCAGTTGATTTAAAGCTTGTTGGATTCAAATGGGTATTTAAGAGAAAACTGGACATGGAAGGTCAAGTAAGAACCTATAAAGCAAGGCTAGTGGCTAAAGTATTTAGAAAGTGTCAAGGAATTGACTATGATGAAACCTTCTTGCTGGTTTCCATGTTTAAATCCATAAGAATCATACTTTTCATAGCATCTTACCATGACTATGAGATTTGGAAAATGGATGTCAAAACAGCATTCCTTAACGGGAACCTTCAGGAAAATGTCTATATGATACAACCAGAAGGGTTTGTGACACCAGGTGAAGCTAAACGGGTTTACAAGTTGTATAAATCCATTTATGGATTAAAGAAAGCATCCAGGTCATGCAATATTCGATTTGATGAAGCCATAAAGGAATTTGGTTTCATTAAGAACGAATGTGAGCCCTGTGTTTATAAAAGGTTTAATGGGAATGCGATCATTATCCTAGTAGTATATGTTGATGACATATTGCTTATTGGAAATGATGTACCAGTCTTACAGTCAGTTAAGGACTGGTTGAACAAGTGTTTCTCCATGAAGGACTTGGGTGAATCAGCCTACATTCTAGGGATCAAGATCATTCGTGATAGATCCAAGAGGCTGCTTGGACTAAGTCAGGGTACATACATTGACCAGATACTAAAGAGATTTAGTATGGAATAATCCAGGAGGGGACTGGTTCTAGTGTCACATGGCTTGCATCTTTCTAAGAAAATGTGTCCTCATACACAATAAGAGAATGATAGAATGAGTAAGATCCCATACGCTTCGGCTATAGGATCCATAATGTATGCCATGTTATGTATCAGGCTTGATGTTGCCTATGCACTAAGCATGGTAGGCATATATCAAGAAGATCCAGGAGAACAGCATTGGACTGCTGTAAAGACTATCCTTAAGTATATAAGAAGAACTAAGGATATGTTCCTGGTGTATAGAGGATATGAGGAGATTATCATCAGAGGGTAGGTTGATGCTGGTTTTCAAAAAGATCAGAATGATCTAAAGTCGCAATCTGGATATGTTTTCTGTCTCAATGGAGGAGTTGTGAGCTGGAAGAGTTTAAAGAAGCTAGTTGTTGTCAATTCTACAATGGAGTCCGAATATATAGCAGCTTCTGATGCAGCCAAGGAAGCTGTCTGGATTCGGAACTTTTTCCAGGAGCTTGATGTGGTGCCTAGCAGTAAATATCCTATCACGTTGTATTGTGATAATACTCTAGCAGTAGCTCTTGCAAAGGAACTAAAGTCACATAAACAGATAAGGCACATACTCTGAAAGTATCATCTCTTGAGGGATTTCTATCAAAGGGGTGAATTTGTAGTGAGCAGAGTGTCCACGGAAGAAAACATGGTGGACCCCGTGACTAAAGTCTTATCTCAGTAGAAGCATGAATATCATGTGAGAGCTATCAGGTTAAATGTTGTTAGTAGTTGGCTCTAGTCCAAGTTGGGGTCTATTGGAGTTCGTGGCCTAGAACTAAATACTTTGTAATTTATTCATTAATAAATACCTTATCACATCTTGATTGTTCTTCTGTGTGATAATTCATGTGATAATTTCCTAAGGATATCTGTTTCATTAAAGGGTCATAGCGGATCCCTACTATGATGAGAACCCGGAAGGGCCATAACACTATTCTTGAATATATGTTCTATGGCCAGATGATGTTATTTTAGGGACACAAATAATACAGGCCATTAGGGGTGAGGACTCATAAAACGTTGAGGTACCTTCTCATGGTGTGCGCCCTTGGTAATATTGAGGAGGATATTATGAGAACGAGACCCGCCAATAGTAAATCCACATTTCATAGTGTCATGGGATGTTCCTATCTGCAGACATGTGTATTGGTCCTTAGACTTTAATATTATTATTAATGGGTATTACAACTCGCGCACATAGATGTATTGATGAAAACTATGATGACACACTATTCACAGCGAGGTAGGATATGTTGGGTGTGTCACGAGTAATACCGCATTAATAGATAATGCGAGAAAGGATTTTTACCTTCTGTTCCATAACAAAAGTAGATATCTTAGGCCCTTTGATGGAATTGATATGGCCTAAATAAATCCATATTCATGGAAAGGTATGGGCAAGTTCAATTATGGTAATTCAAAGAAAGAATAATTGAGCACATGGGTTGATGGCACTAGCATGCAACCTGCTTAATTAGAGATATTGAGACAAAGGGATTATATTACAAGGTAAGAATTCATAGGAGGTGGCACGTCATTGCGACATTAACTTCTTTCTCTATGGGTGCCTTGGTGTGTTGCTAGACGCTAACCTTGGACTTTAGGTAGGCTCCACCTAATGCCACTAAGAAAGAGGCCTAGAGGGTCACACACTAAGTGTGTCCAAGTATCTCAGTTAAATATTAATTTAATAAGTTAAATAAATATTATTTCTGATTGTGGTTTAATAATTATTTAAGGATGCTTGATCGCATTTATTTCAACACTAGTTATTCGAGTGAATATATTGTGGGAAAAATAATATATTTATTAGCGAGTAATGCGGTGATATTTATTTTAGAAATAAATATCCATTATTCAAGGTCTAATAAATGTGTTGGAGGAAATAAAGAAAAATGGAAAAATAAAAGTACACGCCGTGTATATTAAATATACACACTGTGTATTTTTTCTGGGAATTTATGAGAAATAATATTATTTATTTAATTAAATAATATTAGGTGTAATTTTCTAGGCACATGTTAGGTAATAATAATAGTTAACTGTTATTATTAAACATAGTGTATTTCTAAGAATTAAATGAAATGAATAAATTCTTTCGGGTAATTACTTCATTTTATTATTCTATGTAATTAAAAATCCAAATTATATATTTCTCATTAGCCTTTCCATTTTTGGTGTTGGTTGTTCACAACGGATTAATAAAAGATCTCAAGCCAATAAAGAATTATTTTTTCACCGAAAATGCTCTCAAGCTACGAGAGAGAGATCCACCTCCACCGGATCAAGGCGATCGAAGGCGGACATCGCAAGCGAAGGCTCTTCCATGCTATCACCCGGAGATCCCTTCAGTGATGTCCAGAGATACGTGGAGCACATGTGGATCACCGCTAGAGGAATCCTGCACTTGGATTCTATGACACAATCACGGATCACATCAGATTGTGACCGGAAACATCAATGAAGAAAGAATTACATCAAGGTAATTATTGTCAATTAATTAAATTAATTATAACCAATATATGATGATCCTATTTATGGTTCTGGGACTCCCCTCTTTCTTTTTCATTCTTCGTTCTATTCCGAAGATCCGGCATTTTATTATCGTGACGGATCTCGGATTGATCATTGTTAACCCTAAAATTAAAGTTGGGTACACCCACCAACACGCTTCCGCTGTGCCTGGAACCTACATCCCTCTGGTGAAATTTTATGGAATTCTCGGCATGGATTGGCTTTCCTTATATAGAGCCATCATAAATTGTCTTGAGAGGGAAATCACTCTTCATATGGATAATCGACCCCTGATTCTATACAAGTACAAGGAGAAAGATGAATCTTCTTTAGCACCATCATCTCAAGCATTGATATTACTACCCTATGAGCACACATATCTGGCTCAGATTCTTGAGTCCAAGGAAGCAACCATCCTTTAAGGCATGCCTATTATGAGGGAATTCACTGAAGTGTTTCCCGATGAATTTCCTGGTCTTACTCTTAGAATCGATGTTGAATTTTCAATTGACCTTATACCTGGTGCACTGCCAATAATCAAGACTCTATATAGAATGGCTATTGTGGAGCTTGAGGAGCTAAAGAAACAACTACAGGATAATCTGGATAAAGGGTTTATGCACTCAAGTGCTTCACCCTGGGGTGCACTAGTCCTCTTCATCAAGAAGAAGGATGGGTCAATGCACCTTTGCATTGATTATTGTGAGCTCAAAAAATCAAAATAAAGAACAAGTATCCTTTTCCACGAATTGATGAATTTTTCTATCAGCTATGTGGAGCACAATACTTTTCCAAGGGGGATTTGCGGTCGGGATATTACCAAGTAAGGGTGAATAAGGATGATATCACCAAGACTTCTTTTATTACAAGGTATGGGCACTATGAATTCATAGTAATCCCTTTTGGACTCACTAATGCTCCAGAAATATTCATGGACTTGATTAATAGAGTCTTTAGAGATTACCTCGAAAAATTTGTGGTAGTCTTTATAGATGATATTCTAATATACTCCAAAACCAATGAGGAGCATGAGGAGCATCTACTCACTATACTAGATACCTTACGAAAGGATAATCTCTATATAAATTATAGTAAGTGTGAGTTCTGGTTGAAGGAAGTATCATTCTTGGGTCATATCATCATAAGTAATGGGATATCTGTGGATCCCTCCAAGACAGCTACAATTGAGGGATGGTCGAGGCCAACATTGGTAATGGATATCTGTAGCTTCTTGTGGTTAGCTGGATATTATCGCCAATTTGTGAGAAATTTATCATGATTTTCAAACCCTCTTATCAAGTTAACTCGGAAGGGATTCAAGTTTTCTTGGAGTGATGAATGTGAAGAGAGCTTCAAGGATTTAAAAAGGAGAGTTATCACTACGCTCGTTCTCACATTTCCCATAAGTGAGAACTTCTTTATAGGATCGAAATATGATGTAGATGCTCAATATACAAGAGGGGGGTGAATTTTATACTTTAAAAATTCCTTTGGAACCTTTAAAGTTGGTATAAAGCTTTAGTTTTTAACCTTAAGGAAAACTATGTTTAACAAAGTTAAACAAGATAAATTCACAAGACCTCTTAGTTCTACAAACTTGCTAGGTTCCAAAAATATGATTCCAGAATTGAAACTTAAGAAAAGTTTACAAGGAAAATATTCTACCTTAAAGCATATAGAATCTTATTAATCAGAGTATACAAAAGTACAAGGAAATATAAGATAGTTATACTTTCCTTATTAATCAAAATGTAGCGGAAAATAAACTTGAAACAAAACAAGTAACAAGTATGAAATCTTTTAAACCAAATAGTAGGGTATCCAACAACCTTGGATAAAGGTCCCTTGATTTATACTTTCAAGAAAGTCTATCTTACCCACACTAGTGTAATCCCTCAATATGAATATCGAAATCTTTCTTGATATCCCTGTAAGCCCTCGAACTTCAGGGTAGTCGGCACCTTTGTCTTCCTCATAAAGGAAGTCATCAAACTTTAAGGTAGTTGTCACCTCTATCTTCTTATCCCCGGAATCCCTCGATTGTACACAGCAACAATTGGAGTCACATGAAGCAATCTGAAAAGGATGTTTAGTATGCACAAATCATGAGAGTCTCTCTCTCTAGAAATCACTTTAACAGCATGCAATCTCTAGAGTGATGGAACTGTATTGAGATCGTTCAAATGAGCTCCTATTTATAGGCGCTTCTCCAATGTTCGGCTCCCTCCTCCAATGATCATATTTTTCCTTAAATCTCGGAGGGACCTGTACACATGTCACTCAAACAATGGTTGGTTAGAAACAAAATGCAAGACATCGTTTCATAACTTTAACAAGGATAAGAAAAAATATGGTTTCTTAACCAAATCCATTTTTCTAAGTCAAAGGAAAAATAAAGTTCCGAGTCTAAGAAAATGAACATTAGGATTCTAAATTACATGGATATTTGGATTATGTTTATCAAGGAATTCAGAGTCAGAATTCTATAGACTTCGGAGTCTGAATTCTAATGAATTCGGAATCTGAATTTTGAGGAATTTGGAGTCTAAATTCTAAGGAATTCGGAGTATGAATTCTAAGGAATTCAGAGTCTGAATTCTAAGGAATTCAAAGTTTTAATTAAAAGGAATTTGGAGTCTAAATTTCAGAGAATTTGGAACCTAAATTTCAGATAATTTGGAACTTGAATTTCAGAGAATTCGGAGTCTGAATTTTAGAGAATTCGAAGTCTGAATTTCAGAGAATTCGGAATCTAAATTTTAGAGAATTAAGAGTTTGAATTTCAGATAATTCAGAATCTGAATTTCAGAGAATTTGGAATCTGAGTTTCATAGAATTCGAAGTTTGAATTTTAAGAGAATTTGGAGTCTGAATTTCAGAGAATTCGAAGTCTGAATTTCAGAGAATTCGAAATCTGAATTTCAGAGAACTCGGAATCTGAATTTTAGAGAATTCGGAATCTAAATTTTAGAGAATTCAGAATCTGAATTCAGAATATGAATTCATAACCCGAAAATATAATACTCTATATCTAAGTATTTATAGGATTCTGAGTTTTTAGATATGAAACCAAATTTTACACTTAGAAATAAAATGAGTTAGATTTAGATAAACTATAATAAGAACAGTGAAAACAAAGGTAAGGAGAAAATTTTCTTGGGGAAGGAAAATTTTCCTTATTAAGATAAATCTTAGGGGAAATAAAATTTTCCTTGAGATAGAGTGTTTGTGATTTTCAAAACATAAAGTAATAGAAAATTCATAAGGAAACCTTATTGAATCAATAATATCCCTCTTTTTGGAAAGCACAAACATCCTTACGAAAAATAATATAAGGCCTTAAAAATTTTATGGACTTGTAAATAAAAACTTATCTCCCTTTACTTATGAATCATAGTGAATATGACTAACTCCCCCTTAGGTTTTTAAATCCCTAAGGATTGTATTCTTGATTTTCTGAATGAGATTTTACATTTTCTTGCATACAAAAATCTTTATGATAAAAACTCCCCCTTATATGAACTCCCCCTTACTTAGGGAAATTTCTTCTTTACTTAGTATTCTTTTTAACATTACTTTCTCCCCATTTGTGATTTTCAAAAAGGAATAAAGGGAATGGAAAAGAAAATATGGTACCTGAAATATTAGTACTAAACAACCAAATATAGAGAACAACTAAAAATTTCATTAAGATAGAAAAAAATTATACAAGAAAGAATTACAACAAAAGATCAGAATTGAAAAATCATCCTTCTTTCTCCTTCGGCATGAGTTTCTTCACAATGGTTTTCAAATTTTTTAAATCCTTGTGATATTCTTCTGCACGCTTGAGCAACAAATCCTGATCTTCACTTTTCTTCTTTAAGGATTTAATTTTTTCTTCCTGAGCCTTAAGATGCTCTGCTTGAGTTTTCATAACTTCTTCTTGCTTAACCAACTTATCTTAAAATTCGATTCTAAGATCCCTTTATCTTTTCCAATTCATAGCCACAGAATGAAGTTTCCCATTCATATCCTTAACTTCCTGCTTCCGAGTAGTCTGTTCATGACTTAACTTTTACTCAAAACTATTAGTAAGATCCTTGATCTTCACTTCTTTGGTGTCAAATGCATCTTTGACATTATCTAGAAATTCATAAAAGATTCTCATTTCCTTGATTATTTTATTTGACCAGCTTGTGATATTCTTGCAAGATCTTTTTTGAGCCACATAACTAATGAGAAAAGATTTGAAATCTTCCTCGAGTCTGACAAATTTATCCATCAAAATGGATACTGAATTTGATTTCTGATTAATCGTATGCTGAAGCATCTGGCATCTTGAGTCTATACTTGGGAATAAAGGAATAGTTCCAACCATCTTTTTTAATGACTAAAAAACAAAATCATGTCCAAGGGAACATGATTCTGTATCTGAGTTTTTGGTTGGTGAGGATTCTTTTTCTAGCTCAACGGCTTTCCTCTTTGATGAAGCACCAACTTTTTTCTTCTTCACCACAGATTTAGTAGGTGTATCCACTACCACCTGCTTTCCCTTATCATATTTCGGAATGATTTCTTGTGTTTTTGGTGATTCATGTTCACTATCTGATATCTGAACAATCTTATATTCATCTACTTATTCCTTTTCATCTCCTTCCTCAGCATCCCCTGGCTGAATGAAATCATGATTGATGCTTTCATCTTCAGATAATTTATTCACTTCTTCCTCACCCTTCTCATCTTTTCCTGGGGTATCTAGTTTTGAAGACTTGGATTTAGAAGTTTGGATTGATAATTTCTCAGAAAGACTCTCCTTCTCATGATAATATTCCACTTTCCTTATCATGTCCTCAGTATTTCCACTTCCTTCTTCTTCTTCTTCTTCATCTTCAACTGATTTTTGATCTTGATGAGATTCTGGAATTACTAACTTCTTTCCCGGAGTCTCTGGTAATGGTTCTATTAGAAAAGATTCTGGTACCAGAATTTGTTCAGATTCTTTCTCAGTATCTTTGAGAAGGGATTGTACTATCTCAGCTTCTGACAATTTTTTCCTTTGCTTCTTCTCTTTCTCTTGTTTCTCAAGATCTTCAGAAACCTTCATTTTCAAGGCTTTTGCCTCAGCAGGATCCAAACCAAAACTAGGCTCTCCTGCCTTTTTTTCTTCTTATCCTCTCTCCACTTAGCAGACACTTCATCAGTGTAAGTCTTTTGCTTCTTAGGTTTTGGGGGTGCGGATGTAGTTTCCTTAGCCATAGGGGTTTTTCCATTCTCTTCTGGTTCCTTGGACTTTATTTTCTTTCCACCCTTTCTAGAGGTTTCATCCACCTCATGTTTCTTTGAAAGAGCTTCAATTTCTGCATCCAATAAATCATAAAATTTTCCTGATTCACTAGAAAAACTGATCTTTATCCTCCTTAGAGTATCATCACTCAAAAACATCACCTTGTAATTTCTTAGCTTAGAACTACAAGGAATCTTGAAAGACTAAAGACAAAGAACAATAATTTTTGATAGAATGGTCGGATACATGATAATCTGAGACTTCAAATTTCCGTTCTTGATATTCTCAATCGTAACCAGGATATACTTGACCAAGTTTATCTTTCTTAGGTTCACCAGGAAATCCAAAATGTAGATGTTACTCTTATTTAGAGTATACTTATCTCCTTTCCTTGGAATAACAAAACCTTGAACCCATAGTTCAAGAATCCAAAAATTGGTATCAAGATGAACAATTTTTGGAGTCTTCACCTCTGAAAGACCAAGACAAGCTAGATCATTTTCCTTGTCAAAATATCCTACTACATTAGGTAACTTGTGTGATCAGAACTCTGCTTCACCTTCATAAGGAATTCTAATAATACTTGATGCCTTGCTATAAGAAAGAGAGTAGGTTTTCCCATAGCTCTTGAAAGAAAATTTATCTCTCCCTCCTTCAGTGAAAAAACTTTTTGTCTCATAGAACTCAATCAGAAATTCCGAATACACTGGATCCTGTTCTTTCAGCTTTGAAAGACAAAGGCTCTCCCAGCCATTCAATTTAATATTCTTGGAAATTATAGAATCATATTTGGTGAATAACTTCGGATCAACTAAACTTTCTCTGTATATCTTCCACTCAGAGATTTTCTTAACAGTCGACATTTATTTCTGAGGAGAGGCTTCAGCAGACATTCGGAACTGAGAAAACTTTAAATATCTGGAATGGCTGTAAATACATAGGTAGAGCTTCAGTATGAGAATCTTGAGAAACGATGTGGGAAAGGCATCAGGGAGGACTAATATATTCATTTGATGAAACGGTTCAGCTTCCATACTTGATCCAATGGTTGAAAACCTTCTGATCAGATCTGACGGTTGAGGTAATAGCTGAAGAAGAATTTTAATAGGTTTTGATCTTTTGAGTTTTTTAAGATAAACAATCATATTTAAGGAAAAGTTTAATCCTAAAAACCTTAAAACAAAATGAAAATACCAATAAGTAAAAGATGATTACGAAAATTTAGGAAAGGAAACATACCTTTCGGAATTCTAGGAAGATTATTCGTAATGAGGAAAAATCTTCTTGAAGAACTTTATATTCCTAAAATTTTGATTATGAAAATTTTAGACTATGGAAAAAAAATTGACTACGAAAAATTATCATTACAAAAAAAATTCACTAAAAAAAATTTTCATTATGAAAAAAAATGACTACAAAAAATTCTCATTACAAAAAAAAATTCACTACAAAAAATTTTATCTAACAAGAAAATATACTCCCCCTATGAAAATGATTTTCTTACTGTCAGGAGATAGATTTCAATATGAAGTTAATAAGGAAGATTACCTTATGGTTATCATTCCTAACTTCTATTTAATGTATTCAAATCTATCATAGGGTAAAGTTTTATGGAATATATCATCAATTTGATCTTGCATTCCGATAAATTGAAGAATGATATCTCCTTTTTGTGTGTGATCCCTAAGAAATTGATGCCTAATATCTATGTGTTTTGCACGAGAGTGATGTGCAGGATTTTTACTTAATGCAATGGCACTAGTATTATCACACAAAATTTGTGTTTTGGTAAAACTCATACCATAGTCTATGAGTGTGTGTTTCATCCACAACACTTGAGCACAGGAACTTCCAGCTGATACATATTCAGCTTCAGCAGTGGAAAGTGCTACTGAGTGTTGCTTTTTACATGACCAAGAAACTAATGAATCTCCTAAGAAATGAAAAGTTATGGATGTACTTTTTCTATCCATTCTACATCCACCAAAGTCAGTATCTAAAAAAAATTAAAACAAAATCATTTCCAGAAGTATAAAAGAGTCATAAATCCATGGTTCCCTTTAAGTAGTGAAAAATTCTTTTCACTTCCTTTAAATGGGATTCCTTAGGATTGGATTGATATCTTTCACATAAGTATATTGAAAACATTAAGTATGGATGACTAGTTGTTAAGTAAAGTAGACTTCCTATCATACCTCTAAATGATGTTTGATCTACTGGTTTCCTAGCTTCATCAAGATCAAGTGAATTTGAGGTACCAATGGGATTACTTATACTCTTAGTGTTTTCATATCTATAATTTTTAAGAAGATCTTTAATATACTTATGTTGGGATATATAAGTTCCTTCTGGTTTTTGAGAAATTTGAAAACCTAGGAAAAATGTTAACTCACCCATCATACTCATTTCAAACTCATATTTCATTAGATTCGCAAACAAATCAGTTAAAGATTGATGAGTTGAACCAAATATAATGTAATCAACATAAATTTGAACAATCAAAACATTTTTATTATCTTTATTTATAAAAATGGTTGGATCTTAATTTCCCTTAATATAATTGTTTTGAAGCAAAAACCTTGTAAGTCTATCATACCAGGATCTAGGGGCTTGTTTAAGTCCATACAAAGCTTTGGTAAGTTTGAAAACATGTTCAGGATGTTTTCTGTCTTCAAAACCAGGAGGTTGTTCCACAAAAACTTCCACTTGAACATAACCATTAAGGAAACCACATTTAACATCTATTTAAAAAACTTTGAAATTAAAGAATACTACGAAGGAAAGAAAAATACAAATAGATTCAAGTCTAGCTACTGGAGCATAGGTTTATTCATAGTCTATTCCTTCTTGTTGATTATAGCCCTTAGCAACTAATATAGCTTTATTTCTTACAATGATTCCATTTTCATCACATTTATTTCTGAAGGCCCATTTTACTCCAACAACAGAAGCTTCCTTAGGTCTTTCAACTAAGGTCCAGACTTTATTCCTTTCAAATTCATTTAGCTCATCTTGCATGGCTTTAACCCAATCATCATCACCTAAAGCTTCATCAGTGCTTTTTGGTTCTAATTGAGAAAGGAATTCTATATGTTCTACTTAATTTCTTAAGGAACTTCTAGTCCTTTCAGGTTGATTTACATTACCAATGATACTATCACTGGGATAATTCTTCAGAAACAACTTATTTGGGTTTTGTAAAACATATTCATCAACATATGGTAGAAAGTCTTCTGGGATAAATGCTTCAGAAATATTTTCTTGGACATTTTCCTTATCATAAGGATCTTTTATCAAGGGTTGAAAATTAGTTTTTGAAAACACTTCCCAAGATGTAGGTTGGGGTTGTTTAAAAACAAAAAGGATCAGTTTCATCAAATTTGACATGTACTATTTCTTCAATAGTACAAATGTTTTTATAAAAAACTCTATAGGCCTTAGAAGTTGTGGAGTAGCCTAAGAAAATTCCTTCATCATATTTGGGTGAAAATTTATGTAGAATATCTTTAGTATTCAAAATGAATACTTTGAAACCAAATACCTTGAAGTATGGAAGTCTAGGTTTTTTACCTTTCCACAATTAATAAGGCATTTTTTTAAGAAAAGGTCTAATCAAAACTCAATTTATAGTATAACAAGCATTACTTACAGATTCAACCCAAAAATGTTTGGCTATAGAATATTCACTCAACATGGTTCTAGTTATATCTTGAAGAATTCTATTTCTTCTTTCAACAATGCCATTTTTTAGGAGTTTTTGGTGCTGAGAAGTTATGAGTAATACCTTTTTTACAACAAAAAGTTTCAAAATCTGAATTTTGAAATTCTCCACCATGATCACTATGAATGGTTATCAATGAAAGGTTTTTCTCATTTTTAACTTGGGCTCTAAAAATTTTGGAATAAGAAAAATCTTCATATTTCTTTGCTAGAAAATAGACCCAAAAAATCTAGTGTAATCATCAACTAAGACAAATACATAATATTTGCCTCCAATGCTTCCAGTTTGTGTTGGACCAAAAAGATCCATATGCACCAACTGTAATGCATCAGTAGTTGAGACTTCATATATTAATTTAAAACTTGATTTATGTTTCTTTCCATATTGGTAAGGATCACAAACTTTTGAATTATCAAATCTAAGCTCCGGTATATCCTTAACAAGTCTTTTCTTAGAGATTTTGCATAGGTTCCTAAGGTTACAGTGTCCTACACTTCTATGTCATAACCAAGATTGATCTTCTATTTCACTAAGGCAAGGTAGATCTTGGATCCTAAGGTCTTCTAATTTTAGTGTGTATACATTCTCTTTCCTATGGGTAGAAAGAATAAACTCTTCCTTGGAATTGTGTACTAAGAACTTTTCATTCCTAAAATTCACAATGTAACCTTCATCACAAAATTGACTTATGATAATGAGGTTGTTCTTAAGACCTTTAAAAAATAAAACATTTTAAATCAAAGTTTTTCCAAGAAGAACAATGTTACCTATACCAATAATTTATCCCTAAGCATTATCTCCAAAAGTTACTTTTCCTCATTTCATCTTGATAATATTTTCAAAGAATTTTTTGTTACCAATAATATGTTGGCAACATCCAATATCCATGTACCATGTATTACTGTTGGTATTGTCTTTATTTTCCTGAAAATAAGAGTGTTAGGCTTTTGGAACCCAAACTTTCTTGGATCCAGAAATTTCAGAAAGCAAAATTTTAGGAATCCATATTTTCTTAGAAAAAATAAGATTTATGAAAACCTAAAGACTGAGTTTTGTTTAAAGAACTATTTTTCACCCAATTTCCACCACACTTACATTTAGTGCAGAATAGATCACTTTGAGGAACAAAATATTTATTACTGAAAATTGGTTTTGAACTGGTATAACCAAAACTAGAATGATTTCTTAGAGGTCGAATTTGAGAATAAAACTTGTCAAAATTTTCCTTACCTGAGGTAAAGTTTGAAAAACACTTCTTCATGGAAAATATTTCTGACTTTAGTTTAATAACCAAGTTTTTATCCTCAAAAACATTGGTTTTAGAAATAGAGTTAGTCTCTAAAATATTTTTCTTAGAAATTACATTTTCAAGATCCTTAGAGAGTTTATCCTTCTCATAATTAAGTTCCTCAAGGTTTTTTGAAATACTTTCAAAATAAATAAATTTCTTATCAAGATCTTAAGAAAGATATGATACTTCCTTATTAAGAATATAAATTCTAGAATTTTCCTTATCAAGTTTTTTCTTGACTTTAGAATTTTCATTCTCAATAAGTTTATAAAACCTAGAAACTTCTTCATAAGTAGGTAAAGTATTATCTTATAATGAGGAAAACTCATCATCTGAAGATTCATAGTATTTATCATCACTATAATTTTAATTCAAAGATACATTTATGATAGATTCCGCATTGTGTACCTTAGCCATTAGACAATGATTTTCAATAGGTAGTTTGGATATTAGACTAAGATTCTTCTGACCAGAAGACTTATACTCTGAGGATTCATCCGAAGAGTCTCCACCCCTGGAACTCCAGGTGTCATTAGCTTTCAAAACTTTCTTAGATTTAGCCTTGTAGTACTTCTTTCTATTCCTCTTAGAATGCTTTTCCTTTCTATCATTTTTCTTAATCATAGAACAGTCTGGCCTTATATGCCCTGCTCTTTTACATTCATAAAAAGTGACTTCTGAGTCTTTCTTTTCTTTTCTTTCTTTCTTCTTAAATCTATATTCAAAATATTTATTTCCAACTATCTTGGTCATCCTTCAAGCAAGATTAGATAGTTCATTCCCAGAATGTTCACTTTCACTAGATTCAGATAAAATAGTGACTTTATTGGATTTGGATCTTGTAACCCTTTCAGAAGTCTTTTCTTTAGTAGTAGTAAAGGCTACACTTCCATTACCATTCTTCTTCTTATTCATATAAGCATCTCTTTTCATTCTTGTCTCATGTTGAAGAAGAGTTCCAAAAATCTCATAAAGAGTAATTTGAGATACTTTCCTATTCTCATCAATATTTGTTCTCTTAGATTCCCACTCATTAGGCATGATATCTATAATATTTTCCGCAAGTGCCTCGTCATCTAAACCTTTCTCTCCCATGGATTGTAAACTATTAACAATAGTCATAAACCTTTGTTGCGCCTTGCACATTGGTTCTCCATAAGGAAATAGAAATCCATGATATTCTTCTCTAAGCATAGATCTTCTAGTTTCTATAACTTTGGATGTACCAAAATAAGTAACCTAAAATTTCTTCTAGATACAATTTGTAGCTTCATAAGAAGAAATCTGACTATATATATTCCTGGTCATGGAACACAACAAAGTATTGTGTGCCTTATAGTTTAGTTGATATTCTGACTTTTCTTGGTTAGTAAAAGTTATGAATTCCTTATTAGGAATCTTGTAGTTTCTAGTAAGAATAAAAAAGTTTTCCACTCCATTATTAATAAAAAAATTCTTCATATGATCTCTCTAATATTCATAATCATTCCCATAAAAAATAGGTGGTATAGTAGGATTTAGATTTTCAATAAAACCAACATTCAATCCTTCTATCTATAAGAAAATATCTTTCCACAAAAACTTGTTAATAGTAAAAGTTTGTAAACAATGATAAGTTTCCTAAGCAAGGAAAATATTAAGAACAATGAAAACTGAGAAAGAAAACTTATATTTGAATATAAGTATTTCAGAGACCTCCTTTGATACCAATTGTAGGATTGAAATATGATGTAGATGCTCAATATACAAGAGGGTTTGAATTGTATACTTTAAAAATTCCTTTGGAACCTTTAAATTTGGTATAAAACTTTCATTTTTAACCTTAAGGAAAACTATGTTTAAGAAAGTTAAACAAGGTAAATTCACAAGACCTCTTAGTTCTACAAACTTGATAGGTTTAGGAAATATGATTCTAGAAGTGAAACTTAAGAAAAGTTTACAAGGAAAATATTCTACCTTAAAACGTATAGAATCTTATTAATCAAAGTATAAAAAAGTACAAGTAAATATAATATAGTTATAATTTCCTTATTAATCAAAATATAGCGGAAAATAAACTTGAAACAAAACAAGTAACAAGTATGAAATATTTTAACCCAAATAGTAGGGTATCCAACAACCTGGGATAAAGGTCCCTTGATTTATACTTTCAAGAAAGTCTATCTTACCAACACTAGGGTAAGACCTTCATAGGAATATTGGAATCTATCTTGATATCCCCACAAGCCCTCGAACTTCAAGGTAGTCGGAACCTCTGTATTCCTTGTTAAGGAAGTCCTCGAATTTTAAGGTAGTCGGCACATCTTTCTTCCTATCCCCAGAAGTCCTCGATTGTACACAGCAACAATCAAAGTCACACGAATCAAGTTGAACAAGATTTTTAGTACGCACAAAGTATGAGATTCTCTCTCTCTCTATAAATCACTTCAGTAGTATGAAATCTCTAGAGTGATAAACTATATTGAGCTCATTCAAATGAGATCCTATTTATAGTCGCTTCTCCAATAGTCAGCTCCCTCCTACAACGGTCATATTTTTCCTTGAATCTTGGAGGGACCTGTACACGTGTCACTCAAACAACGATTGGTTATAAATAAAATGTACAAAATCATTTCATAACTTTAACAAGGATAAGCAAAAATATGGTTTCTTAACCAAATATATTTTTCAGAGTCTAAGGAAAAATAAAGTTCAGAGTCTAACCAAATGAACATTCTGATTCTAAATTACATGGATATTCAGATTCTATTTATCAAGGAATTCAGAGTCATAATTCTATAGACTTTGGAGTCTTAATTCTAACAAATTCGTAATTTAAATTTTGAGGAATTAGAAGTCTGAATTATAAGGAATTTGGAGTGCAGATTCTAAGTAATTCAGAGTCTAAATTCTAAGGAATTCGGAGTCTGAATTTTAGATAATTCGAAACCTGAATTTAAAAGAATTTGGAACCTAAATTTCATAGAATTCGGAGTCTGAATTTCAAAGAATTCGAAGTCTGAATTTCAGAGAATTCGGAATCTGAATTTCAAAGAATTCAGAGTCTGAATTTCAGAGAATTCAGAATCTGAATTTCAGAGAATTTGGAATCTGAATTTCAGAGAATTCAGAGTCTGAATTTTAAGAGAATTCGGAAACTGAATTTCAGAGAATTTGGAGTCTGAATTTAAGAGAATTCAAAATCTGAATTTCATAGAATTCAGAATATGAATTTCATAGAATTCAGAATCTGAATTTCAGAGAATTCAGAATCTGAATTCAGAACCTGAAAACAGAATACTCTATATCTAAGTATTTATAGGATTCTGAGGTTTTAGATATGAAACCGAATTTTACACTTAGAAATAAAATGAGTTATATTTAGATAAACTATAATAAGAACAATGAAAACAAAGGTAAGGAGAAAATTTTCTTGGGGAAGGAAAATTTTCCTTGTTAAGATAAATCTTAGGGGAAATAAAATTTTCCTTGAGATAGAGTGTTTTTTATTTTCAAAACATAAAGGAATTAAAAAGTCATAAGTAAACCTTATTGACTCAACATTTTTGTGGTATTTAGTGATGCTTTGAAGAAGGGAATTGGTTATGTGTTAATGCAGAATGACAAAGTCATTTCATATGATTCAAGGCAATTGAAATTTCATGAGCAGAACTATCCAACAAATGATCTGGAGTTTGCTATGGTGATCTTCGCTTTCAAAATTTTGCAACATTACCTCTTTTGGGAGAAGTATGAAATATATACAGACCAAAAAAGCCTCAAATATATATTCACATAGAAAGAGTTGAACATGCACCAATAAATATGGTTAGATCTGATCAAATACTATGACTGCTCAATCCATTACGACCCTGGGAAAGAAAACAAGGTGGAATATTCTCTAAGTAGAAAGGACCCAATGATTATATCATTGATGAGAATTGAAAAGGATCCAATCTTCTTAGATTTGATGAAGATGGACATGGGAATCATAAATAATGGAACATCATCAATCCTTTAACAAATGATTGCTCAACCATATCTTTTGGAAGGGTTAAAGGATGCTCAAAAGGATAATGTGGGAATTCAAAATAAAGTGTAAACTATTGGAAAAGGGAAATCCCCAAATTACAATGTTAATGACGAAGGAATTGTGAGATTTGTGAAAAGACTATGTGTTCCATCAAGTCCAGATCTGAAGAAGGAACTTTTGGATGATGCACATAGTTCGAATTTCTCTATTCACCCAGGAAATAAAAAGATGTATTGAGATCTCCAAGAGAATTATTGGTGGGATAACATGAAGAAAGAGATCGTTGATTATACATCAAAGTGTCTGGTATGTTAGAAAGTGAAGGATGATAGGTAGAAGTCTAAGGGGATGATGCAACCATTACCCATGCTAGCATGGAAATGGGAGAACATCACCATGGACTTTGTCACCGGAATTCCAAATACATCCAAAGGAAACAATGCTATCTGGGTTGTTGTGGATCATCTTACAAAGACTGTACACTTCATTGAAATTTAGGAGGATTTGTCACTAGATCAACTGGAACAGATATACATCAGAGACGTGGTAAGTCTACATGGATTACCACTATCGATTATATCTGATTGAGATCCAAGATTCGCCTCTATGTTTTAAAAGAGTCTCCAACATACTCTAGATATTGAGCTGAACTTCAGTACGGATTACCATCCTCAAAATAATGGCCAATCTGAGTGGACTATCCAAACACTTGAAAAAATGTTGAGAGCATGATCAATGGACTTAAAAGGAGGATGGGATCAACATCTTCTTCTTTTTGAGTTCTCATACAATAACAATTTCTACTCAAGCATCCAAATGGCTCATTATGAAGCCCTATATGGGAAGAGGTGCAGAACACCGACATGTTGGGATGAAGTTGGGGAGAGAAAACTTCTAGGTCTGGAAATGGTCAAAGAAATGGTGGAGAAGGTTAAGATCATCCAACAACACATTAAAGCTACTCAGATTCGACAAAAGGGCTATGTTGATAATCGTCAAAGAGACCTATAGGTTGGTGTTGGAGACATGGTATTCCTCCACATATCACTGTGGAAGAGAGTTATGAGATTTGGGAAGAAGGGAAATCTTAGTCCAAGGTACATCGTCCCTTTTGAGATCTTTGATCGCATTGGATCAGTGGCATATCGACTAGCACTCCCACCAAATCTATGTCAAGTACATGGTGTATTCCATGTATCACTTTTGAGGAATTACATACCCAAACCATCGCATGTACTCAATCCATAGGTGGTACCGTTGGAGAATGACCTCTCCTATGAAGAGAATCCAGTGAAGATCTTAGATCATAGGGAAAAAGTTCTACGAAATAAAACAATTCCCCTCATGAAAGTGTTACGGGATACCAAAAGTTTAAAGAAGCAACGTGGGAATCAGAGGAACTGATGAAGCAGAGTTACCCACATCTATTTTAGTGTGGGAAAAGAAAATTTTGAGGGTGAAATTTCTTAAGGGGGGAAGATTGTAATGACCCAAACTTTCATTAATGATAATTCCTCTTGATCTAATTAAATGTCTTATTATATAAAATGGTTATATAACATATTCACTTATTTGGTTTTATGTTTTTGGATTTTAAAATACCGTCAAGAATTGTGACCATTGCTAATATATCCATTAAACAGTGATCACATGATTAGTATAAATATATGGCTTTAACAAATCCAATTTACTCGTAAAAAGGAATTGATGGCCTCATCCAGTAGAATTGCTCCATATGAAGCCCATTTGTCAGAGCTTGGAAAGGATGTGCCATCATTGGGCTTCTCTCTTGACCAATCCCAAGCTGAGCTTCAATACGTGAAGCTTAAATGAAACCGTCTACGGGATAAGTGGAAGTTAATAGAGATTACCACCCGAGCGATGTTATCTGAGCCACCCCAAGAGTCTATCACCATCGCAAACCTTACCCTTCAGTCGTATGCAGATTTTATAAGGGGTTATGTAATGAGACCCTAGTACTATGATTATGTACATTATTTTTTTATAGAGAATATACATTCATTTTATTATTGTTACTTTGAAAATAGTTTTTAAAGCAAAAATAGTATTTTTAGTTAATTAAGAAATCTATTTTGATAAATTGATGGTTTTTTAAATTAAATAATATTTAAATAAAATATTATCACTAAATTAATTTTTATTAAATATAAATGACTGTATAATTATTATGAAAATAATTGTGATTTTTATTAAGGTTTGAAATATATTTCTGTCAAAACCCATGAATTTTTGATAAATGTCAGTTTTTATTTAAAAAGTAAAAATTCACATGTTTAGAAAATTACTTTGATAAAATGAATATTTTTTTGGAATCGGGATGTTGAAATTATCCAATGGGGAATTTTTCATAATTTTCTGAGGCAGTTGAATTTTTTGGTAAAAATTAAATATCGTTTAAATATATAATGTGTTTGATGACAACATAATAACCCAATATTGATGTAATAAAATACTCTAAACATTATGTTCAGACAATATATGTTTTACCATTAAAATAATGTGATTTTAGTTTTGTTTGATTTATTTTAAAAAGTTTTAGTGGACCCTCCAAGACTTATAAAACATTTTATATTTTTAAAATGATTTCCTTGAGAGTGTGACTCGCCTCCACATAAGCAAGACTAATATTTTAAGAATTTCAGCCATTGGACTTATAAAATAATTTTTTCCACTCCCCTTTGGTAAAAACCATGGGCAAAAACCATGGGCTGGTTTGTGGTTTTGATTACTTTAATGTGTGGTGTCCCAAACCTAAATAATAAAGAATTCCTTCCCTTTTCCTATATAAACCCACCTAATCTCCCACTTCCTCTTCACTCAAAGCCTTTATAGTTCATCCAACCTCTGCCCTACTCTCTCTATAATCCTCCCAAGTCACCCCAAGCTCCCAAGAAGACTCTCTCAAGCCCCTCCCAAGCCTTTGGGATCACACTTCCAAGTAAGGGATTCCTTCCTTTCTCATTTTATCCAAGTTTCTTAATATTGTTATTCCCTTTTATTTTCAATTATAAATGTTGGGGTATGATTTCTCATCTCCCCTATAATTTTATATTTATATTTTAATGATGATAGACCCCTTTCTCTCTCATTGATTCCTTCCATGTATACATGTTACCATGCCAAAATTCTGTAAGGGGTTCCTTCCATTCTCATTTTATCCAAGTTTCTTAATATTGTTATGACCTTTTATTTTCAATTAAAAATGTTGGGTTATGATTTATAACCTTCCCCATACTGCACTCTTTATGTTTTAATTATGGTATAGCCCTTTCTCTCTCATTAATTCCTTCTATGTACACCTGTTACCATGTTGAAATTCCGTAAGGAATTTCTCTCTCCTCATTTAAATTCAAGCAATTTTTGTGTATTATGAATCTAAATTCCATTAATTATGTTGGGACATGTATCTATACGACCCCATTATGATAAATTTCATGTACATATTATGATACACCACTTTCTCTCTCATCAACCATTTTTACGAAGTCTTATGTCACGCCGCTATGCTGTCGAAATTGCACTGTAATTTTCCAAGCCAAAATCATTGTGTAGTGAATACCATGCCCATTTCTCTATAAAGGGTATTCACCTTTATGAATATTTACTTATTTATGGAATAGTTTTATGTATTAATTCTACATTCCTTTATAGTGGAAAAAATTATGATATTTAATGAATTCATGTTGTATGATCTTGTGGCACACTTATGCATGAAATGAAATTTTTAAGAAGGGTGCACCCTGATAGCGCTCCAATGCATTAGGTAAAGATTAGTATCATGATAAGTCAAGTGAAATGAGTTTTTACTCATGATAATTTAATTTCAATGAGGTTTTACTCATGATCCATTGCAATGAGCCTTGGACCATGCTAATACCATGTTAAGTGTTGTTGTCACATTTCCATGTTATGATAATCATGCTATATCGTGCCTTTATGTTATTATTTCTCTTATGCTACATTGATATTACTATTTCCTAACAAGTATTGTATTATTCATGTTATGCTTTGTTTACTCCCTTACTTTTCTTTATAGCTCAACCTTTTTTTATGCATGTCCTCGGGTTATCCCATGCAATGCTAAGTATGAGGGAATGTAGTGGTCATGTAAAGGAAGTTTTCAATAAAGATGTTGTGTTTCATGTTTTAAGTCATTATTTAATGTTCCTAATCCCAAAATAAACTAGACCTATCAATATTATATGTTGTATCAAGTGAATATTTTATGTAATAAATCAGTTTTAAGTGTGTAATAAAGAGCGGGGTTGTTATAACTGATATTTGATAAAATGAAGATCAGCTTACTTAAGTCTACCTGATCCATGCTCGGGGTAGAAAATATGAGGATTTGATTTAGAAAAAAAAATATCCATTAATGAAAGAATATGATGCCAACTAAAATGAAACTACTCAGCACCTTTCTCAAGATCTTTCCAGGTGTTTTAAGGACAAGAAAAATGATTGATGACAATTGTTAAAAAGATTCTCATGGAATATTTCAACCTAAATTTATGTACTCACTTCAACACACATGTCAAAAAATATTAAATTATAGGTATTTAAACTTCATAAAACAACCCTGAATACTCTTAAATATTTCACATTCATTTCATGGATAAAAAAAATTATCCACCTTAATATTAGAATATGATATTGTTACCAAGGTTTAGAGAATATGAAATCATGTCTTTTTTTATGAAATCTAATTAGTAACCTTTTAGAATAGTCATATTTGTATAAATGAATAATTATGATAGATTCTTCATGATCTTATTCACTGATATCCCCCTCAAGTAGACACTCCAAACAATATTCATTATGATGGACCTCTTCCATTGATATATTACAAGATATTTCAAGTAGATAATGTACCAAAATGGAATACTTCATCTGGTTTTCTAGATTTGGAAACTTCAACATCTTCACCAAAGATGATATTCTTCAGTATATACTCTTTAGAATACCAAATGTGAGATTAGTCTGGGATGGTTTTCTCTTTACTTTGGTCCCATTATTGATAGTATACACTTCTTCTATGTTTCTCCTCCTGAGTACATGTTTCACCTTCAATTTCCTATATTTTAAGTACAGATAAAACACACAAATATAAATTAAAAGGTTGATCTCCTTTTTACTCAATGTGAAAAATAAGGTTGAGAGGATTTTCTTAGCCAAGTTGATCCATTATTAATTTTCCACATTTGGTTTCTTAGATTTTATTTATCTTTGGGTAGCATGTATCTCTTCTCAACTTATTTATGTGGTATACTTATATTTTCTTTATCTATCAAACCAAAACTATCATGTGTTGCAACATTAACCTTATTTAAAAATTCTTCTTATGCTAGAACATAGTTAAATAATCTTTGATAGTATTACCAGCCTCATTGTACCTCCCATATAGATCTTCTAATCCACTTGGGTTTTTATTTGTTGAAAAACTCTCATTAAATTTAGATTATTCATATAGAATCTCTTATTTTCCTTTGACACAATATTTTTCTTGTGATTCCCAAATCTTCCTATCTTTATTCATATCTGCTGGAAAAATAACCATACACTCTTTGGTTATACTAGTATCCTTTTTGGAACTTCCACATGGATTATTATAAGTGATTTTCACTACATTAGTCCATTTCGAGGTAGAAATACACTAGAACATATTAATTATACTTTGAATATGATTTTAACTCTTCTTATTTTCCAAGGATTTTTCAACACTCTTATTTTGAAACTTATTTAGATTATTGTTTTCAACATCATTCTTTTGAAATCTTCTCAAGGATAACTTGATTTATTTCTTTAGATGCAGTGGTGATTTTTTCTTATTTTCATTTGATACATGCTTAGTTGAGTTTATATATCACGATTCATCTATGTGACCACACTCATTTCAAATATCACAGTGAACATCAAGAATTTCAACATCTTAGATTTTGGATGTTACAATATCTTAGACTTCCTCCCCTTGAAATGGGATTCCTTTGTACTTCAGAAATTTATGGATTATACCAAAAATCCAATGCCTTATGCATAAACCTATTGAAACACTAATAATTCCCTACAAATATTAATCTTAATTTTAAAAATTCTTGTTTTATAGATTTGATAACTTGTTATTTTTAGTCATTATCTACCTATGGTTAGGCTACTTTTGGAGAATCAATATTTATACTCTTATCCACCATGGATATGTTGGTAAGATTCCCTCACTTTTCTCTATCTATTTATATATATATATATATTAATATTTCACTATCTATGAAAATAGATTTAGAATAAATAATATATTTAGACATGGATGGTACCTTATTCATTAAATCTATTAGATAATGGTTATTAGATGATGTAATGATATTCTTTCTATATAAGAGAGGTATTTTAAAACTATTATCCTTCATAAAACAATGTATAGAAGCATCTTATTTCTTCTTTAATTGTGAAAACTCAATATGTGTCATTTGGTAGTTCATTTTTACTTCCAATAATAGACACTTCATATTGATCACATTCTTCTTATCTTCAATAGACTCTAACTTTTCTTCAATTGCCTCCTTGATTCTTCTAACTTCATCATCATGTATTCTATTATTTTCTTAAATCGATGTTCCAAGATCCTTGATTATTTTATATTTAACATCAAATTGTGCATTTATTACATTAGTGAAATTATTCTAAGATTACTCCAATTCATGGACCTTTTTCTCAAGATATTTAGTGGAATTATCCTTTTTATGTATCGTATTGATCCACACTTATTCAAATTTAGAGAACTTTTCTTCTTGTAGTGCATTCATAGCTTCTTTTCCTCCAACCTGTTTGGATAGCTTTACACATGATGGAATATTCTCTTCTAAATAATTATACATTTTTTTAACTCCTCATCAATTAGGTTGATGTCTTACTATTGTCTTTCAAAAATCTCACAAATCAAAGAAACTAATTTTTTGAGAAAAAATATAATATATTTTAATCCACCAATTGATATTTCTTGAAAATGTGTAGATATGTGATCATCCCCACTAATGCTTGGAACTTATTAATGGTGGTTTAAACAATAATTTTTACTTTCCTCGTGATCACTTGAATTTCTTGATTATTTTATGGTATAAATTTTTTTTATCACCTTGGTCATAGGTTGAAACAACATTTATTCTCCATTTATATCATATTTTTCTTCTTCATCATAATTTTATGGAGATACTTAACCTTGTTCCTTTTTATATAAGAGGGGTGCCTTCTTCATATTTCCTATTCATCTTCTCAGAAGTAATTATATCATCTCCAAAACTGGAATTCATTATAAATTCTAAAATATAATAAAAAATTTCAAAAAATAATAACATCAAATATAGATAATCCATTTAGAGGTGAATCGGGAATTAATACTAATTGATAGGACCAATTTAGGTTATGTTCAACATCAAGGGAATTTGAATCGGTATTGTTGACCTTTTATCCTATTTTTAACATTTTTATCCCTTTCCTTTAACCTATATACTTGTTAAGTTGAATTCATATATTATTATATCTTCTAACATTCATCTTTTCATGAAACAAATTTAATCACATAGATAAGAAGGTGAAATCAGATTTATAAAGTTCACCTTTCAAAATGAAAGGCTAATCCTTAGTGTGGTCCAAGAAAAATCATGATAAAATACCCAATAATATTAACATGTGAGCTATAAATGAGCATGGATAATACAACACTCATATTACATATATCCCAATAGTGTGTAGTGCTTATCACACTTTAGAAAAATGTCATTGGGTATTTATACTTCTTTCCAATAGTGTACAATAAAGTATGGGTAATAAAAAATAGTTTATCACCAATTTAGGCTCTTTCAAGTTGTCAATGTATTGATTTTACTTCTTATTCTTCTCTTAATTCCACAACATTACGTGAGAAACACTTACCCTTATTCATAGTATAAAACCAAATAGGTTTTTATGAACTCGTTTTCTCTTTCACAAGTGCAAGACTCTTCTTCATTTTCCAAACCATACTATATAGGACTCTTTTTTCTTATTTTATCTTCCTCTTCTAATTCATTGTAATTGAATTTTAATGGATATATTCTATCTTATCTTCAATATACATATTTTTCATATTATATGTTGTGTTATTTATACTATCCATTATCTTCAATACCCAAGGTTATATATATTGAAAACCAAAATTGGGTCTTTACTCTATCGACACAAGTATTTTCTTTCTCGTAATAATTAGTGTCGAACTCCTATATTATTCGATACAAAAGGGTTTTCATATAGGATTTAGTATCAAATAATTCTCTTAATTTTTTCTTCTTATTCTTGTAGAATATATAAAAATATGGTTACATAATTGATTGCACCATGTTTTTTTCATTCTTTTTATCTGTATTCATTTAACCATATGAATATAGTAATTCAAAATCTCTAAAAAAGTTGGAATTTCAAATCCTTGAATCTTCAACCTTTAAGACACATATCACCATTTTAAAAGTTCCTGGAGACTTGGGTTATTTAAACCTCTATATAAACCCCTTTTTTTGAAAACATTTGTAACTACATGTGAATGTGCAGATAAACAATCATGGTCTTCTCCCTTTGAACTTACCATAATTCTTGTAACCTTATACTTCTTCATAAATCATATCCAGATAAAATCATGACAAATAGATCATGATATTTGATACAATGAAGATCAGATTACTTGGAATTGAAATTTTTAATTCTTTATAATATATTGTTCTTTATCTTCTTCTTTAAATATTAACCATACATGCATCATAAAGTTTGATAAGCCTTACAATATTCATAAGTTTAAATAAACCTTATGAAATAAACATTTATACAAAGGAACCTTATGAACTCCTTATACCTTATGATATCTATCATCTATTTTATGATCCTCACATAGATCCTTAACCATATGATGATCCTTATAAAGTCATATCCTTTTATATGAGGTTCCTTCCATATGAATTTGTTTTATACAACCATATTATATTCATATGATATTTTCACTCATACAAAGTTCATCTATCATATGAATTTTTTATTTCATACAAGATTCTATTTGTTAAAAATAATTCATTTCATATGATGTTTGATACTATATCATATGAATTTTTATCAACTTTTAGTGTAAAATTATTCTGGTAATCTTTACTATTCTCAAACAGTTGAACTTCTATATACCCCAATCTTCTTCTTCTAGTGTACACATATTCTATTGTGTTTATCAAGCTTCTTCCTATAAATTCACACAATATCTATTTATTGATCCTTTTACATGAAATCACTGGTGTAGTGTGATATTCTAGTAAAGCAAAAAATCCTGATCAACTTCTAGAATCACAGTTATCTTCCAATGAATTCTCACAAGATTCTTTTGATGATATTTTATTTGAATCAATTATATTTTAAATAATGGTTCATAGTGCATCATGAATAGGTATAACACAATTTTTATAAGTAATGTAGTTTAAATGAAATTGTATCATCCAAAAATATGTGTTACTTGAAATTTTGAATAATGGCCCACTTCACTGAAACCACATCAGAATATATTTGGGGATGCTGATTTTATATTAACTTGACTACTCATTAACAGCTCATTTAAATTCCTTAGGGACTCCCTAACTAGAGGGTATATTATGCCACCTTGTATGGTAGTTATTTTCTACTCTTTCAGGCCAGTGTCTACCCATGTTATCCTTTATGCCACTCAATGACGTTCTTTGGTAGATCATCTTCGAGATTGGATTGTTATATCCATGAGATTTATTGGTTACTCAGGTGATCTACTGACCTTGAGTTGGCTATATTTTTTTTTACTCAACTCCTACACAATTAATTTTCAAAATAAAAAATCAAGCCTATAATTCCAAAATACTTAAGAATAAATTATATCCTTCCATATTCAATTTTTCTTTTAATACCATAAAATTCATCCCAAAAATTTCCCATATAATATTTTGTACTATTCATTAGGATGGAACTATAAATACTTCACACAATTTTTCCTTGAATATAAATGAATCTTCAAAACTTTCTAGGTAAAGAACTTCAAATCAAATTTCAAGATGTGTTTTATAACCTTTATTCAGTTAGAACAAGTAGAGACATTCTTGGGAACTTCTTTTTATTTGACTTCCAATCAGTTATTATTTTCTATAATTATGCTTCAACATATTGAAATCAACCTTCATTGATAATTCAATCTTATTGAAAAAAAATAAAACACACACAAAGTGGGATCAACACACATTAATATCCTTTGAGCATATTAATTTATAGGATATAATGGGGATTCTAAAACTAAATCTCTAGAACCATGCATATATAAAGGAATAAAATATGAAATAATAAAGATTTAATGGGATGAAATAGTTTTGAATTTAATATTCATGTGATGAATATTAAATTAGTGATACATTTAAAGAAACCCCATCAAATACTAAGTGTGAGATTTCATCCAAAGAAACACTTATCAAGGCATCAATAATTCAGTATGAGTGACCCTAACCATTAGGTTCCCATGAATTATCTTGTGTAAGGAAATCAAGTAATAAGGTGACCTTAACTATTAGGTGCCTTGTTCTTGGAGTTTTATTTGGCCACACTTAGTTAAGAAACCTTAATCATTAGGATTCCTGAGTAACATAGTTTATTGAATCCATATGATGGATTTGTATAAATATTTATCGATGTGGTTATCTAAGATTCATATATGATATAATTTATAATATTTTTCTACTAGATATAGTCATGGATTATTTACATGCTCAATCAATGTAAGTCATGATGAAATATGGATCTTGGATCCCTAACTTGATATGGTGTATATGGTTATCATTTTTAGTGGGAGTTATTTTATTAAAATTCCTTGATGAAAATATATAAATCATGTTAATCTCACATTGATATATCTTTGTTGTATAGTATGGAATACACTATACTTATAATTTTGAGATACCTTATAGGTATGACCTATAAAACTATCCTAGATTGGTATCTAAGGTTGAAAAGTTATCTTAAATAGAAACATTCTAATCTTATGAATGTTAGTGTTATAGAGATTAATTTCTCCACTATGACTAATGGATATTAAATAACAGGTGTGTATCACACATTTTTTATGATAAATTTAGACTCAAATATATGAGGGAATTGAATAAAGGTAAAGTATATCTATGTTTTGGAAATGGATTAAGGGTTGTTTCATTAGAGTTTATCATGTATGATTTAAGTCTACCTAGTCAATTAGATATAGAATCATAAAAAATTTATTATGTTCCCACCATAAATAAAAATTTGATTTATGTATCTTGTTTGAACAAGATGGGATTTTCATTCATTGTCAAGAACATGAGTTATTCTATATGTGTGAATGAAATGTTTTATAGTATTGGGAATATGATAAATGGTTTATACATTTTGGATATGTATAATCCTCTCTTGAACCTTATGAATAATAAGTTTAAGGTTGATTTTACTCCCACATATCTTTGGAATTGTGGCCTTTGACATATAAATGAGAAACACATTCAAATAATCCATAGAGATGGATTTCAAGAATCATTCAATTGTGAATCGTTTGATAATTATGAATCTTATTTATTGGAAAAAATGACCAATGGACATTTTAATAAAAAAGGTAAAAGGGTTAGTGGACTTTTTTATGTTATACATAGTGATGTATGTGGACCAATGAGTACTCAAGAAAGTGGGGGGTTACTTTGTAACTTTTATCGACGATTTTAGTTGTTATGGTTATGTGTTTATAATGAGACACGTATATGAAAATTTTGAAAAGTTCAAATATTTTTTGAAAAAAGTAAAGAATCAACCAGGAAAAAGTATTAAGTTGTTCTAATTAGATTGGTGTGGTGAATACTTAAGCCAGGAATTCATTGATTATCTAAAATATTGTGGAATTTTTTACACAACTCACTCCTCTTATAACACTATATTGGAATGCTTTTTCTGAGTGGAGAAACTGTTCCCTTTTGGGAATGGTTCGGTCGATGATGGTTTGATGTGAAATTTCTATTTCATTCTAAGGATATGCTCTAAAAAACTTTCATTCCTACTTAACCATGTTCCATATAAAGTAGTCATAAATACAATATATGAGATATGATGTGAAAAAGTATCAATGTGTCTTCTATGAGGATTTGGGTTTTTGAATCATATGTACAACATTTTCTTCCAATAAACTCATCCCTAAATTAGTGAATTTATTTTTTTATTATCCTAAAGATACTTTGAGATATTACTTTTATAGTACTATTGAACACAAATTATTTCTATCTTTATGTGGTTTTTTTCTTCAGATCACATTATTTTAGGAGTTAGTGGGAGGAAAGTTGAACTTAGATACATTCAAGACTAACAAACGAGAGTTTTTACTAATATACAATTGGATCTAGTTTTAAAAAAAAATCAAAGAAGAACCTTCAGGGGTTACATAATAACCTAGAATGTCTTTTCATAATTTTCATGTACCCAAGATATATGGATTTCTTATGGGAAATTATGTTTAAGTAATTCTCATAGGTGATGAACCTACTACCTATTGTGAGACCATTGAGATTTATGATTTAGAGAGAGGACTAAAATCCATATAATCTGAAATTGAATCCATGTATACTAACCATGTTTGGAATTTAGTGGATGAATCTAAAGGAGTGAGACTCATTGTGTGTAGGTGTTTTTCTATAAGAAAAATGAAAATGATGGTAAAGTTTCTACCTATAAATCATTCTTAGTGGAAAAGTGTTATAAAAAAATTCATGGTATTGACTATGAGGAAACTTTTTATCAAGTTTTTGTGATAAATTCCATTTGGATATTGATTTACATAGAAACTAACTATGGTTATGAGATATATCAAATGGGTTTCAAAACTAATTTCTTTAATGTGAATTTAGTCGATGATTTTTATATGATACAATCCAAAGGTTCTGAATTTCCAAATGTGTCTTATAAGGGTTTTAATTTGTAACGGTCCATTTAAGGATTAGATAAAGCCTCTCATAGTTGGAATATCAAATTTGATAGTGCAATCAAAGAGTTTGTTTTCACTGATAAGTATTATGATTCATGTGTATACAAGAGTATTAGTTGGAGTGTGGTGGTATTTTTGATATTCTATGTGAATGATATAATTTTTATCAGAATTCATATCCCAACTTTACACTCTATATAGATTTGGTTGTAAAAATTCTTCTCAATGAAAGGAATGGGTTAAATAGCTTACATAATGGGTTTGAAGATCTATATAAATAGATCTAACATGGTTCTTGGAATTAATCAGAACACATATATTGGTAAGTGCAAAAGTGGTTTAGCATGGAGAACTCCAAAAGGGGTATTTACAAGTATTGAATGGCACAAATATTAGGAAGATTCAAGATCCTTATAAATATTTATAAATTATGGATAGGATTCCTTATGAATTTTTTATAGGATCTATCGTGTATTCCATGTTGTGTAATCAACCTGATGTCACTTATTCTTTGATAATTACAAGTAGAGTCTAATCAAATCCTAATTAGAGTATCTAGATTACTATTAAAAATATCCTTCAATACTTAATAATAATTAAGGATGTGTTATTAGTATTTAGAGGTGAGGATGAGATCAATGTAAACGGTTACATTGATGTTAGTTTCCAACCCAAAAATGATGATATGAGATATAAATCTAGATTTTTGTTTTTCCGAAATATTGGAGATATAAATTGGAAGATTTCCAAAAAAACCAATGTTTCATACTCAATTATATAGGCATATCACATCATCATATCAAATTTTGTGAAATAATCTGTTTGTATTAAAATTTCATCACCAAATTTGGGGGTTTTATTAGTATTGAGAGAGAAATCAAGATTTAATCTAACAACAGTGGAGTTTTTTCTTATACCAAGGAAGTCTGATCTCACTAAAATACCAAAATAATCCTTTAAAAGTACTATATCAATCAAGATATTGTTGAGATGGGTCATATAAAGATCTTTTGGGTGGGTATAGAGGATAATGTACCAAATCCATTGACAAAACCATTATCATAACAAAATCATGAGGGTAATTTTGAATATATTGTTATAATATACATGGTATATTGGATGTAATGGTTGTAAAATATATCATAATTTTATAATAAAGGAAATATTCAGTTATTATTCATTCACGTGTGATGAAATTTATATTACATGAATAGTGGAATGATAATATCCAATTAAAGTATGACTTTGAGTTATTCCTAATCAATGATCATCATGGAGTATTATAGGTTGTGATGACATGTTAATATTGGAATGAGTATAATCTTTTACTCAATATAAAGAGTTGTATATGTGATACAAAGAATAAATTCATGAGGTAATAAGTTGAGACTTATTATTTGGACTGACCTACCAAATTTTATCATGTGGAATGTCATACAGTCATTGATACACATAGGGTTGTATGATTATTATGAATACCTATCACCAAAGGTTAGTGAGATTCATATCATTAAAATGTCCATACTTTGATATCATACATACTCAATCCTTAAGGATTAGAAAATCAATGAGCGGTTAGGTATTTTGTTGATCGTGTCATCGGTTATAACTCAACCAAGATAAAATTTATAAAATAGTATAATCAGATAAAGAAATTTGGGCCCTATATTGACTTATAGTAAGGAAATTCATCGCCATTCTTATTTGAGTGACATTTGATGTTCTCGGCTACTTGGATGAGAGACATGTGATGTGCACATCTACTAGATAAATGACATATGATGTATTCATTGACTTAATCAGTATACTTAAGAGAATCTTGAATGTTTGATATGACCTATAGTTGATTAACATGCTCTATGTATATTTATCACTAGATGTCATAAAAATTGATTATATAGGCATACATACAATTTATGTGATATATCTTATGTTGACATGTTCATATAAGGATATGAGTTTGTTTGATCGAGATCACATCAGACCCATTTGTAGATTTAGTATCACTAATGTTTTTATAGAGGCCTATATTTTATTAAATATATCATATTGGGATTTAACATTTGTTTTAAATGTTATAAAGGCCTATAGTTTCACACAAATGGCCCTTAGGATAAGCATTAATTTTTTTGATAAAGTGTTTATTCTAAAATAAACAGAGTTCCATAAACCATATCTAAAATAGCTTGGATGGATTCACAAAGAGTTGTGAAGTTTGGTAAGAATTACTTATATTATTTTAGTATAAATGGTAGATTTTTGGAATTGCATTAAAATGGTTATAACATATTTTACAATATACCCTAAGTTGTATCATTTTATATGCAAGTGATATATATTATAGATTATGATATCTTGATATCATATAAGGAATTTAATGCCATTATCATAGCTTATGATGGGATTAATATATGGGTCCATGGCGTTTTCCAGGTATTCCATGAGATTTATCCTTTTTTATGAATCAATATGTTGATTCATTTATGGCTACACATAATTGTTTGAAATGTTAAAATGATTTAAGGTTTCATTTAAAATGTGTTATAGGTACTTCATGATGATTGTTATGTGATATAAGTTGATTCTTGACTCCCATAATTGAATTAAGGGGGTATATATGAAGGTATGTGATCCCCCTATTATATAAACATAATAATTACTATCTATAGATGAATCTCTCTCTTTCTCCTTGTTCACTATTCATCCTTAGAGAGAAGTTGTTATCCCGAATTTGGTATTTGTGGGTTCTATCATTATGAATGAGTATTATAGTGGTCGGTGTCATCCCTATAGTGCAAGAGAACGATGGTTTTTACTTGGTGATCTCCATCAAGAAAACTCCATCACATTCAACAGAGATAGATCTTGTTGTAAAAAATGTGTATCAATTATTTTATGTTCTTCACAATGTATGTTGATTCATGATGATAGATCAAGTGATTTAAATGGGTTTCTTTCACTTACATGATCATTATATGATCCTCTAAAATCTATCATATACTACATTGATCTTACGTCATGTGTTTTAGAGAATGTCAAGTACTCTTATATATTTAATCTTAATTGTATCATTATTCAGGATAAACTTGATGGGGGTAGATCATCAATGGATGGTTTCAATATACCACTTCATTATTATATATACATATAAGACTTATAGTATAAACTGGTATGGGTAATAAGTAATATGATAGTTCCATGCTTCCTAATGGGATGTATATCCTATATTCATGAATATGTATCATGATATCAATCACTAATTTTGGTTTTTTGGTATAAATAAGAAAATTTCAGGGTTATTTCTTGATTCTTTACTTTCCAACAACTAAAATCATAGAATCAAAGACCTTTTGTGTACTTAAACTACCTACTCTACCAATATATAAATATGATGAAATTACTAGGGACTTTGTATCTAGTCTGTCAAGATCCTATGGAGGCTGAGATATGGTTTTAGTGATCATTGATTGTCTAACTAAAAATGGATCATTTTCTACCAATCAAGTAAGCCTCTTATATTGATGAACTCAATAATTTATATGTTAGATAGCTCATAAATCTTCATATTGTTCCAGCTAGTATCATATTGTAAATGTATATGGGGTTCATTTCATGATTTTTTCGATGGTTATAGTGATATTTGGGCTCTCGAGTCAAGTTGAGTACAACTTCTCATCCTCAAACTGATGGAAAGTTTGAATGAACCATCTATATCCTAGAGGTTATGTTGTGATCTTATATCCTATATTTTGGTGTCTCCTATAAGTATTACCTCTCATTGGTGGAATTATTATATAACAACAGGTATCAATCATTGATTTAAATGGATCTATTCTAGGTCCTTTATGAACAACCTTTTAATTCTCCTTTATAATGGATGGAAATATATGAATTGTCTATTATCTATCCTATTATTGTTTAGGAAATGATAAAATAGGTGAAATTGAATCAAAAAAAATATTAACAGCAAGTTAAAACTATAAAAAATCATATACATGTCATTTTAGGAAATCCTTGGAATTTAAAATTTGTGAATAAGTCTTTTTATAGGTTTCACTGAGGTTAGGTCACCAACAGATGGGAAAATATGGGAAGTTTCCCCTAAGGATTCTTAGACCTTTAGATATATTTAGAAGAGTGGGGTAGACTACCTATCATCTTGCCATACCTATAAAAATTAGTACCATGCATAACACTTTCCATGTTTCATAATTGATAAATTATGTACCCAATCATATGCAATATAACACCCAAGATTCAATTATAGTAAGTAAAATTTTCTTTCTAAAGAAATAATGGTATAATGTACATAGATTTATTAAAGAGTGTGATTAAAACCTAAATTACTAATTTTTATAAATTTAAATTTTTTAAATTAATTTTTTTTAAGTCATCATATCAAAATTATCTTATGGTTAATTTTTGATATTTTTTATAAATAGTTTATTTTTTAGTGAATAATAAAAAATACTAATTTTACAAAAACTATCACTTTTATGACATTAAAATGATATAATAATAACTTGAAAGTTTATGAAACATTTTTTATATACCAAATATATATTAAATAAGTAATATAATTCATATAAAATATAATTTTTATCTTATAAATATATTCTTAACATTTTGGAAATCTAAATAATGTTTTTATTCAAATAAAAATTATTTTTATTTATTTTCTTTTAATAAAGTATTTGAAAGGTACATTTAGGTTTTTATTTGGTTTTAAAGACAAATAAGACTCATTTTATTTAAAATATTATAATTCATCCTATTATAATCAATATTATACTTGATTTTTCTGTAAAAATATTTTTATGCTTAAAACAAACATTTTTATAAAAATGATTTTCATTACGTTTTGCAAACTTATATTAAAAGTAACTTCTAAAAATTCTATAATTTTAATCATATAAAATTTATTTAATATTATTCATCATCATAATTAATATTATTTAATATTTCCAACTTAATTTTTTTCATAATGAATATAAACCATGGTAAATACTTATCACCTCAGTTAAGGGTAAAATGGGTTTAAAGGATTAAAAAATGGGATAAGGCTTCAAGATAACAACAAAAACACTTTATTAAACATCATTGGTTGGTTTTATTTAAACATTACCCTTATCATATTATAATCTATGAAAATTTAGAGCCACTTTCACAAGAACATTATTTTATATGATTAAAATATTTTAAATAATTCTATATGTGTCCAACCTCGTGCTTATAAAAGGGAACCTCTTATCCTCTTTTATTCATAAAATTTGAGAACTATAGATTAGACAATACCTTCCCAAAAAAACATCCTTGATTCCTTAAGTTTCATGTTTGATCTTCTTTTCTTCTCCTAATATAATCATATGAATGATTAAGGTGTAAACCAAAGGAGGTCTCTCAAGAAGAGGTAATCATCTTTACCAACTCTTTCAATGTTTATTTCCTATTCTAATTTCTATAAATATGTTGTATACATACTAAAATAATGACTTAAATATCATAAATGTGCTTATATTCTATTATTATTATGGTACAACCATTTTTCACCTCTTTTCTATCCTATAGAAAATGAAAACATCGCTCATGCATACTTACAGTCTATCATCTCCACAAAGCGGTGTAATATGTTTTTCATCACCACTTTACTTGTATATATATAAATATTGAAATAATGGATATATATACATGATATTTAAGAAATAATTATTATTCTATAAATATAATTTATCATTTACCTTCTTACCCTTCCGTCCATTAAAAAATGCTTCTGCGTACGTTTGGACTACCACCTCCACAAAGCGGTGTGATTAATTTTTCATGTCCACCTTTCATGGATGATTATAAATATGTATATAATAAATATATATGATATTTATATATTTATTAAAATTTTGTAGATAATTTACCCATTATCAATATTCATGGACCAAAACTACCGAACCGAAACTTAAATGAAAAACGAGATAGTTAACACTCAAAAACAACAATTTTAAAAAAGAATTATTAATAAAAAGGTGTTAAAATATTATAAGTGAATCATATATGATATTATAAGTATTTATATAGTCCTATTATAGAAGTATAATGAATTTAAATATATTATAAAGTAGGATAAAATCATTTACGAAGCAAGTCGGGCCTGAGATAAGGGTTTATTTCATAATATCGCCTTTATTCAGAATTGTTTATGTTAAAGTTTTTATTGGGAGAATTATATGATAATTATATCTTAAACCCCATATATTTTCCTATAATATAGTTATTTTTTAAAATTACAAGTTTTTATTTAATTTTCCTCCCTCTAAGTATGAAAAATTCTGAAATAATGTTTTTAAGGAAAATCGGCTTTTTTTTATATTCAGTTGGGAATATTTTTCCTCCATGTCGACATTTTATTTAAAATGTTTTCAAGAATATTTTTAATATTATAAAATGATTTATTAAAGTCATTTTTACCCATGTTTTAATTTCTATAAAAAAAATTTAAAATGATTCTTTTTATCATATTCTAAACAAGGCACATTTTACCAAAGGTGTGAATGGAATATTTATTTCAACACTTACCACATAAATGAATTTTCCCACCATCATAAATATCCTTTTACTTGAAGATTCATTTATAAGTTTTTATGGTTATTTTAAAATAAAATCTGTTTTTTAATATTTTTGGAATTTTTTAGATTTTATTATAAGTGATTCAAAAATGTAAAGGTTATTTTCCTCAAGAAATATTATTTTGATATTTTTTAAATTATTTTCATCTATGTGAATATCCTTTGATAAATATTATGCTTTTATAGAGATTTAATATATTGATACTATAAGATCTATCATTTTTATTAAGGTATGTTTTTTGTTTATGTTTTAGTTTAATTTCTTTCTTTTGGTCAAATAAGTGTTTCCCAAAGTTCATGAGAAGGCTCAAGGGTGTTTCAGGGGTTCGGGCATGAAATAGGAGGGAAAAGAAATTTATGGGCATGTTGGATGGTTTGTTCATGGTTAGTGTAAACCATGCGGAGCATCCTAGGTAATCATACAGCCTTGGGTAGTGGCTTGCACACAGTTATCTTATGGTTAGGCTAACCATGTGGAATTCCCAAGAAACCCTACAAAGGGGTGATTTTGGGATAGTAGCTCTCGTATGGTTTATATATGGTTTGGAAAATGGTGTGATTAAACCGTGCAGCCCAGTAAAGTTGAGAAATTTACAAAAAATCCATTACGGTATTTTTAAACCCAACTTGAGATTTTCTCCTTTCTTCCCCTTTTCAAACCTAGTGAAAATGAAGAGCTTACAAGGGTTATTATTCCTCATCTCTAGGTTTTTTGGAGTGTCTTCAATTCCAAATCAAATATTTGGGTAAGTTTAATCTCCACCTTGGTTCCTCTTCTCGATTAAGGTTTTCATCATTTTTACATCTCCTTCTAAATCTCTAAAACCATATTTTTTCGGTGAGATCTAGGTTAAGGCTTCAATGGTTGGTTTAATAGAGGTATAAGGCCTTGAGTTAGGGATAATTCATCAACATATTCAAGGTAGGAGGTCTACAAGTTATATCCCATAGTTTTGTTGTATATTTTTGCATGTCTGCCTTTTTTCTTTGTCACTTCTTGTTGTGATTTTGAATCCCTTGGTAATATTTGGTATTTTTAGGTGTCTAAATGATGGACGAAAACCATCATGGTCTCCAAGGGATGAATCGAGGATTATTTGACCCATTTAAGGTCGTTCATGGGGTGTGATGATACTTTTCCGGCCTAGAATCAGCTAAGTAAGTTCTAGGTTGTTGTGCAATCATGTAGATCCTTATTGAATAGGTTGATATGTTAAATGGAATTCCAAATGGAATATTTTATAATTTATATTGGGATATGTGGCTCATGAAATACTTTAGTTATGCCTAAGTGAGTTAGTTCTTGTGAAATGGTGAATATGCTAGATTAATAATCGTAAGGGAAATAGGAAAACATGTTGAAGGGAATTTCATAAGGGGAGTTATGGATATGTATAATGGGTTTACATAAGATAAATATTGAATATTCTTGGTTATCTAGGCTTGATAATGGGATTTTGGATAAATGGGCTAAGTGATGTAAATAGAAAATGTGTTAATGGGTTATGGAACAATATGATTTTCCATATTAATTGTTATGGATTATGATTGTTGTATGTATTGGTTGTGCTTGCTTGTGATATGGTTTGTGTGTGGTGAATGGATGGATAAGCATGTGAACATGGCTTGAGGTGTGGGATAAAGGACTAAGGCTCCTCCCATGGGTCAAGTTGGAATGATTCTCTAACTCCACCCACAATGCATGGGTTAGGGAAGGGGACCGATCTCTATTCTCCTAATGGTCGCATTCCACCTGGAATAAGGCTTCAAGGTGAGGATATTATGATGATGAGATATGTTGTCCCTAGTTTGTTAGGTACTTACTTATTCCCTTATAAAAATTATGAATTCCTTGAACCTTGTGTGATTGGTGATGAAATAGTAATGAAGAGACATAATGAATTGTGCCTTGGTTAGTATAGCTAAGTAGAGATTGTTAAGTAGTGGCCTCTGAATTGTCTTTCCTTTTCTTGTTGTTTAGTTATAATTGGATATGAAATCTGTTAGACTGGACATTTATAGACACCATTGTTGGTGGACTACTGAGTTGAACTCACACCCTGCTCAGGCCATCATTGGGTACCTGAGTAGATTTCATGCTTGCATGTCAAGACAAGAGAAAGGGTCCTATGCTAGGGAGTTGAGTCAGACATGGTACATGCATGGATGAGGTTCCAGAAATGGAGTCGGGAATATTTTGGGGATTCTTTTATTTTTCTTTATTTTGGGTTTTTTCACTTGGCATTAGCATGACAGGACATTTTTACTTTTGTGTGTGGTTTGTACCCAATTTTGGGAGATGTTTTACTATGTATGTTATTGGTTTTTTCCTATAGTTTAAACTATTTATATTGTGTTCTATTGTGTATTACTATGATAAAGAGGGTTTAGTCTCCCCACGTGACCTACTAGACCCTCACTGCTAGTCGGCAACCTCTGGCATACGGGGAGGCATGCTTGAGGTCAAGTGACGACCCGGCTTGGGGAACCGATTTAGTAGCACCCAGGTCAGGGATGTTACAAAGTGGTATCAGAGGAGTTATTTTCTCTTTATTACTATTTGGGGATGGTAGATATGATATTTGGACATTTTCGAGCCTTGGTAATGAACTCATGCCTAGGAGTAGCTAACCCAAGTATGGGATAAAACCCAAGTCACCCTAGGTGGGAATTGTTGTTCTTATTGTGTGTTGTTACATTTGATGATATTTCACCATTAGGTGATGCACATGTGGTGTGATGTGATAGTTTTATGATATTTTTCTCATGGATGGAATGGAATAAGGTTATGAATTCATGCATCATTCTGGGCACCTATGTATATAAGTGACATGAATCATAGAAGGCACACACACATGGGATGGGTGTGTGGGACATAGAGGGTAGAATGAATTTTAATTTCTTAAAAGTGGTGAAATTTGTGTCTAACGAAGAAATACAAATGAGTTAAAAGGGGATAAAAATGTTAAATGATAATTAATGAATTATACTTTATAAAGGGTGGTATGTTAAATGAAATTTTATTGGAGTGATTTGTGATGATAGAATAGTTTTGAAATGGTGTAGAAGGTAAGGTTTGTGGTCGTGTGAGTTGATTACCTTGTGTTAGCCATGACCTTGGTAAGGATAGTGAGGGTAGTGTGTTGGGTATAATTAGACCTATCTGGGTGGGTGTTTGAAATGTTTTATTAGTGAATAATGAAGATCCTTCCTTTATATTTCTGAAATATTTATGGTTTGTGTTCTAAATCTCGTGTTTGGTATTGTATAGAAATGCCTCCATGAAGACGTGTGTCAGTTGGGCGACAAGAGGACATTGCTGAAAATGCTCCCCCAGTAGTGGAGTAAGAGGATCTGGTGGTTCAAGATATTAGGGAAGAGCATTTATGTAATAATATTTCTCATTTTATTAAGATGTTGGAATGGGACCCAGGGAGGTTTGTGATGAGTATGTTCGATCTGAATAGGTATTTTCAGTTACATCACCCTCCAAACTTCACTGGAGAGGGTGGCCCAGAGGCATTAGAGTTTTGGATAGAGTCTTTCCAGACTATTATTGATCATCTAGAGACTACTCTTATGAATCAAGTCAAGTTAGTGGCCTACATGTTGATAGGGTAGTCCAAGAATTGGTGGTATATTATGGTTCAGACAGAGCAAGATGAAGGAATGGCATGGAAATATTTCTAATAAAAGTTTCTGGAACATTACTACCCATAAACCTTGAGGCAGGATAAGGTTGCATGGTTATATGAGTTTGACTCGGGGGGATGTGCTAGTTATGGATTATGCTAGTCATTTCACTGACTTGCACCGATTCATCCCAATGATGTCTGGAGATGAGTTGACTATATAAAAATGATTCCAGGTTGGTCTTAGGCATGATATTGGGTCCTAGGTGAACATATTTCATCTAAAGAGGTTTGCAGAGGTAATGGAATAATCCCTTGTCTCAGAAGGGAACCTGAAGGGATCTTAAGGGGGTGGAATTGTGGTAACAACTAGACGGACATGTGGTATAGCCTCCAAGGGAAGGACGCATCTTTTTGGATGTTTCCAACAGGGTGAAAGTGCGCAGAATAGTCAGAAGAGAGGTTTAGCTTCTCAGGGTGGTGATTAGGTGTTCTATTATCAATATGGCAGGCTAGGGCACATGCGGAGTTAGTGTCCCCAACCACCAGTTGAGTGTCGGTCATATGGAAGGTTGGGACATATACAGAGTTTCTTCAAGAACCCTCGGTAGTCGGGTATGGATGGGAGTCAAAGGAAGATGTTGAGTGCAGGTAGGGGATTGATCACCCCATATCAGGTAGGTAGTTGGAGCTCCACTAGCCATACTGGTAGGGGTGGTGGTTGTGGAACTCCGAGATGAGACCATCCGCACCAACAGAGCAGTGAATTTCAGAGTACTTGGGCTAGATCCTAGGGTACATGGATAGGCTATCTACACGCAGTTTAGTCTACACCTATAGGTGGAGAGGTTGGACCGTCTACCATTCAAGGTATGATTTTTGTAGCTTCCACACTTTCAGATGCCCTATTTGACAAAGGTGTCACACACTCTTTTATCTATGAATAGTTCATGGTTGTGTTGGTCTTAGACATGGAACAAGTTTTTGGGGTTATGTCAATTTATACTCCGTTGGGGGTGTGAGTTGAGGATATCAGATAGTGTAAAGGTTGTGCTTTAGAGGTTGGTGGTTGTCATTTTTTGTCAAACCTGTTTGTCCTCGAGATTTCAGGTTTTAACCTAATCTTGAGCATGGACTAGATAGTGTTATATCAGTCCCATATCAATTGTTACCATCGTAGGGTAACATTCACATCTCCCAGTGGAGACACTTATGCCTTTTCTGGTGAGTGGGACGTACGAGCAGGCCACGCAAGGCCAATTTATTAGCAGTTGGGGGAACTCATAGCTAGAGTGTCATACCTTATTCTTGATGATGGATAGGTGGAGAAACATTTATTTCATTCTATGGTGGATTAGTTTTAATATGTGTTTCCTAATTATTCATTGGGACTACCTTCTGAAAGGTATATGGAGTTCACAATTGAGTTGCTGCTAGGGGCAGAACCAGTTTCTATTCCACCATATCTAATGGTGCCTAGAGAACTCCAGGAGCTTAAGGATTAGCTAGAAGAGTTGGAGATAAATGGGTTCATTTGACCTAGTATGTTTCCATGGGGATCACCTATGTTATTTGCAAATAAGTCTAATGGGTCGTTGAGGTTATGTGTCGATTACAGGAAGATGAATCAAATGATGGTTAAGAACCAATACTCACTTCCCAGAATTGATGACCTATTTGACCAACTAAGGGGTGTCTCATTGTTCTCCAAGATAGATTTGAGATTAGGATACCATTAGTTGAGGGTGATACATTCTAACGTACCGCGGACAGTTTTCCAGAGTAGGTACAGGTTGTATGAATTCTTGGTGATGTCATTCAGGTTAACCAATGCACTGGATGTGTTCATGGTGCTAATGAACTGGATATTTCACCCTTATCTGGATCAATTTGTGGTTGTATTTTTTGATAACATATTGGTTTACTCATGAACTCTTGACGATCATGCCAAACATCTTGACATCGTCCTGAGTACACTAAGAGACCATAGGCTTTACGCCAATATATCAAAATTTCAGTTTTGGATTGATAAATTTTATTTCTTGGGACATATCATTTCTATGATAAGTGTGTTGATAGATCCAGAGAAGGTGCAGGTTGTGGTGTCTTGGGAGTATCCCAATAATTTTTATGATGTTCTTAGTTTTCTAGGTATGGTCGGTTATTTCCGGAGGTTCATTGGGGATTTATCTTGTTTGACAGCACCACCCTCAAACATAACCAAGAAGGGTGTTAAGTTTGAGTGGTCATAGGTATGCGAAACTGATTTTTAAGAATTGAATAAATGGTTGACTGCCACACTGATTCTGATTTTAGTTGAACCTAGTAAGAAGTACACTTTGTTCTGTGATGTGTCCAGTGTTGGAATTGGGGTAGTGTTGATGCAGGATGATCAGTTTGTATCTTATGGGTCAAGATAGTTGAGGCCTCATGAAAGAAATTACCCTACCCATGATCTCGAGCTAACTACATTGGTTTATTCCTTAAAGTGTTGGAGGCATTACTTGTTGGGGGAACGATTCACGGTATTTACCAATAAAAAAAGTTTAAAGTATATATTCTCTCAGTGGGATTTGAATCTTTGATAGTGAAGGTGGGTTGAGTACCTACAATTCTTCGATTTTGAGTTAGTTTACACATCCAGGAAAGTTAATAGTGTTACAGATGCTCTAAGATGGAAGACTCATAATCAGGTGGTTCAGGAATCAAACTTTGAATGGGAAATGATGGTATTGTTTGCTGAGATTCTCCTAGAGGTGTAGGATAGGCATAGAAAAATTTCCCTTTCATCTATAGTGATTGATTTTATGCTTTTTATCTGGTTAAAGGAGAGTCATCTAAAGGATCCAGAGTGTTTGGCTATGAAGAAAAGTCTTAAAGGAGGGGATTCACCTTCTAGTTAGGTTGTTGGTGCTGATGGATTTATCTATGTTCAGGGCTATGTTGTGGTATCGGCAGGTGCACATGATGGGTTGATTCATGATTTTTGTGCATCAAAGTGGTCAGTACATCCTATCTTGACTAAAATGTATCGTGATTTTTGTTGGAAGTATTGGTGTTTGGGAATAAAGAAAGAAGTTCCATGTTTTGTAGAATGATGCCTTACCTTTCAACAAGTGAAGGTTTAGCATCAGCATCTAGGTGGGTTGTTATAGTCATTGACTATTCTAGAATGTAAGTGGAATGATGTAAAGATGTACTTTGTAGTGGTTCTTCTGAGGAAACCTCAAAAGAATGATGCAATCTGGGTCGTTGTGGATCGTTTGACTAAAGTGGATCATTTCTTGCCAATCCAGGAAACTTATACAGTCAACCAGTTGGGTGAGTTATATGTTCGAGAGATAGTGTGACTGCATGGTGTGCTGAGAACCATAGTTTCATATCGTGATCCACATTTCACATCGCGCTTCTGTAAGGGGCTACATAAGGTGCTTGGTACCCAAGTTTTTTTGAGTACAGCTTATCACCTGTAGACAAATGGGAATTCAGAGTATACAATCTAGGTATTGGAGGACATGTTGAGAACCTGTGTCCTAGATTTTGGTGGTTAGTGGGAAAATCACTTGTCGCTTGTTGAGTTTGATTACAAAAAAAAATCATGCTATAATTCATATGGATCCTTTTGAGGCTCTCTATGGGAGGCCATGTAGATCTTTATTGTGTTGGTTAGAAGTAGGGGAGTCTGAGCTGTTAGGACTCAGTCTTGTGCAGGAGATGTCTGAGAAGGTTTGGTTCATTCAGAAGCAGATGGAAACAGCACAGAGTAGGCAGAATTCATATGCAGATCGGCATCGTAGACCTATCGAGTTCATGGTAGGTGATAGTGTGTTTCTTCAGGTGTCACCAAGGTTGGGTCTCCATAAAATTTGAAAACATAGAAAGTTGGAACCCGGGTATTTGGGTCGTTTGAGATCATGGATAGGATCGGTCGGTGTCTTACCGATTCGATCTTCCACAACGGTATAGTGTAATGCATGATTTTTTTCATTTTTTACAACTTCGGTAGTATCAACCTGATCCATATCATGTTATGAATGTTGAGGATGTGGAGATGGAGGTTGATGCGTCTTTTGAAGAGCATCTGGTGAGTATTGTGGATCATAGTGAGAAGGTATTATGAGGTAAGGTTTTTCCTTTGGTTCATGTTATATGGTGGCATGGAAATGTTCAGGAAGAAACTTGGGAGTAAGAAATAGATATACGGGCCCAGTGGCCTGGTCTCTTTTCTTCATAAACCCAATGATGCTCAAGAAGAGTGGCTCGAGGACGAGCCATCCTATGGTGGGGAGGTTGTAAGATTCAGAATTTTTTTTAAGGTGTGATTTTTTTATGTTTCATTTTAAGTCCTTTCTTTTGGTCAAATAAGTGTTTCTCAAAGTTCATGAGAAGGCTCAAGGGTGTTCTGAGGGTTCGGGGCATGAAAGAGGAGGTAAAAGGAATTTATAGGCATATTTCACAGTTTGTGCACGGTTAGTGGAAACTGTGCGGAGCATCCTAGGTAACTGTGTATCCTTTGACAAAGTCTTGCACATGGTTACTGCATGGTTAAGATAACCATGCATAATTCCTATGAAATTGTGTGAAGGGGTGATTTTGGGACAGTGTCTCTCGCATGGTTTGCGCATGGTTTGGAAAATTGTGCGGGTATATCGTGCGGCCTAATAAAGTTCATAAATTTACAAAAATGTCATTATGGGATTTTTAACCCCAACTCAAGATTTCATACTTTATTCCCCTTCACAGTACTAGTGATGAGGAAGATCTCCCAAAATCTTCCAAGGGTGATTCTTCCTCATCTCTAGGTCATTTGGAGTGTTGTCTGTTGTAAATCAAATATTCGAGTAAGTCTAATCTCCACCTTGCTTCCTCTTCTCGATTAGGGTTTGCATATTTCTTCCATCTCCTTCTAAAACTCTAAAACACTATTTTTCTAGTGAGATCTAGGTTGAGGATTCAAGTGTTGGTTGAATAGAGGTCTAAGTCCTCGATTGAGGGAGCTTTTTTCAACAGATTCATGGTAGGTGGTTTATAACTTATATCCCATAGTTTTGTTGTAGATTTGTGCATGTCCAGCTTTCTACTTGTCACTTCTTCTAGTGATTTTGAATACCTTGGTAATATTTGATATTTTTGGGTGTTTAAATGATGAACATAAACCCTCATAGTCCTCAAGGGATTCATCGAGGATGATTTGACCCATTTAAGGCCATTCATGGGGTGCGTTGATACTTTCTGAACCTAGAATTAGCTAAGTAAGTTATATGTTGTTTTGAAATCATGTAGATCCTTATTGAATAGGTTGATATGTTAAATGGAAGTCCAAATGTAATATTGGATAATTGATATTGGGATATTTGGCTCATAAAATATGTTAGTTGTGCCTAAGTGAGTCGGTGCTTGTGAAATGGTGAATATGCTAGATTGATAATGGTAAGGTAAATGGGAAAACATATTGAAGGGAATTTCATAAGGGGGTTATGGATATGTATAACTAGTTGACATAAGTTAAATATTGAATATTCTTGGTTATCTATGCTTGAGAATTTTATTTTTTTCTAAATAGGCTAAGTGATGTAAATGGAAAATGTATTAATGGGTTATGGTACAATATAATTTACCATGTTGATTGTTATATATTTTGATTGTTGTATGTATTGGTTGTATTTGGTTGTGATATGGTTTTTGTGTATTGAATGGATGGATAAGTATGTGAACATGGATTGAGTTGTGGGATAAAAGACTGAGGCTCCTCTCACAGGTTGAGTTGGACTGATGCTCTAACTCCGCCCATAATGCACGAGTTAGGGAAGGGGACGGAGCTCTATTCCCCTAACGGTTGCATTCCACTTAGACTGAGGCTTAGAGGTGAGGATATTGTGATGTTGTGATACGTTATCCCTAGTTATTTAGGAACTTACTTATTCCCTTATGAAAATGATGAATTCCATGAACCTTGTGTGATTAATGATGAACTATTAATGAAGAGACATAATGAATTGCGCCTTGGTTAGTATAGCTAAGTAGAGATTGTTAACTAGTAGCCTCTGAATTGTATTTCCTTTTCTTGTTATTTATTTATAATATCATTCACTATCTGTTAGACTAGATATTTGTAGACACTATTGGTGGTGGCCTAATGAGTTATACTCACACCCTTCTCATGTCGTTGTTGGGTACCTGAGCATATTTTATGCTTGTAGGTCAGGATAAGGGCAAGGGCCCTATGCTAGGGAGTTGAGTCAGACATGGGACATGCACGGATGAGGTTCCAGACTTAGATTCAGGACCATTTTTAGGATTCTACTATTTTTCTTTATTTTGGGTTTTTTCACTTGGAATTGTAGCATGACATGACATTGTTACTATTGCTTGTGGTTTGTACCCAATTTTGGGAGATGTTTGATTATGAAGGTTATTGGTTGTTTCCTATTTTTTCCCTATTTATATTATTTTCTATTATGTATTACTCTGGTAAATGTGTTATAGTCTCCCAACATGACCTACTAGATCCTCAATGCTAGTCGGAAACCTCTAGCGTGCGGGGAGACGTGCTTGAGGTCAAGTGACGACCCAGATTTGGGCACCGATTTAGTGGCACGCGGGTTGGGGATGTGATAGAGACCATCTTCCATATTACTCTAGATGTCTTATGATCATGTTTTTCTAGTTATTGACTTGGGAAAATATTAACATTTCATATGCTAGTTTTTCAGTACAAATTCTTATATCAATTATTATTGGATTATTATTTATTTATTTCATATGATGAATGAATTGGACTTAGTATGTGATATTAGGAGCCCATTATGGCCCCTCGATGCATTGGTAGGTCTCATGAGATAAATTATTTTTGTTATTTGGTATATGCGCTACTTATTTATGTATGATTTATTTCCAAAAGGCCTTGATGGAAAGATTATGATGTCTGACATTATGCATTCTAGCATTACGAAACTAGTTTTTTTATCCATGTGATTATTTATTATGTTATGTCATCCATGGAGTCAGTCCCATTCTTATGATATTAGTTATATGGAATATTTTATTATTGTTTATCTCTACCATATTATTCATGATTTATTTATTTTATGATAGTTTTTTTTTAATTTTTCCCTTAGTGATCATCTGAGATCACTCTTTATTATGTTTTACTTTCCCTGAAATATTAAGAAGGGGTTTATTAATGATTTCAGAGATCTACTAGAAGAAATAATAAGGTTCACACAAGAATTTTTAATTTTTATTTCATGTTTTCATATGTGATATGATAATCATATATGTATCTAGTATCCTAAGACAAATAAACTATTATATCCTTTGGGACATGATCACTTGTATTTTATACTAATGTAGTAAAATAACAACTAGCTCTAGGTTACGGGAGTCAAGGTTTTATAGTTGGTATCAAAGTAATTTTAGTATAAACCATGGGAACTAGATTTAGGTAAACATATATTAGAGAACATAACCCAATGATAGACTCTAAGGATAAGTCTAAGTATAGGATAATATAATAAAAAAAATTAAAAGTAGAGATTGTGTGGTTTTACTAGAAAATATGTTCATGTATGGATACTATAAATTGTATGTGGTTGTGGAATAGATTCACCTAGGGGTAACAATGTTGAAAGGGGTAGATTGGGTATTAACTCGATCATCACTAGTGCACGATGAGTGGTCCTAAGACTATACACCTGGGTAGACACTCCTGGGGATATGATTTGTTTTATTTACATGATATTTATAAACCATTATGAATGATTTGAAAATATTTTTATGATTTGAAGATATTACCATAGATACTAAGCTGATGATTCTGAGATTAGCTATGCATAAATTTTCCATTTATGTTAAGTGTTACACCATATTTTAAATCATATAATATGATTTAAAATTTGTAATGTAATGAGATAATTTAGTATATTTCAATTTTTAGAAATGAAACATATTATATTGAATAGAAATCATATCAATGAATGTAACCTATTTAGGGATTTCCCTCCTAGGAAAATAAATTAAGTTTGAGAAGGATATGGAGTTGGATCTGGATATGAGAAAATTATAACTATATTGGGGTAGTTGACTGAGTTTATCACTAATAACCTTTCCTGTATGGAGAATCCTACTTAACCCCCAACATGATGAAACAATGTTGGGATGATTCATACAATAGTAAACCCAGTCATTAAATGGGACTACTAATCTATTAGTAGTTGAGCAATGGATCAAGACCCTAGAGAATATATTTATAACTTTGGTAAGTAGTGAAATAGATAAATTTATCATTTTAGTTTATCATCTTAAAGGATATGTTGATAAATGGTTTTCATTAATCTAAAACACTAAGGAGTATGAGTAAATAAATAGTATGGTGTGAAAGAATTTAGAGGATATATTCTTTGAAAAATACTTTCCTCATGACCAGCGAGCTGATATAGAGACACAATTCCTAAATATAAAGAAAAAGGAATTAGAAAATGTTACTGAATGTGAAGTTAACTTTACAAGGTTATCAACTCATGTTGTAGATTATATATGTAATTCAATGAGTAAAATTGATCATTTCTTTTATGGGATAAATCCTAGTATTTGAAGGTAATTTCTCTCTCAAACATTTTCTATATATAAGGATATAATATCAAGTTTCATCAAGATAGAGAAATAATTATCCATGTCTTATGTTTTATAAGGAAAGAAATAAAATAAGAGGTCGGTTGAGCACTCTGGAAAAGGAAATGTGGAAAAAGGGAAGAAGGGAAGGGTGGAATTTCAAACATATAATAATTATAAAAAGAAACATAGTAGAAAACGCTTGAGGGGGATGGGAGTTTTCATCAAGTGTGGAGAGAAAGTCCATTAGTCTTGTGATTGAAAGGGAAAGAATGAATATTTCAATGTTTGATGCTTCAAAATTAAGAAGATGAGGAACTATGTGAATGAATTCCCCGGGAATCAAGAGAATTTTCCTTAAAAAAGGATAAGGGATATATTTCAAGCTTATGAAATCACTATAGTTGAGGTTGAAGTTACTAAAGATGTATTAGTGGTATGTGGATCATATACACGAATTTAGTTAATGATTTATTTTATTTTAGATCTTCACGCTCTTTTATATCTTCATATTTTCAATGATAATTAGATATTTTCCTAGTGCCTTAAGAAGGGAATTCTCATTCAAGAATCATAGTGGAAATCATAATGCAATAAGGATATGTTAGTTAGTTACCATTATGAAACATGGAATTATCCTATTTGCAAACATGATTATTATAATTATGGTTGACTTCGATATAATATTTGGTATGGATTGGATTTCAACCTATACTGTGAAAATTTATTATAGAGATAAGGATATTGCAATTTATAATAAATATATGGAATTCCTTGTCTTCAAAGGGAAGACTACATCATCTGAATCATGTCTGAATCCAACTACAGTATCCCTCATTAATTAAATTCATAGAGAAGAAGAGTAGTCACTGCCTATTAATGGAAAATGTATCCTTATAATAGAGGATATACCTATTGTTAAGGAATATCTTGATGTGTTTCCTAAAGAAATACATGGACACTCACCTTAGCATGAAGTTGAGTTTTCTATTGATCTCATACCTAATCAAAAACCTATATCTAAGACTCTATAGTATGGACATAGTGGAATTAGTGGAACATAATAAACAATTGTATGAGTTTTGTGATAAGGGATTTATATTCTCTGGTGTTTCGCCATCAGGAGCGTTTATTTTTTTTTTAAGAATAAAGATAGTTCTATGAGGTTATTCATCGATTATAGGGAAATTAAAGTCATTAATATAAATAATAAGTATCATTTTCCCCATATTTATGACTTCTTTGATCAAATTCAAGGAGCTAAGTATTTTTCAAAAATCGATCTTTATTCTGGGTATCATCAACTACAAGTAAAGAAGGGACATATTCCAAAGATATCATTTCATATAGGGTATGGATATTATTAATTTATAGTAATTACCTTTGGATTGAATAATGCACCCTATTTTTTATAGATCTGATGAGCAGATTATTCAAGGATTATCTCGATAATTTTTTATGGTACTTATTTATGATATCTTTAAATAATCTAAAAGATATTACGATCATAGGATTCATTTTTGAATCATTCTTAAGACTCTCATAGAAAATGAGTTATATAGAAATTTTAGAAAATGAAAATTATGGATTCATGAAGTTTCTTTTCTTATCCATATTGTCTCTAAGGATGAAATATCAGTTGATCATTCAAAGACAAATGTAGCGATGTAATGGCCAACACTAATGAATATAACCAAGGTATGTAGTTTCCTTAGATTATAATTTTTCATCGATGATTTTTTCAAAATTTTACTCGGTTAGCTAACCCAATAACCAAGTTTACACATGAAGGCGTTAAGTTCATATGGTCATAAGAGTATAAGGAAGATTTCGAATAATTAAAGAGGATAGTGGTCAATGCACCAATATTGAATTTAGAACCAGGTAGGTATGGATTATTTATATATAGTGATGTATAAAATAAAGTATTGGTATGTGTCCTTCTATATAATGATAGATTTTTTTTCTTATGCATAAAGGTACATAAATATTCATGAATAGAATTATCCAACCCATGATCTAGAGTTGGAAGTCCCAATATTTACATTGAATATATGGAGGCATTGCCTTTATGGTGAAATATATAACATATATATGGATTACAAAAGATTTAAATACATCTTATCATGGAAAAATATTAACATAAGGAAAAATATTAACATAAGGAAAATTTTATGGTTAGAACTACTCAAGGATTGTAATTTATCAATGCACTACTACCTACGGAAGGAAAATATGGTGGGTGATGCATTAAGTAGGAATGATTATGGAGTTTTGAATAAAATTAGGATTGGAAAATATCCTATATTAATAAATTTGATAAAGTGGTATTTAGGAATCGTTAAGGAGGGGGAAACATAACATCTATTCCAATTGATTGCTAAAACATTCTTATTAGAGAAAATAAAAATTTCTCAGCTTAATTATGAGAATATTAAAAATAAAATAAAATTTTTGGATTATGGGAAGTTAGTAGACTTCATCTATGAATATGGTATTTTGAAATTTGGAATGAGGCTCTATGTTTCATCCATGCGTGAGCTGAAAAGAGATTTATTAGATAAATCCCATAACTCAAATTTCTCTACACACCTTGGTAGCACTAAAATGTGTTGAGATTTGAATGGATATTTTTGGTGGGATAATATGCAATGTGAAATTGTAAGTTTTGTATCAAAATGCCTGGTTTTTTAATAGGTAAAGTTTAAAGACCTAGAAATTTTGTGGAAATTTTTTTCTTAAATATATGGTAATTTTATAAGTCTGCAGTTTCTGACAGTGCTTGATTCTGAGACCCGGTGTGCCCGGAATCAATTTCTGAAGTTTTTCTCAGGTACGTTTAGTAAACGTGTGAGCGGGATTTGATATCCTTTGAACTAGTGCTCGGAATCAAATTCTGAGGACACCATTGAACTCGCAGCGCTAGTATTCGCTTAAGGATACCTTCACCACATCTGTATTTTATCGGGAGTGGAAGTTAACTTTTTGGGGATTCTTGTTAAATTAAATAAAAATTATGTGTGACATAGTTTTTATTTAAAAGGTGGTTAATTTCTCCAAAGGGAAGTTGGATGTGGGGCCCACTCCAACATAACCTCTCATGGGAGGATATTATGTGGTGGGGCCCACACGAGTTAAAACCCCTCAAATCTCCTTGAAACCCCCCCTTAACTCTTTAACTCCCCTAGAATTTTATTAAAGCCACCACCCTTAATTTAATTTGGGTGAACTCTCCACCTTCCTCCTCTCATTAAGTGTGCCAATGAAATTAATTAATGTCTTCATTAATTAATTTGAGTGTTTTAATTCATTTGAAATGCATGGAAACATTAAAATAATAGGGGGCCTATTATTTTACTTGGGTTGGTGATTATTATTTAGGAGAACTCTTGGAAGGAAGACCTTTTCCAACGAGGAATTTGAAGAACACGAAGAACGCAAATTCTCTCCAACGAAGAACGCACCGTCACCGATGAAGAACGAGGACGACGCTTGAGCCTGGAATCGGCGGCATGTGACGGGCGCAACGTATGACGGCGGTTTTGAATTCTCTTACCGCAACACCGTCAAGAAAACATCAAAATCAAGGTAGGGTTTTGAATTCGAGTTTGAATTCCTTTCTTTTAAGTTCTTCTTTTCCCTTGGATAAAAACAAAAGCCACGGATCGACCCCCAAACATGTCGATCCACAGAATGGATGTTGATTGCAGGATGGGTTAGAGATTAAGATACGGTTTGTTTCTAGTTCAATTATATGATGGATTACTATTTGAGCCTCTAATGTGTAGGGCACGGGCTAAGGAACAATTACGGACCCTTCGCCAATTCGTTCTTGATGCGCGGTTTGATGGGCAACGGGTGAACGGAATGGCAACCCTGATTTGAGGCTGTCGCAGTGAAGATCAAGACCCGAGGAGGCCATAGGCACAGACGAGAGGCAAAACGAACCACCGGAATGACACCGGGGGCTCGCGGAGGAGCGCGGCGGCGGCGGCGCGGTGATGCCCCTTGCGCGCCGCCGGCGGAAGGCCGTCGTGGCACCGGCCGCCGCGGCGGAGCAAAACCTGCATCTGTGGGTTCCGGGGAGGTCGGGCAGCACCAGCTGGCGCCACTATTACGGGACACTGGGGGACCACCCCCCACTCCGTGCGCCTTGCACATAACATGCTCGGCTAGCTGGCTAAGTTGTGGCCGGCCGTTCGTGCCGAGTCGTGCCACGCGGGTCGCGCCCGCCACTGGGTCGGGCCGCCGGCCGTGCGGCCTGGGCCGCCTGCCGCGCGGGCCGGGCCACCCTCGCACGGACTAGTCCATAGTTGTCGGTCCGGGCCGCGCCCAACTAGGGTGGACCTGGTTTCGGGTTGGGTCTACCCGATTCGGGCCAACCCAGGGCAGGTTGGGTCGGGTCTGACTGGACCCAGACACCCCTCTTCGGACCACTTTTGGTTTTTCGCCCATAACATGAGCTACGGACCTCTGATCGACACACCGTTAGTTGCGTAGGATTACTTGTATTGACAAGGGAGTTTTTTTATATCAAACTCAAGGTTTTGGCAAAGTTTGGGTATGGCTGGGTTGGTTCGAACCTGAAACCAACCGGGGCCTCGGAGTGGAAACGCTTATAACTTAATGACCGAACGTCCGATTGACGTGCCGTCAACTAAGTTGGATTAATTTTGATGAGATGGTCCTTTTGGAATACTCCACATAGGATTCTTATGCAGTTAGATTGTGGTCGGGTTGGATTGTACTTGAAATCCAACTGGCCCCTTTGAACGGAAATGCCAATAACTCTCAGACCGGGCGTCTGAATGATGCACCGTCTGTCTCGTTGGGCTCCTTATGATGAGATGGAACTACGGGATACATCAACTTAGGACTTCGTGATAGTTGATGTATCGAACCTTGGCTCGAGTAGAGGACCCTCCCGGAATCGAGCGTGTTGTGTGCGAGAACCCTGGGGCTGGCTGTGACAGCGATGACTACTGTACATGAATCCTACGTGGGTTCGACAGTGACGACTTCTGTACCGGGATCCTCTGTGGGATCGATAGAAGTGAATACTGTACCAGGATCCTATGTGGGTTCTACAATGATGACTAATGTACCAGAATCCTGCGTGGGTTCGACAGTGATGACTTCTGTGTCAGGATCCTACGTGGGTTCGACAGCACTGATATTGTTCCAGGATCCTACGTGGGTTCGATAGAGGAGATGATTCAGAGGCTATATCTAATCATCTCTACCCCTCTTCGTGATTTGTATACCTGTGTGATCTGAGTCATGTCTTTCAATCATTATCAACGTGGTGATTGACTTTACTTCCTTCGTTTAATGGTTTGTGCTTGGGCTCGAGAGTAGGAGTCGAACTGTAATTGATAACTTAGGTATATGTATGGGCATATACCTAAGTAGGGTTATTTGATACTTCGTGATTGTATCGTTTTTCTTTGGTTTATCCTTTGTGGATTTTGTGAGACCTTGAGGGACTCAGGGTCCCTACTGAGTATTGTTATACTCACCCCTGCACGGGCTATGCTGGCATCTCATTATGTTGGATGTAGATGACGGACAGCGCTGACTGAGGCGGAGTGTACGAGGACTAGACGATACCTGGAGGTGGACCTCACGACAAGTCAGTACCTGGAGGAGATGGATGGACGTGGAGCATTGAGGAGGCTATCTGTACCTACCCTTCAGGTAGGATCTGTGGTGGACGATCCAGGAACTGCAAGGAACCTTCCAGCTGTTTGTATTTTTAGTTGTACCTGTTTGTCCTTTCCTTGTACTTTACTGTTGGGCTTGTATTTCTATCCCTTGTACTTTCTAGCACTTCTTCTGTATAGAGTTTTTACTTAGATTTTGCTTCCACTTGTACTCTGGTTGTGTTTTTTTCAGTTATAAAGGAAATGCCTTCCCAGTTTAGGGATTTACGCCTTTGGTTCTAGTCGCCAGCCTCTGGCCTATGGAAGGCGGGCTTGGGGTAGTTACGACATGGGCCACATGGGACGGGTCGTGACAAATTGGTATCATAGGAGTCGGTTCTACCGTAGAACATGGACTCTGATTCTTTTTATGGAAACAGTGTTAAGTGTTTTGAGTGTGGTTATCAGTTTAGGGAAACCAGTGTTGGTGTGGCGGCCGACGTATCCATACACTTGGACTCTGACTTCTGATTTCTGACTCAATGCATGAAAACACTGATTGCGTGTGTGTTTTCCTCTGAAAAGTTTTCTTCGTGATTACTTTGTGTCAGCACACCAGGTATATTGTTTTGACCATGGCCCACCTGTTTCTTTTCATGATGGCCTCACAAAGGCAGCCAGCTAGGGTTCTGAGTTTTGTACGAGATGGTAGCCCACCGAGTGACGACGCTTCAGTGCAGGGCCCCATCACAGTGGAGGAACCAGGGGTACCACTACCCGCTGGGCCACCGGTACCATCAGCTCCATCAGTAGAGAGTGTACATAGTCTAAGTGTGTTGCACAAGTTCCAGTGCTAGAGACCGCCTAGGTTCTGGGGAGAGACAGACCCACAGGCAGCTGAGGATTGGATGGAGGCTGTTGTGAGAGTTTTCATATTGGTAGGGACACCAGATGACCTCATGGTGATACTTTCCGCGAGTCTCCTGCAGGCAGCAGTAGGAAGATGGTGGTGCCTGATGCTCCAGGTGCATGATGAGGCATCACTACTCTGGACAGACTTCGAGAGCCTGTTTCGGGCAGAGTTTGTACCATCCACCCTTCGTGCGGTGCAGATTCTGGAGTTACTACATCTACATCAGGGTAGTATGATGGTAGCTCAGTACTCAGAAAGCTTCACCGACCTCTCACGCTACTCCACGGATATGGTACGGGACCCATTCTTTAGGGCCCAGACCTTTGAGAACGGACTCAAGCATGAGATCAGGGATTCGATGATCTCCCTCAATATCCCGACGCAGACGAGGGTATTGGAGCGAGCCCTCCTAGTGGAGAGTTTCCTTGCTGAGCAGTATCCAGTATTGAGACCCACCACTAATCGACGCGCACCAGAGTCTTCTGTAGCTGGCAGTAGACAGATGATGCAGGGGTCCAAGAAGACCAGACCCACAGGTTCTCGACTACATGACTCAGGTTTGGTTGTGCGGGGCACACGAGATAGAGATAGCCATACAAGGAGCAGGCAGTGCTATGCATGCGGCGGGCTAGGTCACATGGCTTGAGACTGCCCGACCCGCCCTACAGATGAGCATCAGGTAGTAGAGGGACCTCCCAGGAAGAGGCAGAGGTTCGACCATGGTGGTCCGCTGGGAGCAAGCGGACGTGGCAGAGGAGCTAGACGAGCAGTAGGTGGTGGATGATGTTTTGAGGCCCTACCACCACCACCACCAGGAGGTCCACCCCGGCCGCAGGGAATGGGTGGACAGGGGAGAGCTCTGCTTCAGGTAGTTGAGGCCTAGGACCATAGTGCTCCGGGAGCAGGTGGACAGGAGCGGTACTAGTTCCAGGAATAGAGTCCTTTGTTCATGAAGCTTATAGCTTCATTGATGTCATTGTTTGTGGTTGCTTTGTGTCTATGTACTTTGAGCTGCAGTAATAAAAGACACTTGTCCTTGTGACATTTGATTTCCTGCCTTTTGTGTGGATAATACTAAGAGATTCTGGAAAAAACCATTGACTTGACCCTCACATTTGAGATTCCTATTGAAGGAGACCTAGTGACCACACACTGATGCTGACAGTGTGACTCAACTCTTGGAGGCGAGAGTAACAGTTGGATATCTTGGTAGTGGCGTCAAGGCCTTACGACGTTGTCCATGGCATGAATTAGTACCATTCATGTCAGGATAGACTGTATTAGGCAATGGGCGTGGTTCATCTAGGAGATGAGACCAGATTTCTCTTTTCGAAAAAGGAGAAATCTTAGCAGCTCTTGTAGGACGTAGGCGAAGAAGGGTGTAGACGAGTTCTTTTAAATTGGCTAGTCTCACCCATAGTTCATTGGGTGAACTCTTTACAGTCCACTCTAATCACCAGAGTCTCAGGTATATCTTCTCTCATAAGGACCTGAACCTGAGATAGTGGTGATGACTTGAATTCCTCCAGGACTACGACCTCGAGATAATCTATACTCCTGGAAAGGGGAACATTGTAGCTTATGCTCTCAGTAGAATATCAGGCATTCAGCTGCTAGGAGAGGTGACGGAGCAGCTGGCTGCATATTAGATATCCTTTGTGGATCGGGATGGAGCACCCTTTCTACAGTCTCTCACAGTCACTTCCCCACTTCTTCAGCGAGTCAGGGAGGCGCAGCATGGGGACGCTGACTGCAAGACACGACGTGCTCAGATATCCCCAGGGAAGGCACCCAAAGGATTTTCTGAAGGTGGGGAGCACGTCATTCCTTTCAGAGGATGTACCATGGTACCATTTTCACTTCAGGAGGAAGTGTTGCAGGAGTTCCACAGATCCCCTTTAGCGGTACATCTAGGAGTGGTAAAGATGTACTAGAAACTTCAATGACAGCACTGGTGGCCAGGTATGAAGAAGGCAGTAGTAGATTTTGTCTATTGATGCCTCACTTGTTAGCAAGTGAAGGAGAAGCATCAGGTACCAGCAGGCTTGTTTCATCCTTTAAAGGTCCCAAAGTGGAAGAGGGATGAGATATCACTGGACTTCATGACGGGTCTTCCATGTACGTCCAGGGGACACGACTCGATTTGGGTGATCGTCGACCGACTTACCAAGTCTGCCAACTTCCTACTGACCAGAGATGGTACGAGCTACCATGGAGGAGGTTCAGGTCATCCAAAAGAACATAAAGACTATACAGAGCTGACAAAATTCATATGCTGATAGGAGACAGAGACCTCTAGAATTCAAAGATGGCGACCAAGTCTTCCTACGGGTCTCACCTCGATGAGGTCTACGGAGATTTAGCTGAGGCGGAAAGTTATCTCCACAATTCTTCAGAAATTTTCAGGTCCTCAGCAGGGTAGGTGAGGTGGCTTAACACTTGGCTCTTCCACCTCAGTTGCACCAAGTGCACGACGTCTTCCACGTATCTCCGATGAGGAGATACGTGCACGACCCATCCCACATCATCGACCACGGGGAGCTGGACATCGATGATGGGGCGACTTTCACAGAGGTTCCAGTAGAGATTGAGGATCGACAGGATCAGGTCCTATGTGGATGGTCGATTCCTCTGGTGCACATTTTCTGGCATCATGGGAACCTCCAGGAGAGCACATGGGAGTGGGAGGCTCATATGCATGCTCAGTACCCCCCATTTGTTCCCTTAGTATGAGTTATAGATTATGGGGATGTAAATCCCTGAGGTGGGGAGAATGTAAAGACTCGGAAATTTCGTGGAAAATTTTTTCTTAAATACATGGGAATTTTACAAGTCCGCAGTTTTTTACGGTGCTTGATTCCGAGTCCCGGTATGCCCGGAATCAATTTTTGAAGTTTTGCTCACGTACGTTCAGTAAATGTGCGAGCGGGATTTTATATCTTTTGAACCAGTGCTCGGAATCAAATTCTAAGGACACCATTGAACTCGCAGCGTCGGTATTCTCTTAAGGAGACCTTCACTGTAGTTGTGTTTTATCGGGAGTGGAAGTTAATTTTTTGGGGATTCTTGTTAAATGGAATAAAAATTATGTGTGACATAGTTTTTATTTAAAGGGTGGTTAATTTTTCCAAAGGTAAGTTGGAGGTGGGGACCACTCCCACATAACCTCCCATGGTAGGATATTATGTGGTGGGGCCCACACGAGTTCAAACCCATCAACTCCCCTTGAAACCCTCCCTTAACTCTTTAACTCCCCTTGAATTTTATTAAAGACACCACCCTTCATTTAATTTGGGTGAACTCTCCACCTTCTTCCTCTCATTAAGTGTGCCAATGCAATTAATTAATGTCTTCATTAATTAATTTCAGTGTTTCAATTCATTTGAAATGCATGGAAAAATTAAAATAATAGGGGGCCTATTATTTTACTTGGTTTGGTGATTATTATTTTGGAGAACTCTTGAAAGGATGACCATTTCCAACGAGGAATGTGAAGAACACGAAGAACGCCCATTCTCTCCAATGAAGAACGCACCGTCACCGATGAAGAACGAGGACGACACTTGAGCCCAGAATCGGCGGCGTGTGACGGGCGCAACGTACAATGATTTCTATGAATTCTCTTATCGTGACACCGTCAAGAGAACATCGAAATCAAGGTAGGGTTTTGAATTCGAGTTTGAATTCCTTTCTTTTAAGTTCTTATTTTCCCTTGGATAAAAACAACAACCACAGATCGACCCCTGAACATATCAATCCATAGAATGGATGTTGATTGTGGGATGGGTTAGAGATTAATCTAGGGTTTGTTTCTGATTCAATTATATGCTGGATTACTGTTTGAGCCTCTAACGCGGAGGTCACGGGCTAACGAGAAAGTCTGAACCCTCTGCCAATTCGTTCTTGATGCGCGGTTCGATGGGCGAAGGGTGAACGGAATGGAAACCCTGATTTGAGGCTGTCGTAGTGAAGATCAGGACCCGAGGAGGCCATAGGCGCAGACGAGAGGCAAAACAGACCACCGGAATGACACCGATGGCCCGCGGAGGAGCACGGCGGTGGAGCAGAACCCGCATTCGTGGGTTCCGGGGAGGTCGGACAGTTCCAGCTAGCGCCACTGTTACGAGACACCGGGGGGCTGCCCCTTGCTCCACGCGCCTTGCGCGTAACGCGCTCAGCCAGCTAGTTGAGCCACGGTCGTTCATTCGTGTCGAGTCGTGCCATGCGGGCGGCGCCCGCTGCCGGGCTGGGCCGCCTACTGTGCGGGCCGGGCCGCCTGCCATGCGGGCTGGGCCGCCTGCCGCGTGGGCCGGTCCACCCTCTCGTGGCCCAGACTTGGATCCGGGTCAGTTCTACCCAATTCAAGCCGACCCAGGGCGGGTTGGGTCGGGTCTGATCGGACCCAGACCCCCCTCTTCGAACCACTTTTGTTTTTTCGCCCATAACATGAGCTACAGACCTCCGATCGATGCACCATCAGTTACATAGGATTCCTTGGATTGATACAGTCATTTAGGTATATCACACTCAAGGTTTTGGCGAATTTTGGGTACGGCCGGGTTGGTTCGAACCCGAAACCAACCGGGCCCTCGGAGCGGAAATGCTTATAACTTAAGGACCGGACATCCAATTGACGTGCCGTCAACTACGTTGGATTAATTTTGATGAGATGGTCCTTTTAGAATAATACACATAGGATTAGGATGAGGTTGGAGTATGTTCAGGTTGGATTGTACTCGAAATCCAACCGGCCCCTTGGAACGGAAATGCCAATAACTCTTAGGCAGGGCGTCCGAATGACGCACTGTTTGTCACGTTGGGCTCCTTATGATGAAACGGAACTACGGGATACATAAAATCAGGAATTCGTGATAGTTGATGTATCGAACCTTGGCTCGAGTAGTGGACCCTCCCGGAATCGAGCGTGCTGTGTGAGAGAACCCTAGGGCTGGCTGTGACAGCGATGACTACTGTACCAGAATCCTACGTGGGTTCGACAGTGACGACTTCTGTACTGGAATCCTCTGTGGGTTCGACAGAAGTGACTTCTCTACCAGGATCCTACGTAGGTTCGACAGCGATGACTACTGTACCAGAATCCTATGTGGGTTCGACAGTGACGACTTCTGTGCCAGGATCCTACGTGGGTTCGACAGCGCTGATATTGTTCGAGGATCCTACATGGGTTTGACAAAGGAGATGATTCAGAGGCTACATCTAATCATCTCTACCCCTCTTCGTGATTTGTATACCTGTGTGAGGTGAGTCATGTATTTCAACCATTATCAACATGGTGATTGACTTTACTTACTTTGTGGAATGGTTTTTGCTTGGGCTCGAGAGTTGGAGCCAGAGTGTGATTGATAACTTAGGTATATGTGTGTGCATATACCTAAGTAGGGTTGGTTGATACTTCGTGATTGTATCTTTCTTCTTTGGTTTATCCTTTGTGAATTTTGTGAGACCTTGAGGGACTCGGGGTCCCTACTGAGTATTGTTATACTCACCCCTGCACGGGCTATGCCCGCACCTCGTTATGTTGGATACAGATGACGGACAGCGCTGACCGAGGTGGAGGGTACGAGGACTGGACGGTACCCGGAGGTGGACCTCACGACAAGTCAGTACCCGGAGGAGACGGACGGACGTGGAGCACTGAGGAGGCTATCTGTACCTACCCTTCAAGTAGGATCTGTGGTGGATGATCCAGGAGCTTCTAGGCACCTTCCAGCTGTTTTTCTTTTTAGTTGTACCTGTTTTTCCTTTCCTTGTACTTTACTGTTGGGCTTGTATTTATGTCCCTTGTACTCTAGCACTTCTTTTGTATTAATTTTTTACTTAGATTTTTCTTCTGCTTTTACTCTGGTTGTGTTTGTTTGCAGTTATAATGTCAATGCCTTCCCAGTTTAGGGATTTACACCTTTGGTGCTAGTCGCCAGCCCCTGGCCTATGGAAGGTGAGCTTGGGGTAGTTACGACATGGTCCCCGGGGGACGGGTCGTGATAAATTGGTATCATAGGAATCGGTTCTACCGTAAAACTTGGACTCTGATTCTTTTTATGGAAATAGTGTTAAGTGTTTTGGGTGTGGTTATCAGTTTAGGGAAACTGGAGTTGGTGCGGCAGATGACGTATCCATACACATGGACTCTGACTTCTGATTTCCGACTCAGTGCACGAAAACACTGATTGCGTGTGTTTTTTCCTTTGAAAAGTTTTCTTCGTGATTACTTTGTGTCAGCTCACCAGGTATATTGTTTTAACCATGGTGCAAATGTTTCTTTTTAGGATGGCCCCATGAAGGCAGCCAGCTAGGGTTCTGAGTTTCATATGAGATGGTATCCCACCGAGCGACGAGGCTTCGGTGTAGGGCCCCATCACATCAGAGGTACCAACGGTACCACTACCCGCTGGGCCACCGATACCACCAGCTCCAGCAGTAGAGAGTGCACACCGTCTAAGTGCATTGCATGAGTTCTAGTGATAGAGACCGCCCAGGTTCGGGGGAGAGACGGACCCACAAGCAGATGAGGATTGGATGGAGGCTGTTGTGAGAGTTTTCATCTTGGAAGGGACACCAGCCGACCTCATGGTGATCCTTGCCGCGAGTCTCCTACAGGTAGTAGCAAGCAGATGGTGGAGCCTAATGCTCCAGGTGCATGATGAGGCATCACTACTCTAGATAGACTTCGAGATCCTGTTCCGGGCAGAGTTTTTACCATCCACCCTTCTTGCGGTGTGGATTCAGGAGTTACTACATCTACAGCAGGGTAGCATGATGGTAGCTCAGTACTCAGAGAGGTTCACCATCCTCTCCCGCTACTCCACTGATATGGTACGGGGCTCATTCTTCAGGGCCTGGACCTTTGAGAAGGGACTCAGGCATGAGATCAGGGCTTAGATGATCTTCCTCAACATCTCGACGCAGATGGGGGAATTGGAGTGAGCCCTCCTAGTGGAGAGTTTCCTTGTTGAGAAGTCTTCAGCGGTGAGACCCACCACTAGTCGACATGCACCAGAGTCTTCTATAGCTGGAATTAGACAGATGGTGTAGGGGTCCATGAGGACCAGACCCACAGGTGGTCGACTACATGACTCAGGTTCAGTTGTGCAGGGCACATGAGACAGAGATATCCATACGAGGAGCAGGCAGTGCTATGCATGCAGAGGGCAGGGTCACATGGCTCGAGACTGCCCGAACTGCCCTGCAGATAAGCAGCAGGCAGTAGAGGGACCTCTCAGGTAGAGGCAGAGGTTTGACCATGGAGGTCCTCCATGAGCAGGCGGACGTGGAAGAAGAGTTGGCCGAGAAGTAGGTGGTGGATGACATTTCGAGGCCCTACCACCACCACCACCAGGAGGTCCACCCCGACCGCAGGGAATGGGTGGACAGGGGAGAGCTCAGCTTCAGGAAGCTGAGGCCTACGACCATAGTGCTCCGGAAGCAGGTGGACAGGAGCGAGACTAGTTCCAGGCATAGATTCCTTTGTTCATTAAGCTTCTAGCTTCGTTGATGTTGTTTTTTGTGGTTGCTTTGTGTCTATGTACTTTGAGATGCATTAATAAAAGACACTTTTCCTTGTGACGTTTGATTTCCTACCTTTTGTGTGGATAATACTAATAGATTCTGGATAAAATCGTTGACTTGACCCTCACATTTGATATTCCTACTGGAGGAGACCCAGTGACCACACACTGATGCCGATAGTGTGACTCAACCCTTGGAGGCGAGAGTAACAGTTGGATCTATTGTTAGTGGCGTCTAAGCCTTATGACATCGTCTGTGGCATGAATTAGTACCGTTTATGTCAAGATAGACTTTATTAGGAAATGTTAGTGGTTCCTCCAAGGGATGAGACCAGATTTCTCTTTTCAGAAAAGGAGAAATCTTAGCATCTCTTGTAGGACGTAGGCGAAGAAGGGTGTAGATGAGTTCTTTTAAATTGGATATTCTCACCCATATTTCATTGGGAGAACTCTTTACAGTCTACTCTGACCACCAGAGTCTTAGGTATAACTTCTCTCATAAGTACCTAAACCTAAGATAGTGGCGATGACTTGAATTCTTCCAAGACTATGACCTCGAGATAATCTATACTCCTGGAAAGGGGAACGTTGTGGCTGATGCTCTCAGTAGGAGATCAGGCATTCAGCTGCTAGGAGAGGCGACAGAGCAGCTGGCCGCGTTGCAGATATCCTTTGTGGATTAGGATAGATCAGCCTTTCTACAGTCTATCACAGTCACTTCCCCACTTCTTCAGCGAGTTAGGGAGGCGCAGCAAGGGGACGCTGACTGCGAGACACGACATGCTCAGATATCCTTAGGGTAGGCACCCGAAGGATTTTCTGAAGGTGGGGAGCACATCATTCCTTTCATAAGACGTACCATGGTACTAGTTTCACTTTAGTAGGAAGTGTTTTAGTAGTTCCACACATCCCCTTTAGCGGTATATCCAGGAGTGGTAAAGATTTACTAGGACCTTCGATGACAGCACTGGTGGACAGGTATGAAGAAGGCAGTAGCGGAGTTTGTCTCTCGATTCCTCACTTGTCAGCAAGTGAAGGCGGAGCATCAGGTACCAGCAGGCTTGGTTCAGCCATTAGAGGTCCCAAAGTGGAATAGGGATGAGATATCCATGGACTTCGTGACGGGTCTTCCACGTACATCTAGGGGACATGACTCAATTTGGGTGATCGTCGACTAACTTACTAAGTCGTCCAAATTCCTACTCACCAGAGATGGTACGAGCTACCACGTAGGAGGTGTAGGTCATTCAGGAGCAGATAAAGACTGTGCAGAGCTGACAAAAGTCATATGCTGATAAGAGATGGAGACCTCTAGAATTTGAGGATGGCAACCACGTCTTTTGACGGGTCTCACCTCGACGAGGTCTACGGAGATTTAGCTGAGGCAGCAAGTTATCTCTGTGATTCTTCGGACCTTTTCAGGTCCTCATCAGGGTAGGCGAGGTGGCTTACCGCTTGGCTCTTCCACCTCATTTGCACCGGGTGCACGACGTCTTCCACGTATCTCAGCTGAGGAGATACGTGCATGACCTGTCCCACATCATCGACCACGGGGAGCTGGACATCGATGACGGGGAGACTTTCACGGAGGATCCAGTGGAGATTGAGGATAGACAGGAGTGGGTCCTACATGGATGGTTGATTCCTTTGGTGCGTGTTTGCTGGCAGCACGGGAACCTCTAGGAGAGCACATGGGAGCAGGAGGCTCAGATGCGTGATCAGTACCCCCATTTGTTCCCTTAGTGTGTGTTTTAGCTTACGGGGACGTAAAGCCCTGAGGTGGGAAGAATGTAAAGACCTAGAAATTTCGTGTAAAATCTTTTCTTAAATACATGGGAATTTTACGAGTCTGTAGTTTCTGATGGTGCTTGATTCCGAGGCCTGGTGTTCCCAGAATCTACTTCTGAAGTTTTGCTCAGGTACGTTCAGTAAATGTGTGAGCGGGATTTTATATCTTTTTAACTGGTGCTCAGAATCAAATTCTGAGGACACCATTGAACTCGCAGTGCCAGTATTCGCTTAAGGAGACCTTCACTGCAGTTGTTTTTTATCGGGAGTGGATGTTCATTTTTTGGGGATTCTTGTTAAATTAAATAAAAATTATGTGTGACATAGTTTTTATTTAAAAGGTGGTTAATTTCTCCAAAGGGAAGTTGGAGGTGGGTCCCACTCCCACATAACCTCCCGTGGGAGGATATTATGTGGTGGGGCCCACACGAGTTCAAACCCCTCAACTCCCCTTGAAACCCCCCCCCCCCCCAACCTTTAACTCACCTTAAATTTTATTAAAGCCACCACCCTTCATTTAATTTGGGTGAAATCTCCACCTTCCTCCTCTCATTAAGTGTGCCAATGCAATTAATTAATGTCTTTATTAATTAATTTGAGAGTTTAAATTCATTTGAAATGCATGGCAACATTAAAATAATATGGGGCCTATTATTTTACTTGGGTTAGTGATTTTTCTTTGGGAGAAATATTGGAAGGATGACCTTTTCCAATGAGGAACGTGAAGAACACGAAGAACGCACCATCACCGATGAAGAACGAGGATGACGCTTGATCCCAGAATCGGCAGCGTGTGACGGGCGCAACGTACAACGATGTCTATGAATTCTCTTATCATGACACTGTCAAGAGAACATCGAAATCAAGGTAGGGTTTTGAATTCGAGTTTGAATTCCTTTATTTTAAGTTCTTCTTTTCCATTGGATAAAAACAATAATCGCGGATCAACCCCCAAACATGTCGATCTGCAGAATGGATGTTGATTGCGGGATGGGTTAGAGATTAAGCTGGGGTTTGTTTCTGGTTCAATTATATGCTGGATTACTTTTTGAGCCTCTAACGCGGAGGGCACGGTCTAACGAAAAAATTCGTACCCTCCGCCAATTCATTCTTGATGCGTGGTTTGATGGGTGATGGGTGAACGGAATGGCAACCCGGATTTGAGGCCATCGCAGTGAAGATCAGGACCCGAGGTGGCCATAGGTGCAGACGAGAGGCAAAAAGGACCACCAGAACGACACTGGTGGCTCGTGGAGGAGCGCGGCGGCGCGGGTCGCCGGCACTGGCCGGCCGCTTGGGGGTGGTGGTGCCCCGCGCACGCCACCGGCGGAAGGTCGTCGTGGCACCGGCCACGGCGGCAGAGCAGAACCTGCATCCACGGGTTCCGAGGAGGTCGGGCGATGCCAGCTGGCACCGCTATTACGAGACAACCCCCCCCCCCCCCCCCCCCCCGCTCTGGGCGCCGTGTGTGTAATGCACTCGGCCATCTGGACAAGCCGCGACCGGCCGTTCGGGCTGAGCCGTGCCACGCAGGTCGCGCCCGCCGCCGGGCCGGGCCGCCTGCTGCCGGGCCGGGCTGCCTGCCACGCGGGCCGGGGCCCCTGCCGCTCGGGGCGGACCACCTGCCGCGCGGGCTGGGCCACCCTCGCGCGGGATGGGCCGCAGCCTCCGGGCCGCGTTACGCCCTACCGAGCCGGACCTGGATCCGAGTTGGGTCGGACTGGACCCAGACCCCCCTCTTCGGACCACTTTTGATTCTTCACCCATAACATCTTCTACGGACCTCCGATCGATGCATAGTCATTTGAGTAGGATTCCTTGGATCGAGACGGTCGTTTTGGTATATCACACTCAAGGTTTTGGTGAAGTTTGGGTACAGCTGGGTTGGTTCGAACCCGAAACCAACCGGGCCCTCGGAGCGAAAACGCTTATAATTTAAGGACTGGATGTCCGATTGACATGTCGTCAACTAATTTGGATTCCTTTTTATGAGACAGTCCTTTTGGAATACTCCACATAGGATTCGGATGAGGTTGGAGTATGGCCGGGTTGGATTGTACCTGAAATCCAACCAGCCCCTTGGAATGGAAATGCCAATAACTCTCAGACCGGGCGTCTGAATAACGCACCGTCTATCGCATCAGGTTCCTTATGATGAGAAGGAACTATGGGATAAATCAACTCTGGAATTCATGATAGTTGATGTATCGACCCTTGGCTCGAGGATCGGACCCTCCCGGAATCGAGTGTGATGTGTGCGAGAACCCTAGGGCTGGCTGTGACAGCGATGACTACTGTACCGAAATCCTACGTGGGTTCGACAGTGACGACTTTTGTACCGGGATCCTCTGTGGGTTCGGCAGTAGTGACTTCTGTACCAGGATCCTACATGGGTTCGACAGTGATGACTACTGTATCAGAATCCTATGTGGGTTCGACAGTGACGACTTCTGTGTCAGGATCCTACCTGGGTTCGACAGCGCTGATATTGTTCCAGGATCCTATGTGGGTTCGACAGAGGAGATGATTCAGAGGCTACATCTAATCATCTCTACCCCACTTCATGATTTGTATACCTGTGTGATCTGAGTCATGTATTTCAACCATTATCAACGTGGTGATTGACTTTACTTACTTTGTGGAATGGTTTGTGCTTGGGATCGAGAGTTGGAGTCGGACTATGATTGATAACTTAGGTATATGTATGGGAATATACCTAAGTAGGGTTGGTTGATACTTCTTTATTGTATCTTTATTCTTTGTTTTATCCTTTGAGGATTTTGTGAGACCTTGAGGGACTCTGGGTCCCTACTTATTATCGTTATACTCACCCCTGCACGGATTATGCCCGCACCTCGTTGTGTTGGATGCAGACGATGGACAGCGTTGACCGAGGCGGAGTGTACGAGGACTGGACAATACCCGGAGGTGGACCTCACGAAGATTCGGTACCTAGAGGAGATGGACGGACGTGGAGCACTGAGGAGGCTATTTGTACCTACCCTTCAGGTAGGATCTGTGGTGGACGATCCAGGAGCTGTTAGGCACCTTCCAGCTCTTTGTCTTTTTAGTTGTACCTGTTTGTCCTCTCCTTGTACTTTACTATTGGGCTTCTATTTCTGGCCCTTGTACTTTCCATCACTTCTTCTGTATTCAGTTTTTACTTAGATTTTTCTTCTGTTTGTACTCTGGTTGTGTTTGTTTGTAGTTATAAAGGCAACGCCTTCCCAGTTTAGGTATTTACACCTTTGGTGCTAGTCTCCAGCCCGTGGCCTATGGAAGGCGGGCTTAGAGTTGTTACGAAACGGGCCCCGGGGGACGGGTCGTGACATAAAGGCTGGGATACAACATCCTAAAGGATTCATGAAACCTATACCTATTTTTGTGTGGAAGTGTGATGATATTACTATGGAAATTGTCACTTTATTTACAAAGACTCTAAAAATAATGATGTTATATGGGTTATTTTTGATCACTTTACCAAGTCTGCACATTTACTAACTAAAAATAAATATCTACATCTTGAGTGCCTCATGAAACTATATATTAATAAAGTTGTGAGACTTAATGGTGTATCTATTTAGATTGTATCTGTTCGTGATATGAGGTTTACATCAAAATTTTGGAAGGGTCTTCATAGGGCCCTCAACACTGAGCTACATTTGAGTACAACCTATCATCCTAAAACTGATGGGTAGTCTGAAAGTACTATTCAAACATTGGAATACATGGTGAGGTCATTCCCAATTGTCTGGAAAGGTATGTAGGATAAGTATTTAGCTTTGGTGGAATTTTTATATAATAATAGATTTCATTCAAGATTTCAAACAGCACTATATGAATTCTTGTACGGTGAGTGGTTTCATACTCCAACTTGTTGGGAATAAATTTGTGAAAGGAAGCTTATTGGCCCGGATCTCATGGAGGAGACTATAGTGATAGTGAATATTATTCCGAATCATATTAAGGAATCTCAAAGTATATAGAAAAATTATTTCAATAGTTGAAGGGATAATTTAGAATTTCAAGGGGGAGATCGTGATTTATTAAAGTTATATCCCTTGACAGGTGTTATAAGGTTTGTTAATAAAGGGAATCAAATTCCTAGGTATATAGGTCCTTTTCAAATTTTGTAAAGAATTAGAGTTGGGTCTTACCATTTGGCAATGCCACTTAGCCTCTATAAAGTTCATGATGTGTCCCGTATCTATTTATTTAGGAAGAACATGCCAAACCCAACACATTTTCTCACCTATAAGGAAATATAATTGGAGATATATTTATATTATTATGAAGAGACTATCCAAATTCTTTATATTAGAGAACAAGTGTTATGGAATCAAACGACTCAGCTGGTAAAGGTGCTTTGAAAAAATCATAAGATAGAAGAGGTGATATGGGAGCTTGATAAAGTTATGATTAATAACTACCCAAATCTATTAATTAGGTGATATTCTATAAATTTTTAGGGTGAAATTTTAGAAGGGGGGAGAATGTGACACTCAAGATTCATTTATAATAAGTTTTTCTTTCAAAAGAAATAATAGTATAATGTACATATCTTTATTAAAGAATGTGATTAAAACCTAAATTCACAATTTTTTATAAATTAAATTTAATTAAATTAATTTCATTTTTTAATTCATCATGTAAAAATTATCTTAGGGTAAATTGTTGAGACTTTTGAGAAATAGTCAATTTTTGGGTGAATAGTTAAAAATATCAATTTTACAAAAACTATCACTTTTATAACATTATAATGATATAAGAATAACTTGAAAGTTTATGAAACATTTTTTATAAAACAAATATATATTAAATAATTAATATAATTCATATAAAAATATAATTTTGAACTTATAAATATATGCTTAACTTTTTTGAAATCAAAATAATTTTTTTATTCAAATAAAAAAAATTAGTTATTTTTCTTTTAATCAAGTATGTAGAAGGTAAATTTCAGTTTTAGTTTAGTTTGAAGTAAAAATAAGTCTCCTTTTATTTAAAATAATCCAATTAATACCATTGGAATCAACATTATACTTTATTTTTCTATAAAATCATATTTATGCTTAAAACAAATATTTTTCTAAAAACGGTTTTCTTTGTGCTTTGTGAGATTATATTAAAACTAATATTTGACACTTATAAGAGTTGAATCATTTAAAATGGATTATATATTTTAAATTATTATAATAAATGTTAAGTGATAATTTCAAATTAATTTTTGTTCCTAATGAATATTAATTGTGGTAAATATTTATCAGCTTGATTAAGGGTAAAATGAGTTAAAAGGGTTAAAAATAAAGGGATAAGGCTTTAAGATAACACAAAACACTTGATTAAAACTCATTGGTTGTTTTTATTTATGAATTTTCCTTATCATATTCAAATATATTAAAATTTGGATCCACTTTCACAAAAAAAAACTTTATATTATTAAAATCTTTTAAATAATTCCATGTGTGTCCCTCTCTGTACTTATAAAAGGGCACATCTTCTCCTCCCTTATTCATAAACTTTGAACACTTTATATATAACAATTCCTACCCAAAAAACTTTCTTGATTACTTTAATTAATTATTGATCTTCTTTTATTCTCCTAATACCATCATAATAAGGCTTATGGTGTAATCCAAAGGAGGTCTCTCAAGAAGAGGTAATCATCTTTACCGATACCTTCAAAGTTCATTTCTTCTTATACTTTATCTAAATATGTTGTATCTATATTAAAATAATGACTCAAATATAATAAATATATTGGTATGTTATAATTATTATGGGATATCCATTTTACACCTCTTTTCCATCCTACGTAAAATGAAAACATCACTCGTGTGTACATACAACCTATCGTCACCATGTAGCGGTGTAATTTGTTTTTCATCACTAATTTACTTAAAAGGTTATAAATATGGAACTAATTAATATATATTCTATTTATGAAATAATTATGATTCTATAAATATAATATACCATTTACTTTCTTACCCTTCCACCAATTAAAAAATGATAACGTCGCTTGTGTGTACGTGTGGACTACCTCCTCTGTGAAGCAATGTGATTAATTTTTCATGTTTGTATTTCATAGATAATTATAAATATGTATATAATTTATATATATATATATATCATGATTAAAATTATGTAGATGATGTAACCATGAGTAATATTCAATGATTGAAAGTACTAAACCAAAACTTACATGAAAATCAAAATAATTAATACTTGGAAATGACAATTTAAATAAATAATTATTAATAAATGGGTATTGAAATGTTATAATTGAATCATATATTATATTATAATTATTTATATTATTATGGTATATAATCATAATAAATTTAAATTTATTATACATGAGGTTAAAATTTCTTATGAAGAAAGTCATACTAGAGATAAGGGTTTATTTTACAATCTCATCCTTATTCGGGATTATTTATGTTCAAGTTTATATTGGGTGAATTATATGATAATTATATCTTAAACCCTGTCTATTTTATTATACTATGTTTATTTTTATAAATTACAAGTTTTCCTTTCATTTTCATCTCTCTAAGTATTCAAAATTTTGAAAGAATGTTTTTAAGGAAAACTGACTTTGTTTTTCTATTCAGTCTAGAATATTTTTATTATATTTCCATATTTTCTTTAAAATGTTTCAAATAAGGTTTTTACTGTTATAAAATTATTTATTTAGGTCGTTTTTACCCTTTTTGACTTTATATAAAAAATAAAATGAATCATCTTGTCATTTTTCGAATGAGGCACTTTTTACCGAAGTTGTGAACAAAATATTTATTTTAATGCTTACTGCACAAATGGATTTTCCTGATTTACTAACTATTATTTTCCTTAAATATTCCTTTAAAAAAATTCATGGTTATTTTAAAATAAAATTTTGTTCCTAATATTCTTAAATTTTTAGATTTTAATATTAGTGATTTCAAAATGAAAAGGGTATTTTCTTCAAGAAATCTTACAGTGATCTTTTTAAAGTATTTTTATTTATGTCAATATCCTTGATGGATATTATGATTTACTAGGGATATAATATATTGATATCATCCACCATATTAATTTTTATGTCTTATGATCATGTTGTTTTATTTGTTTACTAGGGAAAATATTAACATTTCAAATGATAGTTTTTCAATATGAATGTTTATGTAAATTATGTATTGAATTATTATAAATTTCTTTAATATGATGAATTAATTAGACTTATTATGTGATGGGAGGAGGATTTTATATCCCCTAAATGCATCTATAGGTCCCATGATACAAACTAGTTTGGGTATTTGGGTTATGCCTTACCTGTTTATATATGATGTATTATCATAAGGCCCTGAAGTTAATATTATGATGTCCAAAATTATGAATTCTATCATTATAAAACTATTTTTTGTTATCCATGTGATTATTTATGTTACTATGTCATCCATGGAGTTATAAACCTTCTTATGATATTAGTTATATGTCATATTTTATTATTGTTTATATTTTCCATATTATTTGTTATTTATTTATATTATCATAGATTTTTTTATACACTTTAACTTACTAAGAATATGGGACCTCCCTTTATTATGTTTTCCTTTCCCCAGGATACCAAGATGGGATATATGAATTATTTCAAGGATTTACTATAATAAAGTTATCATAATAATTTTTAAGTTGTATTTCATGTTTTCAAATGTTATGTGAGAATAACATATGTATATAGTCTCCCAAGACTGCTAAACTATTTGATCCTTTAGGAAGTGATCCATTATATTTTGTTCCAATGTAGTAAAATAACCATTGGCTCTATATTACTTGAGTTGGGATGTTACATGCAAGTAATCTGATATAATGACACTAATATTGAAATTGATGCATCCTATTCATAGTATCCCATTTATATCATTGATAAAAGTGAAATTTTATTATGGGGAAAGTAGATGAAGGTACCATGGGACATGGTATAAGTGAATGGGCTAAGGTTTTAAAAAAATCACCATATATCGATGTAACAATATCATCATCAGCGAAGCAAATCCCCATTAAAGGCTCATGGATCTTCACATGATGTATTTTAAGCATAAAAATTAAAAAAAGAATTACCTCATTTGATATGAATCCATGCTTGAAATTTTCTCATCATCGATGATAATTTATTGAAGAATCAAAAGTCAAACACCTCTAGATCATCCACACATGCTTCGAAAGTCTACGAGAGCATTGATTGTTGAATTTAGGGTGCTAGTGCGAAGAACTGACAACACCTTCTACAAATAAAAAATAGACCTACTTCCATGGACCTATAGCCACAATTTTCAAAACTGTGTCTATAAGGAATCTACTACCACATTTATAGAAAAATTGTGGTTGTGGGTCTATTTGGGAAAGTCTATAGCCACTGTTTGAGTAAATTATTGTTGTATGTATACCTATAGTCATGATTATATAAAACCACGGAAATATGGTGGCACAGGAAAGCGGTGGGAAACACAATTTTAATAGGGGAAATTGGATCCAAGACCTATTTCCATGGTTTGAAAAAACCTTGGCCATATATCAGGTTATAGGCACAGTTTTGAAAAAACAATGGTAGTAAATTTAACTGTAGCCACGATTCAATAAAATTGTGTCCATAGATCTATATAATTTTTTTTATTTTTTTAAAATATGAAAAATTATAATTATATATATGTGTGTGTAAATATATGAAAAAAATATGTACACATATAATAGAAAATGCGCCTATTATAGTGGTAAAGTTCTTTGGTTCCTTTACAAGCGGCCATGTGATCAAGTCGCGTAGGAAGAATTTATTTTATTAAATCATATTTTTATATTAATATATATGCATAAATATGTTTATTATATTACTGAAGTGTTGTGTTGTTTAGTGGTAGAGTTAGAATTTTTTGTGAAGTGGTTGAGGTGTTGAATATGACCGGGGACAATTAAAAATCACACACCCCACCTTTTAAAAATATTAACAATTATATATAACTATTTATAATTCTATATGTTTATATATATATATATACCTATATATTAACATAAGAGATCATAGAGTAGTGGTTAAGATTCATCAGTATGGGAGAAGCGATAGTGAGGTTGATCCCATCCATTTACAAATTAAAATCCTCACACCACAGTTTTTTAAACTCTGGTAGAAAGTATCAGCTAATGAAGATAAGTCCATGGTAATGTAAATCATGGAAATAGCTACCATCATGATACCTTATAGCCATAGTTTTTAAACCATGGAAATAAATAATCTAATTCCACGGTCAAAACCATGGCCATATTTGGTCCTATTACAACGGCAATAGGGCCCATGGTTCAGCTCAACTATGGCCTTAAGCTACAACCATGGTTTAAAGGGATATTTACATGGTTTTAAACTGTGATAATAGATTAATTTTTTAGTTATGTTTGATGTCCCAAATATCACCACATTGATGTTCCTTTGATCTGGGAAGGAGATATCAATCTAGAAACTTGGACTGAGAGTTTATCTCTCTAGGAAGTAGGAGAGGAGAGAAATGCTATCATTTCTTGTGCAGTTAAAATTTATTGTTATAAGAGCCTCTTCCTCCCTTTTATAATGAGTTTCCAAAATACCCGAAAAGGATCCCCGACCCTTGGATATTTATTACTCAATATAAACTTCATCTTATGACTGCTTTTTTGAGTCATAAATATCATTCATATTTTTATCACTTTCTTATAATATAATAAATATATTACATGATAAAACCAAGTCATTTACTCGGATCTTCATTCTCAAAAATATTAAACAAACCTTGAATATTAAAATAATATTCGTTTGTATAATATTTTCCATGTATTTACTTTAAAACTTGTAAATGAATTTAATAAATAAATTTGATACCAATTATTCTAAACTCAAATAATAATGAATTTATTTATTTGTTGGAAATATTTTATTCTTGGAAACTTCTTGGATCATATGGTGGGCCCACTATGTCCTATATTCATATTCATCATAGTAGGGTGTAATTTTGAATATGCTATCATGTGTGACCCTCTAGGACCTTATCTCGATAATAATGAATATTATTCATAGATCATTAGTGGAGTCTAAAAACCCATCATGGCCCCTAAAGAGATAATAAGTAGTCATAGAAATGAAAACCTTCCTATGAACACACATCATATAATATAATATCTTTTTCTGGTGATATCTCATAAATCAGGATGCACACTTATATCATAATCCTTTATTGCTTTATTATTCATTGACCTTACTAGACAGACTTACCTTCTTCTACCATGGTCATGGATTTAGTAAAGGTACTACCATCATGATCAACTAGACTCAAGATATATCTTCCTATTAGAAGTGAAAAATTCCATCTTGATTATTCAATCAATGACATACTACCAATAATACACCCAACACAGATTAATTTTCTACAACTTCATTGCCATTGTTTTTTCCTTGCATCAAAGTATACAATCAAATAGTATACATTGATAATAATCTCAAGTCATGTGAACATTACATGTGTTCATAGGTAGGAACTACCAATGAAACTCTAAACATGTGGTGTTATTATTAGTGGTTTAATCCTCATGATATCAACTATTCGAGATCACCAAGTGTGAACTTCATGAGAAGAAGTCTCAATGCTTATGATCCCGAAGCACCTGATATTCAAACATCATCTATGTTCAGTCATTATTATGTATCTAGACTATAGGACATATATTTAAGATTAATGTCATAGTATGTTGAGGTTCTCATTATATTCTGGGAATTTCCATAGCCTTTTTATATGATAAATAATATATGGGAATTACCATTTAAATAGTGGATGAAAAAATATCGACATTATAATGGTAAGTGTACATCATGCATAACTCATTGTATACATGATATGGTAATTGAAAAGTACTATTCATGTTGATTCTAGGGAACCCACTATTACAACACTCCAACTTTCACTAGAGCCAACTTGCCAACTAACCTTGTTTACACTCACATGATAAGATCATGATTCTACCAAGTTTATGTCATTAGTCCTGGGCCCGCCACATCTCCACTGCATGGCTATTCTATTATCTATGACCTAACCTTCTTGAGTAAGACTACTAAAGAGATATAAACCCTGAGTATATATCCTTTTTTCTACTATCTAAACTTGACATCTTGTCTAGTACCAGTAGAAGAATTATCATCATAATAAAACTTTACATACTAGGTGTGATTCCAAGAACTAGAACAAATAAGTGTGCATTTTTCATAGCTTCTTTAGCTACCACAGAAGCTACAACACACTCCATATTTATAGATATGTCTACCATTAGCTTGATAAATCTTATCTTTCTCATTACCTTATATTAACTACAATATTAGATCATATTGATCTATAGGAATACTAGTTTGTGTCCCCTTAAAACTAGAGTCCCTTCTTCTCCAAGTACCAGTTACATATTCTTTTCACTCTCTCAAGTAAAATTGGATAGTTCTGACTGCTTCACAAATAGTTCTCCTAGATATAACTGATATTTTCCTACCATAAAGTATATATTGGCAATATAATTTATAGTAAATAACATGGAATATGTGATAGTTCTATTTCTAGTGATTATGTAATTCAACTCATCATTTTAATCTACTCTAATGCCCTATACATGTATTCTTGGAGAGGTTTATGCCATGTGACAATTGCAAAAATTCTCTCTCGAATTGTCCCAATTGGTATTTTTTAATACCTTGTCAGTATATGTATTATTGTCTAGGTCTAAGAAATCATTATATCTACCTCATTAGATCCCATTCCCTAGAAATTAGGTTTCTACTTTAATTCAATCTCTATAGAGTTACTTTCATTCTAGTCTTAATGAACTATAAGATCAATAGTTGTTTTCCATATGCTATCAAACATATTTTCCTTAGAAAATTGTGGCACTCCCACTAACCTTTTATAGAAATATGTAAAAATTCATTCCAAATAAACATTCTATGATCTTTCTACTTACTTCAATCCAAAACTATATTTCAGTAACTTGAACCCCATATTTTCATTTCATTATTTCACCATATCTTTTTGTTTGTGTTGTATAAACACCTTCCAAGATTGGTGTTCTTGACATCCATTGACCAATAAAATGATTATAGAAAGTAGTTATGACAAGTAAAATTCTAATGGATTTAGGAAAAATGAATTGGTGTTACCAATCAATCCTTATTGGTACCACCCATGTATAGTGTCACTTGAATACCCATCACAAATATTCAAGATAATAAGCCCATGTACTTTGATACATGGAATCCATTATTTAATTTTAATTGATCTTGTCAATCTTAGATAATTTTAATATACTACTTACTTTTAGGAATTATTATTCTCAATGAATAATGTATCACCAGTTACAGTGAATATAAAACCATTACCAAGGTTGTATCCTTCCTATCTAGTATTTGTCTCTAGAACATTCCTTTTCCACATGATCTTGTGGAACTTATTCCCATTATAACTATTTTTGTATCTAATTCATTGACTAAATCCAATTCAATCTTTCTCCTACTATCTCAAATAGAAATTTTCATTACTTAAAATGCACATTGTGTTTTTATTGATGTGATTTTTTTATATCCTAACAAAATATTTACATCTAAACACGTTTTATTATGAAATAATGGATTTATATCATACTATAACTCATATGATATCCATTTTTCATTGCAATTGGAATGTGGTTATGGGATTACATATCTACTTGCAAAGAATGTCTTGAAAAATAATGGAAGTATTTGTAATGATTATGTGTCTCAACGTTGATGATCCCTTTGCTAACATCATGACTCTGATGTGTATAAGGAAATTTTTAATTGGGAATTACTCCATGACACGTTTTATTGATCAATTTTTTCTTGTAAGACTCATCATTTATCATCCTTAGTAACATCGTAACTTTTATGTTTATAAGGAGATGTGTGTTTAGGAATTACTCCATGCTATATTTTAACAATTGATGAATGATTGGTCAATATATTCTTCGGCACATGGGCCAGAAGAAACTCATATCTTCTAACCATGCACATACCATACTTCACTTTCACATTCCTTAAAAAATACTTAAAGGAATATTATTAAGTATATTTACCACTGGCTTACCCTTAGATAGTTCACTCTCTCTAGTTGAACTAATTCTGAAACCTTTGTGGACTACCATTATTTATAAAGGTTTCTTTGTCCAGTCTAAATAAGTATATTATCGATAATACCTAAATCATTTAACTCCATAGAGTCTAAATACCATATTGGGTATATCCTTGAAATCCACTTTTAGTTTTACTTGAAAAGGAGTTATCTTACCACAACTGGGTATAACTAATTATTATATTTTAAATTCATTTGTCATTGTCAATTATTCAAGCATCACTGAACCATTAGTTGAGTATTAAACACCAAAAATGACATTTATTCCAAAATTGGAATAATTTCTCCTTATGTTCAATGGACACGTGAGATAAAAGTTTTGGTGATACTTCAAATTTTCAACTAGAATAAATAAACTTGGAAATATAGAATTCATGCACTTCTCATCACTGACTTAGGAACCACCCTTTCTCAGCTTCTTATAGAACACACCTTACTTTTTGTAATTTTTCTATACTTACTTGGTTACTTTATTTCAATAAACATATTTGATATGCATATTGTATTTAATACCAAATAATTATGATGGAAAAATTACTTACAATTGATGAATATACTTGAAGACTAAGCGTCTACTTGCTTCTTCAATTCAATTCATTGCATTTAAACTTTTATAAACTTATCTCATGACATGAAAAGTAAATAACTTCTTGTATGATGATCAACCTCAATTTTTTAAAGGGTCTTGTGAAGGTTACTTTAGAATAGCACTTTCCATTTTCCTTTTCTCCTTCTCTTTCAACTTTTTCACCATAAGAACTAATACTTTCTATAAGTTCTTGTTTACTTAGTGAACCTTGCCTAAAAGGTAATTTAGTGTCTTCTCCATACTATATTTTTTTGTGATATTAAACGAAACTGTAATATATGGTTGAAAATTATATGGGATATATTTAAATATCATGATCCATATTTCAATTTACACACATCCAGTGTAATGATCACCCATTCATATCTTGCTTTGCTTTCTCCTCGCAGGCTTTTCGAAGATGAGACAACATGTTAAACCATCCATTTTCTAATGTTGTATCAATAAATCATATCATATTTTTATGATATAATTATGATGTAAACATCAAATTAATCATACATGAGTCTCCTATATTCATTTTTACACCCTCACTTCCTAATGCAGTTGAATAGGTATTGGGGACTCCAACACCTTGAATTTCCTATATCATAGTAGTTTGTGCAAGCACATGTACTGCTCTTGGAAATTCATATCAATATGGAAATTTAATTTATATATAATTAATCAAATTTTACTTGTGGTGTTAATTTCCATTAAAAACAAAATATATAATATTAGTAATTTTATCTCGATTTTTGATTAAACATTACCGATTAATTTAATCATCAAATGTCTCCCACTATTTTATCAAAATCTAGTAGCCCTCACTACTTGACTCAGAATAATTTTTTGCTTGATTATTCTAGTGTAAGGTATCCTTGAAAACTCTCCTAATAGTCTACAATATTTGGCTATGCCACTACTTGTATAGTTCCAAGGTAGGCACTAAGCTATCCAACAGAATTAACTTGCAACTCCTTGATCTCTTGAGTGAATTCACCACTTCTAAAAATCATAAACATAATTTAATAAATGCTTACCTCTAAAGTTGAAAAAATATATATTTGGATACTTATTTGCTTCTAAATTTAGTTAATTCAAATCAAATCTTTCATAATAAATCCACAGTAGTAGGATGCACCCTCAAATTGGGATGACAAGCAGCCTGTACACCTGGTTATGTTCAAATTCAAACAATGGAAGGCATTTGTGACTTAATATTTCTTTGAGGGTTTTTAATTATTTATCGATGAATGAAATAATTTTGTATCTAACATTATCATATTATGTGATATCACTCACAACTGACTATGTAATAAATAGGAAAATATTCATCATGTCAAAAATTGATTTAATCTATGCATTTTAGTTTATTATTCTATGTGATCTCTCTAGCTTGAAAATGCACAAAATTATAAACAATGCATAAATTAAGTAAACTACCTAACTAATATTGTGCATCTATTATTATTTAGTCCATTTAAACTCAATGAACCAACCATGACCTGGGGGTATAATACCTAAGTCTGGTCTTGACTCATGTCACGGCTCGCTCCCCGGTCTAATGTTTCCACATCTCGTCCAGGATACCGCCTCATCTTGTCATGGTATGTATCTTATATCAACCTCATAATAGTAAATAAATACTCACACACAGTCAAGGGGTCTTAGGAGTGAAAAATACAGATAAATCACTTTTATCTAGGTGTGTAGGTCCTTATACATATTAAACGAGAAAAAAATAATGATACACAGACCATATTAATTAAATAACTAATTACATGCATCGTATGAAATTTAAATAACTAATTAAATAAATAAAATCTCATATATATATATTGGTCGTTCAATGCTCAAAAGTTTTAGAGACTCATTGATGTAACTGGATGGGTTCAACCCCCATAGCATTGTAAATGTGGTAAGGTTGGTTTTTTGGTTGGTTTTTGAGTGATTGTTGTGTTTTGAGGTACGACATTAGTCTAAGACGAGGGTTTTTTATAGTGGTTCTGGAGGTGTTTATCATCCTGTGGTGTTTAGTGGGGTGTTTTTTTATGATGAAAATGGTGATTTTTTTATGATGATGATGGACTCTAGTGGCCTTCCTCGTCGGTGATGGACTGCAATCCACTTTTGATTTTCCTTGTCAGCGTTATGTTGGGTACGAAGATGGATCTTTAACGGTGACGAATAGACTCTGGTGTTTTTCCTCACCGCTGACTGGTGAGAAGATGGTGGAAAATGGATTGTGTGAGGATGGTTCAACTTTCATGACAGGTGATGTGATAATGATGTTTGAGGTGTACGGCAGCAATGAGACGTTTACAACGGTGATGTGTTGATGGCAGTGGCGATAGTGATGCATTGATTGTGGTATTTGTGGGATTTGTTCCCCATAATGTTTTCTTTTTCATTTTGAATTTTCAATTTCATGACCTCCAAATTGATTGATGTTTGGACTGTGCGAGTTCCCACTTTTCCCCTGAAAGTGGTTTTATGGAAAATAAAAAAAATGATTTGGAGGAGCGTAAGAGTACCCCTGGTCTTCTAAAAAGAAAGGAAAGAAGACCCTTGTTGATTCATAGGGTTTCATAAATCATGTGAGGAGGTCATAGAAATGGAAGGAAGACTCAAATATACCTAGTTCTCCAATTATATGATCATCTAGAAAAGGTTCCTCTTTTCAAAAGAAATATAGTGTTACTATGGATACTCCGAATGAAAGTGGATTTGAAAAAGTCCAGTCTGAAATTGGTTGTAATTTTTACTTGGCACCCGAATCAAGTAAGTATCAGGGGATTGAATTGCAAGAGGATCTAAAATCACTTCCTAGTGACGAGGTTGTAGAAACTCAGGCTGATAGGGAAATCATCCCAGATCCAAAGCTGGAATCAATTGAAAGTGATCTAAAGGGTGCAGATAAGGAGGAAATCGACAGAGAAAATGTATAGGCGATTCTCCTTCATTCTAATTAAGAGGTTCTTGAGGAGTACTTCCTCATCAATGTTTCAAATGATTATTCTCACAGAATGTTTTAAAGACTGCTACTAGTTTATTTGAATGAAGAATGGTCATATTGGATCAACAAACAGAATTGGATTTTGATATGTGGCTTTAGCGAGGGGAAAATAAGCTTGGGATAAAATTTTCAAACCTAGGACAATATGGACTACCAATTCAAAGATATCATCAATTAAAATACATATTTGAAGGTAACCTCCATCGAATGGTGATTATATAGGGTAAATTATTCCAACTCTTTTAAATTTTTTTGGAATGGTCTGGTTATCTCGTATGTAGTTTGATATTTTTTTGGTATCCTAAACTTTTTTGGTTTCCCACTTTCCCTTAAAAGTGCTTCTTGAAATAAAAAATTTAAATTAAAAATCATTCAATGCTCAAAATCTATCGAGTCTCAATTTAATACGTAATAAAATTAATTTTTTAATAAATACATGTTGAGGGTAATAAATGAATTAAAAAATAATTTATTTTTAATTTTATCGCACAGTCCAAATTTTTTTTAATTTCAAAATATAACTTAATTTTGAAGTGTGTGTGTGTGTGTAATTTTTTTCGGTCTTTCACTACCCAAAAGTCCCCTAAAATGGGTTTCGAGTCTAGATAGGTCCAGGCAGGTTAGGCAGGACACACTCTGCTCATTTTTGGATCAGGCTGATTGTGTTTGGGTGCCCGGGGATGGTGGATAGTGGTTCAACTATATGGGAGGCCAGGATCTAGGTAATCCTGGGTGTGTCAAGATGGAAGGCCAACAGGGGGTCGTAGGTAAAAGGGGAACCACCCTAGGAGGTCAGGTAGCAGGGCTAACTGGATCTGGTCGAGGGGGCTTCATCTCTCACCATCGATGAGGGAGGCAGGCCAATCGATGGTTGGCGGGATGGGGTTGGTCAACCAGGGGAAGCACGTGACTGGAGGCCAATAGGTACTCATGAGCGTGCTACACATGGGAGGCTAGAATGACAATGTTATGTAGGGTCTGTGGGATCATCCGGTGAGAATGGTTAGAGTTCAGCTGAAGTGGTTCTTGCTAGCAGCGGGAGGCATTCGGTGGAGTGACCCTCGGAAGGGTGGTCAGAACTAGGGAAAGTGGCATAGAAGGGAAAGGTAGGAGGTGGGGTGCCTAAATTGGTAGAAGAAACTCTAGTCAGAAAATATTCCATAGGAATCTTGGAAAAAGAATAGTTTTTTTCTCTTTTTCAAATACGCTGACACCCTGACTCAGAAGTTAGGAAAAAAATATTTGTTATGCACTATATACCTCCCCAAACAAAAACATTCAATTTTAATTTTTTTTATTCACCTTTTCCAAATCCTACTGCTTACGTGGTGTAAAATTAAAAAGAAAACAAAAAAATAATTGTACTACTCATGGAAAAAGGGGTAGGTAAAAAAGATCATTTCAACTAGAAAACTTGGTCGAAGTATAGGGTTTCACCAGAAAACAAATATGCAGATGATTTTAGTTAAAAACACACACACACACATATATATATATATATATTTTCTTCAAAATAAAACCTACAAGAATAATTTCAATCCATATTAAAAACTCCATATGGTTGAAACATGGTCGTATGATGTCAGATTGAAATGTTGTTTGCATCATTGGGATTGTAGTGATTCCTTCTACATTAGTTTATTACAATTTAAATTTTTCTTGACTTAAAATCATCATGTGATCGCGCTGATACCTATTGAAGGTACATGGGAACGCAGCGAAAGCAGATGGGCCGGTGATTTTAAAATTTTCACCGAAAATCAAAATAACAACATTATCACCGATGAAGAAAAGCCCTGGTAAATGCCGATGATTTTTTCATGATGTAATTTAAGAGAAAAAAATAAAATAAGAATTAGATCATTCAATCTGAAATCACAATTAAATCTGCTCATCACCACCAATTATTGATTAAAGAATCTGAATTCAAACCTCTCTATATCATCCACACGCACTTTGAAAGTTTTTGGGAGCATCAATCATCGAATTCCAAGTGTTAGAGTAGAGATCTAATAATGCCTTCAATGTCCTGATGATCACTACATCGATGTTCCTTCAATCCATGAAGGATAGTTTGGTCTGGTTTCTTAGATAGAGAGATTCTCTCTTTATAAAGCGGGAGAGAAGAGACGGGATTTCATTTCTTGTGCAGTGAAAATTTATCAATGTGAGAGCCTCTTCCTCCCATTTATATTGAGTTTCCAAAATACCCAAAAAGGGTCCCCAACCTCTGAATATTTACTAATCACTATAAATGATGTATTATGACTATTTTACTGATTCATAAGTATCATTCGTATTTTTATCACTTTCTTGTAATATAATAAATATATTACATGATAAAACCAAGTCATTAACTCGACTGGTCATTCCCGAAAATATTAAATGAATCTTGAATATTAAAATAATATTCATCCGTATAATATTTTCCATGTTTTTTCTTTAATACTTGTAAATGCATTTAATAAATCAATTAAAGACCAATTATTCTAAACTCTAATAATAATGAATTTATTTAGTTGTTGGAAATCGTTTATTCTTGGATACATATCAGACCTCATAGTGGGGCCCACCATATTCTATATTTCTATTCATTAGAATAGGGAAGACTTTTGAATACACTGTCATGTGTGGCCCTCTATGCCCTTATCTCGATAGTAGTGAATATTATTCACAGATCAAGAGCGGAGTCTAGAAACCCATTGTTGGAGTTGGTGCCATAGAACCAACTTCTTTGTAATTTATGATAACTTGTATTTATAGTTTTAAATATTAATAAACTACTTATCACATCATGATTTTTCTTCTACATGACATATTATGTGATAATTTCCTAAGATTAGTTGTCTCACTAAAAGTTCATAGCAGCTCCCCGCTATGATGAGAACTCGGAAGTTCTACGACACTATTCTTGAATATATGTTCTATAGTTGTATGATATCATTTGAGGGACACAAATGATAAAGGATGTCATGGTTGGAGACTAATAGGACTTTGAGGTACCTTCTCATGTTATACGCCCGTGGTAATATCCAGTAGGATGTTATGAGAATGAGACCTTCCACTGGGAAATCCACATGTCTATGTGGAATTGGATATTATTATATGCGGATGTGTGTATTGATACTTAGACTTTAAGATTATTATTAATTATTATTATTATTTTCTTACTTTGATGTATTGATGAAAATCATGACGACACATGTTCCCGGCGAGGTAGGATACCTTGGGTGCGTCACGAGTAATATTTCATTAATGAATAATGTGAGAAAGGATTTGTCTCTTCTATTTTAACATAATTTGATATCACAATCCCTTTGATGGAAATGATATAGCCTAAATAAATCCATGGACCTGGTGTATGATAGGCAATTTTATTTTCTGGGAAAACAAAGAAAGAGACATCGAGCACTTTGGTTGATGGCACCGGCACACAATCTGCTTGATTTGAGATAACATGATAAAGGGATTATATTATACAATAAGTTTCTATATGAGGTAACATGTCATTGCAGCATTAAATTCTTTCTCTATGGGTGCCTCAGCATATTGCAAGATGCTAACCTTGGACTTTAGACTGCTTCACCTAATGCCACTGAGAAAGAGGCCTAGAGGGTCACACACTAAGTGTATCTAGAATCTTAGTTAAATAATATATTATTATTTATTATTTAACAAGTTGAATAAATATTATTCCTATGCGTGGTTTAATAATTATTCATGTTTTCTTGATTGTATATATTTTTTCACTAGTTATTTGAGATAATATAATGTGAGCGGAATATTTAATAAATATTTATTTACTATTTAGTGAATATAATATTTATTTATTTATTAGAAAATAATACGGGTATATTTATTTAATAATTAAATAGTCATTATTCAAGGCCCGATAAATATTGTGGAGGAATGGAAGACTGAGTTTAAATCGTCTGGTGATAAAATAATAAATATTGAATATTATTTGATTAAATAATATATAATTTTAATTCAAAAGTTAAGAGCATGTCGAGAAATAATATTATTATTATTATTTGACATGGGGTTTTTGCTAGGATTAAATAAATAATTTTAGGACACTTGTTCAATTATTTTATTTTAACCCTAGCGATATATAAACCCAGTTATGTTATTTTCTCAAGAGAACAATTCAATTTTTTTGGTTGTGCACAATGAAATTGGAGGATTCTCTCAAGACCAAGATATCTTTCTTCTCCAAGATCACTCCGAAGAATAGAGAGCAATTTTCCTCCACAAAATCAAGGAGAATTTTTGGAAGAAATTCTTGTAGCGATCAAAGGTGGATGACACAAGCACAAGGATCTACCATGCTAGAACCCAGAGATTCCTTCGGCGACATCTAGAGATTCATGGAACATGTGTAGATCAGCACTATAGGGAATTTGCACTTGATTTTTACAAAGTAATGACACAAAAACAAAAATCTACTATCAGATCCATCAATGAAGAAATAAATCCATCAAGGAAATTATTTAATTAAATGAATTAAATATAAATAATATGTGATAATCCTCCCTATGGTTTCAGTGTGATTTCCCTTGTTTGTATTCTTTGATTCAATTCTATATTCCATGATGTTTATCATTTTGTAAATCTCTAATTGATTATTGATCATGAAAAAAAAATCAAAGTTAGGCACCGCCTATGACAACCTTGGTCTTTTATTACACAATTAAACATAATTTATTACATAAACTTCACTTGATACAACATAGAAGATCAAGAGGTCTAGTGTCTTTAGGGCTTAGGATCATTACATAAAAACTTAAAACAAGAAATACAACATCTTTATTGAAAACTTCCTTTACATGACCACTACATTCCCTCATACTTAGTATTGCATGGGATAACCTGAGGACATGCATAAGAAAAGGGTGAGCTATAAAGCACAGTAAGGGAATAATCATGGGATAACATGAGGAATACAATACATGTTAGACAATAGGCATATCAATATAGCACAAGATAAGCATAAACATAAAGGCATGATAAAGCATGATAGTCATAACATGGAAATGTGGCAACAACTCTTAACATTAAATTAGCATGAGCCAAGGCTCATTGCACATAGAGCATGAGTAAACCCTCATTGCACATAAAGCGCGAGTAAACCCTCGTTGCACTTGAATTATCATGGGTCAACACCCATTGCACATAACATATCATGATACTATACTTTACCCAATGCATTGGAGCGCTATAAGGGTGCACCCTTCTTAAACATTTCATTTCATGCATAAGTGTGCCACATAGATCATATAACATGGATTCATAAAACACAATAATTTATTCCATGATAAAGGAATGTGTAAAGATAACATTTCCACATTTCAATCACAATATATCATTTCAAAATATTGGCAAAATCAAAGATTTTATCAAACCATTTTCAAAACCATTTAAAATATTAGATAAAGATATTTTTGAATCAAAGTGTCCCATACAACTTTGAAGCTTTTGAAAGAAATTTCAATTTCAAAACATTCATGTCCATATGAATAAATCCTTAAAACCATTTTTAAAACATGGACAATAATGTGAAATATTTAGAAGAATAAACCTTTAAAACATTTAAAACGATATTTTAGTTAAAGAGTTTTTAACAAAATGAGAGTTCCTAGAATACAAATAATTAAGGAATAATATTTAATCATAAATTAATAATATCATGAGAATAAAGGTATTCATGATATAATATTTAAAAGGACAGTATATACACCATATAAGAGTGAATTGGTGTATATCAACAATGAAGTCTCAATGGAAATGGAAATTCAGACGAAATCCATTATAAAGACGGTATCCTTAGATTAAGGATAAATCAAATACATAATTATGTGTGACAAATATAAACAAACACAATATAAGTGGATATTAAGTGTAAAAAAATCAGAGGTTATTCACACATATTCATATCACGACATAATCAAGAAGTATATGTTTAACCCAAAAATTGAAATTGGGTTAAGAAGTTTTCTTACAGAAATTCGACAGCCTAACGGCGTCACTTTAAAATTCAGAAAATAAGTTGATGAAATAGAAAATGATATATAATCACTTGGACATAAAAATTACATAAATAAGGATATATAAGAACATATCCCAACATGATAATATGTAAATTAAAAGACATAACAAAAGAATTTTTTTAAAAAGAGTAGGGTGAAAGGTTCCCTTCCCGATTTGGTAACTTACGAAACATACACCACATGAAAAAAATATCACACAATGAATATTTAAATACCCATAAATTAAATTATATTACACAAATAATACAATCATGGTCAGTACATCCACCACACTAAAGGAAATAGTGGCTAATATAGCATGAATCTCATGGGAATAAAAAGGTGAGATGAAAAACCTTACCACGTTGTAATCAATCGAGTCATATGAGCAAAAGTTAATAACCACAAAATGAATCACAGAATACCATGAATATAAATAGAATAATGTTAATATATAACAAATGTAAGTACAAAATACACCACATGCAATAAATAAGTGGTGAACGATGGAAATCTCACGGAATTAAAAGTGAGATAAGAAATCTCTTACCTTGTGTCTGACTTGACTCGTATGTTCCTTGTTCTTCCTGAATAATAAAATGAAGTTAATTTATACTTTATTAATAACATTTTTAATGTTTATTATTACTTTTATATCACTTATTACCTTTCAATAATAGTTAGTTAATTATTTGGGTTCATATCGGACATTTTGTCGATGTTCAAAATTTGAGTTAAAAATGAACTTGTTATAATTACAATTTCTCCATGTGGTCAAAACTCCATTATCTCCAGAATTATATTAATGATTTAGATATCATATATATTATATATATCCAGTGTAAATATTTATAATAGTACATAACATTTAGATATAATAAATGAAATGCACCGTTCATGGAGACGGTAAGTCGTACGTACGCATGAACGCTACTTTCATTTCTATTAAATATTTAATGGAATGAAAACCTAATGATACATAGGTATATTATAATTAAATTATAATATCATATGATATATATGTTACATAATTTCATTAACACCATCTTTATACATTCCATGTATGTCATGAACGAATCATATCACCTTGAGGGGGCGGTAGTCCGCACTTCCTCAAATGAAATTATCATGTTTACACATATTGGAAGGCATAAAGGTATGTTTGTAAATAAAAATTACATAATAATATAGGAAAAAAACATAATATATATCATATATAAATACAATTTCATCATAATGGCCACCATGAGAGGCGGTAGGAGATAATTGAACAATCATCGCTTCGTGAGGCGTTAGTTTGCCATCCACAGAAATAGTATGTTCTTTGCCCATTAGATGGAGGTGTATGTAAGTTTAGTTAGAATACTTCTCATAAAAACATAATAGTATATTGAGGATACTGTTGTTGCTATAAAATAAAGGAATAAAAAGAGTTTAGGGGGTTGGAGAAGTAAAATAATACAAAAGAACTTAAGAGAAGATGTTACCTTTAAATCAGGTAACTCCCTTTGGTTTGAACCAAAAGGGTTTCTTGAAGTGTTTTTTACCTAAAGTAAGGCTTATGGGATGAAGAGAGGGTTCTTGGGAGCTTATTTTAGTATATTTTGAATGATACAAAGGCTTGAGAAGTGTGAAAAATGGGTTAGAAGTGAGGGCTTTTTATAAGGGAGAGGAGGGGATCTTTAGGAATGTTTGAAAAAATTATTTTATTATAACCGCATATTCGGTTTCAAAATGTCAACTATTCGTTAATATCAAAGTTAAGATGACTCATGGTTGAAATAAAATAATACAATAATAATTGGACTGGTTTTGGATATTTTTTTAATATTTATAATCTTGTTTATTTAAATCATTTATTAATGAGGTAAATATTGTATCATTATTGTGTCATAAATAATTTAATTTATTTGATGTCCAAAAATTATAAAAAAATACCATGATGTAGGAAATATTTTTATTTTTCCAAAGAATATTTATCTTCAAATAGATATCTTATATAACCCCATGTAAAAATTTATTTACTAAAAGATATTTGTTTATGACATTTTTGTCTTTACTTTAAATTAATTAATATAAGGTGTCATTATTACTCCCATGTGGCTTCATGGGGTCCCAAATTTAACCCAAGTATTCCCATGGTCAGATATGTATTATCCAATAGGATTATGGCACTTGTTAGGGTAATTTAATATTATTATAATATTATATTTTACCCTTATTTATTATATTTACCCTTTAATCATGGTAAATAAAATATTAACTGAAGTAAATATTTAAAATTTCTAAAAATAAAAGTTACCTATTTACAAAATTTGGACCTAATGATTCCAAATATGAAATCCATTTTTCCAAATTCAATACACAGAAGTGGTAGAAATTAATTTAAAATTAATTCCCGTTGTTTAAACAAATAGCGTGTTTTTTAAAAAATATTAACTATCAAAATATTGATACTTGTTTATGTCCAATTTTAAGAAGAAATTGCATCCAATGACCAAAATCATATTAAATGGTAAAAATATATTATAATTAAACTTTAAAACCAATTAAAAAGATATTATAACCATATAAATAAATTAGATTAATAGGCACTTCTGAATTAAAATACAGTATTTTTCACTATTCCTTAAAAAATGAACATTATCAAAAAAATACCAAAATTTCATCCAAAGTAAATTTTGATGTCCCAAATCTAAAGAAGAATTTTATTTTATCAAATAGAACATATAAAAGTTAAAAAAACTAGATTTAAAGAGGGTTCTCCATTAAAAGGCGGTAAATCGACCTTTTAGTGAATATTAGAGTATTTATGCTTAAAATCGAATTCTTTACTTATTTTAACCCTCTAAATTTTATTTGATAAATGTAAAAATATTCAACAAACATGTATCATCATATTTTAGTTAGTTATATTCATTCCCACCGATACAATGGCTAGGCATTAACTACCATTTAAAATAATAATATTATATTATTAGTGTGCAATATAAGATTTCAAAGAAACTCATTGTTGCGTATCGGGTACGCCGTCAAACATAGCATCCCCTTTAAAGTATAATTAATATTTAATTCACAAATATTAATAAATATGAAAATGTAATATTCTTTATTTTCTTGGGATGTTACATTATTCCCTCCTTTTGAAAATTACATCCTCGCAATTTTAGAATTGGGCTTGGAAACTTCATTGAAAGTCACGCATCGGAAAGAGAGTCAGTAAAACTATCACTTTATAAGAAAGAAAGATAAGTAAAAAGGTTGCCCAAGTTAACTAATACTAGGATTCCACGTAGGAAAACATGGATATGGAAGAGAAAACAAACGGTCAAGTTCTGATGGAGAGTGATAGAAAACATGATTAGGAGAAAGTTAACCACAAGAAAATCACAAACTTATGATGTGTTAAACGGTCTTTGATCACCCAGTAGGAAACGTAAACCAAAAACATTTTTGTTTTATGTTCCTTTTCATAATTTTGAGGAATTCATTTACTAAATAGAATAAAAACATAAGGAAATATACTTACCTTCATGTAGAGTTTCTTCCTTTAATAAGTTTCTACCAAAAAAACTAATCTTTTCTCCAATCAATGAGCATTCAAAAAGACTTGGTCACATCAAAGCACAAGAATATTATTCTAGAGAATCACATAATCCACAAAAGAATAAATATATTTCCCTTGTATTTAGACATCAACTAAAACCAAAATGGTTAGTACGAGATCATATAATCCCCAAAAAGGATAATCCTTTATAAAAATACATATTACTATTAATCTCCAAAATTCAACAAAAAGTACCCAAAGTTCCAGAAAGACCATTCAATACACAATCGTCCTTAAAATTCTTCAAAATAATCCAAACTAAGATTGAAACCCAAAACTTAGAAGGATTTAATCACATAGTCTTCCATAATAAATCTTAACATTTATCTCCAAATATCATCGACTACTCTTAAAGTCTCATACTAAAGTGTTATTAACCTAATCACATATTCTCTATGGTAAGTTAATCATATTATATAAATAACCCAAATCACCATATGTCCACCATAAATACATATATTCTTATAAAAAAAATTCAACCATTCCTCCACAATTGAAATCCTGTAGTATTTTATTTTCCTTAGGCATATAGTATTCCAAAAGAGAAAACATCTTCCAAAATAAAATTTATCATTTAATCACCAAATCATTTTCCTATACTAAGTATATCCATTAGATACAAAATAACTTCCCAAAATCAACTTATTCTTGATCCATAAAATCATGTAACTAAAAATAATAAGTCATACTAACCAGGGACTTCACGTAGGCCAGTGGTAGGCGATAAAACCCAATCGCACTTTGGTTGTCGGTTCGATTCCCACAGCTTTGTCTGACGCAAAGGGTTGTCACACGGTCTGTGTTTTTTCATTTTTATAAAACAAAAAAAATAACCCTAATCCCAACACATTAATGGTTTTCTTATACCTTTCATTTTCATCCCAACACATTAAGATAGTTCTACTCGTATCTAAACATGGATGTATTTGCTTGATAATCCACTTACTCAATACCCACCAAAACTTAGGGATGTTTTTATTATACTTAGTCTTGTCTTTAAGGATTTAATATGGTTTTCTAATCCTAATCCCAAAAATAACTAAACCTATCCTCTGATACCAACTATGACAACCCAGATCTTTTATTACACAATTAAACATAATTTATTACATAAAATTCACTTGATACAACATATAAGATCGGGAGGTATAGTGTCTTTTGGGCTTAGGATCATTACATAACAACTTAAAACATGAAATACAGCATCTTTACTGAAAACTTCCTTTACATGACCACTACATTTCCTCGTACTTAGCATTGCATGGGATAACCTGAGGACATTCATAACAAAGGGGTGAGCTATAAAGCCCAGTAAGGGAATAATCATGGGATAACATGAGGAATACAATACATGTTAGACAATAGGCATATCAATAGAGCATAATAGAATCATAAACATAAAGTCGTGATAAATCATGATAATCATATGTGGCAACAACTCTTAACATGGAATTAGCATGAGCCAGGGCTCATTGCACATAGAGCATGAGTAAAACCTCATTGCACATGAAGCATGAGTAATCCCTAGTTGCACTTGAATTAGCATGATTAAACACCCATTTCACATAACGTATCATGATACTATACTTTACCCAATGTATTGGAGTGCTATAAGGGCGCACCCTTCTTAAACATTTCATTTCATGCATAAGTGTTCCACATGGATCATATAACATGGATTCATAAAACATAATAATTTATTCCATGATAAAGGAATGTGGAAATATAACATTTACACATTTCAATCACAATATATCATTTCAAAATATTGACAAAATCAAAGCTTTTATCAAACCATTTTCAAAACCATTTAAATTATTAAATAAAGAGATTTTTTAATCAAAGTGTCCCATACCACTTTGAAGCTTTTGAAAGAAATTTAAATTTAGAAATATTCATGTCCATATGAATAAATCCTTAAAACCATTTTTAAAACATGGACAATAATGTGAAATATTTAGAAGAATAAACCTTTAAAACATTTAAAATAATGTTTTAGTTAAAGAGTTTTTAACAAAATGAGAGTTCCTAGAATACAAATAATTGAGGAATAAAATTTAATCAGAACTTAATAATATCATGAGAATAAAGGTATTCGTGATATAATATTCCAAAGGACATTATATACACCATATAAGAGTGAATTGGTGAATATCAACAATGAAGTCTCAATGGAAATGGAAATTGAGACGAAATCCCTTATAAAGATGGTATCCTTAGATTAAGGATAAATCAAATACATAATTATGTGTGAAAAATATAAATACACCCAATATAAGTGGATATTAAGTATAAAAAAAATCAGAGTTTATTCACACATATTAATATCATGACATAATCAAGAAGTATATGTTTAACCCAAAAATTGAAATTGGGTTAAGAAGTTTTCTTACAGAAATTCGACAGCCTAACGGCGTCACTTTAAAATTCAGAAAATAAGTTGATGAGAGATAAAAGTATATATCATCACTTGGACATAAAATTTACATCAATAAGGATATAGAAGAACATATCCCAACATAATAAGATGTAAATTAAAAGACATAACAAAAAGAAGTCTTTTAAAAAGAGTAGGGTGAAAGGTTCTCTTACCGATTTGGTAACATACAAAACATACACCCCATGAAATAAAGATCACAAAATGAATATGTAAATACCCATAAATTAAATTATATTACACAAATAATACAATTATGGGCAGTACACCCACCGCACAAAAGGATATAGTGGCTAATATAGCATGAATCTCACGAGAATAAAAAGTGAGATGAAAAACCTTACCACGTTGTAATCAATCAAGTCATATGAGAAAAAGTTAATAACACCAAATGAATCACATAATATCATGAATATAAATATAATCATGATAATATATACCAAATGGAAGTACAAAATACACCACATGTAATAAATAAGTGGTGAACAATGGAAATCTCACGGAATTAAAAGTGAGATAAAAAATCTCTTACCTTGTGTCTGACTTGACTCGTATGTTCCTTGTTCTTCCTTAATAATAAACTTAAGTTAATTTCTACTTGATTCATAACTTTTTTCATTTTTATTATTAATTTTATATCACTTATTACCTTTCAATAATAGTTAGTTAATTATTTGAGTTCATATCGGACATTTTGTCGATGTTCAAAATTTGAGTTAAAAATGAACTTGTTATAATTACAATTTGTCCATGTGGTCAAAACTCCATTATCTCCAGAATGATATTAATGATTTAGATATCATATATATTATATATATCCATTTTACATATTTATAATAGTACATAACATTTGGAGATAAGAAATTAAATGCATCGTTCATAGAGACGGAAAGTCGTACGTACGCATGAACGCTACTTTCATTTATATTAAATATTTAATGGAATGAAAACTTAATGATACATAGGTATATTATAATTCCAGTATAATATCATATGATATATGTGTTACATAATTTCATTAACTCCATCTTTATACATTCCATGTATGTCATGAACGAATCATATCACCTTGAGGGGCGGTAGTCCGCACTTCCTCAAATGAAATTATCGTGTTTACGCATATTGGAAGGAATAAAGGTATGTTTGTAAATAAAAATTATAGATGAATATAGGAAAAAACATAATATATATCATATATAAATACATTTTCATCATAATGTCCACGATGAGAGGCGGTAGGATATAATTGAACAAGCATCGCTTCGTGAGGCGTTAGTTTTTCATCTACAGAAACAGTATGTTCTTCACTCATTAGATGGAGGTGTGTGTAAGTGTAGTTTGAATCCTTATCATAAAAAAAATCCTAGTATATTGAGGATAATGGTGTTGTTATAAAAGAAAGTAATAAAAATATTTTAGGGGGTTGGAAAAGTAAAATAAAACAAAAGAGCTTAAGAGAAGACGTTACCTTTAAATTGGGTAACTCCCTTTGGTTTGAACCAAAAGGGTTTCTTGAAGTGTTTTTTGCCTAAGGTAAGGCTTCTAGGATGAAGAGAGGGGTCTTGGGAGATTATTGGAGCAGAGTTTGCACGAGCCAAAGTCTTGAGAAGTGTGAGAAATGGGTTATAAGTGAGGGCTTTTTATAAGGGATAGGAGGGGCTTTTTAGGAAAGTTTGAAACAATTATTTTATTATAACCTCATATTCGGTTTCAAAAGGTCAACTATTTATTAATATCAAAGTTAAGATGACTCATGGTCGAAATAAAATAATCCAATAATAATTGGACAGGTTTTGGATATTGTTTTAATATTTATAATCTTGTTTATTTAAATCATTTATTAATGAGGTAAATATTGTATCATTATTGTGTCATAAATAATTTAATTTATTTGATGTCCAAAAATTATAAAAAAAAATACCATGGTGTAGAAAATCTTTTTATATTTCCAAAGAATATTTATAGTATAATAGATATATTATATTACCCCATGTAAAAATTTATTTACTAAAAGATATTTTTTTATGACATTTTTGTCTTTACTTTAAATTAATTAATATAAAGTCTCATTATTACTCCCATGTGGCTTCATGGGGTCCCAAATTTAACCCAAGGATTCTCATGGTCGACTATGTATTAGACAATAGAATTAGGGCACTTGTTAGGGTAATTTAATATTATTATAATATTATATTTTACCCTTATTTATTATATTTACCCTTTAATCATGGTAAATAAAATATTTACTGAAGTAAATATTTAAAATGTATAAAAATAAAAGTTATCTATTTACACAATTTGGACCTACTGATTCCAAATATGGAACCCATTTTTCCAAATTCAAAACACAGAAGTGGAACAAATTAATTTAAAATTAATTCCCGCTATTTAAACAAATAGCGTGTTTTTTAAGAAATATTAACTATCCAAAGATTGATACTTGTTTACGTCCAATTTTAAGATGAAATTTCATCCAATTACCAAAATTATATTAAATGGTAAAAATATTTTCTAATTACACTTTAAGAACAATTAAAAATATATTATAACCATATAAATAAATTAGATTAATAGGCACTTTTGAATTAAAATATAGTATTTTTCACTATTCCTTAAAAAATGAACATTATCAGAAAAATACCAAAATTTCATCCAGAGTAAATTTTGATGTCCTGAATCTAAATAAGAATTTTATTTTTTCAAATAGAACATATAAAAGTGACAAAAACTATATTTAAAGAGGGTTCGCCATTAAAAGACGGTAAATCGACCTTTTAGTGAATATTAGAGTATTTATGCTTAAAATCGAATTCTTTACTTATTTTAACCCTCTAAATTTTATTGGATAAATGTAAAAATATTCAACAAACATGTATCATCATATTGTAGTTAGTTCTATTCATTCCCACCAATACAACGGCTAGGCATTAACTACCATTTAAAATAATAATATTATATTATTAGTGTGCAACGTAAGATTTCAAAGAAACTCATTATTGTGTATCAGGTATTCCATCGAACATAGCATTCCCTTTAAATTAGAATTCATATTTAATTCACAAATATTAATAAATATGAAAATGTAATATTCTTTATTTTCTTGGGATGTTACATCACACGTTTCCCCTGCGCCTGGAACCTATAAGTGGTATTAGAGCAGCCACATAATTATTTATAATTATTTAAAGATTGTTGGTGATTTATGCTTTTATTATTTAGTTTTTCAATTAAATTTTAATAATTATTTTAATCTGAATGGAAAGATATGCTTCTTCCTCCTTGGTTTTTCATAGATCTAGTCAATACAATTAATTTTATGAATAAACTAAAATTGAATATATCATCCATAGGTTCCAAGGATTTTGGCCGAATAGCACAGTAGTACACACCTTGTAACCAAAGTTACATGCTGTGTAGTTGTGTTCAATTCATTAGGAATTAATTCAGAATTAATTTAGTCATATGCATTGATGAAATGCGGTGTAGTTATTACCTCACACCGCGTGTTGACTTGGACAGATTGGTGCACAGTCAGCTAGAGTACACATCGTGTGGCCCACGTACATAGTGTGTAGTCCCTTTGAGTCAAAGACAGTCTGTGTATTTCAATACATGTCCAACCTAACTGGTGACCGTGTAATTCGAAGATCACACGGCGTGTAGCCCATTGGACACGCCATGTAATCCAATTACTGAGGCAGGATTTACATGCCGAGTCCCTATGTGTATGCCTTGGATATACTATGGGAGTCGTACACATCGTGTTCTTGTTTGTACACATCATGTACTTATACCAAATTACACAGATTTAAATTTTATTTATTATACTGTGTAAACCTTAAGACATGTACTTGTGTGTTGTTGTAAAGATAGGACACTCCATGTGATATATTTTAATATATGTGTGTGTGTGTGTGTGTTTAATTAATATCTACAAAATGATTAGATTTTCATATCACGTATGAGTCGTATTACAATTTTTCACTCTACATTCATTGAATTATAAAATGTGACCAAAAAATCATGTAATTTTTGTGATCATTCATGAAGTACACTTCATGAAAGTATGTGATAAGTAGTGTATACCAAATGTCACAAGAGTAAAAGAGTATATGAGTTTAATACATATTGGGTAGATTTGGATAGGTATTCACCATGTTGGATCCAAGGTATATTTATGTACATAGTTAATTTTAAATGAATTTATTTAATTTGTTTAAAATTATAATGGATGAGAATCTCAAGGAAATTCAGATGAGAATTAATATAAATAATTGATTAATTAAAGATAATAATTAATTGATTTGAGCATGATTTATCTTAAATAAGAATGATTAATAATTGAATGCTAGTTTTATTAAATGAATAATTCATTGAATGCATGTGGATGATCATCAGAATAGACCAAACCTTTGTATGTGATTGGTTTCATTTAATTTATTATTAAATTAAGTTTTTGGCATGTGTGTCTTCTCTCCTCTTATTATGTAAGGTTCTGCATGCCCACGGTTTCTTTTATGTAAACCCTTTTCCCCTCACCTGTGTGTGAGTAAAATCATATGTAATGGATGGATCCCCCAAGATAGTTGAGGTGGTTCAAGTTTGGGGCTATGGTGAAACTAATCCAAGAGAGATACAAAGGTGGATAGGTAGAAAGTTGCAGCACAAACCTCAATTAGTTCAAAGTGTTTTCCCCTAGGTCAACGGTTAGTCTATCAACCCACTAGATAAACTAACCATTAGTAAAATCTCATGATCATACTGCTTTATTATTTTATTTCTATCAAGTTTCATGGTTATTTCATTATGGTTGTTTTGTTGCGATCACATGAATTAATGAAATTAACAAGCATGCAAGATATAACTAAAATAAATTGTCTTATGTCTAAATATTATCAAAGACATGGTTAATTACTTAATTAAATATAATTAATATTAAAAAGAATTTTATAAAGATAATAATTGGGAATTTACACATAAAGGATAAAATCCATCAATTATATATATTAATTTGGTATAGCATTACACTACTTTAGTTAAAATCGAACTATAGTTCAAAGTGTTTGACCATCCAAACATTGGGTTCTTTCAATTATCAGGGAATTTTAACTTGAAGTTTTGGGTTGAATTAACTTAGTTTACATCAAGAGTTGATTGCTAAAGCGATACTTGGTGTAACTGAGAGGAAAGGGTTGAGTAAATCCAATTTAAGGATTTCAGGATTGAGGATTTCAGTCAACAGATCAAGGAACTATGAGTTAATGCAGTTGGAATTTGGAATGCCTACCTAAAACCATTCGAGTTGCTTGACCAACCAAAGTTGGGGTAATGAGAAGGGAAATATGGATCTCTTCCACTAGAATTTCTAAGCAACGGTATATTATTAATTCAATGGTGAGGGCTATTGGGTTTCGATAAAATAGTGGGAGACTAATAAATATAATATTTATTTATTTGTCTAAATTTTATCAGATACAGTACTAAAATTATGCTCATCTTATTTTGTAGAAACTGCATAAAAATGACTTCAAAAATATCGATGTGATCTATACTTGATAAGGATAACCTCCTCACCAGAAAAAATTTCCAAGAGTGGCAAAAGAGCTTATGTATTATCCTTTGCCGTGAAAGGAAATTGTATGTGCTAGAAAAACTTATTCCTATTGTGCCTATTAATGAGGCAAATGATGAAGAGCTATATCTATATGAGAAACATCTGAATGATGCTATAGACATTCAGTGCTTCATGATATCATCCATGTACAATGATCTTTTGAATCAATATGAGGACATGGATGCATATAGCATAATGTCTCACCTTCAGTATCTCTATAAAGAGAAGGCGAGACAAGAGAGGTACGATATGTCTAGTTCTTTGTTTACAACTAAGCTTGGAGAATCTATACCAACTGGGCCTCATGTAGTCAAGCTCATTAGCTACATTGAATGCTTATACATCTTAGGGATTAAATTCTTGGATGAGTTACATATAGATCTCATACTTTCATCACTCCCCAAGACCTTCTCTAGTTTTATTGTTAATTAAAATATGAGTAATAATGAGAAGAGTATTTCATAACTTCTTAATTTGATTCTCCAAGTGGATAAGGACATGGGGTGTGATAAACCCACAGTTCTTATGTTGAATAAGAAAAGGAAGAACAAGGTATAGGAATCCAAGACCTGTAAATAGTCTAAAGTTCCCAAGCACCATCCTTCAAAGTTGAGGAAGATCCAGAGACAGGGAAAGGAAAGGGAGGTTGTATGTTTTTCATGTGGAAATTCAGACCACTATAAGATGAATTACACCCAAAAGAAATGGGAAGCTAAAGGTTTGTTCATTATCGAGTGTAATCTTTCAATATCTACACATTGGGTACTAGATACAACTTGTGGTGCTCACATCTGTATCCAAATACAGGAACCAAGTAGATTTTTAAAGATTTTTAGAGGATAGGTGGATCTGAGAGCTGCTAATGGAGAAAGGTTGGTTTCCCTATCCATTTTTTACTACCACCTTTCATTTCCAATTGAAATGATTTTGGTTTTAAAATATTTTTATTATGTACCTATGGTTACAAAGAGCATAATTTTTGTATCATGCCTAGATGCAGATGGGTTTATTTTAAAGTTTGGAAATAAAAGTTTTTTCTTTTATAAGGAAAACATATGTTATAGTATGGAACATTTAAATAATGGTCTTTATGTATTAAATTATGAAAACCAAGTGTTGGTAATTGATAACGAATCATGTTCACATGACTCATATAACACCCAGCTATGGCATCACCGTCTTGGTCATGTAAACGAGAAGCGTTTGACAAAGCCCTATAAAGATGGTTATTTAGACTCTTTTGAGATAAAACCACTTGAAAGATATCATTATTTTTTACAAGGAAAAATTACCAAACCACCATTTTGTGGATAGGGTGAAAGGGCCACAGATCTTCTAGGGTTGGTACACACTGATGTGTGTGGAACATTTTTAGTAGAAGCTAGAGGTGGATATTCTTACTTCATAACTTTTACTGATGACCTGAGTAGATATAGATATATCTACTTAATGAGGTATAAGTTCGAGTCCTTTGATAAATTCAAATAATTCAAGAATGAAGTAGAGAATTGACTTAGTAAGAAGATAAAGAATCTTCGATCGGATCGAGGTGGTGAATATCTTAACCAATAGTTTATCAACTTTCTACAGGAGTTTGGGATTCTATATCAACTCACTCCACCTTAAACGCCATAGTGGAGTGATGCTAGTGAAGGGAGGAACCATACCTTGTTAGACATGGTAAGGTTGATGATGATTCATGTAGATCTACCATTATCTTTTTAGGGATATGCATTTCAAACTGCGGCATACATATTAAACTAAGTTCCAAATAAAGTAGAAAATGGAATTATTTTAGAGTTATAGAGTGGAAAGAAACTCGTTTTGTCGCATACACATGTATGGGGTTGTGAGGAATTTGTTAAGGCATTCTCAGGCAACAAACTAGCACCTCTGGGAACAAAGTGTATCTTTATAGGTTATCCTAAGAAAACAAATGGATACTACCTATATAACCCCTCAGATAAGAAAGTGATTATTTCTAGAGAAGTTGTATTTATTGAGAGGGAGCACATCCTCAAAAATGATAGTGGGAGCAAGATTGACTTTGATGAAGTTGATGCTCAAGATACACAAGAGTTGGTATAGGAACAGGTTCCACAGTTCCCCGTGGGAGAAGTAGTTCCTGAAACACAAGTACTGCATAGGAGCGTAAAAGAGGTAAGAGAACCGCATAGATATGGTTTTCTATCCATTAAAGATGGTGACTCACTCTTGGTTGACAATGATGAACCTCTCTCCTACAAGGAGGTAATAGAGAGCTCAGTAGCTAAAATATGGCAAGAAGCCATGAATTTTGAAATGGATTCCATGTATCAAAACCAAGTTTGGGTTCTGTTCGATGCACCAGTTGATGTAAATCTCGTTGGGTATAAATGGGTATTCAAGAAAAAACTAGACATGGAAGGTAAAGTAAATACCTATAAATCAAGGCTAGTGGATAAGGGGTTTAAATAGCATCAAGGAATTAACTACGATGAAACCTTTTCATCAGTTTCCATGTTTAAATACATTAGAATTCTACTTTCCATAGCAGCATACCATGACTATGAGATTTGGAATATGGATGTTAAAACTATATTCCTTAATGGGAATCTTCAAGAAGATGTCTATATGACACAACCAGAAGGGTTTGTGACTCCAGGTGATGCCAAAAGGATTTGTAAGTTGCATAAATCCATTTATGGATTAAATCAAGCATCTAGGTCATGGACATTCAAATCTATAAATCCATAAAAGAATTTGGTTTCATTAAGAATTAATGTGATCCATGTTTTTACAAGTGGTTTAGTGGGAATATGGTCGTTATACTTGTAGTATATGTTGATGACATATTACTTATTAGAAATGACATACCAGTATTACACTCTATTAAGGACTAGTTAAAAAATGTTTCTCCATGAAAAACTTAGGTGAAGCAGCCTACATTCTAGAGATCAAGATCATTAGTGATGGATCCAATAGGTTGTTTGGGCTAAGTCAAAGTACATATATTGACTAGATACTAAAGAGATTTAGTATGGAATAATCCAAGAGAGGATTGGTTCTAGTATCACATGGTTTACATCTTTCTAACAAAATGTGTCCTCATACACAATAGGAGAAAGTGATAATGAGTAAGATATCATACGCTTTAGTGATAGGATCAATCATGTATGCCATGTTACGTACTAGACTTGATATTGCCTATGCATTGATCATGGTAGAAAGATATTAAGAAGACCTAAGAGAATAGTATTGGACTGCTATTAAGGTTGTACTTAAGTATCTGATAAGAACTAAGGATATGTTTCTGTTTTATATAGGAGACGGAGAGGTGGTCATCATGGGTTATACTGATGCTAGTTTTCAAAAAAATCAGAATGACCTGAAGTTGTGGTTAGGATATGTTTTATGTCTCAATAGAGGATATGTGAGATGGAATAGTTCAAAGTAGTCAGTTTTAACTGATTCTACAGTGGATTCCAAGTATATAGAGGCTTCTGATGCATCCAAGGAAGCCGTTTGGATTCAGAACTTTGTCCAGGAGCTTGATGTGGTACCTAGAAGTAAAACCCTATCACATTGTATTGTGATAATATTGCAGTGGTGTCTCTTGAAAAAGATCCAAGGTCATGCCAATGGACAAAGTATATACTCCGAAAGTATCACCTCTTGAGAGATTTTTATCAAGGGGATGAAGTTGCAGTGATCAGAGTACCCATGGAAGAGAACGTGGTGGACCCCTTTACTAAAGTCATGTCTTAGAAAAATCATGAGTACCATGTGACAGATTGCGGACTAAAGGTTGTTAGCATTTGGCTCTAGTGCAAGTGGGAGTTTGTTGGAGTTGGTGCCCTACAACCAAATTTTTAGTACTTTATGATAAACATTTATTCATTGTTTTGAATATTAATAAAATATTTATCACAACATTATTTTTCTTATGCATGACATATTATGTGATAATGTCCTAAGAGTATTTTTCACAAAAAAAGGTTATAGCAGTTCCCTACTATGATGAGAACCCAAAATTGCTATGACACTATTCTTGAATATATGTTCTGTAGCCGGAAGATATCAGTTGAGGGAAACAAATAATACAGGCCATTAGGGGTGGAAACTCATAGGACATTGAAGCACCTTCTCATGGTGTGTTCCCTTGGTAATATCCATTAGGATATTATGAGAACAAGACCTGCCGTAGGAAATCCACGTGTCTATGTGTCATTGGATATTCCTATTTGCAGACGTTTGTATTGATCCTTAGACTTTAAGATTATTATTAATGAATATTATGAGTTTCATGCTTTGATGTATTGACAAAAACCATGATGACATATGTTCATGGTGAGGTAAGATACATTGGGTGCATCACGAGTAATATTGCATTCATGAATAATGCGAGAAAGGATTTTCCCCTTCTATTTTAATGAAAGTTGATATCTCAGACCCTTTGATAGAAATAATATGTCCTAAATAAATCCATGGTTATGTTGTTCGATAGGCAAGTTCATTTTCTGGGAAATCAAAGAAAGAGACATCGATCACTTTGGTTGATGGCACTGGCATGCAACCTGCTTGATTAGAGATATCATGACAAAGAGATTATATTAAACAATAAGAATCTGTATGAGGTAACATGTCATTGTAGTATTAACTTCTTTCTCTATGGGTGTCTTGGTGTGTTGTTGGATGTTAGCCTTGGACTTTAGGCTGCTTCACCTAATGCCACTGAGAAAGAGTCCTATAGGGTCACACACTAAGTGTATCCAGAATCTCAGTTAAATAATATATTATTATTTGTTATTTAACAATTTTAATAAATATTATTCCCACACGCGGTTTAATAATTATTCATGTCTGCTTGATCGCATATATTTTGTCACTAGTTATTCGAGAGAATATAATGTGAATGGAATATTTAATAAATATTTATTTTCTATTTATTGGATATAATATTTATTTATTTATTGGTGAATAATGTTGTGATATTTATTTAATAAATAAATAATCATTATTCAAGGCGTGATAAATATTTTGGAGGAATGGAAAACCGAGTTTAAATGGTCCGGTGAGAAATTAATAAATATTGAATATTATTTGATTAAATAATATTTAATTTTAATTCGCAAGTTAAATTCATGTTGAGAAATAATAATATTATTATTATTTGACATGGGGTTTTCTCTAGGATTAAATAAATAATTAAGGGCACTTGTGCAATTATTTTATTTTAATACTAGCGATATATAATCTCAGTTGTGTTATTTTCTCAAGAGAACAATTCATTTGTTTGGGTTATGCACAAAGGAATTGGAGAATTCTCTCAAGCCCTAGATATATCTCTTCTCCAAGATTGGTCCCAAGAATAGAGAGAAATCTTCGTCTACTAGATCAAGGAGAACGCTTTGGAAGCAATTCTCGTAGCGATCAAAGGTAGATGACGCAAGCGCAAGGATCCGTCGTACTAGCACCCAAAAATTCCTTTGGGGATTTCTAGAGATTCGTGGAACACATGTGGATCACCGCTAGAGGTAATTTGCACTTGATTCCTACAAAGAAACGACACAACAATGAAGATCTGTTGTCAGATGCATCGACAAAGAAATAATTCCATCAAGGTAATTCTTTAATTAATTAAATTCATTATAAATAATATGTGATGATCCTTCCTCTAGTTATAGAGTGATTTCTCTTGTCTATATTCTTTGATTCAATTTCATAGATCACAACATTTATCATTGTGTAAATCTCAGATTCATCATTGATCGTGGAAAAAATCAAATTTGTCCACCGCCCATCGTACACTTCTGTTGTGCCTGAAACCTACACCCATCATGGCCGGTAATGATATAAGGAGTAGTCATAGCAATGAAAACCTTCCTACGAACATACATCGTGTAATATAATCTCTTTGTCTTGTGATATCTCATAAAGCAGGACGCATTCTTGTGTCATCATCCTTTCTTGATTTATTATTCATTGAACTTACTGGATGAACTTACATTCTTCTACCATGGACATGGATTTATTAAAGGTACTAAAATCCTAATCAATTGGGCTCGAGATATCTCTTCCTATCAGAAGTGAAAAATTATATCTTGATTATTCAATCAATTTCATACTACCAATGACGCACCCAACACAAGTTATCTCGCTATGAATTCATTACCATAGTTTTTTCCTTACATAAAAGTACACTATCAAATAGTATACATTGATAATAATATCAAGTTAGGAGACCATTGCACATGTTTTCAAATAGAAACTATCAATGACTCCCAAAACATGTAGTGTTTTTATTGGCGGGCCAGTCCTCATGATTTCATCTACTTGAGATCACCAAGTGTGAACTTCATGAGAAGAAGTTTTGATGCTTATGAGCTACCATCACCTGATAGTCAAACATCATTTGTGTTCAGTTAATATGATGTATCTAGACTATAGGACATATGTTTAAGATTAATGTCGCGGTATCTCATGGTTATCATTGTAGCCTCGGAACTGCTATAACCTTTTGATATGACAAATAGTCTATGGATATTGCCTTTTAAATAGTAGGTGTAGAAATATCAACACTATAATGGTAAGTGTATATCATGAATAATTCACTATATACATGATTTGGTAATCGAAAAATAATGTTCATGTTGGGTCTAGGGAACCCACTATTACAATAGGTGATTCCTCTTATTCAAGTTAGGTGGTAGCATGAAAAGCTTCATGGAGAAACAGGGGAATGAGAAGTTAAGATGAGAATTTAGTAAATGAACTTATTCCCTAAAAAAGATAGTTAAAGATTCTTGGGGATGATAATTCCAATGGTGGGGTGGTTGTAAAGACCCTCATATTTTCAAGTTAGTATTCTCATTTAATTCTAGTATTTTAATCTCTTTTGGGTGTAATTTTGAATTAGGAAGAAGTTAGCGGAGTTTGGGAGGAGAATAAAAGGAGGAAAGGTGTCAAGGTGTTGGGAAAACATTAGGTATCTGGTGGACATGTATCAGGTACTGGGTGGTGCATGGTGTACTACAGTAACACTATCAACCCCACCAGATACTCGGTGGCCTATACCGAGTACATGGTAGAGTTGTAGGTTTGTTTATATTTGAGGGGAAATTGGTAATTTTTACTTAAAAATATATTCCCTAAAATTCCTTTGAGTCATTTTTTCCCTCATTTCTAGTCATGTACCCATCTCTTCCAATCTCTCCCTCACTTTTCATTCCTCTTAAGTAATCATAACATCAATCTTGGTTCGAAGTGTCTCCAAAGGGATACAGAAACACATCTTTAGTAACAGGTAGGTTGGGGATCCCTCTAATCTTCTCTTCTACCTCTTCTCTTCATAGCAGCAAATGTAATCTCCCAATCCCGTACCTTGGGTATTGTAAATATCATTAATTACTTATATATTCTCTTCATTTAGCTACCATGGTGGTTTATAAAAGGTGAATTAAAGGTAAGCATGTTACTTTGATTTTTGGATTTCTTATCTTATGTTGGAAAATGATAAAAAAAACCATAATATTCTCCTATGTTAAGTTGGTTCATTAGTTATAGTGGTGATATACCCTCTCTATCTTAACCTCAAAGGATCCTTCTCCATTAATTTTGGTAAGTGGCCCCTTTTCCTATCATACTCATAAAGGATTGGTCTGGAAATGGTTTGGGTCTGAGTGAATTTAATCATAATAAAGTGTTTTCAATTAATAAAGTTTTCATAAATCATTTTATTAAAGATTTATATTTTTTTACTAATTCAGATTATGTTTATCGTATTATAAATTCATGGCTATCAAATATAATCATTGTTCCTTATTTGTTACATGTCTGGCTTACTTTATAAGCTATACATGCTAGTGGTATATGTGAAAATTATAACCCCTCCCCTTATTATGTTGATGCCCATTGTGATTTTAAATGAGATTTTGATTGTAATACATGTTTTAAATTTCAATCATGTTTAGTAATATGGTTACTTGATTGGTCATTCATGTTGAGTTATTATCCAAAGCATGGAATCTATGGTTGAAAATGTTAGAAAGTGTATACTATGTTATATAAAGCAAGGACAGGTTCCCTTGTGCGATGGACAGATTGATGGATGGGGTTGGGCTCGCAACGCCCTAAATTTGTATACCCCTTCCCCTATTCTCAAAGGGACGGGCTTTAAGATTACCCCAATTTTGTATACAAAATTCCTTTTCTCCCTAATAGCATGGGTATTACACCCTGACATGGTTGTGTTTGGTTGTCTCATATTCTGAGCTTAAGCTCGAAGCAGGTAGATCATGTATGGACCCTCCCTATATTGAGGGTTATCTGTTATTAGCATTACTCATGCCTCATTTTTTGACATACCATACTGATTATTGTTTTGTTAATTACAATAGCTTTGCATTGTTGTCACATAAACTTTAGTTTATGAAAATTTGTCAGGGGTGGGGTGGTGACCACCCACTGATTATGTTATGCTCACACCCTTGACGTGTTTTTATGGTACACATTCAAGTTCTTTTGTTTGTGATCCAGGTAAGGGCAAGGCCTTATAACATGAAAACTTGTCAAACATGGAGTGTGATGTTCATGTGGTCTTTTTTGAAGCTTTTTATGAAAGGACCAACCATCGACTTCAGGGTTATCCTATAATGTCTGCATGGGTGTTCCCACTTGTGGGACTCCCCACTTTTGTCCTTAAGGGGCTATTTGGATCACATCCTATGTACATAAATTGTTTCTACCTGACTACACTTAATTTCTTAAACATTATGGATGTTTTCGACTATGGTTGTATAATATTTCATGATCATTTCATCTCACTCATTTAGTATTGTTTTATTATTTGCTTGTTTCTGTCAATTAACTAAATACACACCTGGTGTACTTAGTGTTCAAATAGGTTATGCCAACTATGGGTGTGAACCGTATATCGGTTATTATATTATTCTAAGGAAAACCATATCCCACTCATATTTCATTCAACTCGTGGTGCTTACGCCAGCCTCTGGCGATCGGGAGGTGTGCCTAAAGTGTTGTAGCGACTTTTTTTTATACTGTTTGGGTATTCAGGTCGCGATTGTTACACAATATTCCTTTAAAATGAGGCATCCCCCACCCTAATTGAAGTAGAGTGGGGTATTTTGTGATAATCATAATGTTTATTTCTTTCTCCCTCATCTCCCGCATCTCTCTCTCCTATCATAATTCCATGATTTTATTTTTCCAATTTCGTAACATTATTCACTATATGTGTTACTGTTGGTAATCGTATTTCCTTAACTTTTCTATTTTTTCATATAGAAATATTGTTTTTCACAATTTCTAATGCAAATTCAACAATTTCAATCATTGTGTTGATATGATTAACCACATGTTTTTTCTAATAAGGGAAACAATAAGTACATTTAATCATCATACTCAACCCCTCCTAAGGCTAGGTTTCACCATCATGTCAACTTTGTCACGCATTAAGGGCACTCGTCAAAACAATTAAACTAACATTTCCTCTCAAGTTGAAACTAGAGAAAATTATAACATTATATCACGATTTCATTCATATTTATTACAAGATAACCCAACTATGTTTCTAACCTAGTTATGTTTCCAAATATTAAATGTTATCTTGTTAAAGTTAGAGATTGTTCACTATCATTCACTCAAAAACTTCTTTCGTGGAAAGTTATAATTTTTATTGCTTATATAGAGTAGAACCTTTAAGTTAATCAAGTACTTGAAACTTGATTATTGTACATTGGTTGAACCTGTTGAGGTTGGTTTGGTCATAGCTTTCAAAGGCACATTGAGGTGAGTGTCTGGGCGCAAGGAGCTGAGAGGTGCACCCTAAGTGAATTGTCATCGATGGGACAAGGAGACCTCTTTGAGGAGTGTGCCTTTTGTAGAGGCACGGAGGCGTCAGGAAACAATCGTGAACAAAATGGATTTTGGGCCAAAAAAGGACCAAAACATATCAAAAGTGTAATAAGAAAAATAAAAATAGGACAAGCAGGTCATCTCACCTTGATGGGTCAAAAAGACTCCACCAGTTGTGTTGCAATCATCAAACTCCACATTGCACCAAGTAGTGTAAAATGGATTTTGTTCGCACTACATTACACACATCTCCTTGAAAACCCGTTATTGTTGCAATCATCAAACTCCACATTGCATTACACCCATCTCCTCTTTTATTTTATTTTCTTCTCATTTTCTTTGAATTATGTGCAATTCTGCATTTATCATAATTCTTTTATGATTTCACTATCCTACAATACCAAGTAGTACAAAAATGTGTGAGGAATGTTTTGAAACACCAACAAGTGCGGCTAGTGCAAGAAAAGACCTAGCTTGAAGTATGTGTATCAAGAAAATGTCGATGACAAAGATTAAGGAACCTACAATTTTAGTTTATAAACAAAGAAAGGAGGCATTGGCCATATAAAACAGCACTTGGTTGGAGGATATAGAAATTCTATCACTTGTAAGAAATGTTTGAATGCCATAAAAGAGGAAATAAAACAGCATGTAAAGAAAAAGGAAGAAGATAAAAATCAGAGAAACTGACTTCAAGATGTTGATGAATTCAACAATGGTGATGACGACGACGACGACATTGAAGAGATCAATCTGAAGGGTAGGAGACCCTAAAATCAAACCAGTATTCGAAAGACAACAACTAAGTCATCATGTAATATTGGACCAATGGATACCCACTTCTAGCATGATCCATAAGAAATTGTTCGTGGTAGGAAAGGAAATCAAAAGATAATCATAGATACATAAAATTATATAGTACAATAAAGAAATGTGAGGGAGAACATGTATAGAAATAACAAGATGGATATATGATGCAGGAATGAATAGCATTCATTGTTGTGAAATATGATAGTTTTCACTCCATGGTCAATTTGGTTCAAGAATGAAGCCACCAACCTATAACGTACGTGGTGAAAGTTCGTTGACTAAAAAAGGAATTGGAGCACACAAAGGCAATGATGAAAGAACATGAACATGATTATGCAAAAATAGTTACATAATTATGTATGATGGATGAACGAACAAAAATCAAAGAACGTTATTAAATTCTTAGTGAATTGGACATTTTTTAAAAAAATGGAGACAATGTTTGATTTGATAAGCAAATTTGTGGAACATGTTCGTTTGAAAATTGTAGTCCATGTTGTTACATCGCCCCTCCAAATGTTGTAGCTGATATTATTTCTATCCATATTATTAGTATTTTAGTTTACGCATTTTATTAATTTTTTATGTGAATAGTTCTTTTCAAATCATTTTCTTTTGGAGAAAATGTTTGAGATAAGTACTCAAATCTTTATTGGACATAATGTGCGGACCATTATCTAGAATAGCTATTGGAAGACATTGAAAAACACATGAAAATTGAAAGGGACAACTTCCTCAAGTTCTGTCATGTATATACTCATTCAGGAGTGTTGAATATGATAAGACAATTCCCGAGGAATAGGTAGTTAATTCGACAACAATACAATTTTATAAAATTGTTTACTTGGCACTTATTTTGTACTGCCCTGAGTTGTCAATCCACTTGCACAAGAGCTTAAATTGGTAGATTGAGAAGAAATGACACTAATGGAATACGTTTATGAAAGCATGGATAACACTGAAGTAGTCATTCAACTTCATCAAAGCAGCTGAAGAGGCATGCAATACAAATATCACATTTCACAATGTAGACAACAGGAAACCTTAATACAACAGAAATAAATTTCATGAACTTGGCAGGCTTCTGCCCTAGAACCCACCAAATTTACATGTAGCAATCATGGTAAACCAGCGGGCAGGAAAGAACATCCCTAAATGCTAAAACCAGTATCAATGGCAACATTTAGGATGAACATGCATGATTCAAACAACCTTGTTCCGCATCTGAAGCTCCAGTTTCAAATAATGGCTTGACGTTGTAAAGCATTTTGGCACCAAAAGATTTGGAGCTCAGACCCTGCTCAGAGGAATTATCTGTTGTCGAGCACAATGTGAAATCATCAGTTTGGAACATAAGCTACAGCACCTCACCCTTCAATGGGTTGGAACAGAAACGGCTCACCGCAAGCAAATTCCCAAGAGGCATATCACTATTCCTGATAAAAAGGTCACCCTTGTTTCGCTCTTTAAGCAGGGTGAATTGATCAGATAAATTTATGCAAACAGGGTAACGGCTTTTATAAAGGAATTGCTGAATGTAACGTGGGTGGCTACTTAACGTATGTTTTGATAACTCCTCTGAGAACCCCATAAAGCCACAGCCAGTACAAGGACATGAGAATGGTGAATGGTCACTTATACTTTCATGATCCGCCTCTCGCTGAATTTAAGAGTTGCCTTGCACCCATGCTTCTTATTCGGACATGGCATTTGAAGAGATTCAAGGACCCTCTTGATGGCCCGGCAGTGATTATAGCCAATGGGGAGATTGCAAGATATGCTGCTTAAATTTAAAAATAAATGCCCTTCTTGCCATCTCCCCATTGGCTAAAATCACTGCCAATTTGGCACTGAATGACAAAGAGCAGTCAGTCATGTATATCATGCCATGAAAGGATGAAAAGGCAGAGCTATGAATTGTGGGAATAAAAACAGTATCAATCTAAAATATTAAGAGTGATTTGCAAAAATGATGCATATAAAATAAAATCAAAAAATGATTTTGATAGCAAACTGTTATCCCCAATTCAAACAGGTTATACTATCTCTCAAACCCACAAAGATACATAAACTTAGGAATTTTCACAGCTTTCATGAAAGCAATAAGCGCAGTCAGCAAGTCCATAATTTCAGAAAACAAGAAACCCTAAGGTCCACTCATCCACGATTTAATCAACGGGAAACTATGATGTGCTACAATCTGTCTACAGGACAAGGTCACTGAAACCCTAAGGTCAAGGAATTCATAGCAGCAGTGACAGCATGATACTACAAACAGTATGATAAAATGCAACCCACTGTCGTTTTCAGTTTTACCGAACGACATATGTTAAAGGAGCCAAGTTTGGAAACAACATTATTCAACAGCACCTATGCCGAAACATTCAAGCGATGGAAAATTAAGAAAGAAGATGGGTTGAGTTGCAGCCGAAGAAAAGAACCAGATAGAGAAAGCACTTCAGGATCGGTGAGGAAGACGGAAAAGGAACACTCCCCGCTTCCTTTCGAAAAAGCAAGAGAAGCCCCGATGGCAGATACCGCGGGTCTGCGGCCCCGAACTGTTTCAGATGGAATCCTCACGTCGGCTTATCGACTGTCATTTTCCAGTTGTTCCTCTCTCGAGTCCTCTTCCTGCGCAATAACCTGCTTCACTTCTTGTTCCTCGAATCCATGGTCTGCTCCTTGGGGTCGGCGATCATCGCCTTAACATTGGCGGCGAGGCAGGATCCTCCGCGGCTTCGAATTGCTTGGTCCACCATTGTCATCTTTACCAAAAGCAGAACACCGCGCCATCCGGCGAGGAAGAAGCAAATCCTCATGTTAACGTCCTCGTTCGCTCGATCGTTAACGCGGATGAACAAACGAAGAACCAAGAAACCCTAGGAGGAGGGTTCGCTGACCGTCCATTGATATCGTATAAGGTGTTCGATTAAAACAGGCCCGGCCGCGCGCCCAGCCCTAAGGCTGCCGATGGCAAACCTTGGCCCACCGTAGTCCGGTGCTCGTAATTGGACCGGGTCCAGACATTTCAACCCGCACAATCTGACCCGATTGGAGTTTCGACTTCATATTATATATTTTTTAAAATATATATTTTATGTTCAAATTTTCAAGAAATCTTTTTTAAAAATCACGTCCGGGCATGGACCACATTACACGGGTGGAAGTAACAGTGTTATGAAACGAGTTTGCAATGCCAATTGAAAAGGAGTATTTCAAAATCTAAAGCATCAATCATGGTTGAAACAACGACGAACGAGTCAAAATATAAAGTTACAAAAGATGAACAAGAGATATAGATAAAGTATATTGGTAAAAGGTTTGATTTTATCACTTTGTCATGTCTTATTTATAAACTTTACATCAAGAATCCATATTCATCTCTATCTTTCATGTCAAATCTAATGATAGGCATGTGAAAAGTGTGGATATGAGAGGTTGAAATATCAAAAATTAGAGTTTGGAAGTTATACCCATGAGAATCTCAAAAGATGAAAATTGTGACATCCATAATTATTTATTTATCTCCCTTTTAGATGTCATCAATTTATTGGAATCTTATTAAACCTTTACTTAAAAAACTTCATAGGAAAAAACAAACGAAGCCAAGATAATTGAATTTTATATCAATTTCAAGTTGTATTATTAAAAACTTTATCAGGAAAACTCGATGAGAAAAACCTAGTATTGAGAAAACAAGCACAATAGTATCAACTTCCTCAGATTAAATCATGATATATTTTGTAATATTCACGTACCAATTTTATAAATTGGTTCCTCTAAAGTTGAGGTTGGTAATGCCTTTGTGAATAATTCAACAAGACAATCACATGACTTAATTTATTGAATATCAATCTCACCATTCTTCTGAAGGTCGTGGGTAAAAAAAGAATTTTAGTGAGGTGTGTTTTGTCCTATTACATTTGATACACCCACTCTTCAATTACATGGTGTAAACGCCATTATTTTCATATAAAGTAACGAGAACATCATTATTCATAGTCTATCCACACTTTTTTTATGCGATGAATAACTGATCCCAATCAACACATTTTCAACCTTCTTAATGAGTAACAACCAATTAAGTATAACTGGAGGAAGTCGTAGAAATAGTTTGTTTTGTCGAATACTTTGGTTGTTCTATCATATGTGAATAAATATCCAATTTAAGATCTATTCCCCTAGTGTATAAAATCTATCACTCCTGAAAGTAAGAGGTTTAATTATTTATTAAGTGTATTTTCATGAATATATAAAATCTTTTCAAAATTTATGATTTCATCTTCTGAATGAATAATTCGAAATACAAGGACATTCCATATAATTATACGATCAAACAATCTATTATATTTAGAAAATCTTTAAAAAATTAATGTTATTCAAAACATATGGATATATATGATGATTAATGTATATAAATCAATTTATACAAACCAGGGGATGACAAAATCAATTCTATATACTTCTTGATGGAATTGTGCACTAAAGGCACCACCACAACATGGTCGTTTGTGTAGTGACTCTGGTTTTGATGGATTTATCCTTTGAATATTTCTATGTATATATTTGGATTTATCCTTGAAGTCGGCATAGTTTTCACTACCACAAAAACGGCTTTTCGCAGTGCTCCCCTTTATCATCACTTTTTTACAAGTGATAATAAAGACCCCCCTTTATCACTTTTTTTACTAGCGCTGATAAAGGGTATATTTCAAAAAAATCATTAAAAATAATATATTAATATATAAATATATTAATATATTTATATTGATATAAATATAATATATATATTTAAAATATATTTTAGATAAGGCTAAATAGACATTTACACTTAATATATAAGATAATTAGTGAAAATGACTTATAAAATAATTAAAAATATTTTTTTAATTAATAATTTGCTAATTATTATAGAGTAATAGTCATTTAATAACAATTTGAATATAAAAAAATCAAAAATTAATAAAATATTGAAAATAAGTTGAAAACGTAACTCGAACTTCAAATGGCCATAACTTTTGATCTGAGTATCTGTTTGGCCTCTACCACATATAAATTGAAGTATGCGATGAGTTCTACACCCCTAATGAAATAAGTAAACCAATGTCATATTTTTCGAGGCCCAAATAGACCCAAAAGGCCTTCAAAACTGAGTTTTTAGTCAGGGTACCCTAATTTTTTAACATTCGATGGATTTTCAGCCTCCTTTAAGGGGGTCTTTTTTCCATTTTCAATGGGGGATAAATTTATTCCTAGGGATTACATTCATATTGATATTATTGTTTTGAAATTGTATCGTTTTTCATAATGTACTGTTATTTATAATCAAATATATAACAATATATACATATATTTTATATATTCACCCATAAAAATTTAATTTTATAAATAAATAATTAAACATATTTACATATAAAATATATTTCTCAATATAAAAACCTTATATAAATAAAAAATAATATCCATTTTATTTAAAATAAAAATGTCTGAATATTTATATACATATACAATTAATGTATATATAATGTATATATATATACATATATTTGTGCATGTGTATTGATGAATAAATATATATTTATCTATATATTCTAATATATGTATATAAATATTAATATATAATATATGTAAATAAATATAAATATGTATAATTATATTTATAGATGCACGCATATATATAAATATATGGATGTATGTATTTATAAACACACACATACACACACACACACAAAACAAATTTTATATGTGTATTTAAATATGTATATATATGTATATATATATATATGTGTGTGTGTGTGTAACGAAATATATATAAATATATAGATATATCATAAAATGCAAAACAAAACAATATAGGTGAGTGGAAGAGTTGCGGGCGCATGAGGAGGTCTCAAGTTCGAAACCCAGTAAAGACAAGGGCACACGGGTGGGTGAGTAGGTGCCTAGTGCTATTAAAGGTGGGGGGAGGAAGGTTAGTGTTGTTAAAGGTGGGTGGGGGAGGCTAGCGCTGTTATAAGGGGGTCGAGTGCTGATAAAAAGGGGGTGGTCCACCCTCCAATTTGCATAAAAAAATTCAATTTTTTTTTTGACTTTTATGAGTACTAAAAAAAGCGTTGATAAAAGAAGTCTTTTATCACTGCTAAAAAGCACTAATAAAGGACCCTTTTATCAGTGCTGATAAAAGGGGTCTTTATCATCACTTTTTAGCGCTGATAAAAGGGGCCCCCTTTTAATAGCGCCTCGATTATCAGCATTTTTTTAACATTGATAAATGATTTTTTAGCACTGAGAAAACGTTGTTTTGTAGTAGTGTTTTGGGTGTCTTGGGACTCTGGAATTAATATATTAAAAATATTAATATATTTTAATGCACACACTTGCATTGTTTCAATGTAAATGACTTTACTCATTGTTTGGGACCTCATATGAGAAATCTTATACAACAGTTGATTCTGAAACGCAGGGTTTACCCTAGGCGTGACTTAAGGTTGGTCGGCGTCGAACGTCCGGTTATGCCATCCATTGACGGATGTGTTTAATAAAATAAATATTTTATTTTTTTATTTTTTTTATCAAATAAGCTAACCTAATTTCCTCTATAAGTATGTCTTCATAAAAAATCATCAGGATTAGCCGCATAACCCTGGGAGGATTTGAGAGGAGGCTTGGGCATTCTGTGTTGGCAGATTGATATCGGAGGGCGACGATGATCGGATCGAGGTGGATCGAGAGGCAGCAGACATAGCGAACCTTCTTCATGGACAACAGACACATTCTGCACCAACAATCGATCCTAAATAGATCTAGGGAATGTTATTTATGGATTTCAGCCCTTAATTTCATTGATGATAATGGATTTAATTATCCACTTCTTGATCTGCAGTTTATTTTATCCTTCTCATGAGCCCTATTGCCTTTTTATATGGATAATCCGATCGAATCCATTTGTTGCTCTTGTTATCACCCTGAATATTTTGTTTATATGATCGTTTTCCGATAACGTTTGGATAACGATGAATTCACCTTTTTTATTATGTTTCACCCCACCGTTCTTCACGTTCTTCATCGTTAGCCCATGGGGTCGTGGTTCGACATTACCAGGGTGGGTTCAAGCATGATCGAACCCCCAGATTCATGGCGATTGCATGAACAACACACAAGATAATGATTTTTGGATGGATTGAGATTCGTTTCAGGATGCAGGCAATGACTCTGTGGATCTGGGATCCAGAGCAGCAACAGGGTTGCACTACAGGCTTCGTACGAATAGCCAGATTCCGATTCTTGGCCACCGGAGGGCCAAAATTGACAGATGGAGATAACCCCATCGCTTTTGGGTGGTTGATCAACGAGGAAAGATACAAAAAAGGTGGATATGGAGAACCACATGAAGGATTTGAAATTCTACGAAAAAATGCAACTATACACCGTGTAGTACAGAAAAACACATGATGTGTTCTTCATTTCCCACAATGACTAGGGTTTTCAGCTGAGTTAAGGATCACACACCATGTGGCTAGGTGATTATCCACTAAATGAGGCTAATATTCATTGTTAATATACATAATATTCATGTTCTTTATTATTCATAAACACCATTTTAGTGCATTTTACACTTTGAACATCATTTCACATTATGATTGTAATACCTTCTTAAAATGCACTATTATGTGGTACATTTTTGAACATCATTTGAAGTACCCAATGATTCATCTAATTTTAAGGAATATAATTATACATATTTTAATTTTATATTGTTTTGAACTGGATATTCAATTCAATATGAACATTTTTCATTAAAGGATCAATGAAAGATTTATAAAGGATGATGAAGATATTTGGCAATGAAAGGAAGCAATTCTGGAGAAGGCAGATTGGACACCAGCCCACTGATGAGAATGTGGGGCCCAACATACAAACCCAATGAAGCCCAAATTTCTTGGTATGATAGAATACATATATAGGAACAAATAATTCTTCAATATCCAGTGCTCATTCGGTCTCCATTGTGGTCATTTAGGTGTCCCAAGTTAGAGATAAAATTCTGATCCAGATTTTGCGGCCCAGAAAAACATCCCACTAATCTAATCATATCTCAGAATATAAAACTAAAAATAGGCCCAAATTTTACAGGAGTTTAGAAGACATCCTGGGATCCATTTTATTATTCTATGGACCACTCTGATTCGGCCATATAGAAGGTCTTCCAAGTGCGTCTGTTCGGTGGATGAAAGCTGGCTGCCACCTCGGGTCAAGGGTGGAAAAATCAACTCTTCCTCAACTTTCCACCCACCTATAGCCTACCATAATCAAATGGTAAGCTTTGTACTGTTGTAGGCTCGACCCAAGGATCCCAAAATGCCTATTTAAGTCAGTGGTGTTGGAAGATTTTATCATCTTTGATATTTCTTTCATTGTAATGTTATGCTGCGGTTTTGTTGTCTCAAATTTGTCTTCCACATGTAAGTTGTTTTAATTCATCCTTGTTTCTTAATAAAAGTTCTTCTTCTCTTATTATTCTGTTATTCTCCTCATCAATTTGATACTGTTGGTTCAATTTGTGAACTTTTTCATACCAAACCTTGTGAGATTATCACACAACGGTGGAGTGATTGTTATTTTATTGTGTTTTTTTTTACTTCTCCATTTCTTCCCTCATGAGTCTACTTTCCGCTTCCATTGAAACCATAGAATCAATGTAGGGCTAACCCACTTATGGGTTGATACAAGGGAGTATAAAGGGGATATATTGGATGTTATTTATCACCTCATTAATGTATAATTACTTCTTTAATTGAGATTTTTATTTGATGATTTTTAAACTCCATCGTCCTTGTTGAAATTAAGGCCACACACTTCAAGTGCTAATACGAATCTTTACCTTGAAGTGCTCAAAAATTTGATCCTTAAAGTGTATAGGTGATTAGTATTAAATGATGTAGACATTAAACTAGTAAGTGGTAATGTTGTTTTATCTCCTTAAATGAACCCATCTCAAATATAAGAAATTGAAATCATTGAAAAGGAAATATGTCCAATCCACCCCGAGCGATAACCTAGGATCAACTCATTATTTTAAATTGAATTTACTTAAATATGTTAGTGATCCTTTAAACCCATCTAAAATCAACCCAAGTTGGACACTTCATAGCCAAAAACAGTCCTTATAATGTGCGTGTCTATAGGTTACTTCTTAGGTCTCTGTGGATTCGACAACCCAAGCTAGACTACAAGGACCGTTCTACCTTCATATCTTGGGTAAATTTGAGCAAGAATCAAATTTTGGCGCCGTTTCCAGGGACCCAAGTCATCTAAACACCCATTCTATTCTCCCCCATTTCTTCTTTTCTCATCCAAATTCTCTTATCTTGTCTCTTTCTCGTTTTTTTTTCTTTTGGCGCATGTCCGCATACACCCGCGATCAATCAAACCGTCTAGTTAGGGTGGATAGTCCTGGGGTTGGGGAGTCAAGTACACCAAGGAAACTCTTTCCATTAGATCCTAATATTCCTAACACCCTCGAGTCAAAAATTGATCCCATTTCAATGGAAGTTCTTCAAAGAAACCAACTCATAAACCCGGGTGGGAACCAAAATGGAAACCCAAATGAGGTAGCCCCAAACCTGGGGAATGCAATTGATCAAACCATGAATGACTACCTCACACCTTCCTAGACCAATGCCCCATCACGCATTAGACACAATTACCTAGGAGATGCCAACTACATCTTTAAACCCATGTCCTAAACCATCTTCCCACATTCCATGGAATGGAGTCCGAGATGCCCTACCTTTACATTAAGGAGTTCAATGACATTGTAGAAACCATGTGTCCCCCAAATCAACTAGAATTAGCTAAGATGAGGCTATTTACTTTTTCTTTAAAGGATCAAGATAAAAATTGGCTAAACAATTTGAGACCATCATCCATAAACTCTTGGGACCAACTACAAAGAGAATTCTACAAAAAATACTTTCCCCACCACAAAACAATTGCACTTAAAAAGAGTATCCAAAACTTTTTTGAAAAAGAGGGAGAGTCATTCTATGAAACATGGGAGAGGTTCAAAGACACTCTAAACATGGTTCCACACCATGGTTTTTCTATTCCTGAACAAGTGAGAATTTTCTATGAAGGGTTGGGTCCGAGGAACAAACAATTCATTGACATGATGTGTAATGGAACCTTTAAAAACAAAGCCCCAAATGATGCTTACGAGTATCTAGAAAGCATTTCTGAAAAAAAAACAAACGTGGGGAACTTCACCTTATTCTGAAAAGCCACAAAGAACTACTGGAATTCATACACTTAGAGAAGAGGAAATCCTTAGGGCTAAACTCACAGCACTCTCTAGGAAGGTTGAAGAGATAGACCTTAGGAAAGTCCATGAAATCCAAACTGTAGACCTTGTTTGCACAATTTGTGACAAACATGACCATAAGACAGACAACTGCCCAACCATTCCATCCATCAAGGATGTTCTTTTAGGAGGACTCCCAGCGGAAGTAAATTCTTTGAACTTTCAAAAGCCTCAATACCAAAACAACTTCAACCCAAGGTATAATGACCACCCAGGCTTCCGCTGGAAAGATAACCAACAACCTGGCCAACCACAGGGACAAAATCCTTACCCCCATCAGAACTACCAAACCCATAACCAGTTCCAAACCCAACCTATCCAACACCAACAACCACCGTTCCATTTTCAAAAAACCATCCCACCTCCAAAATATCCCCCTAGGATAAACCAATCTTCTCAAGCACCAACCCAAACTGTTCCACAAAGCCTACTAGAACAACTGTGCAAACAAATGGAGAGGATGAACTCAGAAGTCTCTTCCCTAAAACAAGAACTTCAAACCATCACAACTGGAAAGGCACCCATGCCTACTCAGGCGGTTCCATCCTCAAATTCAAGGGGAGAGTCAAGTTGTGCTCAAACAACTCATGAACAAATAAAGGTTGTGACTGTTTTAAGAAGTGGGAAATCAATTGAGAAACCTGAACAACTAATTCAGAACTCACATGAAGATTCAAACTTGGATGAAAATTCAAATGAACCACAAGATCAAACTGAGGAAACTGATGACAATGTGAAAGAAACAACTCTTCAACAAACAACCCCACAACCTGCACCATTTCCTCAACGCATGAGGGGGAAACCCAAGCCTGAACTGAGTGAAACATTGAGGAAAATATTCTCACAAGTCAAGTTGAACATTCCCCTTCTCGATGCCATCCAAACCATAACTGCCTACTCAAAGTACCTTAAGGACTTGTGCACTTTTAAAAGAAAATTTTCACATAAAAACCAAGTCCTTTTGGCTGCTAATGTGAGTACCACCATTCAAGGGACCATTCCTCCTAAGTTGAAAGACCCGGGTTGCCCTTACATCAATGTTGAACTAGGAGAGAGCAAAGTTTTCAAGTCCTTGTGTGCCCTAGGTGCTAGTGTCAATCTCATACCATATGTTGTGTACTGCCAGTTAGGCCTAGAAGAACTCCAACCCACATCTGTCACACTTCAACTTGCTGACCGAAGAATTAGGGTTCCAAAGGGGATATTAAAGAATGTTCTGGTAAAGGTTTAAAACTTCATCTAACATACCGACTTCATTGTCCTTGACAACCATCCAAACTTAGGAAATAAAGAACAAACCCCAGTTATCCTTGGTCGTCCCTTCCTTGCAACAATCAACTCTATTATCCGAGTCTAAAATGGGAACATGACCAACACCTTTGGGAACATGAGTCTAGACTTGAACATATATAATGCAAGCTCACAAATATGGGATGACGAGGACATTCATGAAGTAAACATGATAGGAATCATTGATAACGAATCCATGGAACATCAAGGAATATTTGATGAATGTTTAAGTCAGGATGAGATTGATTTCCTTTGTTCATATGAAGGAAGTTTATCTCCTTGGCTTGAATCCTTTTTAAATTGTTCTTATGATGAAGTCTTAGGTCCAAAAATCAATGAAACCTTTCAAGAAACCACTTTCATGGAGACCACTCCAACTTCCTTCCCTAAATCTGATCAATCCAATCTTGTAGCTGAAACTTCTACATGTGGGGAATCAATCCAATCTGAAACTCTAAAAAAAGAAATTGAACTTGATCCAATGTCCCAATCTTCTGCTGAAATTCCGAACCAACCTGATCTTGAATTGAAGGAACTTCCTGCTACACTCAAGTATGCTTTCCTAGGGGACAATCAAACACATCCTATTGTCATTTCTTCTTCTCTTGAAGATAATCATGAGATGATGCTTTTAGATGTCCTTAGGAAACATAAGAAAGCCATTGGTTGGACCCTGTTTGATATTCCTGGGATTAGCCCACTTATCGGGACTCATAGTATAGTTCTAGAATCTGATTCAAAGCCATGTAATCAACCTCAACGACGACTCAATCCTAATCTCATGGAGGTAGCAAGGAAGGAACTTCTAAAATTGTTAAAAGCTGGTATCATCTATCCCATAGCTGAGAGTGAGTGGGTGAGCCCAATTCAAGTGGTTCCAAAAAAGGCTGGAATCACAGTGATAACCAATGAGGATGAATAGATTCTTCCAACAAGGGTGAGTAGTGGATGGAGGGTCTGCATTGACTATAGGAAGCTAAACTCATTCACCAAGAAGGACCATTTCCCCTTACCATTCATTAACCAAGTCCTTGAGAGAGTGGCAGGTCATGCCTTCTACTGTTTCTTAGATGGGTACTCAGGGTTAATCAAATTGAAGTCTCCCTAGAGGATCAAGGAAAGACTACATTCACATGTCCATTCGGTACCTTTGCCTTCAAACGCACGCCCTTTGGTTTATGCAATGCTCCTGGAACCTTCCAGCAATGCTCCTGGAACCTTCCAGCAGTGCATGATGGGAATCTTCACAGACATGGTAGGGGATTTTCTTGAGGTCTTCATGGATAACTTCTCTATGTTTGGGGATACTTTTGAGAGATGTCTTAGGAATGTAGAGAGTTTTTTCAAGATGTGAAGAAAATAATCTAGTCCTAAACTGAAAAAAATGCCATTTCATGGTTAAAGAGGGACTAGTTCTAGGCCATATGGTCTCAGGTAGGGGGATTGAAGTTGATAAAGCCAAGGTTGACATCATTCGTCACCTTCCATAACCCAAAATTGTCAAGGAAGTGAGGTCTTTCTTAGGACATGTTGGTTTTTATAGAAGATTCATCAAGGACTTTAGTTCAATCTCCCGCCCCCTTTGTGCTCTACTAGTAAAGGATGCTCCATTTTTTTAGACAGAAAGCTGTGAGGGTTCATTATTAACCCTAAAATCCTCTCTCACCTCTCCCCCCATCATGAAATCTCCAAATTGGAACCTCCTTTCGAACTTATGTGTGATGCCAGTGACTTTGCTATAGGATCTGTGTTAGGACAACGTTGTGATAAAACTCCTTATGTCATTTCTTATGCAAGAAAACCCTTAAATGATTTCCAAATCAACTACACCACCACTGAGAAAGAGTTGCTTGTTATTGTGTTTTCCTTATAGAAGTTTAGGTCCTACCTCTTAGGATCCCCCATCACTGTGTTCACTGACCATTCTGTACTAAAATACCTCTTCCAAAAACAAGATGCTAAGGCTAGACTGATTAGTTGGGTCCTTCTCTTACAAGAATTTGACCTCACAATCAAAGATAAAAAGGGCGTTGAAAATGTTGTAGCTGATCACCTCTCTAGGATGGAATTCAAAGACAACTCAAACCACCTTTCTGTGTCTGATTCATTCCCTAATGAACACATATACTCTGTGAGTGACTACCCTTGGTATGCCAACATAGCCAAATTCTTAGTTACATGAGTCATCCCAAAATTCTTAGGGACTCAATATCGAAGGAGATTCCTTTCTTATGTTAGACACTATGTGTTTGATGATCCATACCTCTATAACTTCTGCCCTGACCAAGTCATTAGAAGGTGTGTCCCAGAATCTGAACAAGAGTCCATCCTTAAATTATGTCATAGTGAGGCATGTGGAGGTCACTTTTCCTCTAAGAAAACATCTGCTAAGATTCTTCAGTGTGGTCTCTTCTGGACCAACCTCTCAAGGGACTCCTACACATTTTGTCAAAGCTGTCCTAGGTGTCAACAAGTAGGGTCCATCACAAAAAGGAATCAAATAACACTCACTCCCATCTTAGTGGTTGAAATATTTGACTGTTGGGAAATTTATTTCATGGGTCCCTTCCCAAACTCTAGGGGATACCTCTACATACTCTTATCTGTTGATTATGTCTCAAAATGGGTTGAGGCCATTCCCACTAAGTCTAATGATCATCAAGTTGTGATTCGATTTCTGAAAGAGAATATATTATCTAGATTTGGAATTCCTAGGGTTATAATCAGTGATCGAAGAACCCATTTCTGCAACCGTCCATTCTCTTCACTCATGTCTAAGTATGGGATTTCTCATAAAGTTTCCACTGCATACCATCCTCAAACCAATGGTCAAGCTGAGTTAGCAAATAGGGAGATCAAGAATATTCTTGAAAAAACTGTCAATCCTTCTAGGAAAGATTGGTCTGAGAAAATCTTAGATGCTCTTTGGGCCTATCGAACCGCATATAAAAACATTTTAGAAATGTCTCCATATAGGTTGGTTTATGGTAAAGCATGCCATTTTCTAGTGGAAATTGAGCATAAGGCCTTTTGGGAAATTAAGAAAATGGATTATGACCTCTCATTGGCCGGAACAAAAAGGAAATTAGATCTCAATAAACTAGAGGAATTAAGGATGGAGGCTTATGAAAATTCATGGATCAATAAAGCTAGAGTTCAAGCCTACCAATCTAGGAATATCAAGGTCAAACATTTTGAACCGGGAAAACTTGTGCTTTTGTATAGTTCAAAACTTCATTTACACCCAGGAAAGTTAAGGTCTAGATGGTCAGGTCCTTTCATAGTGCATCATGTATTCCCCCATGGGGCAGTAGAGATTCAAGATCCTACAAGTGGTTACATTTTCAAGGTCAATGGTCAAAGGTTAAAACCATTCATTGAATCATTCAATAAACAGGAAATAGAGGTTGAGTTAACTGATCCAACCTATGAACCAGGAAAAAATTGATAGATTTAGGGTCCATGTCGGGCTAACGACGTTAAAAAAAGCGCTTCATGGGAGGCAACCCATGGTTTTCAATTTTCCTATCATTTTTTTGTTTTAATAAAATTTATATTTTAAATAAGACTAATTAATCATTTTTATATTTAAAAAATAAATAGACTGTTGACCTGTTCTTCTTTTATGAGTATGGATGGGTATGAAAGGGGAGCATCGTATTCATCCGTGTCACGCGGTGTCATCCCTGAGTAATACCTTACCCATAAATTTAAAAGAAGACAATGTATCATTAGTTTGATTTAAAAAACAAAAAAAAACAGAGAAAAACAGAGAAAACCATAAAAATGATGATACTTGAAATTAAATGAGTCGTCGTGTTGTTTGTTTTGTCTGGTTTGTTCTTCTTTGTATGGTTCAGGGACTATTTTGGGTGATACATGTTCAATCAAGGAGGTTCCTACATCCCCTAAGAGATCAAAGGACTAATTTGGAGCAGTAATAACTTCAACTTCAACCACCAGGTGACTTCATTCCATGATCCTCATATTTAAATTTCCTTTTTGAAATTCCCTTATCTGTCTCTACTCCTTCTAAATTTTCATTTCTTGAAACACTAGGGACAGTGTTGTTTTAAGTTGGGGGGGAGATGAAATACAAAAAATTGCTTTTGTGAAAAAAAATGATAAAAAAAATGTGTAAATGGAAGGAAAAATTCCTTTAACTTTGAACGTTGTAATACACATTGCACACTTTGAAACTGAATATCAAATAATTTAGCATGCCCTGATTCTGATTTTAATCCTTGTATAATTTCATGAGCATATATTTTGTAAATTGTGGTTGTCCAATGTGATATTTCATCGTTTATATTTTCATCCAAATAAAAAAAAACCACAATGTACGTCCTTTGGATAGTGGGGTATTAGTTTGAGTTCATGGGGTCCCCCAAATAAATAGCATAGGTTTGGTGATCATTTTAGTTTTAATAAGAGTATTCAATAAAAAATTAAAAATAATAATAATAAATTTGCACGTAGAGCAATGAAATGACCTAATGCGTGGCTTTCGGCACTTGGGGATCGTGACTCCATAGTTGTCTAGCCCAGAGTTACTAATTTTATCTCTATTTTTGGTAATTTGAATTTGTTTTTGACTGAGTTAACTCAAGATGATTCCCAATTATGTGGGCTTCACTTGGTTCCCTAAGGTCTTTGAGTCTGGGAGTCATCAGCAAAGTCTCGCTACAGGGGTTGACTCTTTTGAGTGCAACTTCAATTACCATGGAAAAATTGAAAAAAAAACAAAAAAACAACAACAAAAAAAACAAAAAAAAAACAATAAAAAAAACAATAAAAAAATGAAATACTCATCTTAATATTGAAATTTGATTCCACCTAGCGCTTCCGTCATTTCCCCCTTGAATAAAGATGAACCCCCATGTCTATTGTGATGCACAACACATCCTCATACTTAATTGATATTGGATGAAATATGGAAATGAATTTGAACAGAGGAATGAGCTTGGGATTAGGATCTGCTTATGAAACTATCTTGTATTAAAATATTTTGATGGGTTTCATGATTGTTTGGTATATGGGTTTTTGGTGATCATTGTGTATTAAAATGTTTTTGGAAAAGGCAATTCGAATTTCATATTGTTGAGATATATTTTGCTCGGGACTAGCAAAACTCAAGTTGGGGGGTGTGATTAGCCACTAAATGAGGCTAATATTCATTGTTAATATACATAATATTCATGTTATTTATTATTCATAAATACCATTTTAGTGTATTTTACACTTTGAACATCATTTCACATTATGATTGTAATACCTTCTTAAAATGCACTATTATGTGGTACATTTTTGAACATCATTTGAAGTACCCAATGAGTCATCTAATTTTAAGGAATCTAATTATACATATTTTAATTTGATATTATTTTGAACTGGATATTCACTTAAATATGAACATTTTTCATTAAAGGATCAATGAAAGATTCATAAAGAATGATGGAGATATTTGGCAATGAAAGGAAACAATTCTGGAGAAGGCAGATTGGACACCATCCCACTGATGAGAATGTGGGGCCCAACATATAGACCCAATAAAGCCCAAATTTCATGGTATGATATAATACATATAGATAAACAAATAATTCTTCAGGATACAGAGCTCATTAGGTCTCCATTGTGGTCATTTAGGCGGCCCAAGTTAGAGATAAAATTCTGGGCCAGATTCTACGTCCCAGAAAAACATCCCACTAATATAATCATATCTCCGAATATACAACTCAAAATTGGCCCAAATTTTACAGGAGGTTATAAGAAATCTGGGGCTACATTTTCTTCTTCTATGGATCACTCTTATTCGGCCATCTATAAGGTCTTACAATCGCTTCTATTCGGTAGATGAAAGATGGATGCCACCTCGGGTCAAGGGTGGAAAAATCAACTCTTCCTCAACTTTCCACCCACCTATAGCCTACCATAATCATGTGGGAAGTTTTGTACTGTTGGAGGCTCGACCCAAGGCTCCCAAAATTCTTATTTAAGGCAGTGGTGTTGGAGGATTTTATCATCTTTGAGCTTTCTTTCATTGTAATGTTATGATGTGGTTTTGTTGTCTCAAATTTGTCTCCCACATGTAAGTTGTTTTAATTCATCCTTTTTTCTTAATAAAGTTATTCTTATCTTATTATTATGTTCTTATACTTATCACTTTGATACCTTTGGTTCAAGGTATGAACTTTTTCATACCAAACCTTGTGAGATTATCACACAACGATTGAGTGATTGTTATTTTAGTGTCTTTTTTTTTACTTCTCCATTTCTTCCCTCATGAGTCTACTTTCTGCTTCCATTGAAACCATAGAATAAATGGAGGGATAACCCACTTATGGGTTGATACAAGGGAGTACCAAGGGGATGGATTGGATGTTATTTATCACCTCATTAATGTATAATCACTTCTTTAATTGAGATTTTTATTTGATGATTTTTAAACTCCATCGTCCTTGTTAAAATTATGGCCACACACTTCAAGTGCTAATACGAACCTTTACCTTGAAGTGCTCAAAACTTTGATCCTTCAAGTGTATAGGTGATTAGTATTAAAGGGTGTAGGTTTTAAACCAGTAAGTGATGATGTTGTTTTATCTCCTTAAATGAACCCATCTAAAATATAAGAAATTGAAATCATTGAAAAGGAAATATGTCCAATCCACCCCGAGCGATAACCTAGGATCAACTCATTATTTTAAATTGAATTTACTTAAATCTATTAGTGATCCTTTAAACCCATCTAAAATCAACCCAAGTTGGACACTTCATATCCAAAAATAGTCCTTAGAATGTGCGTGTCTATAGGTTACTTCTTAGGTCTCTGTGGATTCGACAACCCAAGCTAGACTACAAGGACCGTTCTACCTTCATATCTTGGGTAAATTTGAGCGAGAATCACTAGGCGTGTTTTAAAAGTGGGTGCCCTAGACCCAACTTTATCCATACTTTTTTATTACCATATCATGTGTACAATTAAATATACATGATGTATACTTACCATTATAGTGTAGATATCTTTGCATTCACTATTTAATGGTAATGTATAGAGATTAATTGTCGTATCAAAAATTTATACAGTAGATCTCATGCTATAATGAGAAACTTGAGATACTATGACATTAATATTAAACATATGTCTTATGGTCCAGATACATCATACTGGATGGACACAGTTGATGTCTAACTTTCAGGTGTTGGAGGTTCATAATCATTGAGACTTATTCTCATGGAGTTCACAATTGGTGATCTCTAGTAGCCCAGATCATGATGATAGACTCGCCAACAGGAAAAACACATGTTTTGAGTGTCATTGGTTGTTCCTACCTATAGACATGTGTATTGGTATACTGTCTGGAGATCATTATCAATGTGCATCATTTGATCACTTACTTTAATACAAGGTAAAAACCATAATATTGAAATTGTGGTGAGGTAGCTTGTGTTGGATGTGTCATTGGTGGTATGATATTGGTTGAATGGTTAATATAGTATTTTTCACTTCCAATTTGAGGAAGTAATATATCTCGGGTCTAGTTGATCAGAATGGTAGTACCTTCATAACTCTTTGGCCAATCCAGTCAGGGGTAAATTCATCCAGTTAGATCAACAAATAATAAAGCAAGAAATAATGATGACATAATTGTGTGTCTTGATTTATGAGATATGAAAGACAAAGAGATTATATTTCACAGTGTATGTTCGTAGGTTAGTTGTTGTTTTTATGACTACTCATTATCTATTTAGGGGTCTTGATGTGCTGCTAAACTCCGATCTTGGTCTGTAAATACTATTCACTACTATCGAGATAAGGGCATAGAGGGTCACAAATAATGATGTATTCAAGAATATACCCTATTTTGGAGAATAGGGATATTGGACATTTTCACAACACGTCCAACGGAGCCCGTAGTGTGACTACCCCAAGCCCACCTTCCGAAGGCCAAGGGCTGGTGACTAGCGTCGAAGGCATCAACTTCCAAGTGGGAGGCATTTTCCTAAGTACTTATATGCACACACATTCTCAACCAAGTCCCACATACTAAAAAGGAAACACGTATCACTAAAATAAGCTGAGTACAAGTACAACTAATACAAGTGGTCCAGAATACAAACCCAACAAAGAACTAAAAACAAAAAAGTATAAAAAGGAAACTTTGATGGCCATTCGCAGAAAATCCCACATGATCATGAGAGTAGTGTAGCTACTAGAAGCTGAAGTAGAACGTCCTGTCCACCCGATCCTAATAGGCCCCATCTGGTCCTAGTCCACCAAGTCCACCGTTGTAGCATCAGTCGGTCATGTCTCCCTGAGCACCTCTGGGTCCTGGTCCACCAAAGTCTCTGTCGAAACGTCGATCATCTACACCAGTCACAACACGTGCGAGCAAAGCCCGTGCAGGGGTGAGTAACAAAGTACTCAGTAGGGACCCCAAAAAAAGGAAAAACCGCACAACAATCCTCAAAGTAAAGCATGACGGACAAGACATCTCACACTAGGTATACATTTAGGGTAGTGATAAAAGAATCATTAGCCACATCACCAAACACCTCGGCTGTTGGAGAATTCCTCCTCTATCAAGTACAGTGGGTCTGCCAAGTCAAACAGAAGTGCTTCCCATTAACCTTGGACTTCTTAGGTACACCTCCTCATCATGTACTGTGGGCCTGAAAAGTCACACAAAAGTGATTCCCATTAATCTTGGACAACTAAGGTACTCCTCCTTGTCACGTACCGTGGGCCTACAATGTCATACAGAAGTGATTCTCACCGTGGACCTATAAATTCACACAGAACTGCTTCCCACTGGGCCATAGTTGAGTCTCATAGAGTCGAAATTCAGCAGTCTTCAAGTCTTATCCAACCGCAGGGTTCCTTACGTAGTGCGCCTGGGAGAACCGATCATCAAGTCATTCGTCGCATCTTAACTTCCATGAAAGACTCTTCGGGTCTCAGCCAACCGTGGTCAGGCAACCAAAACTCACCAGCCATCCATCCTGCCCTGATGCGGGCCACCCCTCCACGTTAGAGGTTTAAAAAACATAGGAGGTTCGTGGATTTCAGTTTAATCGAAAAATGATAATTTCAATCCTGAATGATGAAAATCCCAAAAAAAGTTACCCTCCCACATAAATGCACGATTCACGGATCAACCTATTCATGGGTTGATACACATTCATCATTTCTAAAAAATAATGGGGAATAACTTTAAATAAAATAATCCCTACCTCTTTGACATTCATTGGCGCAATGTTATGTCCTCGAGGTTTTAAGACGTCGACGTCGTTTGTTGCTTCCAACTCCATTCTTTGAGGTGCGTCGAAGATGTTTGATGTTCATCGGCTTTTGTCATTATTCTCTAGAGAGTAAGTTCATCGGAGGTTTGTCAAAGAATCCTTGTAGTTTAATTCCCCATTCCACCAACGCATCAACCAAAATAAAAGGAAAACACGTCGCAACATTTATGTTACGCTGCGATGTCGCGTCGTTACATTGTTTCATTTATGAAACAACATCATTATTACACGTCATTAAAGCATCATTACACTATGAGTTAATGATCCATTAATGAGAATCATCAATGCGCATCATCGCTGCACCACAGCGTCACCTTCCGCCGCTCACCAGATGAGAAAATAAAATAAAATAATTTTTTAAAGTTATTTTATTATTTTCCGAAAAGTCAAAAAATTAACTTTTCTATTTGGCCCTTGACGGCCGAAGTTAAGTCCTTTCTAAAAGAATCTCGGTGATCTGAGTTCAACAGTGACCTTATATTTTCAATCTGATCACCGTTTCAAAAGATATAAAAACCCGCTCGCACGTTTACTGAACGTACCTAAAAAAAGTTCAAAATTCTGTTTCGGGCTCACCAAGCCTCGGAATCACGTGTCGTTAGAGCATATAGTCTTGAAATAATTCCATATTCTAATATAAAAAAAATCACAGAATTTATGAGACATTACATTCTCCCCACCTTAGGGCTTTACGTCCCCAAAATCCAAAACAAAGACTAATCAAACTGATAGGGGTACTGAGCACAAATCTGAGCCTCTCACTCCCATGCGCTCTCATAGAGATTCTCATGATTCCACCAAACTCACACAAGAGGAATCAATCACCCATGTAGGACCCAATCCTATCTATCCACTATCTCCACTAGGAACTCCACAAACGTCGCCCCATTGTCAATGTCCAGCTCACCCCATTCGATGACGTGCGATGGATCATGAACGTACCTCCTCAGCTGCGACATGTGGAAAACATCATGCACCTGGTGCATCTGTGGGGGAAGATCTAGGTGGTATTCCACCTCACAAAATCTACTCAGGATATGAAAAGGTCTGATGAACCTCATAGATAGCTTTCCACCCCAGCCAAATATCCGCAATCCTCGTTAGGGTGAGACCCGAGGGAATACGTGATCGCCCTCCTCAAACTCCAAGGGTCTTTGTCTCCTGTCATCAGATAACTTATACCTACTTCGTGTGGTCTACATTTGCTCCTGGATGATCTGCACCTTCTCGGTGGTAGCCTGTACCAACTTTGAACCCACGAGTGCCGACTCCCCAGGGTCTGTCCAGCATAGGGTTGATCTGCAAGGCCGCCCGTACAAGGCCTCAAATAGTGTCATGCGAATGGTGGAGTGATAGATGTTGCTGTATAAAAACTCCACCAGTGGTAGGTGTTCCTCCCAACTACGACCAAAATCCAGTATGAAAGCATGTAGCATATCCTCCAAGGTCTATATGGTCTGCTCCATCTGACCATCCGCTAGGGGTTAAAAGTTGTGCTCAAGCGCAGCTGCATCCTGAATGCCTCCTGTAATCCCCTCTATTGCCGAGATTTAAAGTGAGTGTCGCGATCTGAGACGATCATCTAAGGCACCCCATGAAGTCGCACTATCTCCTGGACGTAGAGGCATCCCAAGCCCTCTACCAATCCCTGCTCTCGAATGGGTAGGGAGTGAGCCGACTTGGTGAGTCGTTAAACGATCACCCAGATAAATTTGTGGCCCTTGGATGTATGTGGTAACCCCATCAAAAATTCCATCAAGATACCATCCCATTTCCACTCTGGTACCTCAAGTGGCTAGGCCAATCCTGCTGGAACCTGATTCTCGGCCTTCACTTGCTGACAAGTGAGGCATCGTGAAATAAACTTGGCCATCGCTTTCTTCATCCCTGACCACCAGTACTGACATCGAAGGTCTTGGTACATCTTTGACACTCCAAGATGTACCTCCAAAGGGGATGCATGGAACTCCCTCACCCCCCCCTCAATGTCACTGGCACTATGGTGCACCCTCTAAAAAGGGTGGTGTGCTCCCCACCTATCAAAAATCCATCAGGAGCCCGTCCTGAGGATAACTGAGAACGTCGGGTCTTGCGGTCAACATCCACCACCTGTGTATCCATGAATCTCTGTAAGAGTGGGGGAGTAACAATCATTGACTAAAGGTAATCAACTTCACCATCATCCATGAAGGATATCTGCATCGCGACCAACTGCTCTGTCGCCTCACTCATTAGCTACAAACCGGTTCTCCTACTGACCATGTTTTCAACCACATTCCCCTTTCCAGGAGTATAGAATATCTCAAAGTCATAGTCCCAGAGTAACTCTAGTCATTGTCGTTATCTCAGGTTTAGGTTCTTCTAGGAGAAGATATACTTGATACTCTTGTGATTGGAGTAAGCTGTAAACCGTTCACCCATCAAGTAGTGTCGCTACATCTTCAAGTAAAAGACCATTGCTGCTAACTCCAGGTCATAGTTTGTGTATTTATATTAATGATATATCAACTTTCATGAGCCGTAGGTGATTATTTCTCACTCCTGTGTCAGGACACAACCCAGTCTGATCCCTAATGCGTCACAATAAACTACACACCCAACACACTCCTCTGGTAGTCTCAAGATGGGGGAACTAGTCAGTCTCTGCCTCAGGTCCTGGAAACTCTGCTGACATTTCTCCATCCACACGAAGGGCTATACCTTCTGTGTTAAAGCCGATAAGGGTGATGCTTCTCTGGAAAAGTCAGGCACGAACCTCCGATAGTAACCATTCAACCCCAAGAAGCTCCGCACCTCAGTCACACTCCTGGGTGGATCCCAAGAAAGCACTGCCTCTATCTTCTACAGATCTACTACAACCCCATCCTTTGAGATGACGTGTCCCAAAAAGTGGATCTCCCGTATCCAAAACTGACACTTCGAGAGATTACCATAAATATGGTTCTCTTGGAGTGTATATAGGACTATCTGTAGGTGTGTAGCCTACTCCTCCTCTGATACTGAGTACACCAAGACGTCATCAATGAAGACCACAACAAACCGATCAAGGTAAGGCTGGAATATCCTATTCATGAGTCCCATGAACATTGCTGAGGTGTTGGTCACACGGAAAGGCATCACCAGGAACTCATAGTGCCCATAACAGAACCTGAAGGATACCTTTGGTATATCCTCATCTCGTACCCAAATCTAGTGATAGCCTGATCTGAGGTCTATCTTCGAGAACCACTTCACCCCTTCAGCTGGTCGAAGAGATCATCGATTCTTGACAGTGGATACTTGTTCTTCACAGTCACCTAGTTCAGGCACCGGAAGTCCACAGACAACCTCAAAATCCCGTCTACCTTCTTGGCAAAAAGCACCGGGGCTGCCCATAGTGAAACGATGGGCCTTGCGAACCCATTCTTATGCAAGTCCTCCAGTTGTACCCTTAGCTCACGAAGCTCTGCAGGAGCCATCCGATATTCCAGTGTGGATATCAGTGTTTTCCTGGGGTACAAATCGATGCAGAAGTCTACCTCCCTACCAGGAGGTAGTCCCACAACATCCTCAAGAAAAACATCCTCGTACTCTTCCACCACTACAGGAAAACTTGGACTCCTCTCATCCATTTCAACAAGGGTGAGTCTATCCAACTGGTGAGTGATCGGTTACACCCTCCTCTAAGAAAGTTGTTTCTGCACTGTAAGGCTTTCCTTCTCACCAGTTAAGGAAAACATGGTCCCATATCTGTGGACACACCGCACTATATTCCTAAAATAGTTGATCTGAGCATGGAATGTGGATAACCAATCCATACCCAAGATGACGTCGTAAGGCCTCGATGCCACTACTAGGAGATCCCAACCAAATCTCTCACCTCCTAGAGTAAGCTCATACTATCGACACCAGTGTGTAATCATCGAATCCCCTCCCGTAGGAGTGTCTAGCTGTAAGGATCGATCCAACGACTCCACCGGAATCTCTGAGCTTCAAACGAGAGTCGTGGTAAGGAAAGAGTGAATAGCACCTGTGTCTATAAGAACTGAAACTAGGGTGGAGAAGATAAAAATCGTACCTCAGATCATCTCTGGAGCATCATGGTCATACGCCTCCACTGCCTGAAGTTGTGCTCGCCCCTGTCTGCCTACTCCCTGAGGTCGGGGTGGAACACCTAGGGGTGGTGGCGATAAAACCTCAAACCGTCACCCACCGCTTTATAATCAGACCGCTCCCCTACCACGTCCACTACCCTGTGAACCTCCTCGCTCGAACTATTGCCTCTGCCTCGGTGGCCCCTCAACTGTCTGCTGGTCATCTGTATGGCGGGTCGGGTAGTCATGTGCCATGTGTCCCTACCCACTCCACGAGAAGAATATCATAGTTCCCGGCTGACTCCCTCTCATCTGGGAACCCCACATTGTCGACCATGAGTCTTGGGGCCTTACTCTAAAAGACCTGGTCTTCTTGGGCCATCGCATCTGTTGTCTTCTATCTGCTGAAGACTCTATCACCTGGGTCTCGTGGTAGCTATAGGTATGGGAACCTGCTCTGCCAAAAATCTCACTACCAAAAGGGCTCGCTCCAGCACCCCAGCCTGAGTAAGGATGCTGAGAGAAAACACTGATTCCATGATCTCCCACCTGAGACCCTACTCAAAGGCTCGAGCCATGAATAAAGGGTATCACATCATATCTGTTGAGTAATGAGAAAGCTCGGTGAACCTCACTGAGTACTTAACCACCATCACGCAGCCCTTATGTAGGTGAAGCAGCTCCTGAATGTGCACAGAGTGCAATGTCATGGGGAAAACTCCTCCTGGAAAAGTTGCTCGAAGTCTGCCCAGGTGAGGGTTGCCTCATTGCACGTCTGGGTGGTCAAGCTCCACCATCTCCCTGTCAAGCCCTGTAAAAGACTCGCTGCCAAGATTACCACCTGTTCAGGAGGTGTCCTTAATAAGCAGAACACTTGCATCACTTCCTCCAACCAGTCCTCAGTGACCTGATGATCTGTCTCTCCCATAAACCTGAGAGGTCTCTACCTCTAAAACTCGTGTAGGGCACTGAGTCTACGCACGTCCTCTTCCAGAACCAATGGGAGTAGATGATGACCATCGGTTGGTGGTATCACTGGTGCACCACTTGGTGGGGTCATCTCTGTATCTGGTCCCTAAACGGACGCCTCATCACTAGGCGAGTTGTCCTCACGACCTCATATCAAGATCCTAGTTAGTCATCTATGTGGAGGCATCCTGAGATAGATCAAGATGTACCATGGTTAGAAGGGTATACCTGGTGAGATGAATTTTATTCAAAAGAACACAAGGAGACACTTATGCAACCAGTGTTTTCATGTATAGAGCTGAAAATTAGAATTCAAGGTCCTTGTGTATGGATACGTCGGTCGCTGCACCAACACTAGACTCCCCGAATCTGGAAGTTGGACTCGAAAAACTTAACACTGTTGCCCCAAAACAAAACACAGACTCCCTGTCTTTGTGGTAGGACCAACCGTCCTTTGATACCACTTTGTTATGACCTGTCCTCTAGGGCCCATGCCGTGACTACCCCAAGCCCACCTCCCAAAGGCCAGGGGCTGGTGACTAGCATCGAAGGCGTTAACCTGCAAGTGAGAGACATTTGCCTGAGTACCTACACACACACACACACTCAAACAAGTCCCACACACTAAAAAGGAAACACTATCACTAAAACAAGCTGAGTACAAGTACAACTAATACAAGTGGGCCAAAATACAAACCCAACAAAGAACTGAAAATAACAAAGTACAAAAAGGAAACTCTGATGGCCATCCATGGAAAACCCCACCTAATCATGAGAGTAGTGTAGCTACTAGAAGATGAAGTAGAATGTCCTATACACCCTATCCTATTGGGCCCTGCCTGGTCCTATCCCACCAAGTCCACCGTCATAGTTTCTGTTGGTCCCATATCCATGAGCACCACTGGGTCCTGGTCCACCAAAGTCTCTGTCGAAACGTAGTTTATCTGCACCAGACACAACACTTGAGGGCGAAGCCCGTGCAGGGGTGAGTAAAAAATTACTCAGTAGGAACCCCAAAACAAAAAGGAAATACCACACAAAAATCCTCAAAGTAAAGCACGACACACAAGACAACTCACACCAGGTATACATTTAGGGTAGTGATAGAAGAATCATCAGTCACATTATTGAACAACTAGACTGTTGGAGAACTCCTCCTCTATTGAGTACAATGGTCCTTCCAAGTCACACATAAGTTCTTCCTACTAACCTTGGACTACTTAGGTACACCTATTCATCGCGTACCTTGGGCCTACAAAGTCACACAGAAGTGATTCCCACTAATCTTGGCCAACTGAGGTACTCCTCCTCGTCGCATATCAGGGGCCTGCAAAGTCACAAAGAAGTGATTCCCATCATGGGATTGAAAATTCACATAGAATTGCTTCCCACTAGGACATAGTCGAGTCTCACAGAGTCAAAATTCAGCAGTCTTCATGTCTCAGCCAACCACAGGGTTCCGTACGTAGCGCACCTGGGAGAACCGTTCCTCAATCCATTTGTCACAACTCAACTTCCATTAAATACTCATCAAGGAATTCTAAAATTTCCTCCTCATCGAGAGGGCCCCAACGCTGCAAACGACTCATCAATCAGACGCTCGGTTTGCAAGTTATTAGTGTTTTAGTATACAGGGACTGGTTGCGTCTGGGTCTGGTCCGACCCAGTCGGACAGACCCGGGGATCCCATATACCCCAGTTTAGTTTGACCAACCTGACCTAACCTGGTTCGGGTTTGGTTCATTCTAGTCAGGCCTGGCCAGTGGGCCAAGCCCAATGGGCCTTGCTGGACTTAGCCCAGTTTGGCCGAGGGTCCAGCCCATCGGGTCACCCGGTGACCCGGTCTAGTCCGGCCCAGCCCGAAGGGCGCAGATCCGGACTGCCGAAAAGGGTCCGGCCTGCCGGCGTGGGTCCGTCCTGCTAGGCCGCAGGTCTATCCCGCTGGGCCACAGGTCCGACCCACTAGGTTGCGGGTCCGGGCGACTGGACACATGAATCAAGAAATTTCATACTCCATGTCAAGATGCTATCTGCTCTGGATGAAACTGACTCACCCGCACGGGTTTAATCATATCATAGTTAATGCATCTCGATTAGGAATCAGTTCCTCCCCTTTTCATATGTCAGAACTTTATCACACATCAAAAACCAAGGTAAAACAACTCATCTCATATAAAACAAGGTTTAAACACCACATCACAAAGAAAAATAGAGAAAGGAAAATCTCAAAACAACTTCAGGTACTGGGAATGCATCTATGAATCTCACTCCCAAGTACTCTCATCCTGGACACCGTGCCTCCACAACACATAAACCAAAGGAATGGTCTGCCCACACAAAAACTTCTCTTAAAGATCCTGAATCTCTACCAGCCACTCCACAAACATCACATCATCTTCGATATCTAACTCTCCCCAGTCAATGACATGAGAGTCATCATGAAGATGCCAATGAAGCTGAGAGATGTGAAAGACGTCACAGATAATTTCTAACTGTGGTGGAAATTCCAACTAATAATCCACCTTTCCAACTCATCCCAACACCTTAAAGGGTCCAACGAACCTGGAAGAAAGCTTACTCTCTCTACCAAACCTCCATTGCCCACATTGAGGGGAAACCTTCAAGAACACATAGTCCCCAACCTCGAACTCCAAGGGCCTCCTAAGATCAACATAAGACTTATTATCGTCCTATGATTCTCTCATCCTCTCATGAACAAGCTAAACCTTCTCTATCGTGCTCTGCACCACATCGAGACTAAGAATAGATGTCTCCCCAACCTCCATCCAGCACAACAAATAATGACACGGTCTCTCATACAAAGCCTCAAACCGGGCCATGCCAATGGAAGAGTTATAGATATTATTATAATCAAACTCCACCAAGGGTATGTGTCGTACCTAAGATCCACCAAAGTCTAAGACACACGCTTGCAACATATCCTCCAACGTCTTGATAGTCCGTTCTGTCTGCTGATCTGTATGAGGATTGAAAGTAGTGATGAGGCATAACTGAGTGCCAAAATCATGCTAAAATACCCTCCAGACTTCTGAGGTAAACTGTGCATCCTAATCTGAGACAATGGACCTTGGAACTCCATGAAACCACACTACTTCATCTATGTACCTCTTATCCAAGGCATCCACTACGCCCGACTCCTTGATCGCTAAGATGTGAGCTGATTTTTTCAACTAATCCATGATCAACTAGATAGCATCACAAACTCCCTAGGATATGGGTAAACCTATGAAAAAATCCATTAAGATGTCATCCCATTTCCACTTGGGAACATCCAATGGTTTCAACAAACCACCAAGGACACGATGCTCATCCTCTACCTATTGGAAAACCAAGCACTTATCCACAAACTCCACCACTATATGTTTCATTTCGGGCCACCAAAACTGCTTCCTTAAGACATGGTACATCTTGGAAACTCCTGAGTGTACTGCCAAAGGTGAGTTATGAAAATCAAGAAGAACTCCCTTGCGCATAACCACAAGAATAAACAAATTCCCATGAAACAAAATTTGGTTTCAACTATCTTCTAACCACCCCTACAGAGCATCACCATGACCAACATGATTGTGCATCACCTTTTCCTTAGAGTCTTCCCACTAAGACTCTTCCACCTGTTTAATCAGAGAAGATTGCACCGTTATCTGAAACAAATATCCTTTACCACCATCCACTCTTGAATCCAAGTGAAAAGATGCCAAATATTCCATCACTTTCAACGCATCTATAGATTCCCAAAAAATCTCCTTCCATGACTTTATGCTCAAAGCATTGGCCATGGCATTCCCCTTTCCTGAGGTTTAGGAGATCTCAAAATCATAGTCCTGAAAAACTCCATACACCTCCACTATCGCAGATTCAGGTCACGCTGGAAAAAGATATACCTCAAGATATTTTGATATGTGAAGACCAAAAAGCACTCCTCAATGAGGTAATTCCACCCCAACTTTGCACAAACACAACAGCTTATAGTTCTATATCGTGGGTGGCACAGTTATGCTCATGAGGATGTAACTTCTTAGAGCCATAAGAGATCACTACCTTCTGCTGCATCAGTACACATTCCAATCCTAGACAGGAAGCGTCACAAAACACCTCAAACATTACCCCTTCCTCAGGAAACTGTATCACTGGGGCACTGACCAACTCCCCCTTCAGGTAACCGAACATTGCATGACACTGATCAATCCACAAAAAATCTTGTTATTTCCTAGTTAAATCCATCAATGGGGCTGCAACTTGAGAGAAATCAGGTACAAACCTCTGATAATAGCCTGTGATACCAAGAAAATTGTGAACATCTGTCATGTTCTTGGGTGTTTCCCAAGAAAAAACTGCTTCAACTTTCGATGGGTTTATTGCCACACCCTACTGAGACACCACATGCCTAAGGAAAATCAACTCTCATGTTTAGAACTTACACTTGGACAACTTTCCATAGAGCTGGTGGTGTCAAAGAACCTATAAGATAGTTTTGAGATGCTCGACATTCTCCTCATTTGAATTTGAGTAGATCAAGATGTTATGGATGAATACGACAACGAACCAGTCTAGGAACCCATGGAAGACGGAGTTCATGAGGCCCATGAATACAGATGGTGTGTTTGTAACACCAAATGACATGACTACAAAATCAAAGTGCCCATACCTACATTTGAAGGCAGTCTTTGAGATATCACCCTTCATCAACCTTAACTGGTGATATCCAGAACGCAGACCGATCTTAGAAAACCAACTCACCCCTCTCAGCTGGTCGAAGAGATCATCTATTCTTGGAAGAGGGTAACGGTTTTTTATCGTCACCTGATTCAACCTATGGTAGTCTATGCACATCCTCAGACCACCGCCCACCTTCTTTGTGAACAACATTGGGGATCCCCACAATGACACACTAGGTCATATAAAACCCTTCTTCATCAGATCATAAATCTTAATCCTCAACTATCACAACTCATAAGGTGACATTCGATAAGGATCCATTGAAATCGGAGAAGCACCAGGTTGCAAGTCTATCTCTAACTCAACATCGCGTCGAGGGGGTTGCGTCACAACCTCCTCAAGGAAAAAAATCCAGGAACTCCCTAATGACTCTAGGAACATCTACTATCCCAGATTCCACTAATTCTATTGATAAATCAGCCAATAAGGAAAGAAAGGGCTACACACACTGATTGCCCACCTGAAAACTCCGCTCACCGATGAAAACCATACGCTAACCATCCACATCTGAAAACATGAATCTCCTCTAGAATCAGTCGATAATAGCATTTATAGAATACAAATATTTTATGTTTAGAATGATATTGAGTGGATGTATATGTATCAAGAAGATATCCCCATGGGACTGATGTGGTCCCATCATTAGTCTGGACCCCCAACACACATCAAACAAGCTAGTTTGGATTTCAACTGGCGTACTCAACACTAGGGGAACATGAAGCCTCTCTATGTCTAGTACCAGATCATGGGATAGAGTGGGTGAAATAAAGGAGTAAGAATATCCTAAATAAAACAAGGGACAGAAAATGGTTCTAAACAAATTGAGCGTACCTCTGACAATCTCTGAACCTGCTGTCTCTGCTACGTGTAATTGACCATGCCCAACTCCTCTACCTCTCTACTGACGACCGCCTCCTAGGAAATGCTCAGGAAGCATTCCCTAAACACGGGGAGCATCCTGAGGTCAGCCTCTACCTACTCTATCTCCCCTCGGTGGAGAAAATAACCTGCTACCCCTACTGCTGGAAGGGTCTCATCAGTAACATCTGATGAGGCTGACGCTGACACTACTGGAAATGAAAGGTATACCAATGGTTAAAAACCATTGGTATAGGATGTAAAAACATTGGTATAAATTATACCAATGGTTTTACAAACCATATCCAAGTAATCCGTGACAATAGACATATACCAATGGTTTCAAAGAAACCATTGGTATATGTGAATAAATCTATACTATACCAAAAGTTTTATGTAAACCATTGGTATAGAGATGAGATAAGGTTTTTTACAATGGTTATAAGAGAACCATTGGTAAAAAGTGCATACAGAACCTATACCAACGGTTTAAAACCGTTGGCATAGGCTTTACTCTACAATTCACACAGCAGCCTGCTGCTCTGTGTGCTGCTATGTGAATTGTACAGTAGGAAATTATATAATCAATTATGAATACAATAAGGATACATAATTTAATAATCAATTATGAATACGATACAATAATAAATTATGAATACAGTACATTAAAAACTGAATACGTAATTATATGTGATACATAATTAAGAATACATACAAAATTGCATTTTGTATAACACATACACGAATGAGTTCAGAAATTATAATCTAATAACCCAAAATAAGGAAATGAATAAATGAATTCAACCAAAAACAAATATAATATCCCATGGTTTGGGGCGGGTGTCTTTGAACTTAGTGATGATGATAATGGGTGTGTATCAATCACTACCACAAAACAGGGCAAGGGAAGCGCCACCCTTTATCAGTGCTAAACAGAAAGTTCTGATAAAGGGGTATGCCTTTATCAGCGCTAGTTAAAAGCACTGATAAATCTAACCTTTATCAATGCTAAAATAAGCGCTGATAAAGGTATACCCTTTATCAACGTCTTTTTTTTAGTTCTGATAAAAGGGTACATTTATCAGCACTTATTTTAGCGATGATAAAAGTTTTTATTCTTAATTTATATAAAATTATAATATTTATCAGTGCTAAAATAAAAGCGCTGATAAAACATACCTTTATTAGCGCTTTCAATGAGCGCTAATAAAGGTTCCAGCGGTTTCCATTTAATAACTCTAACAGGCCCTCCTCTCTCGCACGCGGTAAAGATTTCGCAGAGGCTGAACCAGGACCCTCTTCCGCTGTGACTTCTCCTCCTCGTTCTCCTCCTATTCCACATCCTCGTCTTCCTCCTCCTCCTCCTCCTCCTCCTCCACCACCACCGCTGTTGGGTTTTTCTCTTCCACCGCTGCCTCCGAGCCGTTGGGTTTTACTCCTCCGCCGCGACCGCCACTGCCTCCGCCGCCACTGGTCAGTGTAGGAGTATTTTTCCTTCTCTTAGGTTAATTTAAATGAGAAATGATGATCCTTGAATGATTATGATGACTTATAGTTTTTTTATAAGTGAGTTGAACCTATGTATGGGTAGTTGGGGCAAGAGTGAGAGACCAGGTAGTGAGACCCTTATATTGTAGGTTGTTTTAGATAGCGGGTGTGTGAGAACCTATAGTAAGTGGTTGGTTTGGTTCACTAGATGATGTGTGTTTTGAGGTGGGGATAAGAGTGGCACCCATGGGATAAGGATTGTGTAAGAATTGATGTAAGGGGTTTGTGTGAGATCCCAGTGGTCGTTAGCATGTGACTCAGGATGGTAGCGAGTTAGTGAGTTTTGGTGGTTGGGGGAGACTAATGAGTGGGGTTATCTTGGTGTTATGAATACCTTAGATACATAAATCCAGGGTAGATTCTTTGACATGAGGGATTGATTCATATTAGGTGTTATCAATTTTATAGTGAAGGAATGGTCATGCCTTGGATTTGTATAAGGGAAGCACTCTCTATTCTTGAGTTTTGGTGTTATGAATGGGTTGAGGGACATGATCATTTGGATTTCTAACCCTATTGATTTATAGCATGGTTTTAATGTGACCATCACTATTGAACCTATATGGATGGGTTTAGGGTAATGAAGCATGGGTATATTCCTTTGGTTATGGAATAATGTTGGGTAACTGGTGATCATGTGGTGAGTTTTGGAATGGTGTGATGTTAAGATTGGAAAAGAGTACCATGGGTGTCCCATTGGAAATATGTGCATTCCCCATAATTTTTGTCAAGATGTACGGGTAGGATCATTGAGTTTGAATAGGGATATGATCCTAATCACTAGATACCACGTGTTGTGTTGAAAAGATTGTACCATGAAGTTTAAAGTCATGCGATTAGGATGTATGTGTTGTGAAAGGTGTGATAACAGAGGATTGATTAGGGCTTACTCATTTGGAATATGCTATCTAGAATAAACTTGGGGATTATACCTAGTAAGGAGGACCTATTGGTCAGGGCTTACCCATTGTATGTTCATCTTTTATATTTTAAAAATTCTGTTGAACTCGTTATATCGAAGGTGGGTTCTATAATTTCTTGTTATCTTAAGGTGTTTTTAACCATGGTGTGGGTTGATTTCGGTTTTAGTGGGTTCTTGGGGTTTGTGAGATGTGGTAAATGGTGTACTCGGTTTTAGATTATTTTATTCTCATGAGTTTCCCCTATTTTATGTTTTCTTTTCAGTTGGAAATCTCATCTGTTGTGCGCCTCTCCTCTTCCACGAACGCACCTCTGCCGTGTGCTTAATGACACCTTCACGACGAGTTTTCTCCTATTACTCATTGGTTTCCTCTTGTTCTCATGTTATTACTGTTTGATATTGATGGTTATAATGTGAAATGTACGGGCTAAACGCCTCGCTGAAAATCGTGGTCGTTGGAGGTCCTTGTTTGTGCACTAAATGAATTGCATGTTGGTTGGTTCTTATTGAACATTTGAATATAAAAATTGGTAATTTACGTATACTTGACTTATGAATGAATTCCCCGGGATGATAAAACTTCTGTAATAACCCCTGAATTAACAAATAAAATTGAATAAGGGATGCTTTGTAAAATCTAAAATTGTGATTGTTTGGTTTGTATGGTGTTGCGATTGTGAGCACGATTTTGTTTTTGTATGGTGTTGCGGTTATTGGAATGATTGATATGCCATTTTTTTCATGTTTTTATTCTTCCACCATTGAATATCAATCCAAACATTACCCATTTCAATGGCACCACCACTTTGTTACTAGTGAAATTCCACTAAATCCTAAAAAATCACTTCTAGAGGACTCTATGAGACACTTTATGGTGTGAAGATGATGTTTTTCAGATTCTATATATTTTTAAAATACATGGTATGTAGTCTAGTAAAATGGAACATGCTTCACCATACATGGATTTCATATAGATTTTAATGCCAGACAACAGTTATCTCCAAAATTTACACCACATGACTCATCTTCTGACTCAAATTTGGAATAAGTTTTATTTTAAATGTTACATGTCATGTGAATGTAGGTCACACACAATGTATATCCAAGACATATAATTCACCATGAAACCATGTACATTCCATGAAATAATGGTAGAACCATATGGTATGTGTTTTACTTCACTCACACCATGTATAGATACCATAGAAACTTTATGTGTATAGACTATACACCCCTAGTGGTCATGTAAGGACTACACACTGTGTATTCCACAAAAATGTGATTCATAGCCGGTGAAGTGACTAATTTTGTATCTAAAGTACATTCCTTTAGCTCAAGTTGTTCTATATGTCATGTATTTTCAAAGGCATCATGCAGTCTTTATAACACTAACTTGGAATTAATTTGATATATGTTAGATTAAATCAGGTATCTTATCCATAAATGATGTTCACCCTATTGGACACACCATGTATATGGATTTCACATGAGTTTAGAAATGGTAGTATACAACCAACCTTGACTGAGAACCCTACACATTGTGTATCCATTGAACAAATTGTGTGCTATGTTAATTTCATTATTATTATTTATTTTTCACTTAGATGATAATATTTCATGTATGAGTAGACCATTATAAATTTATTCTCATGTAGATCACAATATTATGATTCCCTCATTCATTGGAAATTGCACATGATGTGGTATGAATATTTTAATTATCTTCACTCTGCTTGAGAGTTGACAAGTGAAAAGTGAGATGTTTGGAGAAAATATGGAGTATGGTACTCCCCCATGTTTCAGTGAAGAGTCCTCCATGTATAGGTTTTAGGAACTCCATGGAGATATACAAAAGACAGGGCACAGTCCCCCGTATATAGATAGAGTTCAAGTACTTTCACATGTTTTGGTGTAGGTTCCTCTATTTCATTGTAGAGGCATTTGTACCATGATTTTTTTTATAAAACCCAAACAATGCTACTTGATTAATTAAATCATAATATTAGGTAAGTTTGAGATCGAACCCATAAAGATGATGAATATGAATAAATAATGGATGAATTCCAATCGGTTGACAAAAGAGTATGAAGATGGCGTGAAAGAGTTTATCAAGTTTGCAGGAGATAATGCATGTGACCCTTCTCAAATCCTTTGTCCGTGTTTACGTTGTTGTTATTCAAGACAAATTAGTCCAGAGGAGTTGGAATAACTCTTGATCTGTCATAGAATAGATCGAAGTTATACATGTTGGAATAAACACAGGGAAAAAATGAATGTAGGTAGTGGCTCGGATAACACGTCATTTTATGGAAGATCTGATATGATTACAAGCGTGAACAGTGAAGACGATCGTATGGAGGGTGTGATTGCAGATGTGAATGATGATGAAGATCGTATTGAGGAAATGACAAGGACAGTTGAAGATGACCTTCGTGATTGCCCAAAATTGTTTGAGAAGTTAAAGAGTTGTGCAAAAATTCCATTGTATGTTGGTTTCATTAAATATACAACATTGTCAGTCGTACTGAAGCTGTATAATTTGAAAGAAGGAAACAAGTGGAGTGATGCCAGTTTTACAGAACTACTTTCTCTCCTGAATGACATGCTCCCAGAAGATAATGAACTCCCAAGCCGAACATACGATTCCAAATGAATGCTATGATCGATGGGTATGATCTCTGAAATAATACACGCCTGCCCGAATAACTGTATATTGTTTCGCAAGGACCACAAATCACTTAAAGAATGCCCAAAGTGTGGTGCTTCTTGATACAAGAAAGATGATTCTAGTCCTACAAAAGTTTTATGGTACTTTCCAATCATTCCAAGGTTTAGGTGCCTATATGGAAGTGAGGAGACTGCATGACAATTGACATGACATGCAGATACAAGAATTAAAGATGGGAAACTACTTCACCCGGCAGACTCTCCTCAGTGGAAGAGAATTGATCACGAGTATCCTAAATTTGGAAATGAGCTAAGAAACCTTCTTTTGGTGTTATCTACAGATGGGGTGAATCCTTTTGGTTTTCAAAGAAGCAGTCACAGTACATGGCCGGTTATGTTGGTAAATTATAACTTGCCACCATGGTTATGCATGAAACAAAAATACATCATGTTATCTATGCTTATATCAGGACCAAAACAACCGGGTAATGATATTGATGTTTATTTGGCTCCATTGATCGAGGATTTGAAAATATTGTGGGATTCAGGTGTTACGTTATATGATGCTTACAAAAAAGAAGATTTCACTTTGAAATCCATGTTGTATGGGACTATAAACAACTTTCCTACTTATGGAAATTTGTTAGGATATAACATTAAAGGAACTCAAGGGTGTCCCATTTGCGAACAAGGTACACAGTAAATTAGGTTGAAACATTCATCAAAAACCGTGTTTTTAGGACATCATAGATTTCTACCCCGACGTCATAAGTACCGATCTTGGATGACATCATTCGACGGAAGTTCATAAGAACGTACAACACCATCTCCACTAACAGGTGATCAATTGTTTGAGAAGGTAAAAGATTTGAACACTACTTTTGGTAAACCGTTTCGAAAAACCTTACGAAAACTAGTTGGAAAAAGAGATCAGTTTTTTTTTGAATTACCATACTGGAATTGTCTGTATGTCAGACATTTTCTTGATGTTATGCATATTGAAAAAAATGCATGTGATAGTGTCATCGACATGTTTCTAAATGCACCTGAAAAAATGAAGGATGGAATTAAGGCTAGATTGGACATGGTTGAGATGGTAATACGAGAAGAGTTGGCACCAGTGAAGGGTGAAAAATGAACATTTCTTCCTCCTGTTTCTTACACTCTTTACAGGCAGGAGAGATATCAGTTTTGCAACTTCTTGAATGACGTAAAGGCTCTAGAGGGGTATTCATCAAATATCAAGAACATCGTGTCAATGAGCGATTTAAAATTAAAGGGTCTGGAATCACACGACTTCCATGTTTTGATGCAAGATCTAATTCCTATAGCTTTATGTTGCATTTTTTCCAAGAATGTCCGCCATACATTAACAAAGCTCTGTTTCTTCTTCAAAGCTATATGCAGCAAAATTATAGACCCGACAAAATTGTCAATTATAGAAAGAGAAATTGCCGCCATATTATGTGAATTGGAAATGTTCTTCCCGTTGATATTTTTTTATATTATGGTTTATTTGATGGGTTATTTGGTGAGATAGATTTGACTATGTGGCCCTATACATTATAGATGGATGTACCCCATTGAACGGTATATGAATATTTTGAAAGGGTATGTCAAAAATCAAAGTCGGCCAGAGGGTTGTATTGCTGAGTAATATATTGTTGAGGAAGCCGTTGAATTTTGTACTGAATACCTGTCTGGTGTGGAAAACGTTGACCTACCAAAATCTCGTCACATTGAGCGGCTTGAGGGTGAAGGGATTTCTGGAAGAGAGGTTGTCATAATCAATATTACATACCGGGAGCAGGCTCACATTTACATTTTTCATAACAGTTTCAACGTTGACCCATATGTTCAAACCCACAAAGAAATTATTAGGTGTTTGAATCCATATAGGGCTGAAAAATGGATATCAGATACACATAATAGACAGTTTATAGGATAGTTTCAGGACCATATTTTGAAGCAGTTAGATGAAAATCCAGACTCAATTTTAGAACGACTTCGATGGCTAGTCGGAGGAGCAAGTGTGTATGTATTATCTTACAATGCTTATGCAGTTAATGGTTATACATTCTATACTAATGAACATTATGAAGACAATACCATGCAGAATAGTGGGGTTACACTATTGGCTGAGGCGATTCATGTTTCCGGTGCTAAGGACAAAAATCCAATTTATGCGAATATGTCATACTTTGGCATCATCAAACGAATATGGGAGTTGGATTATACGAAATTAAAAGTGCTGATTTTTCAATGTAAGTGGGTTGATAACAGGAGTGTTGTTAAAATAGATGAATTGGGATTCATGAAAGTTGATTTTAGTAAGGAAGGGGAGAAAGATGAACCATTTATAATGGAATCACAGGCAGTATAAGTATTTTATGTTCCAGACCCTGCAAACCGAAATTGGTCAATTTTTTTGTTATCGACCAAAACAACTGAAGGGTCAGATGAAATTTCAATGGAGGATGAACCTTTTATAGGGACTTCACAATCATTTCGTAACGGTCCCAATATAGATGGCGTTTTGTATGTCAGAGGAGACCACAATGAAGGGATTTACATAGTCGATAGAGGAGTCAAATCTCTTCAACCTTTAAAGAAAAAAATAGAGTACAATAATCAGGTTATTTGTTTATTGTAATATACATTGTGTTACGTTATGTTATTATCTTCCCGCTGCTACTTTTATGTAATCTAAATTAAATGTTAAACCACTTCTGCAGATAATGACTTCTTCACCTGCTGATGCGCCCAATCCCGAGGCACAAAAGGTCTCTCAACTAGCTACTGGTGGTCCCAGTGAAGAGCAACAACATGTTTCTCAACCAGCTGCTGGTGGTCCCAGTGCAGAGTAACAACAAGTTTCTCAACCTGTTGTTGCTGGTCCCAGTGCTGATGCTAGTGCTCCGGAGAAAGATATTGATGATACTTCTGAGGAAATGGTAGGAAATGAAACCCTGAAAGCGCAAAAAAAAAACAAGAGCGTCGTAGTTTGACAATGTTAGCCAAAATCCTTAAGGCAAAAGAAATAGGCATCAAATTTGAGGTGGGATGAAATAAGCGAGGCCAACATGTTAACCCCAACAAAGCCATCTTTAGTAGCTACATTGGAATCGTCACTTGGCAACGTGTGCCGATTGATGTACAGTCGTGGCACCATGCTGTCACAAGTCTTAAGACACTAATGTGGGAAGAGATTACGGTAACATTATGATATAATTTTTTTAATTTATTAAAATAAAATACCAAAACATTGACTTACTCTTCATCATCCATTGCAGAGTACATTTATAGTAGATTCCTCACACAAGGAATACGTATTAAGAGTTGTAGGAAGGATTCATAGAGTTTTCCGCACAATTTTAATGAAATATCATCTTAAAGATGCTGAAGGGAAAATCAAGCCGCACCCACCTCCTCTTTATGCATACTTGATATCCCAAGGAGCGTGGGATGCGTTTATCAACCGTCATGGGGAAAAAACTTTTCAGGTACATTGTGTGGGGTAATATGTTGTTTAATGTTGCTTGTATTCATCACTTTGATTGACAGTTTTTTATTTATGAAATAACAACTGAGTGCTGAAAATAAAAAACGCGCAGCAGAACCAGCGTACCCTTACCGTAAAGCAAGGATGGGGTATGATTCACTTGAGAAAAAATTGGTACGTCTTTTAAATCTACCGTACTACTTATATGTGACATAAAACAACACCATAACCATGTTTCTCTGTTTATATGCAGATTGATGAATCGAAATCGAAAGCCAAATCCATCCCACGCCATGTGATATAGAAGGAGGCTCGTGTAAATAAATAGGGGATACTGATAGATGAAAACACACAAAAAGTGTGGGAAACATGTGTAAGTATGACATAATATAAATTTTATTTGTTTTAAATCGCTATTACATTACAATGACTACTTATTTTTCTATATTTTCTATCTGACATAGTCACATGAATCAACAACACTCGCACCAGATGCAGACATACTTTCAGCAGCCTTGAAGCGGCCAGACCAGTATGGCTGCGTCAGAGGTGCGGGTTTTGGGGTGACACCCCAAACATATTTTCAAAAACAAAAACAAGCGGAGGATGAAAATGGAAAAATGGAAAAGCTGCAAGAAAAATTAGATATTTTTCAAGAAGAATTAAAATACTAGAGAGAGATGATAACAACATTGATGGGGGAGGGGCAAAGAGAATAAACAACTCAACAATAACTCATGTGTGATGATCCCGCCCCACCCCCACCAGCTTTGAGGCAAGACATTCCCCTAAAAAACCTAACTTAGCTGAGGTAATAAATGTTTTAATAGTTGTTTTTGTGAAATGTGATTCACATAGACACTGATACCTTTCCTGTACTAATATTCTACAGGGTGAAAATGACTGTGATTTATATCTACCAACTCCCACCTATCACCTTGTAGCGAGGGTTACGGTGTTCAATACGCAGAACGACATGCTACACAATAGACAGCTTCCAACAGATCATTTCAGAGTGTCAATTAACGTAGCTAATGAGCCGAGTGCCAAGTTACCTATTCCAAATGACGATTAAGACATTCATACGGTTGAACAAGTTGTTGGAACATTCATCGCATGGTCGTCAGTTCTTGTAAAAAAACATGTCGACAAGGAGGTATCCATTTCCAAGTTATTTTTCAAGCTGGACCTTTAACATTTAATAAAAAAAGGTCTGAACTGATGAATGTAATTACAGAACGACAAAGAGAAGGGGGTGAAACGAAATATCAGCTCAAAACTATCTCAAGGATCAACCAAATGATTGAAACAGTCTACTGAGATCACCTTCACCCCGCCCGTTCTATATCCAAAGTTAATATCATTGCAGGCTCATGTGGATTCAAAGTTGATAGAAAACAATGCTCACACAGTTGATTTTGAAAAAAAATATGTATAGAGAGGAAACATCAGATTTCATTAGTACTGAAAATGTAAATGAAATCCTAAAGTATGAATGGCTAGGCGCCTCAGTTGTAAATGTATACATGAGGTATGTTTTCATGATTTGATTTTACAAAAGCTGATATTCTCTGACAATTATGACTAAATACATTTTATATTTTTCACAGGCGTATATATGAAAAACAATTGAATGGATTTCTCCATGAACAAAAATTTGGACTCGTTAGTCCTCACACCACCTCTTCAAAAGAAGAAATAGATTCTGATAAAGAGGCTATAATAATGTCATCCCTGCTCAAATCGTTTGAAAACAAAATTACGGATGACAGACTCTTTTTAATACCAACGATGCAGGGGTAAAACTCTACAATTTAATCATATCAACTATGTTTTTATTTCTATATTTACTTATTCCTTTTTGTATTTTTAGGGAGCATTGGATGCTGATTGCAGTCAATTTGGATACTCCAAAGATTTATTTTCTGGATTCAACGCATGGATATCCAACAAACCGACCATACATAATGGCGTTTGTTAATTTGTAATACACTAGATCCAAAATTTTAAAACTAAACATCTAATTATATAATTTCTGTTAAATTTTAATGAGGATTCTGTTATGATATGGCAGTGCATCAATATCGTCTAATGCATGGAATGAATCTAGGGCATAAGTATGATCAAGCCTATAAGATCTACAACTGGAAAAGTATCCGGGTATATATAATAACATTGCACTATCCAAACAAATATCAAAACAAATTACTTATTGTTGTCGATGTTTCTATAGTGTCCAAAACAAACAAACAGAAAGGATTGTGGTTATTATGTTTGTAAATTTATGAAAGAGATCGTATTTCATCAACAAACTAGAATCCCTGATGAGGTATTTTCGAAAATAATTAAGAGTTCATTTAAAATATTTATTAATACTTTGTGTATTTATATTTTTTCATTACTACCATGACTGTCACAAAAACTCATATTCACAAGATGATATAGATGTGTTTATAAACGAATGGGCAACATACCTGATGGAAGATTGTACACAAATAAGATGAAGGTGAATTCCTACTAATGTTATCCATATATGATCATTGATATCTCCCTTGTTTACACTTATTGAGCATATATGGTCACCCTTTATTATGTTTTATATCCTTAGGTTATGAAGAATGGTTTTAGATATGATTTGTCTTTCTAGTAAAACATAAATCATTGGACTACACTGGTCGATAGTGTGGAAGTCGACCGATGCATAGTCATTCAGTCCACCCACGAGCATCTTAAAATCTTGATGGGAACCAATATCTTGGATTTTCAATTTTCTAATTTTAGTTTCCCTTATATGTGGGTGGGGGTTTCCAGGAGGGAGGGGGTGTCCAGGAGTGGGGGGGGGGTGTCCAAGAGGGGGTATTTGATACCAGTTTCAAATTGACATTAACTTTAGAAAACAACACAAGTGACATATGGAAAACCGATAAAACACGTTCGGATTGTTTTGATACTATATTACAACGATCCATGAGTCATTTTTGATGTGTACGAATCGATCGCACCTCAATCCGACGCATGGTGTGAATGGTATGGCTAAAAGTGTATGATATCAGTTTCAAATTGACATAAACTTTAGAAAATAAAACAAGTGACACACAGAAAACCAAGAAAATGATTTCATATTGTTTTGATACTTTAGTAAAATGATCCATGAGTTATTTTTGATGTGTACGAATCGACTGCACCTCAATCCGACGCACGGTGTGACCGGTATGGCTAAAAGTGTCTGATATCAGTTTGAAATTGACATTAACTTTAGAAAACAACACAAGTGACATACGGAAAACTGAGAAAACACATTTGTATTGTTTTTATACTTTTGGACAACGATCCATGAGTCATTTGTGAGGTGTACGAATCGACCGTACCTCAATCCGATGCACGGTGTGACCGGTATGGATAAAAGTGTCTGATATCAGTTTGAAATTGACATTAACTTTAGAAAACAACACAAGTGACATACAAAAAACTGAGAAAATGCGTTCGAATTGTTTTGATACTTTAGGAAAACGATCCATGAGTCATTTTTGACGTGTAATAATCAAACTCACCTCAATCCGACACACGGTGTGACCGGTATGGCAAAAAGTGTCTGATTTCAGTTTGAAATTGACATTAACTTTAGAAAACAACACAAGTGACATACGGAAAAATAAGAAAACACATTCAGATTGTATTGATACTTTAGGAAAACAATCCATGAGCCATTTTTGAGGTGTATGAATTGACCGCACCTCAATCCGATGCACATTGTGACCGGTATGGCTAAAAGTGTCTGATATCAGTTTCAAATTGACATTAACTTTAGAAAACAACACAAGTGACATACGGAAAACCAAGAAAACATGTTCTTATTGTTTTGATACTTTAGAAAAATGATCCATGAGTCATTTTTGATGTTTACGAATCAATTGAACCTCAATCTGATGCACGGTGTGACCGATATGCCTAAAAGTGTCTGATATCAGTTTCAAATTGACACAAACTTTAGAAAAAAACACTACTAATATACACAAAACTGAGCAAATGCATTCGGATTGTTTTGATACTTTAGTAAAATGATCCATGAGTCATTTTTGAGGTGTACGAATTGACCTTACCTCAATCCAACGCACGGTGTGACCAGTATGGAAAAAAGTGTCTGATATCAGTTTCAAATTAACATAAACTTTAGAAAACAACACTACTGACATATAGAATACCAAGAAAACTCATTAGGATTGTTTTGATACTTTAATAAAATGATCCATGAGTCATTTGTGATGTGTATAAATCAACCGCACCTCAATCCGATGCACGGTGTGAGCGGTATGGCTAAAAGTGTCTGATATCAGTTTGAAATTGACATTAACTTTAGAAAACAACACTACTGACATATGTAATACTGAGAAAAAGCATTCTTATTGTTTTTATATTTTAGGAAAACTATCCATGAGTCATTTGTGATGTGTACAAATCAACCGCACCTCAATCCGACACACGGTGTGACCGGTATGGCTAAAAGTATCTGATATCAGTTTAAAATTGACATTAACTTTAGAAAACAACATAATTGACATACAAAAAATCAATCAAACGCATTCAGATTGTTTTTATACTTTATAAAAACAATCCATGATTCATTTTTGAGGTGTACGAATTGACTGCACCTCAATCCGAAGCACGATGTGTCCGGTATGGCTAAAAGTGTCTGATATCAATTTGAAATTGAAATTAACTTTAGAAAACAACAAAAGTGACATATGGAAAACCAATAAAATGCGTTCATATTGTTTTGATACTTTTTTAAAACAAGACATGAGTAATTTGTGAGGTGTAAGAATTGAACTCACCTAAATCTGATGCACGGTGTGACCGATATGGCTAAAAGTGTCTGATATCAGTTTGAAATTGACATTAACTTTAGAAAAAAACACAAGTGACATACAGAAAACCAAGAAAACGAATTCAGATTGTTTTTATACTTTATTAAAATGATCCATGAGTAATTTTTTACATGTATGAATCAACCACACCTCAATCTGACGCACGGTGTGACCGGTATGGCTAAAAGTGTCTGATATCAGTTTGAAATTGACATTAACTTTAGAAAACAACACAAGTGACAAATGGAAAAATGAGAAAACACATTTTAATTGTTTTGAAACTTTAGTAAAACAATACATGAGTCATTTTTGAGGTGTATGAATCGACCACACCTCAATCCGACGCATGGTGTGACCGGTATTGCTAAAAGTGTCTGATATCAGTTTGAAATTGACATTAACTTTATAAAACAACACAAGTGACATACGGAAAACTGATAAAATGCATTTGGATTGTTTTGATACTTTAGGAAAACAATCCATGAGTCATTTTTTATGTTTAAGAATCAACCACACCTCAATCCGATGCATGGTGTGACCGGTATGGCTAAAATTGTCTGATATCAGTTTCAAATTGACATAAACTTTAGAAAACAACACTACTCACATATGAAAAAAATGAGCAAACATGTTTGGATTGTTTTGATACTTTAGGAAAACGATCCAAGAGTCATTTTTGTGGTGTAAAAATCGACCGCACCTCAATCTGACGCATGGTGTGACCGGTATGGCTAAAAGTGTCTGATATCAGCTTCAAATTGACATAAACTTCAGAAAACAACACTACTGACATACGGAATACTGAGAAAACGCATTTGTATTGTTTTTATATTTTAGGAAAATTATCCATGAGTCATTTGTGATGTGTACTAATAAACCTAACCTCAATACGACACACGGTGTGACCAGTATGGCTAAAAGTGTCTGATATCAGTTTGAAATTGACATTAACTTTAGAAAACAACACAAGTGACATACAGAAAGCCAAGAAAACACGTTCTAATTGTTTTGATACTTTAGTAAAACAATCCATGAGTCATTTTTGAGGTGTACGAATCGACTGCACCTCAATCCGACGCACGGTGTGACCAGTATTGCTAAAAGTGTCTGATATTAGTTTGAAATTCGCATTAACTTTAGAAAACAACACAAGTGACATACAGAAAACCGAGAAAACGCATTTGGATTGTTTTTTTACTTTTGTAAAATGATCCATGAGTCATTTTTGAGGTATATGAATCTAATACAACTCAATATGACGCACAGTGTGACCGGTATGGCTAAAAGTGTCTGATATTAGTTTGAAATTGACATTAACTTTAGAAAACAACACAAGTGACATATGAAAAACCAAGAAAATGCGTTCGGATTGTTTTTATACTTTAGGAAAACGATCCATGAGTCATTTGTGACATGTAATAATTGATCACACCTCAATCTGATGCACGGTGTGACTGATATGGCTAAAAGTGACTGATATCAGTTTGAAATTGACATTTACTTTAGAAAACAACACTACTAACATACAGAATACTGAGTAAACGCATTCGGATTATTTTGATACTTTAGTACAACGATCCATGAGTCATTTTTGACATGTAAGAATCAACCTCACCTCAATCCGACGCACGGTGTGACCGGTATGGCTAAAAGTGTCTGATATCAGTTTCAATTTGACATTAACTTTAGAAAACAACACAAGTGACATACGGAAAACTGAGCAAACGCGTTCAGATTGTTTTGATACTTTAGTAAATAAATCCATGAGTCATTTTTGACGTTTAATAATCAACCATACCACAATTCGACACACAGTGTGACCGGTATGGCTAAAAGTGTCTGATATCAGTTTGAAATTTACATTAACTTTAGAAAACAACACTACTAACATACAGAATACCGAGAAAATGCATTCATATTGTTTTGATATTTTAGGAAAACGATCCATGAGTCATTTGTGATGTGTAAAAATCAACCTCACCTCAATCTGACACATAGTGTAACCGGTATGGCTAAAAGTGTCTGATATCAGTTTGAAATTGACATTAACTTTAGAAAACAACACAAGTGACATACGAAAAACCAAGCAAACACATTTGGATTGTTTTTATACTTTAGGAAAACAATCCATGGGTCATTTTTTGAGCTGTAAGAATTGACCTCACCTCAATCCGATGCACAGTGTGACCGGTATGGCTAAAAGTGTCTGATATCAGTTTGAAATTGACATTAACTTTAGAAAACAACACATGTGACATATGGAAAACCGAGCAAACATTTTCAGATTGTTTTGATACTTTTGGAAAATGATCCATGAGTCATTTTTGAGGTGTAAGAATCGACGTCACATCAATCCAACACACGGTGTGACCGGTATGGCTAAAAGTGTCTGATATCAGTTTGAAATTGACATTAACTTTAGAAAAACACAAGTGACATACGGAAAACTGAGAAAACATATTCAGATTGTTTTGATACTTTATTACAATTACCCATGAGTCATTTGTGATGTGTATGAATTGACCTCACCTCAATCCGATGCACGGTGTGACCGGTATGGCTAAAAGTGTCTGATATCAGTTTGAAATTGACACTAACTTTAGAAAACAACACTACTAACATACGGAATACCGAGCAAACGCGGTTTTATTGTTTTGATACTTTAGGAAAATGATCCATGAGTCATTTGTAATGTGTAAGAATCAACTGAACCTCAATCCGACGCACGGTATGACTGGTATGGCTAAAAGTGTCTGATATCAGTTTCAAATTGACATTAACTTTAGAAAACAACACTAGTGACATACAGAAAACTAAGAAAATGCATTCGGATTGTTTTGATACTTTAGGAAAACCATCCATGAGTCATTTTTGACGTGTAAAAATTGAGCGCACCTCAATCCAACGCACGGTGTGACCAGTATGGCTAAAAGTGTCTGATATCAGTTTGAAATTGACATTAACTTTAGAAAAAAACACAAGTGACATACAGAAAACCAAGAAAACGAATTCAGATTGTTTTTATACTTTATTAAAATGATCCATGAGTAATTTTTTACATGTATGAATCAACCACACCTCAATCCGACGCACGGTGTGACCGGTATGGCTAAAAGTGTCTGATATCAGTTTGAAATTGACATTAACTTTAGAAAACAACACAAGTGACAAATGGAAAAATGAGAAAACACATTTTAATTGTTTTGAAACTTTAGTAAAACAATACATGAGTCATTTTTGAGGTGTATGAATCGACCACACCTCAATCCGACGCATGGTGTGACCGGTATTGCTAAAAGTGTCTGATATCAGTTTGAAATTGACATTAACTTTATAAAACAACACAAGTGACATACGGAAAACTGATAAAATGCATTTGGATTGTTTTGATACTTTAGGAAAACAATCCATGAGTCATTTTTTATGTTTAAGAATCAACCACACCTCAATCCGATGCATGGTGTGACCGGTATGGCTAAAATTGTCTGATATCAGTTTCAAATTGACATAAACTTTAGAAAACAACACTACTCACATACGAAAAAAATGAGCAAACATGTTTGGATTGTTTTGATACTTTAGGAAAATGATCCAAGAGTCATTTTTGTGGTGTAAAAATCGACCGCACCTCAATCTGACGCATGGTGTGACCGGTATGGCTAAAAGTGTCTGATATCAGCTTCAAATTGACATAAACTTCAGAAAACAACACTACTGACATACGGAATACTGAGAAAACGCATTTGTATTGTTTTTATATTTTAGGAAAATTATCCATGAGTCATTTGTGATGTGTACTAATAAACCTAACCTCAATACGACACACGGTGTGACCAGTATGGCTAAAAGTGTCTGATATCAGTTTGAAATTGACATTAACTTTAGAAAACAACACAAGTGACATACAGAAAGCCAAGAAAACACGTTCTAATTGTTTTGATACTTTATTAAAACAATCCATGAGTCATTTTTGAGGTGTACGAATCGACTGCACCTCAATCCGACGCACGGTGTGACCAGTATTGCTAAAAGTGTCTGATATCAGTTTGAAATTCGCATTAACTTTAGAAAACAACACAAGTGACATACAGAAAACCGAGAAAATGCATTTGGATTGTTTTTTTACTTTTGTAAAATGATCCATGAGTCATTTTTGAGGTATATGAATCTAATACAACTCAATCTGACGCACAGTGTGACCGGTATGGCTAAAAGTGTCTGATATTAGTTTGAAATTGACATTAACTTTAGAAAACAACACAAGTGACATATGAAAAACCAAGAAAATGCGTTCGGATTGTTTTTATACTTTAGGAAAACGATCCATGAGTCATTTGTGACATGTAATAATTGATCACACCTCAATCTGATGCACGGTGTGACTGATATGGCTAAAAGTGTCTGATATCAGTTTGAAATTGACATTTACTTTAGAAAACAACACTACTAACATACAGAATACTGAGTAAACGCATTCGGATTATTTTGATACTTTAGTACAACGATCCATGAGTCATTTTTGACATGTAAGAATCAACCTCACCTCAATCCGACGCACGGTGTGACCGGTATGGCTAAAAGTGTCTGATATCAGTTTCAATTTGACATTAACTTTAGAAAACAACACAAGTGACATACGGAAAACTGAGCAAACGCATTCAGATTGTTTTGATACTTTAGTAAATAAATCCATGAGTCATTTTTGACGTTTAATAATCAACCATACCACAATTCGACACACAGTGTGACCGGTATGGCTAAAAGTGTCTGATATCAGTTTGAAATTTACATTAACATTAGAAAACAACACTACTAACATACAGAATACCGAGAAAATGCATTCATATTGTTTTGATATTTTAGGAAAACGATCCATGAGTCATTTGTGATGTGTAAAAATCAACCTCACCTCAATCTGACACGTGGTGTAACCGGTATGGCTAAAAGTGTCTGATATCAGTTTGAAATTGACATTAACTTTAGAAAACAACACAAGTGACATACGAAAAACCAAGCAAACACATTTGGATTGTTTTTATACTTTAGGAAAACAATCCATGGGTCATTTTTTGAGCTGTAAGAATTGACCTCACCTCAATCCGATGCACAGTGTGACCGGTATGGCTAAAAGTGTCTGATATCAGTTTGAAATTGACATTAACTTTAGAAAACAACACATGTGACATATGGAAAACCGAGCAAACATTTTCAGATTGTTTTGATACTTTTGGAAAATGATCCATGAGTCATTTTTGAGGTGTAAGAATCGACGTCACATCAATCCAACACACGGTGTGACCGGTATGGCTAAAAGTGTCTGATATCAGTTTGAAATTGACATTAACTTTAGAAAAACACAAGTGACATACGGAAAACTGAGAAAACATATTCATATTGTTTTTATACTTTATTACAATTACCCATGAGTCATTTGTGATGTGTATGAATTGACCTCACCTCAATCCGACGCACGGTGTGACCGGTATGGCTAAAAGTGTCTGATATCAGTTTGAAATTGACACTAACTTTAGAAAACAACACTACTAACATACGGAATACCGAGAAAACGCGGTTTTATTATTTTGATACTTTAGGAAAATGATCCATGAGTCATTTGTAATGTGTAAGAATCAACTGAACCTCAATCCGACGCACGGTATGACTGGTATGGCTAAAAGTGTCTGATATCAGTTTCAAATTGACATTAACTTTAGAAAACAACACTAGTGACATACAGAAAACTAAGAAAATGCATTCGGATTGTTTTGATACTTTAGGAAAACCATCCATGAGTCATTTTTGACGTGTAAAAATTGAGCGCACCTCAATCCAACGCACGGTGTGACCAGTATGGCTAAAAGTGTCTGATATCAGTTTGAAATTGACATTAACTTTAGAAAACAACACTACTAACATATGGAATACCGAGAAAACGTGTTCGGATTGTTTTTATAAATTAGGAAAATGATCCATGAGTCATTTGTGACATTTAAGAATCAACCGCACCTCAATCCGACGCACGGTGTGACCGGTATGGCTAAAAGTGTCTGATATCAGTTTGAAATTGACATTAACTTTAGAAAACAACACAAGTGACATAAGTAAAACCAAGAAAACACCTTAGGATTGTTTTGATACTTTTGGAAAATAATCCATGAGTCATTTTTGAGGTGTAAAAATTGACTGTACATCAATCCGATGCACGGTGTGACCGGTATGGCTAAAATTGTCTGATATCAGTTTGAAATTGCCATTAACTTTAGAAAACAACACAAGTGACAAACGGAAAACTGAGAAAATACGTTCGGATTGTTTTTAAAATTTTGTAAAATGATCCGTGAGTCATTTGTGACGTGTAAGAATCAACTTCACCTTAATCCGATGCATGGTGTGACCGGTATGGCTAAAAGTGTCTGATATCAGTTTCAAATTGACATTAACTTTAGAAAACAACACAAGTGACATATGGAAAACTGAGCAAACACATTTTTATTGTTTTGATACTTTAGGAAAACGATCCATGAGTCATTTGTGACGTTTAATAATTGACCTCACCTCAATTAGACGCACGGTGTGACCGGTATGGCTAAAAGTGTCTGATATCAGTTTGAAATTGACATTTACTTTAGAAAACAACACTACTAACATACAGAATACCGAGAAAACACATTCGGATTGTTTTGATACTTTAGGACAACGATCCATGAGTCATTTTTGATGTGTACGAATTAACCGCACCTCAATCCGATGCACGGTGTGACCGTTATGGCTAAAAGTGTCTGATATCAGTTTCAAATTGACATAAACTTTAGAAAACAACCCAAGTGACATACAAAAAACTGAGAAAATGCATTTTTATTGTTTTGATACTTTAGGAAAATGATCCATGAGTCATTTGTGATGTGTAAAAATCAACCGCACCTTAATCCGACGCACAGTGTGACTGATAAATCTTTTCATTAGATAAAGAATCATTATTTATTAAATGAGATAAATCATCCAAAAACATATTGATTTTACATTATTCCCTTTCATTGTTATCAGAATGAAAACATTTGAGTTTATCATTTCCATATTTTAGTTTCAAATTTCCATATTAATGTATTCTTTCATATTAATGTTTTAATTTATTTCATTATTGTATTACTAACATAATATTTGTTTTCTTATATAGGTGAATTTTTTTCCTTGAGTTCGGATGATTTGTTCGGCAACAAATACCATGGACGACAATTTTTGAGAGAGGATCACAGTTATCAAAGGATAAAACATTAATGTTTATAACTGTTGTTGGATAATTGTATTTGTAACCATGTAAAACATTGTTTGAAATGTATATAGCAGTGTGTGTTTTTGTATTAATGATGTTAAGTAAATGTATATAGCATTGTTTGTAAAAATATTGTGTGTGGGTGCTATTTTGTACAGGTGTGAAGGTGCTATTTTGTGCAGGTGTGCAGGTGCTGGTTTGTGCAGGTGTTGGTTCTGTAGGTGCAGGGGAAGGTGCCTTTATCAGCGCTTTTTTAGCGCTGATAAATGGGTGCCTTTATCAGCGCTATCTTGAGCACTGATAAAGGCACCCCTTTATCAGTGCTAAAAAACCACTGTTAATGCCGGCGTAGATAAAGGGGGGGGGGTCCCCTTTATCAGCGCTCCGAAAAGCGCTGATAAAGGCTACCTTTATCTGCGCTTTTTGGAGCACTGATAAAGGGGACCCCCTATCTTCACCGGCATTAACAAAGCTTTTCTAGCACTATTAATGTTGGTTTTTAGTGCTGATAAAAGGCCAAGTTGTAGTAGTGAATGAGCTTGTGTGACTTAGGGAATATAGTTGTCCTTGGTGTATTAAATGTCATGTGTTTTAGAATAGGGGTAGGAGTTCCTCACATGAGAAGTGGATTGTGTGAGGCTGGACCGTAGATCATTGTGCTAAAGTATCAACACAATCCGAATACGTTTGGTCGGTTTTCCCTATGCCAGTTGTTTTTACTTAAAATGATGTCCATTTTAAACAAAAGAGAGACAGTTAGAGTGATACCTCCTATAATGTGCCTCGTATTGAGGCGGGGTTGACTTATACACATCACATATGACCCATGGATCATTGTCCTAAAGTATAAACACAATCCGAATGCGTTTGGTTGGTTTTCTGTATTCCAGTTGTTGTTTTCACTTAAAATGTTGTCCATTTCAAATAAAAGTGAGACACTTTGAGTGGTACCGGCCACAATGGTCCTCGGATTGAGGCTCGGTTGACTCATACATGTCATAAATGACCCATGGATCGTTGTGCTAAAGTATCAACACAATCCGAATATGTTTGGTCGATTTTCCGTATGTCAGTTGTTTTTACTTAAAACAGTGTCCATTTTAAACAAAAGAGATACACTTAGAGTGATACCGGCCACACCATGCCTTGGATTGAGGCGGGGTTAACTTGTACACGTTAAAAATGACCCATGGATCATTTTCCTAATGTAACAACACAATACAAATGCGTTTGGTCGGTTTTATGTATGCCAGTTGTTGTTTTCATTTAAAATATTGATCATTTCAAATAAAGGCGAGACACTTTGAGTGGTACTGGGCACACTGCACCTCATATTGAGATTATGTTGACCCGTACATGTAAAAAATGGCCCATGTATCATTTTCCTCAAGTATCAAAATAATCCGAATGCGTTTGGTTGGTTTTCTGTATGTCGGTTGTTGTTTTCATTTAAAATGTTGATCATTTCAAATAAAGGTGTGACACTTTGAGTGGTACTGGGCACACCATGCCTCAGATTGAGGTGGGGTTGACTCATACACATCAACAATGACTCATGGATTGTTTTCCTAAAGTATCAACAGAATCTGAATACGTTTGGTCAGTTTTCCGTATTCCAGTTGTTTTTACTTAAAATGATGTCCATTTTAAACAAAAGTGAGACACTTAGAGTGATACCGGTCACACTGTGCCTTGGATTGATGTGGGGTTGACTCTTACACACCACATATGACTCATATATCGTTTTCCTAAAGTATAAACACAATCCGAATGCTTGGTCAGTTTTCCGTATGCCAGTTGTTGTTTTCACTTAAAATGATGTCCATTTTAAACAAAAGAGAGACATTTAGAGTGGTACCGACCACACCATGCCTCATATTGATACGGGTTTTACTCTTACACGTCAAAAATGTCCCATGGATCGTTTTCCTAAAGTATCAACACAATTAAAATGCGTTTGGTCAGTTTTCCATATGCCAGTTGTTGTTTTCACTTAAAATGTTGTTCATTTCAAATAAAGGTGATACACTTTGAGTGGTACCGGCCACACCGCACCTCAGATTGATGCGGGGTTGACTCCTACACATCAAAAATATCCCATGGATCATTTTGATAAAGTATCAACACAATCCGAATATGTTTGGTTGGTTTTCTGTATGCCAGTTTTTTTTAATTAAAAGGGTGTCCATTTTAAACAAAAGAGAGACACTTTGAGTGATACTGGCCACAACATGCCTCAGATTGTGGCGGGTTTGACTCTTACACGTCATATATGACTCATGGATCATTTTCCTAAAGTATCAACACAATATGAATGTGTTTGGTCAGTTTTCTGTATGCCAGTTGTTGTTTTCACTTAAAATGGTGACCATTTTAAACAAAAGAGAGACATCTAGAGTGATACCGGCCACACCGTGACTCGGATTGAGGCGGGGTTGACTTTTACACATCATAAATGACCCATGGATCGTTGTCCTAAATTATCAACACAATCCAAATGTGTTTTCTCAAAGTATACCAATGGTTTAAAACCATTGGTATTGTATATTTCCAGAACTATTGCACAACAACTCCTCCAGTAGCCCCTCCAGTATACACCTGCATAAAAAATAGCACAAAAAACACATAAAAATAGACTTAAAACAGTATAAAAAACACCTGGAATAGCACAAAAAAAACACATAAAACCATCAAACTCTTCCAACCATGTCATGTACTACAATTCCCTATTTCAATCTTCATATAACAACAATCTTCCAGTAGAGTTGAATAACATCTTCAATAACTCAAACATTATTTACACTCATTTCAATCTTCATATGACAACCACTCTTCCAGTAGTAATTCACCTCACCCCTGCACAACCCCCCCAACCAGCACAGCCCCCCACATCCCCATCAAATTCTAATAGACAGAATAGTCCGAGAAATACTTATTAGATTTGAATAAGAGTTTGAAATTATCTCAAAGTAATATAATTTATTCTAATGTGAACTAAATCGTTTTCAGATGTGTTGGATAAAATACATGTAGATGTTCAAATTTGAAATGGAATATGTTCTTTATAAAGGAAATGTCAGTTTTGATGCACTAAGAAGGAAGATGAAGGAGGTAGGGGGTGTTAATGTCAGATATTGGGTGAATGGTAATGGCTTTGTTAGTAGACTCTATAGTGGTAATAACATAATATACTTGGGTATTGGTTTTTATACGCACAGTGATCATGTCCAAATTGGTTGAATAAGTGGATGTTGAACATGTGTCTGATCCAGAGTGTGTCGTGATGCATATGAGGTTGACAAAAAACAGTCCCCTTCCAGGATGGGTTATAGTCATACATGGTGTACTACTGGTTAATGTAAGGGTGACACCTCTTTATTCCATGATAAAAATAATTGATGAGACCCTCTCATGCTTAATAGTGAGAATAAAATTGACGACACATAATATCCTCAAAAAATTGGATCCAACTAAATCATGCCCCAAATACCCTCTTTAACCCAACCATCCTACCATAGGACTTTGACAAGTGGCAGTAAATTCCCTCGCTACACTTTCTTTATGTTGTGAAATAAAACCCCTCAATTTTTGAAATTTTTAGGTTTTTGAGGATCATAATAAGATATTTTGACAACAAAAGAACACCCAAATATGATCTATCATCAAACAAAAGCAACTTTTATAGAAAATGAAAAACGTCTGAAAATGGATTTTACCTCGGAGTGGTTTTCTTCTTCCTAAATCTAAAGAGAAAGTTTGATGATGCATGCTATGAAACTAAATTTGAAAATGGGGTATGGAAACTGAACATGGTTCCATGGTCGTTACAAAAGGAGTAAAGTATGGAACTCTTTACTTGATTTAAAATTCAGGAAGAACTGAAATGATAGAAGTTCAACTTGTGATGGTCTAGAAGAATGGAACTGTAAGTTTATTGACCTTAGTGAGAATAATATTAATGTTCTTAAGGCTATGAACACTAAATCATACAATTATGGTGAGATCTATTGATCAGAGTAGGATTCCACCACATCGTTCCTTGGATTGAGGTAGGGTAGACCCGAACACGTAAAAATGACCAATGTATCGTTGTCTTAAAGTATCAACACAATCCAAATACATTTGGTCAGTTTTCTGTATGTCAGTTGTTGTTTTCACTTAAAATGTTGTTCATTTAACTAAACTGTGTGCCAACTATGAACCACATATTATTGGGTAAAAATATTATATTTTCTCTAAAAACACTGAAGTAAATACAAGGAAAAAATAAAATACCAAAAAAATATAAAAATTACCTCATAATTAAATAATGGTTGTGACACTTGGCCAACCATGAACCCACCTGGACAGTCCACCCCCCCCCCACCTGGACATCCCCCCACCCCACCCCATCCCCCACCCCACTTGCACACTCCCCCTCCCCACCCTAAAAACATGAAATTGAAATTAAAAATACCTTAAATATGATTTTTTTTCTTCAAACAAATGCAAATATTATGACTCTACTCCAAATGCTAAAAACAATGACATATTTTTTGCAATTACGATGTTGTTCACAACCTTCAAGGATGAAGAAAATCAAGTTTTCCTGTGTAATAAGACTCTTCAGGGTGTTCTAAAATTAAATAGCTGGGTTTAGAAATGAAAATTAAAGTGTTAGAAGTAGGATTTTTATGGAGTGTTTTAAAATTTCTAATTAAATAGCTCCAACTCATATAGAAGATAAATATTTTAGAATATCCTATAACCAACACATAATTTTAAATGAAGAGATGCCTCAAAGTGGTGTTAAATGAGGATAATTGAATTTGAAATCCAACAAGGTAGGTATTGGGAGAACACCCTAATGGATTAAGAATTCCTAGATAAATCTATTAATGATACTGATATAAATCACCATTTATATATTTACATTGGTTTTTTTGATGGATAATGATCTTTTTTTTCATTTGTGGAGTTGGGTTGACCTCAAAACACTGAATGGGGTTCCACTCTATAATTTTGAGAATATATTATCCAAAGCTATGAAGCTTCCACCTATAAACATGACAACTTTATATCAGTGCCTACTAGAATTTCATGACATTTAAGGGATATGTGTTTTGTGAAAAGGCTATGCATTATAGGGATGTTCATGAATGATGGTTTTTTGTCCATATGTGTATGGAATTCAGTAACAAGGATGGTTTATTCAATTTAACCAATGTTATAGTGTATGTTTAGGATGATTTATTACATTTAACCAGTGTTCTAGTTTATGTTTAGGTGAGGTGAGTTAGAAACCAAGTTAGGCATGTCATTAGAATATGGGTTATTCCATTTAACCATGTAGTCTTGAATTTCAGGGATGAAAGTGTTTTGGGTGAGCTAATTACTACCCACTCTATAGTATGGCCAACACATCATATGGGAATACCTATGAAACAAAGGCATGTTTAAATGGGACGTTTTCAGTACCCCATTTGTCCAAACATACTTTTCACCATAAGGGATTGGCCATGTATATTTACATGTCTATCCAAGTCATGTACTCTGTATACATTCCCAGGACACTAGATTATCTTAGACACCATGTGAACCCTTATACAAACCATGTGAACCCTTATAATATATAGTCATTATTACAACCATTAAAAACAACTTATTAAACAACATAATTTGTCAAAGATAATCAAATTGAACATAAATCAATAATACTATTGGATATATCAAGTAAAATGAAGGCATAATATCTTACATCCTAAATGACCACCCACAACAATGATTAATGTCCACAGAGCTCTCCTTTCTGCTGGATCAAAAGAGAAAATAAATAGTTGCAGAACAACAAAACCAAGGTATAAAAAATAGTTGCAGAACCACAAAACCAAGGTATCACTTACATATTTGAAGTGTAGAAGAAAAAATTTCCTTGATTGAAGATGGATCAATCAGTGGAAGAAGTTTGGCAGGCTGGGAAAGAGGGATATTCGATTTAGGGCACCAATCAAGTGGAGGGGGACCTGCAATTGAGCGGAGGGGGAACTAGACTCCCGATCTACATTTAGGGGAAAACATTCCTAATGGTTTTTAAAAACCATTGGGAATGTATGTATAGTAAGGCCTATACCAACGGTTTGTATAAACCGTTGGTAAAGGAGGCAAAATGTGAGGCATATACCAACGGTTCACACAAACCGTTGGTATACATATCCATTCCCAATGGTTTATCTAAACCGTTGGGATATAAGCATTGGTAAAAGTGGGATTTCCAATAGTGTGAGCCTATCCACCTCCACCAAACTAGGCTCAGGAAGCCACTGGGAACTAGTTCTAAATATGGTATCGATCCCCATAGAAGAAACACATCGACCCCATGTCCATAGGAAAGGCACAAAGGCCATAAGGTCGAAATGGAAGTTACCAAGGTTGGATCCTGGATAATCGAAACCTTGAAGGTCCTAGTGCATTAGATCTACCACCAATAACTATGCCTCTCAAAGAACTCTGTTGGATACCCTCTTGCGGTAGACTTCCTCATGAGTGAATCTTCTCGATAACATCTGCCTTCTTTTGAACCTCTAGATATGTCAACAATGTAAAAGGAGTAACCACATACTGGATAGAAGGGTGGAGTACCTCCTCAAGATGTCTCGCATGAGACTTATCATCTAAAAAAAGATCTGGGAAAAAACTCAGAAGGTCCTTGAACACGATCCCTAGCTGTGCACTGACATACTCCCCTGTTGAAGGGAGAGTAGCTCCTACCTCTTCTCAACCTTCATGATTGACGAAAAGAAATCTGCCCAGAACTCCTTCTGGAAGTCAACCCACAAAATATCTACCTCCTTCTGTTCTCCCAGATACAATGTCCATCACTGACGCGTAGTACCCTGCATCTAACTAACTACCCAAGGGACCATGTACTCTATCGGAACCTAGATAAAAACAAAGGCAATCTCTAGCTCCCATGGCCAACCTTCTATCCTCACATCTAAAATACTACCCTCATACTTCCCCAAAGACTACTGTTGGAAAACACACAACATCCTCTACCACTGATCATCCTTCTCAATCAGATCAATCCTACGATGATCAATTGGATCAGCTTGCTGAACCTCAACTGCCTTAGCCACATGTGTACGATGACCAAGATCCATAGCTGAAAGGAAAATAAGTATTTCTTAAGCCCAAGTAGTATGAAATTTTCATTAAGATTTATTTTAATTCATTTTATTTATTTTATCAATTTTAACCTTCCCAAAATAACCTAATTCAAATAAGAACACGAGTCATTATGATGCATGTACATTTCATAGGTCTATACCCTACAAGTAGGTCCACCTCACTTGGACGTTCAATAAGCTCAGAGCATGTGCACTGGATCATGGGGGCCCTAAAATCCCATGTCCTAGCCAATCTCCCTGGCCTATATCACGCACCAAGGTCAACTGGAACTTTTCTTATACCACCCCATGCAATCCTCACTATGACTAACTCCAAACTCCATTCTATCTCTCAACCATCACCTCTGATACCACTCTGTCATGACTCCCTCCTTCAAAAGATACTCCTCTTGGGCTGGCAATGAAGAAAGGGAGATAATGACCCTCGAGTCCTGCCTCTAGTAGGCCCCATGTTGGTGACTAGAACCAAGGGTGTACAAATCTCACAATATGGGAGGCATTACCCTTTATAAGGAAACAAGATTGGGAGATAAGATGAATCGTCCACAATGAAACTCCAAGACATAATATAAAGAAATCCAAAATCATTTTTACATGCATGTGTAAAATAAAACTAATACAAATACGAAAGTCTCCAAAGTAAATACCCAAGATAAAGCTAAAGAAACGACCCAACAACTATCAAAGATCAGATCTAGTAAAGTCCAGCACGGTCTATGAAATTCTCCTAGAAACCTGAAAACTGTTTTATATGAATAGGGTGAGAATACAAGTATACTCAGTCAGAAAACCAAAGTCTCGCGTACACATGTGAAAGAAGCATACTAATTCTATTTTGAGAAAATAGTAGAACCAAACATCACCTAAACAGGTATACTAACCATCCCAACCTTACCAAGGAACACTCACCAAGTAACACAATTCAAGTAATATAATATAAAGCATGTCAATGATAGGGAACCCCATTCCACTTTCCCACTGATTAGCTACTTCACACCCCAACAAAAAATGTCATGGCGCTCCCACCTCTTCTGAATATACCACATCACATCTCGACCACACACACCTAAGACACATACCACAACACACCCCACCTGCACACACTTAGGACACACAATACATCCCGCCCCCACACACCTGGGTGACATACCACAACACACCCCGCTCGCACACACCTGGGCTTCACAACACATCATTCTCGTACACACCTAGGCCACATACCTCAGCACACCGCACCCACACACACATGGGTCTCACAACACATCTCATCTCATCCCGAAGACACCTGGGAAAACACATCACAAATCATCCCAAAAACACCTAGGACACCATATCACAACTCATCCCTAATACACCTGGGACACCACATCACAACTCTCCCAAAGAAGCTTGAGCCATCATCGCCTGGAAGAGGGAGCAGGGAGAGCGGGTGGCCAACCATCCATCCTCTCACTAGGATGTTGGGAAAGACACCCCCACGTGATTATGCGGGTGTTTGGCACATAGTTCTCAATGTGGGAGGGTGCATATAAAAATCACAAGGGAAATACAAGTATATATATAGTATCAAACACTCAAGCCCTACCTATGGGTTCTCAAACAAACAACCAACTCACAACACTATCACCTTTGTTGTCACCTCTAAATGCAATTATTAGGATCTATGAAAATCATTTGAGAAGGAAAAAGAGCCTGATAAACTAATGCAGCTTCACATTATTTAACATCATCCATATTCAACCACATAACCCACCAATTAATTTTTCATCGACCATTTCCGTTCCATTAACCAGATCGACCCATGTCATCCAAACATTACCAAGCAAATATTTATTCATCTCATCACTACCCAAACAACTAATAAACATAGTAATATTCATGGTAAATTAATACACTTCACGTTAAGGACACATCGTACCATGACCTCTAGATATGGGGTAAAGATTTCTGTATGTTATTAATGGAGAAGCACCCATACCAATCACTACTGTCCTTTTTCAAGGCATCCTGCCCAAACCACCATATTAACAGAACCAACCCCCAACTCACAACCACATCCAGTAACACACCAAAGCACAACCAAAAACCGCACCCCTGCTGCATAATCACACCACACCCATCACAACCCCACTACACAACCACATGTCATCCATTCCCCCATACACACAAACCACAACAATTCCACACTTCATGTCACATCACATACCAAGGAAAAACACCCTTTCAGATTTAATAAGGCACCCCTTATTTAATTCCACTTGTTAATTTAGGGTTTATCACATAAACTGTATGATCCTGGGGAATCCATTTACAATATGAATATACATGGTTAACCAAATTATATATATAAGCATTCAACAAAAATCAAACAACATACATTCCACAAGCCATCCTGTGCGAAAACAAGGCCCCCTAATGACCACGATTTTCTATGGGTGGTTAGCCTATACAAATCATAATATCAATAAAAACAAGAACACAACAAGAACATGTGTCAGTTTCACCAGCCCCTATATATTGATTATTAAACCAATTTGATTATATTTATTAATCTGAAATCAAATATTTTCATAAGGGGAAACATTTATATACCCATCATGCATGATGTATAGTTAAGAAAGATAAAGGAAAACATATTTGGAAGAATAACGATCGGCACTTCCTGGTTACAGCAAAAATAGGGGTCCGCATGCAGTAGGAAAATCTCCAGAGAAACCCGAACCAACTGTTACAGTAGTTTACTCGACTCCTATGGGAAGAAGGATTCAGGGTGTCCTGTAGCAAGAGAAACCAAGAAGGAATGAAAAAGGGGAAAGATATCTCGACTTTAGGAAGATCTAAACAGAGTCATAAGATTAGATATAGTTTTGAGTTACCAATAAAGGCAGATTTGGTCAAGACCATGTGTTTTGACCAATTAAAATCCTCCGAACCCTCAGGGAATTAAAGATACAATTTATGTACTTTGAATCGGTCTTAAACCCTTTTAAATTTTGCCTTAAACTCATTTTATGTCAAATAAAGACATCAAAAGGGAAAAACTGGAAGAACTGGAAACACTATACATGAGACACACCGTCAGCAAGACAACGTCAGTGAGGCACCATTGGACGAGGCACCGCTGGACAAGGTATTGTTAGGATGAACTGCCTGCCATTGTCAGTGAGACACCATCAGGCGAGACACCACTGGATGAGGCACCACTGGACGAGCAACTGCCAGGGTGAGACACCGCCAGCGCGAGCTATCGCTAGGGTGACACCGCCAGGGTGAGGCATCGTTTGAAAACTGGGAAAACTGGGAATTTTGCAATGTGTTGAAAGGAGTCACCTTGACTTCTCAGGACACCTCAAACACCAAATTTCCCACAAAGTAATGGACTAGAAAGGTCCAGGACATTACATATGTGATAAATTATAAATAATTTTTATGACGTAGTTTAGTTCATCATAATTAATTAATTATTACTTATTTAGTGGATGTTTAATAAATGGGGGCTGGGAACCCTTCCGGGAAATTTTAGCATCCACTATAAATAGGAGAGTGGCTCTCACACAATTACTATTCACTGGAAATTTGTCGGAGCCTCTCTCTCCTCTTTCACTTTCTAGAGAGAGGAACTATTGATCTTGGTGATCAGATTGAGTTCTCCCTCATGCATCGCAAGCACGTCGATGTGGTGATCGTTGGGGTGTCGAAGGCATTGTCAGATCTTCGCGCTAGCACTTGGAATTTGACGATTGATGGTCCTATGGATTTTTGAAGTGCATGTGGATGATATAGAGAGATTCTACTTTGGATATTTTAAGTAGCGATCACCGACGATAAGAAGATGTCGAGCACAGCTTCAAATCAGAAAAAGGTATGTTTTCAATTTTATTTTTGTACTTTGATTAATTTACGTGAGATCCTCAGACCATGTTGGGGCTCGAATGGTTGGAGACGACAAGTCTCATCATCTTGGTGATGAAATTTTTTAAACCCCCAATCTATTGGTTTCCACTACACACCCTGGTACCTTCAATTGGTATCAGATAGATCATGTAAATTATCTGAATCGAGAAAAATTAAGTTCATTAAAATTAAGTAGAGAGTATTAAATTGGTCCCAACGGTTTTGACTGCGAGTCGATCAGATGTCCGATGACCAAGTTATGTTCGTCCCATAAAAATTGTTTGGATAAAAAATAGTGGTTTTGACGGGTATTAAAACATATATTTGATATGTGCACTTTTTTTTACCATTTTTGTTTTCCGTTGAATCATCGTTCTGGTTGAAATAGTTCTCTGGTCTTGAACCTAATTCCACAATGATGTGGAATTCTTCAAAACAAACAAAAATGATAATATAATTTAAAATTACCTAATTTGTGGCTTAAAGAAAAAATGGTGGCATTCAACGTGCTATAAGTTTTTAAAAGCAGTTCAAAAGTAAAAAAAATGGTTGGTTTTAAAAAAACAAATAGAGGTCAACAAGGAGGGGTCCCCGTGTCCCTCCTCTCTACCCGAGCACAGCCGATGCACCCTCGATCGGACTCCTCGTGGCCACCGCCCAGCCAAGAAGACGCCACCCTCCTCCTACAGCCGCAGTCGACCACCCCGGTTCACCCAACCTCACCGACACCACCCTGGTGCAGCGTGGACCGCCATTGTCTGCCGCCCTCTTGCCTTGTCTGTGACACCACCGAAGTCAGCTGCCGACACTGGACGCCGCCTCCGTTGTCCAGCCTCCTTATCGTTGTTCGGTTGAGAAGTTGTCTGGACCACCTTGTCGACATCGCAGCTCCCTCCGCTAGTGAGAGATCCGGCCGCCGTCCTAATCTGGTCTGGGAGTCCCGACCGCCCTCCCATCAATCCCCAGTGTCTCGGCCTAATGGTCGGAGCCCCTGTTATAGAGGTGGTTTTTTAATTAACTGTCAAATTCTGGTACGCTCCGTCAATTAAAATTAAATTAATTACGGGACCAAATAATTTAATTTTTTGAATTAAAATTAAATTAATTACGAAACTAAATAGAATTAAATTATTTAAATTTAATTAATTCATTTAATTTAATTAAATATCATCATATTTTAATTTATTGCAATTTAATTTTTATCACGCTTTACCTGCTGACCGGTCTTGAGCATTGACCAACCTGTGTATATCAGCTTTAATTTAATTAATTATTTATCTACATGCGATGATTATAAGTAATTAATTATTATGATGGTCTGCCCATCGTCCTTTTATTCAATATGTATAAGGGCCTGCATGTCCATCATTATTTGTGTGTACATTACACTCCTGAGTTCCCCTCACCTATGTGTGATTACACTTGTACTTTTGAGGGAGATGATGTACGACATGGACCCCGCCATGATGAGGACAGTGTAAGATGCAGACAATATCAAGTTGAGGTGAAATCCAGACAAGTAGTCGAGACACTGGATGGGGGATAAGCTGCATCATGAGTCAAGTCACGACTCGGTTATGATACCCCTAGATCAAGGTTAGTACATTGAGTTTAAATGGATCAACTAGTTTTAGATTCTCAAGACGAGTAGGGTGGTTTATTTCCTTTATGCATTTTTTTTATTTTATGATTTTGCATGATAGCAGTGAAATACATAAAATAATAAATAGGAAAAATGCATAATGAAGTGATAAATGTTTTTATATTAATGTTTAGTTGTGAGCGCGACAACATAATATGAATAAGATTAATAGAAATGGATTGCATTCATAGAGAAAAAATATGAAAAACTCTCAAATAAATATTAAGTCGCAAATGCCTTCCGTCGTTTGAATTTGAAAACAACCAGGTGTTCGGGGTGCTCGGTCAGCCATATTTTAGGGTGTCTCCTACTACTGGGGAGTTCTTATGAGAACGATGAGTTGACTTAATTAAAGTTGATAGTAAAGATTATCCATAGCTAACTTGTTATCACTTTAGAGACAAAGGGTTGAGGGAATCAAGGTTATGATTATGAGAAGCTGAGTCTTCACTCAACAGATCAAGGAGTCGTGAGTTAATGTGGTTGGCCAGTCAAAATAATACATTGAACTCTCCAAGTAGTGGCATAGACATAGATTATAGACTATGAGGTGAGGTTAATGATCCTTTCCACTAGAATAATCAAGCGACAAAGTATTCCGATTATAGTACAAAAGGTTACTAAAATTTAATAAAATAGTGGGAGATATTTAATGATTTAATGATTTAATTAATAATTTATAAATCGGTATTCAAGATAAAAGTACAGTCTGCTTGATTTTATTTTTGTAGAAAATGGAAAGTAATACCACAAAATACATTGCGATAATTATGGAAAAAGTTAATGTCCAAACTAGCATGAATTTTCAAGTGTAGTACAGGTGCTTACGCACAATACTAAGATATCATAAATTCAAGGTGCTAGAGTCCCCAATACCTATTAAGCAACCTTAAGAAGTGGGAGTGTAAAAATTCTTATTGGAGACTCAAGTATGATGCATATGATGGTTATGTCATAATGCTAACATCAATGCCCGATGTTAATTGTGGTTACAACATCGAGACATAGATGATTTCACATGTCACCACTCGAAAACAAGGCTATGCCCATAATTTTGGAAAAATCCCGGCTAGAGGTTACCCCTATAGCCACAACCCGTGATTTTTGTAAAGCACGACAATAGGTTTTGTTGGGAAAAAAATTCGCGGGAAGAAGCTATACCAATGGTTTAACCAAACCGTGGGCATAAGAATTTTTTTTGGGCACCTATACTAACAATTTGGGTAAACCATTGGTATAGGTCACCTATACCCACAGTTTGACCAAACCGTGTGTATATGTTGACCCTTTTTTTTCCATAATAACAACAATAATAATAAATAAATTATATAAATAATTTTATATATATACACACACAGATATATATATATATATATATATATATATTTGAATATAAGAACAAAAAATGTTTTATAGGATAATGGTAAAGTCGTTGGAGTATTGGCGGAAGGTGCTAGGATCAATCCCTAGTGAAGATTCTTTTTTAATAAAGGACCTATACCCACGGTTTGACCAAACCATGGGTATAGGTTGGCCCATCATTTTTTCAAAATAACAACAATAATAATAAATACTTTAATATATATATATATATGTATTTGAATATAAGAATACAAAATGTGTTATAGGATATTGGTAAATTCGTTTCAGTGTAGGTGAAAGGTGATGAGATCAAATCCCATCAAAATATTTTTTTCATAAAGCACCTATACCCACAGTTTTACCAAACCATGGGTATAGATATTTCCATTAAAGTTGCATACACCAACAGTTTAAGAACCATGGGTATAGGTCTATACCGATGGATTAAGCACCCACAATTCATAAAACTGTGGGTATAGACTATACCCATGGTTTTATGGGATATACACACAGTTTTGAATCATGGGTATAGGTAAAGATTCTAGTAGTGTGTAGTCTCATCTCCTAGAAGCTTACAAAGAGAAAGTGAAGCAAAAATATGAATGAGTGATCATTACACTGGTTACGTGTAAATTTGAAAGAATGATCGTGATCTTTCAATGAATCCCTTTCTCATATTGTTTTTACCTAAATACTATAGTTTTGTTTAAGATTAAAAAATGAACAGGATGGAGTAAACACTTCATTACCTTTTAGGTAAGGTTCGCCAAGTAAATAGGAATATTAAAGAAAGAACAATATTTAGTTCTTATAGTGAACAAGTTGAAAGACTGGGCAATAAGGCCAATGGTAGGAGCGACACAAAAGGCACCTTCACAACGTCCTTCAAAGAAAGAGGTAATTGACAATAGGTTATTTACTTCGCATATCATGAAATAAATCTATGAAAGTTTAATCGCAATAAATTGAATTAAAGAAGAAAGTTATCACTTCTTCTTTAGCTATATTCATGAATACAAAATGTAATGTTTTGGTCATACTTCTTGGGTATTAAATACAATATGTATTTCACAGATGTGTATTGAAATATAGTAACCATTTAAGTATAGAAATGTTGAAAGAATTCAGGTGTATTCTCCAAGCAGCTGAAAAAGGGCAATTCCTAAGTCAATGGTGATAAACACGCAACTTCTAATTGCCAAGTGATTGATTCTAGTAGAACTTTTGTTGAGTATAATCAAAAAAATTATCTCAAGTGTACTTTAGATACAATAAGACATTATTATGATATGGAATGAATGTTTTTTGTGGTGTTTCATACTCAATCAATAGTTCAGTAATACATGAATCATAGGAAATACATGATGAATATAAAATGTAAGACTTATATACTTAGTTGTGGAAAGATAATTCTTTGTCAAGTAAAACTAAAAGTGGTTTTCAAGGATATACCCATTATAATATTTAGAATCAATCTAGATAAACACCTTAGACTTCATCTAACTAAAAATGGATTTCAAGGACATACCCAGTATAGTATTTATACTTGTTTAGTTTAGACAAAGAAGCCTTTATAGCTAAAGGTGCACCACAAAGTTTTCAGAATTAGTTCAGCGAGAGAGCGTGAACTATTCCAAGGGTAAGCTAGAGGTATATTCCCATACTTTATAACATTCACTTAAGTATTTAAGGAATGAAAAAGTGAAGTATTATATATTCATGGTCAGAAAATATGAGTTGCTTCAGGCTGGTTTGTTGAAAAATATCTTGACCAAACATTCATCGATCAATATAATATAGCATAGAGTAATTCCTAAACCCACATTATCTTATCCACATCAGGTAAATAATGATAATAAGGAGGATAAATGATAAGTATTACATGCTAACATTGATCAATAAATTTAGCATGGAGCAATTGCTAAACACACATCTCCTTTTTTCACATCAGATTCATGATGTAAATATAAGGAGTATCAATGTTGATATATATTACAGAAACTTCCATTATATTTCAAGATTTACTTTGAAAATAACGGCATTATCCCATAAAAATATGTAAAAAATAATGAAAAATTGATATCATATGAGTTACAGAAGGATGGAAATCCATTATGTCATATGAACATGTGTTTAGATGCAAAGAGTTTGTTAAGTATATAAAAAAACTTGCATCAAGAAAAACACAATGTGAATCTAAAGTAATTGTCCCAAAGTTTTTGTAGGATATTAAAAAATTCCCTAAGATAGAAAAGTGACGATCAAGTCATGGACTAAATTTCAATAAAAGGGTGCACATCTCTACTTAGGATAGTGGGAGAAAGATTGACTTGGGTTGAGTCAATGCTAGAGATGCACAAATAGTCACAATATTTGATCAGTTCCAACCATTTACTCTGGAACATATTTAACTCCTTCTATGTGAATATATATTTCAAGATATTATGATCAATATATATATCACACTTTTCTCTATAGATATAATGTTTCCAAATATTTAATGCAAAGATCACCGTCGCTAGATCCAAATCATGTGTCGGGTAATTTTTCTAACGATTTTTTAATTATTATGGAGCATAAGAAATTACCTTTTCATTTTTCATAAGTATGTATCTTAATCCATTCTTCAAGGAATCACTATATATTACTTTTCCTTACCCACTACAGGGTAATGTAAGTATAGGAGTAGTGACCAACCACTTCTTCAGTTCCTTGAAACTTTCTTCACATTACTCTATCCAAATAATCTTTACTTCTTTTCATGTTAATTTGGTTAATAGAGTTTATATCCATGATAATTTCCTTAAAAAGAATCAATAGTATTCATCTAGCCTGAGAAAAATAAGGATCTCAGTTATTATGGATGGCCTAGGCCATTTTTCAATAACTTATGTTTTAAAGGATCTACATATATTCCCTTATCGGTGATTACATGAAACAAGAATGAAATCTTTTATATCTAGAATTCAAATCTTCTAAATTTGGCATACAACTTATCCTTTATTAAGGTCTTAAATACAATCTATATATGATCTTCATGCTCTTCCTTAAACTTTGAGTATATATAAGAATATCATCTATAAAGACAATCACAAAGTGATCTAGGTAGTCTCTCAAGACTCTATTCATTATATCCATGAATATTGGAGGGAAATTAGTCAATCAGAATGGAATCACTCTAAACTCATAGTTTCAATACCTTATTTAGAATGTTGTTTTTGATATATCCTCCTATTTGATCCTTAACTAATGATATCTAGATTGAAGGTGAGCCTTTGAGAAGTAATAAGATCCTGTTAGTTGATTGAATATGTCATTGATATGTGGTAAAGGGTATTTATTCTTAATTGTTATCTTGTTAAGATCATGATAGTAAATGCAAAGTCACATTGATCCATATTATTTTCTTAATAAAGAGTATTGGTGGTCCCTATGGTGAATCACTGGGGAAGATAAAACTCTTACCTAAATTCTCCTTTAACTACTTCTTTAATTCCAACAATTAAATGAGATCCATTCTATATGAACTCCTTAATATAATAATCGATCCATGAATAATTTCTATCAATAACTCAACCTCACACTTTGGGGGAAGACCGGGCAGCTTATCTAGAAATACATCAGAATATTCCCGTACAATAGGAATGTCATCAATGTTGACTTCCCAACTGATCATTTGAGTCAATAGTCCCTAATTGGACGGTATCATAACCCATATTATAGAATTTATTTCTAAGGGGAGGTCATCCTTATATTGATACTTGAGAATAAGATGATCTAGAATATGAAATGAGACATCCTTATCCTAGAAATTGATATGGGCTCTATGTAGGGATAGTCAATCCATACTGAAAATTACATCAAATTCAAGAAAGGGTAGATGAATTAGATATGTAGTAAGTATCCTCTCACAAATATCAATCAGAGATGATCTATATATCTTAGATGCGAACATTGTGCCACCATGTGTTTTTATAGATATTTTGATATCCATTGCTTGAGGAGGTGATTCCACATTATTAGAAAACTTGCATGATATAAAAGAATGAGATGACCCAAAATCAAATAAGGTACTTGCATATCTAGAATAAAGAGTACGTATACCTTTCATCACTTTATTAATGTGATCTACCTTAGTGTTAGTGATCATGAATACCCTTCCTTATTCCCTCTATTTTGGGAGGCTACTGGGGTTTATTTTCTTCATTGGCTCAAGGATTGGGGAATTGATTTTCATAGTGTCCAAACTCCTTGCACATGAATCATTATAGTTTTGGTAGATCATTAGTTGGGACCTTCTCCTCCTCTATTCTATTAACTTTCCTCTTTTCCTTACTTCATTATTTTTAGTCTTGGTGGCCTACTTTACCACACTTAAAACACTTCCATGATCCTTTAAGGAAATTACTCGATTGCTTCCTCCTACACTTCTAGCAAGTAGAGGGATAAAATACCTCCCCACATGTGAACTACCATCAGGGTTACCTTGGTATCTTGCCTTCCTTTTTCCCTCTCCAGAGTACTAAGAAACCCCAGATTCAATCTCCACCTTTAGTTCACATCAAAAAATATCTTCATAGCTTCCAAAGTCTCTTATGGACAAATCCTTTTAAATAATAGGTTTTAATCCACCAAATAAATGATCAATTTTACTTTATGGATCATAGATAAAACCATAGGTGTATCTTGAAATCCTTATAGAGTTTTCTTAGTATATCTCAATAGATTCATCCTCATTTTGTTTCAACTCTAATAATTCCCTCTTTATCTTTTCATGAAGAGTTTGAGGAAAATACTTGGTGAAGAACACTTTCTTAAATTATTCCCATTCCATTGGGTCAACTTCTTCTTTACTCATTGCATTCTTAATAAGAGTCCACCATTGGTCAGACTCGACTTCCAAACGGTAAAAATCCAAAATAAAATTCTCATGTTCTGAGAAATGGAGATTATAAAATATCTTTTCCATCACATTGATTCATTTCTCATCGATAAGTTGATTTGGAGAGACACTAAAAGAGGGTGGACATTGCTGCATGAAAGACTCCATAGCAAGCCACTCCCTCCTTGTTACATTTAGGAGATCAATGAGGTTAAAATTATTATTCATATCTTGATATATTTAAGTGAGTATATCTAGGAGGTCTTGTACTCCATCTCCCATTCCATTGGGTTTTTCATTGGGGAAACCATCGCATTTTCCCTCACGCCTATTATTAACCTGGTTCCTTAGTTCCATCCATTACTAAAACTAAAAAGGAGTTACCATGAGTGTGGGACAATTAACATCATAAGTAAAAAAATAGAAAGAAATGAATTCATCCTTAAAGTTTATTATTCTTTGACACTATCTTGTTAGTCTATAATTTTTTTAGTCCAACCTATACCATTCTTAGTTAAACTTTAGGTTTATGTTTTCTCATACTTTTTCACCCAATCCATCAAATTAACCAAGAAATAAATCCTTCATAATGGTTCATAAAGATAATTTTATCAACCAAAGTATATCCCCCAGTAGAGTCAAACTAGGTGTGAAGTTAGTAATCTTTGTCATGCACTAGTTGGCGATAGAGTTAATACCCAATCCACCCTTTTCTGATTTATTACCCCTTGGTACATATGTTCCAGAGCCTGCATCCACTTATATTATCCAGATAGGGATGCAATTTCTAGGAGAACCACATACTCAAGACTTTACCAATATTTCAATATATCATCCTATACTTAGACTCATTTCTAGATTTTTCACCAAGGTTCTCAAACCATAATTCTCAAAAATCACATCATTAATCTCTAAAAATAACTAAAATTTTTCTCAGATACTAACTATAGAAACCCAAGATAATTATGCATTTATTTTACATCCTTTATATGATTTAAAACATTACATTTCATAAATAATAATATCCCAAGGACTGGTAGGTTTAGTGACTTTGAAGACTAGCTACACAATCATCTTATTTTACAATACTTAAGATCACTTCTCCTTAAAGGCACCATACTAAACCATCCTCTAGATATCGCATTAGTAAGACTCATACTCATAAATTGGGAAATTAAAAAATAATAAAGGAGTGAGCTCAAATACTCAGTAAGTGGTGAATAAACATTTCATTAAGGATGTGTTCATAAGCATAAGTAACAAACATGAACATAAGAGAAATATCATAACATCATGAATGATAACCATAAAACATAAGTGAGATTCAAAGTACATGGCATAAGAACTTAAAGCCACAAAATATCAACAATGAAATATAATAGATCAAACATGGTTTTGAAGCATTTAACATAAACCTTGAATCATTAGAGAATAAGATCATAATGAATAATGTAACATCTCGTTATCGATCTGTCAGGTACATCTTTAACCTCGTCGTGGTTTTACTTTTCTCATTGTCTTTATAGGGCTGAGAAGGAATTGAGAGGATACCTATAATGGTGAATTCACAGATTTGTTGGACTCTCAGCTTTAACTGGGTTTTTCTAAAGGCTGTAGGAGGATTTCATGCCATGTCACTAGGTTACACAACGCGTAAGAGTTTCTGGATGCAAGTTGTGAAAGGATTCACACTGTGGAAGGTTACACTATTTGAAGAGCTCTTACACGTCGTGAGTTAATAAAAGGTCATATTTTTAATCTTAGGTGATAGATTTCTTAGCATACTTAAACACTGTGGATTTCACAACATGTAAAGAAGTTACACATAATGTAATTCTCCAAGTAGGAACGTTTTAGGATTTCATTCAGGTTTTGGGTGCCCATTTGATCACTTTTTATCCTTTTATATTGAACCAAAGCTCCTCTCTGATGATTTTTGGAATCACCATTCCTTATCGATCGATCCATTCAGCATTTGATATTCGTTGCAGTTGCAGTGCATCTCTCTAGGTAAACGGACTTTCTAATTCTTCGTTGCCATTGATCGTGGTATCACCCTTGGTTTGCATCATCAGATCCATTGATCTAAATCAACGTTTCTTCTTGTATTCTTCCAAGATCCATTGTGCGATCTTATTCTAGTGGTTGTTCCCTTGTCGGTTGTGGTATGGAGGGTGTTTGTTGTTGAGGCATGTGGTGTTTCATATTCTCTATCAACCCTCTTTCTCAATTAGATCAATCCTAAGATGTGTGGATTGGATTATAGGGTCTCTGTTGGTGTTATTAAGTTTCTACATCGGTGGATCCTATTGCGGGTGTGTTTGACCCATGTTTTGAGGTAGGTGGTTTCATCTCTAGCCTATGTTTGTGAAACTTATTGTTCTTTTTTTATTATTTACAAAAGTAATTGGCATGATTATTTTGTGTGTGTTGAAAATAGTTTTTAAAGAAAAAATGTGTAGGATCGAAATGATACTAATTGTAGTATCGTAATAATGATGTAGATGCTCAATATAAGGGGGGGGGGGTGAATTGTATGCTTTAAAAATTCCTTAGGAACCTTTAAAGTTGGTATAAAAACTTTCGTTTTTAACCTTAACAAAAACTGTGTTTAACAAATTTAAACAAGGTAAATTCACAAAACCTCTAAGTTCTACAAACTTGATTGATTCCGAAAAAGTGGTTCCGGAAATGAAACTTAAGAAAAGTTTACAAAGATAAAGATTATACCTTAAAGCATATAGAATCTTACTAATCAGAGTATAAGTATAAGAAAGTATAAGATAGTTATACTTTCCTCAATAACAAAAACTGCAGTGGAAAACTTGAAACAATACAAGTAACAAGTAGTAAATATTTTAACCCCAAGATAAGGGTATCCAACAACCTTGGATAAAGGTCCCTTGATTTATACTTTAAAGAAAGTCTATCTTACCCACATCAGGGCAATCCCTCAATACGAAGATCAGAGTCTATCTTGCTATCCCCGCAAGCCCTCAACTTCAAGGTAGTCAGCACCTCTATCTTCCTCAGCAAGGAAACCCTCGAACTTTAAGGTAGTCGACACCTCTGTCTTCCTATCCCCGGAAGCCCTCGAATGTACTCAACAACATTCAGAGTCGCATGAAGCAAGTCTAAACAAGATGTTCAGTACACACAAAGCATGAGAGTCTCTCTCTAGAAATCACTTCAACAACATGTAATCTCTAGAGTCGTAGAACAGTCAGTCAAAGTTATGAGCTCGTTCAAATGAGCTTCTATTTATAGGCACATCTTCAATGGTCGAATCCCTCCTCCAACGGTCATATTTTCCCTTAATTTTGGAGGGACCTGTACACGTGTCACTCAAACAATGGTTGGTTAGAAACAAAATGTACGACATCCTTTCATAACTATATCAACGATAAGAAAAATATGGTTGTTTGAACAAATTTATTTTTCAGAGTCTAAGAAAAAATGAAAGTTCAGAGTCTAATCAAAAACTATTCGGAGTCTATAATACATGGATATTTGGATTCTGTTTATCAAGGAATTCGAAGTTAGAATTCTATAAACTTTGGATTCTAAATTCATAAGAATTTGGAGTCTGAGTTTACAAGAATTTGGAGTCTGAATTCATAGGAATTCAGAGTCTAAACTCATAAAAGTTTGGAGTTTGAATTCATAGGAATTCAGAGTCTGAACTCATAAAAATTCGGAGTCTGAATTTAGAGAACTCAGAACCTGAAATCATAAGAGTTCGGAGTCTGAATTCAGAGAACTCGGAGTCTGAAATCATAAGAGTTCGAAGTCTGAATTCAGAGAACTCGGAGTATGAACTCATAAGAGTTCGGAGTCTAAATTCAGAGAACTCAGAGTCTGAACTCATAAGAGTTTGGAGTCTGAATTCAGAGAACTCGGAGTCTGAACTCATAAGAGTTTAGAGTCTGAATTTAGAAAACTCGGAGTCTGAACTCATTAGAGTTTGGAGTCTGAATTCAGAGAAGTCGGAGTCTTAACTAATCAGAGTTCATAGTCTGAATTCAGAGAACTCAGAGTCTGAACTCATAAGAGTTTGGAGTCTAAATTCAGAGAACTCGGAACCTGAATTTGGATCCTAAAACAGAATGCTTTATATCTAAGTATATATATGATTCTGAAGTTTTGGATATGAAACCGAATTTTATACTTATAATATTAACAATGTAAACATGGTAAGGATAAATTTCCTTGAGGAATGAAAATTTCCCTTATGAAAAAGAATCTTAAGGAAAATAAAATTTGCCTTGAGATAGAGTGTTTGTGATTTTCAAAACATGAAGGAATGGAAAAGTCATAAGGAAACCTTATTGACTCAACAATTTCCCCCTTTTTGGAAAGCACAAATATCCTTACGAAAAAGAATATAAGGTCTTGGAAAATATTTTTCTAGACTTTGAAAATAAAACTTATCTCCCTTAACACATGGACAATGATGAATATGACTAACTCCCCCTTAAGCTTTTGAAACACTAAGGATTTTATTCTTGATTTCTGAATTAAGACTTATCATTTTATTGCATACAATAATCTTATTGGATAAGATCCCCCCCTTAGATGAACCCCCCCTTACTTAGGGAAATTTATTCTTTTACTTTGTATTATTTTTTAACATCCCTTTATCCCCCTTTGTGATTTTCAAAAAGGAATACAGGGAATGTGAAAGGAAATATGGTACCTAAAATATTAGTACTAAACAACCAAAAGATGAGCAACCAAAAATTTATTAGGATTGGAAAAATTTACACAAGGAAAATACAACAAAAGATCGAAATTGAACAAAGTTATCCTTACTTTTCCTTGGGCATTAGCTTCTTCACTATTGTTTTCAACTTTTTGAGCTCCTTGTGATCTTCCTATGCTCACTTAAGAAGCTGATCCTGATCTTCTACTTTCTTCTCTAAGGATTTGATTTTTTCTTCTTGAGCCTTGAGAGATTCTACCTGACCCTTCAATACTTCTTCTTGCTTGACTAGCTTCTCTTCTATCTCAATCTTGAGATCCCTTTCTCTCTTCTAAATCTGAGCAACTGAATATAACTTCCCATTCATATATTTCATTTCTTGCTTCCGAGTATTTTCTTCAAGAGATAGTTTTTCTTCAAAAGACTTGGTGAGATCTTTGAAATTACTATCTTCGGTTTCAAAGGCATCTTTGAAATCATCTTGAAATTCATCAAGAATTCTCACGTCTTCTATAGTTTTATTTGACCAGCTGGTCATTTTCTTACAAGATCTTTTGTGGGCTTTTTAGTTTATGAAAATGGTTTTGAAGTCAGCCTCAAGCTTGACACACTTATCCATCACCATGGATACTGAATCTGACTTTTGATTTAGGGTGTGTTGAAGCATCTGGAATCCTGAATCTATGCTTGAAAATATAGGGATATTCCCAACAAGCTTCTTTAAAGACTGTACTACGAAATCATGTCCAAGGGATGATGATTCCAAATTAGAGATTTTTCTTGGCGAGGTTTCTTTTTCTAGCACAACAAGTTTCCTCTTTGATGAAGTACCCACTTATTTCTTCTTCACCACTAGTCTGCTAGGTGTATCAACAACCACCTATTTTCCCTTATCAACTTTCGGAATGGATTCATCATCAGGGGATTCTTGTTCACTATCAGATAGCTGAATGATTTTATCTTCATCTACCTGTTCCTTCTCAGCTCCTGCCTCAACATCCTCAAGGTGAATGAAATCTTTATTGATGATTTCTTCTTCAGATGGTTTGTATACTTCATCCTCACCCTTCTCTTAATCCTTCCCAGGAGTATCAATCTTTCATGATTCGACTTGAGAGGTTCAGAATGATAATTTCTCAGAGAGGCTTTCCTTCTAATGAAAATCCTCAACTTGCTTTATCAAATCTTCGGTATCACCACCTACTTCTTCTTCTTCTTATTCTTATACTTCTTCTACTTATTTTTCTTTTAATTTTTCCGGAGTCAAAAATTTCTTTCCTGGAGCCTCAGGTAATGGTTCTATCAGGAATGATTCTGGTATCAGAATATTCTCATAGGCTTTCCCTGTAGCCTTCAGAAGGGATTGCACTATCTCAGCCTCAAACAAATTCTTCTTTTTCTTCTTCAATTTCTCTTCCCTTTCTAGATTCTCAGTTGTCTTCTCCCTCAGAGATTTTTCTTTAGCAGGGTCCAAGCCAGAATTAGGATCCCCTTCTTTCTGATTTAATTTATCTTCCCTTCATTTAGCCACAACCTCATTAGGAGAGGCTTTTTTCTTCTTTATCTTAAGAGGTCCTGACTGAACTTACTTGGCCATAGGGGTTTTTCCTTTTTCTTCCACTTCCTTCATATTCCTTTTTCTTCCACCCTTTTTAGAAGGTTTAGCCACCTCCTGTTTCTTCAGAATAGCTTCCACTTTCTCTTCTAGAAAATCATAGAATTATTTGGATTCTATGGAAAATCCAACTTTCATCCTTCTCAGAGTGTCATCACTCAACAACATAACTTTGAAATTCATCAACTTATATTTTCAAGGGATTTTAAAGGATTCTAAACACTGAAAAATTAGCTTTGAGAGAATGGATGGATACATAATAATCTAAGCCTTCATATTTCCATTATTTATGTTCTCAATCATAATTAGAATATGCTTAACCAGGTTTATCTTCCTTAGATTCACCAAGAAATCCAGGATATACATGTCACTCTTCTTCAAAGTATCCTTGTCCCCTTTTCTCGGAATGATGAATCATTGAACCCATAATTCAAGAATCCGAAAATTTTTAGATAGGTGAACAATCTTCAGAGTCTTTACATCTGAAAGACCAAGGCAAGCCATAGCCTTCACCTTATCAAAACTTACTTTAACATCCGGTAGCTTATGCGAGCAGAACTCTGCCTCACCCTCATAAGGAATTCCAATCAAACTGGCTACCTTGGTGTAAGAAAGAGCATAAGTCTTCCCATAGCTCTTGAAAGAGAACTTGTCTTTTCCTTCTTCCTTGAAAAGCTTCTTGACTCATAGAACTCAACAAAAAAGTTCGGATACACTAGATCTTGTGCCTTTGGTTTGGATAAGTAGACACTCTCCCATCCATTCAGCTTGATATTCTTCGAGATTATAGAATCATACTTAGTAAAGGAAATTTGGATGAACCAACCTTTCTCTGTAAATCTTTCATTTAGAAATCAGCTTTGCAGTTGACATATCTTTCTGAGAGGAGGATTCGACAGACATTTGGAATTGAGAAATATCTGAGAAGTTCAGAATGGGATTATGTAGGAGGGAAGAGCTTCATCACGCGAAGGCCTGAGTTTCGATATGGGACAACCATCGGGGGATCCTTTATATAGGCGTTTGAGGCTACAGTTCATCTTCCAAACTCAATCCAACGGTTGAAAAACCTTCTGATCAGATCTAACGGTTGAGATGATAGCCACAAGGAGTATTTTATAGAATATAATCTTTTAAGGTTTTAAAGAAAAACATTCATATTTAAGGAAAATAGAATCCAAAAAATTCAAAAAACAAAATGAAAATACCAACAAGTAAAAGATGATCATGAAAATTTGAGAAAAGAATCATACCTTTCAGATTTCTAGAAATATTATTCGTAGTGAGGAAAATTCTTCTTGAAGAACTTTAGATTCCGATAATTTGATTACGAAAATTTGGAAAATATGACTACGAAAATTTTAGAAAATATTCATTAAGGAAAATTTGGAAAATATTCATTATGAAAATTTAGAAAATCTTCATTATGAAAATTTAGAAAATCTTCATTACAAAAAATTTATAAAATCTTCATTACGAAAATTTTCATTACAAAAAATTTAGAAAAACTGATTATGAAAATTTTCATTACGAAAAATTTTTAGACTATGAAAACTTTTTAGACTATGAAAAATTTTTAGACTACGAAAAAAATTTTAACTACGAAAATTTTTAGACTATGAATTTTTTGACTACGAAAAATTTTTAGACTACGAAAAAAATGTTAACTATGATTTTTTTTAGAAATCTAACAAACAAATGTACTCTCCCTATGAAAATGAGTTTATTACTGTAAGAAGATTGGTTTGAACAGGATGTTAATCAAGAAATATTACCTTATGGTTATCATTCATAACTTCTGTTTAATGTATTCAAATCTATCGTATGGTAAAGATTTTGTGAAAATATCAGCAATTTGATCTTGAATTCTGATAAATTGATGAAAGATATCTTCTTTTTTGTGCGTGATCCCTAAGAAAGTGATGCCTTATATCTATGTGTTTTTCACGAGAGTGATGTGCATGGTTTTTTCTTAAAGCAATGACACTAGTATTATCACACAAAATTTGTGTTTTGGTAAAACTCATACCATAGTTTGTGAGTGTGTGTTGCATCCACAACACTTGAGCACAACAACTTCCAGCTGCTACATATTCAGCTTCAGTAGTGGAAAGTGCTACTGAGTGTTGCTTTTTTGCATGACCAAGAAAATAATGAATCTCTTAATAAATGACAAGTTATGGATGTAATTTTTCTATCCATTCTACATCCACCAAAGTAAGAATCCGAATTTTTTTTTAAACAAAATCATTTCCAGAATTATAAAAGATTCCTAGATCCATGGTTCCATTTAAGTAGCGAAAAATTATTTTCACTGCCTTTAAATGAGATTCCTTAGGATTGGATTGATATCTTGAACATAATCATACTCAAAACATTAATTCTGGATGACTAGATGTTAAGTAAAGTAGACTTCCTATCATACCTCTAAAAGATGTTTGATCTACTGGTTTCCTAGCTTCATCTAGATCAAGTGAATTTGAGGTACCAATGGGAGTACTTATACTCTTAGTGTTGTCATATCCATAATTTTTAAGAAGATATTTAATATAATTATGTTGGGATATATAAGTTCCTTCTGGTTTTTGAGAAATTTGAAAATCAAGGAAAAATGTTAACTCACTCATCATACTCATTTCAAACTCAGATTTCATTAGATCTGCAAAGGAATCAGTTAAAGATTGTTGAGTTGAACCAAATATAATGTCATCAACATAAATTTGAACAATCAATTTTTTTTTCTTATCTTTCTTTATAAAAAGGGTTGGATCAACATTTCCCTTAACATAATTATTTTGAAGAAAAAATCCTATAAGTATATCATACCAAGATCGAGGGGATTTCTTAAGTCCATACAAAGCTTTGGTATGTTTGAAAACATGTTCAGGATGTTTTGTATCTTCAAAACCAGGAGGTTATTCAACAAAAACTTCATCTTGAACAAAACCATTAAGGAAAGCACATTTAACATCCATTTGAAAAAGTTTGAAATTGAAGAATGCTGCAAAGGAAAGTAGAATACGAATAAATTCAAGTCTAGCTACTAGAGAATATGTTTCTTCATAGTCTATTCCTTCTTGTTGATTATAGCCTTTAGTAACCAATCTAGCTTTATTTCTTACAATGATTCCATTTTCATCACACTTATTTCTGAAGACCCATTTGACTCCAATAACAGAAGTTTCCTTAGGCCTTTCAACCAAGGTCCAGACTTTATTCCTTTCGAATTCATTTAGCTCATCTTGCATAGCTTTTATCCAATCATCATCACCTAAAGCTTCATCAGTGATTTTTGGTTCTAATTGGGAAAGGAATGCTAGATGTTCTACTTCATTTATTAAGGAACTTCTAGTCCTTACAGGTAGATTCAAATCACCAATGATAATATCACTGGGATGATTCTTTAGAAACAACTGATTTGGGTTTTGTAAAACCTGTTCATCAACATAGGGTAGAAAGTCTTCTGGGGTAAATGTTTCAGAAATATCTTCTTGAAAATTTTCCTTATCAGAAGGATCTTCTATCAAGGGTTGATAATCAGTTTTTGAAAACACATCAAAAGATGTAGGTTGAGGTTGTTTAAAAACAAAAGGATCAGTTTCATCAAATTTGACATGTACTATTTCTTCAACAGTATAAGTATTCTTATTGAAAACTCTATAAGCCTTAGAAGTTGTGGAGTAGCCTAAGAAAATTCCTTCACATCAGATTTTGGTGCGAATTTTTGTAGATTATCTTTAGTATTCAGAATGAATAACTTTCAACCAAAAACCTTGAAGTAGGAAAGTCTAAGTTTTCTACCATTCCTTAACTCATAAGGAGTTTTATTAAGAAAAGGTCTAATAAAAACTCAATTTATAGTATAACAAGAAGTACTTACAGCTTCAGCCCAAAAATGTTTAGCTACCGAATACTCACTCAACATGGTTCTTGTTATATCTTGAATAATTCTATTTCTTCTTTCAACAACACCATTCCTTTGAGGTGTTCTTGGTGCTGAGAAGTTATGAGTAATGCCTTTTCTACTACAAAAAGTTTCAAAATCATAATTTTGAAATTCTCCTCCATGATCACTATGAATAGTTATCGAAGGAAGGTTTTTCTCATTTTTAACTTGGGCTCTAAAACTTTTGAAATAAGAAAAATCTATATACTTATTTTCTAAAAAATACACCCATGTAAATATAGTGTAATCATCAACTAAGACAAATACATAATATTTTTCTCCAATGCTTCTAGTTTGTGTTGGACCAAAAAGATCCATATGCACTAACTGTAATGCATCAGTGGTTGAGAATTCACTGACTGATTTAAAACTTGATTTATGTTACTTTCCATATTGACAAGGATCAAAAACTTTTGAAGAATCAAATCTAAGCCCAGGTAGATCCTTAAATAGTCTTTTCTTAGAGAGCTTGCATAGTTTCTTAAGGTTACAGTGACCTAGCCTTCTTTGACATAACCAAGAATGATATTCCATTGCACTAAGGCAAGGTATATCTTGGCTTCTAAGGTCTTCTAAGTTTAGTGTGTATACATTCTCTTGCCTATGGGTAGAAAGAATAAAATCTTCCTTGTAATTGTGTACTAAGCACTTATCATTCCTAAAATTCACAAGGTAACCTTCATCACATAATTGACTTATGCTAATGAGGTTGTGCTTAAGACTCTTAACAAATAAAACATTTGAAATCAAAGTTTTTTCAAGAATAACGATGTTACCTATACCAATAATTTCTCCCTTAGCATTATCTCTGAAAGTTACTTTTCCTCCTTTCATCTTGATAATCTTTTCAAAGAATTTTTTGTTACCAGTCATATTCCGGAAACATCCACTATCCATGTACCATGTATTTATGTTGGTAAAATATTTATTTTCCTAAAAATAAAATAGTTAGACTTTCAGAATCCAAACTTTCTTGGATCCGGAAACTTCAGAAAGAAAAATTTTAGGAATCCACCTTTTCTTTGAAAAATAAGCTTTATGAAATCCTAAAGATTGAGTTTTGTTTAAGGAACAATTTCTTGCCCAATGACCACCGCACTGACACTTAGTGCAGAATGGATCACTTTGAGGAACAAAATAATTGTTACTAAAAATAGGTTTTGAACTAGTATAACCAAAACCAGAACTATTCCTTAGAGGCCGAATTTGGGAATACATATTATCAAAATTCTCCTTACCTAAGGTAAAGTTTGAAAAAAACTTCCTCAAGGAAAATATTTCTGACTTTAGTCTAATAACTAAGTTCTTGTCTTCCAAAACATTTGTTTTAGAACTAGAGTTAGGCTCAAAAACATTTTTCTTAGAAATTACTTTTTCTAGATCCTTAGAAAGTTTATCCTTTTCAGAATTTACTTCCTCAAGATTTTTTGAAATACTTTCAAAATCAAGGTTTTTCTTATCAAGATCTTTAGAAAGATCTGATATTTCCTTAGTAAGAATAATATTTCTAGAATTTTATTTATCAAGCTTTTTCTTGAGTTTTGAATTCTCATTCTCTAGAAGTTTAGCAAACCTAGAAACTTCTTTATAGGTAGGTAAAGTATTATCTTCATCAGAAGAAGATTCTTCATCTAAGGATTCATAGTATTTACTATTACTATTTAAAGATACATCGGTGATGGATTCAACATTGTGTACCTTAGCCATTAGACAATGATTTTCAATAGGTAGTCTGGATATTAAACCAAGATTCTTCTATCCAGAAGATTCGTAATCTGATTATTCTTCAGAAGAGTCTCCACCACTAGAACTCCAAGTGTCATTAGATTTCAAAACTTTCTTAGCTTTAGCTTTGTAGTAATTCTTCCTATTCATTTCAGAATGCTTTTCCTTTCTGTCCTTTTTCTTAAGCATAGAATAATCTGGCCTTATATGCCTAGCTCTCTTGCATTCATAATAAGTGACGTCTGAGTATTTCTTATCTTTCCTTTCCTTCCTCTTGTATCTGGATTGAAATTTCTTCTGTCCAACAATCTTTTTCATTCTTCGAGAAAGATTGGCTAATTCATTTTCTAAAGATTCACTTCCGCTAGATTCAGATTGAATAACAACCTTCTTAGATTTAGATCTTGTAACTCTCTCAGGAGTCTTGGCTTTCATATGATTTGAAGTTGTTGTAAAATCAACACTTCCATTTCCATTCTTCTTCTTAATATTATCAGCATCTATCTTAATTCTAGTCTCATGTTGAAGAAGAGTTCCAAAAAGTTCATCAAGAGAAATCTGTGTAACTTTTCTATTTTCATCTATAGCTGTCCTCTTAGATTCCCACTCATTGGGCTTGATGTCTGTGATTTTTTCCACAATAGATTCATCATCTAATCCTTTATCACCCATAGATTGTAAACTATTAACAATAGTCATGAATCTTTGTTGCACCTTACATATGGGTTCTCTATAAGGAAAGTAGAAACCATGATATTCAGCTCTGAACATGGCTCTTCTAGTTTCAATAACTTTTGAAGTTCCAAAGCGAGTAACTTCAAGATTCTTCCAAATAAAATTTTCTGTTTCACAAGATGAAATTTGGCTATATATATTTATAGTCATAGAAAAAAGAAAAGTATTACGTACCTTGTAATTCAGTTGATATTCATTCTTTTCTTAGTTGGTGAAAGTACTAACTTCCTTGTTAGGGATTTTATATACTCCAGTAAGCATAACAAAATTATCTACTCTAGTATTGATAACAAATGTCTTCATGCGATCTATCCAATATTTGTAATCATTCCCATCAAAAATAGGTGGTCTAGTAGGATTTAGGTTGTCTATAGAAGCAACATTGATTCCTTCCATCTTAAGAAAAAAATATCTTTCCACACAAACTTTTTAGTAATAAAAGTTTGTAAACAAGGATAGAAAAATATCCTAAGAAAGGAAAATATAGAACAATGAAAACTTGAGCAAGAAAAACCTATATGTGGATATAATTATTTCAGATACCTCCTCTGATACCAATTATAGGATCGAAATGATACTGATTGTAGTATCGTAATAATGATGTAGATGCTCAATATACAGGGGGGGGGGGGTGGGGGGTGAATTGTATACTTTAAAAATTCCTTTGGAACCTTTAAAGTTGGTATAAAAACTTTTGTTTTTAACCTTAACAAAAACTGTGTTTAACAAAGTTAAACAAGGTAAATTCATAAAACCTCTAAGTTCTACAAACTTGATTGATTCTGGAAAAGTGGTTCTGGAAATGAAACTTAAGAAAAGTTTACAAAGATAAAGATTCTACCTTAAATCATATAGAATCTTAATAATCAAAGTACTAGTATAAGAAAGTATAAGATAGTTATAATTTACTCAACAACAAAAATTACAGCAGAAAACTTGAAACAATACCAGTAACAAGTAGTAAATATTTTAACCCAAAGAGAAGGGTATCCAACAACCTTGGATAAAGGTTCCTTGATTTATACTTTCAAGAATGTATGTCTTACCCACACTAAGGTAATCTCTCGATACGAAGATCAGAGTCTGTCTTGCTATCCCCGCGAGCCCTCAACTTCAAGGTAGTCGACACCTCTGTCTTCCTCAGCAAGGAAGTCCTCGAACTTTAAGGTACTCGACACCTCTGTCTTCCTATCCCAGAAAGCCCTCGAATGTACTCAGCAACATTCAGAGTCACACAAAGCAAGTCTGAACAAGATGTTTAGTACGCAAAAAGCATGAGAGTCTCTCTCTATAAATCACTTCAACAACATGTAATATCTAGAGTCATAGAACAATCAGACAAAGTTATGAGCTCATTCAAATGAGCTCTTATTTATAGGCACATCTTCAACGGTCGGCTCCCTCCTCCAACGGTCATATTTTTCCTTGAATTTCGGAGGGACCTATACATGTGTCACTCAAACAACGGTTGGTTATAAACAGAATGTACGACATCATTTCATAACTATATCAAGGATAAACAAAATATGGTTGCTTGAACAAATTCATTTTTCAGAGTCTAAGAAAAACTGAATGTTTAGAGTCTAATCAAAAACTATTCGGAGTCTATAATACATGGATATTCAGATTCTATTTATCAAGGAATTCAGAGTTAGAATTCTATAAACTTCGGAGTCTGAATTCATAAGAATTCGGAGTATGAGTTTATAAGAATTCGGAGTCTGAATTCATAGGAATTCAGAGTCTGAACTCATAAAATTTCAGAGTCTAAATTCATAGGAATTCAGATTCCAAACTCATAAAAGTTCGGAGTCTGAATTTAGAGAACTTGGAACCTGAAATCATAAGAGTTCAGAGTCTGAATTCAGAGAACTCGGAGTCTGAACTCATAAGAGTTCGGAGTTCGAATTTAGAGTACTCGAAGTCTGAAATCATAAGAGTTTGGAGTATGAATTCAGAGAACTCAGAGTCTAAAATCATAATATTTTGGAGTCTAAATTCAGAGAACTCGGAGTCTGAACTCATAAGAGTTTGGAGTCTGAATTCAGAGAACTCGGAGTCTGAATTCAGAGAACTCGGAGTCTGAACTCATCAGACTTCGGAGTCTGAATTCAGAGAACTTGGAGTCTGAACTCATAAGAGTTTAGAGTCTGAATTCAGAGAACTCGGAGTCTGAACTCATAAGAGTTTGAAGTCTGAATTCAGAGAACTCTGAACCTAAATTCAGATTCTGAAACAGAATGCTTTATATCTAAGTATATATATGATTCCGAAGTTTTGGATACAAAACCGAATTTTATACTTAAAATATGAACAATGAATACATGGTAAGGATAAATTTCCTTGAGGAAGGAAAATTTCACTTATGAAAAAGAATCTTAAGGAAAATAAAATTTGCCTTGAGATAGAGTGTTTATGATTTTCAAAACATGAAGGAATGAAAAAGTCATAAGGAAACCTTATTGACTCAACAAAAGGGTTTTCCCTGGTTTTTGATAAATAGAAAGAGAGGTGATATTTTCATATAATTGAAATGGATTTGTGAAATGGTTTTGAAATAGTTTCCAATGCATTGGAATTAATTGTGAAAACATGCATATGGGTTACCTTGGGTACTTATGTGGAAGGTTTATCTTGAGGCCATCTTCCATTTTGTTAGTTATTATTGGGAGGTTTTCTCATGGTCCTTTTCTCTGTTTCCTAGACCCATTATTCTAGGGGACTGATATTGACATTGGGGGGGGGGGGGTATACTCGTGGGGTAGTCCTCTGCTTTCTTGGCCTATGTTCTAGGAACCAGATTTTTCACTTGATTGATTCTGGTATGAGTAGTCTGTTAGTTTGACCTATAGTGATCCTTGGTACTGATACATGTGATTCTATTTTGTTTTTCTTGGGTTTATTGCTTTATCCTTGATGTACATGCTTATACTTGAAAAATATGATATGGAAAAGATGATTTGAAATTGACACACTTTCTTTTGTTTTAAAACTATGATAAAAGGGAAATGTTTACCATGTTTTCTATAAAACTACTTTATTGATTATCATGCCATGTTTTATTTAAAATGATCATACATGAATTTTCATACATAGACTTGTTGTGGAACACCTGGGTGGGATCCTATTGAGTCTTTTATCTCACACCCTGTGCACCTCTTCAGTGGTGCATAAAACTTTGTCTGTCTTCTATTGCAGGGAAAGGAAAGGCACCACAGTGAGGCGGTGAGGTTTTTTGTCAGCTAGGTTGGGTAGCTGTTTGTTAGATAGTGGGAGTTTGTCCTCACCATCACATAGAGTAGATGTTTAGTTCTGATTCTTTGTATTTGGACTAGTCCTTTGGAGTTTTTGGTTACTTGTACAATTATTTTGTTTCCGATATCTTCTTACAGTTATGGCCTATATTTATTAGACTTTCATTTTCTCTTTCTTTTCTATGTGTATATATGCCATGTGTTTGTATAGGTTGGCTGAAATCATTCCCTCTAGTTTGTTGTTTGATGCTCGAGTACTTGTCGCCAGCTCGTGGAGATCGGGAACACCCTTTGGGTATGTGGCGGATCGGGTCAGGTGCCAGTTTTGAGGGTAACCAGGGTTGTTTCATTACAAAATGGTATCATAGGTAGGTATTCCCCAAGTTTTCTTGTCTTGTAATGTCTGATAGACTGGAGATAGGATTGTCGGAACTTGATAGGTATGTTATGATAAGTGCCTGACCAGCTCTTGTCATGGCGAGACTCAAGTTATCACAGTATGTTGGGATATGTGTCTCTAGTGTTGGGTTTTGTTTTGAATCTTAGTTTTTACTTATGGTTTTTCTAGTTTAAAATGATATTTACTCTATTGTCTAATCATTCCTTTTGTTTCAGTGTGCAATAGTATGCCTCTGAGATGTCTTCCACGAGTTCCTCGGGAAGGTTCAACTAATTCTCCACAAGGAAATCTACCGGTGGATCAAAATCTCATAGAGACTATTGTATGGGTAGTTTGTGTTGTTGATTAGGATGTGCCACAAGTTCAAAACACGGTTGTTGAGGTACAACCAAAATCTGTAGGAGAGAGAGATCAATCGCAAGAATTCTTACATGAGAATCCATCATCCTTTAAAGGAACAAATGAACCTCAAGAGGTAGAGGGATGGCTGGATAGGATCGATCAATTTTTCAACTTCCTAGAGATACCTAAGAATTTAAAGGTGAAGTGTGCAACGTTCATACTCAATGGTTCTGGAAAGCGATGGTGGGATTCCATGGCCCAGGAAAACCGACACGTAGACCTAAGTTGGAAGGGTTTCAAAACCCTGTTCTTACATCAGTTTTTTCCAGAGTTGCTGATGATGGAAAATTCTATGTAGTTCCTATATTTTCAATAGGTAGAGTGTTTGGTGTCCACATACACCAACCAATTTGCTGAGCTTTGCTGTTTTTCTTCAGACATGGTGAATAATGATTTGCTAAAGGCTTAGAAGAACCTGAAAATATTGTAGTCAAATATCAGATCATAGGTGTTTATGTTAAAAATTTATACCTATGAAGAGATGGTAGACATAGCTATGATGATATAGATGAATATGGAAAGAAAGGTTGGTTTTTCTACCTCTTCTCTTCCATCCAGTGGCAGCTTCAATGGCGTGCATGAGAAGAAGAGGAAGTGGCAGGATCATCGTAGGAGTGGTGGAGGTGGGTCTTAGCAGCGAACCTCCTCTACACCATCTGCTACAATTAGTAGTGTGTCTCTAACTTTCTATCAGTGTTCCAAGTTCATACACACCAGATGTTCTTGTATTATGCCCATGAATACATGCAATAGTTGTGGATGATTTTTTCATTTACTGCACTTCTGTTAGGATATGACTACGCCTCATTATGGTCAAGGTTCGTCAGCTCCATAGGCTACTACAGTGCAGTCAGAAGCTTCAAAGACTATAGGGCTCCAGTCATAAGCTTCGAGAGTGAATCACTTTCATGCAGTAGATGAGCTTCTCGCAAAAGTTGATGTTGGTCTGTAAATAATGAGAGGTACTATCCTTATTGAATCTTCAGTAGTGATTTATTTATTTTATATTGGTACCTCCCACTTGTTTATATCTGCACTTTTTGTTGATATTCTTAAAATTCCAATAGAACTTATATCCTCTATAATGGAGTTAGAAACACAAATTGAAAATAGGATAAAGTAGGGGTTTTGGTGTCCTTCTTGTTCGTTAATGGTAGTTGATACGAAGTTGGCATGGGATTTTCTCATTCTTGATCTGGATCTGTTTGATGTCATTATCGGTATGAATTGGCTTGTCGCTCATCGGGAAGAGGTTTTTTATTATTAGTGTGTCTCATTTATTACTACCAATGAGAGATCTTGTGTGTTTTAGGGGGGAGTGGGACCTGAGATCTGGTCGTGTAGGGCCTTTCCACCCAGAGCTCAGGAGTTTGTTGTCTATTGTTGTGATTGATCCCGATGATGTTCCTCCTGTTTTTGATCTTCTTATTTTTGTTTGATACTTTCCTGACATTTTCCAAGACAACTTCTTTGGTCTTCCTTCAGAGAGAGAGGTAGATTTTATGGTTGAATTGATTCTAGGTACGCGGCCGATATCGATACCTTCTTATCATATGAAACCAATAGATCTGAAGAAGATCAAGATTCAGTTGGATGAACTGTTGGAAAAAGGTTTCATTAACCCTAGTGTTTCATCTTGGGAAGCCCCTATTCTCTTTTCCAATAAAGCAGATGGTTCAATTCTTTTGTGTATGGACTATCGTAAGTCGAATTGGGTAACTGTTAATAAAAAATATCCTTTTTCTCATGTGGATGATTTTTTTGATCAGTTAGTGGTTTTCAAGGATTGATCTTCGGTCGAGTTATCATTAGCTCAGAGTTCGGGAGTCTGATATACCAAAGATAGCTTTCAGGAGTAGGTATGGCCATTATGAATATCTTGTGATTCCTTTTGGTCTAACTAACGCTCCTGTGGGTTTTATGGATTTGATGAATTAGATATTCCATCGACATCTTGACACTTTTGTGGTAGTGTTCATGGATGATTTTTTGGTCTATTCAAAATCTGAGCGTGAGCACGTGCACCATCTGAGTTTGGTTCTGGAAATTCTCAGAAGTCAATATTTATATGGAAAGCTTTCGAAATGTAGTTTCTGGATTCAATAAGTGAAGTTATTAGGGTACAAAATTTCTTAACATGGCTTATCAGTTGATCTAGAGAAGGTGAAGGGTGTCATGTCATATAAGGAACCGCAAAATGTATTTGAGATACAAATCTTCCTTGGTCTTGATGGATACTACTAACGGTTTGTTAAGGATTTATCTAAGATGGTGTCACCTTTGAATTCTCTTACCAGGAAAGTGGTGAAATTCACATGGGATGCAAAGTGTCAATATTATTTCGATGAACTGAAATGACTTCTGACATCAGATCCTATTCTGATCTTACTTGAGCCTAATAAGGGGTACATGGTGTTTTGTGATGCTTCTAGTGCTGGTTTAGGATGTGTGCTTATATAGGATGACCATGTGGTAGCTTAAGACTCTCTTTAGCTTTGACAATATGAGAATAATTATCCCACTCATGATTTAGATCTTGTTGTAGTTATGCATGTGCTTAAATGGTTGCGACACTATCTTTTTGGAGAGAGGCTCATGGTATTTTCTGATCATAAAAGTATGATCTATATCTTTTATTAGAAAGACTTGAATCTCAAATAGAGATGATGGGTAGAATATCATCAGACATTTTACTTAGATATCACCTACACCTCAGGGAAGGGAAATGTCATTGTTGTCGCTCTTAGTATAAAAGTACCATCGTAGGCTATTCTGGAATCGAAGGAGGAGTGGAACCTTATGGGGATTTTTGCTCAGTTGCACCTAGATGCTCAGAAGGATGTTTCAGGTATAGTTCTCAACAGTGTTCAGTTATCATCATCTCTCCTAGAGTATGTTTTGAAGATTCAACAGTAGGATGATGAGTTTAGAAAAATTCAGGAAAGCCTTTATGGTGGGGAGACCATTTCTAGTTTGTCTCTCTCTTCAGATGGTATTCTCCACTTCAGGAAGCGGGTTTTCATCCCAACATATGTGATAAGTTTAGTCTTGTTTAATTTTAATTGATCTTTGTGGTTCATCCATACAGGAACTAATAAGATGTATTATGACATGATATATAGATTCTTGTAGCCAGGTATGAAGCACGACATTGCAGATTTTGTGTCCCTCTGTTACACCTACTAATGGATAAAGGAAGAGCACTTGAAACCCTCTAGTTTGCTTCAACCTTTTACAGTGCTGGTCTGGAAATGGGATGTGGTATCCATGGAATTTTTATTGTATTACCACATACTCATTGAGGAAAAAATGTTATCTGGGTAGTTGTTGATTGGTTGATGAAGTCTTCTCATTTCATTCCAATCAAGGATACCACTAAGGTTGAAGATTTGGGTAAGCTATATGTGCAGGAGATTTTGAGGTTACATGGGAGTCCTACTATTGTTTCAAATAGGGATCCTAGGTTTACCTTTAGGTTTTAGAGGAGTCTCCAAGGGGTTATGAGAACTCAGGTGAAGTTGAGCACAACTTACCATCCACAGACAGATGGTCAAATGAAGTGAGTAATTCAGATCCTAGAAGATATGCTTCATGACTGTGTCTTGGACTTCAGTGGATCATGGGATATCCATCTAGGACCGGTTGAGTTTTTTTATAACAATATTTACCAGTCATCGATCAAAATGTATCCCTTTGAGGTGTTGTATGGTTTCCCATGAATATCACATCTTTGTTGGGCTGAGGTGGGTGAAGTATCTTTAGTTGGACCAAGTTTGGTTCAGGAGACGTCGAAAAAGATTTAGGATGTACATCAACGTCTGGCTATAACCCATAGTCGATAGAAATCATATGCAAATTGGTGACATCATCCTCTAGAGTTTTCCATTGGTGAATGGGTTTTCTTGAAATTTTCTCCTCATTGGGTCACTATCGGCTTTGAAAATAGATAAAGTTGGCTCTGAGATATATTAGACCATTTGAGGTCATTGAGCGGCTCAGGCAGGTTGCTTATTGGTTAGCATTTCTAGTTCATTTGATAGGTATTCATGATGTTTTCCACACATCTTAGCTCAAGAAGCATCATCCTGATCCCGTTCACGTTCTAAGTTGGGAAGAAATTGAGTTAGAGTCAGATGTTTCTGTTTTGGAGAAACCAGTTGAGATCGTTGAATCTCAAGTGAAAGTATTGTGTGGGAAGTTGATTCCATTAGATAGAGTACTATGGAAATATGGATCATATTCTCATGAGACTTTGGAACACGAGTCGCTGACGAAAGAGTAGTGGCCTCATCTTTTTCCAGGGATTACATCTTTCACATGACTTACCGAGGATGGAAAGTATTTATGGTGTGGAGTTTGTAACATCCCATTACTGATTTTTCAGGTATTTCTTTAACTTAATCATGATTTTACTTTTCTCATTGTCTATATAAGGCCGAGAAGGAATTTAGAGGATACCTATAATGGTGAAGTCACGGATTTGTTGGACTCTCAGCTTTAACCAATTTTTCTATAGGTTGCAAGAGGATTTCATGTCATGTAACTAGGTTACGCAACATGTTAGTGTTTCTAGATGCAAGTTGTGAAAGGATTTACATTGTGGAAGGTTACATGACGTGAAGAGATCTTACACTTCATGAGTTAATAAATGGTTGTATTTTTAATCTAACTGTGTACTATAATCTCTTTGTCATTAAATAACTCATAAAGAAGGACACACACTTGTGTCATAACCCTTTTTTGGCTTTATTATTTTTTGATCTAACCGGATGGATTATATTTCGAATGCTTTGGAAAAAGACTTATAAAGGTATCACCATACTGATCAACCAGGCTTGAGATATACAACTTCCTAAACTTGGAAGCGACAAATCCTTTCTTGACCATTCAATCAATGTCATACCACTAATGATGCACTCAACACAAGCTACCTCGCCACAATTTCAACACTATTGATTTTTTCCTTCCATCAAAGTATGAAATCAAATGGTACACACTGATAATGATCTCAGTTCAAGAGACCAATACACATGTTCATAGATAGGAACAACCAATGACACCCAAAACATGTGTTTTTCCTATTAGCGGGTCTATCCTCATGATCTCACTACTAGATATCACCAAGTGCGAACTTCATGTGAAGAAGTCTCAATGCTTATGATCCCCCAACACCTAATATTCAAACATATACTATGTCCAATCAGTAAGATGTATCTAGACCATATGACCTATATTTAAGATTAATGCCACAGTATCTCAGGTTCTCATTATAGCCTAGGATCTTCTATAACCTTTCAATACAACAATTAATCTAGGAAATTAACATTAAATAGTGGACATAGAAATCTATACACTATAATGGCAAGAATACATCATGTATAGATAACTATATACATGACATGGTAATAAAAAGTACTGCATAGTTGGGTCTAGGATACCCACTATTTCAACATGCTCATGGGGCTTTCTTATGTTACCTATTCCCATGGTTCTAGGGGACTGATATTGATATTTGGGGGGGGGGGGGTTACTCATGGGGTATTCATCTACTTCCTAGACCCATGTTCTAGGAACCATATTGTGAACTTGATTGATTGTGGTATTATTAGTCTACTAGCTTGACCTATAATGATCCTTGGTGCTGATACCCATGCTTCTTTTTTGTTTTGCTTGGATTTTTTGTTTTATCCTTGATATGCATGCTTATACTTGAAAAATATGATATGGAAAATATGCTTTGAAATTTAAATGCTTTATTTTTTTTAGAATTGTGATTAAAGGGAAATGTTTACCATGTTTTCTATAAAACTGCTTTACTGCTTATCATGCCATGTTTTATTTAAAATGAGAATACATGAATTGTCATACAGATAATTTCTGTGGAACACCTGTGTGGGATCCTATTGAGCCTGTAATCTCACACCATGCACACCTCTTCGGTGGTATATAGACCTTTGTATGTATTCCGTTTCAGGGAAAGTCAAGGCGCTGTAGTGAGGCAGTGAGGTTTCATGTCAGCTGGGTTGGGTAGCAGGTGCTGAGATGGTGGGAGTTCATCCACACCATCACATGGAGTAGTTATTTGGTTCTAGTCTTTTACATCTGGTCTTTTCCTTTGGAGTTTTTGGTTACTTTTATAGTTGTTTTATTTCGTTGTCTTCTTATGATTATGACATATATTTATTAAAATTCTGTTGAATATTTCTTTTTTGTGTGTATATATTCCATGTGTTTGTACAGGTTGGGAGAAATCATTCCCTTTGGTTTGTTGTTCGATGCTCAGGTGCTTGTCGCTAGCCTGTGGGGATCGGGAACGCCCTTCAGGTATGTGGCATATCGGGTCGGATGCCAGTTTTTAGGGTAACCCAGGTCGGTTTATCACAAATAACATCATTTAACTATGGAACAAACATTTTCAAAGGGAAACATCACTTTCACGAGCCACACCATCAATTCCCATACTTAAAAGAAACTAAAATGTACTCGTGAATACCTATCTCATGAGATATAAACTATTAACCATAGCATTGGAGGGTGATATAGGATGCCACCTGTCATTCATCCATAATTATGTGTGCCGCTTAAAATTCATTCACTTTTCACATCATAAAGAACCTATGGACATAAAATGGGTTTCATAAAACTTCAAATGAAAATCATTATCTTTTCAAAAAACCCATGGAAATAAAATGGGTTTCATAAAACATCAAAATTAAAATCATCCACTTTTTATAAAGAACCCATGGAAATAAAAATGGGTTTCATAGCATTTCTAAATAACATAACAACATGAAATAAATTGATTGACATTGAAAACTTGATCACCCAAAAATAATCACATATTAATAGAAGAATGGAGGGCGAAGCATAAAACATAACTTCATTGGAGATAGAACTTTTTGAATATAGAGAGTAAAATGAAAACTAAATTATAAAAGATCTTTCTTGAAAACATTTTGAAGTCATCAATGTAAAATTCATAGTTATGAGTCTTTTTTCAAAAATTCACTTTTGTTTTATTAAAAATAAAGTGAAAATAAAACACTTCATAAAATTGGATTTGAATTAAAAACTATTTTTACCAAAAAATAAAAATATTGCATCATTTAAAAATTAAAATCTTAGATAAAATGACATTTGATAAGAAATTATAAAACTCAAAGAAAGGAGTTTGAGTTACCAAGTCCCTTACATTTACCCTTAATTTCCATGGAAGGGATTTAACCTCCTATATCATAAAGATAATCATCTAAATTACCTATTTTAGAACATTATTCATATACATTCCCACTCATAATCTTCATTAATAACAATTCTCTTCATGTATTAGATTGTTTTAATATCTTTTCAACATCAGGTGTTAATAAATTTAACCTTTTGTACACATTTTATAATATTGATATTGTTACCCATTATTTGTTTCCAAGTTCATCACTAATATATAATTTAATATAATTTAATATATATATTACATTTATTTATAAATATCTTATATCATTTCATAATAGTTTTTGTTATGATGTGTGAAAGTGGAATCGATGTTGGCTTATTTATGTGATTTCAGCGAATGAAGATGATACTTTAATAATAAGTGAAATACTTAATATACTATTTCTAAAACCATATATAAATCAAGATTTGATTATTATATTATAATAATAATAGTATTTATGTTCTCATAGTCATCCATGATATAGTTTTATGTCATCATTCATATAAGTGGTTAGACCAATCCAAACTTGAATACACTTTAACTTGATGGGTGAGTATGGTTAAGGAGGTGTTTCTTTTGACATAACATCATTATAATAGATTCATAATGATATTATTTTAATTTTTTATGATTTTGAACCATATTTGAAGATGTTTGGATGAATGATGAAAAACATAAAGAAAAACAAAAAAATGTTCCTTTGTGGAGGAAGTTGTTTGCGCACATGCATGATTGATGTTCCTTTATTTTTATATGTGGATGGAAATAAATAAACAAGGGTTGTACCATTTATATAAAAAAATATAAGTATATTAATGATACTTAATCCATCATATTATTATGTTGATAAGATATTTTTAAGAGTATGATTAAGAAGAAAAACTTAAGAATGAGATAATACTTACGTTGGAGACTTGATCTTTCCTTGGAACACTCCTTGGAATTTAAGGGCTAAGCTAACTTAGTGTAGCCAGGGGATTCAGTAAGCGGGAGTGGGTTATAATGGGAGAAAAATATCAAGTAAAAAGGATTAATTTTAAGGTGAAGTGTAACTTGAAAATGTGTAAGTAGCATCCTTTTATAAGAGAATAAAAGGGAAATTTTGGAAACACTCGTCATTTTTCAATAATGTCATGAAACTATTCAAGAGTCAATGGCTCAAAAAATGGAAAAAAATTGGAGGTGAAAGTGGGTTTGGTTTGAAACTCACCACTTCCACCCATTTTAAAACATGTTTTTAACATGTTTTATTCCTTTACCCATAGTAAAAGACTTTTTACCATTTTTACATTTTATCGAGGTAACTATTTTTTAACCTTAGTAATTAATTTTGATGGACAAAATTAAAATCGACCTTATTAACTAATTTAAAGCTTATGATTTAAAATATGAAAATCATTTTATCATATCAAATTAATAAATGTGTGAAAAGTTAATTTTAAAATAAACACACTTAATCATGTAAAACCAGTTTTTAGAAAAATGAAGTTTTTCAGCTTTAAATTTATATATATAAATTATCATGATCACTAATTTTATTGAAATAAATTAATTTATTATAAATTGAATTAAAGGTATGAGTCTTTAGAGGCAATACACAACCAAATATCACCTTTAAAATACTTCATTAAAAGAAAATTCTTAAAATAGTTTTTATTAGACTAACATTTTAATTTAGTTCTAAAAATGTTAAACATGGGATTTGTAAGATCAAAGAATATATTAAAATGAAAAAAATTATTCCTTAAATACATATTTTATTACTTAAAAGGTTTTTTAAAATCTTAGTACGTGCTTAAATAATGATAAAATAATAAAAATTATAATTTTCATAAAAAACCGTATTTTTTTACTAAAAATCATTCTTTTCAGAAAAAAAATTCAAAAATTCATACTAAGTAAATTTTTATGAGAGGAATTCAAAGATGAATTTTATTTTAAAAAATTTACATTCTAAAATTTTTACATTTAGTTTTTAAATGAAAATAAAATATAAAGAAAATGACTTTTATTGAAAATAAATTTTTTAAATATTAACTCATTTTAATTATTTATCTTCTAAAGGTAATATATTTTAATGGTTTAATATCCTAGTGTTTATTATAGCTTTGTTAATAATATTTTTTATAATATTTGTTTATTCTTTTATGTTAGTTGTAGCATGTAATTAAATTCAACACGATATTTATTTAAGGAGGAAAAAAATCAGGTTGTTATAAAGAACTTCTATTTGAAATTTTTGTATGAACATTTCTATCTAATAACACATCTATCTAGTAGTTGTTGGTTCAGTACCCTTCATCTGGTACCCTTTATTTGATAAATTCTCTGTCCAGTACATTATGTCTAATGACCTCTATCTGGTACCCTTTTCGCCTGATACCCTTCTTCTGGTATCACTCTATCTGATACCACTATTTCCTATAACTCTGTCTAATACCCTCCATCTGGTAGCACAGTGGATAATGCTTCAATAATAGATATCTCAAGTTCCTCGATCATCACCTCACTTCTTCAACAACTCATAAAATAGTAACCCCCTTCACAGTGCTCATGTTCCCCTTTAAATAGGCATCGTTTCTCCGAAAACATAGGGAGAAGCTCAAACTTAAAATTTGAGTTTCCCACTCCAAATTTTAATTCCCACTCAAATCATTCTTTATTTGACCACATTTAGTTATGTGATTAAATTTCAGTCAACAAACTTAAAAAATAATTTCCTCAAATATCAGTTTCAGCAATCTTCTTCGAACCTTTCACAAAACTCAGTTATTTTTATGAATGTTGAAAGAAAAACTCAACATTATCACAATTTAGGACTTTACAAAAACTTTTTAAAGATCCTAAATCCTTTATCTGATTCCACTTAATAGGAACTTCACTTCCTAGTAATGCTCTACCCGGTACAACTCTGTATTTTTTTGTCCGATAAGCTTTACATACCTCCCCTGTCCAGAGCTCTTTGAATTAATCTTTTTGATGGATCTACTCAGAAACCATTATCCTATGAATGTGCTAGGAAACTTATATCTTATGTCTTTGCTAAAAACCCTTTTTACAATTATTTCATATAGAAACTTCTATCTGATAGCCTTGCTTGGGCACTTCTGTCTGATGAGCTCGCTCAGATACCTCTACCTGATAGCCTTCACAAACATTCTGTGTTTAGTGGACTCTCAAACTTTACTCTATCCGATGAACTCATGAATGTTAATCCAGTATTTCTATGTCCAATAATTCTACTATGTTCTTTATCCAATTGAATTTGTTCGAAATCCCTATATACCTTCAATTCCTTCCTTTGAACAATATTGACTAGAATCGTGAATACCTTGATGTAATCATGATATTTGGTACTTTAAAGAATAGAAAAGCATCTCCAAATTTCCTTTGTTCAAACATCACTATCTCATGGAATGATGAATATAATTAGAGAAATATTTGGTTCCATCCTCTGTTTGATCACCTCAATCCATTTGACTAGCATATCCTTGTCTAGAATATTCCATCCAAAAACATTACAAGGAAGGCTCAATATTTTCAAGTGATTTATGTAATGATAAAAAAATAAAACACAACACAAACCTTCTTTCTATTCAAAAACAATTCAACACCTCTTGGCCTCAACAACACTCAATCCACACTACCTACGTAAGGGTAAATCTAGCAGTGTAGAGGTCTTTTCATGATCTACAGAAAGGTTTTTTAGAGATCTAAATCAACCATGGGATTTACACAATAGATTGAATGATAATGGGTATTTCACAGTAGGTTGAGAGGTTGTGGGCTTCACATGGTTGATATAATGTGAATGATCTAGAAGATGGTTCATGATCGATCAAGTGAATGAATAAGACATAGTCGATCTAGTGACCACATGATATTCCATTTGATGTAAATTAAAAATTTCTTTAATGATATATATGCATCAAGATATGGTTATCATGATCCTTAAAAAAAAGAGATGTAAAATGATGATTTCGACGACGTGGTGCAACAATGATAGTTTTTTTGAGAAGAATATATCCACTGAGTTGTTGTTTTAAGTTTGAAATAGGGATTAACATGTCATGGAGAATTTCACGATGTAATGGAGAAGTCCCAGTTCAAAACACCAAGTGACACCGCAATGTCGTTCAATTTCAGTGGACGTTTTGTGATGTTTTTAAGTTTTCTATGGTTTTACATGATAGGAAGTATGAAGTGGTTACAATAATTCATTCAGATGATACCAGGTGAGGAGTTCTTATATGAAAAACAAATATCATGATTCTCTATTTTTATCGTGATTTGGGTTGTATAATGAAGAAGGAAGAGTGAAGAGCTCACAAAGATTTTTTTTCCATGAATGAGACTTCCATGATCAAGATTAATGCATGAATATATTTATAGGTGTTTTTAATATATGAAAATATTATTGGTAAAAAAAGGAATAGGATGTATTCGCAAAATTATTCTTCACCACAAATGAAGGTGTCACAATCATAGTAAATTCCGTGCATGCATACGTGTTGTTATTAATGTTTGTTGACTATTATGGAAAGAGAAAGAATAGAATTTATTTCATGCATCCATATGTTGATATACATTTTAAATGCATGAAAATTTCCATGGGTTGAGATAAGGAAGAATTCAAAAAGAAGAATCCACAATCACATTACTGTATCATGCTTGTATTTATGAAAACACGATGATTTTTAATAGCATGCATCATGGATTGATTAATAATGAAGACCACATGGTTTCTACATGTCCACATGCAGTTATTACATGTAGTTATTAGGTGGTTATGAAGATGGTGCATGAAGAATTCAAGATCTGATATTCCATGTGTTTTTGAAATGATGAAATATATGGAGATTTGAATTAATGTATTCACACGACACTTTGAATAAAAAAATGTGAGATATAAATGAGAAGAAAGATAACTAAAACTAATGAATGCTATTATACGAATATATATATATATATATTCGCGGGTTGAAGAAGTGTGAAAAAAAACAAGAAGAATTCTATATTGTTATCTCAGAGAAAAATATCATGTGTTCCAAGAGAGGAAGAAGAGCTTCGACCCAGATATTATTATTAATAATCCAATAGAGAATAGAGAAGATCTAGTGCATTTTTTCTACATTGAAGAAGAATCATAAGAAAAAATAAGAGGAAGAATGAGTGAATGATTTGGTCATGAAGTTCATAATAATAATAAGAGATTTCTACACTCTTGATCACACATAGGAAGAAGAATAACAATATATAAGTGAAAGAATAAGTGACCGAGTTGGTCATGAAGTTCATAGAAGGAGTGGTTGTGTATTTAATTTTTAATTGGTCAGAAGAGGAAGAAGAAGTTGTAGCATATTGGTTTACTATTGTGAAGAAGAAGAACAAGAAGAAGAAGTTGTATGCACTGTTGTGCATACAAATAGAATAAGTGACTTTCTACTGTACAAGGGAAGAAGAATAAAAAGTAGGTAGCACATCTACAACAAGGAATTATTCTTAATTGGTATCAAAATATCTTTTTGTTACCCTTAAAATTCATTATAAAGGTACGATATGTACTTGAGTATAGGATGCACCAAACAAGTGTATTGGGTCCACACTCTACACTGTCAGGAGACTATAATGTAAATCTCACAGGTTGATACTAGTGTGTTGTGTGAACGTGGATGAATCTAGTTCACACCAAGTATTATCCATATCAAATTGAGTGGTAACACTTTTAAATTGTTGTGCCTCTTGTCTGTGTGTGTGTGTTTGGTTTTTCTACAAGAAAGAACAAAGGTGAGGAGAGAGAATAAGAGCAATCCATTCACCATAACAAGTGACAAAGGTAAAACAGAAGGGATAAAAAGATTTAAATTCACCAACATGGATCCCCCCTCTCAATGTGGTTTATATACCATATGACCCCTTCAGTTAGGTCCCCAATTAATAGTCAAATAGGGGAAGTTGACCCAAAGATTTTTCAAACCTTTCAAAATATTGAGGTGAGTCGAGGAGACTTCCTATCAACTTGCCTTGCCTCCAAAATTCAGTACCATGCATAAGATATTACATGTTTAATAATTGAGGAATTATATACCAGATCCTATAGAAGTAATCTGATATAATGATATTGAGCTTGAAGTTGATTCATTTTATGTGGAGCATCCCATTTCTATCATCAATCGGAGTAAAAAAGTATTGTAAAGCAAGTTGATTCCTTTTGTTCAGTTTAGGGATGAGAAGCCCAATAAGAGGGAACCCATTACAATCACCATGGAAAAATTACAATAAAAGAACAAACCAGAAGAAAAAATGACTAGAACATCCAATAAGAGATAGAAAATAGGATAAGCAAAGGAAGATGTTTCAACGCCCCCCACCTGATGAAGCTTGTGAGATAATCACAGCCAATCAACTTGATGCAGCACAAATCAAGACCAAGACCACTGTGAAAAATCAAGTTAGAGTACCCATCCATCCAAAAATAAGAAAAAATGGTAGATGATTAGTGTCAACACACTCATCCCTCTTGCGATGTCGCCCACACAACAATACCTACAAATATAAGTACTACATGCAATGAAACTAGATTCAAAGATCAAAGTGTCACTTGAACCCTCATCAAACAACCAGTCTCAAAAGGGAAGCGACTCCAGATCGTTACTCAATGTCCATGTCATCGCCACATGAGAAAACCCCACTTCCCTCATCCACACAATCCACCGCCGATGATTCTCAAGTACATCAACCTGCCACGCATGACCCCCAGACAAAAACCGAAGACCGAAGATCCCCTATTGACACCCAACGTCACCGCCAGCAGAAGAAAATCCACCAACTGGATGCTGAAAATCATCATCGATGAAGACATCAAACATCAGCAAGGTATCCTCACCCGGTTTCTGAACACCACCGATTGAGAAAGGAGCTCATACGAACAATGCAACGACACCCTGGGGAGCCAATATTTTCACCAGATATGGGAGAAGGGAAGTCAAGGGGGGCATACAGAAGGATTCATCAAAAAAAAAAAACCACACTGGAAAGATGATGGATATGGAAGTGGAATAGGAGGATGTAAATTTTCTTTCTAAATTTATTCTCATGTATTTTCAGCAATAAAAACCTTAATATTTTCCTATGTTAGGTTGGTTCATTGGTTATAGAGGCATTATACCATCTCCCTCTTAACCTCAAAGGAGACTTCTACCTTAATTTTGGTATGTGGTCCCTTATTCTTCACATACTCATAAAGGGTTGGTCTGGAATGTTTAGGTCTGAGTGAATTTAATCATAATAAATTTTTCTCAATTAATAAAGTTTTCATAAATCATTTTATGAAAGATGTGAATTATTTTGGTTTATTCAGCTTATACTTGTCATATTGGAATTCCATTACTATCAAATATAATCCTTGGTCTGTATTTGTTACCTATTAGTATTTATTTATGTTCTATACATGCTAGTGATATATGTGAAAATTATACCTCCCTTTTATTATGTTGTTTACCACTATGCTTTTGAATGAGATATTGAATGTAATACATGTTTTAAGTTTCAATCATGATTAGTAATATAGTTACTCAATTGGTTATTTATGTTGATCTATTATCTAAATCATGAAACATATTCTTGGAAATGTTAGAATGTGTGTGATGTGTTATATAAAGCATGGGTGTGGGCCCTTATACAATGAACAAATTGATGGAATGTGTTGGGATCGCAACATTGTAAATTTGTATACCCCTTCCCCTATTCGTGAAGGGATGAGCTACAAGATTTCCATAATTTTTTATACATGATTTCCTTTCTCCTTAAAGGGGTGGTTATTGAACCCTAATTCGATTGTATTCGGTTGTCTTGGATTCCAAGATTAAGCTCAAAGCAGGTAGATTAGGTATAAACCCTCCCTATATTTAGGGTTATTTGTTATTACCTTTATTCATGCCTCATTTTTCTAATATACCATGTTGATTGTTGTTTTGTTAATTCCTCTAGATTTTCATTGTTATCATGTAAACTTTAGTTTATGAAAGACAGTAAGGGGTGGGATGGTGACCGCCTACTAAGTATGTTATGATCACACCTCAGATGTGATTTTATGGGACACATGTAGATTATTTTATTTGTGATCCAAGGGAAAGGCCTCAGAGCATGGGAGCTAGACAAACATGGAGTGTGATATTTGGGTGTTCTATTTTTTGGATATTTTGATGGAAGGATCAACATTCAACATTGGGGTTTTCCTGTTATGGTTGCATAAGGGACTCCCCAATTTTTTCCTTTAGGGACTGTTTTCCCCCGTCTTATGCATATAAATTGTTTCTACCTGGCTACATTTAATTTAGTAAACTTTATAGATGTTTTGGACCATATTTATATAATATCACATGTTCATTTCATTTAATTCATTTAGTATTGTTTTATTATTTGATTTTTTCCATAAATTAATTGATTACACACTTGGTGTACTTTGTGTTCAAAGAGGCCATTCCAACTATGGTCATAAATCGTATATAGTTTAATATATTATTTTATGGAGGAAAACCATATCCCACTCACATTTCATTCAACCCCTATCATTTACACTAGCCTATGGTGGGTGATTAGGAGGTGCGCCTAAAGTGTTATGGTGACCTAGTTTGAGACTGTTTGGGTATTTAGGTCACTGTCATTACACCATATTCCTTTAAAAATAGGAATCCACAGTCCGGATTAAAGTAAAATAGAGTATTTTATGATAATCATAATTTTTATTTCTTTCTCTCTCATCTCCCTCATCTATCTCTCTTATCATAGTTCTATGATTTTATTTTTCAAATTTCATAACATTACTCACTTTATGGGTTACCCTCACTAATCATATTTCCTTTAGTTTCTATTTTTTCTTATCAAAATGTTTTTTTACATAATTTCTAATATAGATTCAACAATTTAAAACGTTGTGTAACTATGACTCACCACATGTTTTTTATGTTAAGGGAAACAAAAAGAAGTGTGTTTAATCATCATACTCAGCCCCTTCCTAAGGATGGGTTTCACCACCGTGACAACTTTGTCATGCATTAAGTACAATCATCAAGAAAATTGTACCAACTATGTTTCCAAATATTAAATTTTATCTTGAGTTTTTATTGAAATTATAAGTTGTGTTGTTAAATTTAGAGATTATTCACCATCATTCACTCAAAAATTTCTTTCATGGAAAGTTATAACTTTGATTTATTATAGAAAGAGTGAAAAATTTAAGTTTATTAAGTACTTGAAACTTGATTATTGTACATTGGATGAACTTATTGAGGTTGGTTTGGTCATAGATGTCAAAGGCGCAATAAGGTGTGTGCTCTGGTGTAAGGTGTTGTGAGGCCCACCCTTAGTGGATCATTATAAATAAGGTGAGGGGACCTCATCAAGAAGCATGCCTTTTGTATATGGGTGGAGGCATTGGGCACACCCAAGGATAACCGTGAAAAAAGTATTTTGGGCCAAAGAAGGACCAAACCCTATCAAAATTATTATAAGAAAAAAAATATAAACAGGTCATCTCTCCTTCATGGATCCAAAAGACTGCACCAGTTACGGGATGAACAGGCACTAGGTAGTGAAAAAATGGATTGAGTTTATACTGCATTACACCCATATCTTCAAACTCCCGCGATGGTTGTGGTCATTAAACCCCACATTGCATTACACTCATCTCCTCTTTTATTTTCTTTTTTTCTCACTTTCTTTGAATTGTATTCAATTCTGCATCTAATGTAATTTTTTTATGGTTCAACATCACTATCCTACAACACCAAATAGTAGAAATGAGGGGGAAACATTCTGAAACACCAACTAGTGTAGCACCAAGTAATGCAAGGAACCCAACTTGGAACTATGTGTATCAAGAAAATGCAAGTGGAAAAGATTCAGTAGCTTTAAATTTTAGTTTATAAACAAAGAAATGAGGCATTGGTCATATGAAACATCACTTGGTTGGAGGATATAGAAATTACACCACTCGTAAGAAATTTTTTGATCACATAGAGGAGGAGATAAGACAATATGTAAAGAAAAAGTAAGAAGATAAAATTCAAGGAAATATACTTCAAGATGTTGATGAATTCTACTATGGAGATGATGATAAAGAAGACATTGAAGAGATCAATCTGAAGGGTAAGAGGCCCCAAATTCAAACCAGTGTGGGAAAGCAAACAACTAAGTCATCACATAATATCGGACCAATGGATAACTACTTTTAAGTGTGAGAAAGAAGAAATCAGTCATCGTAGAAAAAGAAGGAAAAAGATAATCATAAATGCATATAAACTAAAGAGTATAATACATAAATGCAAGAGAGAGCATGTTAAAAAATAACAGGATTGATATATGATGCAGGAATAGATTTGAAATATGATAGTTTTCACTCCATGATTTAGGATATTGGGAAATTCGATTTAGGAATAAAGCAAAAAATCTATCACGAGGTGAGAGTTTGTTTACTAAATAATGAATCTGGGAACACAAATACAATGGTGTAAGAACATGAACATGATTGAGTGAAAATGGTTTCATAATTATGTATGATGGGTGGATAGACAAGAGGCAAAGAACGGTGATTTAATTCTTAGTGAACTGTTGTAAATGGATTATGTTTTTTGATACAATCAATGCTTTATCATTTTGAAAAAATAGACAAAATGTTTGAATTTCTAAGAAAATTTGTGGAGCGTGTTAGTCTGAAAATTACCGTCCAAGTTGACATGGGATACCGCCTCTCTAAATGTTGTAGAAGGTATTATTTCTATTCATATTATTAGTATTTCAGTTTACACATTTTATTAATCTTTTATGTCTTTTTCTCATTCTTTTCAAATCATTTTATTTTGGAGAAAATATTTGAGATAAAGTGTCCAAATATTCATTGGAAAGTATGTGTGATCCATTTGGACACGTCGTGATGACACGTCATGGTGACACCCTACCATTGATTCTCCATTTAATTTGGTAATAAAAATTTAATAGAGGGGAGGCCAAAAGAGGGTGAAGGAAGGCTATAAAAGGGGATCTCCTCCACCAGTTTTTATCATTGGGTTCAAAAACAACACATATTCATTTTTTAGTGCAGTATTTTGTGAGGTGTTTCTTCATATTTTCAAGAGATAATTTCTTGTGTGTTTTCTCCTCATAATTGAGAGAGAGATAGTTTGTACTCACATTTTACCATAGTGAAATCCTTCTATTTTCTCATGGTTTTTTACCCTTTTCATTTGGAGGTTTTTCCAAGTTACATCTGGTGTTCTTTTAATTCCGAACTTTTTCACTTTATTTCTATCTCGCAATTATCATTGAATTGATTGGCCAATTTTTTACGATCATAAAAAGTAGTATCAGAGGAACGAGGTTTTGTCCTGAGGAAATTCTGGACCAACGACTTGTCTAAATGACGGTGAAATATGAGATCAAAAAATTCAATGGAAACAATTTTTCATTGTGGTAAATGAAGATGCAAGCGGTGCTGCGGAAAAATAATTGCCTACAGGCGATTGGAGAGAAACCGACGGGTGTGACAGAGGAGAAATGGAGCGACATGAACGGGTATGCTATTTCCAACATCCATTTGGCTTTTGCAGATGGGGTCCTGTCAAGCATTTCAGAGAAGAAGATGAAAAAAGAAATTTGGGATACTCTGACAAAACTGTATGAGACAAAGTCACTCCACAACAAAAATTTCTTGAAGATAAAATTACACACTCTTCAAATGGTGTATTCATCATCAGTGACTGACCACATCAACACCCTCAATACCCTTTTTTTCTCAGCTTACAATGTTGGGATATAAAATTGTGGATACTAAACGTGTAGAGATTCTACTCCAAAGTTTGCTAGATTCATATGATCAACTTATCATAAACCTCACCAATAATATCCTAATGGATATGTTTCCCTTAAATGATGTTGTGGTTGCGTTTCTTGAAGAAGAAAGTCAGCACAAGAACAAGGAAGATAGACATACAACTTCACACCAAGTAGAATCTCTATCAATGGAAAGAGGAAGAATGATGGAGCGTGATTCCAGTGGGAGCCAGAATCATGGCAAGTCCAAATCAAGGAGCAAGAATAAAAACATAAAATGTTACAATTGTGGTAAGAAGGGGCATGTCATCAAATACTGTTGTAATAAGAAGGGTGGTGATAAGAACTCTCAAGGAAATGTGGCAAGTACACCTGGAAATGGAGATGTACTAGTCAGTGACGCGACAATGACTACTAAAGAAAGACAACATCTTGACGATGCATAAATTATTGACTTAGGAGAAACACGGGACATGAAATATTGATGGGAATGGTTTGACCAATATGAAACTACCCCAGAAGGACTTGTGTACATGGGAAACGATCATACATTGAAGATCGTTGGATTCAGAACCATCAAACTAAAGATGCATGATAACATAGTCTGAACCATCTGAGGAGTACGCCATGTAGAGGGTCTCAAGAAGAAAATTTTTCCTTGGGAAATTTTGATTATATCGGATGCAAGACTCGCACCATGAAAAGGATGATGAATATTTTGAAGGGTTCACTTATGGTGATGAAGGTAAATAATATCTCAAATAACCTGTATATGCTTATGGGTGAAACATACAAGGAAGCAAAGATAGTTGTCGCATCAACTACCTTGACAGAAGAGTTGAAATCCGTGATCCCCTCTCAAAAATTTCTTCTCATGGTATTAAATGCTGAAAAAATCATCCCAACTCAAGAAAAAGGTTCCACCTATATAAGAAAAAAAATATTATGTTAGTAATACTATAAAGAAATAAATTAAACATTTATATGAAAGAATACATTAATAAAATGTCAAATTTTAATAAAAAAATACACATTTGGAGTTATACAGGTCACACCGTGTGTCATATTAAGGTTGAGTTGATTACTACACATCAAAAATTGAGTTATGGATCGTTATCTTAAAATATCAAAACAATCCAAATGGGTTTGCTTGGTTTTGAGTATGTCCCTTGTTTTTTTACTAAAATTAATATCAAATTTAAATGACATATTTATATTTATATCGATCACATCATTTGTCAGATTGAGGTGTGTTTAATTTATACATATCACAAATGACTCATGGATCATTGTTTTAAAGTATCAAAATAATACGAATGGGTTTCCTCAGTTTTCAGTATGACACTTGTGTTTTTTTACTAAAATATCATTTCAAACCAAAAACACCCATTTTGAGTCATACTGGTCACATTGTGCATCAGTTTGAGGTGATACTGCTTCATACACATCAAAAAAGACTTACTAATCACTCTCCTAAATTATGAAGACAATTGGAGTGCGTTTTCTTGGTTTTTAGTGAGTGAAACGTTTTGAGCCAAAATGCCAATTTTAAACTGATAACAGACACTTTTAGTTATAATAGTCACAATGTTCATTAGATTGAGGTTCGTTTGATTCCTACAGATCAAAAATGACTCATAGATCATTTTATTAAAGTATCAAAACAATCTGAATGTGTTTTCTCAGTTTTCAGCATGTCACTTGTTTTTTTTACTTAAATTTATGCCAATTTTAAATAAAAACACATTTGGATTTATACCAGTCACATCATTCGTCAGATTGAGGTGTGGTTGATTCCTAAACATAAAAAATGACTCATGTTTTTTTTATAAGGTATCAAAACAATCCAAATGTGTTTGCTCAATCTTCAGTATGTCAGTTGTGTTTTTTTACTAAAATATCATTTCAAACCAAAAACACGTTTTTTGAGTCATACCGGTCACATCGTGCATTGATTTAATGTGAAACTAATTCATACACATCAAAAATTACTTAAGAATCAATTTCCTAAATTATAAGTGACACGTTTTGAGCTAAAATGTAAATTTTAAACAGATAACAGACACTTTTAGTCATATCGGTCACACCGTGCGTCGGATTGAGGTGAGGTTGATTCCTATACGTCAAAAATGACTTATGGATCATTGTACTAAAGTATCAAAATAATCTAAATGCATTTGATCTGGTTTAACTACGTCATTTGTTCTTTTTACCTAAATTAATGTCAATTTTAAATAAAAAGGCACATTTGAATTTATACCGGTCACATCATGCATTCTATTGAGGTGGGGTTAATTTTTACATGTCAAAAATGACTCATGGATAGTTTTACTAAATTATCAAAAACAATTAGAATGTGTTTTCTTGGTTTCCAATATTCCAGTTGTGTTTTTTTACTAAAATTAATGTCAATTTTAAATAAAAAGAGACACTTTGAGTTATAACGATCATACCATGCATTAGATTGAGGTGCGGTTGATTCCTACACATCAAAAATAACTTATATATCATTTTTATAAAGTATAAAAACAATTCAAATGTATTTTCTCAGTTTTTAGTTGGTCATTTGTGTTTTTTACTAAAATATCATTTCAAATTGGAAACACATATTTTAAGTCATACCAGTCGCATTGTGCATCGGTTTGACATGATAATTATTCATACACATCACAAAGAACTTATGAATTATTTTCTTAAATTATGAATGAAATCAGAGTGATTTTTCTTGGTTTTCAGTGAGTGACACATTTTGAGCTAAAATGTCAATTTTAAACTGATAATGGACACTCATAGTCATGTTGGTCACATTGTTCGTCGAATTGAAGTGTGGTTGATTCCTACACATCACAAATTATTGATGGTTCATTTTACTAAAGTATCAAAACAATCCGAATGTGTTTTATTGGTTTTCAGTATGTAACTTGTTCTTTTTTCTAAATTTATTATTAATTTAATATAAAAATACACTCTTAAAGTCGTAACAGTCACACCATGTGTCAGATTTAGGTGCGGTTGATTCCTACATGTCACAAATAACTTATGGATCATTTTCCTAAAGTATCAAATCATTACTAATGTGTTTTCTTAGTTTTTAGTATGTCACTTGTTATTTTTACTAAAAATACTGACAATTTTAAATAAAAATAGACACTTAGAGTCATACCGGTCACATCTTCATGCTATTTGTGTACATTCTTCCATCAAATATGCTGCCCATTCATTTATAAAAAAATATATATCATCTTGTGAATAGGAGTATTTTATACAATCATGGTAGTACTGAAAAAATATAAATACCTCTTCAGGGATGCTAGTTTGTTCATGGAATATGATCTTTTTTATAAATTTAAAAACATAATAACCATAGTCATTTCCATTTGTTTGTTTCAGAAACTGCAGAAACATTGAAAAAATAAGTATTTTTTATATGTGTTTTGATAGTGTAATATTATTATATATAACCTGATACTTATCTTGTCGTAGTACTTGGGATGTTCCTTGTCCTTTTCCCCTGGCCTCATTCCATGATGTAGATGATATTCATGCACCACCCTATCAGAAATGAATCCTCATTAAAAGATAATATAAATTATATAACTAGATGTTTAGTTCTAAAATATATGATGTAGTTTATTAAAAATTGAAAAATTCCATTATGTGTGTTTTGTTTGTTGGATATCCATTAATTGAATCCAAGAAATAAATATTTGGAGTATCCAAATTGACTGCAATAAGCATCCGATACTGCCTAAAAACACAAAAAGGAATAATTAATGAAAGAAATTAAAATATATTTGATATGATTAAATTGTATAGGTTTACCCATTCATCATTGGTATTAAGAAGAGTCTATAATTTTTATTTTTTTTGTTAAACGATTTGAGTAGACCTGACACTATTTCACCCTCTTTCTCGGATTCTATTTTTTTCTGTAGAGGTGACATGAGGAATAATGAGTCAATTTTTGTTCATGGGGAAATCCCTTAAATTGTTTTTCATATATATTCCTATGAAAAATATGAAATGTATTTAGTCATAATTATCATAGTATATCAGCTTTTGGAAAATAAAATCATGAAAAAATACCTCATGTATACATTTACAATTGATCCACCTAACCAATCATACTCTAGGATTTCACTTACATTGTCAACACTAATGAAATCTGGATCTTCCCCTATGTACACATTTTCATCAAAAAGAATTGAGTGAGTACCACAGTCTTTTAACTTCATATTCACATGAGTCTGTAATGATAATAAATGTGGATATAGAATGGGTGAATTTTAGGGTGATTTCGATAGATAATTTTGATCGGTTGTTTGATTTTTGAGATGGTTTTGAGCCATTATTTCTTTTCACCCCTTCCCTGTGTCCATCTATAATAAAATTCATTAGTTCAGACCTTTTTTCATTAAATGTTAAAGATTTATCTTGAAAAATAAATTGTAAATGAATACCTCCTTGTCGACATGTTTTTTTACAAGATGTGAAGACCATGCGATGAATGTTCCAAGAGCTTGTTCGACCTTATGAATATCTTCATCAACAATTGGAACAGGTATCTCAACACTCGGATCATGGGATATGTTAATCAACACTTTGACATGACCTGTTGGAAGTGGTCTATTTTGTAGCATGGCATTTTGGATATTGAACACCGTAGCCCTCACTATAAGGTTATTGGTGGGTGTTGATAGATATAAATCACAATCATTTTTCACCCTGTAAAATATCAGTATAGGAAAGGTATCAGTGTCTATCTGATTCAAAATTCATAGAAACAATTATTAGAACATTGATTACCTCATCTAAGATAGGTTTTTGAGGGGAATGACTCACCTCAAAGCTAGCGGGGGGTGGGGCAGGATCTTCACGCGCTGGTTATTCTTGAGTTGTTTATTCTCTTTGCCCCTCGCCATCGAATTTACCATAAGCTCTCTCTGCAATTTCATATGTTCTTCAAGGACAACTATTCCTTCTCTCATCATTTTGATTTATTCACTTTGATCCTCCTCTTGTGTTTTTTTCTCAAAAAATGTTCGGGGTGTCACCCCAAAACCCGCACCTCTAACATGAATATACTTTTCTTCTTGGTTCAAGGCCACCAAAAGTATGTCTGTATCCGATTTGGATGCTGCTGATTCCTATGACTATGTCGGATAGAAAATATAGGAAAATAAGTAATAATTGTTATGAAATATTGATTTAAAGCAAAAAAAATATTTATTATGTCATACTTACACATGTTTCCCACACTTTTTGTGTGTTTTCATATATTAGTATCTCATCTTTATTTACACGTGCCTCCTTCCATAACACATGGTGTGGGATGGAAGTGAATTTGGATTTGAATTCATCAATCTACATATAAATAGAGGAATATAGTTATGGTGTTGTTTTATGTCACATAAAAGTATTACAGCAGATTTAAAATACGTACCAATTTTTTTTTCAAGTGAAGCGTACCCCATTCTTGCTTCACAGTAGGGGTACGCTGTTTTTGTTGCTTGTTACTTATTTTCAACACTCAGTTGATGTTTCATAAATAAAAAACTATTTATCAAAGTGATGAATACATGTATCATCAAACAACATATTACCAAACACAATGTAGCTGAAAAGACTGCTCCACACGATGGATAGTAAATGCATCCCACGCTCCTTGGGTTATCAGGTGTGCATTAATAGGATGTGGGCACGAGTTTATTCTTTCTTCAGTATCTTTAAGATAACATCTCATTAAAATTGTGCAAAAGCCTCTGTGAATCCTTCCAGAAACCCTTAATACATAGTCCTTGTGTGAGTAATCCACTATAAATGAAAGGGATGATGAAGAGTAATTTAATGTTTCATTATTAAATTTTTTAGTAAATTAATGTAATGATTTTAAATTATTCAAAAGCGAGGTGTTCAGTGGAATGGGAAACTATGGGATGAAAGCATTAGATTTTTTTAAAAGGTGTGTCTAAGAGAATCTGGATCCAAGAGGGAAGAATGACATGCCTCAACGATGTTGAGCATTAAAGGTGGATTTGTAGTAGAGGTAGGGATCAAGGAGTATGATTGATAGAGGTTTCGGTGCAGCAGTGGTTCTTGATGAGAATGTATTAATGCCTAGAAAGTGAATCATTTTGATCCATATCTAGGGAGAGAATATTGATTCCTAGTAAGTGTGGGGTTGTAATCCTTTACTAGGGAGAGTGGATCAATGTCTAGAAAGTACATGTCCTAGGTCCCTCCAAAGTAACTGGGGTTCTCATGATAAATTAAATGGAGGAGATCAAAATCAATCATGAAGTTAATCACATAAAATCCAAATGACATAAAAAAACTATTAATCTCACCTCTAAACACCCTTAACTGAAACAACCACTTTTTACCCATGTATAACACATTCCAAAATAAAATCAATCCACTTTATATAACCATAAAAATCAAAATATAATATAGTTAAAATGTTCCCAGATCAAGAATATTTGATGGGCGCTACGCGATATGCAGTGGTGTATTCAAACATGAAGTATGTGGACCTGCTATATGAGAACCTCATATATTATAAAAAACATTTTAAGGATACCCTTAAGAACATGGGTCTCATGCATTGAAATCATAAACAAATCCAAAATCAAACCATTTCAATCAAAAACATTTTAAAGAATCCAGTAAGGAATTTATCACAAGGGGTAAACCAAATGCTCATTTAAAATAAACATTTAAAATTTATAAAACAACCCCCTTTTAAAATAATTTTAAAATAAAACCTCACTCTAAAAAAATTTCCACATCAAAACTTTGTTTTATTTCATTGAAAAACAAAACTAAATTATAATACAACACATACCATTTAAAACATTTGAAAAATCCTCATGGTCATTTCACAAAATCATAATACATGAAAACATTCCATTTCAAACATGGACAAATGAAATTAAAAAGAGAGCCCATTTATTCCAAGATCAAAACACAATAAAATAGTTTAAATCATCATATGGATATCAAATATATTCATAATTTAAAAAAAATGAATTTAGAAAGAATAGTAACACTTTTAAATACAAAATGAAATAATTACATTGAAAAATCTACTTGGAAGAAGAATAAACCAAGCTGAAACAAGCCGCCTTCAATGGTGACCAACTAAATAAGAAAGAAGACCTCCATTACAAGCCCTAAAGTTCCAAAACTCTAGGATTGAAATATCCCAAATGATCCCATCATACATGAGGGATCAAAACTAAAACAAAACCGAAATGATCCATGTAATATATTTATTTTTGTGTGAATAAAGATTTGAGTTACAATGCACACCTGTGGAGGGCTTCGCGACGACAAGATTCAGTGGTAGAGGAGGAGGAGGAGGGTTCGCGTCAGTAGAGGAGGGCTTTACGGTGGCATAAGAGGGATTCATGGTGGTGGTGGAGGAGGAGGAGTTGGAAGCCGAGGAGGACGAGGACAAGGACGCGGTAGAGGTGAAGGAGGAGGGCTTCACGGCGGTGGCAATAAAGGAGGAGGAGGCGCCCGAGGAGGAGGAGGAGGAGGTGGCAGTGGTAGGGTAAGGCTTCCACAAGAGCTTGAGTGGTGCGAAGGAAGGAGGAGACTGTTAGGGTTCATTTATAAAACCGATGAAATCATTTATCAGTGCTAGATAAAAAATACAGATAAAGGTGTGTTTAATCAGTGCAAAAATTGAAATCACTGATAAAACTATAATGATACTAAATTATTTATAATAATAACTATAAATAAATATATATTTCTTTCTATTTATATATTTATTTATAATTATAAATTTATAAGAAATATATTTATTATATTTGTAATTACAAATATTTCTAATATTTATTATAAATATATATCTGTATTTATTTATAATTATAAATATAAATATTTTTATTTATTTATCAATATTTGTATATATTTATAAATATTTTTATTTAATTATATATAACCTTATACATGAAAATAATAAATATATTTTTATAAATTAATAATTATTTAAATAAATATATATTTATTTATATTTATAACTAATAAATAAATAAATATTTATTTATATCTATAACTAATAAATTAATATATATTTATATGTAATTAAAAATTACAATAAAAAATTATTTATTTATAGTTGTAATTATATATATATATATATATATTTAAATAATTATAAAATTATAACAAATATATTTATAATTTTATAAATATATATAATTAATATATTTATTATAAATTTTTAATTATTTAAATATATCTATATATTTATTTAGGAATTATAATTATAACTATTTTTATTTATTTATAATTATTTTTATATATTTATAAATATATTTATTTAGTTATATATTTATAACTTTATAAGTAGTATAATAAATATATTTATTATAATTTTATAATATATTTATTTATTTATAGTTATAATTAACTATAAATATATATATTTATAAATATTTGTATATAATTATAAATAAATAAATAAATAAATAAATATATTTATTTAAAAAATTATAATATATGTATTTATTACAATTTTATAATTATTTAAATATATATATAGTTATAATTATAATTACAAATACATATATTTAAAAAGTATTTATATATAATTAAAATTTAATAATAATAAATATATTAAATATATTTATTATTTAAATATATTTAATGTAATTTTATAATTATTTTTGAGAACATAATATTCATATGGGTAACATGAATTACTCATATACATACATAATAAAAAACAAGCCATTACATATATGGACAACATGAATAATAAGAAGGGTGTAATGTACAAATAAACATTCGTGATGACACATAACATATATGCACGCATGATCAATATATTTATTGACCAAATTCATTAGAAACACATATATATTTAATAATTATAATTATAAATATATATATATATTTAAAAAGTACTTATATATATTAAATATAAATAAAATGAATATATTAAATATATCAAATATAATAAATATAATAAATATAATGAATCTAATAAATCTAATAAATCCAATAATTCTAATAAATCTAATAAAAAATATAAAAAATATAAAAAATATAAAAAATAAAAATATAAAAAATATAAAAAATATAATAAATCTGATAAATATAAATATAATAAATCTATAATAAATCTAATAAATCTAATAAATCAAATAAATATATTTATTATTTAATAAAATTTATTACAATCTTATAATTATTTAAATATATATATATATATATATATATATATAATTATAATCTTAGAAATACTTTTTTAAAACATTATATATATATATTTGAATTATTAAAAAATATATATTAATTATAAACATGCATTTTTTATTTAATGTAGACAAATAAACATTATTTGTGAATATAAATATAATAATTTTATATAAATTAATAATATTATTTATTAAAAGGTATTGTACAGAGTCGATGTAAAAAAAAAAACAAAAACCATGAGAGACAAACTTTACAGGAAGAACTATAACCAGGACAAAATAACAGATAGCGAGGGAGGCCTCCAACAAGGGACCCGACGTGAATAAAATTGCATTGAAATACTGACCATGCAAATACCGTCACGCAGAACCTTGAGTAGCGAGCACATGATGACACTCGAGTGTAGCACAGACCCACATCGCCTGAGGCTGCCAGCTTACAACACCTGGCCCCACCACCCTCAACCATCACATCTAGCCCTGCACCACTACTGCACTCACGCAACCTATCAACGTGGCAACTAGTCGTGACAACGGGTACAATTATAAATATATTTATATTTAAATATATTTTATTATAAATAAATATATTTAAAAGGTATTTATATATAATTATAAATATAATAAATATATTTATCATATAGAAAAATTATTGCAATTTTATAATTATTTATGTATAATTATAAATATATATTTAAAAAATATTTATATATAATTGTAAATATATAATTATAAATATATAATTATAATAATTATAATAAATATAATAAATATAATAAATATAATAAATATATTTATTATTTAATGAAATCTATTATATATATATATTTGATTTATTAAGAAAATATTAATTATAAACATGCATTTTTTATTTAATGTATACAAATAAACATTATTTTTGAATATAAATATAATAATTTTATATAAATTATTATTAAAAAATTTTATGAGCGCTAATAATAGCACTGATAAAGGGTACATTTATCAGTAATTTTAGTTAGCGTTGATAAAGTCCCCCCTTTATCAGCACTTTCTGCTTAACGCCTATAAAACGAGGCGCTTCCCTTGCCCTGTTTTGTGGTAGTGGTAGTATTCACATACCAATTTTATAAAATAGTTCCTCTAAAGTTGAGGTTGACAATGACTACATGAATTATTCAGTAGGACTCACATTATTCTTTTAAATCTCATTAGTAAAAAAGAATTTTAGCATGGTATGTTTTGTCATGTCACCTTTGATATATTCACACTTCAATTGTGTGGTATAAACAACATTATTTTCATATAAAGCAGTGAGAACATCATTATTCATAGTCAATCCACAATTTTTTTGATATAATGAATAATTGATCTCAACCAACACATTTTCAACTTTCTTAATGAATAACAATAAACAAATCATAACTAAAGGAAGTCATAGAAATAGTTTGTTTTGTAAAATACCTTAGTTGTTCCACCATATGTGAATAAATATCCAATTTGAGATTTATTCCCCTAGTGTATCAAATATATCACTCTTGAAAGAAAGAGAAATATTTATTTATTAAGGTTATTATCATGAACATATAAATCCTTTCAAAATTTATGATTTGATATTCTGGATGATTAATTCAAAATACAAGGACATGCCTTATAATTTTATGATCAAACAATCTACTATCATTAAATTTTTTGATGTCATTCAAAACATATGGATTTATATAATGATTAATGTGTATAAATAAATTTATACAAATCATGGGATGATAAAATCAATTATATATTCTTCTTAAAGGAATTACTCACCAAAGGAACAAACATAATGTGGTGGTTTAGACCACAACATGGTCGATGATAACATGAATGATGATGTTGTGAGTGTTACTACACCATGGTGTAGTGCATTGTATTTCCTTCATTACACAATAACATTCAATTTTGCGAGATTCATCCACTCCAACTATTATGCATCAGTTACACTCATCATAATATGATGATTCAAGGAGTTTGAATTTATAGAATCATCATTTAAATGTTAAATGAATATTATGGGAATTATGATGTATGTTATAAAGAGTTGTAACATTTGAGCATTTTGTGAAATTACTCATCAATATATCCAAGCTTTTTAGTTCCAAAGATGGTCTTTAGATGAATATATAAATAGGCACAATCCTTAGACGTGGGTGTTGATCTCTAACATAAAAACTCCTCAGATGAATTTCCCCCTTGCTTTCTTTCTCTCTTATCCTTTAACTCAAAGGTTTTAGTAGACCGTGTGTAATGTCCCAGCATGAATTCCACTAAACTGGTGCCCCAAATTGGTTCACCACAAGACCTCAAGTGTGCCTCCTCATATACCATTGGGTTCCAACTAGCAGCAGGGATCTAAGGTGGAACTGTGAGGAGACTATACCCCTATACCATAGTGCAAAACTAGAAGTAAATAACCAAACATCACACACATCAGAGTATGTAGAAAGAATAAATAAATTAAAATAGAAGCATGTTGTAATAAAATGAAATACAGTAAAGGCCTGAACACCTATGTCAAACATAAAACACTATTCACCCACTGGGTCAATCATATATACAAAATAAACAAATGAAAAATAAATACATTAGGCTCTACTGACAACTCTAAGCCATATCACATACCTGATCTCCAGTGCTCTGTCAAGCAGCTCTAGCCCAATCATCAGATTCCACACGAGCAACTTTCTCGATCATGCAATCATGGGCCTTCACCCTATCCATCGTGTATCCATGTTCAAAATGAAAGTAGACATAAGATCTATATGCACACCGAGGTGCATGTACAATGGGTTGATGAATAAATCATAGTAGTCCACCCCCAATGGTGAACCTATAATCTACTGTCAAAAGTTAATGCTCATGAAATATACTCAGGCTAGCCAAAACATAACTAAAATAAATACAAATAAAACCATCATCAATCCTTGGGTCCATAACTCCAATCGACCATACCTACCACGACCGACACCTGAGTGTCTCTGAATATGTCTCGATAACCATGCCTCCCAAGTAACATACGCGTGACACAACCATGACCACCCTAACCAAACCACACGACTTTACTCATTGTCTCTTGTTTGGTACCTGTACGTATCATTCATAGGTACTCAATCCCTACTAAATTAATACCGAAACTCAGAACATCAGTCCAAACTCTATCCCATGAATCATAACTGATAGTTCCTGGAGAATCAGTCCACTAACTATGCATCAACATTGATGGTTCCCAGAGCGTCAGTCTGACATGTAACCCATGTTTCAAAACCAATAGTGCATAGAGCATCAGTTTGGCACATAAACCACAGATTCAAAGCATCAATCTTCCATCCAGAAACTATATATAGTACATGGTTCTTAGAACGTGAATATGGAACCTAAACCATGGATTCATAGCATCAGTCCTCCATCCCCAAACTGTGGGGTCTAAAGCATCAGTCTAGTGCCTAAACCATGGTTCCTAGAGGATCAGTATGTCACCTAAATCATGGTGTCTAGAGCATCAGTCTAGAACCTAAACTATGCTTCCTAGAGTGTTAGTTTGTAACCTAAACCATGGATGCAGAGAATCAGTCCTCCATCCCCAAAACATGGTTCCTGGAGCTTCAATATGGAACCTAAACCACAAATATAGAGCGCCGGTCTACCATCCCCAAACCATGGTTCATAGAGCATCCGTCTATCTTCTCAAACTCATACATGGATCATCAGGTCCACCATTCACAACTATCTCAAAATGAAAAATGTTTGGAACCCCGGTCCAGTACCCAAACCATGAACAGACTATTGGTAACGATACAAAACATCATATCCATCACCATATCCCATAGGCTCGATACGTAATGTCCATCCTCTATAAATTATGGAAAACCATATCATATTACAACAACCCTATGGGTATAAACCAAGTCTCAAACTTTTCAAACAGAAGAACTTATCAAGGACTGGCCAAATGCCCATGCTCATCATTAACATCTCATCCCCACTAGATCACACATCAATTTGGGTCAAAAGGGAACACCCAAAATTATTGCTACCCAACCACACACACTCTATCTGGGTCAATCTTTAAATTACACACCCACTTGGCCCTATGGTTCAACACATAAATAGATACATCCCTATTGGATCCTCAAAACTAGCACTCTAGAAGAGGAATCCCTCATGGTATCCTCTAGGTCATAACATAAGCGGAGGAATTCCTTTCCCAAATCCTTGATACCAACCAAACTCTCAGGACAATGCCCATATCTCAAAGGCCACACATACCAAAACTCAGTCTCTTACATATCACGAACTCATAAGCCTCAAAGGCAATAAATCCTCATAAGGGATATGGCCTTAAGCCTAACCCCTTTCCAAGTCACCCTAGGTTGGCCCGTACATCCAACCTATCCACAAACACAAGTCACAACTCAGTCCCGCTAACATGGGATAATACCATTCCAACACCAATTGAGGTCTCTGATGAACTCATTCTACATCATCCAATTATTCTCATGACCCTCTCTCGGGTCTCATCCCATGTCTCACCCTCCATAGATAGATATACTCACTTTTTGGAGGAAAACATCTCTATCATAACTCACTCTCCCTAAACCACCTCTTATAAGTCCTAAAAACTCACCAAGGGATTCACTATCGCATTCTACACAAAAAAACTCAAAATAGACTCCTCTTGTGTCCCATTCTGAATCCAGGGTAAAAAACCACCCAAAACCCTCATAAGGGCAACAAGGGTAAGAACACGACATGCACCCCTAGTACACAACGTGTACTCCAAAATCTCTACACTAGGCATGTACTTTCACACGACCTAGTCCACTCGGGGTCTGGTAGTGTACTACTACATGACCACTACATACATGGGGTCTATCCGTGAACTTCCACATGATCATGTCCCCCTTACATGGGGTGTCTACCCATGTACCTGGTCACAAAGACATTCTCCACTATACAATGCGTACCTCGACTACATGGTGTGTAGTCCCAAATTTCAATCTTCCCAAGTACATATCCACCTAGATAGGTCCCATTACATGACATTTAATCTAGGTACATGGTGTGTACTTACAAAAAGTTCATCTTCCCTAAGCGGGAAGAACATGATGTGTGTTCCTGAACCACACACCGTGTGATCGGGATTTCAGAATGGGAAACCCCTACGAACCTCCAGAAATCCCCATTTTCCCCTAATTAGGCACATATAGACCCTAATGGGGTCATTAGATATTATAAAAGGGATTTAAAACAATAAATTAACTCATATATGGGGATTGGGGCATAAAAATCAAAAACCAACTGACCTCATGGCGGAAACACCAAAGATTTGAGTGTAAATATGCTCTTAAAGGCTGCTGCATTGCGATCCGGACACGATCTCCACCATGAATGAAGTTTGAAGGAATATCCTTACACTTATCATATTGGTCTGGACATTGCATGAGGGAGGTTCTCCCCCCCTCCTGTCACGCGTAGGAAACCCCAAAATGGAGAGGGATATAATTAATTATTAATCAATAAATCAATTAATTATCCTTTTTAATACTCATCCTGAGTCTCAGAAAATGAAGCGGGATTATACTACTCCTAAATAAAACCCCCTATTCTAGAATCAACCGTGGATTTAGAATCTCAATCTAACACCCCATTCAAAAGATATCTCCACCCAAACTCATGTGAACAATTTAATATTTAATAAATTAAATATTAAGCATTCTTCCAAAACTCGAATAACTCATAATTCCACCAAACTTCTATCCTAGGGTAAACGCCCTATTTTAGGACCAAAAAAGTGATAAGAAAAATTATTTGAGTTCATTAGGGTAAAATGAAAATTTTACCCCTCATGAGCATCTGAAATAAAAATTCAAATTTCTACTCAAATTCAGAACTTGAGGAAAAATGGGTCTTTACAACCACCCCACCATAAAGATTACAATCCTCAAGAAGCCTCATTGGTTTTAAAACCATTCGTACTGACCCACCTTGGTTGTCAAACCATGCTCAAATTATTGTGTTATACTTTAAGATGACAACCGAGTTTCTATGCAAAAGTCCAATGATAAGGCGTACTTCCCATCAAAGGTCAAGCCACTACTTTCCATCATCAGAAACTACAAAGACAGTGCCTAAATGCACCCATCCATACCAAGACATTAAAACATCTTCACAAACTCATTATCAGGTTCATGCCACTCCCCACCATATAACTCAACCTACAACGTCCAATTCTGACCCACGACACTTCCCACCATCATAGTCTCATACCAAAACACATCCATAGTAGTCCACCGACCCGCTTGATGTGGTTCCCACTAAATCCTCAAACTAACCCACACAAGGTTCATATCACCATGATTGATCTAATACTCCCCACTATATGAGTATCCTTACTTTCGCCTCAAAACCAAACACCAACTCCAGGGACCATTCTACAATCATTGTCGAACCTCAAAATTGGACATGGCTATCTCGCTTCCACCAGAGCGAAAAAAAACATCAACTATTACTCATTCTTAGAATCCAATAATGATACCCATGGTATTTGTCGACATCTAAACCATCATAAAGATCTCACTCTCAAATTTCTAATGGTGAACTTCCCACCATACAACTTCACATACACCATTCCATGAGTGCAACCTCTGGAAAGTCCCCTTTATCAAACCAAAAGAAATATTTATATAGTTAGTCATATAATTGATGCTCTCTCAGCATACTCTGTATGATGTAAAGAAATTGTACGTGACCATATCTATACTGGGAGTACACTAAGATGTCGTCAAAGAATACCACCACAATGTAATCCATTCCTAGAACATCATAGTTCCATCCCAAGGGCCTTAGGCCACTGTGCTCACAAGCCTCTCATCACACCCAAAATGATTCTCAACATACTCACAACTGCTTTCTCGAATCAACCCCCATAGGCATACACTTTAGTAGTGATCAATTCAAAATCCAAATGACATAGCACGTCACTAGTGCTCATGTCTCCAAGATTCCATTAACGCTTAACCATTACACACTCTTGTATAACCCCAAAAAAATCCTATTCTGACTCTAGCGAGTCCTGCCCCATGAAACTAGACTCACAAGCCCTAACCACAAACCCTTGATCACCTCCTATGCTCCCGATCTAATTCATAACCACTAGGACCCCCCACAACCATTACCTAGGCTAGGTTCCTGAACGAACATTACCCTCTTGAAACCAACCACAAGTCTAAAGCACTAGCACAAAAGTTCCCATTCTCCCAAACAAAAGGCATCCAACATGCCTAAACTTCACACCAGGATGCACCCTTCACGCACCATTGTCAGAAGTCTAAAGCATCCACCAGTGCCTCACACACCCAAAGGCACACATAACTCAGTAAACCTCTCTCATGGATCACCCTTGAAAACCATAAGGCACCAACTCACAAGACTGGATTTATGTCGAAGAAGGCCATTGAGCTCTCCCACCTAGGTCTAGGACAAGTCACAAATGGTCACAACTCACAGGGTATCCAACATGATATCGTTACAACATTACATAACATCAATAGATCAAAACACCCATATCTAGGGTTTCACATACAAAGGATGTCACACATCAAACCAAATACCCAAAACTAGGGAACATGACCTCTTTGAGCATCTGCACATCAGATCGCTCCTTAGAGGACCAATCCACACAACCACCCTCTAACGATAACCACCCAAAAGGGTACAAAAATCATATACTTATACCATATTGACTCACTAGGATCACTACACTAACTGAGCATGAGGACCACACCAATGTCCTCATCATCAAGTATCTCACCGTAGATCCACAAAACCTTCCATCAGAAGGAAACCCATAAAATCATACACTAGCATGCCTATAACACGTGGATCCTATGTGCCTACCATGATTCATGAGATACCTCTTTACTCTATAGGATAAGAGTCAAAACCAAATCATAGGCCTCTTACCAATGGTCCAAGATCCATAAATCCATTATAAACCAACACATCCAAACCACATGTGCATCACCCAAGGTGAAAATCATATACAATCATAACATCAAATACCAAGGAAATCAATCCCATGCCTTAGTAACCTAGGCTTCCTACCAGAATAGGTGTTCATGATGCACTAATTAATATCCATCATAGGATCTAACACATTCCTATATCTCAAGTCTACCAAACCCCAAATAGTGAAATAATGGGAAAATTACTGCTTAGATACCATTTTGTAACATCTCGACCCGGATTCCACTAAACTGGTGCCCCGAGTCAGTACACCATAAGACCTCAAGCATGCCTCCTCATATACTAGAGGTTTCCAACTAGCAGTGGGGGTCTAAGGTAGAACTACAAGGATACCATAACCCCATATCAGAGTTCAAAATAAGAAGTGAATAACCAAACATCATACACATCAGAGTATGCATAAAGAATAAATAAACTGAAATCGAAGTATACTTAATAAAATAAAACACACACTACTACAAAATTTGGTTTATCTAGCGTTAGGGTTTTAACAGTTCTTATTAAAAGTGTTGTTAAAGAGGGTCTTTAATAGTGATAAAAAAATAACTCTTAAAGGGGGACATTTATCAGTGCTTGTAAAAAAGAACTGATAAAGACCCCCATTCATCAGTGCTAGTAAAAAAGCATTGATAAAATGAGTATTTATTAGCGCTTCTAAAAAAGAGATGATAAAGAACCCCCTTTATCAGTGATTTTTTACCAGCACTAATAAAGGTATATTTCAAAAAAAAATTATTTCATTAAAGGACACCTGTAGCAGAAGTTATGCCGTTGGGAGGACTTCTGGGCCTTTTTTGGCCTCAATAGAGGTGATTGAGGGTTATTGTGGGTCACTGAGGCATAGATCTCATCACAAGGTTTGATTTGATTGTGGTAGAGGGAAAAAATACACTCTTTTTAGAACTTATTGCTATTTTAAAGGCCTTCTAATGTGAAAAACCCTTAAAACCCCTAAAAACCCTAAAACCCTGAAAAGATCATAACTTTCAATCTGGGAGTCCATTTCAGCTCCACAAATAGTCAAATAAAATCTTATGAAATGATATAAAACCACATGATATTTAAATTACGTGATAATAAAAGGAATAAAATATATTATAGTTTAAAAAAAGTCATAAATTGAACTTGAACTTCAAATGGCCATAACTTTTGATCCGGATGTCCGTTTGGGCTCTACCACATATCAAATTGAAGATTGCGATGACATATATGCCCAAGATAGTCTCAAACAGAGGATAAATATATATTTATAATTTTTCAATCCCATAAAGGCCCAAAAGGCCTCTAAAATTGAGTTTTTTTTCATCGACCCCAATTTCTTAAAATTCAAATGCCTATAACTTCTTATCCGGGTGTCCGTTTAGACTATACCACATATCACATCAAAGATCATTTCATGATTTTATATTTGAATAGTTTTGGAGCTAAAAAATACCCCCAGATCATAAGTTATGGTTGTTTCATGGTTTTTAGGGGTTTCAGAGTTTCTTGACGTTTTTATGTGTTTTAAGGATTTTTAGAGTTAGTATCCATTTAAAATATATATATATATATATAAATAGGTATTTAAAAAAATATAACTATATATATAAAAATATAAAAATATATAGATAAAAAATATATATTAATATATAGATATATCATAAAATGTAAAAAAAAACAATATAGTGGAGTGGAAAAGGCGTTGGTGTAAAAGCTGGAGGTCTCAGGTTCGAAACTCACTAGAGGAAGCGACACACACTGTGGGTGGGATTATCTGAAGTGATGATAAAGGGATGGGGGAAGCATTGATATGGGGGGGTGATTGATAAAACACTATTTTATTGAATATTTTATTGATAATAAATGATATAATTTCCTCACATTGTGTTAAATATGTTTATTTATAAAATATTTGGGATTTGATCATTCATTTGAAAATTTGGTGAAAATTCCAGTTTTACTCTTAATAGTGCACTGTAGTATTTCGAATATAAATATTTTTATAGTTTATATTTGAATTTGAAATTTTGTAACAGTGTTCCTAACTTAATTATCTACGACTTTTATTCAGGACACTAGATCAAAAGAATGCATTTTAATGGAGTAATTGGGCCATAAAGTCAAAGCTGGGATGGACTCGCCAGAATGGATAAGCTTATGTATTGCGGCCATAACTCCTACATATGTGCTTGTATTGAGCCCAAAGTTAGAGAGGAGATATAGGACGCATATGCGCACATTTGATCCTTCTGGAAGGATGGCCAATTCACGCATTTTGGTGGACAAATGGGCGGTGCAATTTTCATTAAAATATTTGGCCGAATTTCCACATTCACACTTGAAACCACTTGTAACCTCTCCTCCCCTCCCCTCTATAAATTGAAGTTTTTCTCATTTTGAGGGGTTGGGACATGCATTAGGAGATTGTAGGAAGAGGAGAATTTGTTTCACCTAAATTCTCCAACCATTGTAAGAGGGGTAGCTCTTGAAGTAAGGATCCCCTCATCGAAGCCTCCTTCTCTTCTTCATTTTGTAATGTTTTCATTTGTGTAATAAACTTCTTTGTTCTTATTTTATTTCTTCTCTTTTCTTCTGTTTTGTTTAAATTTCTTCTTCTCTTAATCTTTCTCTTTGGTATGGAATTCTTGAGTAGAAGCGTTATTGGGTTATACCCATTATAAACCTTTGCACATGAAAAACGCTTCTACGATGATTACGCCACCCATGGAAGAGTAGTCTTTTAATAATCGATCTATCTTCTACCCTCTTCATTTAATTATTTTGAATCATTGAGATACTGTAATTCATTTAATATTATCCATGAATTCTGTTTTTAAATTGTAAGAAACTAAGCAAGAAATTGAACAATTAACACAAAAACACACGAGGTCGGGATTTTGTGTAAATTGTGAGAGCGCGATCTTAATCGGTAATACAAGACCACACGGGATAAATTTGTAGAGTTAAAATATAATCCCTAAACACAATTCATCATCATTTCCAGAATGGATATGAGCCTTAATTTAGCACTGACCATAAGCTAATCTTAGAACATCAATCAAAGCAGGGTTCTACGATTGCATGTTCTGAAGTTAGCCTAGGGTTAAATTTACATCATCTTCATGGTAAAGTTAATTCTCGTAGGGTTTAGGATTTAACAAATTAAGGGATCATAATTAAGTGAATGTTAATTTACATGATAATGATTAATAATAAATTGAAGAGGTAGAGTTAGATCAATTACACCTTTTAAATAGATTTCTAAAAAAACATCTTCTTGTTGTGTCATTTTAATCGAAATTCATTTCAAAACTAAAAACAAAAAAAATTATACAATCTTCTTCCAGAAAACTTCTTCTAGATTCATAAACTACAACAAACACCAATCCTTTAAAGTAGTGTTTTTATTCTATTCTATTTTATTTTATTTTTTAGAATACCTCTAATAAGTTGTTAAATTCACTTCCTCCTTTGAGAGACGACCTTGGTCAGCCACTCTGCTGCACCTAAGTACCCCAAATTACACTAATCATTTGAGGGAGCCCAAGATAGTGCTCTTTAAAATTGGCACCGTTGCCGGGGATGAAAGTAATTATTTCAACCAATTAGAGGTATTTATTTTATTTTACATTTTATTCTCTTCCTCTCTTCTTTCTTCCTTCTTTACCCAATCTGTTTTTTCTTCCTCTTCTTTTATTTTCTTCTACTTCTTTTTGGACCATCAACTCAAACTTCTCATTTTTATTTTACTATGGTCCACTTTCTTTCTTTTCATTTTTATTTGATCTATGACACGAACTAATCCCGAATATCTCTTAGATCTTGACCCTGAGATTGAATGTAGCCTTAGGGATCGAATCAGAAATTCTCAGTCTACGGGAAGTTTCAATATTCAACCAGTTGGTGAATTCCTCTCTTTTGGAAACATTGAAATTGGAAGCAATTAAAATTAAAACATAAAAGAGGAACCAATGGCTGGAAACAATGGAAATGAACTTAATAGAACCATTCGAGAATTGGCTGCACCTGATGTTAACTATCAACCAAATTGTATTGCATACCCAAATCTCGAATCAGACTTTGAACTGAAATCTGGGTTAATTCACTTACTTCGAAAGTTTCATGGACTCTCTGGTGAGGATACCAACAAACACCTTAAAGAATTTAATGTGGTTTTGTCAACATTAAAACCAAGAAATGTTTCTGAAGATCAAATCAAATTAAGAGCATTCCCATTCTCAATTGATGGAGCTGCAAAAGATTGGATGTATTATTTGAAACCTGAAGATGTAACATGTTGGAATGATTTGAAACATCTTTTCTTGCAAATATTTTTTCCAGCATCAAGGACCACATCCATTCGAAAGGAGATATTAGGGATCAAGCAAGCACAAGGGGAGTCAATGTATGAGTACTGGGAGCGATTCAAGAAGTTGTGTGCAAGCTACCCACATCACCAAATCAGTGAGAAACTACTCATCCAGTACTTCTATGAAGGACTCACACCCATGGAGAGGAGCATGGTAGATGCTGCAGCTGGAGGAGCATTGGTGGACAAGACACCATTAGCTGCACGAGCATTGATCGACAAAATGGCCCAAAACTCTCAACAATTCGGTGATAGAGGTACACCACATGTTCGAGGAGTACATCAAGTAAGTCATTCTTCTCTTGAAAGTCATTTGATTGATACTAAGTTAGAAGAATTGAAAACTATGGTGAGGTAGATTGCATTGGCTCAAAAGAAATCCCAACCCCCTCCTTCAAGGCCATGTGGCATTTTCACTGAGACAAGCCACCCAACTGACTGTTGCCCACAACTACAAGAGACAGAAGATTGTGCAGCAGTGTTCCCTGGGAGACCATTTCAGCAGCAACAACAACAACCATATACCCAAAAGAAGTTTGATACAGTATACAACCAAGGGTGGAAAGATCAGTTAGACATGTGGTATGGCTCTGGACAACAACAAAGGCCCCCTTTTCAACCAAACTTCCAGCAGCCTCCACCTTACCAACAGGGTTTCCAACAACCCCAAAGGAGATTCGAAGCTCAAACATCAACGAGTCAGCAACAAGGGAATATCCAACACAAGGTAGACTCTAAAACTGATGATCTTTTGAAACAAATTGTTCTTAATCAACAGAATGAGCTGAAGAGTCAAGGTTAGGAGCTGAGAGAGTTGAAGACTCAAATGAGTCAGATTGCCACCTCCCTCCATGAACTTGTGAGTAAGAATTCTAGAAATCTACCTTCCCAACCCACTCCAAATCCAAAGGGGAATGTTAGTTCCATCACATTGAGAAGTGGGAAGCAAATGAATGATACATCTGGAGCTACCATTCCACCAGGATTCAACTTTACTCTAGAGAAGCCGCATTCCATACCAACTGATGAGCAATCCAAGGATAAAGATAAAGGTAAGAAAAATATTGATGATGTACCTCATAAACCCCTTCTTTTTCCAAACAGGGTTGTTCAAACCAAGAAGATGGATGAAGAAGCAATGAAAAAGGAGGTTTTGGAAACATTCAAGCGTGTGGAGATCAACATTCCTCTACTTTAAGCCATTAAGCAAATTCCAAGGTATGCGCAATTCTTAAAAGAACTTTGTACCAATCGAAGAGGGCTCAAGGGAAATGAGAGGATCAACCTTGGAAGGAATGTCTCAGCACTCATTACACCAACTCTAGAAATGCCAAAAAAGTACAAGGATCCCGGGACATTCACCATCCCATGTACCATAGGGGAGTTACACTTCTATGATGCTCTTTGTGATTTAAGAGCTTCAATAAATGTGATGCCTCACTCTGTATTATCTTCCTTGCAGGTTGGTGAGTTGAAGCCAACAAGAGTAGTGATGCAATTGGATAATAGATCTACGGCATATCCAGCGGGAGTTCTTGAGGATGTACTTGTTTGGGTAAGACACATGATCTTTCCAGCAGACTTCTATGTTCTTAACATGGAGGATGATTAGGTAAGTTCTCATGCCCCCATTATCTTAGGTATACCCTTCCTCAAAACTGCAAAAACTATCATAAATATCAATGAGGGTACACTTTCCATGGAGTTTGGAGATGAAGTTGTGATATTTAATGTTATGGATTCCATGAAGTACCCCTCAGAGGACCATTCTGCTTTTGTTATCTCCCATTTTGAACCACCAAGTAAAAAAATCATGGAATTGGATTGTCCTATGCTTAGGGAGATTATGAGTATTGGTTCTAGTTTGATGTCTAAGAGTACTTCTACATCCGTTTTTAAGGAACAAGACTCTCTAAGATTTGATTTTGAAATGGAATCATATTCTGATTTTGATCATGTGAACTCTGATTATGACATGGCTATTGAGTATGCTGATGGATTTGGTGCTTTATTCTCTGATTGTGATGATTTTTATTCTGATACTGATGTTCATTGTGCAGATATGTTTGTTGCATCAATTTCTCCATCTATACTACACCCTCCTTCATTAGAACTCAATCCATTGCCACCAAATCTGAAATACTCATACTTGTTGAGTGGTGAGAGATTACATATTATCATTGCTAACAATATCCCTTTTGAACATGAAGAAAAGCTTTTGAATATTTTGAGGGAGAACATCAGGGCGATTGGGTGGACCTTGGCTGACATATCAGGTATTAGCCCCTCCATTTTCATGCATAGTATTCTCTTGGAGGATAGGGATAAACCGGTGAGACAACCACAAAGGAGACTTAATCCCACCCTCCTGGAAGTTGTTAGAAAAGAAGTTGAAAAATTGCTCGAGGCAGGTATAATTTACCCTATTTATGACTCACAGTGGGTAAGTCCAATTCAGGTTGTGCCTAAGAAAACTGGTTTTACTATTTTTAAAAATGAGAAAGATGATTTAGTTCCAATGAGGGTGAAAAACAGTTGGCGTGTGTGTATTGATTATAGGAAACTAAATCAGACCACTCGCAAGGACCATTTCCCCTCCCATTTATTGATCAAATGCTTGAGAGACTAGCTGGGAAAACACACTATTGTTTCTTGGATGGATTTTATGGATATTTTCAGGTTCCTATAGCTCCAGAGGATCAGGAGAAGACTACATTCACCTATCCCTTTGGCACATTTGCCTACCGGAGGATGCCATTTGGACTTTGCAATGCCCCAGGTACCTTCCAGAGATGTATGGTGAGTATTTTTTCTGATTTTATTGAGACCTGCATGGAGGTATTTATGGATGATTTTACAGTGTATGGGTATTCATTTGATGAATGTCTAAGTAGTTTGGGAAAGGTGTTGAATCGTTGTATTGAGAAGAATCTGGTCCTGAACTTTGAAAAGTGTCATTTTATGGTAGAGCATGGCATTGTATTAGGGCATGTAGTGTCAAAAAATGGGATGAGGTTGATAGATCTAAGGTAGACATTATTTCATCCTTACCCTATCCTTCATGTGTGCATGATGTTAGATCTTTCCTAGGGCATGCAGGATTTTATCAGTGCTTCATCAAAGATTTTAGTAAGATCGCTCTTCCTATGTCATGATTACTTCAAAAAGATTCTGATTTTGTGTTTGATGATTCTTGTAGGACTTCCTTTGATGAGATAAAGAAGTGTCTGACCACTCCACCTATCATATAGCCCCCACGGTGGGACCTTCCATTTGAGCTTATGTGTGACGCCTCCAACTTTGTGATTGGAGCTGTCTTATCTCAGAGGGTGGAAGGACGTTCACATGTGATTGCCTATGCATCAAGGACATTGGATTTAGCCAAATCAAACTACACAACCACGGAAAAGGAGTTTCTTGCTATCATATTTTCTTTAGATAAATTCCGTTCATATTTATTGGGCTCTAAAGTAGTTGTTTTTTCTGACCATGCAGCTTTGAGGTACCTCCTGAAGAAGCCAGATGCAAAGCCACGACTTATCCGTTGGGTGCTCCTTCTTCAAGAGTTTGACCTTGATATAAAGGACAAGAAGGGGTCAAAGAATTTGGTGGCGGACCACATGAGTAGGATTACTCACACACTAGAGGATGACACCTTGGACCAGGTACCACTTCAGGACACTTTTATCGATGAGCATCTTTATTCCATCTCAGGTATGCATCCTTGGTATGCTGATTTAGTGAACCAAATTGTTGCCTCTGAAATCCCTGCAAATTTAAAGAAACATCAAGTCCAAAAATTAAAAAGTGAGTCTAGGTTTTATGTGTGGGATGATCCTTACCTCTGGCGCATGTGTAGTGACCAAGTCATTAGGAGGTGTGTTCCCGATCATGAGTTTGAGTCTGTTTTGCATTTCTGTCATAAACTTTCTTGTGGTGGACACTTTGGACCCCAACGGAAAGCTAGGAAGGTTTTGGACTCTGGATTATATTGGCCTAGATTATTCCATGATGCCCATGTGTTTTGTAAGTCATGCTCTCGTTGCCAACACACTGGGAACATTTCTAAGAGACATGAGATGCCCCAACAACCCATACTATTCTGTGAGATTTTTTATGTATGGGGCATTGATTTTATGGGTCCTTTTCCTAGTTTATTTGGATTTTTGTATATTTTGGTTTTTGTTGATTATGTGAGTAAATGGGTGGAGGCCAAGGCCACCAGGACTGACGATTCTCATGTTGTAGTGGATTTTGTCAAGGCTCAAATTTTCTGCAGGTTTGGAGTACCAAAGGCCATCATCAGTGACCAAGGGACACACTTTTTCAATAGGAATTTTTCTTCCCTCCTTAGAAAGTATGGGGTGACACACAAAACATCAACACCTTACCACCCCCAAACAAATGGCCAGGCTGAGGTTTCAAATCGTGAGTTGAAACAAATCTTGGAGAAAACCATGCAGCCAAATAGGAAGGATTGGAGAAAGCGCTTGGATGATGCATTGTGGGCTTATATAATAGCATACAAGACCCCCATTGGTATGTCCCCATTTCGGATTGTTTTTGGGAAAGCATGTCATCTCCCAGTGGAAGTCGAGCATCAGGCTTATTGGGCTATAAAGAAATGCAACATGGATTTGGACCAAGCTGTAATCCCAAGGAAGTTGCAAATTCAAGAGCTTGAGGAGATTAGATTATCATCATATAAGAACTCAAGGCTCTACAAGGAAAGATCAAAAGCATGTCATGACAAAATGATCCAACAAAGGGAGTTTCATGTTGGAGAGAAAGTCCTTCTCTACAGTTCACGACTGAAGCTGATGCCTGGTAAGTTGTGTTCCAGATGGTTAGGTCCTTATGTTGTGATTAATGTTTTTCCTTATGGTGCAGTGGATATCACACAAGAGGACACTGAAAGGAGCTTTACAGTCAATGGGCAACGTTTGAAGCGATACATTGAGGGACTTCCTACTGATGCAGTGGATTTTATCACACTGCATGACCCCATCATCACTTGAGCACATCAGGCTGTTCCTAACCCTTTCACTTTTATATTATTTGTCCTATTTAAAAATTCTGCATTTCATGTGCATATATCATCTCATAGGTTCACATTGAGGATAATTCAATATTTTAAGTGTGGGGGAGGTAACCTTTTAGTTTAGTAATTTCAATTGCTTTCCTGTTCAAAAAAAAAAACCAAAACAAAATTGTGTGTTTTTCAAATTTTGTGTGTTTATTTTACAATTTTCTGTGTGTTTTTGAAACTTTTGGGATGAAATGATTCTCATCACCATTTTTAAATCCATATAAATAAGTGAAACAATTTACCCCTTGAAACTAAGATTAAATGAATGCTAAAATGACTTTGTTTCAAGTTCAAATATTTAGTAATTTCATGAAAAGTACGCTGAATTTTGAATCCCATGCCAATATCACTGTCTTTATATTTGAAATCACTTTCCTCTGAGGCTTCTAAACCATTATTTTTATATTATTTACATTCACCTCACTTCTTGAGAGAACCAAACCATACTTGATTTAACCATAATTTGATCTATTCCTGTCAAAACTTGAGGGTTTGAGGTACTTATGTTTAAATGATTGAGGCATTTGTTTGGTATTAAAGCCCCTATTTCAAAGAATCATTTTTTATAATGGCCTACCTTGAATATTTAATCCTTGTAGACCTTAGAAACCATGAAAAGCCTGTTAGGTTAGCCACATTACAAGCCAATTTTCCCTATCCAACCAACTCTTGAAGTGAAATTGCATAATCTAGTTGAGCTTAAGTGTGGGGGAAGTTGTCTTGTGTTTTGCCACCACATTCTGTGATACTTTGGGTGGAAAATTAAATTCTTAAGAGATGTTTTTGCTGCTAAAGAAAGTCATTATATTGAAAGCTGTTCCTTTTCTGGAGCTTTCATGACAAGTGAAGCTATGCCTTTTCTGGAGCTTCTAATTGAGGTGGAAAGTTGTGCCCATCTAGAGCTTTCAAGAAAATCATGTTTGAGAAGATTGAAATTTTTTATGCTGAAATGATGAATGGTGTAAACCTTTCATGACTTTTCATGATGATGGAGATGAATTGATACTATGGGGATTGAAGAGAAGACCATATTTAAGTGAAAATTAGATTAATGCAATTTTGCTTCAAAAGAGTCAAGCCCTCCTCATTCAGCCTCAGAGTTTTTCACATCTTAATCCTACCAACCGAAAGCCACAAAACAACCCTGAAAAGTCCTCATGATAAACATATGTCCTTGACTCACATCGGGTAGTGATGTAGGAATATATCAAGCCTATGGTGACCCTTGTATGAGTTTGGATGAGAAAGACATTGCAAAAAAATTGATATTTGAGTGATGAGAGAAAATTCAAGCGAGGTAAGTGTTTTGTGCATGGGTGGATAAATGAAGTGGAAATATATTGAATGATATAAATGGAGAACTTGAAATAAGGTTTTTTATGAGGCATGATATCTTTTGATTCTTGGTTTGAAATTGATTGATCTTAAGGATATGTGTTTAAAATTGGTTTTGATTTGATATTGATGTTTACTTGATATGAGGTTTTGCCCAGGTGTGCAAAAGGGTAAGTGTGGGGGAGTTGATAAAAAACTATTTTATTGAATATTTTATTGATAATAAATGATATAATTTCCTCACATTGTGTTAAATATGTTTATTTATAAAATATTTGGGATTTGATCATTCATTTGAAAATTTGGTGAAAATTCCAGTTTTACCCTTAATAGTGCACTGTAGTATTTCGAATATAAATATTTTTATCTTTTTTATTTGAATTTGAAATTTTGTAAAAGTGTTAATAACTTAATTATCTACAAATTTTATTCAGGACACTAGATCAAAATAATGCATTTTAATGGAGTAATTGGGACATAAATTCAAAGCTGGGCTGGACTCTCCAGAATGGATAATCTTCTGTATTGCGGCCATAAATCCTACATATGGGCTTGTATTGAGCCCAAATTTAGAGAGGAGATAGAGGACCCATATCCGCACATTTGATACTTCTGGAAGGCTGGACAATTCACGCGTTTTGGTGGTCAAATGGGCGGTGAAATTTGCATTAAAATATTTGGCCGAATTTCCACATTCACACTTGAAACCACTTGTAACCTCCTCTCCCCTCCCCTCTATAAATTGGAGTTTTTCTCATTTGGAGGGGTTGGGACGTGAATTAGGAGATTAGAGGCAGAGGATAATTTGTTTCACCTAAATTATCCAACCATTGTAAGAGGGGTAGCTCTTGAAGCAAGGATCCCCTCATCGAAGCCTCCTTCTCTTCTTCATTTTGTAATGTTTTCATTTGTGTAATAAATTTCTTTGTTCTTATTTTATTTCTTATCTTTTCTTCTATTTTGTTTAAATTTATTCTTCTCTTAATCTTCCTATTTGGGCTGGAATTCTTGAGTAGAAGCATTATTGGGTTATACCCATTATAAACCTTTGCACATGCAAAGGCTTCTACGATGATTACGCCACCCATGGAAGAGTAGTCTTTTAGTAATAGATCTATCTTCTACCCTCTTCATTTAATTATTTTGAATCATTGAGATACTGTAATTCATTTAATATTATCCATGAATTATGTTTTTAAATTGTAAGAAACTAAGCAAGCAATTGAACAATTAACACAAAAACACGCGAGGTCGGGATTTTGTGTAAATTGTGAGAGCGCGATCTTAATCGGTAATACAAGACCACACGGGATAAATTTGTAGAGTTCAAATATAATCCCTAAAAACAATTCATCCTCATTTCCAGAATGGATATGAGCCTTAATTTACCACTAACCATAAGCTAATCTTAGAACATCAATCAAAGCAGGGTGCTGCAATTGCATGTTCCGAAGTTAGCCTAGGGTTAAATTCACATCATCTTTGTGGTAAAGTTAATTCTCATAGGGTTCGGGATTTAACAAATTAAGGGATCATAATTAAGTTAATGTTAATTTACATGATAATGATTAATAATAAAGTGAAGAGGTAGAGTTAGATCGATTACGCTTTTTAAATAGATTTCTAAAAAAAAAATATTCTTGTTGTGTCATTTTAATCGAAATTCATTTCAGAACTAAAAACAAAAAAAATTATACAATCTTCTTCCAGAAAAATTATTCTAGATTCATAAACTACAACAAACCCCAATCCTTTAAAGTAGTGTTTTTATTCTATTCTATTTTATTTTATTTTTTAGAATACCTCTAATAAGTTGTTAAATTCACTTCCTCCTTTGAGAGACGACCTTGGTCAGCCACTCTGCTGCACCTAAGTACCCCAAATTACACTAATCATTTGAGGGTGCCCACGACAGTTTTCTTTCAGTGATAAAGATAGGGGGTGGGTCGTGAAAAAAAATTTATACCCTTTATCAGCGGGGCCTTTATCAGTGCTAAAAAAAGCACTAATAAAGGCCCCCTTTATCATCACTTTTTTGTAGCACTATTAAAGGGGGCCTTTATCAGTGATTTTTATGAGCATTGTTAAAGCTAACCCTTTAAAATTGATTACATTATCAGTGCTTATATAGTGCTGATAAAGACCTTTTACTAGTGCTATTAAAGGCCCGATTTGCAGTAGTGACAGTAAATGCCTGCAAAATCATTCCACACATACATCATTGTTCGACCACTAGGAAGATCATATATAAAAAATAAAAAAATAAAAAATAAACCCATTAAGATCTACTAACAACTCTGAGCTATATCACATACCTGGTCTCCAGCACCCCATCGAGAAACTCTAGCCCGATCACCAGACTCCGCATGAGCAACTCACTAAATCATGAAATCCCAGGCCATTTCCTTATCCATTATGTATCTTTGATAAAACTAAAATTATTCATAAGGTATGTACACACACCAATGTTCACATATAGAGGGTGATAAAAAAATCTTATGCCACCCCTAATGGTGAACCTATAACCTTATTCCATAAGTTTATGATCATGCAATATGCTCAACCTAATCGAAACATAACTGAAATAAACACAAATAAAACCATCATCAATCATTGGGTCAGTGAATCCGATTGACCATAAATGTTTCATACAATGTTAGGGTGTCTTTGAACATGTCTCGATAACCATGCCTCCCAAGTAACATGTGGGTGCAACAACCATGGTCTCCCTAACCACACCTCATGAATTTACTTTCTATCTCTTTCCTGATACCTAGACGCATTAGTCTCAGGTACTCAATCTTTGATAAAGTACTACCAAAACCCAGAACATGAATCTAAACTCTATACCATGTATCATAACCTATAGTGCCTGGAGCATCAGTCCAACACCTAATTATGAATCAACATTGGTGGTTCCCAGAGTGTGAGTCTAACATATAACCCATGTTTCATAACCAATAGTGCATAGAGCATTAGTCTGGCACATAAACCATGGATGTAGACCTTCAATCCACTATCCCCAAACCATATATAATACATGGTTCCTAGAGTGTTATTCTGGAACCAAAATCATAGATGTAGAGCATCAGTCCACCAAACCCAAACAATGGTACCTAAAACATCAGTCCTATACTTGAAACATGGTGCTTAGAGAATCAATATGGCATCCAAACCATGGTTCCTAGAGCATTAGTCTAAAAACTAAACCATGGTTACAGAGCGCTGGTCCACCATCCCCAAACCATGGTGCCTAGAGCATCAGTTTGGTACCTAAACCATGAATGTAGAGCATCAGTTTTCTATCCCCAAACTATAGTTCCTAGAGTGTAAGTCTGGAATCTCAACCTCATATGTGGATCGTTAGGTCAACTATTCACAACTATCTCAAAATAAAACATGCCTGGAACCTGTTCTATCACCCAAACCTTGAAAAAACTATCTATATATATATAGACCAATATATCCATCATCATATCCCATTGGATCGAGACGTAATGTCTAGCCTCTATAAATGATGGAAACCCGTATCATATTACAATAGCCTTGCAGGTGTAAATAAAGTCTCAACCTCATCAAATAGAGGAAAATATCAAGGGTTGGTCAAATTCCCATGCCCATCACCAACATCTCAACCACACTAGATCATACAATAATTCATGTCCAATGAGAACACTCACAACCATTACTACACAACCACATGTACCTGCTCAGGGTCGTTCTATCAATCAGACACCCACTTGGCCCTCTGAGACAACACATAAACAGAGACAACCCTCTTTGGATCCTTGATGCTAACACTATAGTGGAGGCATCCCTCTTGAGATCCACTAAGTCAGAACATAAGCAAAGGAATCCCTTTCCCAATCCCTGATACTAATCAAACTCTCAGGCCAATGCCCATCTCTCGAAGGACACATATCCTTCAATGAAGGGTGCAACTTCGGCTCGATCCAACCCAGCCCAGCCTAGACCAGGTTGAGTCGGGATGAATCTTCCCTAAAAAAAACCAGCCCAGGATGAACAACCCCATGACACTACAAGAAAATAGGGGTTTAGCGGTGGTTTTCAAAACCACCGCTAATTTTTTAAACAAAAACAATTTAGCGAAGGTTTTGAAAACCACCGTGAAAAAACCGCTGCTAAATGTTTTTAAAATATTTTTTATAAATGTTTTAAATTTTCTTCAAAAAAAAAAATTCAATTGTTTTAGCGGCAGTTTTTCAAAATCACTGTGAAATTGAGGAAAAAATTTAAAAAATCTATCTATTTATTAATTATTATCAATTATTTATTACTTATAATAAAATATAGTTTATTAGTTATAAATTTAATTATCTATAATATTTCAATTAATAAATATTTATAATTATTAGTTAATAATATTTTTAAACTGAAAAAAAGTCTTCAATAAGTTGAAGAATAGACTTCGGCACCAAATGACCATAACTTCTGATCAGGGAGTCCATTTCTGCTCCACATCCAGTCAAATCAAAGCTGATCAAATAAGCTAAAACCAAGTGATATTTAAATCATGTTATCATCAAATAAAAAAATATATTCAAATTTCAAAAGTCGAAAATCGAACTTAAACTTCAAACGACCATAACTTTTAATCCAGGTGTCTATTTGGGCTCTACCACATATCAAATCAAAGTCTGCGATGAGATCTATGCCCTTTAGATCCGGTACCAACTCTTTGAGTATTTTACTCCTTTTTATTTTTCTAGAAAGACCCATAAGGCCTCCAAAACAGAGGTTTTAGTTGCAAACCTTGATTTCTTAAAATTCAAACGGTTATAAATTTCGATCCAGGTGTTCGTTCGGCCTGTACCACATATCATATCGAAGATCATTTCATGATCTTCGATTTGACTGATTGTGGAACTGAAAAACGAGTATCGGATCAGATTTTATGGTCATTTTAGTGTTTTTAGGGTTTTTAGAGGTTCTTAATGTTTTATGATTTAATGAATCAATTGCTTATTTATTTATTTATTATTTATTTATTTATTTCATATTTATTTATTTATTTATTATTAATCTATTATTTATTATTTATTATTTACTATTTATTTATCTATCAATTTATTTATTTATTTATTTATTATTTAGTTATTATGTACACATTAATTATTAATTTATTTTTAATTTATTAATTAATTATTAATCATTAAATTATTATTCATTTATTATTTATTTATTTATTTTTTATTTTTTATTTTTTAATTAATTATTAATTAATTATTAATTATTAATTAATTATTAATTAATTAATTAATTATCAAATAATGAATATTGAATATTAAATATTAAATACTAATTATTAATTATTAATTATTAATTATGAATTATTACTTATTATTAGTTATTAATTATTAATTATTAATTATTAATTATTAATTATTAACTTATCTATCTATCTATCTATCTATTTATGTATTTATTTATTTATGTATTTATTATTTATTATTTAATATTTATAATTTATAATTTATAATTTATAATTTATAATTTATTAATTTTTTTTAATTTACTAAATATTAATTTATTATTCATTATTTATTTATTCATTATTAATTATTCATTATTTATTAATTATTTCTTTGTTAAAATTTGTTTAATAATTTATTAATTATTTATAAATTTTTAAATATTAAATATTAAATATTAAATATTAATTCTTAAGGATTAATTATTAATTATTAATTATTAGTTATTAATTATTTACTATTAATTATTAGTTATTAATTATTAATTATTTTTTAATTATTATTTATTTATCTATTATTAATTAATTTATTATTAATTTATTATTAATTTAACATATATTAAATTATTTTTTAATTAATTTATTATTTATACATTACTTATATATTATATGCTATATATTATATATTATATAGTATGTATTATGTATTATATATTACATATTATATATGTATTACATATTAGATATTATAAATTATAAATTATAAATTATAAATTAGATATTAGATATTATATATCATATTTTATATATTATATATAATCACTTATATATTATGTATTAAATATTATCTATTATATATTAGGTATTATATATTATGTATTATATATTATGTATTATGTATTATATATTATATATTATGTATTATATATTATGTATTATATATTATGTATTATATATTATATATTATATGGTTTATATTATATATTATATTTTATATATTATATATTATATATTATATATTATATATTATATATTATATATTATATATTATTTAGTATTCAGTAATTTGTATTTTTTATTTACAAGTTACTATTTACTATTTACTATTTATTGTTTACAATTTACAATTTACTATCTACTATTTCCTATTTATTATTTACTATTGCTTATTTACAATTTATTTTAATGTTATATATTTCTTTATTTATTATTCATTTATATTCTATTTATTAATTTGTAATTTGTAATTAGTAATCATTAAATATTAATAATTACTTGTTACTTATTACTTATTAATTATTGACTATTGATTAATCATTATTGATTAATAATTATTGATTAATAATTATTTAGTGTGTATCTATTTGTTATGTATTATTTGTTTTTCCAATTAATATATATATATATATATAATAAAATTGATTTGTTGACCACATGAATAGCCTGCGAGAGTGGTAAAGTCTTTGGAGAATAAGCAAGAGGTAAGGGGTTCAAATCTCCCCCAACACAAAATTTCTATATATGGCATGAGTATGTGCATGGACATGGACTTGTGCATGGATATGGACATCAGCATGGTAAAATAAATAATAAATAAATAAATTAAAAAAAATAAAAAAAATAAAAAAAATAAAAAAATTACAATAATTTAACGACGGTTTAAACAGCCGCTAAATCTTTCTACAACGGTTTGAAAAAACTCCGCTATTTATTTCCTAACACACGATTTAGCGATGGTTTCCCAAAACCGCCGTAGAATGATTTAAAGGCGGTTTAAACCGCCGCTAAATGAAAAAAACTGCCACAAAATACAAATTTTGGCGTAGTGTGAGGTGGTTTGAGCCCAGACTTGAGTTAGCCCAAACCATCGGGCCGGGTCGAGCCACGGGCAAGCCCTCGCAAGATTTTATTATTTTCAAAAATGTTTTTTTTTCATTTAAACGTTTTTTTAAACGTTTTTTTAAACATTTTATTAAACATTTTTTTATAATGTTTTCTTAAACATTTTTTCAATCGTTTTTTAAAATTTTTCATAAATGTTTTCTTAAAAGTGTTCTTAAACATTTTTTAAATCAATTTTTAAACTTTTTTCATAAATGTTTTCTTAAAATTTTTTAAAATATTTTTTAAAACTTTCTTTAAACATTTTCTTAAGCATTTTTAAAACTTTTTTTTAAACATTTTCTTAAACATTTTTGGAAAATGTTTTTTTAAAATGTTTTTTAAAATGTTTTTAAAAAAAAATTTCAAACGTTTTCTAAGATTTTTTTTAAAATGTTTTAAAATGTTTTTTTTAAAATAAAACATTTTGTAAAACATTTTTTAAATGTTTTTGAAAACATTTTTTTAAACAATTTTTTAAAAGATTTTTTAAAAAAGTTTTCTTAAAATTTTTTGAAAATATTTTTTTAAAACGTTTTTTATACACTTTTTGTTTAAATGTTTCTAAAATTTTTTAATCATTTTCTGAACGTTTTTTAATCATTCTTTGAATGTTTTTTCATTTTTTTTATAAAAACCTTTCGCAAAGTTAAAGCGTTTATTTTCTTTTTTATTAACATTCTATAGTTGAGATGCTTTTCATTAAATTCTCAATCATTTTACATATTTTAAATTGCTCACTTCATACATTTCACAAGAACCTTCAACCTCAATGTCAAATACCTATTATAATTATAATATTTTATTTAATTTAATAAAAATATAAAATATAGACCAATTCTTAAAATTATTAATGGTCAAATAATTTATTGGAAAACATTGGATTAAAAAAAATGAATCTACAACGATTTTACTATCTAAATAGATATCAATCATCCTAATAAATAACATTCATAATAATTATAAGTCATAAAATAGAAATAAAATAATTAATTTTAGGTTATTTTAAATAAATAATTGAATGAAAGTTAATTAAAAAAATTAATATAGTGTTTGAATATTTTTTTCCTAAAAAAATTAATATGTAATGGGAGGGGGTACATGGGGCGTGCACTAAAGTTGGGTGGGGTGGGGGTGTTGTTTTTTAGTTTTTATTAATAGATAGATGGATGGATATATATATAAATACACATACATACATACATACATACATACATACATACATATATGTATATATAGATATAAATATAGAAATACATACATATATAGATAATATATATATATCTATGTATATATATATTATATATATGTATATATGTATGTATGTATATGTATAACATACATACATACATACATACATACATACATACATACATACATACATACATACATACATACATACATACATACATACATACATACATACATACATACATACATACATACATACATACATACATACATACATACATACATACATACATACATACATACATACATACATACATACATACATACATACATACATACATACATACATACATACATACATACATACATACATACATACATACATACATACATACATACATACATACATACATACATACATACATACATACATACATACATACATACATACATACATACATACATACATACATACATACATACATACATACATACATACATACATACATACATACATACATACATACATACATACATACATACATACATACATACATACATACATACATACATACATACATACATACATACATACATACATACATACATACATACATACATACATACATACATACATACATACATACATATATTAAGGATTTTGTAGTTTAAAACCAAGTGCACCGCTTGGACCGAATCATCATCCCGAGCCCAGCCCAGCCTGAGTTGTGCTTTGTCGGGTTGGGCTGCTCGGGCTTTTGAGTTGGGCCAATCGAGCTTTCGGGTCACCAGGTACCTAGACGCATCAATATCAGGTACTCAATCCCTGTTAAAGTACTATCAAAACCCAAAACATTAATATGAACTCCATCCCATGTATCATAACTGATAGTGCCTGGAGCATCAGTCCAACACCTAACTATGCATCAATATCGATTGTGCCTAGAGTGTCAGTATAACATAGAACCCATGTTTCATAACTAATAGTTCCAAGAGAATTAGTCTGGTACATAAACCATGGATGCAGATTTCTACTCTGCTATCCCCAAACCATATATAATACATGGTTCCTAGAGCGTTAGTCTGGCTCTGAAATCATGGATATAGAGCATCAGTCTATTATCCCAAAACCATGGTGCCTAGAGTGCCAGTCTCACACCTGAAACATGGTGCTTAGAGCATTATTATGGCATCCAAACCATGGTTTCTATACCATTTGGTCTAATCGTAGCCTTGAAAACTTGTGGTAGGGGGTTCAAGTCTCCATACCAATAGTTTTCCAGTTATTTTTTTAGACAGGGCAGGCTTTTTCAGGCCAGGCTTCATATGGACCAACAAACAGGCCATAGATGGGCCAAACTAGCCCGACCCATAGGCCTTCCATGGAGGCCCAGGCCCAGCCTGATGAATCTCCATCCCAAGCCTAGCTTGGCCTGATTTGGGGTCTGTCAGGTCGGGCCACTCGGGCTTTTGGGTTGGGCCAGTAGAGCTTTCTGGCCACTGGGTACCTATACGCATCATTCTTAGGTACTCAATCCCTTCTAAATTACTTCAAAAACCCAAAACATCAAATTGAAGTCCACCCCATGTATCATAACCGATAGTTCTTGGAGCATCAGTCCAACACCTACCTATGCATCAACATCGGTGGTGCCCAAAGTGTCCGTCTAACATCTAGTCCATGTTTCATAACCAATAGTGCCTAGAGCATTAGTCTGGAACATAAACCATGGATGAAAACCATCAGTCCACTATCCCCAAACCATATATAATACATGGTTCCTAGAACATTAGTCTGGAAATGAAATCATGAATGTAGAGCATCAGTCCGTCATCCCTAAACCATGGTTCCTAGAGTGTTAGTCTCGCACCTGAAACATGGTTCTTAAAGCATCAATATGGAATCCAAACCATGGTTCCTAGACCATTATTCTAACACCTAAATCATGGTTGCAGAGTTCTGGTCCACCATCCCCGAACCATGGCGCCTGAGCGTCATTCTAAAACCTAAACCATGAATTTAGAGCATTAGTCCACCATCCCCAAACCATGGTTCCTAGAGATTTAGTCTAGCATATCAACCTCATATGTGGATCATCAGGTCTTCCATTAACAAATATCTCAAAATCGAACATGCCTGGAACCTCAGTCTAGTACCCAAACCATGAACAAACTATCACTATTGATATAGAACAACATATCTATCATTGTATCCCATGGGCCTAGGACATAAAGTCTAGCCTCTCTAAATGACGACAACCCATATCATATTACAATAGCCCCATGAGTGTAAATATAGTCTCAACCTCATCGAATATAGAAACATATCAAGGGTTGGACAAATGCCTATGTCCATCACCAACATCTCAACCCCACTGGATCATACATCAATTCAAGTCCAATGGGAACACTCACAACCATTACTACCCAACCACATGCACCCGCCCAGGGTTGGCCTATCAATTAGAAACCCTCTTGGACCTCTAGGTCAACACATAAACAAAGGAATCCCTCTTTGGATCGTTGAAACTAATACTCTAGTGGAGACATCACTCAAGGGATCCTCAGAGTCAGAACATAAGTAGAGGCATCCATTTCCCAATCCCTGATACCAACCAAACTCTCAGGCCAATGCCCACATCTCAAAGGCCACACATCCCGCACCTAAGGGTGTAACTTCGGCCCAAACCAGCTTGAACCGACCTAGAACAAGTCGGGTTGGGCTGGGTCTGCCCTCAAAAAATTCGGGTCAGCCTGAACAACCCCATGAGGCAGCCCAAGGCCGGCCTCAGGCCGCCCCAAACCGTTGGGTTGGGTCAAGCCACGGGTAGGCCCTTACAAGCTTTTATTATTTTCAAAAATGATTTTTTTCTTTTAAATTCCTTTTTAATCATTTTATTAAATGTTTTTTTAATCATTTTCTTAATTTTTTTTAAAAGTTTTTTAAAAGTTTTTTTTAAAACCTTTCTATAAACATTTTTTTAAAAAAATTTGTCATTGTTTTTTAAATTTTTTTTTAACGTTTTCTTAAATGTTTTTTAAAAAATTTTCTTGATTTGTTTTTAAATATTTTTTTCTAAACTTATATTTTAAAACGTTTTTTACACATTTTTTAAATTTTTTTTAATTTTTTTAACAACGTTTTTTAAATGGTTTTTAAAACATTTTGTTAAACATTTTTTAAAATCATTTTCTTAAATATATTTTAAATGTTTTATTAAATATGTTTTGTTTAAAAAATTTTAAAACATTTTTTTAATGTTTTTTAAATGTTTTTTCATTTTTTTAAAAACCTTTCGCAAAGTTAAAACATTTATTTTATTTTTTTATTAACATTATATAGTTGAAACATTTTTCATTTAATTCTCAATCATTTTACATTTTTTAAATTTCTCACTTCATGCATTTCATAAGAACCCTCAACCTCAACATCACATACCTATTATAATTATAATATTTTCTTTAATTTAAAAAATATATAAAACACTGACCAATTTAGAAAATTATTAAAGGTCAAATAATTTATTAGAAAACTTTTGATTTAAAAAAAAACAGATCTTCAGTAACTGTCCTATCAAAATAAATATCAATAATCCTAATAAATTAAATTCATAATAAATGTAAATCAGAAAACAGACATAAAATAATTAATTTCAAGTTATTTTAAATAAATAATTGAATAAAAATTAATTAAAAAAAAACTATTATGGTATTTGACCATTTTTTTCATAAAAAAATTGATATGTAATGGGAGGGGGTACTTGGGGCACGCACTAAAGTTGGGTGGGGTGTGGGTGTTGTTTTTTTAGTTTTTATTAATAGATAGATGGATATGTATATATATATACATATACATATAAATATAGAAATACACACACACATATAGATATATAGATAATATATATATATATGTATATATATATGTATTATGTATATGTATATATATATATATGTATATATTTATATGTATAACACACACACATACACATATTAAGGATTTTTTAGTTTAGAACCAGGCGCACCGCCTGGACCGATTGGTCGAGGCACAACCTTGGAAACTTGTGATAGGGGGTTCGAGTCTCCCTACCAGCAGTTTTCTAGTTATTTTTTAGAGTGGGTAGAATTTTTCGGTCTGGGCTTTATATAGGCCAAATGGCGGGCCACAGGCAGGTTAGATCAGCCTGGACCACAGGCCTACCCACGGAGGCCTAGGCTCGATCTGATGAATCATCATCTTGAGCTCGACCTGGCCTGAGTTGGGATTTGTTGGGCCAGACCACTCGGGATTTTGGGCCGCTGAACCAAAATTACATGCCTACCCACAACCCAGCCTCTTACATCTCACTGCCTCATAGGCCTCAAAGGTAGCACATCCTCATAAGGGAGATGACCTCAAGCCCATCCCCTTTCGAAGTCACCCTATGTTGGCTCGTACACCCAACTGATCTACTACCTCAAGTCACAACTCAATCCCACTAACTAGGGACAATCTCATTCCAGAACTAGATGTCTCTAACAAATTCATGCTACATCCTCTAATCATTCTCCTCGCATGGGTCTCATCCCACATCTCACCCTCTAGAGACATCTGTACTCACTTTCTGGAAGAAAACATATCTATCATAACTTTCTTGCCCCAAAACGCCTCTTTGAATTCCTCAAAATTCCCAAAGGGATCTACCATCACATTCTATGTGAAAAAATACACTCAAAATAAACTCCTCTTATGTCCCATTCTAATTCCTGTGTTCATAACCACCAAAACCCTTAGAAGGGTAACAAGTGGAAGTGCATAGTGTGTACCCCCAGTACACTATGTGTACTTCAAAATTTTCACCCTGGCCATGTACTTCCACACCGCTTGGTCTACTTGGGGTCAAGTTATGTACTACCACATGACCATGAAATAAATGGGATTTGACATGTGTTTCCACATGGACATGTCCCCATTACATGGGGTGTCTACCCATATACCCGGTCACACAGCCATATCCCACTACATGTAGTGTACCTCAACTACATGACATGTAGTCCCAAATTTCCATCTTCCCAAGTACTCATCCACATGGACATGTCCCAGTACATTGAATGTACTTACAAAAATTTTATCTTCCCTAAATGGGAATAACACATAATGTGTGTTCCTGAACCACACACCGTCTAATCAGGATTTCCAAACGGGAAACCCCTACAAACCTCCCAAAACCCCGGTTTCCCCATGATTAGACATAGATAAACTCCCAAAGGGTCCTTAGAAGCCATAAAAAGGATTTAAAATATGAAAAAATATCATATATGGGGATAAGGGCATAAAAATCAAAAACTAGCCTACTTTATGGTGTAAACATTGAAGCTTCGGGTCCAAATCCGCTCCCAGAGGCTGTTGTACCTTGATACGACCTCAATCTACATCATGGAAGAAGTATGGTTAAATCTCATTTCCTTTGTAATCTTAGTCTAGCCATCACATGAGGGAGGTTCTCTGCCCTATTTCCATGCATAGAAAACCCTAAAATGGGGGGGGGGGGGGTATCTCATTAATTAATTATCCTTTTTAATACTCAAACTGAGTCCCGAAACCTGAAGCAGGTTTATACATCACCTAAGAAAAACCCCTATTACAGACTCAACCATAGAGTTAGAAAATCAATCTGATGCTCCATTCAAAATATATTACCACCCGAACCTTCATGAACAATTTAATATTTAATAAATTAAATATTAAACATTCAACCAAAACTCAAATGACTTAAAATTCCACTAAACTATTATCCTAGAGTAAACACCCTATTCTGGGACCAATAGAGCAGTAAGAAAAATTATAAGAGCTCATTTAATTGGGTAAAATGACTATTTTACCCCTTATGAGTATCTGAAAGAAAAATTCAAATTTCTGGTAAAATTTAGAACCTAGGGAAACACGAGTCTTTACAATATTCTCACCATAAAATTTCTCATCCTCAAGAAGTATCAATGGTTTTCCAGCCACACATCCCAACCCACCTTGTTTGTCAAACAATGCTCAACTCGTTGTATTCTACTTTAATATGATAACTGAGTTCCTTTGCATTACTCTAAAGAGATGGTATACAACCTATCAAAGGTCAAGCCACTTCTTTCCAACATCAAAAACTACCAAAATAGTGCATAACCACACCCGTACATCTCGAGATGTTGCAAAATATTCCCAAACTCATTATTAGGACCATGATGGTCCCCACCATAGAACTCAACCTACAATAGATAATTTCGATCCACGAAACTTCCCACTGTCAGAGTTACCTACCAAAACACATCCATAATAGTCCACTGACCTGCTCGATGTGGTTCCTAATGTATCCTTGACCATACCCACATAAGGGTTACATCATCATGACTAGTTTGATACTACCTAACAAAGGAGAATCCTTACTATCACCTCACAACTTAACACTAACTCCACATCCCATACTCCAATCACTTTTAAACCTTAAAACTAGACATGGAAATCTCATTCCCAATAGGGAAACAAAATTAAATATCAACTATTACCCATTCCCAGTATCCAAGAACAAAACCCATAGTATATTTCAATATCTGATCCATCATGAAGATCTCACTCTCAGATGGATGATGGTTCACTTCCCACCACACGACTTCACATACACCATTCTATGAGCACAACCAGCAAGGCATAACCTTTATCAAACCAAAAGCAATATTTAAATAACTGGGAATATAGTTGATGATCTATCATTGTAATATGGATGATATTAAGATATTTTACATGATCATATCTAGACTAGGAGTACACTAATATGTAATTGAAAAATACCACCACAACCTCATCTATTCCCAAAACATCACACTTAATCCCAAGTGCCTCAGGTCACCATGCTCATAAGATTCTCATCATACCCACAACATTTCTCAGCATAATAATAAATTCTTGCTCAATTAAAACCTCATGGGTGTAAGATTTTGTAGTGCCCAATATAAATGCCAAATGACACAACACATTTCCAGTTCTCATGTCTCCAAGATTCCATTAATGATTAACCGTTACATGCTCTTGCATAACCCAAACAAAAATCCTATTTTGACTCCAGCAAGTCATGACCCATGAAAACATGGCTCAAAATACCTAACCATAAACACCTCTTATTCTCCTGATCTAACTCATAACCACTAGGCATAAACCACCCATACAACCGTTACCTAGGTTAGGAGCCTAAATGAACCTACCCCTTTTGAAACCAACCAAAAATCTAAAGCACTATCACATAAGTTCCCCTTCTACAAAACAAAAGGCATCTAACATGCCCAAAACTCACACTAGGATGTACCCTTCATGTACTATTGCAAAAAGTCCAAAGCATCCAATTATGCCTCACATGCCTAAAGACACACATAACTCGGTCAACCTCTCTCACAGGTCAACCTTGAAAACTAAAAGGCACAAACTACCAATATTGGAGTCACGTTGAATAAGGTCACTAGGATCTCCAACCTAGGTATAAGCCAAATCACAGAATAAAACAACTCACAGGGCCTCAAACATGCTCTCTTCATGAAATTACCTAGCATTAATAGATCAAAATACCTATCTCTAGGTTCTCACATACAAAGTATGTCACACGTCAAACCAAACACACAGAACTAGGAAACATGTCCTCTCCAAGCATCTTCACATCAGAATACTCCCTAGAGGACCGGTACACACAACAAAACTCTAAAAAAAAACCACCTAAAAGGGTAAAACGATTATATACTTATACCATATTGACCCACTAGGGTCATTGCACCAACTATTCATGAAGAGCAGACCAGTGTCCTCATCGTTGAGCATCTCACCATAGATCAACAAAACCTTACATCAAAAGGAAACCCATGAAATCAAACATTATCATGCCTATAACATGTGGATCCTATATTCCTACCATGATTCATGAGACACCTCTTACCTTTATAGGTCAAGAGTCAAAACCAAATCACAAGATTCTTTCCAACATGCCAAGATCTAGGAATCCATCATAAACCAAAACATCCAAACCACATGTGCATTTCCCAAGGGAAAAAATCATATAAAACCATAACATAAAATACCAAGAACATCAATCCAATGCCTTGGTAACCTAGACTTCCTAACAGAATAGGTGTTCGTGACACACCAACCAATATCCATCATAGGCTCCAACAAATTCCTTTATCTTCTGTCTACCAAACCCCAAATAGTGAAATAATAGGAAAGTAACTACTCTAATATCACATTGTAATGTTCCATCCCATATTCCACTAAATTGGCACCTTGAGATGATTTTTCAAAAGATAAAAAAATTCATCCTTATACGGCAGAGGCTACTAACTAGAAGTGGGGTTATAAGGTGGAAATGTGAGGAGACTATACCCCATATCATATTTCACAACTAGATGTAAATAACCAAATATTATAGACATAAAATTATGTAGAATTAATAAATAAACTAAAATATAAGTATGTTTTAATAAAATGAAATACAATAAATTCCGGGACAACCATACCACATATAAAATACTATTCATCCACTGGGTCAATCACATATATGAAATAAACAACTAAAAAATAAATACATCAGGCTATATTGAAAGCTCCAATCCATATCACATAGCCAGTCTCCAATACCCTATCAAGAAGATCTAGACCTATAATTAGACTCCATAGGAGTAACTCACTCAATAATGGAATCCTATTCCTTATCTCTATCTATCATGCATCTGTTCTCAACCTAAAAGGAAGGTTAAGTTCTGTATGCACACAGAGGTGCACATATAGGGGGTGAGAGATAAATCTAAGCAGTCCATCCCTAATGGTGAACCTATAACCTTATTCCATAAGTGCATGCTCATAAAATATGATTATCCTAACTGAAACATAACTAAACTAAATACAAATAAAACCATAATTGATTAATGGGCATGTGACTCCAATTGACCACACCTAATTCAACCAACGTTAGGGTGTCTCTGATCATGTTTTGATAACAATGTCTCCCAAGTAACATGTTGGCGCCACAACCACGACTGCCCTAACCAAACCTCATGAATTTTCTCACTATCTCTTACCGGTGCATAGTCACATCAGTCTCAGGTACTCAATCCATGATAAAGTACTACCAAAACCCATAAAATCAGTTTGAACTCTATCCCATATATCATAACCAATAGTTTCTTGAGAATCAGTCCATCACTTAACTATGAATCAACATCGGTGGTTCCCAAATCATTAGTCTGACATCTTACCCATGTTTCATAACCAATAGTGCCTAGAGAATTAATCTGACACATAAACCATACATGTAGAGAACAAGTTTTCCTTCCCCAAACTATATATAATACATGGTTCCTAGAGCGTAAGTGTGGAACCTAAAACATGGATGTAAAGTATCAATCGGCTATCCCCAAACCATGGTTCCTAGAGAGAATGAATATAACCTAAACCATGGTGCCGAGATCATCAGTTTGGAACCTAAACTATGGTGCTAAAGTGTCATTATGGCACCTAAACAATGAATGAAGAGCATCAAACTTCCATCCCCAAACCATGGTGCCTAGAGAGTTATTCTAGAACCTAAACCTTAGATTCATACCATTATCACACTATCCCCAAAACCATGGTTCCTAGAACATAATTATGGAATATCAACCTCTTATGTGGATCGTAGGTCCACCGTTCACTGCTATCTCAAAATAAAATGTGCATGGAACCTCAGTCCAACACCCAAACCATGAAAAAATTATCAGTACTAATACATATCATCATATCTATCATTATATCCCCTGGGCTTGAGACATCATTTCCAACCTATCTAAATGATGCAAACCCATATCATATTATAATAGACCTATAAGTGTAAACCAACTATCAACCTCATTGAACAGAGGAACATATCAAGGGCTATCCAAACTCCCATGCCCATAATCAACATCTCATCCCCACAAAATCATACATCAATTCAGGTCCCAAGGGAACATCCACAACTATTAATACCCAACCACACACACCTTCTAGGGTTGGTCTATCAATCAGGAACCCACTTTTACCTCTAGGTAAATATATAAATAAAGTCATCCCTCTTTGGATCCTTGAAACTAGAACTATAGTGGAGGCATCCATCCTTGGATTCTCTGGGTAATAACATAAGAGGAGGCATCCCTTTCCAAATCCTTGATACCAACCAAACCCTTGGGCCAACACCCGTTGCTCGAAGGCCACACATTTTACAAGCAAATATTTTATATCTCACGGCCTCATAGGTCTCAAAGGTAGTAAATCCTCATATGGTAGATGGACTTAAGACAATCCCCTTTCCAATTCACCCTAGGTTGGCTTGTAAACCCAACCTATCCACCACCTCAAGTCATGACTCAGTCCTTCTAACCAGGGAAAATCCCATTCCAACACCAATCGAGGTCTCTAACGAACTCATACAATGTCCTAAAATCATTATCATGACCCTATCATGCGTATCATCCCATATATCACCCCCCATAGATAGCTATACTCAATTTATTGAGGAAAACATCTCTATCATAACTTACTCACCCCAAACTGCCTACTAGAAGTCCTCAAAACACCCCAAGGGCTCCACCATCGCATTATATGTGAAAAAAAATCAAAATAGACTATTATTATGTCCCATTCCAACTCTAAGGTGAAAAATCACCCAAACCCTCATAAGGATAACATGGGGAAGTACACAGTGTGCACCTATAATACACAACATGCACCTCTAGTACACGACGCGTACTTTGAAATATCCACCTTAACCATGTACTTCCACACAACATATTCCACTCGGGGTATATCCATGTACTAATACACGAACACAACATAAATGGGGTATAGTCATGTAATTCTACACAACCATTCCCCCATTACACAAGGTGTCTTCCCATGTACCTAGTCACATGACCATGTCCCACTACATAACATGTACCTCAACTACACAACGTATAGTCCAAAATTTACATATGCTCAAGTACTCTACCACATTTCCATGTACCAATACATGACATGTACTTACAAAAAATTTAATCTTCCTCTAATGGTAAGAGAACACAGTGTGTGTTCCTAAAACACACATTGTGTGATCGAGATTTCTGAATGAGAAACCCCTATGAACTTCACAAAACCCCCATTTTTACTTGATTAGGTATATATTGACCCCCATGGGATCCTTTTTAATCATAAAATGGATTTAAAACATGAAAAAAATATCATATATGGTTATTGGGGCATAAAACTCAAAAATAGCCTACCTCATGGTGTAAACACTGAAGCTTTGGGTCCAAATCCACTCCTAAAGGCTGCTGCACCTTGATCCGGTCTCGATATCCTCCATGGAAAAAGTCTGATGACATCTCCTTCCCATTAACCTATTGGTCTAGCCATCACACAAGAGAAGTTATCTCCCCCTACTTCCATGTATAGGAAACCCCAAAATGGCAGGGGGGGGGGGTATCTAATTAATTAATTAATTAATTAATTAATTATCTTTTTTAATACTCTTCCCAAGTCCCAGAACCTGAAGAGGGTTTATACATCTCCTAATAAAAACCCACATTTTCAGACTCAACCATGGCATTGAAATCTGAACATGTTGCTCCATTCAAAATATATCACCACCCAAACTCATGTGAAAAATTTAATATCAAACATTTTTCCAAAACTCGAATGACTTAAAATTCCACCAAACTTTTTTCCTAGGGTAAAAACACTATTCTAGGACCAACATAGTGGTAAAAAATTTATCTATGTTCATATTATAGGAGAAAATTTCCATTTACCACTCATGATAATTTGAAAGAAAAATTTAAATTTCTGGTCAAATTCCAAACTCGGGGAAACATAGGTCTTTACACCATGAAGAAGTATTATTCTCTAAATTCAGGAGATTCATATAACTCATGGAAACCCTATGATGAAGGAACTAGTTGGTTTCTTCTTAGTGATTAATAAATGAAAAAATGGATTTTTTTATCTAAATTTAACTTCTAATATTCCCTCACATTCTAACAAATTTAGAGCAATTATCACATTTTTTGATATCTTGGAATAATTTTGTGTTTTACTATAAATGAATTAATTTTATGTTTTTATTTATTTTGTAATTTTGTAATTTATTTTGAAAAAAACCTATAATTAAAATTGGTTTTTAAATGTTTAATAGGCACTACAGATGAATTAAAGGGTTTTTAGAGGTTCAAATGTGATTAAATCTCAATTATGCATGGTTGAATGAGATTAAAATGTGGAATATACACTACTGTGTGATTAAATTAAATTTTGGCTGGATCATGTTAAATTAAATAAATTTTTTTAGGACATATATGAGATTAAAACCTATACAGCTACTCACGTGTGATTAACAGGTCGCAACTGTTGGAGTTGGTGCCCTAGAACCAACTTCTATGTACTTTATAATAACCTGAATTCATAGTTTTTAATATTAATAAACTTATTATCATATCATGATTCTTATTATGTGTAACATATTATGTGATAATTTCTTAAGATTAGATGTCATACTAAAAGGTCATAACAGTTTCCCGCTATGATGAGAACCAGGAAGTGTCACAAAACTATTCTTAAATATATGTTCTATAATCAGATGATATCATTTGAGGGAAAAAATGATATAGGCTATCAAGGGTGGAGACTCATAGGACTTTGAGTCACCTTCTCATGGTGTATTCCCTTAGTAATATCCAGTATGGTATTATGAGAATGAGACCCACCAGTAGGAAATCCACATTTATATATGTCATTGGATGTTACTATATGTAGAAATGTGTATTGGTCCTTAGACTTTAATATTATTATTAATGAGTATTATGAGTTGTGAATTAAGATGTATTGATGAAAACTGCAACGACAAATGTTCGCGGTGAGGTAGGATACATTGGGCGTGTCACGAGTAATATTGCATTAATGAATAATGTGAGAAAGGATTTGTACCTTCTATTCATTAATGAAAGTTGACATCTCAGGCCCTTTTATAGAAATAATATAGCCTAAATAAATCCATGGCCATGGTTTTCTATAGGGAAGTTCAATTTTTAAGAATTCAAAGAAAGAAACATCGAGCATATAGGTTGATGACATAAGAATGCAACCTGCTTGATTAGAGATATTATGATAAATAGATTATATTACACAGTAAGCATTAATATGAGGTAACTTATCTTTAGGACATTAAATTATTTCTTTATGGATGATTTGACATGTTTCTAGATGCTAACCTTGGACTTTAGGCTGTTTCTCGTAATAACACCGAGAAAGAGGCATAGAGGGTCACACACTAAGTGTATCTAGAATCTTAGTTAAAAGATATATTATTATTTATTATTTAAAAAGTTAAATAAATATTATTACTACACGTGGTTTAATAATTACTTATGTTTTCTTGATCACATATATTCTGTCACTAGTTATTCGAGAGAATATAATGTGAGAAAAATATTTAATAAATATCTATTTACTATTTAGTGAATATAATATTTATTTATTTATTGGTGAATAATGAAGTGATATTTATTTAATAAATAAATAGTCATTATTAAAAGCTTGATAAATATTGTGGAGGAATGGAAGGCCGAGTTTAAATGGTCTGGTAAGAAAATAATAAATATTGAATATTATTTGATTAAATAATATTTAATTTTAATTTGCAAGTTAATAACTTGTTGAGAAATAATAATAATAATAATATTATTTGACATGGGGTTTTCTCTAGGATTAAATAAATAATTAAGGGCACTTGTGAAATTATTTTATTTTAACCTTAGTGATATATAAACTCAGTTATGTTATTTTCTCAATAGAATAATTCATTTATTTGGGTTGTGCACAACAGAATTGGAGAATTATCTCAAGCCCTAAAGATCTATATTCTCCAAGATCGCTCCTACGAATAGATAGAAATATTCCTCCACCAGATCAAGGAGAACTATTTGGGAGAAATTCTCATAGCAATCAAAGGTAGACGACACAAGCGCAAGGATATTCCATGCTAGCACCTAAAGATTCCTTTGGCCATGTCTGGAGATTCATGGAATACATTTGGATCAATACTATAGGGAATATTCACTTGACTCCTATAAGGAAATGACACAAAAACATAGATCTATTCTCAGATCCATCAAAAAATAAAGAATTCCATCAAGTTAATTCTTTAATTAATTAAATTAATTATAAGTAATATGTGATGATCCTCCCTCTGGTTCCGGTGTGATTTCCCTTATCCCTATTCTTTGATTCAATTCCATAGATCATGACCTTTATCGATGTGTAAATATCATAATGATCATCTATCATGGAAAAAAGAAAAGTTGGGCACCACCCATCGCACACTTCTACTATGCTCGGAACCTACAAGTGGTATTAGAGAAGTCACATAATTATTTATAGTTATTTAAAGATCATTTTAATAGTGATATATTATTTTTACTCATTTATTTTTTATATATCTAATAAATTCAATTAATTTTATGAATAAAATAAAATCGAAGAACTCTTCTGGAGGTGCCAAGGAATTTTTTTGGATAACACAATAGTACATGCTGTGTAACAGGAGTTACATGCCATGTAGTTGTGTTAAATGTATTATAAATTAATTTGTAACTAATTCAGTTGTATAAATTGTTGGAACATGATGTATTTATTACCTCACAATATGTGTTGACTGAGATATATTGGTTCATAGTTAGCCGGAGTACACACCGTGTAGCCCACGTACATGGCGTGTAATATATTTGAGTCAAATATGGGCCATGTATTTCAATACATGGCCTACCCAACTGGTGACCATGTAATCTGGAGATATCAAAACATGTATCCCATTGGAAACACCATGTAATTTAGTTTTTGAGGTATGATTTACATGCAGAGTCCCTAAGCGGGTGCCTTAGATAGACGATGAGAGTCGTACATGCTGCGTGCTCACTTGTACATGCTGTGTACTTATACCAAATTATATAGATTTAAATTTTATTTATTATACTATTTAAACCTTGAGACATATATTTACATGTGTTCATAAATATAGGATACATCATGTGATAGGTTTTAATATATATATATATATGTTTAATTAACATCTGCATAATGTTCAGATCTTCATATCATGTATGAGTCATATTACAAGTTGCTACTCTACATACATTGAAGCATAAAACATGACAAAAAAATCATGTAATTAATGTAATCATCCGTGATGTACATGTCCTAAAAGTACATGATAAGTCACGTATTTCATATGTTACAACAGTAAAACATTATATGAGTATAATACATGTTGGGTAGAATCTGATGGGTATTCACCATGTTTCCTCCAAGTTATATTTATGTACACAGTTAATTTTAAATGAACTTATTTAATTTGTTTAAAATTATAATGGATGAGAATCCTAAGGAAATTTTGATGATTATTAAGATAAAATAATTGATTAATTAATGATAAAAATTAATTTATTAGAGAACGATTTATCTTAAATAAGAAAAATTAATAATTGAATTCTAGTTTTATTAAATGCATAATTCATTTCATGCATGTGGATGATCATGAGAATAGACACGACCTTTGTATGTGATTAGTTTCATTTAATTTATTATTAAATTAAATTGTTGGCTTTCATGCCTCTCTCCTCTTATTATGTAAGGGCCTGTGTGCCCATGTTTTCTTTCATGTAAACCCTTTTCCCCTTACCTACATGTGAGTAAAATAATATGTAATGGATGGATCTCCCAAGATAATGGAGGCAGTTCAAGTTTGGAGATGAGGCGAAACCAATCCAAGAGAGATACAAAGGTGAACAGGTGGAAAGCTGCAACACAAACCTCAATTGGTCCAAGGTATTTTCCTCCTAGTTCAACGATTAATTTATCAACTGCTAGATAAAATAACCATTAGTATAATATCATGATAATAATGCTTTATTATTTTATTTTTGTTAAGTTTCATGGTTATTTCATTATGGATGTTTTGTAACGGTCACACAATTTAATGAAATTAACGAGCATGCAAGATAGAACTAAAATAAATTGGATAATGCATAAATATTATATAATGCATGTTCAATCACTTTACTAAATCTAATTAATATTAAAAATCATGTAATAAAGATAATAATTGGAAATTTATGCATAAAATGATAAAATTACTCAATTATATTAAGTTGGTATAACCTTCCACTACTTCAGTTAAAATTGAACCATAGTTCAAAGTGCTTGACCAACCAAATTTGGGGTGATTTCAATTATATGGGAATTATAACATGAATTTTTGGTTTGAATTAACTTAGTTCACATCAAGGGTTGACTGCCAAAGTAGGAATTGGTGTAGCTGAGAGGAAAAGGTTGAGGAAATCCAATTTAAGGATTTCAGGATTGGGGAGTCCACTCAGTGAATCAAGGAACTATGAGTTAATACAGTTGGAATTTGGAATGCTTACCTAAAACCATTCAAGTTGATTGACCAACCAAATTTGGGGTAATTAAAAGTGGAATATGGATCCTTACCACTAGGATGTCTTAGAAATATGATATTCCAAATCCAATGGTGAGGGATATTGGGTTTCGATAAAATAGCGGGAGACTAATAAATATAATATTTATTTATTTTATAAATTTTATTAGATAAATTACTAAAATTCTGATCATCCTATTTTTGTAGAAATAATATTAAATTTAATTCAAACATATCACTATGATCTATACTTGATAAGTATAACCTTCTCACCAGCACAAATTTCCAAGATTGAAAAATGCTCTTAGGTGTTATACTTCACCATGAAAAGAACTTGTATGTACTGGAAAAACATTTTCCAATTGTGCCTCGTAATGAGGTAAGTGATGAAGAGTTTTCTCTCCATGAGAAACATTAGAAAGATTCTATATATGTTCAATGTTTCATGATATCATCCATGTCTAATGAGATTTTAAAGCAACATGAGGGCATGGATGCGTATAGCATGATGTATCAAATTCAAGATTTATATCAAGAGAAGGTGAGACAAGATAGGTATGAGATCTCCAATTGTAACGACCCAAAGTTTTTCAATAGAAAATTCCCTTCTTATATCTATGTCATAAAAACACAAAATAATGAACTACTAAGTGATAAGTGACCTTTAAACATAATTTTTTCACCCCTATGTTTGGAAATTTAAAAATCTGACATACACGGTTGTGTTCAAGATAGTTTTTGGAGTCTAATGAAACAAAAATAATTTTTGGTGAATAGTAACCTACCCTTATGAATAGTAACCTACCCTTATGAATATTAATATGACCCTTATGAATAGTAAATATGAGTAACATTACCTATGATTAATAAAATAAAATTTAGACATCATAGAAAGTGATAATTTGACCTTAGTAAACGTTTTTGGTATTTTATAAGTCATAAATAATTAATTATAATTAATTAATTAATTTAAAAGAATATTTATTTTCCTGAAATATATTCATAAATTATTGAGTCAATGTCTAATAGTTTTATAAGACCCTACGTAATTTTTGAAAGAACTATAAATTCAGTTTTAATCTTAAAAACTGTTTTTTTAAGTAAATTATGATTTTATTTAAATATTAAATTAATAATATTTAAAAAATTATTTTTGAAAAATGGAATTCATTTTTGGATTCTACACGTCGAAAAATGGTTGGGGTAAATTTTTGGGATTTTTCTGAGATACTTGAATTTTTTATGAATAGTGGAATCCGATAATTCACAATAAAAGCTAAATAATGTATTAATTGAGTCATCGATGATGTTCTGCTGATGTAAGCCCAATTGGTTCAGGATTACATTATAAAATTACTATTATTGGTCATCCAAGACTCACTATTCCTTGTCTTTGGTGAAATTAATAAACTAATCAATTTTATATTAAGGAAACCCCTCTCCCCTCCACTATAAAAGCCACCCTTCACTCCCTCTTTTCCTCACACCTCTCAAGCTCCAAGACTTCTCTAAACTCTGCCCAAACACCTTCCCTAGCTCATACCCCACGTCCAAAAGCTGCTGGTCTCATCAAAAGACCAAGCCTAGCTTCCTTAAAGAGGATCTCAAGAGAAGGATTTTAAAGGACATTAAAGAGAAGGAGGCATTCAAGTACAAGGTAAGGGGAAATCTCGAACCCAATTTTCTTCCTTCAAGTTCTCCCTATTTCACTCCATTTTTGATATGGTTACTCCTCAAAGATCATTTTTTCATCATTTACTTTACTTTTCTGGGATATACATGTTTGTCACTGGTTTTTATGTCCATCAAAATGTTTTCCAAAAGAACTCTTCTTTCAAGATCTCACCTTTTACCTCTCATTCAAGGTTGATGGTTCTTGTATCAAGTATGTTGTTCCCTCTTTCTTTTGGGAACCCAAAGCTTATGAATGTGTTATTATGAGATGAAACCCATTCCTTTCCATGGGTTATTTATGTACATGTTTGATATGTGTTCTATGTGGCAAGCATGATAATGATAATGTTATGATGTGACGGGTGCGCCCAGAATTATATAGCGCAATATGAATGTTTAAATGTGACGGGTGCGCCCAGAATTATATATCGCTCCAATGCATTGGGTAAAGTGATGAATCTCATGAGTAAATGTGAAATGATGTGTGAACATGATGCTAGCTTTGTTCACAAGTATGTGTGGTAGTTAACCACTAAGACACGATGTTTCATTTTTATGCTTTGCCACATTTCAAGTTTATTGTTTATGCTCCTCTCATGTTCAAGATCGTCTTCCTATGTCATGATTATGCTCACCCCATGCTATATTGTTCTTATCTATCCTCTTACTAGGCTTTTAGCTCACCCCTTTTGATGTATATCCTCAGGTGGCTACATGTACTAAGGAGAGGACAAGTGCTACTAAGAAGCTATAGAAGAAGAGATTAAATGAATTTTTATGCTTGATGTTGTACTTTTTATGTGTTGTCCTAGTTTTCCCAAGACACTAAACCTCTGGATCCTCCATGTGTAATACTATTATGTTGTTTATCTTTGAAATGATGTAATAGTAATGTATGAAAAGTCCGGGTCGCTATAGTTGGTATCAGAGGAAAGGTTTAGTTAATTTGGGAATTAGGATTAGTGAACCCTAAAGAAAACCTCTAGCATGAGACTAAGTAAAAATATGCACACAAGGATATTTACCTAGGGATCCCATATGTTATGTTTTTGGTATAATTGTTTAAAAGGATAAGTTATTCATGACTTGTTTACTTATGTTTGTTCTAACCTTTTCTATTTTAGAAAATGGTGGGAACCGGAAGAGGTAATGAAGGAGAAGTACCCTCACCTGTTTGTGTAAAGTGAAATTTCGGGGGCGAAATTTCTTAAGGGGGGAAGAATGTAACGACCCAAAGTTTTTCAATAGAAAATTCCCTTCTTATATCTATGTCATAAAAACACAAAATAATGAACTACTAAGTGATAAGTTACCTTTAAACATAATTTTTTCACTCCTATGTTTGGAAATTTAAAAATCTGACATACACGGTTGTGTTCAAGACAGTTTTTGGAGTCTAATGAAACAAAAATAATTTTTGGTGAATAGTAACCTACCCTTATGAATAGTAACCTACCCTTATAAATAGTAATATGACCCTTATGAATAGTAAATATGAGTAACATTACCTATGATTAATAAAATAAAATTTAGACATCATAGAAAGTGATAATTTGACCTTAGTAAACGTTTTTGGTATTTTATAAGTCATAAATAATTAATTATAATTAATTAATTAATTTAAAAGAATATTTATTTTCCTGAAATATATTCATAAATTATTGAGTCAATGTCTAATAGTTTTATAAGACCCTACATAATTTTTGAAAGAACTATAAATTCAGTTTTAATCTTAAAAACTGTTTTTTTAAGTAAATTATGATTTTATTTAAATATTAAATTAATAATATTTAAAAAATTATTTTTGAAAAATGGACTTCATTTTTGGATTCTACACGTTGAAAAATGGTTGGGGTAAATTTTTGGGATTTTTCTGAGATACTTGAATTTTTTATGAATAGTGGAATCTGATAATTCACAATAAAAGCTAAATAATGTATTAATTGAGTCATCGATGATGTTTTGCTGATGTAAGCCCACTTGGTTCGGGATTACATTATAAAATTACTATTATTGGTCATCCAAGACTCACTATTCCTTGTCTTTGGTGAAATTAATAAACTAATCAATTTTATATTAAGGAAACCCCTCTCCCCTCCACTATAAAAGCCACCCTTCACTCCCTCTTTTCCTCACACCTCTCAAGCTCCAAGCCTTCTCTAAACTCTGCCCAAACACCTTCCCTAGCTCATACCCCACGTCCAAAATCTGCTGGTCTCATCAAAATGCCAAGCCTAGCTTCCTTAAAGAGGATCTCAAGAGAAGGATTTTAAAGGACATTAAAGAGAAGGAGGCATTCGAGTACAAGGTAAGGGGAAATCTCGAACCCAATTTTCTTCCTTCGGGTTCTCCATATTTCACTCCATTTTTGATATGGTTACTCCTCAAAGATAATTTTTTCATCATTTCCTTTACTTTTCTGGGATATACATGTTTTTCACTGGTTTTTATGTCCATCAAAATGTTTTCCAAAAGAACTCTTCTTTCAAGATCTCACCTTTTACCTCTCATTCAAGGTTGATGGTTCTTGTATCAAGTATGTTCTTCCCTCTTTCTTTTGGGAACCCAAAGCTTATGAATGTGTTATTATGAGATGAAACCCATTCCTTTCCATGAGTTATTTATGTACATGTTTGATATGTGTTCTATGTGGCAAGCATGATAATGATAATGTTATGATGTGACGGGTGCGCCCGGAATTATATAGCGCAATATGAATGTTTAAATGTGACTGGTGCGCCCAGAATTATATAGCGCTCCAATGCATTGGGTAAAGTGATGAATCTCATGAGTAAATGTGAAATGATGTGTGAACATGATGCTATCTTTGTTCACAAGTATGTGTGGTAGTTAACCACTAAGACATGATGTTTCATTTTTATGCTTTGCCACATTTCAAGTTTATTGTTTATGCTCCTCTCATGTTCAAGATCGTCTTCCTATGTCATGATTATGCTCACCCCATGCTATATTATTCTTATCTATCCTCTTACTAGGCTTTTAGCTCACCCCTTTTGATGTATATCTTCAGGTGGCTACATGTACTAAGGAGAGGACAAGTGCTTCTAAGAAGCTATAGAAGAAGAGATTAAATGAATTTTTATGCTTGATGTTGTACTTGTTATGTGTTGTCCTAGTTTTACCAAGACAATAAACCTTTTGGATCCTCCATGTGTAATACTATTATGTTGTTTATCTTTGAAATGATGTAATAGTAATGTATGAAAAGTCCGGGTCTCTATACCAATGCTTTGTTTACAACTCATCTTGGAGATTTTATGCCATTTGGGCCTCATGCAGTCAAGATTATTGTATACATTGAACATTTAGACATCTTAGGGATTAAATTCCTGGGTGAGTTGAATACATATCTCATACTTTCATCACTACCCAAGACCTTCTCTAGTTTTATTGTCAATTACAATATGAGAAATAATGAGAAGAGTCTTTCAGAACTTCTTACTTTGATTCATCAAGTGGATAAGCACATGGGGTGTGATAAACCCACACTCCTTATGGTAAATAAGAAAATGAAGAACAAGGAAAATAGTCCCAAGACTTATAAATAGTCTAAAGCTCCTGATAACCATCCTTACAAGAAGTGGAAGATCCAAAGGCAGGGAAAAGAAAAGGAGGAAGTATGTTTTTCATATGGAAATCCAGGCCATTATAAGAGGAAATTCACTCATAAAAAAGGGAAACTAAATGTTCATTCATTATTGAGTGTAATATTTCGATATATACACATTGAGTATTATATACAACTTTTGGTGCTCACATATGTATCCAAATGCAATAACCAAGTAGATTCTGAAAGATTTCCAGAGGAGAGGTGGATCTAAGAGCAGTTAATGGCGCGAGGCTAGCTACTCTAGCCACTGGTGACTACCACCTTTCATTACCAACATGATTGATTTTGGTTTTAAAATATTTTAATTATGTAGCTACGGTTACCAAGAACATAATTTCTATATCATACCTAGATAGAGATGGGTTTATTTTCAAGTTTGGAAATAAAAGTTTATTTTTATAAGGACAACCTATGTTATGGTATGAAACATTTAAATAACGGTCTTTATATATTAAATTATAAAAAACATGTATTGGAAATTGATAACAAATCATTTTCATATGAATCATATAACACCCAGGTTTGGAATCACCATCCTAGTCATGTAATTGATAAGCGTTTGAAAAAGCTCTATTAATATGTCTATTTAGACTCATCTGATCTAAAACCACTTGAATGATTTCATGCTTGTTTATATGAAAAAATGACCAAACCAACATTTTCTGGATAGGGTGAAAGGGCCATAGAGATTCTAGGATTAGTACACACTGATGTGTGTGGACCATTTTTAGTAGAAGATGGAGGTGGATATTCTTACTTCATAACTTTTATTGATGAATTGAGTAGATATGGTTATATTGACTTGATGAGGTATAATTCGGTGTCCTTTGATAAATTCAATGAATTCAAGAATGATATAGATAATCAACTTGGTAAAAATATAAATAAGAATCAATCAGATTGAGGTGGTGAATATCTTAACCAAGAATTTATTGAATTTTTATGAGAGTTTGGGATTCTATCTCAACTCACTCCACCTTACACACCACAATAGAATGGTGTTAGTGAAAGGAGGAACCACACCTTTCTATACATGGTAAGGTCAATTATGAGTCATGAATATCTTCTATTATCATTTTGGGGACATGCATTGCAAACTACAGAATATACATTAAACCGAGTTCCAACTAAAGTGGAAAATTTAATTCCTTTCGAGTTATGGAGTGGAAAGAAACCCATTTTGTCACATACACATGTATGGGGTTGCGAGGTGTTTGTTAAGGCCTTATCAGGAAAAAAACTAGAACTATGGGACACAAAGTGTATCTTTATAGGGTATCCCAAGGAAACAAAGAGATACTACCTATAAAAACCCTAAGAAAAGAAAGAAATTATCGCCAGAAAAACTATCTTTCTTGAGAGGGATCACAAACTTAAAAAGGATAGTGGGAGAAATATTGACTTTGATGAAGTCGATGCTCAAGATACACAAGAGTTGGAGCAAGAATAGGTTCCACAGTTCCCCATGGAAGAATTAGTCCCCAAAAAATAAGTACTGCATAGGAGTATAAGATAGGTAAGAGAACCAGAGAGATATGGTTTTCTAGTCACCAAAGATGGTGACTCATTGTTGGTTGACAATGATGAAACTATCTCCTACAAGGAGGCAGTAGAGATCTCAGAAGCTACAAAATGGAAAGAATACATGAACTTTGAAATGTATTCCATGTATCAGAACCAAGTTTGGGTTCTGGTCAATGCACTAGTTGATATAAATCCATTGGATGAAAATGGGTATTCAAGAGAAAACTAGATATGGAAGGTAAAGTAAATACATATAAAGTAAGGCTAGTGGATATAGAGTTTAAATAGAATCAATTAATTGACTATGATGAAACCTTTTCACCAATTTTCATGTTTAAATCCATAAAAATTATACTTTCCATAGCATCTTACCATTACAATGAGATTTGGTAGATGGATATAAAAACTACATTACTTAATGGTAATCTTCAGGAAGATGTCTATATGACACAACAAGAAGGGTTTGGGAATCTAGGTGATTCCAAAAGGATTTCCAAGTCATAGAGATCCATTTATGTATTAAAGAAAGCATCCAGGTTATGGAACATTCAATTCGATGAATTCATAAAATAATTTGGTTTCATTAAGGATGAATGTGAGTCGTGTGTTTATAATAGGTTTAGTGGGAATGTGGTTGTTATCCTAGTAGTATATGTTGACGAAATATTACTTATTAGAAATGACATACCGGTCTTATAGTCAGTTAAGGACTGGTTAAACAAGTGTTTCTCCATGAAGGTGAAGCATCCTACATTATAGGGATCAAGATCATTTGTGATAGATCCAAGAGGTTTATTGGACTAAGTCAAAGTAAATATGTTAACCATATACTAAATATATTTAGTATAGAACAATCCAAGATGGGATTGGTTCCAGTGTCACATGGTTTACATCTTTCTATGAAAATGTGTCCTCATACACAACATGAGAAAGAGAGATTGAGTAATATCCCATAAGCTTAGGTGATAGGATCAATCATGCATGCCGTGTTATGTACTAGACTTGATGTTGCCTATGCATTGAGAATGGTAGGAAAATATCAAGAAGATCTAGGGGAATGATAATGGACTACTATTAAGGATATCCTTAAGTATCTAAGAAGAACTAAGGATATGTTCTTGATGTATGGAGGAGATGAGGTGTTGGTCATCATGGGTTATACTGATACTAGTTTTTACAAAGATAAAAATGATTTGAAGTCACAATTAGGATATGTTTTCTGTCTCAACGAAGGAGATGTGAGCTGGAAGAGTTAAACGTAGTGATTTTTCACTAATTCTATAGTGGAGTTTGAGTATATAGTGGATTATGATGCAGCCAAGGAAGCCGTTTGGATGTGGAACTTTGTCCAGAAGCTTGATTTGGTACCTAGAAGTAAATACCCTATCACATTGTGTTGTGATAATAATACAACGGTGCACATTGCAAAAGATCCAAGGTCACACCAACAGATAAAGAACATACTCCAAAATTATCACATTTTGAGATATTTTTATCAAAGGGGTGAATTTGAAGTGAGAAGATTACCCACATAAGAGAACATGGAAGACCCCTTGAATAAAGACCTATCTCAGTAGAAGCATGAATATCATGTGAGAGATAGCTGACTGAAGGTTGTTAGTAGTTGGATCTAGTTCAAGTGGGAGTCTGTTAGAGTTGGTGCCCTAGAACCAACTTCTGTATACTTTATGATAATATGTATTCATAGTTTTGAATATTAATAAACTTCTTATCACATCATGATTGTTCTTCTACGTAATATAGTATGTGATAATGTCCCATGAGCAACTATCTCACTAAAAGGTCATAGGAGTTCCCTGATATGATGAGAACCCAGAAGTTCCATGACACAATTCTTAAGTATATGTTATATAGGTGGATGATATCATTTGAGGGAAATAAATGATACAGGATATTAGGGGTGGAGACTCACAGGACTTTGAGGCATATTATCATTGTGTACAACCTTGGTAATATCCAGTAGGATATTATGAGAACGAGACCTGCCAGTAGGAAATCCATATTTATATGTGTAATTGGATGTTTCTATCTACGATCATTTGAACTGGTTATTATACATTAATATTATTATTAATGATTATTATGAGTCACACACTTATTAGTATTGGTGAAAACTGCGAGGAAAGATGTTTGCGGAAAGGTAGGATACGTTGGGTGCATCACAAGTAATATTGAATTAATGAATAATGTGAGAAAGGAATTTTAGCTTCTATTCATGAAAAAATTTGATATCTTAGGCCTTTTGATGGAAATTATATATCCTAAAAAATCCATGTCCAAGGTGTTTTATAGGAAAGTTTAATTTTTTCAAAGTCAAAGAAAGATACATCAAGAACATAGGTTGATGACACCAGCATGAAATCTTCTTGATTAGAGATATTGTGAGAAAGAGATTATATTACATAGTAAGCATTCATATGAGGTAAAATGTCGTTTTATCATTAATTTCTTTCTCTATGGGTTCCTTGGTGTGTTCATAGACACTAACCTTGGACTTTACTCTACTTCACCGAATGTCACTGAGAAAGAGGCCTAGAGGGTCACAAACTAAGTTATCCATAATCTTAGTTAAATAATATATTATTATTTATTATTTAATAATTTTAATAAATAATATACCCGCATGTGGTTCAATAATTATTCATGTTTGATTAATCACATATATTCTTTCATTAGTTATTCAAGAGAATATAATGTGAGAGGAATATTTAATAAAAATTTATTTTCTATTTAGTGAATATAATATTTATTTATTTATTAGTGAATAATGAAGTGATATTTATTTAATAAATAAATAGTCATTTTTCAATTCCCGCTAAATATTATGGAGGAATAGTGTTTGAGTTTAAATGGTCCGGTGAGAAAATAATAAATATTGAATATTATTTGACTTAATAATATTTAATTTTAATTCACAAGTTAAGCACATGTTGAGAAATAATAATAATAATATTATTATTTGGGATGAGGTTTTTTCTAGGATTAAATAAATAATTAAGGTCCCTTGTGCAATTATTTTATTTTAACCCTAGCGATATATAAACCGAGTTATGCTATTTTCTCAATATAATAATGTATTTGTTTTGGTTGTGCACAACAGAATTGGAGAATTCTCTCAATCCCTAGAGATCTATCTTCTCTGAGATTTCTCCCAAGAATAGAGATAAATCTCCCTACCCTGGATCAATAAGAATGATTTAGAAGAAATTATCATAGTGATTAATGGCGGACAAAGAAAGCTCAAGGATCTACCATGATGGCATAATAAATGACACAATAACATGATTCCTACAAATCAATGACACAATAATGCATATCTATTGTCATATCCATCAACGAAGAAATAATTATATAAAGGAAATTCTTTAATTAATTAAATTAATTATAAATAATATGTGATGCTACTACCTCCGGTTCTAGCATGATTTCCATTATCTATATTATTTTATTCAATTAATTAAATCATGGAATTTATCATTGCATAAATCTCGGATTGATCATCGATCATGGAAAAAAGAAAAGTTGGAAACTGCCCATCACATACCTTTACTGCACTCAGAATCTACAACGACTCCCAAATGATACATAAGATTAGAAACCCTAGCCTATACCTCACATATTAATAAATATCACGAAAAAGTGATACATAATTTTAAACCATGATCATGAAAAGTTGTGTAAAAATTAACCTCCCTTAATTTTTCTATGTAAGAATCATATGGCCAAATAATTTTCCGCATTACAATATATCAATCCAACCACATTATTTTTAAGAATAACTGAAGGTGAGCACTACTAAGAGTACCTCCACATATTTTATTACTACATAATTTTAACTAGTTCAAATAGTGAGATACATGTAATAAAATTAGAATTTTCAAATCCCATATTAGAGTAAAATGAGTATCTGTGCGATTAAACTCAATTTTCAAAACCACATATGAATAACTCCTTAGAAGTGGAATCTGGTGCCAGTTATGACTAAGAATATCACAAGGGGTTTATTTCACATTACCTTTATTATTTTACTAGATATAATTCAGTTTTTACCTTTATTGAGTTTTCCTTTATACGGTGGAGATGGTCATATCAGTGGAGAATGGTGTGGTGGTTATTGGGCATAAATAACAGAGTTTATCTTCTTGGTATGGCCTGCCAGTTTGAGTGGTTGGGTCTTCCTTGAAGGAACTGGGTATTCTGTGAAATCATGTTAACTGGTAAATTTCAAATTTTTACACAAAATATTTACTAATACAATTGATTTGGTATGTATATACGCAATTTATTCCAAGGATCGTGTGTAATTGAATTCAAGTATGAAGAATTAAATGAACGATACCTCATTCTTGTGTTTAATGTCGGGGTGTATCGATCAATTATATGACATATTAGAGTTAAATAATCTAATATAGGATCTATATATATTATCCACACATGAAACCAAATCTCACGGAACACTATTTTTTGATATTTGTATGCTGGAAGAAAATAACTGAGTGTTTCAAAATGTGACTTCAATTAAGAAGAACATATGATTGATTCATTCAATGAAATTTATGAGATCTTGTTCTTTATTTTAGTTTATATCTCTAAACCTTGAGAGATGAAATTTTAAGAGAGTAATTCAAGTAAAAATATACCCACCCAAATATTGGGTATTAAAATGTTTTAAATACATAGGTTAAACTCCTTAAAATTTTCATTTTAACCCCTTAAAACGAGTTAACCCAAAAATGAACCCATAACACCACTAACAACTTAATTAATGCATCATAATTATAAAAAAAAATTTATCTCCAATTTATGACACTATAATGTGTCATGTGATGAAACATAATTCATTTAATTAGTTTTTTCCTCTCATAATTATTTAAAAAACCTTGAATGAGTAACATTCATTTGAAAAATAATATTTTCTCATATTCATTTTTATAATTAAATAACATGTGAATAACTTATGAAATACATTTAATTATTATTATTATAAGCTAAAATAATATAATTTAATTAATTTGATTGTGATCATTCACACTCAAATGTTCACTGGCACCCACACGTGGGTCTCACTTTATCCTAAAATCTAATTCATTCAAATTAGTTGAAATTTTTGATACACTTTGCGTGTGATATTATATGATTTTATATCAATAGAACCGAGTCATAATGATAGAACAAGAGTGGTATTATTGGTCGAAGTGGACAACTCCATAGGGGGGGTGCGAATTTGGTCTCCAATTATAATTTCCGTTCAAAATAATTTTAAAAAAAATCCCCCAATTTATAAAAATAGACCAGTTAACTAAAATACTAGAAATATATAATTTAAAGTTTTTGAAAGATTTCTCAAAAGCTAAATCACAATTCAGTTAATATTTTTTTTCAAAATTACTTTAACTTTTGAAATAAATCCAATAACTTCAAATATAGTATATAAAACACTAATTAAATCTTATTATCAAAGTATTATTTTTCAAAATGAATTTTGAAAAATAAAACCAATTTTTTTTTGAAACAAGGTAAACAAAATAGATAATCACATAATGGAATAAAAAAAGAGGTTCAGTCTCAAGCCAAGACCTAGTCTTATCCACTTGGAAATCACCCATTTCTAAGTAGTTTATTAAATAATAATCCTAATCCACAACCTGGGTCAGGTTTTTACAAACGAAACTACACAAACAGTGTTACTGGCTACACAAAAACTCTTCCACAACTATATGTGGGATGATAGGTGTAAAATAATATAGAAAAGAGAATCTAGTACTCATTAATATAATGCAGGATCATGTGCTAATTAATATACAAAGTAATTAAAATAGAACTCAAAAAGTAATCTAAAACATATTGATAAATAGATGGAAAAATAGAAAGTCTAAAGCATCACAATATGACCCACTTTGGCTGATCAATTATCTTTAAATATATCATTGAAAAATCTTCAAATAATTTTTTCACTGATTGGTCATAAAATAGAGTGTCATGGAAGTGTATAGTGAAGTAGTATGTCAGAGTAAGTCCTCAGTATCTCCATGTCACTATATATCACCACCTTATTTTTATCTATGAGTGAATATTTTATTTAAAGAGAGCGACTTATCTAATTATTTATTGGATAATATTCATAAATTAATCCTCTTATTCATTATTCAAATCTATAAACCTTAAATTTTAGGAATCTTCAGTAAATTCTCCAAAATATAGTCATTGGAGATTTATATATTCTTTATATCTTAAGTTAGACATGGTCACTTAGTGTTCACTAAATCATAATCACTTTATATTGTGACCACTTGCTTGTGGTCACTTGAACTTACAATCACTTTCTCTTGCATTCTTAGGAAACAAACTATCACTCTAGGGAACAAAGTGTATCTTTATAGGGTATCCCAAGGAAACAAAGGGATAAAACCTATAAAACCCCTCAGACAAGAATGTGACTATCAGTAGACAAACTATATTTCTTGAGAGGGAGAACATCCTCAAAAGGATAATGGGATCAAGATTGACTTCAATGAAGTTGATGCTCAAGATACATAAGAGTTAGAGAAAGAACATGTTCCATAGTTCATTTTGGAAGAAGTAGTCCCTGAAAAATAAGTACTTTATAGGAGTGTAAGATTGATAAGAGAACCAGAGATATATGGTTTTCTAGTCACCGAAGATTGTGACTCATTATTGGTAGAAAATGATAAACCACTATCCTATAAGGAGGTAGTAGAGAGTTCAGAAGCTACAAAATGGAAAGAATACATGAATTGTGAAATGTATTCCATGTATCAGAACCAAGTTTGGGTTCTGGTCGATGCGCTATTTGATGTAAATCCCATTGGGTGAAAATGGGTATTCAAGAGAAAACTAGACATGGAAGGTAAATTAAATACCAATAAAGTTAGGCTAATGGATAAAGAGTTTAAATATCATCATGTAATTGACTATGATGAAACCTTTTCACCAGTTTCCATGTTTAAATCCATCAGAATTCTACTTTCCATAGCATCTTACCATGAATATGAGATTTGGTAGATGGATATCAAAACTGTATTCCTTAATGGGAATCTTTAGGAAGATGTCTATATGACACAAAAATAAGGTTTTGGGACTCCAGGTGATGCCAAAAGGATTTCTAAGTTACAGAGATCCATTTTTGTATTAAAGCAAGCATCCAAGTCATGGAACATTCAATTCGATGAATCCATAAAATAATTTGGTTTCATTAAGGATTATTGCGATCTATGTGTTTATAATAGGTTTAGTGGGAATGTGATTGTTATCCTAGTAGTATATGTTGATGAAGTATTACTTATTTGAAATGACATACCGGTCTTACATTCAGTTAAGGATTGGTTAAACAAGTGTTTATCCATGAAGGAATTAGGTGAATCATCCTATATTATAGGGATCAAGATCATTCGTGATAGATCCAAGATGTTTCTTGGACTAAGTCAAAGTACATATGTAGACCAGATACTAAATATATTTAGTATGGAATAATCCAAGTGGGGATTGGTTCTAGTGTCACATGGTTTACATCTTTCTATGTAAATTTGTCCTTTTACACAACATGAGAAAGAGGGAATGAGTAATATACCATAAGATTCGATGATAGGATCAATCATGTATGCCATGTTATGTACTAGACTTGATGTTGCCTATGCATTGAGAATGGTAGGAAAATATCAAGAACATCCAGGGGAACACAAATGGACTACTATTAAGGATATCCTTAAGTATCTAAGAATAAATAAGGATATGTTTTTGGTGTATGGAGGAGATGAGGAGTTGGTCATCATGGGTTATACTGATACTAGTTTTTATATAGATCAAAATGATTTGATTTTGCAATCAGGATATGTTTTCTCTCTCAATGAAGGAGCTATGATCCAGAAGAGTTCAAAGAAGTGATTTTTCACTGATTCTATAGTGGATTTTGAGTATATAGTGGCTTATGATGTAGCCAAGGAAGTAGTTTGGATGTGGAACTTTTTCGAGGAGCTTGATTTGGTATATAGTAGTAAAGACCCTATAACATTGTGCTGTGATAATACTGCAACAGTGGCTCTTGAAAAAGAGACAAGGTCACACCAGCGGATAAAGAACATACTCCAGAGTTATCACCTTTTGAGGTATTTTTATCAAAGGGGTGAAGTTGTAGTGAGAAGAGTACCCACAAAATAGAATATGGTAGACCCCTTGACTAAAGGCCTATCTTAGTAGAAGCATGAATATCATGTGAGAACTAGAACACTGAAGGTTATTAGCAGTTGGATCTAGCTCAAGTGGGAGTCTGTTGGATTTGGTTCCCTAGAACCAACTCCTGTGTACTTTATGATAATCTGTATTCATAGTTTTGAATATTAATAAACTTATAATCACATCATGATTGTTCTTCTAAGTAACATAGTATGTGATAATGTCCCAAGAGTAGATGTTTGACTAAATAGTCATAGGAGTTCCCTACTATGATGAGAACCGAGAAGTTCCATGACACTATTCTTAAATATATGTTCTAGAGGTGGATGGTATCATTTTAGGGAAATAAATGATAGAGGATATTAGGGGTGGAGACTCATAGGACTTTGAGGCACCTTCTCATTGTGTACACCCTTGGTAATATTCATTAGGATATTATGAGAATGAGATCCATTAGTAGAAAATCCATATTTAGATGTGTCACTGGATGTTTCTATCTATGAACAATTGTATTGGTCCTTATACTTTAAAATTATTATTAATGAGTATTATGAGTTGTACAATTAGATGTATTAGTGAAAACCATGAGGAAAAATGTTTGCAGAATGGTAAGATACATTGGGTGCATCACAAGTAATATTACATTAATGAATAATGTGAGAAAGGATTTGTACCTTCTGTTCATGATTTTTTATATCTCAGGCCCTTTGATGGAAATTATATATCGTAAATAAATCCACGTCCATGGTGTTCTATAGGCAAGTTCAATTTTCGGGAAGTCAAAGAAAGATAAATCAAACACATAGGTTGATGGCACCGGTATGTAACCTGCTTTATTAGAGATATCATGAGAAAGAGATTATATTAAACAGTAAGCATTCGTATGTGGTAACATGTCATTATAGCATTGAATTATTTATATATGGGTGCCTTGGTGTGTTCCTAGACACTAACCTTGGAATTTAGTCTATTTCACCTAATGTCACTTAGAAAGAGGACTAGAGGGTCACACACTAAGTTATCAAGAATATTAGTTAAATAATATATTATTATTTATTATTTGACAAGTTTAATAAATATTATTCCCACAAATGGTTTAATAATTATTCATGTTTGATTAATCACATATATTCTTTCACTAGTTATTCAAGAGAATATAATGTGAGAGGAATATTTAATAAATATTTATTTTCTATTTAGTAAATATAATATTGATTTATTTATTGGTGAATAATACGGTGATATTTATTTAATAAATAAATAGTCATTATTCAAGCCCCGGTAAATATTATAGAGGAATGGTGTTTGAGTTTAAATGGTTCAGTGAGAAAATAATAAATATTGAATATTAGTTGATTAAATAATATTTAATTTTAATTCACAAGTTAAGAACTTGTTGAGAAATAATAATAATAATATTATTATTTGACATGGGGTTTTTTCTATGATTAAATAAATAATTAAGGGAACTTGCACAATTATTTTATTTTAATCCTGGAAATATATAAACCCAGTTTTGTTATTTTCTTAATAGAACAATTAATTTGTTTGGGTTGTGCACAATGGAAGTGGAGAATTCTCTCAAGTCCTAGAGATCCGTCTTCTCGAATATTGCTCCCAAGAACAGAGAGCAATCTCCCTCCACCAGATCAAGGAGAATGATTTGGAAGAAATTTTCATAGTGATTAATGGCAGACAATGCAAGCTCAAGGATTTTCCTTGCTAGAAACCTAAGATTACTTTAGTGACATCTGGAGATTCATGGAACACATGTGGATCACCACTAGAGGGAATCTGCACTTGATTCCTACAAATCAATGACACAATAATGCATATCTATTGTCAGATCCATCAACAAAGAAAGAATTAAATCAAGGAAATTATTTAATTAATTAAATTAATTATAAATAATATGTGATAATCCTACCTCCATCTCCATCATGATTTTACTTGTCTACATTATTTAATTCAATTTAGTATATCATGACATTTATCATTGTATAAATCTCAGATTGATCATCGATCATGGAAAAAAGAAAATTTGGGAACCACCCATCACATACTTCTACTACACCCAGAACCTACAACAACTCCCAAATTATACCTAATTTTAGAAACCATAGCCTCTACCTCACATATGAATAAATATCATGAAAAATCAATAAATCATATTAAACCATGATCATATAAAGTTGTGTAAAAATTACCCTTAATTTTTCTATGTATGAATCATCTGTCCAAATAATGTTCTGTATTAGAATAGATCAATCCAACCACATGATTCATAAGAATAACTGAAGGTGAGCACTACCAAGAGTACCTCCACATATTTTGTCACTACATAATTTTAACTGGGTCAAATAGTGAGAGACATGTGATTAAATTAAAATTTTCAAAGACCATATCAGAGTAAAATGAGTATGTGTGTGATTAAACTCATTTTCCAAAACCACATATGAATAAATCCATGGAAGTGGAATTTTGTGCCACTTATGACTGGGAATATCAGAAGGGGTTTATTTCAAATTACCTTTATTCTTTCACTATATACCATTCAATGATTCCCTTTATTGAGTTTTCCTTAATATGGTGGAGATGGTCATCTCAGTGGAGAATGGTGTGGTGGTTGTTGGGTATAAATAGTAGAGCTTATCTTCTGGGTAAGGCCCACCAGTTTGAGTTGTTGGGTCTTCATTGAAGGAACTGGGTATGCCGTGAAATCATGTTAACTGGTAAATTTCAAATTTTTACACCAAATATTTACTTATACAATTGATTTGGTATGGATATACCCAATTTATTCCAAGTATTGTTTGTAATTGAATTCAAGTATGAAGAATTAAATGAATGGTACCTCATTCATGTGTTTGATGTTCAGGTGTATCGATCATTTCTATGACATTGTAGAGTTAAATAATCCAATATAATATCTCTCTATATCATAAAAAAATGCACCCAAATCTCACAGATCACTATTTTGTGATCTTTGTATGTTGGTAGAAAATAACTAAGTGATTCAAAATGTGACTTCGATTAAGAAGAACATATGATTGATTCATTCAAAGAAATTGATGAGATCTTGTTTTTCCTTTTAGTTTCTATCTATAAACCCTGAGAGATGAAATTTAAAGAGATAAATTCAAGTAAAAGGATACCAAACCAAATATTGGGTATTAAAATGCTTTAAATACAGAGGTTAAACTCCTTAGAATTTTCATTTTAACCCCTTATAATGAGTTAACCCAAGAATGAATCCATAACACCACTAACAACTTAAATAATGCATCATAATTATAGAAAACATTTCATCTCCCATTTATGATACTATCATGTGTAATGTGATGAAACATATTTCATTTAATTAGTTTTTTCCTCTCGTAATTATTTAACAAACCTTGAATGAGTAACATTCGTTTGAAAAATAATATTTTCTCATATTTATTTTTATAATTAAATAAATTGTGAATACATTGAGAAATATGATTTTTTTTAATATGCATTTTTTTAAAAAAATATTCTGAAAAATGGTATAGGTTATTTTTTTTAAAAATACGCCACAAAGGCAGCATCAGCGATGCCGCCTTTGCCCTAAAAAAATATTTTTTTATTTATATTATTTATATATTTAAAATTTTAATGTTTTATTATTATGTTCGTATGGTTATATAAATATATATAAATAAAACTTAACGTTTCAACATAATTTATCTTTTATTAAAGTACATGAATTTTCTGTCCTATATAATATAAAATATAAGACCGATATGAATGAAATTTTAAAAATTGCTTTAAAATATAACTAGTAGTCCAAAATAAAAATAATTTCTTAAAAAATCTTGGTGAAAAATTATTTATAACCTATCATATCCACCTACTTGAAACTTAAAAATGTTTCAAGTATGTGAATTTGCTAGACTATATAATATAAACTATAATACTGATATGAATGAACTTTTAAACATTACTTAAACATATAACTAGTAGTCAAAAATAAAAATAATTTCTTAAAAAATCTTGGTGAAAAATTATTTATAACCTATCATATCCACCTACTTGAAACTTAAAAATGTTTCAAGTACGTGACTTTGATGGCCTATATAATATAAACTATAAGACTAATACGAATGAAATTTTAAACATTGCTTAAACATATAACTAGTAGTCCAAAATAATTTTTTTTAAAAAAATCTTGGTGAAAAATTATTTATAACCTATCATATCCACCTACTTGAAACTTAAAAATGTTTCAAGTACATGACTTTGCTGGCCTATATAATATAAACTATATGACCGATATGAATGAAATTTTAAACATTTCTTAAACATATAACTAGTAGTCAAAAATAAAAATAATTTATTAAAAGATATTGGTAAAAAATTATTTATAACCTATCATATCCACCTACTTGAAACTTAAAAATGTTTCAAGTACGTGGCTTTGATGGCCTATATAATATAAACTATAAGATCGATATGAATGAAATTTTAAACATTTCTTAAATTGGAACTCAATTCACCCCCTCTTGAGATTCCAATCCGACCAACAAGTAATAATAATATTTTGATTTCAGTAGACATAAAACATGTAAACAATAATGTACAATCAATGCCTATGTCTGTGGTAATGAGATTTTGTCCCATATGGTGGTCTACGAATAGGACATCTGCGTCGAGTGTGCAGTGGAGTCTGATGACCTGGAGAAGGATAATCCTCGAAAACTGGAACGTCAACTATCACATCCTACATCTGTGTGTCTATGGGAGGAGCTATCAACTATATCTCGTACTGCCATTCGGATCCTTCTCCCACTAGGGTGGTAGAAGGACCTACCTCCATCGTAGTGGGGAACGAAGCCTATGATGGAGATATACCCCAAGACGGTGATGACTATAGAATCTAAGGTTGTGAAGGATCTGGAACCCAAGATGGAGAGAACTATGAATATCCTATCTGAAAAGACGGATCCCATGCAACCTGAGGCACATCCTGAATCGACTGATCCTGGACTACTAGAGGGACAACCTCTGCCTATGGAACAGGTGAGGCCTCACATACAGCACAAAGCTGTTTACGTCATCGTGGTCATGGATCCTCATCACTAGCAGTAGCTGTAGGATGTGCCTCTAGGATAGGAACCTCCTCTCTCCAAGTTGGACATGTGAAGATGCTCCTGAAAAGCACACGAAAAGATGCCCTCGCCTCCAGTGCTGTAGCATGGATGACTGCCCGGCTAAAGACCCCTCCTCCTCTTTATCACTCATGTGAACAAGATGCTCTTTGTGAATTCCCTGTAAATAGATTCAAATGGAATTAGAAAAAAATTCAATAAAAAAACTAATGGAAATTTATTGACTTACCATCCTCTGCATCTCTATGCCAGATTGGGTAATATATAGTATAAAATTCAGTCTATACCATGGCGCATAGTCAACCTACTCTGAAAGAGAGAATCGATTCATAGGAACACCCTGAATACGTAACTCTGTATGTCTATGCCATCAGTCAATAAAACTAGCATGTACTTAGGACTAGTCATTATCCTGACTCCCTGTCAGCTTCATCCCATGAAGCCAGTCTGTCTGTCTCGATGGTAATGGAATCGGCTGAGTATGGAAAAACTGGCGCATGACTCTGTTAGGCTACTACCACTCAATAATATGGAAGTGAATTAGGGGTACTACAACCATAGCATCCTCAATACCAACAATCCAGTATGCTGGCAACTGGTCCATAATAATCCAGTATGGAAGCCATGAAATCTGAAATGGCAAGTGATTTTGTCAAAAAAAAACACCTAACTAAAAAACAAAATTGATGATATTACTAAATATTTTAGATAGTGATAGATTGTATATACATACCTGTTCAGGTAAGAGATAGTTGAACTATAGCCAATATACACCCAAATGCTGTCTCAAAACCACATCAAAATTGTGTCACTAACACCACTTGTAAAATACATCAACGATAATGACAAATAATGAAAAATTATAGTCAATAACTCATAGTAGAATCAGAAACCAATAGAAATGACCTATCATACCAGCATCCATGCAGAGTGTCATGCAACACCTCCATCTCGACCGACAGACTAGCAAGGTCAAGGCGGAATGCTGGGATGCGCTCCCATTCCCACATTTGAATAAAGATGGCGCATCCTCTGAGACCTGTACGGTCCCTATGGGATAGCCTGCATAATGATCTGTATGTGTATGCCAAGAAGGATGATCCCCAACTATACATCCCAGCCCGATCAAAGTCCTCTAGTAGGGGTAGATACATCATATGCACGTGCATCCCTGAGTGATCAGTACACATGGTCCCGCCAATGAGCCGTAAGATATATGCATGGGTGTAACGCATGACGGTCTGCTCATCGTCATCATCCTGTAAATGTGGAATCTGCGACTCCAACCAAGGCATAGATATAGACGATCCATCTATAGCCCTATGGTCGGACAAAATATCAATGCCTAACAAGCACTGAGCAAGGTCTGGCCAAGCTGCACGAGTGAGTCCAATAATGGGTCTCCCCTAGATAGGCAGATCGAGAAGCACTGCGACATCCTCAAGGGTGATGGTCATCTCTCCCCTAGGCAGGTGGAATGTGTGTGTCTCTGGTCTCCATCTCTCAATAAGGGAAACAAGTTGGTAACAATCTAAAAATGTGAAATCTGATATGACAAGGCCATAGAAGCTAGCACAGCGCAAGTAAGGTCTAATGGCATGTGGAGGCTCCATGTGATAAAAATGGTGCGCTCGATGCAACTTCACCAATCAATTTGGAAAACCCTCTAACACAACCTATGAAATATGGGTAGGCCGCAGAGTGAGTAGTACGGTATCATCCATCTGTATATAAACAAATGAATTGAGTCATAAGTGTAAAATGTAAATATAACGTTATGGATTGGATTAAGATAAACCATGTCAATTAGTAATGATGTTTTTATAATTTATCTAATTGTATGTATTCAATAACTTATTCTAATCATTATGATACTATAATTTCGTTATATAATAGTTTACTAAAATATCCTAAATGTTTAGGTTGGGGTTTAGGTTTGAGGGTTTAGGGTTAAAAATTTTAATATCAATGTTTAGGAAACATATTTATGGGTTAATAACATTTACTTTACAATATGGGTTAAGTGTTCCTCTTTTAGATTTATGAAATAAATTCTATTATCTCAGATTTAAAGTTATTTCTTGAAATCAATAATATTAATATAAAATAAGTTCTATTATCTAAAATATTGATTCTTGAATTTGGTTACACATATTTTTGGGGATCTTTATGATTAACTACTTATGGATTGGATTAAGATAAACCATGTCAATTAGTAATGATGTTTTTAGAATTTATCTAATTGTATGTATTCAATAACTTTTGCTAATAATTATGATACTATAATTTAGTTATAGAATAGTTTACTAAAATATCCTACATTTTAGGTTGGGGTTTAGGTTTGAGGGTTTGGGGTTAAATTTTTTAATATTAACATTCAGGAAACATGTTTCTGGGTTAATAACATTTACTTTACAATATGGGTTAAGTGTTCCACTTTTGGATTTATGAAATAAATTCTATTATCTTAGATTTAAAGTTATTTCTTGGAATCAAGAATATTAATATGAAATAAGTTATATTATCTAAAATATTGAGTCTTGAATTTGGTTACACATATTTTGGGGGAGCTTTATGATTAACTACTTATGGATTGGATTAAGATAAACCATGTTAATTAGTAATTATGTTTTTAGAATTTCTCTAATTTTATGTATTCAATAACTTATGATAATCATTATGATACTATAATTTCATTATAGAATAGTTTACTAAAATATCCTACATGTTTAGGTTTGAGGGTTTAGGGTTAATTTTTTTAATATTAACTTTCAGAAAATGTGTTTCTGGGTTAATAACATTTACTTTACAATATGGGTTAAGTGTTCCACTTTTGGAGTTATGAAATAAATTCTATTATCTTAGATTTAAAGTTATTTCTTGAAAGAAAGAATATTAATATGAAAAGTTATCTCAGATGTTTGGGGTTTAAAAAACTGAGGAAAAAAGAAGAGATAACAACATTTAGTTTACAGTATGGGAATGTCACAATAAAGACAATACATCATTTTGGATGAGACTGTGAACTCGACCCAACAACGTTAGGGCATCGTTTCCGATTATGACCTTCTTTATGAAATATCATGCATCACAAACTCTATCCTTGTTCTTGAGGCCAGTCCATCTCATTACGCATCCTACTCACCTTCGGTCTCCCACGAGGATGTAACTGATTCATGTCAGGTATCACTATCAGCTGGCCTTCAGGCATTGGGAAATAATGATACTCCCCAATAGGTGTCCATGGTGCAACATAACCATTAGAAATGGTATCCATCTAGTACACTGGATCAACATATTCTTCCCATGAGATGCTCATAGAGGCACATGCTATGATGGTGTGTGTACATAAAAACAGTAAGGCCTGAAAGTTTCCACATTGAAATTTCCTTGTTTCCAGTAATACCACAATTTTTTCACCGATGCGATTTGTGATGGGGTCTGTACACTCTTGAACTTAAAATCAGGAGTCTTCTCTTCAAAAGATATAGAAATGATAACCAGAAGCTTCTTTAATATTATTTTCAATCTCTCGTTGAAAGTGTCTTCCGTATCTTATCCCCTATTGTATTCTGTATGATGCTAGTTTTTGTCTATCCACAAAGTACTTCACACATCGATATAATGTATCCTGAACTAAGGCGGTTATAGGTAGCTTGCAAATCCCTTTGAAGATACAATTGATGCACTCCACAATGTTTGTCATCATGTGTCCGTACCTCTTCCCCCTGTTGAATGCCAATGTCCATTTCTCTTTTGGAATCCACATCATATAATCATAAACGTCTTGATTATCCTGACGAATTTGTTCAAAATGTTATTCAAACCACCATTGGTCCGAATCATATGCTACAAAGTATAAATGATATTTCACATAAATTGATTTTATCTTTATATTGAAATAGTAAAACAAAATGAATAGAATGTGTACCAAGCCTCATGATTTCCTTCTTCATCGGTTCGTTGTGGAATTTTTTATGCAAATTTCTAGAAATGTGTCTAATGCAGAACCGATGATGTGAATTTGGGTATCTCCATGCATCAAGATATGCATTGATTTCCTCATTAATTGCTTGATGGAAATCAGATATCAAAAAAAACGCCCCAAATGTTGGTGAAATGGTTGCTGATACATTCCAGAAACCAACTCCATGATTCATAGTTTTATTTCTCTAAAATGGAAAAGGAAAGTGGAAGAGGTGAAGGGTTTCCATCTTGGGTTTCCACAATCAATAATACACCCTTGTATTTTCCATTCAGAAATGTTCCATCAATCTGAATAAACTATTTGCAGAAACGAAATGCGGAGATACAGGGAAGGAATGCCCAGAACAACCGATGAAATTGAACACGAGATGGTTCAAGTCAGTTATCATGAGACACATGTTCATTTGTATCCATATGGAAGACAACTTGGTTATGATGCCTCAGTATGGATAGAAATTGCAGTAACACCTGATATGAGTCATCCCAATCACCATATACCTTCACAATTGCCTTCTGTTTCTCCATCCATGCCTTATTATAGGAAATCTTATAACTGAATGTCTGTTGAATCCTCTCTTTCACAAGGGATATTGTAACATCTTGACATGTCCTAATCATATCAACAATAATAGATGACACAAATTCTGCATCCAATGAGGTATGATCTTGTGTGAGGCTTGGCTAAACGCAAGTATGAGCCGCCTCAATCCTCGAGATTCTCCAACCTCCAAATGTAATGTCTGGAATCACCCTTAAGATAAATCTACAATCATCCCCATACTTCTCACACCATATAAAATATTTACTACAACATGATTCATGAACTACATAGTTGAATTGTCTCTGAATATGAAATCTATTTAGCGTGCTTTTTATGGCATCTTTACTAGGAAAATTCCTTCCAATATATAATGTTTTTTCCACCTCACTAAACCTATCTGGTACAACACCAGGGAACTCAGTTTTCGGTGTGAGAATAGTATTGTTGATTTTAGGCACGTGTGTCATTGCTTCTGACCAAGATGAAAAGAGTGGTGGATGATTTATTGTAGGCCGAGGTTGATGTACAACTAATGCATTTCTCAAAACCTCCTCTCTATCTTCTGTTGGTCCCTCCTCATCAGCACTGTTGTCACCATATGATCCATTATTACGAAAATCCTCATCAAAATTCGGATTGACATGTATATCTAGAAGATCATCTAGGTTTTCCTCTTTTGCTGCATCATTTGGAATAGGCTCAATTTCATGGGGTGGACTGTCTTCAACCACTCTTATAATTATACATCTTCATACAAGTGGAAGTTGTTATTGTACAATAGCAACATCAATATATAACTCCATCATGGTACCATCTGACCATTGAGAAAATAAATTAATTTCTTGGACCCACTGCGCATCAGCAACCAATGGACAAGCTAGATGCCACAGTGTTGTCAGAAATTGCAAATGTCTATAGCTCATAGACATGATCTCTTGATCGGGTCCTAGATTTAAGGAACCACTAATTCTCTCTTGAAGGTCACTTATGGTTACACAATCAGATTTACTAACCACTGTAATTGGTTGTGTACTATAAGAATCTCCTTGATTAGTTTGAATAATCTCCCCATAGCAGTACACATAGGCAAACATGACTCTTTACGTCAAAAATGTTTCTTTCATCAAAATTATGGTAGTGTAACAAATATTACAAAATATGTTTGACCATATGAAGTTTATTAGAGCGTAATTTTAGGGCACCTTTCTATACACTAAAATAAGCTACTGATGTTTGACCATATGATATTTATTAGAATGTAATTTTATGGAACCTTTTTATTTAATGTGTTTTTTCTTCTTCATTTCACTTTATATGTTCATCAGTATCATTTTCTAATCATTATATGGATCCATGTTTTAATCCTATGTTATTTATTAATTATTCTATAATTAATTATGTCTAATAGTAACTATTATTTCTAAACTATATAATCTTTACATTTCAAAACATTTTCTTCTTCATTTCATTTTAAATAATTATAATTGTCATTTTAAACTGATTTTCTTAATACAGTTTTTAACTAATCAATCATTATTTAATCACTATTTAATCATTATTAAGTTATTCTTTAATTATTTATTCCTTAATCGTTAATCATATTATATTCATTAGTTAATTATAATTAACTAATAATAACATTAATTCGTTGATAATTATGTTCTTATTTGATTTTATAACATTATATTTATCATTTTATCATTGATAATTATACTGATTTGATTTTTCTTCTCTTAGATATTTTAGTAGTTTATAAAGAAAATATGAATCATCTTAAGAATATTCTCTGGGAGTGTCAAACCAAGATGCAGCAAGGCCCATTATCGTGAACCAGTTCCTGTTCGAGTCTAGTTCAAAGCGGTGTTTTTAGGTTTTACCCCTATGTACATCTGTGCTAGAGCCACATCCACTTGTTTGTATCAAGATAGGAATTTAATTGCTTAGATAACCACATAATCTTTAAGCTACCAAAATTTCAAAATACTTAATCCTAAGTTAATCTATACTTAATCCATACTACCTAACAATAATTATTTCAAACTATATATAACTAATTACATAAACTAAATAACCAAATATTAAGAACTACCTAAACTACTTAAAAATGAAATATTTAAAACTAAAAAAAAAAATTAATTAAATAAAAACATTAAATTAAATAAAGAAACATACCTTTAAATGAAGCTTCGTAAAAACCCACACAAAAATGAATTTTTTAGAGAGAGACATAGAGAATTTAGGAGAGATGAAGTCAAGGATCAAGTGAGGAGAGGGGGGGGGTGGCCGCCCTTTTATAGGGAGTTCAGGCTAAGGCAACATCGCGGAAGCTGCCTTTCACCTCTACGTAAGGCCAAAGGAAGCATCACAGAATCCACCTTTCACCTTACCCAGAGGCGAAAGGCGGCCTCCCCCCGACCGCCTTTTCCATGTCATCGATCCGGGCCAAAGGCGACACGGGGGAGGAAAGGTGGCATCGCCGATGCCGCCTTTGTGCACTAACAAAAAGGCATCATCTATGATGCCGCCTTTGTAGCATGTTTTTTTATAACCTAAGCGGGTTTTTAATTTTTTTAAAAACTCATTTTAAAATTACTATTGAGAAATAAATTTAATTATTATTATTATTAGATAAAATAATACAATTTAATTAATTTACTTGTGATCATTCACACTCAAATGTTCACTGGCACCCACACGTGGGGCTCACTTCATCCTAAACTCTAATTCATTCGAATTAGTTGAACTTGTTGATACACTTTGTGTGTGATAGTCTAGGCTTCTATCTCAATAGGACTGAGTCATAATGATAGAACAATAGTGGTATTATTGATTGGAGTGGACAACTCAATAGGGGGGGGGGTGAATTTAGTCTCCAATTAGAATTTCTATTCAAAATAATTTAAAAACAAAACCCCCAGTTTATAAAAACAGATCAATTAACTAAAATAGTAGAAATATATAATTTAATGTTTTTGAAAGATTTGTCAAAAGATCAATCAGAATTCAGTTATTTTTTTTCCAAATTACCTTATCTTTTGAAATAAATCTAATCACTTTAAATTAAGTATATAAGGAACTAATTAAATCTTACCATCAAAGTAATATTTTTCAAAATTAATTTTGAAAACTATAACCAATTTTTTTTTAAATAAGGTAAAAAAAATATAGAATCACATAATGGAATAAAATAAGAGGTTCAGTCTCAAGCCAAGACCTACTACTCTCCACTTGGAAATCACCTGTTTCTAAGTATTTTATTAAATAATAATCCTAATCCATAACCTAGATCAAGTTTTTACAAATAAAACTACACACCAGTATTCCAGGATACACAAAGCCTCTTCCATAGCTATATGTGGGATAATAGGTGTAAAATAATATAGAAAAGAGTATCTATTACTCTTTAATATAATGTAAGAGCATTTGCTAATTAATATACAAAGTAATGAAAATAGAACTCAAAAATTAATCTAAAACATATTGAGAAATATATGGAAAGAGAGAAAGTCTGAAGCATCAAAATATGACCCACTTTGACAGATCAATTATCTTTAAATATATGATTGAAAAAGCTTCATATAAATCTTGCCCTGAGAGGTCATAAAATAGAGTGTCATGGAAGTGTATAGTGAAGTATTATGTCAAAGTAAGTCCTCAGTATATGCGTGTCACTATATCTCACCACCTTATTTTTGTCTATGAGTGAATATTTTATTTAAATACAGCGACTTATCTAATTATTTGTTGGATAATATTCATAAATTAATCCTCTTATTCATTAGTCTAATCTAGAAACCTTAAATTCTATGACTATTCAGTAAATTCTTTAAAATATAGTCATTGGATATTTATATATTCTTTATAGATTAAGTTAAACATGATCACTTAGTCTTCACTAAAGCATGATCACTTTACATTGTGACCACTTGTTTGCAGTCACTTGAACTTGCGGTCACTTGATCTTGCATTCACTTGCTTTACGTTCACTTTCAATGGTCACTTATCTTCTTTAGGAAATCACATATTTTCTTCTTTTAGTCACTTCTTTTCTTCTTATAGTTGGTTGAATCCTTCATGTAGTCACTTAAACTTCAATGTTTGGCCATTTCAAGACTTAGATAAAATTAACTCATATGAAAAATGGTTACCTTATTATTCATGAAATCACTTTGATTTCAATTTATGGTCACTTATATACTTTATGGCCAGTTGAACTTCTTCATATGATAGCTTGATGTGGTCACTTAAAGACTTATCCATTTTTATAGTTTTGGATAGAAAATAATTCTACTATTATAAAACATAAAATTAATTAATAACATAAGAGACATGATTTGTGGGAATTAAAATAAGGATTTTCTAGACTAATCCAAAAATCTCCCCCTTTTTGATGATAACGAATCATGACACATATATATATAATTAATGGAAACATCATAAATTTCTCCCCCTTTTTAGATAATAATAAAATATTCCAGATTAAAATATAATAAAAGTATAAAGAAAGAATCACTAAAAATAATGTGATAATAGGCAATACATATAAAGTATTTCATTTCTGATTAAAAAGGATTAAAAAAAGAGACTCTATCAGGTACTCAAATCATAATTAGAATCAGAAACATATCTAACATCATATGGGAGAATAATATTATTTCCTTTAGCTATAGAGGCTATTATAGGAGGGTTAGTTTGTGGTGAATAGATTGAAGAAAGTTATTAAATAACCACACACCTGGAAACAAGATGAAGATGTTGAACTTCTTGTATAGGAGATAAGACAAAAGGGTTGGTAGAAGAAGTGGTGGAAGGAGGGGTTGAAGAAACATGTAAGGAAAAAGGATCCAATATTGTGGTATTGGAAGTGTAAAGGTAAGGCTCAATAAATATAATGAATTCCTTCACAGTTCTTGAACCATGCTCCATGGATTGAAATTAATCTTTCATTTTATATAAAAGGATTCTAGAACTGGAGTAATAACCTTTAACTTCTCCACTTGAGATTTGAAGTTCTGAGTTAGAGGAGGCATTATAAGATCACTAGCCAGAGATCTAAACATGGTATTTAGATCAGATTTAGTAAATATCCCACTAAGATAAAAATCAACACCCCTTAGGATTGTGACACTATCTCTACCATCTCGCTTTACATCTCTTTTAATCATCCCCAATGTCTTTACTTCATGTTTTTTAAATCACTCAAAAACCATATCTCTAGTTTTCTGAAACTCATCCAATATTAATTTTAACTCATCTTTTATAAGTTATTTTATGTGATCTTAATTAGAATCATTTTTCATAGGAGTAGGGGGTGGAATAAAATATTATATAGGAGGAGTAGGTAAAGTGGAGGACTAAAAAACCGCATTAAAAAATCTATGATCTAACTTCAACATCAAATCCTGGATATTTTCTTGTAAAGAACCAACTTGAGATCTTAAATCCTAAATCCCATTCTTCATAAGATCCATTTTTAGATGAAGTTTAGATTGAAAATGAGATATTATACGAGTGACTACTTGGATATGTCCTCTTCTATAATTGGTTCCACTGTGCTCCCAAAGATAATAAATACTTATTTCAAAACACCTATCAAATATGATTTGAAATCATTCAAATATTATTTAGTCACAAAGGATATATAAGGAGAAGAAAATGGCAGAGGAGTAGTTGTATCAGGAGAAAACTACCTACCATCTAACTCACCTTCATTCTCCACTCACTCTGATATCAAGGACTAAACTTTCTTTTTAACATTTAATTACTCATAAATTTTAAGAATATATTTATAAAGAGATATAATAGGAGTTGTCATATTACTATCCATAGGTTCCTTAACATCTCTAGTAGGAGTTTGACTAAATATTTCTTCAAGCACCTTATCAACTGATGGCCTAGGAGTAGCCTGAATGGCCCGAAGGCCTTCTTTTTTATTTTATTATGGATAATCCCCATTTTTAAGGGTTGAAGGGGAACCCGTACATGACCCATAGGACCAAGGCACAAGGCCTGAAAAACCTATAATACATGACCCGAAGGCCTAGAGGCATACCATGCCCAATACATGACCCGTAGGCCCAGCCCACTTGAACTGCCCCTCCCCAGCTTTCTGCTTCATTGATCACATATTTCTCCCCCTTGCATTGCTGATCAGCTAGAATTTCCCCGTACAAAGCTGCACGGTGCCTGGTCCCAATGGCGGCTGCCATACCCTCTCATTCTTTGAATCTGGTTAGCTCTGCATCTGGTGGCTGCTACTCCTGTTGCTCTGATCCTCTTCTGGGGCCTGTTCTATGTGAAATGGGCTACTTCATGGTCTACGTGACCTGAAGGCCCTATGGCCCGAAGGCCTTTGATGACCCTAAGGCCCTTGAGACCCGTAGGCCCAAACCGGTGGTCCGAAGGCCCAAATCAGTTGAATAGTTCCGGCTGCTACAATACCGAACAATAACTTCTATAGTGACTTCTACAGTACCGAACAATGACTGCTATAGTACAGAAGCATAAATACTACAGTCACTGCTATAGTACCAAACAGTAACTGCTACAGTACTGCTATAATACCCAGAAATTTTCCTCTACCCAGTTTTGAACCTAGGTCTCTTGGATGCCAAGCAGGAGCCCTTACCACTCGGGTACGGGCTCATTGGCTAATGGCCTAGGAGTAGATACTTTAAGTCTTTCTTGAGAATTAATCTCAATTCTCAATGATACTTCAAGTAATTTAGGAACATAAGAGATGGAATATCCACCATGTTTAGGTGGACTACCCCCATGATCATTGCCATTATATTCCTTTGCCTGATGAGGTTCTTCTCTTCCACTTTTCCTATGAGTAATTCTAATGATAAGTCTCAAAGTAGAAGATCGTTCAGGACTTTCTTCACTTCTTTTAGACTCATCTAATTCACTATCCACCCATTTTGGTTCCTCAAAAAAACCACTCATTAATACTTCAGTATCATCAAGGTATTCATATTATAACTCTTCTTCTTGAGACGCTAGAGGTAAGGGAGAGTTAGGAGAACTAAAATACACCATAGGATAGAAGTCCTTGACATCTTCAAAGGATACCCTGGCTTCTTCACTTAATTTAGATACCTTAGTTTCCTATTCTTCTTGAATTTAAAAAGAAAATCCATTATCATTATAAGAATACTCAAATATTTCATCAGGCTCTAGACCAGGATCCACTTGATATCTTGGCTTAACAAGATTCTTAAAAAGGTTAAACTTTTCAAAAATCTTTTTATTATATGCTACCCACTTATTTCTACAAGGGTTGAAATTCACCTTCACATACCTATATATTTTATGATTTAGGGAGGAACTATCATAGGAAATGAATTTTTCCTCTCCATTAGGAACCAATCCTTTAAATTCTATTAAGGATGAGATGAATTTAGGGTAAGGAAGGGAAATAAACTTTGAGTAGGACTCACATAGCTCAACTAAATATCTCATAACATATCTAGTTAGGATTATTTGAATTATATTCTTCATTAGATAAAGAAATAAAAAATTTTGGTGTCTTAAGATACCAAAGTCCCCTTTCCTAGGAATAATGAGATGTTGAATGAATTTCCCAAAAAATCTACATTATCTAATTAATTCAATGATGGTTAATATTCTGAGAGTCCTATTCTTATTTAATTCCATAAGAGCACTCAAAAATTCAAAATGAGCATGAATCATAGGATATGATCTTTGATAATACTCATTCTATCCTTTATGAGTCACACTTAAGCATTTATCCCAATGTTTTAAAGATAAAACCAGAATTTTGATATTTACAACTGTTCTAATGGTATCCCTTGAATCATTATAAATAAGTTTTATATTGGCATAAAATTACTTAACCAACTGAGGGTAAACTTTCTTACCATTATCCTTGATCCATCCAATCCATACTTTCATTTGAATCAACTTATAGACTAAGGATTTACTAGAATGAATCCATTTGACATCTACTTCCTTTTCCACATAGACAGTCTGATCTAGGAAATGAGGATTGCATGGCTTAACAATGGCACTCGAGCTACCTTGGTCCTTTTTATATCTCTTTAAAGGAGGTGATTTTATAGGAGATGTGGAATCATGATCTCTTTTTTACTCTAACCATATTTACACTTTGATTCGAATATTAGGAGTTTTGAAGTCTATTTAGAAAGGGAAACAGGCTTGAGAAAGAGGGATTCAAGAGAGCAAGTAGGGCTTTGAAAAAGAGAAAGGGAATTTAAGAAATAGACGTGCGATGATTTTGATTCTAATTTTAATTTTATTCAATAATTTAGGGCATAAAATAATAATAAACTAAAGGAAATCCCACCAAAACACTTAAATAAAAATTCAAACTCAAACAGTTAATGTAAGTTAACTGACGGTAAACTTATGGTAACTTAAAAGGCTCACTATAGGTATACTGACCAAATGATCAATTGGTCATGGTTACTTAACTAATCATATGAAAAAAAATATCATGGTCACTTAACAGGCCATATGAAAAAAATCTCACAGTCACTTAACAAATTGTGTGAACTTGGTTTCACACTTACTTAACAAAAATATCAATAACAACATTAGATAAAACATTAAACTGAGAAAAATCTTAAAAATCATACATGTTAATCACTAATAATATAATCAAGATCATGAATTAAACAAATAAAAGAGTTATAAAACCGAATTAAAATATTCAGTAATGATTAATCATTCCTAACTCATATATTATATAATTTAGTCTCTCTATATGCATAGGCTTTATAAATATATCAACAAGATAATGTTCAGTGCCAACAAACTCAAGAGTAATACCTCCATTTTGAAAATTTTCTCTCAGAAAGCGATGTATTATATCAATATATTTTTTCCTAGAGTGATATGAACAATTCTTATAAATATCAATATAACTTATATTGTCACAATTTATAGGTATATGTTGAAATTAATAACCACAGTCTATAAAATCATGTTTTATCCACAAAATTTGTGCACAAAAACTACCTAGTATCATGTACTCAGCTTCAATAATTGGTTATGAAACATAGTTATGTTCCTCACTACACTATGAAAATAGAGGCCTATCCAAAAGATGATATGTTATAGAGGTGTTTTTCCTATTTAATTTATAACCAACAAAATCAGCATCAGAATAACTAACTAGTTCAAATTCATGGCCTCTAGAGTAGAACAATCCAAAATTTATTTCATTTTTGAGGTATTTTATTTTTTGACAAAATTCAAGTGATATCCCTTAAATTTTTCTTAAAAAATGAACGTATATTCATACAATAAACATAATATTAGGTTGAATATCAGTTAAGTATGGTAAACTTCCAATCATACCTCTATAAGTAGTTTAGTCAACTGAATTTCCAATCTTATCTAGATTTAAATTACAACTTGTACTCATGGGAGTATAACTAAATTTGGTGGTATCCAAACTAAAATGTTTTAAAATATACTTTGTGTATTTTCATTTATTTAAAAAAAATCATCTTTGTTTTGAAAAATTTGAAAACCAAGAAATGATTTTAATTAACCCCTTAAATTCATTTTAAATTCATTTTTCATCATTTTAGAAAATTATACACACAAGGAATTTTTGGATAATACAAAAACGATATCATCAACATAAATTTGAACTACCCAAACGTCTTTATAAATTGTTTTTATGAATAATTTTGGATCAAATATACCTTTGAAAAAACCTTTATAAATCAAAAAGATATGAGCCTATCATACCATAATCTAGGAGCTTGTTTTAAACCATAAATATATTTATTTAATTTGAAAACATCTTGACATCCATTTAAATTAGTTTGAATCAAATTTTCTATATAGGAAAGTAAAATTCTAATAGCCTCAAGTATTGCTACTGGTGAAAAGGTTCCTTTGTTATCAATTCCTTTCACTTGAATATATCCTTATGCAACTAGTCTAGATTTATTTCTTATTATTGTGATGGAATCATAAAACTTGTTCCTAAACACCTATTTAGTTCCAATGGTCGATAAATCTTTAGGTCTTTCTAATAGTTACCAAACTTTGTTTCTTTCAAACTAATTCAACTCTTATTGTATATCCATTACCCAAAATTAATTATATATAGATTCATTGATGTTATAAGGTTCATGTTGTGACAATAAGGCTTTATGTTCAACATAGTTTCTAAGAGAAGATCTAGTCTAAGTACCTCTATTTAGATCTCCTATAACAACATCTAAAGGATGGTCTCTATGAGTTATAATGACTCTAGGGACAAAAGTACTTGGTACTTAATTATCTTATTCAGGGTCTAGTTTAAAAAATTACTCTGCGCTGGGTGATTTTTCTATAGTAGGTTTTAAAAAAAAATCAATAGTCTTGGTCTAGGTATTTATATTAAAGTTATAAAGATCAACCTTAAGGTTTTTTAAAGAAGTTTTAGGCTCATGTTGATCTGCTTCATCAAATTTTACATGTATAGATTATTCCAAATGTTTGGTTCTTTTATTGAACACCCTATATTATTTACTGGAGGTTGAATAACTAAGTAAGATTCCTTCATCAATTTGGATGCAAATTTATCTAAACTTTCTATTGTGTTTAGAATAAATACCTGGTATCCAAAAACTCTAAATTAATTAACCTTCGATTTTATTCCATTCCACAAATCATATGGATTCCAATTTAAAAGTGGCATAAAAAGAACCTTATTGATAATATATCAGAATATATTGATAGATTATGCCTAGAAATAAATATTTAGGTCATACTCATTGACCATGGTTTGAGAAATCTCTTGAAGGTTCATATTCTATCTTTTTACAACTTTCTGTCGGGGAGTCCTAAGAGATAAAAAGTAGCTATTGTAGACCTGTTTTGACATAAAGTTTAAAATTTTTTATTTTAAAAATCATGGCCATGTTAACTCATTAAGGTATTAATAGTAAGTCTACTAATATTTTCTACTTATTTTTCATATTTTGAAAAATAGGAACAAGGTTAACTTTTTTGAGCTAAAAAGAATACCAAAGTATATTTAGAATAGTCATCTACAAGAACATAGGCATAATTGTTACCATTTAATCTAGAAACTCTATAAGGTCCAAAAAATTCCATGTGAAAAAACTATAGGGGTTTATAAGTTTAAACTTTTTTCTTTATTTTGAAATAAATCTTATGTTTTTTTTCCTTTTTCAATAGGGGTTAGAGACATTATCTTTTGAAAATTCTAGTTTAGGAAGATCCTTAAATAAAACTTTACTAGTTATATTTCTAAGAGAGTGAAGGTTATAATGATATAATATCCTATTACATATCCAATATTATTTGTGAAATACATGTAATAAATAATTTTAGTAAGAAAATAAATAATCTAAATTAGCTGCATAAACATTATCATTACATAAATCAGTAAAGAGAAAAGAATGCTTAGAATCATAGATTTTAAAAGAAATGTTTTAAAACTTGACGTGGTATACATAATCACATAATCATGATATTATAATCATATTATACCTTAAACTATCAAAAAATAATACTTTAGAAATTAAAATATAATTAGAGTTACCGATTTGACCAAGTCCTATTATTTTTACTTTGGCATTGTCACCAAAAGTGACATGTACACCATCCAACTTTATAAATAACTTAAATCTTGAGTAGAATCCAGTAATTTTTCTAGATCATACAATATCTAGTTATCATAAATTTTTATTTTTACTCTTCACAAAATTTTCCTAAATAAATTTAAATAAGAAATGATTTTGGTACCCACGCCTTCTTGGGTCTAGTGAAGTTAGAAATAAGAGATTTTAGAATCCAAAGATTCTTAACAAATTTACCATAAGAATAATTAATAATTTTTGAAATAAAAAATTTATCGGGTTCATAATAATAAGAAATTTGTATAGAATTGAAAAATCTTGAGCTATGAATAAACTTATTTTCTAAAATTTTCCTTTGACCGGGGTGGTATCCGATCTCAGTTGTGTACTTGGATGTGGTATGCTTACCAGGAATCCTGGTCAAGGTTTCTCTTCCATTCATAAAACTTTAATGATCCATTTTAAGTTTATCATTTTAAATTTTAGGTTCATTTTTATATTTTAATAAGTGATAATTCTTTTATTTTTCAGTAGATAGAGAATTTTTGTTAGTGGTCCATAAAACATGTGACATTTTTAGATTTTTGTATTTATATTTTAATTCACTCACAATATATTATATAATAGCACAATATTCCTTCATTTATTTAGTATTAATATCTTATTCTAGTGGTAAATTATTAAATGAAGTATAATTAGTTAACTCATATTCACTTTACATAAATCACATGTTTCCCCTTTCATCCTTGTCTTCTCGGATTGAATCAGACTCACTAGAACTACCCTCAGAGGTGCTACATGTTTCTTTCATATATTTCTTTAGTATTTTTTCTTTGTCCTCATAATTTTTATTATACTTTAATTTTTGGAATTTATTTTTTATATTCACTTTCCTATTTTATTCATAAAAAATCACTTCTCCTGGTTGATTTTCCCTTTTCTAGTTTCCTCTCTTATCATAACTTCCTCCATAGTGTGATTTCTTGAGGAATTTATTCTTCTTATAGGACTTCTTAAATCTTCTAGCTAGATTATCCATCTCTTCATCATTTATAGAGGGTGTATCATACTCAATTGAACTATATTCTTTAATTTTATCCTTCATCTCTAACTTAGAAGTTTTGAAAGAAACTTATTTTATTTCTTATTCGTCATCTTTTTTGTTCACTTTCAAATATTCTTTGTACATCATCAATTTTCTAATCAGATCCTTCACTAGAATTTTTCTTATATCGCATGATTCTCAAATTGATATAGAAGTTCCTATCCTTTGATCTGGTAGTAATCATAGGAGTCTCATCTCTTAATCTTTACCTTTAAATTTATTCCAAGCACATACTTTCTATTGAAAATTTCTTTGAACCTGAGAAAAATTCTAGAAATTGATTCATCAGGTTACATTTTAAAAGTATTTTATTTAATAGTATAGGTATTTAGGACCATTTATTTAACATTTTATGTTCCTTCATGAGACACAAAAAGTGTACCTCAAATTTCATAAGTAGTCGAACATACATAAATTCTATTGAAATAATCTTCTCCTGATGCACAATATAAGGTATTCAAATATTTTTAATTAAAATCATAAGAGGCCTTGGGGGAATCACTCCAATCATCCTTATAAGCTTTATGTTTTTCAAAATTTTCTTCTATTATAGTCCAAATATCAAATATAATGTTCTCAATACGTATTTTCATTTTAATATTTCATTGAGCATATTTTTTACCATTAAATTTAGGAGGTATCTTAGTAATAGTACCCTAAAGTCTTTTATTATCCATAAAGGTATAAATTTAGAATAAATAGAAATTTTTATCTTTTTGGGTAAAAAATTGATCATAGTTAAAGGCTACATAAAAATAAATAAAAGTTCCTTTGATAACAAATATTGGTCAGAGTGGAAAAATCAAGGGGGGGGGTGAATTTATTTTCTAATTAAAATTTCTATTGAAAATAATTTAAAAACAAAATCCACCAGTTCATAAAAACAACCCAGTTCAATAAAAATTTAGAAATATATACTTTAATTTTTTTTAAATATTTCTAAAAATCTCGATCACATCTCAGTTAAAACAAATTGAAAATTAATTATCTTTTGAAATGAATCTAATCACTTTAAATAGAGTTTATAAAACACTAATAAAAACTAATTATCAAAGTATTGTTTTGAAAAATGAATTTTGAAAAATAAAACCAAATTTATTTTTTAAAAAAATGTAAAAAATAGATAATTACACAACAAAATTAAACAATAGATTCATTATCAAGTCAAAACATAGTCCTCTCCACTTATAAATCACCCACTTTCAAACAGTTTATTAAACAATAATCTTGATCTACAATACAGATCAGGTTTTTACAAACAAAAACTGCACATAGGTCCAGGCTACACACAACCTCTTCCAAAGTTATACATGAGATAAAAAGTGTAAAATAATAAAGGAAAGAGTATATAGTACTCTTCAACACATTTTAGGATCATGTGCTAATGAATATATAGAGTAATATAAAAAACTCAAAAAGTAAGCTAAAACATAGAGATCAATAGATGAGAAGTGGGAAAGTCTAAATCCACTCAATCCAGTCAGGATTTTTTGATCAATTGACTTTAAAATTTTCCTTGAAAAAGCTTCAACCAATTATTGCACTGAGAGGTTAGAAAAAATAGTTTTGTGGAAGTATATAGTGAAGTAGTGGATTGAAGTAAGTCCTCAGTATCCCTGAGTGGATCTTTTATTTAAAGAGTGTGCTTTCTCTAATTAGCTATTGGAGGATATTCATAAATTAATCCTCATACTCTGATAACCTTAAATAGTCCAACTCTTTAGTAAATGCTGTAAAATATTACTTTTAGAGATTTAATTATTCATTTACGGTTAAGTTAGACATGGTCACTTAGTATTAACTTAAAAATGATCACTTTTTCCTACAACCACTTGATTATAGTCACTTGACCTTGTATTCACTTTCTCTTATGGTCACTTACTTTGTAGACACTTTCCACATTCACTTTCCATGGCCACATTCCACAATCACTTTATATGTTCACTTCATTACTTCTTGTGGTCACTTATTTTCTTCATGTGGAAACTTATTTTATTCTTATGATAGGTTGAATCCTCCATGCAATCACTTAAACTTCCACGTGAGTTCGATTTAATAATTAGAGAAAATTATCTCATTTGATCCATGGTTACTTGATTTTTCATGTGGTCACTTGGATTTCAACATGTATCCACTTCTACACTTTAATGACAGTTGAAATTATTCATAAAGTAGCTTGATACAGTCACTTCAAAACTTATTCATTTTCATAGTTTTAGTTAGAAAATCATAGTACAATTATAAAACATCAAATTCATTAATAGCATAATAAACGTGATTTGTGGTCATTAAAATAAGGAGTTTCTAGACTAATACAACAAGTATATAGTAATACATCATAGTCCCTAAAGTGATAAGGATAAGTTATTTCTATGGTAACCTCCTATGAACACTTACCATATAATATAATATTCTTGTCTCATGATATCTTATAAATTAGGATGTATACTTTATGTAATTATCCTTTTATAATTTAAATTTTTTTATTGAATATATTGGATGAAATTTCCTTTCTCCACGATGACTATGGATTTATTCATGGTATTAACATCCTAGTCAAGTGATCTGAGAAATTTTCTTCCTTTCAGAAGTGAAAAATATTTTCTAGATCATTCAATCAATGTCATGATCCCAATGATGCACCCAACCATGCTATATTGCCACAACATAAATGTCATGGTTTACATCCTACATCAAATTACATGATCAAATGATGCACATTTATAATGATATAAAGTTAAGAGACCAATTCACATTCTCATATATAGAAATATATAATGACACCCAAAATAAGTGGTGTTCCTATCAGCATGAAAATCCTTATGATTTACTCTACTTGAGATCCCCAAGTGGAAACTTCCTGAGTAGAAGTATCAATTGTTATGAGACTCCATAACCTTATAGTCATATATCACCCATGTCTCATTGGTATAATTTATCTAGAATATAAGATGTATGTCACACCCCAACTTTGATTTTTCATATTATTTTATTTATTTGTCAATTTCTATCCTTGTTCTTGAGTATCAGGCTAAATTATTTTGAATTTTTAAGGTTTTTATAATTTTAGTACAAGGAACATGGTTGTCACAATTTTTTGTTGTATAAAACAATTCATCTATATTTTTAGGTGATATTGTTTTTATATATATGTATCTTTTATAGATTATCTATTTATTCACCTATTATTCCTCCTTTGATTCTATTTTTTACTATCTATTTATGTTCTTCTGCATGGAACTTTGATGTATAGAGTGGTCATGCTGAACTTTCGAGGGGAAGTTTCATGCTTATTTATGATCATTGGGAGAAATTGTTCCTATTGGGTACATTATGATGACCTTGGGGCATGTTTCTAACTCATGGGGATTAGGAATTCCCCTTGGAACTTTCCACAAACCTGTTTGGTTTCCCAAATTAGGGGTGTACTGAACCATTTCATGAAAAAATGGTATAATAGTGACCTATATTATTTTGGTTATCTGGTTTATTGGATATAGAACTATTAGAACTTGAGAAGTGAGTGTGGGAAGAGTCTTGCTAGCACTTACTCATCCCAATCCTCGAGTTACTATGGGATATTGAGTTGTAAGTATTGATTTTTGAGCTTTCTTTACTCATTATTAGTTTATATTGATTTAGATTGGTGGTTTTTGAGATTACATTTGAGTTTTTTGGGAACTATATAGGTTTTACATGTTTCTAAGGTTAAAATGGGGGAAGGAAATGAGGCTCACTATTATCCAAAATGGTTTAAAAAACAATGTATAAACCATTTGAATGGTTTTTGTTTTCCTTTGGTTATTACCCAGTTAGCATACAATCAACCAAACTGTGTGGCTAAACCATGCACAACCACTACCCCTTGAAGTTTTTTTAGATTCCATTTGATTTTGAACTGCTTTGGGTTATGTGTAGACATTATTTATGATAAGTTAAAGGAAATTTTAATGATGAATTTATATTATATTATATTATTTTGATGATATTTTGAAAATTAAATTTGATTCTCAAAGGTGAAAGGTATTTTTTTTGAAAATTTGAGAACCATTATAATAAGGGGTGACCTTAGATAAATAATGATTTTATTTTGAAAGAGAAAATTTGGTTATGAAACTAATGAAGTGAATTTTAATGTTCTTTCATGGTCATTTGATGGGAATTAGTGTGTGTTTTAGGTATAGACATAGTTTTAATGTTAAATAATATGTTTTGGAATTGTTCAAGGGGATTACTAAAATGTTTTGAAATAAATATATTGTTTTGGAATTTTATTTTGGATCTCAATAAAGAAATTTTGAAATAAAAAATTGATTTGAAAGTTAGGTTTTGAAGTTAATAATGAGTTCCTTAATATAAAATTGAAAAAATATAATGTTTTTAGGACTTATAAGTGTTTTAATAAATAATTTTTATAATTTTAAAGTGATTTTCAAAATAGAAATTATGATTTGAAATTAGATTATATGGTTTGATTTTTTTAATTTTTTTGGGTGCTTGTGATTCATTCCTTTGAGTTATTGATTTGAGTTGGGCTTAAATTCAATTGAAAGTGATTATAGTTTTATAGATTTTTATGTGTCTTGTGTTTCTTTTGTTATTTGAACTATGCCTTCTAGAATGGTACTAAGGGGTTATAGAGAGTTGGTACCTTAGAGGTTACTTTATAATTTTTCTCATAGGATTCAATTATATCCTTTTGAGTCATTGGATTTATCCATAATCTTAGTGGAGTGGATGACCAAATCTCCCTTGTTTTTTCATCCCAAGTAATTGAGTGTTTGTATTTTTAAGGTGAACCTTTATTTCCTTTCAGGCATCCTAATCCATCTTATTTTGGATTTCAACAACTATTACCTCAATAGTTGATTGAGTCCACTTCGGTGGTTCAATGAATTGATACAGAGTAACCTCAATTTGGGTTGTGACATGAGGAATATTGGTTGATATTATATTATCTCATTCTTTCATTTTTTATTATTCCCTCTCTTAATATTATACTTTATATTTTGGGATATTCTCTATCATTTTATTATTTAAAGAATAAAATCTTGGTTCTATAAAATAATAGAAATTCTATTGATTGGAAATTTAATTTATGGAATTTAATTTTGAATTCAGGTTATTCTTCATTGTGGTTATTTTAGAATGATCTTGTACTTCAGTTTTGTCATAGTGTCATTAACTTTATATGGGGTGGATAGTAGATGATGGGACTAGTTTCTCTATCCACTCCTTTGAAATCCTATGTTTATGTTCTGGAAATGTTGTGATTTAGGTGTGTTATTCTCTTTTGAGCATGTTTCTCTTTATGTTTTAAACCTATATCATATTACTTAACCCTAATTTGGGAAGGATATCTAATTTTTGTTGTGATAATACCTTATTATAGAAATTTTGAGCTATCACTAATGACATTTGAGGTTTTCATGTCTTGTAGACAATCTCTTACTTTGGGAAATGCAATGACCTGATTAGTATGGTTTATACTGAATTCTCATTCCATGTTAAGTTATTCATTCTTCATGGTAATTTTAATATTGATTAATTATTCTTAAAGTGTTCATTTTTAGAGGAATTATAAGTTTGGTGGGGATACCACCATAGTCATTACTTTCAGTAACACCCTAGAAAGTTAAAGGTTTAAAATACTAAATGTTACTACCCATGTAAAGCACATGAGCCTCAACCCAGTTGGTGTGGAATCCTTATGTGCATCCAAGAGACCTGAGATCAAATCCAAGTGGAGGCTAATTTCTGGGTTACTATAGAAGTGTTGTAGCAGGTGCTGTAGTAGGTGCTGTAGCAGGTGCTGTAATAGGAACTGTGAAGAACTGTAGCAGGTATTGTAGTGAGAACTGTTTAGCACTGTAGCAGCCGGGAATATTCCCCTGTTTGGGCTTTCGGCTCACCAATTTGGTCCCCGATTCCTTTAAGGCATTCGGGCCACTAAGGCCTTCAGGTCAGTAAGGCCTTTGGGCCACCTCAAGGCCTTCATGCCACCTTTAGTGCAGATGCAAATTAGACAACCTACAAGGAACAATCTTTAGAAGGAGGAGAAACAAGGAGATTTCACCATAGCAAAGCTAAACAGATTTCAAGAATGAGAGGGTATGACACCTGCCATCGGGACAAGCCTGTGCATGGACAGGAAAGCCTAGCCGATCAGCCATGTGAAGGTGGAGAGCTAATTTCACGATGAAGATGCTAGGGAGGAGCAGTTCCAAGTAGTTAGTCTGGGTTGCATGTAATGTTTGAATCCTATGAGCAATGAATTCCTCTATGGCCTATGAGACATGTAATACTTTCTCCTACGGGCCTTGTAAGGGTTCCACCTCAACCCTTGAAAGGTGGATTATCAAAATCAATAAAAAATGAAGGCCTTCGGGCCATTGGATGTTACTACCCATGTAAATAAGCTGCACCTTTCTTTTAAAGAGCCTACCTGATTAGAACTCCATAGTTAAGTTAGGCATGGCCTAGATAAGTGTTAGGATGGGTTTTCTCAAGGTTTATTTGAGTGAGGAAAAAACAAAATAAAAGAATATGTGTTAGCCTATGAGGACATTCCTTAGTTTGATGATCCATTTGAGCATGTGGGCGGGACCTAGGGAATGGAAAACATGTGTTTGTGGGGAAAATAGTGGAACCTGGAAGGCCAGGACCTAGAGACCATGTTAAGGTGGTGTTCCCATGTTATCAGTAGGGCTAGTTTTTATAGTGGTATCAGAGCAGTACCCATCCAGAAGTGTAGTGACACTAGTTGAGTTGAAATTTAGGGTCTATAATGGATATATTGTGCCCTAAATGGGGGGGGGGGGTGGATACTGAACGTTCCGGGCGTAGCGGAAGCGTGGTTGGAATGGGACCCAACTTTGATTTTTACCATGATCAATGATAATTCCGGGATCAATACAACGATAAACGCCAGTCTCCATATAATATAATAAAAGATTTAGATAAATAAGAAAGAGACCCGAAACCTTTAGAGAGGATCTTGCACATCATGTTTATAGTTAATTTAATTAATTTCATAAAGAAAAATAATACCTGGATCTTTGGTATTTTTATTTTTTGATGATGTTTATCATCTGGAATGAACATTCTGGATTATCTCATTGCTCTTGTATGGATCCAAACTAGAATCCCTCTAGCAGTGATCCACATGTGCTCCGATGGCCTCCGATCGACACCACTCATTCTCCAGGTGCTAGCGCGGCGAAGCGAGTGTCTTGTGTCGGTCATTCTTGATCGCTTGTTATTTGGTATTAAATAACATCTCTCATTCTTGTGAGGGGAGAGAAGAAGATTCGAGAGAGAAATTGTTTGGCTCAACAATTCTCAATTCACCAGGCGTGTAGTGTGGTCAATGGCACAATAGGGGTACTTTCCTATTTATATACATGGAATTTCAGTTACAATATTTAATTGCATAGAAACAATTAAATTTATTCATGAACTTAGAGAAAACCTATGCATTTAATACTAATACCACATCATTATTTATGGTGTGCCAACTTGCGCAAAACCGAATAAATAAAATTTCATGTCACAAAATAATAGCAGTGTTATTTTAATTTGTGCCAACTAGTTAAATAATTATTTACCCTCTTGAAAATAATTATTTTAATACCGGACCGACCTTGGTCTGATCAAAATCCACTTCCATTTATTGAACTCCTGAATAAATAAATAAATAAATAATTTATTCTCTTAAATAAATATTTTATTTACAAACTAGTAAATAAATATTTATTAAATGTTCAATAAAATAAATAAATATTTTTTTTAATTTATGCGATCATTTTAACTTGAATAAAATCATTCCACGTTCTTGAGAATAATATTTATTTCATTAATTAAATTCAAATAGAATTTAACCGAGATCACCAAAATCACTTAGGGTGTGAACCTCTAGGATTCTTTCTCATTGGCATTAGGCGGGCTTGCCTAAATTCCAAGAGTACTGTCTAGCAACGGGTTAAGGCACCCAAGAGAAAAAATGTAAAGTCACAACAATGACATCCTCATATGAATGCTCACTGTGTAATATAATCCCTTTTTCAAAATATCTCATCAAGCAGGTTTCATGATTGTGCCATCAACTTTTATGCTTGATACGTCATTATTTGACTACCCGAAATAAACTTGTCATTACACCATGGCCATGGAATTTCGCGCAATGGTTCTATTTCAATCAAAGGGCCGAGATATCAACTTCCATAAATGGAAGGGACAAATCCTTCCTCGACTTATCCATTAATAACATGTCACTTGTGATGCACCCAACGTACCCTACTTCCCACCAACTGTATGCATGACAGTTTTCATCAGTAAATCAAAGTGTGCGAGTATTGACACGTATTAATGATAATCTTAAAGTCTAAGGATCATTACACATGCTCACAGATATAAATATCCGATGAAACCAAAACATGTGGAATTCCTACTAGCGGGTCTATTCTCATAATCTCATATCTTGGAGATTACCAAGTGAGAACTTCATGAGAGGAAGTCTCATCTACTTACGAGTACTCGCACCTGAAGGTATGCATGCTATGTGTCCCATCATAGCATGTCATCCAATCACAAAACTATATTTAAGAATATTGTTATAGCATTTGAAGGTTATCATCATAACAGAGAACTTCCATGACCTTATCAATGTAACAAATACTCTAAGACATTATTACATCATAGTCATGCAGAACAATGAACAATATGTAATAATACATTAAATATCCATGTAATCAAAGTAAAACTAGTTGGTTCTAGGACACCAAATCTTACATATGTAACACTTTATAAAGATTAAAGGTTAAAATAAAAAATGTTACTACCCATTTCAACAAGGAGCACCTTTATTTTTGGGTGCCTAACTAATTAAAACTCCATAGTTATGCAAGGCTTGATATTGAGTAGTGTCAGGATGGGTGACCTCCTGAGAAGTTTCTTAGGATTTGTGTGAGTGAGGGAAAAACATTATAAAAGAACATGTGTTGGCCTGTGGGGATAGTCATTTGTTTGATGATCTGTTCAGGCATGAGGGTAGGACTCAGGGAGGGTAAAACATGTGTTTTTGAGGTAACTGGTGGCACCTAGAGGGCTAGGACTTGATGACCATATTAAATCAAGGTTCCTATATTTTCACCGGGGAATAGTTGTTACAATTTCATTATTGGGTATCCCTTATTTCTCTGTAAGGTGTGGAATTAAATTTCCCTAACCCATAACTTCCTTAAAATAGTTTCTAGTATTATTGACCCTTGGTATTTCTAGAAATCTAATTCAGGGTTTTTCTATTAGCCTTTCCTTTTGAGATGAAGTTAGTAACTTGTAACAAGATCAATGTTTCTGATGATAGTAAAATTTATGATCTATGGTCATAATTTTTGAGGTCATTTAGGATAATATTTTATTAGTTTCTTATGTCATATATGATTTCATTATGAATCTTATTTTGGTTAGCGTCATGGTGTTCCTTGGTTTTCCTTAAAATCAATTTATCCTTAATAAGGTTGAACTTTCTTCATTCCTTGATCAACTAGTCTAAATAGGAATTACTAGGGGTATAAAGTATTATGGTAGGGATAATAGTGACAATTTGACCCTATTTTTTATATTATTTTATTTATTTATAAATCCTATCCTTATTCTTGAGTCTTGGGCCAAATTTATTTGAATTTTAAAGGTTTTTGGAGTTTCATTATAGGGTGCATGGTTGGAACATGGTTAGTACTAACCATGTATCCAAACCAAGACAAATCTACAGTACATGTCAGTGGATTTCACATATTTGGTTTATGATATGTTAAATATTATCGCCAAAATATGGGGTTCTGAGGTGAGTCTAGTAGGAGGCACATAGTTGGCACATGATTTAGTGAATCATGTGGCCAAACAATATAGCCTACCCATAATTTTAAAAGATTTAAATTAAATATCTAACCTCATATAAATCCAACCCCTAAGATATCCAATCTCCTCTCATTCAAACCCCATGACCTGTGGCTCCCATCCCCTTCATTTCTTCTTCCTCTTATAGTGATTTCATTGAATTTATTCAAGTTACAATGTAGATTTTACAAGTTAATCCCCTATAGACCTCTCCTCTTCTTTTGACTTTTATTTTATCTTTTTATTTCCTTGGAGAGGTAATAGAAACCTAGGAAAAACCTTGATTTAATTCTCATGGGGGTTTCTTGGTTTTAGGGTTTGGTTTGATTCTATGAAGGCTGTTCTTGATTCTTTGGAGTGAATTGACACCTCACTTGGTTGGGGAGACGATTCAAGGTAGGTTTTCCCCATGTATTGATTTTTAATTCTAAATACATAAATTTATTTCTTTACTAATTTTATTTTTAGGTATATGATGGTAGTATTAAATGAAATTATGGATTTTATAATAAGAAAACTATTTTTTAGTTGAACTTCATGGAATTAAAAGGTTTCTCCTTTGTTTTTAAATTTGGAAATCTATTTTACTCAACCATTCAGACCAAAAGTTTGAAAAAAATTCCCAAATGGAATTTATGAATGAATTATAAAGTTTCAAGAGGTGTTTTGGTATTCAAAAGGATTTCTAAATGACTACTTGAATTTTAAATTGTCTGCTTGGTTCCATAAAAAAGGGTGTTCTAAAATACTAAAATGTTTTAAATATTCTTTAATGATATGTGAATGGTTTTAGAAGTTATTTTTATAACTTATAATATTTAAAGAAAGATTATGAGGCCTATTTGGAACCATTAAAGAAGGTTTTATTGGTGAAAACATTCCATTAAAACATGCCTCTTGTTTGTTTTGTTTTAAAATAGATGAAAGTGACCCTAGTATATGAAACACTTAATATTAATTATGTTTTTGGAAGTAAGGGAAAATTTATATAAAGGGTGATCAATGGAGAGGTTTTCTTATGATTACTATTTTTCTATACATATAAATGAATTTATATTCATATTGTTCTAATCTACCATTTATTGGATCACCTATATTTTTATACATCATGGGAAACTGAGAGTAGCTAATGGAATTTCTGAGAGCACATATTGCACTAGATTAGGATTACGCTCTGGATAATGTCCCTTAATATGGATTTCACCTTAACTTTGAAGTCTCTCCTCAATTAAGTTGGGAAGGGTAAGAATAAGTTTTAGGGTTATTGGGTTCCATCAGATTCACTAATTTGATGGATCTTATTTTATTATGTCCTAGATTTTCTACTAAGCTCATTGGTTACCATGAAAATTGTTTTTTAGATTATGACATGATAACTATACTATGTTTCCTTTATACTAATACTAATTTTATTCATATATTTTTATCTTCTTTTAATTTTAATTTTATTCCAAAATAAACCCAAGGGTATTCTTTTATTAAAATGGAATGTTTTAAATTATTTGACCTTATTTCACCATTTTTTCTCTACTTGAGGGTTTTAAAAGGAATGTTTTTAATAACTATTCCATTAATAAAGTTTAATCTCCTTAAATCTTCTCTAAAGTATTTAAAGGTTTTTTAAAATATGAAACCTCCATGTTATTGGTTCTGATAAAAGTAAAAAAATATATTATAATTGTATTTAACACTAGATTGACATGGATCTATTATTAATGGTGGTGTATGGAATGTGGTTTTGGAATACCTATTATGAACTTGCGATCATAGCCAATATATTTTAGGTTCATGTTTATTCTCAAAATTCTCCTAGAAAATACGAGTTATTGGGATTGAAGGGTGACCTATTGAATCACTTATAGATCTAGTTGGGTGATTGGTTTTATTTTTGTTTTCTATTGTAGTTGTATCAGATAAGTTGACCATCTTTGTAAGAGATATTTTTTTCAGATCTATATATCTTTTCTAACTTAGTTTTTTTATTTACCCATTATGTATCTTTTGATTGTGTTAGTTTCTATCTATTTATATTGTTGTTTATGGAACTATGATGTATGGAGTGGCTAGAACGAACTTCCAAGGGAAAGTTTCATGCTGATTTATTATTATTGGGTTAAATAATTCTTGATGAGTACATTATGATTCCCTTGTTTCTTGTTTCCTGACCATGGGGATCAAGAATACCCCTTGGGCCTTTCCATAAATTGGTTTGGATGAATAGATCATGGGTGGCCCAGACTGGTTTGTGAAAACATATGTTAAAGATTACTATCATAGTATCTTGAGGCTATCATTATAACTATGAACATTTATAACCTTTTTATATGACACATAATCCAAGTAAATTACCATATAAATAGTTTACACAGAAGTAATAAAATTATTATGGAATATAATATCATACATAACTCTTTATATACATGATATGGAAATCAAAAAATTATTCTCAAGTTAGTTCTAGGGAACTCACTTTTAAAAATCTCCCACTTTCACTAGAGCCAACTTTTTAACCCTAACCTTTTTAGATATAACATGATAAGATCATGATTATACTAAGTCATATATTTAATCATTAGGCGTACCATATTTTCTTTATGGATACTTAACTATATGTGACTTCACCTCCTTGAGTAAAAAATACCTCATGAGTTGATATCCTCGATATACCCATTTTTTCCTCTATAATAAAATTGAAATCTTGGATAGTACCAATATCATAATCTTATCATAATTAATATTATGATTATGATTTACATTCTAGTTAAAATTTTTGGAAATAGAAAAAATAATTATATATTTTATATTTCTTCTTTAGTTGCATCAAAATCTAAAGCATACTCAATGTTTTTATATATGAATACCACTGGATTTAATGAGTTACTCTTTATCATTCCCTTAGACTAACTATGATATTAGATCAACTGATCCAAATAAAGACAAGTTTTATATACCCTTGATAACTAGTGTTTGTTTCTCTCCAAGTACCTGGTAAATATCCCTTATACTTTCTTAAGTACTATTTGATAGTTTTGACCGATACTTGTCAAGTTCTACTAGATTTTTTTGATATTTTCCTACCATAATATATGAATTGGAAATATTAAATCTAGTAAATAAAATTTAATATATTATAGATCCATTTATAAACCAAATTATGTTTCATTCAAAACATTAATCTACTCATCTGTCTTTTTAATGACTTCCTATAAATATTATGCCATGCGACTTTGGAAATAATTCTCTCTCAAATTATTCCTTTTGTATGTTTATATAACTTGTTAGTATATTTACATTTAATTGGTCTAAGAAACTGCTAGATCTACCCTATCATATCTTTTTCCCTATATCTTAGGTCACTAATTTATGTCATTCTATGAAGAGTTTCTTTCAACCTAGTCTTAACTAACTGTAATACTAATAACTATTTTCCATATGTTGTCAAAAAAAATTTCTTGGATAACTATAGATCTCCCACTAAACTCTTATAGACATATAAAAATAATAATTATTCCATTATTCAACACATACCTTGATATATAAATGGATCCTTGTAGCATTAATTTAATAATCATGCTAGTTACTATTACAATTTGAATTCAAATAGATTTCAATATCTCTATTGGTGAAAAGGATTTGATATAGTTTGTAGTGACCTTTTTTTTTCCTTATAATCCATTAGAATAGATTAATGAATATTTTTAGAGACATATGCTGAGATGATGTGAGATTCTAAGGCCTAGTGAGCCCAAAATCGATATTATAAAAATATTAAAAATATTAATATCACACAAAAGTTTTCCTGAAATAGTTGAATAAATCCCAAATAGAGTATAAGATTAGAAATCTGAGACCGCAGTTGAGTCCAAAACATATGGTTTAACCTAGGTGTGAACTAAGGTTGGTTAGTTCCAGATGTCCGGTTGAGGCAGTCATTGGCGGTGCATTTAATTTAAAATAAATAATTAAATTTATTTACTATATTTAAATGTCCATAACCTAATTTCCCATTTAAGTAGACTATTATAGAAATTTTATAGGGTTATTCACATAAACCTGTGATATTGTAGAAGCGCCTATGACATTCTTCATTGGTGGATCGAGATCAGAGGACGATGGTTGATCCAAACAAGCTGGACCGAGAGGCAGTGAATGCAGTAGGACTTTTCCTTCACCAGTGAAGGTGTTATTCACCAACGATCAATCCCAAATAGAGGTAGAAATCATCAATTATGGATTTTCACGCTTTTTATTAAAATATTGACCATCAATTTATTATTTTATTTTGATTTTTCAATCACACGTTCTTTGCATGAGCCCTGTAGATGAGTTAAATTATTTAATTCATTTTATTCTCAATTATTCCATGTTCTCACCATAGTTTCCCTAATCTATGATTTTTGGTCAATAATTATTATCAAATGAATTTACACCATTATTATTATGATTTTTCCCCACTTGTTCCTCACATTCTTAACCATTAGCCCACGAGGTTGTGGTTCGAAATTTCCAGGGTGGGTTCAAGCATGATTGAACCCATAGATTCATGGAATTTTGGTGAACGATGAATGAATCAATGCTTTTTGGATGGACCAAGATGGACTATGGGTGATACTTTGTGGATCCAGGATCCACGAATGGTGATGGGTGAGGGGATGTGCGTGGGACTTTGATAGGATATCCAGATTCCATTTTCCAACCATTGGAGGTTGGGAAACGATGGCCGAATTGTTTCCCCTACAGTTTTAGGTGGTCATCAGGTGATATTCGTCATTGTAAGGTCGTATTTGGAAAACTCCTGATGAATTGTAGGATTCTACAAAAATATAGACTACATTACATGTATCCTAGAATAACACACAACGTTTATCCCCTAGATACAATGCTAGGGTTTTGGGTAAGGTTAAGGATCACACACTGTGTGGACGGACCCACATTCCATGTGGCCAGACCCACATGCCATGTGGCCGAACCCACACACTGTGTGACCCTCTACAGGTGTCCAAACTATCTACTAGCTAGAACACACCTAGTACCACATGAATTTAGACACATTATGTAATCTGGGAGTGCAGAAGCATAAGATAGTACTCAGGCGTGGCCAATTTCATGACTTGGTACATGACCAGGTACACAAGAATGGGCAGAAGTACACAGACACAACATGGAGCACACAGGTAGGCCCTGAGTAGCCAAGACACACCGTGTACCACCTATACATTCCATGTATGATGGAATGTATTTAAAACCATGTCCATAGTGAAGGTTTCGGTCATAGTAGAATCACAAGATGGGTGGTGCCCAACTTTTCTTTTTTCCAAAATCGATGATCAAACCAAGATCTATGAGATGATGAATACTGTGATCAATATAATTGTATCAAATAAATAGACAAGGGATAAAACTCAATAACCAAGAGAGAGGAGATCAACACATATTTTTTATAATCAATTTAATCAGATAAAGATTTACGTCTAAGGAATTTCTTCTTTGTTGATGAATCTGGTGACAGATCTACAGTGCACCGTCATCACGTTATAGAAACAAAGTGTATATTTACTTTAGAGGTGACCCACACATGTTCCAAAAATCGTTTGACATTGCTGTAGGAGTCTCTAGGTGCTAGCATGGAAGATCCTTATGCTTACATCGTCTACCTTTAATCGCCTCAAGAATCACTTCCAAATAATTCTCCTTGATCTGGTGGAAGAGGATTACTCTCTGTTCATGGGAATGTTCTTAGAGAAGGGAACTATCTAGGCTTGATAGGATTCTCTAAGATTCATTGTGCACAATTGAATTAGCTCTTGATAGAAATAACATAATTGGGTATTTATATTGTTAGGGTTAAAATAAAATAATTTCACAAGTTCCCTTAATTATTTTTTTAATCCTAGAAAAAACCCATGTCAAATAATAATAATAATAATAATATTTCTTAACATGTGCTTAACTTTAAAATTTAAAATAATTATTATTTAATTAAATAATATTTAATATTTATTATTTCCCATCAGACCATTAAACTTGGTCCGCCATTCCTCCAAAATATTTATCGGTCCTTGAATAATGTCTATTTATTTATTAAATAAATATAAATTCCTTATTTTCCAATAAATAAATAAATATTATATTCACTAAATAGAAAATTAATATTTATTAAATATTCTGATCACAATATATTCTCTCAAATAACTAGTTACAAAATAAATGTGATCAAGCATACACGAATAATTATTAAACCATGTGTGAGAATAATATTTATTCAACCTTTTAAATAATAAATAACAATATATTATTTAACTAAGATTTTGGATATACTTAGTGTGTGACCCTCTAGGACTCTTTCTCAGTGGCATTAGGTGAACCAGCCTAAAGTCCAAGGTTAATGTCTAGTAAAATTCCAAGACACCCATAGAGAAAGAAGTTAATGTTGCAATGACATGTTACCTCATACATATGCTTACAATTTTGTATAATCCCTTTATCACAATATCTCAAATTGAGCATGTTGCATTCCAGTGCCATCAACCTATATGCTCAATCATCTCTTTATTTGACTTTTCAGAAATAGAACTTGCCTATAGAACACCATGGACTTGGATTTATTTAGGCTATATCATTTCCATAAAAAGGACTGAGATATTAACTTCCATTAAAAAACAGAAGGGGTAAATCCTTTATTGCATTATTCATTAATGCAATATTACCTGTGATGCACCCAATGTATCCTAACTCACTGTGAACATCTGTCATCATGGTTTTTTCAATACATCAAAGTACACAACTCATAATATTCATTAATAATAATCTTAAATTATAAGGACCAATACATATGTCCGCTGATAGGAACATCCAACGACACATATAAATGTGTATTTTCTATTGGCATGTCCCGTTATCATAATATCCTACTAGATATTACCAAGGGAATACACCATGAGAAGGTGCCTCAAAGTCCTATGAGTATACACCCCTGACAGTCTGTATCATTTGTGTCCCTCAAATGATATCATCCAGCTATAGAACATTTATTCAATAATAGTGTCGTAGCACTTCCGGGTTCTCATCATAGTGGAGAACTGTTATAACCTTTCAGTGAGATAGATACTCTTAGGACATTATCACATACTATGTCATACAGAAGAAAAATAATGATGTGATAATTAGTTTATTAATATTAAAAACAATGAATACATGTTTATCATAAAGTAAAAAAAGTTGGTTCTAGGGCACCAACTCCAACAAACTTCCACTTACACAAGAGCCAACTACTAAAAACCTTTAGTCTGTGAGCTCTCACATGATACTCATGATTTTATTGATATAGGCCTTTAGTCAAGGGGTTCACCATGTTCTCTTTAGTTGGTACTCTACTTACTACAACTTCACCCCTTTGATAAAAATACCTCAAGAGGTAATACTTCTGGAGTATATGCTTTGTTTGTTGGTGTGACCTGGGATATTTTTCAAGAGCTAATGATTTAATATTATCACAATAAAATGTTATAGGGTATTTACTTCTAGGTACCACATCAAGATCATAGATAAATTTCTGAATCCAAATGGCTTCCTTGGCTGCATCAGAAGACTCTATATACTTGGACTCCATTGTAGAATCAGCAAAAACTAACTGTTTTGAACTCTTCTAACTCACAGATCCTATATTGAGATAGAAAACATATCCTGACTGTGACTTCATATCATTCTGATCTATCTAAAAAATATCATTATTATAACCCCTAATGACCATCTCCTCGTCTTTTCTATACATGAGGAACATATCCATATTTCTTCTCAGATACTTAAGGATATCTTTAATAGTAGTCCAATGATATTCTCTTGGGTCTACTTGATATCTTCCTACAATGATCAATGCATAGGAAACATCAAGTATAGTACATAACAATGGCATACATTATTGATCCTATCACTGAAGCATATGGGATCTTACTCATTATCTCTTTATCCTGTTGTGTCTGAGGACACATTTTCTTAGAAAGATGTAAACCATGTGACACTAGAACCAATCCCCTCCTGGATAGTTCCATAGTAAATATATTCATTATCTGGTCAATATATATACTTTGAATTAGTCCAAATATCCTCTTGGATATATCACGAATGATATCGATCCCTATAATATAGGCTGCTTCACCTAAGTCCTTTATGGAGAAGCACTTGTTTAACCAGTCCTTAACTGACTGTAAGATTTGTATGTCACTTCCAATAAGTAATATTTCATCAACATATACTACTAGGGTAATGAAATCATTTCCACTAAACCTCTTTTAAACACACGACTCACATTCATTCTTAATGAAACCTATTTTTTTTTATAGATTCGTCAAATTGAATGTTCCATGACCTAGATTCTTACTTCAATCCATTAATGGATCTCTATAACTTGAAAATATTTTTGGCATCACCTGGAGTCATAAAACCTTCTAGTTTTTTCATATAGATATCTTTCTAAAGGTTCCCATTAATAAATGTAGTTTTTAAATCCATCTTCCAAATCTCATAGCCATAGTTAAATGCTATATAACTTAGAATTCTGATGGATTTAAACATGGAAACTGGTGAAAAGGTTTCATCATAGTCAATTACTTAATTCTATTTAAACCCTTTATACACTAGCCTTTCTTTATAATTACTTAATTTACCTTTCATGTCTAGTTTCTTCTTGAATACCCATTTTCATCCAATAGGATTTACATTAACTGGCACATCGACCAGAACAAAAACTTGGCTATGATCCATGGAATCCATTTCAAAATTCATGAATTCTTTCCATCTTATAGATTCTGAGCTCTCAATTGCCTCCTTGTATGATAGAGGTTCATTATAGTCAACCAATAATGAGTCACAATCCTTGGTGACTAGAAAACCATATATCTCTGATTCTCTTACCTCTCTTGAGCTCCTATGCAGTACTTGTGTTTCAGGAACTACTTCTTCCCTAGGGACCTAAGGAATCTGCTCCTATACCGACTCTTGTGTATCTTGAGAATACAATTCATTGAATTCAATCTTTCTAACACTGTATTTTTTGAGGATTTAATCCCTCTCACGAAATGTGGCTTGTTTAGTGACAATCAATTTCTTATCTGAGGGGTTGTATAGGTAGTGTCCCTTTATTTCCTTGGGATACCATATAAAGATACACTTCATTTCCCAAGGTGCTAGTTTGTTTCCTGAGAATCCCTTAACAAATGCCTTGCAACCCCAGAAACATTTATATGATAAAATTGTTTTCTTTCCACTCCATAAATCAAAGGTAATTCCATTTTTTGATTTGGTACTCAGTTTAATGTATATGCCTCAGTTTTTAATACATATCCCTAAAAGGATAATGGAAGATCTGCATGACTCATCATCAAACTTACTATGTACAACTAGGTACAGTTCCTACTTTCACTAACACCATTCCACTGTGGTGTATAAGTTGGAGTGAGTTGATATAGAATCCCAAACTCAAATAGAAAGTCAATGAAATATTGGTTTAGATATTCACCACATTGATCAGATCAAAGCTTCTTTATCTTCTTACCAAGACGATTCTCTACTTCATTCTTGAATTATTTGAATTTATCAAAGGACTCAAAGTTATACCTCATCAAGTAAATATAGACATATCTACTCAACTCATTAGTAAAAGTTATCAAGTAAGAATATCCACCTCTAGATTCTACTAGAAATGGTGCACACACATCAGGGTGTACCAATCCTAGAAGCTTTGTGGCCCTTTCACCCTATCAACCAAATGGTGGTTTGGTCATTTTACTTTATAAACAAGCATGACGACTATCAAGAGGTTTTAAATTATAAGTGTCTAAATAACCATATTGATAGAGATTTTTCAAACACTTATTGTTTACATGAACAAGACGGTGATTCCATAGTTTAATGTTATGTGAGTATGTGAACTTGATTCGTTATCAATTGACAACACTTGGTTTTCATAATTTAATACATAAAGGCTGTTATTTAAATGTTCCATACCATAATATATGTTTTCCTTATAAAATAAAAAAATTTTATTTCCAAATTTGAAAATAAACCCATCTATATCTAGTAATGAGATAGAAATTATGTTCTGGGTAACCATAGGTAATAATAAAAATATTTTAAAACCAAAAATCATTTCTGTTGGAAATGAAATGTGGTAGTCACCAATGGCTAGGAAATCCATCCTAACTCCATTGGAAGATCTCAATTCCACATCTCCTCTTGAAATATTTGAAAAACTACTTGGTTCCTACATTTAGATACATATGTGAGCATCACAATCTGTTTCTAATACCCAATGTGTAGAAATGGAAAGATTTTACTTGATAACAAACACACCTTTATCTTCCCCCTGATTCTGGGCGCAGTTCCTTTTCTAGTGTTTTGATTTTCCACATGAAAAACATACTGCCTCATTTTCCTTTCCCTACCATTGTATATTCCTCTTCTTGGTATGTCAGTGCTCAAGAGCTTTAGACTGTTTATAAGTCTTGGTCCCATTTTTCTTGTCCTTTTCTTATTCACCATAAGGACTGCAGTTTTTTCATGCCCCATGTCCTTATCCACTTAGAGAATTAAAGTAAGAAATTCTGGAAGACTCTTATCACTATTGCTCATATTGTAATTAATAATAAAGTTGGAGAAGGTCTTGAGAAGTGATGAAAGTATGAGATCTATACGTAGCTAATCTCGGAATTTAATCCCTAAGATGTCCAGGTATTCAATGTATCCAATAATCATGACTACATGAGGTCCAACTGGTATAGAATCTCTAAGATTAGTTTTGAACAATGCATTGAAGATCTCATACCTCTCTTGTCTCACCTTCTCTTGATAGAGATCCTGAAGGTGATACATCATGCTATATGCACCCATCTCCTCATGTTTCTTTAAAATCTCATTGGATATGGATGATAGCATGAAACACTAAACTTCTATAGCATCATTTAGATGTTTTTCATAGAGAGATAGATCTTCATCACTTGCCTCATTTCCAGGCATAACTGGTAAAGGTTATTCCAGAACATACAATTTCCTTTCAGGGAGAATGATGACACGTAGTCACCTTTCCCACTGCTAGAAATTTATGTCAGTGAGGAGGTTTTCCTTATCAAGTACGGATCACAATGATATGTTTGATGTCATTTTTATTGTTGTTTCTACAAGTAAGATAATCATAATTTTAGTACTTTATTTGATAAAATTTAGAAAAATAAATAATTATTATATTTATTAGTCTGCCACTATTTTATCAAAACCCAATATCCCTCACCTTTGGATTCATAATATCCTATTTCTTGGATATTCTAGTTTCAATGATCCATATTCCCTTTCTAATTACCCAAAATTTGGTTGGTTAAGAAACTTTAATGGTTTTAGGTAGGCACTCCAAATGCCAACTGCATTAACTCACAATTTCTTGATCTGTTGAGTGGACTCCCCAATCCTAAAATCATTAATTTAGATTTCCTCAACCTTTTCCTCTCATTTACACTGGGTCCTGCTTTGGTAGTCAACCCTTGATGTGAACCAAGTTAAGTCAACCCAAAAATTCATGTTATAATTCCCTGACAATTGAAAGCACCCCAACTTTGTCTAGTTAAGTACTTTAAACTATGGTTTTATTTTAACCAAAGTAATGGAAGGCTATAACAAATTATTATTTTATTGATGGACTTTATCCTTTTATACATAAATTTACAATTGTTATCTTTATCACATTCTTGTTAATATTAAGTGGGATTACTTAAGTGATTAACCATGTCTTAGATAATATCTATATACATACAAAAGTAAGGGTTTCCACCGACACGTGTCGCTCCGTCCATGCTTTGCTCCACACGACGCTTCATCCACTGAAAAAAAACCTCAGCATCGACTCCCGAGTAAATATCCCCACCTCTACCTGCTGCAAACCCTACGCGATGTCCCTCATCTATCGGTGACTCCCGATTCTCCTCCCCACCTCTGACTGCTGCAAACCCTACGCAACGTCCCTGATCTGTCGTCGAATCCCGAGTCTCTTACCCGCATCTGCCTACTGCAAACTGTACGTGACCTCCCTCATCTGTCGAGTTCTCCAACATTCCGATTTTCGTTTCAGCGATAGTTCAGCCATATATTCGCACTATCGACCCTTTGATAAATCATCCTCCCGCAGGTTATACTTCTCACTATTCCGGCATAAATCATCTGATTTTCATCTCATCGATAAACCATCCTCCCACAAGTTCAATTTCTTCCGCACCCACCGACGTCTACACGATTATAAATCACCGGAATCAACGGCCGACACTTCTTTTTAACACACCTCCTCTATATAAAGGGATTTCGAAAACTAGGGTTTCAGAAGCTAGAACGGACAGTACCGAAACTACTGGGTTTGAAGTCTTCCTTCCTCGGTTACCAGGAAGCAGCAGTAAGATTCCACAACATGTTTTTTTGCATACAATACTCTCATACCTATAACTTAGGTTCATCATCACATTTGTTTCAGCTGCAAAATTGATTACTCAATTTCATTTTACTTTATCATCATTCGATAGCGACAATATTATATGTCTTCATCATTTATCTAAACCTGTATGTAAACATGTATCTAGATAGCCAACTATAGTAGTATCTTCAGGACTATTCTAATTATTATTTGTCTTCAGCAGGTATACTCTCAATAATATGTTCATAATACTACTTCTAATTACCCATGTTTTATTTTATCACCTATTTATCGTCATTTGCTAAAAAATATCACAGCTTCTACTAGACTGCTTCCAGTAAGTAACTGTCAAGTGTACCGTTCTATCATACAGTCCAGTGACTGTGACTATATGCACATTCTAAAGCACATTTGTCTATAGCATATATATTGTTAAGAATCTAAACACAATCATGGATTGACTATTTTTGTAGTTCTGTTCTTTTCCTTTACAATAAAATAAAAAGATACACGATATAAATATGTAATCCCCGTCGAGATACAGAGATGCACAACTTCAAAGACGGCTGCTACGACAGTAATGAAAATCAGGTTGTCTTCTGATTTCCCAGTATTCCTAATATTCTGTTGTTATTTCTCACCAATCAACTTATAATTTTATTATGATTGCAATTCCACAGGCATATTGTCTACTGAAAACATTAATCTAGCTGAACCTATAACACCAACAGTTGGCACGCAACAAGGACTCCATTTTCCTTTTTCACCAATACCCAGTAACTATCGATTCAATTTACTAAGTCCATTACTGTTTCATTAGTTATCGTAATTCAAATAAATGTATATACCACTATGCTATAGAATCTTGCCGCCTGACAATATATATTCCAAATATACTATGACTGTTAAGGTAAAACTAACTGGGGGAAAATGTTTTACAGCTGAAGTTGTCACACCAATTAATAACACAGTATTACAAAGACGCATTCCATTCTCACCTATATGCAGCAACGGTAAATTCGGTTTACTATCTTCACTTTAAATATATTAACTTTGTACTGCAAAAAACACAATCTTATCTTGCTAAGAATTATAATCTTCCTATTACACAGTCCCTCAAGAACATTCAGATCTGTCAACAATATACAGTGGATCAAACAAAAAAAAGAAACGACCAAATACCATGATACAACACAGTCTTTCATTCTGTAAGAATGTTATCAATGAACTTTGTTTCAAAAAATGTACAATATTTTGCATTTATATTAAGCAATTTCATGACCCACTCACAAGGTATGAATACCAATGAATGTACTCTTACGAAGTCATCTGATTCCTCCTCGTCACGGTAAGGACATTTTAGTTCAGTGGATGAGATCCTCTGTGACAGTGCAATATTAATTAGAGCACATCTACCTTCAATAATGAAAAGTGCAGCTTATACTGATATCATAAACCGCGTTCCTTTTCCATCCACGAGCGTGTACTACAGTCCAACTACCATTTCAGGTATGTAATCTCTATGTCTTTATATATTGACAATTTATAAGTTAAATTAACAATGTCACCAATGGTGTTGTTATAACAAAGCAAGCGTGCAGGTACTGCAGAAATCACCGATGAACAATAATCCATGAATCAGACGACTGTAGAAAATACCACATCAACAAACTATGACATAGCTCCTGTTATAAACTATAGCGGTCTGTCAAAGTTTACATTATATTTTTGAGAATAAAATCTTTAATTGTATGTTTTCTATTATTGTTTTGAAATTCATCACAAAGGCATGCAAGTACTTCACATCCGCCCGAGGAACTTAAAACATTGAATTAGAAAACAATATAAAGTACTAATTTAATGAACTTGGACACAGATCCTGAAAAAACAGGTTATTTAAATTTAAGTATTACTCAATTATCTATCTTTTATGTGTAGACATTTGAATTAGTATGCTATTTCTATTCCCACTAATATTAAATATACTTACACTTTGATCCTACCGAATATTCAAATTGTGGAGACCCTTCAAACATTTGTGAGTACTGCGGTTCAACTTTCTGGTATGAAGAGAAGAGTAAAAAATATAGCCATAGACATATCCCATGATTTACTTTATGTTGCTCCATAGGGAAAATTGATTTGCAGCAGCTGCCTGCTTGTCCAGAATACCTTAAGACTTTAGTTTTCAATACAACCTGTACTCATTCCAAAACATTCCAAGACCACATGCATATTTACAATTCAATGTTTGAATTAACATAATTGGGTGGAAAAGTAGAAAAATATGTGAACTGTGGAGGGTCTCCACATGTTTTTATATTAAATGGACAAAACTACCATCGTATTAGAAGTTTATGTCCCCATGATGGACAACCACCAAAGTTTTCTCAGCTATATGTATATGACACTGCAAATGAAGCTCACAACAGAGTACGTGCCATCAGGTGACTACTTTATTAACTGGTAAAGTATCATTTTTTATGTCCTCTGATTATAAATTAACACTATCAAATGCAGCTTCGATGACAGGATTCAAAGCTTTGTTATAAAGTTAAGTGTTGTTCAGAAAATACAAGAAATGCTCCACGAAATAAATGCTTTATCATGTCAATTCAGAACGGCTAGGGATGTTATTGAGAGTAATGGAACTAAAAATTTAAAGCTACAACTACTTAGAAGATGAGGAAGTGATACACAAAGATACAACTTACCAACTACATCTGAGATCGCAATGCTGATTGTTGGCGACATTGAAGATCTAAATCATCAGAGAGATGTCATCATTCAAAAAAAAAATTGGCGAATTTTAGCGCATAGACGAGCTTCAACCGCTATACCTACCTCTACAATATCCGTTAATTTTTACAGGGGGAGAGGATGGATATGTCGACAACATATCCAATCATGCGACAACATTCAATCAAAGTGCAAAACAGAGTAAAGTTACAATGAGAGAATATTTCTCTTTTCACCTTCAATTACATTACAATGATTCATCTTGTCTACTTCATTCTAGGAGGCTGATTCAACAATTTATTGTGGACGCATATACAATGATTTAATCTCAAATACTTAGTTTTAATCGCTTCAATCAAAAGCATTTGAGAGAATAACTATACAATGGTTTGCAAGATGCTTTCCTTAGAGGTGACCGAGATGGATCTTTGTGTGGGAAGCGAATCATCTTACCTTCCACACTTACAGGTGGCCCGAGATATATGATTCAGAATTACCAAGATGCTATGTCAATCTATAATTGGGCGGGCTATCCAGATATTTTTTTAACATTTACATGCAATCCCATGTGGCCTGAAGTTTCGAAATTTGTAAAGTTACACAATCTTCGCCCATGGGAATATCCTCACATTCTTTCGTGAATATTCAATATTAAGGTGGGAAAACTCATGAAATATTTACAAGAAGGATGTTTTTTCGGAAAGTCTTGAGCAGGTACGAAGCTTCTTCGCACATAAAATATACTATTTTAATGACAACTTCTACCATTAAATTACATTTTCTTCCACATGTTATCTCATCTGTCCTTCATTTACTGATATAGTTGTTCATACTGTGGAGTTTCAGAAGAGGGGACTCCCGCATGTGCACATTCTACTATTTCTTAGTTGGGACAACAATGTAGTCTCTCCAAATGACATTAACAGAATTTTTATGGCCGAAATTCCAAATAAAGGAACATCCCAAAAACTTCATGAAGTAGTTGAAAATTTTATGATCCATGGGCCTTGTGGTGATGAAAACCATCGGTCACCTTGTATGAAGAATGGAAAATGATCAAAATATTATCCAAAAAAATTTATTGAACATACCATAAGGGATGACGATGGTTATGTTGTATATCAGAGAAGGAATACTGGATCTACAATTGTCAAAAATGGAATAGCATTAGACAATCGGTTTGTTGTGCCGTACAATCCAGTTCTGCTTCTAAAATATAAAGCTCATCTGAATATTGAAATTTTCAATCAGTCATCCTCTATCAAATACCTTTTTAAATATATAAGAAAAGGTCATGATCCTGTCACCACAACAGTCTACGACAAAAACAATCATCTCTCTGATAATAGTGTCGATGAAATTAAAATGTACTACGACTGCCGGTACATCTCAGCTTGTGAAGATTCATGGAGGATCTTTTCTTATGACATCCATTTTAGATATCCACCAGTTGATAGACTGTAGTTTCATTTACCTGGACAAAACAGCGTGACGTATGCAGATTATGACAATATTGAAGAAATATTAAGTAATAGTAACATTTCTAATACCATGTTCACATCTTGGTTTGAAGAAAATCTATTGTACCAAGAAGGTAGAAGTCTAACATATGTAGAATTCCCAACAAGATTTTTATACCTCTACCGTGATAAAAAATGGTACCCACGCAAACAGGGATTCAGTATTGGCAGACTGTACTATGTGCCGCCGTCTTTTGGAGAACTTTATTACTTGCAGATTCTACTAACAAAGGTCAGAGGTGTGACTTTATACGATTCTATTAGAACAGTTAACAACATTACTCATAGTACATTCAGATAAACATGTTCAGAAATGGGACTGTTAGCTGATGACAATGAGTTCATTCAAGCACTAAAAGATGTCTCTACTTGGGGAATGGGACACTCTTTGCGAAGACTGTTTGCTGGAATGTTGTTCTCAAAAACTATTTCCTGACCTAGCATTGTTTGGCTTGAAACCTGGAGGATTCTAACCGATGATATTATATATTCCCAACAACAAATGCTACAAATAAGAGGTACAAAAAACTTACCGTCTTTGTCAATACATATCTATGATAGTATATTGCTTTCTAATACTATTTCCCTCTCTTGTAGACTTGACAATAACAGATCATCAATGAAAAATGTTAGGTTTGATTGAAATAGACAACATTCTGCTCAAAAATGGAAAATCTCTACAATGTTATCCACCAATTCCCATTCCAGATTACTCATTAACTGCTCAAACTAATCAAATGATTGTTGAAGAGCTCAATTACAATAGATAAGAACTTCATAATGAGTACTCATCATTGCACAATATGCTTACTGTTGAACAGAAAGAAGTTATCGAGAGAATTATGTCTGCATTAGGTTCTACTGCTATGGGATTTTTTTCTTGCATGGATTTGGAGGGACGGGTAAAACTTTCATCTGGAGAGTCTTAACATGTTTACTAAGGTCACAAGGAAAAATTGTTCTTTCAGTTTCTTCCAGTGGAATAACATCATTACTCCTACCAGGTGGGAGGACAACCCATTCAAAATTTCATATTCCGATACCTACAAATGATCACTCTGTATGCAACATTCAGCAATGGAGTGATATTGTAGAACTGCTACAATCAACAAAATTGATTATCTGGGATGAGGCTCCAATACTTCATAAAAACTGTTTTAAAGATCTTGATTGTACATTATGAGATATACTTTCAGTAAGGAATGAAAATTCCTCTAATTTAACATTTGGTGGTTTACCGGTTGTCCTAGGAGGAGATTTCAGAAAAATACTTCCAGTAATCCCTGGTGGTGACAGAAGTGACATTGTATTTGCAAGTATAAGGTCATAATATCTATGGAAACACTGTTAGGTTTTAACATTAACACAAAACATGAGGTTTCATTCTACAGATTCAAATGTATGTTCTGATGAGGTACGACGATTTTCACAATGGATTTTGGATATTGGGGAGGGACGTGTTGGTGACCTCAACGGCGGGGATGGGTGTATTCATATCCCATCAATATACCTTCTGAGAACATATAAATCGTCATTGGAAGCATCTGTTGAATTTTCTTACACAGATTTCAACAATAACGATGGAGATGTATCATATCTGAAAGGTCGTGCTACATTAGAACCAACCCGTGACATTGTTCAGGAAGTTAATGACTACATGTTAACTCTTATTACATCATAAGGAAAAGGTTACTTCAATTCTGATTCTGTTTGCAATGCCAGTTTTGATACTGATCCCCCTGAGAACATATATACAACTGATGTGTTGAATTCTATCAATGTCTCTAGACTTCCTGCACAAAAAATTACATTGAATATCGGAGTTCCAATTATGTTGCTGCGCAATGTAGATCAATCAGTGGGATTATGCAATGGTACTCGTCTTATTGTTACCCACTTGGGTGACCATGTCATCGGAGCTGAAATTTTAACTGGTAGTCATTCCGGGTTTCTGACATTCATCCCAAGAATTAATATGACACACAATGACGACAGATGGCATTTCAAACTACAAAGAAGACAATATCCTTTGACTATTTCTTATGAAATGACTATTAATATGAGTCAAGGTCAATCTCTGTCATATGTTTGTTTATATCTTTGCAATCCTATGTTCTGTCATGGACAACTATATGTTGCCGTATCAAGAGTGACGTCACCAAAAGGAATGAAAATTGTTCTTGATGATAAAGATAATCCAACCTCTGACTGTACACAAAAAATTGTCTACAAAGAAAGTTTTTATAACCTTCCTTAGGTATATTTTCATTCAATATGTTTACAGTTCATTGATTTTATCAATTCACATATATATAAACAGATTACTTATGCTGCTGCTTACTATTTTATATATGTACACTAATTGAATTCATACAGAAACCAAAACATGTCGCGAAGAATGTGTCTTTTAAAAGAGATTACTATTTATGCTGATGAAACATTAAAGATAAAAGTCCATGTATTGAATCTGTGGTGCAACTCGTCACCCAAATCTGAAATTACTTCTATCGATATGATTATCTGCGATGCTGATGTGAGTTTATCCTTAAAAAGAAGTTACAATTTCTGTACAGTTTTCATAACATTAATTCTATATACTTCTATTGTAGCACATTATTTTATGTATTTTATTTCTATCATATGGTTTTAAAATGTTCACTTTGTCAATTAATGATGAAGGAGACCAAAATTCAGTGTACAATTACAAACCCCCAGCTAATCACTAAGTACAAACCCGTACTACGCGAAGGCCTATGCTACATCATACAGAATTTCCAAATTTCTCTTAATCAAGGTAACTACTTGGGTTCAAGACATGCTTGCTGACTGTTTTTCACAACAACAACATATGTTCAACCAACCTATGTCCAACTTCCACAGTTCATCTTTGACTTCACTTCTTTTGCTGACATTGTTAACAAAGTCGTTCTCGAACAAAAATTAATAGGTATGTTTCATTACTACTCCATTTATGGGGAAACCTACTATTTTCCAATGCATCTTTATTACAAGTATTTAATAAATATCGTCCACAACTACAGATATGACACAATATAATTATTAATTTCCTAAATTACTATGTTATTCACACACTATTAGGGAATACTACTATCATAAAGAATGTTAGTTTGACATCAGTTTTTATTGTCATAGAAATTATTAGACATCTGCGACATTCATATCTTATACAGTCCATCAGTACTTCCAATCAGAAGATTCAAATTGTTTTAGAGGATGAAAGGTATGCATCATTTACTACTCACAATCATTAACATAAGATATTGCAATTACCAACATAACTACAATGAGTTCTTGTAGAGGCTTGCGAATGAACTGTAGCTTGTGGGGGATGTTTGCCAACATAATGTCTGAGTACTTGGAAAACAATAATGACTCCTCTAAAATAATTATCTTGCAGCTGGTCAGGGAAAAGAGATTGAGCTGTAAGATATGTAGCTACACATTAGAATATCTTACTTACTACAAACTATATTGTTGAGTAGGTCAGTGGGAGTAATGCTTATGATCTTCAACATGTTCTATCATATTGCATTAACAACACTTTAATTTTTAAGTTCTAATTGACAAATAAAATGTTATCAAACTATATATACCCGGTAGTTAATACATTCTAATAGATGAGATTTGTTAATTTTATATGAAAAATTGAAATGTTCGACCAGGTGAAATTCAATTATGCCTTATTGCAAACTGTAATGTTTGTAAATTAAAGATCTGCTCTACTAAATGTTCCAGACTTTGACTGTTTTGTTTACAACTATATATGTCTAATCCTACTTATGCTTTTCAATATGTTCTAGAATATGTTATTTTTACCACTTCAATAAATGCTTCAAAAATAATTTTGGACTTGGAAATCCCAGTGGTCCACAACTTCATAAGCAGGTAAATTTATTACTTATATTTCTTGTCCAACAATTCTTTCTAGAAACACCATCAAAATGATCGACTACTGCATAAAATGTTGTCTTTAATGCTGCTTTTATTTCATTTAACAGATCTAGAGTAATAAGTCATTTTCAATTAGAAATTCCTCCTTCAATAATTTCAAACAGTTCTGTTACAACATTTCCTTATTGGAATAACAAAAAAAAAATTGTTGATGTAAAAAATATTCTGGAGGTAAGTACAATATCCTGATTTTTTTCTTTTAATATGTCGTTTGCAATAAAGTTACATGTAAGACTTGCTTTCAGGAGTATATTAATATGAACCATTGTCTCATAGCTGACAAAGTGTTTGATTTCTGCTATAGTAGTTAAACTTCAAAGCACTCATAACTGGTATTTTGAATCATGAAACTCTTTCATGAAAAAAGTTCAAACTACGGATGGGAATACTTGGTGCCATAATTGCAAAAAACAACCACGCTTCACTACTCCAAGGTATTCATTTAATGTGTTTCTAATTTGATATATATTACTTGGGTATAGGCTTACTATACAAATTTATTTGTATTGATACAGCCTCAGGACTTCTAACAACTATAAATACAACAGATTTAGAGTTCAACTACTGGTGATAGATGATAAAGACTCACTATCTGTCGTTATCTTTGACAAGAACATCATGCAATTCATAAACAAAAAGCTTCTCAATTGATAGAATCTCTTATTCAAGTAATATTATTGAACTATTTGATCTTATTCATGTATTTGATGTTCTTTTTTTACTCACACTTAAATTTCATTACATAATAGGACCAGGATGAGTATGGATTTCCCCAGAGCTAAACGTTTTCAAAAAAATATATACTACTGGTAGTAGATGTCACAAATTACAACATTCAGAATCGAAAACATTCTTCAGAACTGAACACTTACACAGTTCTCTTCATCACTGATAATGATAATTATATCACCAACTATCATCAAAGTTTTGCAGACAGTCAGGTAAGTAGAGTAATTCCTCCCCAAAATTTTACTTCCCAGCCTTACGAATTTCATATTACAACATTCTCATTATCGTTACTACGACGTATTATAGTATTATTCCTTACTTAGAATTCAGTTTACTATTAAACCACTCACCACATACCTATAAAATTCATTTTACCCTTCTATTTTAAGAACGTCACCGTGTTGCATCTTCAATATTAAGCTACAACAGTGATGCTGGATTCAATATAGCAAGTACAATTGTATATTCAACTAAGGTATAAATTCTCTATCTTCGTTTTCTATTACTGTCAAGGTGTACATATTGTAAACAATACTGGTTTTCCCTTCTTTTTGTTTTATTTTTACATTTTATTACAAAGGCACTACAACTAGTTTTTTGATATGCCAGCTATTAAATATTATATTGTTGCTTCATTGGTAAATCTTGTAAGTTTTGACTGTTACTCATTCGTTACGATGATATCTTCATGTAGAAAAAGTTACTGACTGAGTTTGATGCTGAAGATGTGGTCAAAGGGAAATAATGTCTGTCTATAGTCTCCACGCCAACTAATGCCACTGAAGATCATCTGCATATAATGGATAATAGAAACAAAAAATCTGACAAACTAGACTGACTGTTTGCCATGAATTTCCAAGGTAATGTAGGCCTGTTGGAAAATCAGCAAATTTCAACTTTCCTATTTCATATTAAAAAATATACATGTTAAACCTTATGTCTCCTCATTGTGTTAAGGTTGCGTCTGGGAAGGAGGTGTGAATTAAGAAACTTGCTCTATTATTTTTTTAAGCATAAATTTGTTGTGTACTAAAGTCTGTTATTTAATTAATTTAATTATGTTAATTTTGTCTACTTCCAACAGCCTTGCTCTGTGATGTATCATAATATTTACAGTCCTGGGTTTCCTTTATTTCTTAATTAAATAACATTATAGATACATGAAGATTCATTTTTTCAGCTATAATAAAACATTATAATGCGACATATCCATGAAGATTTGGGGTTGCAAATCAGCATACTTTGACCTTTTTGGATGTCAGATGATGTTTTCTCATAGTAATATGTGTATTTTACTCACAGTAAGGTATAATTACCGGTTGCAGGGATCAATATAAATGTCTACCAACTTGGTGAAGTGCTGCTGCTCTGCATCGACGGATCATGGCAGTACTAGGAGTCTATTTGAAGTTGCTTATTCATATTACATAACTATGAACATAACTTTATTTTTTCTCTATATCATTACTGATATATGTTTCTGAATAGTTGATCCTATACTGTGTTTTAGCGGTTGACATTGTTTTTATTTTGACCAGTGGATAATTTTTTTATCTTCATCATTAAATGCTTTATATGGGATGTCTTAATGGACATCGTATTGACTTCACTGAAGATAAAGTTCAATAGGAACTAAAATCAACACTCAATAGGAAGAAGATGTGGTGGTTTCTACTATGAAGACCACACCTACTAATGGTATGGGGTTTACCTGCTAGAACAGTCTAGGTGTTAACATGTTATGATCATTTTCAGGATTGATCATTATGGGAAGAAATTTTAATCCTTCGTGGGCTCAAAGACGGTGATTCAGGTAATTTAAATTTTCTTGACAGTGCTAACAGTTGTCCTTTTGGACCTGTTTCAATCTTTCACCATCGTTGTAGATATGAATCCATGCACAGAAACACTTTTTGAAGGTTCAGATGAATGGGACAAGTGAACATGTACCACCTCCTCAGCCAAAAAGGAAAGCTTCCCATCCATGCCCCCAACAGGTAATTATAAAAATGGTTAGCATTTCATATTTTCCTAGATCAGTGCTCCTAAACGACACATACAATCTTCTAAACTTTCACTCAGCTTCCCTGTAGGCTCTGATTTTTCATAAGGCATCGATTTTTTTTCCTTCACCATCCGCTGCACTGTAACCTAAACTTAAGATCTAAGCCCAAATTCAACTTCAGTGCTAGGAAACTGTTGTGCTGCATTACAGGTTAGTACTTGGTGATTATGGGTTTGTACTAGAACTGTGGTGCTGCATTACGGGTTTATACTGGAACCTAATGTTTCTGTTATATAGGTTTGTATTATGGGTTTGTACTGGAACCTAATGTTTTTGTTATACGGCTTTGTACTGGAACTGTGGTGCTGCAATATGGGTTTGTACTAGAACCTAATGTTTCTGTTATACATGTTTTCATTATGGGTTTGTACTGGAACCTAGTGTTTCTATTATATGGGTTTGTACTGGAACTGTTGTGCTGTATTACGGGTTTGCATTACGGGTTAGTACTGGAACTGTTGTGCTGCATTACAGGCATGTACTGGAACCTAATGTTTATGTTATATGTTTTTAGATTCTAAAGGTCCAACTCAGCCCCTGCATAATTACTGTGCCAACAGTCGAAGGGAAAAATCAAAATATTTACCAGATGGTGAAGCAAATGAATATGAGAATTCCGTTCAACCTTCAATAGGTTAGTTTTCTATTGTATATTAACTCTTCCCACATAAATTCTTTGTATTTATCTTTTTTTGAGAATTCTGTTCAACCTCTAGACTATTATATTCTTATTAATCTTTACATGATTTTTTTTGTTAATTTAATTGTACTGCTATTCCCTAATGTACATTTTAGTATTTTCTAAATATCATATATCATGTTAATATTAATGACTTCTTTATGATTTTCCAGGAATTTTTTGCTAAAAATTTAACCATAAATTGATAGCAGTGGAGACTGTAAGGCAACAAATACAAACAGGTTTTCAGATATCTATTAATAATTATATGATTTTGTTTTATAAATTACGATTCATTCACTAACTTCCGAATGGTGATGTTGGTGATGCTGCTGCAGATATAGGTATATAGGTTATATGAGAAGCAACATATAACTTCATTTTCTTTATTGGTATATTAATGAATATATTACTTCTTTTTAGCATGGAGACTCATGATGCTGTTATTTCGAATAGAGGAAATTCCACCCACCTATTTTGAAATAAGGAATTAATGTGTATCAATACTGCTTCCAGGTGATGAAATTCCTCACATCCTTGAAGGAAAGGCAATTATGAACATAGCAAATCCATTGTTGCTATCATGAAATTGTACATGATAAATATTATATGATATATGAGAACATATGTATTTTACTGGTCATGCAGGTGATATTTGTGACTTCTTTAGACCTGTAAAATGTTATTTTTTTATTAAGCAGAGCATAATGTTGACCCCAATTCTTTAGGTACCAGTTGTCCAGCGATTTTGAAGGCTTATTGATGAAAGTGACAAACACTAATTTCTCATTTTGAGGTATCAGTGACTCATTTTATTCTATTTTAATATAGTTATCATATTCTTTATTTGAATTTGATCATGGTTTAGTTTATTATTTACTTGTACCAATAAGATGGAATTCATTTAAATACTATCTGACTTGTACTTTATTAATGATGGGTTATTTTTTTATAGGAGTGGTTCATTTTTTCCTTGTTGGATTTTTCTTAGGTGGATATATTCAGTTACTATTGGTATCTTTGCAGGTATGGAAGTTCCAACTGTTGTATTGAGTTGAATTTGATTTTGTATTCACATTTTTTGTTTGATTGTTTTGAAGGGACATTTTTCATTTGTAACTGTGAAATAGAATTGATTATTGTACTTTGATGAAAGTGGTTTCATTTATCATTTATGGGAAATTTACTACTGGGATCAAAACTACAGGTTTGTTTCAATAAGGGACCTAGCCAGTTTTAAATACATTATACATAATAATTATTTTGGTTATTCATTGGAATAAAAATTCTATTTTGGTTCCCTGTTTTCATTTTACCATCTCATATTAAGTGAAACTCTTCATCTCTCTCCAGTCACGTTGATATTATGGCTGTTTTTGCAATGGAATTCACATCACCCAAGCCACCTCAAGAGAAACTAAAACTAGAAATTGAGGTTATTGCAGTATTTCCTATTTGATATGCTGCTCTCTTTGTTCATTTCTGTTCCTTGTACAATGTTTAGATCATCTATAATGTTTAGGAACCACGAGTGCAATGAGGGGAATGCAGGGGGAGTTGCACATAATGATAATGATGGGTGGAGTTTGAAGGGAACAATTATAGGTCTTGAAAACTATGGTTACTGCATCTGTTTTCATCCTGTAATGCACTACTTAAACCAACTCTTAATTATTTTAGGAAACTCACTGCATATTCTGTATTATGCTTCCTTAGTTTCAAACAATCTCTTTAATGTTGACAGTCACAATATCAATTATCAAATTTTAACATTCATGACTATATCTACTTATTTTTAATGTAGGCTACTTCATGTATATTATTTCTTCATGATCAAAATATTTTTTCATTCATTTTCATATATCATTTTTTTTTCTACTATAATTATGATGTCTTAGAAAGATCCACAACCCTTACAGTATTATCTATAACTAACATGTAATTTGAACAAATTTGTCATTATTTTTAGTTTTTAGCTTTTCAAAATATGTATAAATTTTAAAAAAAAGTCGACATTATTACTATGTACTAATTTTTTATTGTTCATTACCATTCCAATTATTTAGAAAAAAAGTAACCACATGTAACTGTAATATTAATTTTACCCATTTTTTTAGGAACTGTTTCTCCAAATCAGGTATATAATCTCTATCTTAATTTTCTATTATTTTCATTTGGTACATGTCGTAGACAATACTGGTTTTTTCGTCTACCTCTACTACAAGTCTAAGCATAAAATAATAGACAATTATTTATATGTATGTGCTTCTCTAAGTTATAAATTGATATTTATGGATTTATAATTGAATTGTATCCCTATTGTGAGAAAAAGGAGTTTTTACAGATATGTAATACATGTTTCTAGATTTGTTATTAAAGTGTTCCATTTTAACCACACATAGTATGTTTTCTTAAACATTAATGTATGTAAAGGTAAATATATTGGATGAATGTGTACATCCTCAACTCCTGGATTATTACATGTTATTTTACCACTATAACTCCTCACAACTAAAAAATTATGTACAATAACATATTTGTTATCTAGAAATGTTTTTTATTGGTCATCAAGCATTTAACATCCAAATTTTAATAGTTATAGTTACTTTTACTAAATCTGAATTGTCATGTTTTAGAGTAGTAAATAATTTTACACAACAAAATCTTCAATTTTCTTTGATTAGTGGATCATGTATTACATTTTTGTAATGGATAATTTTTTACAGCAGTGAAATAAATTTCAGCATGTGAATCATGCATCTTTTCAGCACTATATCATGTAATTTGTTCCAGCAGTGGATCATGTGATTTATTATATCAACGAATCATTTTAAGAGTAATAAATCAAGAGTTTTATAGGAGTTTCTATGTTAAGTAACCAATATAGAATTCTGTTTGTAATAAATATTTAAGGCTCAAGATGTGGTGAATATCCAAACCATCCATGAATAGTCTGATTAGTCACACTAATATCTTCACTATATGTATTTTATTCTCATACTGTAGTAGTAAAAAAATATTTAGTCACAAAATTTCTTCAATATATATTATAACAACATAATTCAAGCCATTTTATCTGTAAAAGCATGAAATTCATTGTGTGAGTGGTATTTTTAAGAGAAATATTCCATATGTATGAACATCCAATTGGACTATTTCTGTATTCTTATGGACATATAGACACACACACACACACACACACACACACATATATATATATCTTCATATAATCTTAAAATTTCTTATGAAAGTAAATTAAGGGTTTTATAATATTTTCATCATAATGTGTAATTTATTTATGATGATGATAAGTTAAAAATATGAATTCTTAACTATATTACCTTTCAAAGAAACTACACCAAACAAAATCATGATTCCTACTAATCATCACCTCAACATCTTCTCAATCCCATTAACTCCTTTCAAAATCCAGAAAACATTAAACTATCTCTAGGATGCCTTTCACCATTTATCATACTCTTGCCTCTTACCTCCAACTTCACCTTCACCTCCACGTTTTGTTTTATCTATGTCTCTTATCTCTAACTCTTCCATTCCATAGTGTTCCATCTTCATCACAATTAGTCTTCACTTAATTTCCTCATGTCACGGGTACCCCATTCACTTTATTATCATTATTTTATTCTAATAATTATATTGAGTACAATGACTTTACAATTTTTTTTAAATGACATAGAACCAGATGATTTGAATGAAAATTGAATAGTCCCGTGCATTTTCACGGGCAGAGTACTAGTTTATACAAAAGCTGGTTTATTTTAGTTCTATCTTTCATGCTTGTTAATTCATTAATTATGTGATCGCGATAAGAAATTCATAATGAAATAACCATGTAACTGATAGATATAAAATAATTAAGTGGTATGATCATGAGATATTACTAATTGTTAGTTTATCTAGTGGTTGATAAACTAAATGTTGACCTAGGGGAAAACACCTTGAACCAATTAAGGTTTGTATTGCAGCTTTACACCTATCCACATGTGTATCTCCTCGAATTGGTTTCACCTCATCTCTGAACTTGAATTGCCTCTACTAGTTTGGGAGATCTATCCATTACATATGACATTTACTCACAAGTAGGTGAGGGAAAAGGGGTTTACATAAAAGAAACTACGGGAACACATGCCCTACATAATGAAAGGAGAGAAGGAACACATGCCACCAATTTAATTTAATAATAAATTAAATGAAACCAATCATATACAAAATTTATAGTCTATCTCATGATCATCCACACACGTACAATTAATTACACATTTAATAAAACTAGAATTCAATTATTAATTGTTCTTATTTAAGATAAATCACACTTGAATCAATTAATTATTATCTTTAATTTATCAATCCATTTATCTTAATCCTTATTTGTATTTTCTTGAGATTCTCATCTGTTATAATTTTAAACAAATTAAATAAATTCATTTAAAATTAACCTTGTACATAAGTGTACCTTGGAGACAACATGGTTAATGCCTATTCAAATCTACACAACATGTATTATACTCGTATAAAGTTTATTCTCTATGAAATTTATCATACATGACTTATCATGTACCTTCATGACATGTAGTATCAACTTAATGATTACAAAAATTACATGATTTTTTTGTAACGTGTCATGCTTTAATGCACATAGAGAAACAATTTTAATATAACTCATACATGATATGAAGATCTTGAACATTGTAAAGATATTAAATAAACTTTTTTATATATAAATATTAAAACCTATCACATGGAATGTCTTATCAACTTAATGACCACATGAAAGAACATGTCTCAAGGTTTTCATAATATAATAAATAAATTTTAAATCTGTGTAATTGGTAAAAGTACACGATGCGTAGATCCGATCTACACAGTGTGAATATATCTCACCATCTATCCATGACACACACCTAGGGACTTAGGGTGTGATATATTCCTTAGAAAATTTGAAGTACATGACATGTCCATTGAGCCACATGACTTTTGAACTCTGAGTTACACAGGCACTAGTCAGGTAGGCTGTGTATGGAATACACAGACCGTCTATGACTCAAAGGGACTACATGCCATGTACGTGGGCTACACGACGTGTAGTCTGTCTAACCATGAACCATTAAATTTAGTTCAACACATGGTACATTAAGTGTGTAATTAATGAAATAATCAAGGCATAATATTAAATTTATTTCCAAATCAATTATGATGCATTGAACGTGACTACATGGTGTGTAACTTTGGTTACACGACTTGTAGTCTAGTGTTGTCTGACCAGAAACCTTGGCACCTCCCAATGAGTTCCTCAATTTTATTTTAATTATAAAATTAATCATTTTCATTAGATCTATGAGAAACAAAGGAGGAAGAAAAATATCCCTCAATTCAGATTAAAAGAACGATCAAAATTGAATTGAAAAACTAAATTACCAATGAATAAATCACTAATGATTTTTTAAATAATTACAAAAAATTATGTGCCCGCTTTGATACCACTTGAAGGTTCCATGTGCAGTGGAAGCATGGGATGGGCGGTGCCTAACTTTGTTTTTTTTACATAATCGATGATCAATCTAACATCTATGTAATGCTGAACACCGTGATCAATGTAAATGAATCAATGAAATAGACAAGGGATAGAATGCTAGAATCAAGAGAGAGGATATCAACACACATTATTTATAATTAATTTAATTAGATAAAGAATTAACTCTAAGGAATTATTTCTTCATTAATAAATCTGGTGACAGATCTACGATGCACCATTGTTACATTGTAAAAACCAAGTGTAGATTTCCTCTAGAGGTGATCCACACATGTTCCATGATTCTTCAGACATTGCCATAGGAGTTTCTAGGTGATAACACATAAGATCCTTATGCTTTCATCATTCTCCTTTCATTGCCTCGATAATCACTTCCAAAGAGTTCTCCTTGATCCAGGGGAGAATTATTTATCTCCAATATTGGGAGTATTTTTAGAGATGGGAGCTCTCTAGGATTGAGATGATTCTCCAAGATTCATTGTGCACAACTGAATTGGCTCTTTCGAAAAATAACATAATTGGGTATTTATATTTTTAGGGTTAGAATAAAATAATTGTACAGGTTCCCTTAATTATTTATTTAATCATAGAAAAACCCCATGTCAAATAATAATAATAATATTGTTATTTCTTAACATGTGCTTAACTAGTGATTTGACCATTGAAAATATCTTAGCCTCATTCATATGGGATGATCATTTAGAGGGGAAATGCCACTGGGCCTCCTGGGCAAGGATGGAAAAACCTATCCGGGAAGGTGGAATTAATGTTAAAAGTCTCTCAACAACTCTTCAATGCATGCATGAAAAACTATCATGGTAGGTCATTGAAAAAAGAACCATTTGGGGGAGATTAATGGAGAGGAAATGATGAGGGAATTTGGGGAAATTAGGCTGGATACACTTCTCCTTATGGTCTATGATTCTTCCACATATTGAGTCTCTTCAACCCCACACTAGGTGGATTGTTGGCAAAGGGGATATCTCGTTCTAGTATCACAACTGGGTAGGGTCCACTCTTGGTTTTCTAGGATTCTTAGTCTTGAAGATTCCCTTTAGGTAGGAAAGTCAACACCCATATTTTATCAGGGCTATCCTAGATGATAATCAGTGGAAATGTCTTGATCTTATTGACTTATCCAATGATCCTGATAGGTTCATATTCACTACTTCTAGTTCTGGTGCTTTTTCCATTAAAGGATATCGCCGGGTGATGGAGGTGACAATCTATATTTCTACCTATGGAGAAATAATATGGAGGAAAGAGATACCTTCCAAATAAAATTTTCTTCTCTGGAGAATCTAGAACTATTCCCTACCCACTGATGAAAGCATGAGGAAAATGGGAATCCACATGGCCTCTAGGTATCACTGCTGTATGGAAAGTTAGGAAGAGAGACAGGAGCACCTGTTCTTCAATGGTGAGTGGGATCGTGCCATATGGAACTTTTTTGGTGACTTTTCTAGGTACTATTTATAGGATCTTTTAGAGTCCCCATTTCTGGTGTGATAGTTTTATGACGCTGATGACGTAGGTCCGGAGAGAATGACTAGTGTTTTAGTGTTGACTACAGGTGTTTGGTGTATTTGGAATGCTTGTAACATGGCCTGACTTAAGGGGACCCACTGTTCTAGTACATCTCTGATTTCTTGAACTAGAAACCTGATGCTTGATCTGGTTTGTCTCTTCAATGATTTCCGGTATGCTCCTTCACTTCGACTAGTCATTATGGCCAACTTGTAGGCCCCCCTCTTCTAATGGCAGGCAGGAAAACTAGGTTAGATGGTACCCCCATTCATCCAGCCCCAATCTCAATACGGACGGTTCATACTCCATGGGCTTCATGAAGGGAGGAGGAGTGGTCCAGGACATCAAGGGTTCCATTATTTTTGAATTCATAGCCATCTTTGGGCATGGAAACCCTATACTTGCCAAATATTTGGCTATGCTAACAAGTCTCCGACTTTTCAATCAAAGTAAAATTAATCTTGTAGTTGTGTAAATGGACTCAAAAACCATTGGAAATGAGTTAAAATGTAAAGGAACCAATCCATAGTCTATTTCCTATGTTATAAGAAGATTCATTAGTTATTTAAGAGATAATATGGATATTTGACATACCTGGTGGGAGGGTAACATGGTCGTGGATCACCTAGCTTCCATGGAGGTCCAAGGTACAAGTGTTGTCTTCTTTTTTTGGTTTGGCCTATTTAACCCCTAAGGGTAAGAACCTTGTGATAGGGGATTCCCTTAGTATTTATTACTTTATACCTCCATAGGCTCTTCTTTTCAATGCCTTTGTATCTTGTACTTTCTTTAGTTTTTCAAATAAATTCGAGTGATAAGTTAAGTTATTATTTCTCACCAAACCATTAAACTTGGTTCTTCATTCCTCCAAAATATTTATTTATCCATAAATAATGTCTATTTATTTATTAAATAAATATACCTTCATTATTTTCCAATAAATAAGTAAATATTATATTCACTAAATAGAAAATACATATTTATTAAATATTCCACTCACAATATATTCTCTCGAATAACCAGTGATGGAATAAATGAGATCAAGAATACATGAATAATTATTAAACCACATGTGGGAATAATATTTATTCAACCTATTAAATATAAATAATAATATATTATTTAACTGAGATTCTGGATACACTTAATGTGTGACCCTCTAGGCCTCCTTCTCAGTGGCATTAGGCGAACCGGCCTAAAGTCCAAGGTTAGTGTCTAACAGCACGCCAAGACACCCATAGAGAAAAAAGTTAATGTCACAATGACATGTTACCTCATATGGACACTTACCATGTAATATAACCCATTTATCACAATATCTCAAATTGAACAGGCTGCATGCGAGTGCCATCAACAAATATGCTCGATTATCTCTTTCTTTGAAATTTTGGAAATAGAACTTGCCTATAGAACACCATGGACATGGATTTATTTAGGATATACCATTTCAATCAAAGGGATTGAGATATTAACTTTTGTTAAAGAAAAGAAGGGATAAATCCTTTCTTGAATTATTCATTAATGAAATATTACCCATGACACACACAACATATCCTACCTCTCTGCGAACATCTGTCATCATGGTTTTCATCAATACATCAAAGTACATGACTCATAATATTCACTAATAATAATCTTAAAGTATAAGGACCAATACACAAATACATAGATAGGAACATCCAATGACATGTATAAATGTTGATTTCTTACTAGCAGATCTCATTCTCATAATATCCTATTGGATATTACCAAAGGCGTACACCATGAGAAAGTTTCTAAAAGTCCTATGAGTCTCCACCCTTGATATCCTATATCATTTTTATCCATTAAATGATATCATTCGACTATAGAAAATTTATTCAATAACAGTGTCGTAGAACTTCTGAGTTCTTATCATAGCGAGGAATTGCTATGACCTTATAGTACAATAGCTACTCTTAAGACATTATCACATACTATGTCATGCAGAAGAACAATCACGATGTGATAAGTAGTTTATTAATATTAAAAACAACAAATACATGTTTATCCTAAAGTACAAAGAAGTTGATTCTAGGGAACCAACTCTAACATAGAGAAGAACACGAAGAAAAAAATAGGTGAGTCCACATGCCATGTGGATCTCTTACATGGCATGTACTTCCTCTAGAACTTATTCCTCTCATATATCCTTCATTTGGACATAGATTTTGGCTCATGAGTATCCAATCCTAAGTAGTTATTCACATAGAACGTGATTGTGATATTAGTTGTTCCGTAAGAGATATAGTGTGAGATGTTTTAAGTGTGACTCTTATTTAGGCAATGATCGATGATAAAAGTGATCAGGGAATGATGATCAGAGATATTTTGAGGTCAGTAATCCCTTGAAGTACCAGGGAATGGGTTCCCTATACAATTAGAGATATTTTGAGGTCAGTACTCACCTATCACACCCAGGCATAAGTTCCTCATATTCATTATAAATATAAATATGGTACTCCCCTACATTGGGCATGGGTCTTCTATCTACAAAGAGGTACTGCACTGTCTTAGATCTTTGGCGGGTTACGATTCCTCCACGAGAGTTGTGGATCCCTTATATGTAGAGCATACTAGTGAGGAGTAGACCTATCCACACATATTACGGTGAGGTTGTAATTGATACTAGACACCAGTGATGAACTTTTGGAGTTGTAGGACTACTCATCGAATTTATCTAGGTTGTGAGATAGAGATCTCCTTTCCATCTTCTTTGGGTTTTGTTATGAGCATATATATGTGTATCTATTGAGTTTTGTTTCCCTATTGCTTTGGGTTAATTTGAACATCATTATCTCATTTAATAACTCCCTTTTGGTTTTTGGGGCGTCCTAATAAGTATGTATATACTCACCCCTGATTGTGATTTTCTTTCACATGTCATGTCTTATACAAATTATGGATAGATCATTGGTGAATTTTGTGAAGTATAGTGATACCTGGGTGCATTGACCACATACGGTGGCTAGGCATGGAGATCCAGAGTTGGGATCTCTCAACTTTCATTATTTACAGTTTTATCAGGTTGGTACCTCTTTTCTGGATGGGAGTGTATTTTCCCCATTTATACTTCATTTTCCTTTTATTGAACTATGATGTATTCTCTAAATGTTATTACATGCATGATTTACTCTAGATGTTACTATATTTTTATTATTCCTCTACAATGTTGTATGGAGATGGATGAGTGTGTGCATATAATTACATTAAGAAAAATATTCCCATATTATATTATTCGTTCTCAATACTTTTTTCCAGACCCTAGCCTATTGGAGGATGGTTTGGGTTTGTGGAGGGTCAACCTTTCATCAACCATGTGGGCCTCAGTGGGTTAGGTTGTTATTGAGTGGTATCAGAGAAGTTCATTCCTTGGGATGGTGTTCGGATTAGTCCCCTTAAGAGGACTGGTTCAGACTTAGGGAAACATTGTCAAAGTGTATTGAGTTTTTCTTTTAGGCTAGGGAACCTAGTGTTGAGGTGGCATCTCAAACCTCTATTCACTAGGACTCTGATTACCTACTTTTCGACTCGGTATACTGGGAAATTAGTTACAGGGAATTATAGTACATTCACCATATAGGATTGAGTACTTTGACTATCCTTCTTAATTTATCTCCCCATATATATATATGATCATCTTATTATGGTACGTCTTGATCAGTTTCATGATGACTCCATGAAGATATCTAGTCAGGTTACCGATTCAGGATCGTGATGAAGATCTGATGAGTGATGAGGCCTCAGTTCAGGGGCTATCACATGAGGCTTTTTCTCTAGGTGGACAGGGATTAACACCCCCACCTATTTAGTAATAGTTATTACTATCATATAAGGTTAGGGATGCATTTAGTCTTAACACACTAGATGAGTTCCGGTATTAGATTCCGCTGAGGTTCCATGGAGATCTATATCCCTAGACTATGGAGGATTGGATTGGATTGGTGGTTTGAGTCTTCAAGATGGTTTGGATGCTGACAGATCAGATGGTTACACTGGTATCCATTCATTTCCATAGAGTAGCTAGAAACTTATGGAGTTTGGTTACACCGACCCATGAAGAGATGATGCTCTCATGGTTTGACTTCTAGTAGCTATTTAATGAGGATTATTACCCTTCATGATTGTACTCTCTTCATATCAAGAAGATTCTTGAGATGTAGAAGGGTAGTATGATGGTTAATGAGAATTCTGTGAGGTTCAATGACCTTACACGGTACTACCTTAATATGATATGAGATGTATTCTTCTAGATTACGAAATTTGATCAGTCTCTCAATAGAGTCATTTGAGCTAGTGTAGTTTCCCTATGCCTACCCATTCATGCTGGAGTGCTAGAGAGTGATCTGGTGACTAAGAGATTCCTAGTAGAGGGAAATTTGGTGGTTGGAGTTAGAAGTGGGAATTATGTGGATGAGTCATCTATAATATTCAGAAGGCATCATATGTTGAGGTCTCAGAAGAGGATAGACTCTCATTATTAAACTCTGATGTGAGGATCCATGGATTAGGGATTAAGAAAATGATCCAGTCAGCCTGGAGATGGGTGATGCTGTACTTGTAATGGTAAGGGTCACTTAGCTCATGATTTCCTGACCTATCATGCTGATCAGGATGGGAGGACAATGGACAATCCCCCATAGAAGAGGCAACACTGTGATCAGGGATCTCCCAAATGTGGCCAGGGCGACCCACAAGGAGGTGGTACTGGAAGAGGAGTAGAATCAACTTCTGAGGGTGGAGTAGTTATTGGAGGATGATGATATGATATCCTACCAACACAACTAATAGGTGGACAACATAAGGCTTAGAGAGTTAGTGTACAAGGCCATAGATAGTTGCATGCCATGGAGGGCTATGATCAGGCTACACATGAGATGATATGAGGTACTAAATGTGTTTATTATACAATTTATTCATTACTAGTGGACACAAGTATGAGCCATTAATTTATATCCTTATTATTTATGTAAGATTTATAACTTCTAATTGTGACTTTATCCCAATAGCTTCGACTCGAGGTTCTATATGGAGAGATTCTTAGATATCTCTTGTTTTATGGTAGTACAAGATATCATTTGGTGGATAGATTTTATCATGGGACCTATTGGTCATCATGATGGAACCTTATGATGTTATCTTGGGTATGGAATTGTTTCCCATGGTTTGATCCCAAATTGAATATCATCACAGATAGATAAGATTCCTACAGAAGGATGGGATGAGATTCTATTTTATGAGTGAGAGAGGTTGCATGGATGAGTCATTGGGACTTTATAGAAAGAGGCTGTATCACATCACCCATTAGTTGGAGAGTTTATCCCTTGGTGTAGTGGGATCATCAATCATATTTTTTTCTTCAGCAATGGAGGAATTTTGGGATGTATTCCCTAAGGATGTTCTAGGATAACCACCATGGTGGGATATATACTTCTATATAGACTTACACCCTGAAACCACACTGATATCTTTAGTTTCATATCAGATTCCTCCTATCGAGATTTGGGAGATGAGGGTGCATTTGGAGGACTTTTTAGAGAAGGGTTATATCATATATAGTGTGTCCCCCCAGAAGCACTAATTTTGTTCATTAAAAAGGAAGGCAAGGGATTGAGGCTTTATATTTATTATCGTAACCTGAACTAGGAAACAATAAAGTATAAGAACCCCTACTAAGTATTGATGACCTCTTTGACTAGTTGGGAGGCACAAGTTGGTTCTTGAAGATTGATCTTAGGTCCAGCTTCCAACAGCCAAGGGGTAACAAGGATGATATTCTAAAAATGGTATTTCAATGTCACGAAAAACACCATGAGTTCCTGGTGATTCCTTTAAATGTGAAGAATTCACTCACTAGGTTTATGGATTTGATAAACCAAATCTTACAGTCACACTTGTACATATTTTTATTCTTATTCATTTATGAAATACTCATTTACTTTATGTTAGAGGAGGATCACATAGAGAATATAAGGATGGTCCTAAACTTACTATGGGATAAATAACTTTATGGTAAGCTCTCGAAGTTCTAGTTTTGGATCCATGAGGTTTAATTTTTGGATCATGTCATTTCTAAGCATGTATTAGCTATAAAACCATAGAATATTTATGTAGTGTTTTCTTGGGAGCCACCCAATAGGATTTCAAAGGTTTATAGTTTTCTCGTATTGGTGAGTTATCATATGAGGTTCATGCCCTAATTTTCCAGAATTGTATCCCCTTTTACCACCTTGATGTGGAAAGGGAATCCTTTTATATGGACTGAGTAGTGTCAGGGATATTTTGAGTAGTTGAGGATGAAGTTGACTAGTGATCCTATGTTGAGACTACCTAAGGAGGGCATGGTGTACATAATGTTTTCAATGCTTATGGACATGGTATTGACTATGTATTCATTCAGAGGTAGGTAATGATCACATATGAGTTGAGGTAGTTGAGACCCCATTAGAAAAAATATGTTAATCCTGACCTATAGTTGGTAGTGGTAGTCTTCACTCTGAAGATGTGGAGGCACTATATTCTGGGAGAGTCATTTTTTGTTTACTCATACCACTAGAGTCTCAGGTACATCTTCACATAGAGAGATATTAACCTAAGATAGTTGTTCTAGTTTGAGTTTCTACATTAATATAACTTTGATATAGTATATACTTGTAAGAAGGTAAACATGGTGGATGATACCCATAACAGGAAGTCCTATTTATGCCTGGTGGAGGAGATTCCTGAGAAGTTGACTTCTCTACAGCTAACCCTAGTGGAAGATTAGGGTGCAATTTTTCTTCAATAGATGACATTGAATCCTATTCTCCTGAGAGAGGCTCATTTGGGAGACATTTTCTATGAGGTTCTTTATGACCAGATGTCACCAGGGTATACACAAGATAGATTATATGAATTAGGGGTTAATTTCATCATTTTCTAAGGAAGTACGATGGTTATGATCACATTTCAAGAGGAGGTGATGAGGGAGTTTCATACTTCTCCTTTGGACGTACATCTCATAGTGATGAAGATGTAAAAGGACCTCCAATAGCAGTTTTGGTGGTATGAAATGAGGAAGATCATAACTAATTTTATCTCTTGGTGTCTCACATATCAGTAGGTGAAGGATGAGAATTGGTTTTTGGAAGGTTTGATACAACCTCTTGAGATATAGGAGTGGAAATGGGATAAAATATCCATGGAATTTATGATAGGCCTTCCATGGATAGCGTGAGTGCATGATTCCATATGGGTGATAATTGGCTGACTTACCTAGTTGGAATACTTCCTTACTATCATGGATCGGAGTTCAATGGAGAGTTTGGAGCAGTTATACATATGAGAGATTTTCTAACTCCATGGGGTACCCTTGATGATTATCTCTAACCATGATTCACGGTTTACATCATGGTTATGGAGAGACCCATAAGTGGTATTCAAGACCTAGTTTAGGATGAGTATGGTGTTCCACCCCCAAAATGAAGAGAAGACTGAGCACACTATCTATCTGTTGAAGGGTATTCTGAGGGATTGTGTGTTAGACTTTTTCAAGATCTGAGAGGATCACCTTCCAATGGTAGTGTTTACTTATAATAACAAATTTCAATATACTATCAGCATGAAACATTTTGAGTCCCTATAAAAGAGACCTTGAAAGTCACCATTAGGCTAGAATGAGATTGGGGAGACATCTATTATTACTCCTGAGATGGTTCAAGTGATGATGAAGAAGGTTTAGGTGAACTATGAACTTATGATAACAGTCCAGAGTTGAAAAAAATATTATGTAGATAAACAAAGATCTGAAAATGGAGGAGGCGGAGGGAGACGCCCTCGTAGAAACCCTAGACAGGAAAAAGGCCATTATGTAGATAAACATCACAGGCCTTTGGAGTTCATGTTGGGAGACCAAGTTTTCCTAATAATCTCCCCATGATGAGTATTTCAGAGGTTTGGCTGGGAAGAAAATCTATCCCTGAAGTTTATTGGGACATTTGAGATATTTTAGAGGGTTGAAAAGGTTTCTTACAACTTATACTTACCCCCAAAGTTGGAGTGGGTGAATGATGTCTTCCATGTGTCACAACTAAGTAGATACATGCATGATCCTACACACATTATTGACTAGGGAGAGCTGGGTATCGGGGATAGATCCACCTTCATAGAGTACCTAGTGGTGATTGAGGATCAATAGAAGATGATACTTTGAGGATGGAACATTGCCTTGGTTTGTGTGCTATACAACATAAAAGAATGTACGAGAGATCATATGAGAAAGATATACAGATGTTGGCTCAGTACCACCACCTTTTGTTTAAATTGTGCTTTTCATGGAGAAAATCCTTGAAGGAGGGTTAAATATAGTGACCCTATTTCTGCCTTTCATGACTTTGAAATATATTAATGATTATTTTCATATTCAGGAGCTGAGATGGCATGATATTCCGAGGCCGGGTGAGCCCAGAATTGATATTATAAAAAAATTAAATATATTAATATCAAACATGCATAGTTTTAATAAAATAGAAGAATAACTACCAAATAGTGTATCATATAAAAAATTTGAGACCATGGTTGAGTCTAGAACATAGGGGTTACCCTAGGTGAAACCTAAGGTTGGTCGGTGCCAGACATCTGGTTGAGGTAGTCATTGGCGGTGTGTTTAATTTAAAATAAATAATTAAATTTATTTATTTTATAAAAATGACCAAAAAATAATTTCCTATTTAAATAGCCTATTATGGTAATTCTATAGGGATAGTCATATAATCCTATGATATTAGATAGGATCCTCTAATGTTCTTCATTGGTGGATCGAGACTGGTGGACAATAGTTGACTGGAATGAGGTAGATTGAGAGGTAGTGAATTCAGTAGGACCTCTCATTCACTAGATATTTTTTCTTCACCAATGATTAATCCCAAATCGAGGTAGGAATCATCAATTGTGGACTTATTCTCTTTTGATTAAAATATTGATCATTGTTTTGTTATCTTCTTTGGATTCTGTGATCGTACATTCTTCACATGAGCTCCGTAGACAAGTTAAATTATTTAATTCATTTTATTCTTGATTATACCATGTTTTAACCACAATTTCTATGATCTATGATTTTTTTCCACGAACACTTGGCTATTGATTCTTGCAAATTTTTTATTGTGCCTTTCCCCACCCGTTCTTGAAGTTCTTCACTGTTGGACAACAGAGCCACGATTTGATATTACTCGAGTGAGTTAAAGCATGATTGAACCCCCAGATTCATGGCATTTTAGAGAGATGTGAATGGATAGGTGTTTTTCAGATGGTTTGGGATAGATTGTGGGTGATAATTCATTAAAAAGGATCCATGAATGGTGATGGGTGACAGGAAGCATGTGGGACTTCAAGTGGATCACCAGATTCCATTTTCTGGCCATCAAAGGCTGGGAAACAATGGACGAAGGCTTTCCCTTTTAGCCTGAATGGCCCGAAGGCCTTCTTTTTATTGATTTTTTATAACCTCCCTTTCAATAGGAGATATCCGCAATGGTGAGGTTGGATCTGAAAAATATGTGAAGAATTAGAGGATTATACAAAAATCCTAACCACACACTGTGTATCCTAAAAGAAAACTCAACATGTAGTCCATTGTCTATGGTTCTAGGGTTTTAGGAAAAGTTAAGGACCATGAACTATATGGCTAGGCCCACACACTATGTGACCCTCCCTGGGTGGCCAAGTCATGTTCCAGCTGTCACACACCCAGGACCCCATGCGGTCAAGAAATCTATATACTCTAGGAGTATACAGGCATGAAATGATACCTAGGCATGTCCAGGTGCATGACCAAGTACATGACCAGGTACATGAGCATAACATGAAGTACACATGAAAAAAATTGAGTACACATGTAGGCCTAGAGATATTGAGACACACCGTGTACCACCTATACACACCATATAGGATGACATGGATTAATATATTCATGAGAGAACATGATCAGACAATCAGGTACGGCCACACACTGTGTGGATCCCTTACATGCCATGTAATTCCCTCCAAAACTTCTTCCTCTCATATCTACTTTATTTGGAATTAGATTTTATGCCATGAGTACCCAATATTGAGTAGTTTTCCTTGTATAAAATGATGGTGGACTTTATTGTGCTATAAAAGATACAATGTGAGATATTCCAAGTGTGATTGTTCTTTTGAAAATGCTCGATGATGTCAGTGATCAGGGAAGGATCATTAGAGTGATGTTAGGGTCAGTAATACCATATCACACTAGGGTGCGGGTTCCCCATACAATCAGAGAGATTTTAGGGTCAATACTCCCCCGCCACACCAATTCAAGGGTTCCTCATATTCTCTCTATATATAGTGATGATACTCCTCTACATTGGGAACAATTCCTCTATCTATGGAGCAATACTCCCCCATGTTCGAGCTCCAGTGGGGTGTGGGTCCTCCAAAAGAGTTTTGGATCCCTTAGTTGTGGAGTGCAGTAGTGAGGAGTGGGTTACTCCACACATATTCTAGTGAGGTTGAATTTGATGTTAGGCATTAGTGTTTTACTTTTTGAGATGCAGTCTTACTCATCGACTTTGATTGGGCCATGAGATAGAGATCCCCTTTCTCTCACATCTGGGTTTGTTTATTAGCATATATATATATGCATCTGTTGAGTTTAATTTTACTCTTTCTTTGGGTTGAGTTGACTATCATTTTATCTTTCAATATCTCCCTTTAAATTTTTGGGGCATCCTAGTAGGTATGTATATACTCACCCTACATTGAATTTTCCCGCATGTATCATGTCTTATATAGACGATGGATAGATAAACTGTGTTTTTGGTGGATTATAGTGATACATAGGTTCCTTGACCATGTATGGTGGTCAGACTTAGAGATTCAGAGCTAGGTTCTCTCAGCTTTTTTTATTTCCAGTTTATCAGGTTGGTACATCTTTTCTGTATGGGTGTTTATTTTTCCCCTTTTCACTTTAGTTTTCTTTTATCAAACTTTGATGTATTCCCTAGAGGTTATGTCATGAATGGTTTACTATAGATGTTATTATATTTTTATTATTCTTCTTCACTTTTCATGGAGATAGATAGGTGCATGCATAGAGGAATATTAGGCTAATTCCTCCCATATTATATTATTACTTCTTGGTGATTATCACTATCCCCTAGCCTATTGGAGGTGGGCTTGGGGTTGTGGCGGCTCAGCCTTCCACTGACCAGGAAAGCCTCAGTGGGTTGGGTTATTATATAGTCAACACTTTGATTGATATTAAGCCTTAAATATCCAATATTACTTTATAGGTTATCTCTTTAACCTCAATTTCAATATCTACCTTTAATACCCATTCTAACCTAGTGGGATTTACATCAAAAGGATAAATTTCTAAAATATAGTCTTAAATTTGATACATGGAGTCTATTTTTATTAATTCATATATTATATCCATTTTATATTTTTTCATTTATTTATTCCTTGTAAGAAAAAGATTTATCATCAATAATGAATAATATATCACCTAACTTGGTGATTATAAAACTATCTATCTTTGGTTTTATCTTTCCTACATTGTATGTGTCTTTATAACATTCCTTTCCCATGAGCTATTGTAGAAATTCTTCTTCTTCCAAATACTCATGCATCTCTATCCTTGAGTTTTTCCAAGTCTCTATTTCTCCCAACATCTAAATTATTCTGTTCACCCTCTTATATAAATATAGTCTTTCACTTGACTATAAATTTTCTATTTGATAGATTTATACAACATCCTTATAGATATTTATGATAATTAACTTTGATAAACTTTGGGAGTTTCTTGATGCAATTTTTTGTTGACTTAACCTTATCAAACTCTTTGCATCTAAACACATGGATTTGTGACATGATGTATTTCCTTCATATTATAACTTATATAATATTTATTTTTCATTACAGATGGAATATAGTTAAGGGTTAATTCCATTATTTTCATAGCATTTTTGAAAATATTATGAAATACTTTTCAAAACTTATCAAGACTCATTATCGATCCTCCTTTTAAAAAAATCATGTATTTTATGTGTATAAAGAAATGTGAGTTTAGGAATAACTCTACTATACATTTTAATGATTAAGAAATTATTGGTTAAGATATTATTCAATTCACCCACCCAAAGAATATTTTATCTTCTTACAAATCTCATTTTATACTTCATATTACATCCCTTAAAACTCTTAAATGAATGAAATTAAGTACATGAATTTTCCTCTAGATTTTACTTAAATAGTTCCCACATATCTTGTTTAATAAGTTCTAGAATTTTTGTGAATTTATTACCTTTAATACTAAATGGTTACTTGGTCACTATACTTTATAATCAATCATGTTATATAACTAGGTGTCTCAAAAAAGTTTAATCATTATATTGGTATATCTTTGAAATTGTCTTCTTAAATTCTTGACTAAGTATTAACTTGTCACAATTGGATAATATTTGAGTCTTATGTTTTTATATTCATTATCAATTATTTTCATATGATATCTATGATTCAAGTATAATTTAACTATTAATTATGTATAGTATACCATAAAATTTTATTTCAAACATGAAATAAATTCTATTTGTGTATAAACTCGACACTGAGATAATGCTTTGGTAAAACACATTATATAATAATAGATTTAAAAAACAAAAATATATCTACTAGGAATGTGAGGATGTGAACTTATCTAGCTGACATATGAGTCAAGATCCATTAGTAACTTGGATATTTACTTTATACTTGTAATCTTTATGAACTTCATTGGTTCCTATATTTGGATTCAAATATGTAAGTCATATATTATATCTAATACCTAAAAACTAAAATAGAAATATTACATTTAATGCTGAATATACATGAAGTAGTAAATTTACTACAATTTATCTTCCTGTTACCTATCTTAACACATGAAAAGAAAATAACCTCATATTTGATATACACCCTATTTATCTTTGGATTCTTATAAGGGTGTTGTGATGAGGCCTTTGGTGCTGTACATTTTATTTATCTTTTCTCCTTTTCTTTCTTTTTGTTCACTATGAGAACTGAAGATTCATCTTTATTCAAGTTCTTTTTGACTTAACCAACCTTATACAAAAGATATTAAAGTTGTTTCTTTACTATATCTCATATTTTCACATTTCAAACTATTTTTCTATAAAAATTAACCCCATAATTTAGATTAAACCTGTGAAATTTTACCATTTTTTCACTTTAGGGAATCTAGAATTAAAATAGAAAGTGTCTTAAATAATGAGTTTTATTTGTTTACTCATTCATGGATTTTTTGTGAAATCTATACATTTATATAGGAAATAAATTGACAATAGACTTTAAATTCATATTTTTATTATTTAATTCATTTTGATTCAATTCATAAATTTTTTACACTAGTTTGATTTTAATGGGTTAATGGTATGAAAATAAAAAAGGAGATCATTTCATATAACTTCAACTAGTTGAGAATATAACTCTATAGTGGAGCATATGATTTCCACTATTTTAAAAGACTTTTCTCCCATTGTATTACTTTGTTTTTTCTAGAGAATATGACTTTGATAGAAATTTCATAAGACTTTGAGTGTTATAATTGCTGATAATATGACTTTGAGGATCCTGTATGACTTCCATCATATGACTTTGGAACTTCTCATTGTATGAATTACTCTATATCCTAGGAATTTACTTCCAAGAACACATATTTATCTTTTAACTTCAATGAGTGTTTTACTTTGTATAACCCACGACTATATCAAACTTCAACATTAGACTTTCAAGATGTGCATGTGACTTCCCAGATCATATGACTTCAAGGATTTTCCAACATCTAAATAAATTTAAATATCTTGAAAAAGAAAAGAGGCATGGAATAATATCAAATTCACTTCCCTTGTTTAACCATATCGAAGAGAGCTCCAAAAACCAAGCCACATAGAATTTATCTAGCTATAAAAGAAGACCATGATCATGGGAGGGATTTGTGAGTAAGAAAAAGATTCAATAGGGGAGCCTTACAGTGGAATATGAACACAAAACCAAGACACGTGGCAACCATCCAAATAAATATGAGCTAAGTCCCCCAAAACTAGGAAGATTCCAAAGGCATTATGATATCCTAAGGGAGAATATGAAGCACATGATGCTTATGTGTGGAAGGAAGTTACTAAAATGTTGAAGTAAACTATGATCATTCTTCAATTTATATAAAGAGGGAAACTATTCTTTGTTGGGTGGGGGGAGAATGATTGCTCAATTAAGCTGATGCTACTTAATTTATTCTTTCTTTTCTTTTACTATAATTTCCAGCAATAGAACACTAGGACCTTACTGTTTGAGCTAAGGAGAATCTTCCCACCCCTATTAATGAATTTAATTATTTAATGTTAAATTCTATTCTTCTTATTTTATGTATGTGTTTGAGTTCCTAGATAGTTCAATATTTCCATTATTTTTTGAAATTAAGTTATTCTTTGATAATTCATGGGTTTTCACATACAATCCACCAAAAACTTCTTCACTACTTATGATGGTGAGTAGTAGGTAGATTCAGGAGTTATTGGAGATATATAATCCCTTGGCTAAGAACATATATGAAATTATTTAGTCATTATATCTCTCTATTCAAAATGAAATCAGAAGGTCAAGGAAATCAATTGCAGTTTCAGCTAATTAGAGATAGAGATAGAGAAGTAGAGTGAATTTTAATGATGATTTAACAAATGAGGGAGGAGATTATAAGAGGTTAGACAACTATCATTAAAATTAAAATAAAATAACTTTAAAATTTTATTTCTTAAACCCAATTGATCATGGTTTTAAATTCACAATGAACCCACACAATACAAAAAACATATGAAAACACCCTCTTATCTAGAGACAAATTGATTCATACTATTTCACTACATTTTATTGGGTTCATAATTTTTTTTATAGGATCCCCATGACAAGCTCTTTATGAACCTGGCTCCATTTCCCAGAGAGTCAGACCAGCATTGTGTTTTTTTGATTTTTTATTTGAAATGTGATTTATACTTGACTAGATCTAGTTCAGATCACCTATTGGATTTGATCCAAAATTGGAAGAACTATATTGGAAAGTGTTATGAATTTAAGAATCACTGAATAAGTGGAGAGGTAGTTTGTCACAATTCCATTGACCAAATATTCATCCTCTTCTATTTTTTTTACTAGAGTCACATTAGGAATTGAATACTTGGATGACAAATTGGATAATATAAATAGGACACTTAGAGATTTATATTCCCCTAACTTTAATAATAATAATAATAATAATCAGTTATTACAATTAAATAATAAACCTTATTTCAAGCTTAAAATGAGAATGATATATTTTCCATACGTTTAATGGATTAGATTGAGAAGACCCCAATAGGAATTTGAATGAATTCAGGGATATACATAATAGATTGAAACTTAGAGGAGACTCTGAGACTCAGATCATCTATAAGGACCTCCCATTTTTCTAATAAGTATTGGTTAAAAAATGGACGTATAACTTATAATCTAGAGAAGTTACCACCTGAGATAAACTCCATAGGTATTTCCTCCATAAGTTTTCCCTACATAAAGTATCACCTAGATAAGAAATGATATTTATGGGATCAATAAATCAAGTGAATAAACTCTATATGAGTTTTGGGGGTGATTCAAGAATATTAAATCATCTTTCCCACACTAAATTTTTTAAGGATAATATTTCTTGTTGTTATTTTATCAAGGAATTATAGAAAATAATTTTTTTGGATACTTATTCTGGAAGAGAACTGATTATAAACTCACCAATTAAATATAGATAGATGATAGAGTGGATCTCACAAAACTCTCAATAGTTTTTGTAAAATATCCACAACCAGAGGATTACATGAGGTAAAGAGTTCCAAATACCATTTATATAAAATTAAACTTGAAGTACTAAACTCTCTTATGATATAGTTATAATTGAACTAGGTTTTAGGAAGCATCACCTTATATACTCCCTTTATTATGCCAAAATTTTCACTCTTTGTATCATTACACTAATAGATACACTCAAGTTCAATAAATTTATAATTCCATATTCTAGAGGTAGTACCAACAACCAACCAATATTCAAGGATTCATAGAATACTCAAAAACTCAATATGGGATTAGAAACTGACAACCTTAAAGTAAACATTTCCAATAGTATTTCTAACAGCCTATCCAACCACCACCATTACATAGTGTGAAGACTTGTGTATTTTCTAGGTTGTGAAAATGAGTGGAAATTTGATTTTTTAGTTTTGGATTCATATGATGGGTAAAATTTTAATTTCCCATTGTATACTATCTATGAAAAATTTTATAACGATTCTACTAATCTCAGAATGTGGTGTTTAACCTTGGGTTGGAGTTTGGTGAGATTCCCAACTGGTTAAATTTTTTGGGATATTTGAATATTTATTAAATAAATATTAACAAATTCTTACATGTGTAAACATTTATATCTTCTGAAAAAAGTCTTGGAATGACATTATTACTTCATGGTTAAGTCCATAATGGGGTGGGGTGGGGGGTTACCTAGGTGATGTATAAACTTGGTCTGGGTTTCGGGACTAGGGTTGTACTATTTTAATGGGTATTTAAATTAAATTAAATTAATGAATTTAATTTAATTTAATTAATTATAAACCACTCCCCCACCCATTTCTCCCTTATGTTACATGAGTGGAAGAAATTGGATTCTCCTTGAAGCCACTTGATTCGGGAGAGATAAAGAAGGGAGAGGGGATAGTGAAATTGTTGGGAAGCTCAATTAGATTCAGACCGGGATGTGTTAGTCATGGAATGTGAATCAAAGCTAAAAGATTTAGTGTTTCACCATGAGGTATCCCGGTTATCCCATTTTTACCAACTTTCTATTTGATACCATTGTTTTTTATTTTTATTAAATGATTTGAGTTGTTCCAGTTTAGAGAAGATCCTTTATAACTGAATAAGGGCTAGATTTAACGATTTTAAATTGTTATCGGGGTTTTTAAAGGAATCTATTTTTTTTAAATAAGGTTTTGATGTGTTCTATTAGTAAGAAGAAAAATAATAAATATATAAAAGAAGGTTTTTATTTAGGCTACAGGTTATCCTTACATAGAGGGACGTGTAAGGGTAAAATTTTGGTCACACTTATGTAGTGGGCTATGTAAGGGTAAAATTACACTTACCCTTACCCTATGGGCTAGTAAGGGTAAGGATATACCTACCCTTATATAATGAGACTTTCTTAAGGGTAAGGTCATACTTACCCTAATAAAGTGGGACTTATGTAAGGGTAAGGTCCTGCCTTCCCTTACATAGGGGGAGCTGCATAAGGGTAAGGGCCTACTTACCCTTATACCAGGGGAGCCGTCATAGGGTGAGGTACTACTTACCCTTATGTAGGAGAATATGTGTAAGGTAAATATTTTTATAAGATTTGTAAAAAAGTTATTTTTTCCTAGTCTTCTTGGGGGATTATTTTTCAATATAAAAATAGGGTTTTAGGAGAAATAAATAAATATTTATCCTATATAATTTAGTTTGAAAATAATTATAAAACAATTTATGGAATTACTTTATAATTAATTAAAGTTTTTTACATGTATTTATGGCCTTGTAATGATGGATGATGACCATTCGGACTTAGACATTCTTTGATGGAGATAGGTGCACCCCAGTTATAAACGGAGTAACTCAGGTAGTCCTTGTGAATTTACCTTATCTTTATAAATTTTATATATGCATTTGTTACAAGATATTTCCACTATGACTATTGACCAGTTTAAATTAAACAAATTGTTTAAATAAAATCAAATTCCTATGAACGAAATGAACAAAGTGCCAAGGGCCCTGATGGACCCTTGTACACTTTCTTAATGCCTCAACTACTAATGGTTGAGGCCTTAATTATAATGATGTTTTGTGTGACACTCAAAACCTGAGGGGTGAGATTTAAAATAACATAGTGAATATAGAGAACCTAGAGAGTGGTCCTTAGATTCCTTGAGTAGGGATATATGATGAGATGATAATGAATAGAACTATTAGGCCTTAGTAGAACCTTGATATGACTTCCATTGGGATGGTTGAGACAAGAGTAGGGATGAGTGTTCCTACCCCTTTGGTAATTGATCATCAAGTATGAATGCCTTGGGTGAGATTTATGGATAGGTTGGGTGAGTGGACCGACCTAGGGTGGCTTGGGATGTGAGATTGGTTATGCCCCAACTTCTTAGAGTGATGCCAATAGGTCTTATCTTGTGAGACTTGTGAGGTTGTGATATAATTATGATGATTCCAAGGGATGATATACCCTAAAAGTGATGGGTGTTGACCCCATAGTTGATGTTGAGAGTGAGGAACCCATGCTAGTGTCTATGCTATGAAGTGACCTAGGGGACCCAGGTGGGAGCCCGAGTGTTGTGTTTACACTAAGTGGGTTAGTGTGGGAATGATTATTGATGATTTTAGGAATCACCTTAGTACCTGAACCATTGACATGAGACTGATAGGGATACAAAAATAGGGATAGGTCATACACCAGATAGTCTAATCTTGATTATGTGAGATTGGTTCAGGAAAAAGGTCAACCCCGTCAATATGTGTTCTATGAGATGATTTGGGTGAGATGTATTGACTACTGGGATGTATTAATATACATTATATCCCTTGGATATTCTCTTTACATCTGAACTTTATACCTTCCACTTTGTGCATTTATTTTTATAAAGGGTATGAATATTCCTCATGAGTTTATAAATGACTTGATTTCTTATAAGGGTACAAATACCCTCCCTAAGTTTCTAGATGACTTACTTTCTCTGTAGGGTGTAGATACACCCCTAAGTTTCTGGATGAATTGATTCCTTGATAGAGTGTAGATACACCCTTGAGTTTCTAGATGAACTCATTCCCTAGAATGGTGTGGATATACCCTTAAGTTTCTGGATAATATGTTTTCTTGGGTAGGGAACATTTTCTCCTAAGTTCTAGATGAGGGTATGTACTCAAAGACACTTTGGCATTGGCCAAAGCAGGTTTGGTCAATCTCAGATGTCACGTTAGAACCCAAGAATTGATGGTGATTATTTATTTATTCTTCTATATTATTTTTATTTATTTCCTATGCATATCACATGTGTACACATTAAATTTAATAGTTATGTATAAGACCACCTTGATGGTTCCCTACTAAGTTACACTCACACCCTACTCGAGAAGCCATAGAACTTGGGTTCCTTAGAATATCTTCACTATACAAAAGTTCACGTTAGGTAAAGGCCTGATTTTATATCATTAAGTTGGATAGATTGGATAGAGTAATAGATAGATGAGGTATGGCTTAGAGATATAGTTAATCCTCATGTATTTTATTCTTCTATTTATCTTGTATATGTGATCGTTTGAGTGGGTGATCAGTTGTATGGTGGCATGACCATGAGTATGTATGACTATATTATTATAAATTACATTTTATATGAAATTAATATGTTTATTATTATTTTTAATATGATTATTTATAATGGATGATATTTGGTTTATTTTTTTTCTTGTTTCACAGTTTGATAAGGAGGTATAGTATCCCCAAGACAACACCCTAGACCCATGCTGATAGTCAGAAGCCTCTGGCATATAGGGAGGCATACCTAAGGTATTTTAAAAACCTAGTCTGTATACTATAGAGTGAAATAGGGTGGGGAAGTTACAAAATGGTATGATCACTTTTATGCGACTGATATCACATAGTGTATAAGATTTATTGTTTTTCTTATTATTTGGGGATATGGTAGACATGTGATTTTGGAATGTTTTGGGACATGTGATGGACCTCGGACTGGTGTGTCAAAAAAACCTTTTCTAATGGAAATTACGGGTTACCAGGGGTATGAGATTTCTATTTTTGGTTTGTGATTTTAAGGTTGTATGATTTCACCTAGTGTGACACACTTGAGTTTTTAGTTTATGATTTATAGTTTTTGGAACTTGTATTTTTAGTAAGAAGGATATTTACATACATTATATTTGGTATGCATGATCCACAAGACATACACATTATTTATTATTATTGATATCACTAATTATGAGGGGTAATTTTTTTTAAAGTGTCAATAACAACTTATATTGCGTTTTACTATATATCTTGTTAGTAGTATTCTACTTAGATATACCATGGTATATATTTTCTTTTATGATAGGTGATGTGGATTATATGGAGGGGTTACTCTTGATGATGACTATACAGTCTCTCTGTGTAAGGGATCTATGGATATCCTGGAAGTTTCATATATTAATTTTATGCCTTAGTGATAAATCCATTATGGGTGATTATGTTACTAGTTCCAAGAGAAAAACTAGTTTAATTATTTAAAATGTCAATAATAATTTATATGGTGTTTTCTCATATATCTTCTTGGTGTAATTATATTTAACCAAACCATTTGACCATGGTTTATTTGAAATGGATCATTTAGGGTAATTCCATTATATTTATTCCTATAAGAGATCATGGACATTGAGGGGATCGTCTTATATACAGACTCTTGGTGAGAATCTGTTCCCAAGTGGGTATTTGATTTTGGAAAGTAATGCCTGAGGTGTGTAAATGAGACCCTAGATGGGTGTTTTGGTACTTAAGTTTCTGGATAATATTAGATATAGGAAAAGAGGGAAGTTTCCCATGATATTTGGATGATGTGAGGCATGGATTATGGCCTAGGTGGGAAATACCAATGACCTTAGAGATATTGCTTAGGATATTGTTGATCTGAGTGAGACATGAAAGGGTTACCCGAGAGAGGGGTTAACCCATGTTTGTGAGTGACTTAGTGAAGGGAAGCACAGTAAGATTCCCTAGGTTATGAGAACAAAACAAAGGAGGTGCTTCTAGGTATATGATATAAGCATGTGAGATGACTTGGGTTTTTATGAGATAAAACACTTTGAGTGCTAGTGCTTTTGATATCATGGATATTTTTGGAGGGAGTGATCAGTTGGGATGCCTAGATCTATTTATTTTGGAAATATTTCCCAATTATATAGAAGATTATTATCCTAGGTGGTTGGATCTATGAGGGATAGAGTGTGGGTAGATACTCCTGGTTAGTAATGACGTCGAGTTGGAAGGTGATCATGTAGTGGACCATGGAATAGGTGAAATGACTTGATTTTGATGAGGGATGTTGAGGGTGATTCTAGATAGATGGGACTAAAATTTATGGGAATTGTTAGTGATTTAGGTCCAGGATCCCAGGACTTATGGGAATTAATCATGATGGTATGAGTTGGAAGTTCTGTAAGGGTGAGACAAGGTGCATGCAGATAGTTTATCAAGTTAGTTTCACTTGAAATGGTTCCAAGAGCTAGTGATTTTGAGATGGATTGTACTGGGATTGGTTTCTTGAAGTTTGATGAATTGAGAGATGTCCCTTGGAGGTGATACGTTACATAATAAATGGATTGGGGTATCGTGATATGGTCAACCCAGTGTGCACCATGATAAATACTATTAGGGAGGTGCAAGGATAGAACCCATTGAGGTTATTCTCAAAGAGTGGCATAAGGAAAACCATATAGTGGGGAGTGCACCATTTTCCATTAGAGGGTGTGAACCTCTTTATAGATGGATATTCATCTAATACTGATGATGATGTTCCCAGTGAGTTTGGAATATTTTGTATTTGAAATTTAATATTAGTGATCAAGTGTGAGCCAAATGGTTTGGCCCAATCATTATGTGTGGTAATAGATGAAGTGTGAGTTATGAATGAGTGACCCTTGTGTTGGAAGGTTCATTTAGGTGTGATGCATATGGTAATTAGATGGTTGGGATGACACTAAGTTTCTACTGTGTGATAAGATTCATTGAAATTTGGTTCTTTAGGGAAATAATGGATTTAATATCTAGATGTGATTCTGGATAGAGTTTGAGCATCAATATTAGACTTGGAGTGAATTTAATATTATTTGAGTATGTGTAAGATCAGGGATGATCCAATTACCAGGGTGAGAGAATGATTTATAGTATGTATGATTGGTGATCCAATCATGGAATTACATTAGAAGTTGAGTTTAGACTTTGATGTGGGAGTTTAGACAATATCATAATTCCTTTGAGGATTTAGGCATTGTGTTCAGGTGATGAGATACTGTGTTAGTGGGTGAAGTTGATCATTTTATATATGGGTTAGACAGAGAAGGATAGAACAATGTTTTTATGTATAATTAAGTGTGGTGAGATGGAAACCACACTATAAAGGCCATTGTATCATTTGAAATACGTTTCTATAGGTGATTTCACTAGTATGGAGCACCGTGGCTCAGAATCAGCCGGTATGAGTTGAGACTTAAAGTGGTGAAAGCCATACTCTTAGAGATAAATTAAGCAGTGAAATAATGGTTTCTTAGGATAGAAAAATATTGGGGGAGCATCTTTTATGGGTTTCAATGATAGTAATGAGTAGTGGCTCAGTTTTCTAATGAATAACGTTCCTTGTGTTTGGAGTTGTGTAGTAGAAATTTGTTTAGCGTTTTAGAGTATAATTTAATGAGTTCTGTATGAATTGATAACCAATAGGGGTTGATATTTATGGATGGATGACTGATGAAACTTCTCAGGGATGATAAGTTCTATTATGGGGAGATTGTAAAGACCATTGTGTTTTCTAGGATTTGAAAATGAGTATAAATTTGAATCTTTAGTTTCAGATGTGTATGAGGAGTTAAATATTAGTTTCCCCTAGCAGAATATCTAGAAAATATTTTTTGATAATTTAGTTAACCTCAAAATTTTGTGTTTACCCTTGGTTTGAAGTTTGGTGAAATTACAAAATGGTAATTTTTTCGAGATATTTGAATATTTATTAACTGAATATTAAATATTCCAACATGCATGAATGTTGATATCAACTAAACAGAGTCTCAGAATGGAATTTTGAATTTGTATCTAAGTATTTAATAGGGGGTTTTACCTAAGCAAGGTATACACTTGGCCTAGTTTCCCAGACTGGGGTTAGACTTTTTAAATTTGTATTTAAATTAAATTAAATTAATTAAATTAAATTAATTAAATTAATTATAATCCAAACCCAATCCTACATTATTTTTTATAGGGGGAAGAATGTGGATTATTCTTAAAGCCACTATAGCTGAGAGAGAGTAAGGAGGGATATGGGTGAGGGAATTTACTGGAAAGCTAGATTAGAGCTGAACTGAGATGGATGGTCATGGAATGAAATTTTGAGAAGAAGAAGTAGAAGAAGTTTTTATTTGGTTTATAGAATACCCTTTAATTGTGGGTTGTGTAAGGGTAAAATTTTTCTTACCCTTACACTATGATCCTTTTAAGGGAAAAATTATGCTTAACCTTATGAAGTGGGTGGTGTAAGGGAAAGACACTTGTTACCATTATGCAATAGGACCTGTGTTAGGGTAATGAATTACTTGCCCTTAAATAGTGGGATATATGTAAGGTTAAGGTCCTAATTACCTTTAAACCAAGTGAGCTATATAATTATAACAACCTTGTTTCCCTTACATAGTGATACCTGCATAAGGGTAGTTTTTGTAAGAAAAATATTGAAAAAATGAGTTTTTCCCAGTTTTCTTGAGGGATTATTTTGTAGTATTAAAAGGTGTTTTTGGGAGGAATAAATTATTATTTATATATTATAATTTATTAATAAATTTAATTGTAAAATAATTTGCGGAATTATTTTATAATTAATTAAAGTGATATACATGGATTTAGGGCCTTGTAATGATGGAAAATGTTTGTTTAGACTTGGACGAGCTTCGATAGGGATGGGAGAGCTTTTTTTATAAAGGAAGTAACTCTAAAATTGAGGTAGTATGTCCTTATTTATTTCCATTATGTATATAAATTTTATATATTCATGTTTTATATAGTCTACCCATTGTGGAAATTGATATATTTAAATTAAATAAACTGTTTGAATAAAACTGAATTCCTATGAATTGAATGGAAAAAGTGCCAAGCGCCATGATATAACCTTGTATTCTTGCTTTATGCCTCACCCATTTATGGATGATTCCTTTATTATGATGATGTGAATTATCAAACTAGGTCTTTAAGGTATGATATTTGAATTAAGTTAATAATTGTGGAAAAACTTAATATTTTACCTTAGACTCCTTGAGTAGGGATATATGACAAGATTGGAATGAATGAACCTATTAGGCCTTAGTCGACCTTTTAGATGCCTTAGAATCATTGGGATAGTTGAAAAGATATCATGGGGGGAGTGTTTATCCCCCTTTGGTAATTGAGAACTGGGTATGAATTACATGGGTGAGATTTATAGAGAGGTTGGGTGAGTGGACTAACCCATGGTGGCTTGGGATATGAGATCAGAAATGTGTCAACTTCCTAAAGCAATACTAGTAGGGATTATCCAATGAGGTTATTGAGTTTATGATATTATTACAATGTTTCTAAGGGATTACATTCCACTAGAGGGATGGGTGTTGACCTTGGAGTTGAATTTGAGAGCGAGGAAGCCAGACAAGATGCATATGCTATGAAGTGGCCTAGGGGACCCAAGTGGGTGCCCTCACGTTGTGTTTACCAAAAGTGGGTTAATATAGGGATGAGTAGTGATGATTTCAAGTGTTACCATAGAACCTTAATCATTAATGTGATCCGGGTAGGGTTTCAATGACATGGATAAGTCATGAAGTTTAGATTTTGACCATGATTATGTGAGGTAAGTTCATATAGAAGGATAACCCCATCGAGATGTGTTATATGTGATGATTCTGGTGGGAAACACTACCCACTGAGTTGTATTGAGATACATGAGATTCCTCAAATATTATTTTTAGGTATAAACTTCATACCTATGAATATGTGACATTATTTCCTAAAAGGGTGAAAATACACCCCATGTGTTTTTAGATGAATTTCTTTCCTAGCTGAGAGTTAATATACCCTTGAGTTTTTGGATGAATTACTCATCAAGTAGGGTGAAGATATTATCCCAAGTTTATGGATGAGTTACTTCCCTGATAGGGTGCAGACACACCCTAAGTTTTCAAATGATATATTTTCCTGGGTGGGAAATAACTATCCCCAGATTCTAGATGAGGGTATATTCTCAAAGACACTCTGATATTGGATGAAGTAGGTATGGTCAATCTCAAGCATCATGTTAGAACACAAAGATCAAAAGTGTTTATATATTTATGATTGTACACTATATCTAGTTATTTTCTAAGTATATAACATGTTCACACACTATTTTTAGTGGTTATGTATGGGACCACATTGGTGGTACCCTACTAAGTTGTACTCACACTATACTCTATCATCCATGAAACTTGAGTACCCGAGAAGATCTTCACTATTTGTAGGTTCAGGTTGGGTAAAGCCTAAGTTTGGATCATTTAGTTGGATAGATTAAAAGAAGTAGGATATGGATGAGGTATGAATTAAAGATGTAATTTACCCTCCTATATTTTATTCTTTTATTTATATCATATATGTTATCATCCAAGTGGGCTATCGGTTGTGTGATTTCATGAAGGTGAGTATGTATAAATTTTTTCTTCTAAATTACATTTGATATGACATGATTATGTTTATTATTCCATTTAATATGATTATTTTTGATTTATGATGATTTTTTATTTATTTTGGTTATTTTATACTTTGATATGAGGGTATATTCTCCCCATGGCAACACTCTATTCCACTACTTCCAGTCTAAAGATTTTGGCATACATGGAGGCATTCTTTAGGTCTCATAGTGAGCCAATACAATTATTATAGAGTGAACCAGGACACAAAAATTACACAAAGGAAAAATTAATAAACCTTAATAAGTTTCACACAAGGTCATAATTAGTAACCATCAATGAATAACCTACTGAGACAACCTATAGAGTCTCAAACCAACCGCCAGAACGCTCTCACAACTCATGGATCAGAACTGAAGGTGTTGAAAGGTCAAATTGGGAAGATCATTTCCACCACAAATAACATGATATATCAAATATTATGTAACCCCACTTATTAATCAATTGCTAACCCCAAAGTAAATGTTAGTTTTATTTCTTTAAATACTATAAAGTAGATGAAAAGCAATTAAGAATCACCACTAGAGATTGAATCTAGAAGTGGGAATCCCAAAGAAAATGAATAATATATCCCTGAGAAGGTACCAGAAGAGGAAGTACCTATCAAGAAACAACCACTGAATAGAGACAAAGGAAAATACATAATGGATGGCCTACATCAACCTCAACTTCTATTTTCTTTAAGGATGAACCCACCCAAGAGAAATAGTGAAGATTCCCAATAACAAGAAGGGTTAGAAACATTTAAAAAATTATAATTCAATATCCATTTTTGGATTCCATCAACCAAATCCCAAGGTATATAAAGTTCTTAAAGATATGTTCACCAAGAAGAAGAAAATTCAAGGTCATGAAAAGATAATTTTAAGTAAAAATTTCTCTACTCTAGTAACCCTATAATTACCTATGAAATATCGAGACCCATGTACTTTCACTATCCCCTGAATTATAGGAGAGATTACTTTTAATGATTAATTATGTGATTTGGGAATATAAATTAATTCCACGACTTATTTAGTTTATTATTCCCTATATATAGGAGAACTCAATATAACTAGGGTGGTTGTTTAGTTATCCAACCAAGCCACCACCGACCCAATAAGTGTTTTAGAAGATGGTTTGGTAAGAGTAAAAAAACTATTGTTTTTGGTTATTTTTTACATCTTAAACATGGAATAGGATAGGGGTATAAACCATTCTTATATCATTCTAGATAACCCATTTCTTAAGACTGCTAATATAATAATATATGTTAATGAAGGAACACTTTCAACATATTTTGGGAAATAAATTGAGAATTTCAATATTTTAGATTCAATGAAATATTCTCATTATAAGAAATATATTTTTAAAATATCTCACTATGAAATCCTTATTATTATAAGAAATAGATTAAAATATTTGATGAAATAATTAAACTAAGAGAATCCCTAGAATCACCTAATTTTTATGATGAATATATTTTTGAAAATGAGTTAAATATAGAATTAGTTTTGTATGATAAATAATTTGAGGAATTGGATAAAATTTATTTTGATGAACTTCTAAATTCTACAACTGATATTACTTCTTTTAATATTCAAGTTGTAAACATGGAAGACACTAAGTTGAAAATATCTTTAAAACACCCCCTGAATTAGAACTAAAGTTGTTTCAATCTAACTTTAAATATTTATTTCTTAAGGAAAATGAAATCATAATTTTCATAATTTCAAATAGTTTGGAACATAATTAAGATCACTAGTTGTTGTAAATTCTAAAAAAAATGATAATGTATTAGGCTGGTCATTAGGAGATATCCTGGGGATTAGTACCACAACCTGTGTATACTATAATCTTCTATAAATTGAGTCCAAACCTATGATACAACACCAAAGAAGTCTTAATATAACATAAATGGAAGTTTTTAAAAAGTAAATTAAGAACTTATTTGGTGATGACATCATTTACCTCAGATCATACTTCCAATGGGTGAGTCCCATTCAGATTATATAAAAAAATATTAGATTCCCCATTTTAAAAAAATTAAAATAATTATCTAGTTACCACTAGGATTCAAAACAATTCAAGGGTCTATATTAACTATTGTAACATAAATTATGTGTCTTGAAAAGAATATTTCTCTACCCCATTTACAGTCTAAATGTTAGATAGACTAGCTAGGAAATGTCCTTATTACTTTATTCATGGGTTCTATATGTAATTTTAGGTTCCCATAGATCTAAAATATCATTACAAAATGATATTCATATTTCCCTTTGGTACATTTTCATATCAAAATTTCCATTTGGGTTATATAATACCTTGGGAAATTTTTAACACTTCATGGTAAGTATCTTTTTAGATATGAAAGAGATCTTCTTGGAGGTATTTCTTAATGACTACTATTTATGGAACCTCCTTTGAAATCTATCTTGAAAATTTGGGGAAAGTTTTGAAGAGATGTATGGATAAAAAATAGGTTTTTAAATTTGAAAAATTCCATTTCATTAAAGAGAAAGTAAATTTTTATACCATATAATTTATAAAGATGGAATTGAGGTGTATAAGGACAATATTGACATCATTTCAACACTACCTTACCCCACCATATAGAGACACATTTGATCATTTTTAGAATATGCTATATTTTATAGAATATTTATGAAATACTTTAGCAAGATTACTTTGACCTTGACCAACCTACTCTAAGAGGAAAATGGATTTGTGTTTGATGATTTATGTTGGGAATCCTTTGATAAAATCTAGGTTATCTTGACCACAACTCCTATGATCATCCCACCAAGCTGGGAAGACCCTTTTGAAGTGTTGTGTGATGCCTATAACCATGAAATGGAAGCTTTTATGTCCCAAAGTATTAATGGACACCCACATATGATATCTTACACTTTACAGACTATGGAAATATCCCAAATCAATTACACAACAATAAAGAAAGAGTTTTTGGCTATTATTGTTTCTTTAGAGAAATTTCATTCAAATGTTCTTGTAATTAAAGTCACCATTTATTCTAATAATTCATCCCTTAGATACTTGATTAATAAGGTTTATTCAAATCCAATATTTTTTGGATAGATGTTACTTTTATAAAAGTTCAACTTAGAGATTAAAAATAATAAGGTATGTGAGAAATTGGTTTTAGATCACATGAGCAGATTGTCCAATACCGCTAAGGTAAAAACACCCATAAAGATATCCCTAGATGATTTCCTTCCTAATGAGAAGCTATATAAAGTCACTAAGGTACAATAATATGTTTATATAGTTAAATTCTTAGTAACATAAAAGTTAAATTCCTTATTTTCCAAGAATTAAACTCTTAATATAAAATTCGAGTCAATGTATTATGTTTGGGAGGATCCTTATTTATATAAAATCCATAGTGGCCAAGTGATTAAGAGGTTTATACCTAAGGAAGAGGTAAACATTTTTCTTTAATTTTTTCATACAATTTCATGTGGGTCTTTAAGGCCTTCGGGCCACCCAGGCCTTCGGGTCAGTAAGGCCTTAGGGCCACCTCAAGGCCTTCGTGCCACCTTTAGTGCAGATGCAAACCAGAAAACCTAAAAGGAACAATCTCTACAAGGAGGATGATCAAGGAGCTTTCACCACAGCATAGATAAAAGGATTTCAAGAATAAGAGGGTATGGAACCTGCCATTGGGACAATCCTATGCATGCACGGGAATGCCTAGCCGAATAGAAATGCGAAGGTGGAGAGCTGATTTCATGATGAAGATGCTGGGGAGGAGCAGTTCCAAGTAGTTAGTCTAGGTTGTATGTATTGTTTGAAGCCTATGGAAAATGAATTACTCTAAGGCCTACAGGCCATGTAATACTTACTCCTATGGGCCTTGTATGGGTTCCACCTCACCCCTTGAAAGGTGGATTATAAAAAATCAATAAAAAATGAAGGGCTTCGGGCCATTGGAGTTGCATGTGGTGAATACTTTGGTCCTCAAAGAACTGCCAGAAAAGTTTTGGAAGTTATTTTGTTTTGGACATTAATTTTTAAAGACTAACATGAATTTTACAAATCATGTAAAAACTATCAATTCATTAGATTAATTTCTAAAATAAATGAAATTATCCAACAATATTTGTTTTTTTGAATTATTTGATGTATGTGGAATATATTTCATGTGTCAATTTCCTTTATATTTTTTATTCTCTGATATCTTTACAGAATTAGATTATGTGTATAAGTGTATTAAAGCACAAACAACCTAAACTGATGATGAACAAGTTTTTATTGGGTTTCTAAGAAAAAATATGTTTTTTTAGGTTTAGAGTGACCTAAGTTATAATCAATGACCGGGGAACAATTTTTTGTAACAAGAGTTTAGAATCCCTAATGAAGAAGTATAAACTTCAACAAAATACCTCAACTGCATGCCACCCACAAAAAAATGGGATGGATGGGTCTCTAATATAAAAAAAGGATTTTGAAAGGATAGTGTAGCCCAACCAGAAGGATTGGAGAATGAAATTAGAGGATGCACCATGACCATACATAACTACCTTTAAAAAAACCATAGGTATTTATACTCATTGAATGGATTATTATAAAAGGTTTCACCTACCTTTTTAATTTCATATAAAATAATATCATGTTTTAATGAGGGTAAAACTAGAGTTAAGAAAGTTTGGGGAGTAAAGGAAGCTATAAATGAAGGAACTAACAGATCTGATAAGAGAGGCATATGAAAATTCCATATTGTACAAGGAAAAATACAAATCATTCCATGAAAAATTCATTTAGAAAAGTGAATTCTATATTAGATAAAAAGTGACATTATTTTCAATTGGGATGAATCTCATGCTATGTATGCTTCATTATAAGTGGACTGAACCATTTATAGTAACCAATAGCTTCCCATTTAATATTTTTTAGATTAAATGATCTGAATCATAGAAACCATTTAAAGTGAATGAATAGTAGCTAAACCAATTTCATGAATATTTTTTTAAGGAACCAATAGAGGATTCCAAACTCCTACCTACTAAATATGAATGAGAAGCATTGAGTTTTCCTTTTTCTTAACACTGGTCAAGATACTTTTCTTTAGGATTGTTATTATTTGATAAAATGCATGAAACAATTAATTGAAGTTGTTTTTGAGATAAGTGTGGGGGATATGAAAAAATAAATTTGGATGTAAATATTTCAATCTATTAGTTTTTCTTTATTTTTGTGTGTTTACATCCTAAAATAAAATAAAAATGAAAAAGGGGGATGAAAAATCTATTTTATAAAAATATGTATACTATTTATGTTTGTTTTTAATTTCTTTTGGTATGTCTTTTCGCTATGAAATTATGGTTTTAAAATTGTCTTGCCTAGGGAATGAATTCCATGCTAGTTTTAAAGATTTCTCTGGTTCTAAAATGATTGAAAATCGATTATTTATAAGTTATTTTTACATTTATTTCATGAAAATTTCTATTTTAGAACTATGAAATGGATTTTGGTAGAAAATAATTTTTTAATTAAAATTATGAGATGAGGAAACTAGAATTTTGAAATTGAACCTAAGTAACTTGGACTTTGTGAAAAAGTACACCTTAGTGAGATAAATCAAAAGACATTCATGTAAGTCCATTTAAACTGGAGTAAAATGGGAAATTAGGATCCCACATAAAGTTATGATATGATCAGGCACTGGTTGTATGAGTAATAAAATCCAATGTACATTGAATAAGTGGTTTTTAGAAAACATGGATAAGAAAAATACCATAAGTGAAAAATTATTAAAAATGAATGGATTTAGGTGAGAGGAATATTGAACTCAAATAAATAAGTGAGAAATTTAATTATATTAATTTCATTTAAGTTGTACTAAGGAAGTGGAAAATGTAACTTTGATTCAAGGAACCTATGAAAGAGGGATAAAGGAAAGTGTCCCTTGTTAAAGTTTTAAATCTATTAAAATATATTTTTGCTTCATTAATATAATTGTAACATTTTATAAAAAATAAATGGGGATAGTGATTGAATTCATAGAGGATTCATGGTAATTGTAGTGATAGATGAATCCATAATTTCTTTCATTTCTGGTATACGTTTTAACCTTGGAAGGATAAAATTTTTATTTGGATGAATTCAATGTATTTCCCTATAGTGAAATACTATAAGTGTAGGGGAGTGAATAGAGCTAGTATTTTCAAATATTTAAAACGTTTTTCATTGGAATATAACCCCATAATTTAGATTAAACCAGATCAATTTTCCCATATTTTCAATTTAGAGAATCTATAATTGAAATTTTGAATGTCTTAAATCATGAGTTTTAATTTTTTTATCCATTCATTATATTTTTAGTAAATCAATACATTTATCCTATAATTAATATGATAATAGGATTTAAATTATAATTTTTATTATTTAATTCATTTCGATATTAAATCTAACAAAGCCTATACTGAGTATGATTTTCATGGTCCATAAGTCTAAAAATGAAAATGAATAACATTTTATTTGACTTCAACCATCTGATAATATAAATCTATAATGGGGTGAACAACTTCCACCACATTGTAAGAATTTTTTCCCATCATATGAATTTTTCTTGGTAAGAGTGTATGAATTTGATGGTTATTTCATAAGGATTGAAGTATCAAACTGGTCAAGCGTACAACTTTGAATATCTCATATAAGTTGCATCACATGAATTTAGAGATTCCCATCACATGAATTTCTCTAAACTATAGGAATTGGATCCTGAGAATACAACTTTATTGTCTAACTTCATCATCAAACTTCGAAGAGTTTATAGATTTTCATAGTAGGAAGTCACATCATACTTTAAATCCAAGAATTAGACTCTATAGATCGTATGAATTTAAGATTTTTACAAAATTAAGAAAATCTGAAAAATATTGAAATAAAAAATAGGAAAGACCTAAAATCAAATCCATTTCCCTAGTTTGATCATATTAGGGAGAGATCCAACAACTAATCCACATGGAATTCATATAGTTAAAGAAGTTTACCATAATCATGGGAGGGAAATACTAGAAAGAAGAAGATTTGATAAGGGATACTGATGGTGGAATCATAACTCTAAACCAAGAAACATAGTGGATATCAAAGTAATGTGAGTTAATGCATTGAAAACCATGAAGATTCTAGTGGTAGGAGGATCTCATGAGGGAGAAAAAGAATCCCATTCTACTCATGTAGGGAAGGAAGTTGTTGAATCCTGGAATGAAATTTTGATAATTCTTCAATTCCTATAAAGAGGTCCATTGTTCAATTTTTGGGGGAGAAACTGATCGACCAATTAAGCCACAACTACATAATTTCTTCTTTATTTTATTTTACAATAATCTCCAGTGATGGAATACTAGGACCTTAGTGATCGAGCCAAATAGAATCTCCCCATCCCTGTTAATAAATTCAATTATTCAATGATGAATTCTATTCTTCTTATTTTTCTATAAGTTTTTGAGTTTTTAAACAATATGATATTTCCAGTGTTTTATACATTTAAGTTATTCTTCTCTCATTCTTGGTTTTTCACACACATGTTACCTATAACTTCTTCACTGCCTATGATGGTGAATTATGGGTTAATTCAAGAGTTATTAGAGATATCCAATCCATTGTCTTAGAAAGGATATAGAATTTAGTGAACATTGAATTTATCTATTCAATAAAAAATCACTAGGTGATGAAAATATATTGAGGATTTAACTAATTAGAGAGAGTGAAGTATATTTAATTTGAATGATGATTTGATAACTGATGGAGGAGATTATATGAGGTTAGACCACTATATTTAAAACTAAATTCAAATGACCTTATAAATTTAATTCTAAAAAAGTTTCAATTACTATTTTAAATACACACTAGACCCACACAATAAAAGGGTAAAAACCATACTAAAACACCCTCATCTCTAGAGACAACCTGAGTCCCACTATTTAACTACATTTTTTAGGTTCATAAATTTGGTTGATAGGATCCCCATGATGGGATCTTCCTTACTTCTCCATACTATTATTTTTTCTCAGTGAAACTAAAATAATTGGGTAATAAGGAAGAGATAATGATATTTATTTAAATTCCATGATTCAATTTGAAACCCAATTTTTCCAATCATTCAATGTACTCTATCATCCTGAGTACATGAGTACCAACTTAAATTCAATCTTTTAATTTAAATATGTTAGGTGTGATGATAATATCATTAATTTCTTGCTTCACTTTATGCTAATAAATTCCTTGTTGATGAGATAACATGTCATAAACATCCATGTTAATATATTAATTTCACAAATCAGTAGACATTTATGATAACATAATGATGTTTTCATTAAATACATCATCCATGTGTCTCGTGTAAGCATCATTTTCACCCTAACATGATTCATGTGTTGGTTTATCTAGTAGTAATGACTTTGTTACATATAATTTCCTTTTATATCATAGTACCATGCACAATATCCTATACCACTCTTAGAAATTAGTTTCAGGAAGTACATGTTCATTTTCTAGTATTGATCATTGTAAATTTAAGCTATTACTTGAATTTTTTTCAACAAAATTAAACTTTATTATATTATTACTTTTATCTTGATTATCAATATCTAGCCATTATGTATTTATTAATCTTAAATGTATCCCAATATTTTATTTAAATACTTGTATCCCTTAACTACTAGAGTCAAAAGAATTATTCACTTTATGTATTCTAGTGGGAAAGTATCCTTAATACTCTTTTTATAGCATCATATATGTAATTTCCACTACTCAAAGAGTCTAAGGTCATGTTTTGGATGGACAATCACATTAACTCATGGTTCCTTTATTTTTTGAGTGGTGTCTCATCTCCAATAAATACTTAACTTGGATTCTCTCATTGACTACCTCTAAAATTGCACCTATCTAGATATATATATATATATATATATATATATTTATTTATCTGATAATTTTTTAATTAATTAGACCTACCACTCTTGTTAGGACTCCATGATAGAAGGAGTAACCCTAAACTATGGTTAATAATCACCTTAAACTATTGTTTTATTCTAATTTAATTGGTGGGAGGAGTTTATGAATTAATACTTTCTTTAAAGGTTTTAAAGTAATTTTATTTTTTTTAATGATGGAATTATGATTCAATTTATCATTCTTGTTACTATGTGATCATTCTAACAACTTTAACCATGCATTTTTATAAATCATTCATATTTTATGTTAATTTATTTTATCTATTAATTATCATTAACTATCCTATGTGATCATGTTTCATCCACACATTCATAAATAATTAAACATGTATATGTAAAATAAATGACATGATCATGATATATTTCTAATGGTTGATCCATCAAGAAAACGATGGATCAATAGAGACCCTAAGGTAAACTCCTTGAGCCACATCTGACTTGAGTTGCACTGATCACTCCATCCAATACATCAAAATCTCATCTAGTGTTTCACCAATCCTCAACACGTACTATGTCTCCTTTTTCCTCCTCATTATAAAATAAAACTCACTCGTAGGAAAGGGGGGTCTCAATAGATAATATACAAATAAATAATATCTCTTGTGGACATGAATACCTTTATACATATAATTAGGTTAAGGGATGATGTGTAGATCATCATTTATTAATTAATTATTACAAAAATTTCCCATTTAAATAAATAAATAAATAATTAAACATAAAAAAACAAATCATTTAGTCAAGATCATGATTATTAGGGATACATTAAACTCACATAATAAAATTAAAATTTCAAACAATTCTATTGGAGGTCATTTATTAGGAATTAATAAAAATTAAACTAATTTGAATTCATAAAATTGAAGTTAAACATCCCCCAAAACTATTTTAATAACTTTATAATATTTTAAAAATATTTTTAGAAATTTTTAACAGTTGTTCTTTATTATTGGGTCTTAAAATTGTCCTGAAAGATGTTCGAGGCCCTAACTAGTCCTAGCTTGGCCGGGCGGGCCGGACTGACCATGTTGGGTGGCCGGGTTGGTGGAGGGGTGTTCCCTATATGGTGAAAATGAGATATGGAAAGTGGGACTCATGTATTAATTCCATATATTTAATTTTGTTTTGAAAAAATATAAGGTTTTCCCCTGTGTGTTGTGGGAAGCTGCCAGCCCATGAAAACACAGGACAACCACTTTTTTAAAAGCGTGGTTGGATTTTCCACCCATGAATATAATAATTTTTATTCTTTATTTCTATGTATAGTCACGTGAGTCCAAAACCCTTCCCTCACTGAGGTATCCCTGGTGTCGGTGCCTCCTTACACTTTTGTTCTCCTCCTCCTCGACCGAAAAATAATAATATACATTTTAATTTTACTTTTTGATTTCCAAAATCAATTTGATATTAAAATAACCTTTTCTTGTTCATTCGAACTCAGATCGATGTGATGTGAGTAGTGTTGAGATTGTATCAAACCCTTCCATCCAAATTATAGAAAATTTATTTAAAAGTTAAACTTAAATAGTTTCATTATTGCTCTAATACCAATTGAATGATCTGAGTATGCCACAGAAGCATGGAAATAGGTAAATTCCAATTTTTTACACTAAATATATCCTATGACACTTAATTCATTATGGTTTTACCCAATTCATTCCAAGGATCACATGTAATTGAATATATATATATATATATATATGAAGTATTAAATGAATAGTTGTTTATGTGTTTGATATGTTAGGGTGTGTCGACTATCACCGGTACATTATAGTATTAAAGAATCCAAGCTGGGATCCCTCTAGATCATACACATGCACACCCAAAGCTCCTAGAAAATAATTATATGATCTTTATATACTAGTATAAAAGAATCAAGTGCTTTACAATGTGCCTTCGATCAAGAGATGGAAATGTGATCGATTTATTTGAAATAATAGATTGGATCTTATTCTTTATTTCAAATTTTCTCTTTAAACCCAAAGAGACAAAGTAGGAAGAGAGATATTTGAGAAACAAGCTACCCATACAACTTTAGGGACATGAAATGGTTTGAATACCCAGGGTAGACTATATAAAAATTATATTTTATATCCTAGAAAAGAGTTAACCCACAAAATAACACATAATACCATTAACAACTTAGTTAACAATTTATAAGTGTTATAAAAATTATGACTCTATGATGTGTCACATGGTGAAACACAATTCATTAACATGGTCGTTCCTCCCATCATTATTTAATGAAACTTGTATGTGTGAAGTTCATTCAAATTTATTTTCTTTCTTATTTCACTTTTATAATTAAATTGATCATGAATATCTAGAGAAATAAATTAAATTATTATTATTATTATTATTTTAAACTCAAAGAATATATTTTAATTAATTTACTTACAATCATTTACACTTGGAAATTCACTAGCCCCCATACATGGGGCCCACTTCATCCTAAACTCAAAATTTTCAAAATTGGTGGAACTTATGGATACCAAAAAGATAACATTTTCATAAATTTTTTATTCCATTTAAATGGTTTTAATCACATCATTTTTATCATTTCGGATGAAATTATCAAATTTCTTAGTTTGAGGAATAGTTTTGAATTTAATTGTTAAATGGTTTAACACTTTATTTTAAATTGATTATTTTATCTTTGTAATTATTGAAATAAATCTTACACTTAACTTTGGGTATTCTAAGGTTATTCTAGGATATCCAGAGGTGATTTTTGAGGTTCCAGTTTTGATTTCAAGAAATTCTAATTCATGTTGAGGTTAAGAAAATATGGCTAAAGAAATTTTTATACTGATTCTGGAATCACCATGAAAAATTTATTTGTATAGTATAATTCAATTCATAGGACAATTTATCAAAGTTTGGATTCATTATGTTGGAATTAGGAAGAAATTGACTAAGGAAATTATCCCATGACACCTTCATGTAGGATATTTCATCTACACTACCCCTACATAGTAAAATTTTGAAAGACGATGGATATTTTATATCTATCATATGAAATTTGAAGTTTGTTGAAGTATAAAAAAGAAAAATTAATACAATATGATATATTTCAATAGGCTATAATTTTTTTGAAGATCCATATGATTTTTCAAAGGAAAAATTCATATGTGGAAGGAAATTGGTCACTCACATGACATTTCATTAGCTTTTAGGATATTTCTAGAGTGAACAAATAGTAAAGGGAAACATCATATGAATATGATATTTTTCCTCCCCAACTAATATTTTACTCCATGTAGGATATTTTATTCTCATGTGATAATTTACTTTGTAACGGTTCAGATCATGAATGAAGAAAGGGAGTTTGGGGGAATCATCTTTACATCAAATTGAGGCATTTGGCTTCTAAGTTAGAATTTATGAAACCATTCATGGGATGATACATGGAAAATTATATGAAATGTATTTTGAGTAATAACCAAGACAAGGAAAGGTATAGATTTCATAGAGATTTGAATATCATGAAGAAGAAAGGAAAATATAGGAGAATAGGAAAGATAAAGTTTTCAAACATATAAGGATCTTTGAGTTTTGAATCAGAAAAAAAGAAGATGGAAACTAAGGCCCTTGAAAAAGAACATGAGGCTAAACCAAAGAGTAGGTCTTGGATTGTATGGATTAATGGAGTTCATTCACAACTATAGCTATTTTTGTACATTATTTTCATTGATTTATTAGTTTTATATGACTTATATTTATTCATTTTTATTTGTTACCCTTTTAATGTATGGGTAATATATTGAGTGTTTAGATAAGGGAATGAGTTCCTTTGTAATTATTTCATCCTTAAAACTTAATGAATAAAAACTCTCTTCTATTGAATGATTTAAATTTTCATTGTATGTTTGGTACTTTTAAGATGTGTGTGTTTTAAGTATTAAACTTGTCTAATGATTTATACTTAGGCTTATCACTTGTAAACTACCTCTACTTAGTAATGGTTTTCTTTAAGTAAAATGTTTTATTGGGTGGTGAGTGTCTAACATTCACTGGCACATGTGTCGAGGTAGTGGGTTACTTCAATATTTCATAGGAGCAATAATATTAACCATCATTAGGTAGGTATCCATAATAAATTTCAAGAAAATGTGATTGCAAAGTCAATCAAGGAGTCTGTTAGGATCACTTTGGGATGAAAACAGTGAATGGGGGGGATTGAATTAGTGTGAGATAATTTTTTATCACTTTAAAAATTATCAATCAAGGAGTCTATTAGGATCACTTTGGGATGAAAATAATTAGGGGGGGTGAATCTATGTGGGATGAGTTTTTATCACTTTAAAACTTTTATACCTATGTCACTTATTCAGCGAATATATATCTTATTTTCTTCACCTATGGTTAATAAACATGAAAAAATAATAATAAATCATAAAGAAAACCAAGCTTTTTAATGAGGTTTCTTCTAAGTTTGATGAATACGTCCTTAGTGAATGGTGGTTATTATACCATCCACACAAAAATAAATTTTTATTATCAAATAAATCATGGTAAAGGGGATTAACTTGGACCTATTCTCCTAACACTGACCAGGTACAATGCAAGATTTATATTTGAAGTATAAGAATACAAGATTTCCACCTGTCCCTTTTGAAGTTATCAATAGTTTAATACAAATATTATTCAATAGACAACAATAATTTTGATCAACCTCTTCTATGTGAAATGATATGTTAGGATACCTCTACTTCAGAATAATCAAAGGGCTATCACAAATATGCAAAAATAAAGTAGGTTCATTCTCTTTATTCAAAATAATATGAATATGTTATAGACTAGAAATCTCAAAAAATATTCTATAACCTAAATAATAATGAGTAGGTATTAAATTGGTCACTAATTCTTCTTCTGATTTTGATCTTAGACAGAAAATATGAGATATCAAATTATAGTGGTAGTTTCTCTCACTCTTCTCAATAGTGTTCACAAGCAAGTGCAGTACTCTGCATGGATCACTCAATTATTCAATAATTTTACTCATGTATTCATGTTGTATGTGACATGTAATTAATATTAACAATGTTGCATACATGTATAATGTGTATCATGCATGGAATATCTCAACCGACCTTCTTTCTTCTTGGTGAAACACAAAAAGACCCAAATTCTCAACGTATTTCTTCATATGTGTTCACTGTTATGTATTAATTCATGCACGGGTTAATTAATATATGGAAATATCATCTGATGTCTTCTACTTTCATGGAAACATTATTCTTTTATATTTCATCATCATCATTATTTTCATGTTCATATAAAACACCCCTTAACAAACTTAGAGAGCATGTAATTTTTCTTTTATATTGGTTTTTCTTCACGAAACCTAGTTAGCTCGTGGTATTATCTTTATGTAGATGAGAGCGTGGAACTCCTAAACTTCATGAAAGTATGTCATGTGATTTCTTCATCTTTACACAATTAGTGAGATTTTTAGAAACTAGGATGGTATTTGCATAATAGGGTATACAAAAATTCAATCCTCTTATTCTTCATGAACTACAAGGCTTGCGAGATCCTTTTCCTTTACATGAACAAAGCACATGGGAGGCCTTCTTCAATTATCCTCTATTTTATTTTGAAAATTATATCTCTAAAAATATATGAATGGAAGAATCTCTCTCAAACTTGGTTTCTCAGTATTTATAGGATAGGTTTCACCACCTTATCCCCTTTGATTCATCCTCTCAAACTATAAGAAATAATCCAATTAAAGGATTTTTAAACCCCCAAAGTTATTATTATTTTTTAGATTCATCTAATGTTAGTTTATATGAAATGATGAAAAAAAATCAGGGAATCTCTCCCTTAGGGAACTCAGATTTATCTTTCATGACAATGGGCTCATGTGCATGTGTTAACCATCACATGCATCATATCATTTCATAGCTCATAATCAGTGTTAAATGCTCATCTGGCCCATCTTTTAGACTAATGTTTTTATGAAAATAAAATATTTTATACATGATGGTTCATTATCTTGTTATCTTAATATTAATTCATTCGAGCTTAGATTTGTAGTCAGATGATATCTAGAGATAGAGTATGTCATGGCTTGGAAATACCTCACGTATTTGATCTAGGGTAGTTGTGAGGTTGAATATAGGGAACAATTTGATCGGGTGACTTAGACATATCCAATTAGATGATTGTGATATAAGAGTAGCATTTTTAATGGATGAACAATACATGGAATCACATTCATCTCACATCACTCTTCCATTAATCCTAAAATTTATTAATATTACTCACCACATCTTCAGCAAATCAAGTCGACACCAGGTTCAACACCTGGATACACCACATACATACCCCACACAGCTCATTCCACACCATTTCATGGTCCACCAATCCCTCACCCATGCACCCTATGCACATACTATGCACTTCCCCATGTGGTCCCTATGGGTGCTATGCATGGATGATACCTACTGCCATGACCGATTAGCCTAATTGGATCTCCCACATGGTTGAGCCTACTCCCACATGAGTGGGATCAAGATGACCTTTCTTTCCAAGCTTAATTGGACTGCTTTTTTTTCAGTTAAGGCCTAAAATATACTTGTTAATTAAAAAGTATTAAAATACTATGCTTACGCAATAAATCCATCAACATCAACATTTACAATATTCGTTTTCTATTTTTTAATATTCATCATGATAAAATATAATTATTTTTTTCATGAACTTCACAATAAAACTCCTCATGATATAATAAAATATTTCATGACCTTCTTCAAAACATTCCTTCATGAAAATAAATATTTTCATGGAATTCACCCTTTCTAAATGTTGTAAACAATGTGAACTCTACTTGTGCAATTGGAACATGGCATCAGACTTTAATAACTATTCAATAATCATGATAATTAATTCATTTCATCTAAAATATAAGACCTTTTAACTTCTTATGGATGGATTTTATTCAAAAACATCAACTTCTTCAACCACTTCCAAGATTCTTGATGTAACTTAAATTCTAATACAACATTCACAATGAAATGCACATAATTTCTCAGGAACATCAATCTTCACACATTTCCAAGACTGGGGACACAAAAAACATACTTCCAAACTATTTTCTTCTTCAATACATATTTACATCAAGTTCTTCATCTATTAATAACTTATTAAAAAAACAAAAAGTAGGATCATCAATATTACCTTTTTTATTTTTTTAATACAAAGTAGAACATGTGATGTTAATATGTTATCCTTATTTATTATCCCCTTTTTAATTTTATTCTCTCCCTCTTATTAATAACAAATAAAAACTATATGAGAGAGTATGGTATCCTTTATTTCTTTATAAACGTGCCACAAATTATTTTACTCTAAATTTACTTGATCCATGCTTGGTATAAAATAAGAGAGATTAATTTAGACATAAATGATATCCATTATCATTTTACAATATGATACAAATTGATATAGCACAACTTTTTCCCTTCAAGAAATGCCATTAAGATATTTTTACGACTGATATTAATTATCTAATTAAAATTTATATAATGAAAATGGAAATTGTATGATATCACTTGGAAAGAAAATTCTCAAGATACATTCAACTTGAAATTTCTGCACTCATCTCACAACACAAATTAAAATTGTTTAATTATAATAAGCAGGTAATGTTCATGAAATCAATATAATAACTTCTTCAATATTATTTTGTTCATTTCATTAATTCATTTTAATTCCCCCTTATGATCAAACTTCATTTCATTTATTTTGTGAATATAGAGAGGAAAGTGTTCCCACATACTTTATCAATGAGTAATTGATCATGTACCATCCATATATATCAATTTTGAATGAAATATGATGCTATGATAACTTCTTTAGATACTCCCCCTCAAGGGATGATATCCAATTTCACTTCATAAATATGAATATTTTCATTATATACTCTTCTAAATACACATGGATGTGAATATAAATTGATATGATCTCATCCATGAAGGTGAATTCAAATTTATTGATCATCTATGATAGATTGATAATCATCATCAAGTTTGATCTTTTATATTTTATAAAAAATAACATTCAATATAAAAATTGATAGATCAAACCAGGATGGTGTCTTCTATTAATTTTGGAATAAATATTCCATCTTATAGATGTAGTAATATAATTTTCATTTTTCTTCTCCCCCTAAATATGTGCAATGACATTAATTCTCTATAAGCAATGAAAAAACATAAAGTATATGTGAATCAGATAGGTCTCCCTTTTTATTAGTATGATCAAAAAGGACAAGAATATATTCTCAAACATGAAACAATTTTATTTTCTGCTCTATGTGAGGGTGAAATCTTAATACTGACTCTACTAGATTTATCATCATTCTTGGGAAGTATGTAATCTTTACTTTTGTTAGTAGTTAATTTGTGTGGACTTTTATTTTATACACTAGACATCAAGGAATATTCATCACTTAAGGATTTATAGATCTTTTTACACATCTCTTTTTTAGATGGATTTATGAATAAATAATTATTTGAGATGTGTCCAACCTTCTTGCACCTTCCACATAGAACTTTTAAGATTTTGTGATCATCATTTGTTGATAATATCTCATGAAATTAAATTTATTCCTATAGAATATCTTGTATTCTTATATAATATACCTTTATCCTAGTTTCTTATATTTTCTTTCCTCTCTAAAAATCAGTTTTCCAAATTACAATTTTTTTTGTTAGAATATGGACACCATGATTGGAATTTTTACATGGATTCTCAGGTGTGTTCTTTACCATTTTAGTCCATTTATTTTTCTATTGGGTTTGTTTCTCCATTTGTTTCTTATGATTTTATACATTAATTATAATTTACATGTCCTTCTTACAATTATCCATGGTGTGACCTATCCTTCCACAAAATAGATAGTTTACTCTGTTTGGTGTAACACCCTTTTTGTTCTTCTTGGGTTTTTTGAGTATTATTCTTCATTTGTTATTTACCCAATGTTGAATTATCTTTATTTTTTTAACTATTTTGGTATTTTCTTATGACTTTTTTTAGTTTTAGTATTGAATTATTTATACTTACATGTTTCTTTACAGTGACCACTACCACTGCAATCCCACATAGATTCTTCAAAATTTCAAATCTTTTTTATAACAGTCAACTTCTTTCCTTCTTTCTATGTACTTTGATTCATTTCTTATTTTATCCCCCATGATATATGATTAAATTTATTTTTATATACTAAAATATTATTCTATAAATAATATACCAAGTTCCGGAATCTATCACACCACTAGCATTAGCAAACAAATCTTAATATTTTATTTTGAAGAATAGTCTATCCTGATTGATATGCTTACTATTTTTGTTTATTCTCATTTTTATAATGAGATTATTTAGGGTAAAAAATTATTTAAAACTTATATTTATTCACCAAAAATGTAGTGATGGTATCTTTATTCCAATTATTCATCCACTTTTGTAAAGGTTTTTATTTTGAACTTGTATTTTCCATAAAAGCTAGAAGAATATTATTTGAAGTGGATGATATATTCTACTTAGAGACTAATTGAGATTGAACATTGACTGATTTCAACTTATTATTTACACCACGTATAGGTATTTTAAGATAATAATCCTATTTATAAGTTTGTTTGGCTATAAGTCTTGTAGAAATATCTCTTCTTTCTTCTTGTTGTGAAGTCTCAGCCTGAGTATGTTCAGCATTTGTTAGTTTGATTTTAGGCTCAATAAATTTCATATTTAGGATGTTTTTGTCACACTTCATTTAATTTAGAATATATTTAAATTATTTACTAATCTTAATAACATCTACATAATTCATTTTATGTTTATCCTATAGCAAGGTGTCAATCTCTTTGACCTTGTTTTCTTTGATCTCAAGTTGTGTATTCATAATATCTATGATGGATTTATATTTTTCTTCTAATTCATGGAAATTTTCTTCAAATTGCACAGTGGAATATTATCTCTCCTAAATTTTATTTATCCATTGATCCTAAAAATTAGAGAATCTTTCTTCAAGTTTAACATTATGTACTTCTTTAGCTCCAATTTGTTTAGAGATATTGATCTTGGATTGCATTCTTTCTTCTAAATATTTCTATAAGTTCTCTAAATATTCTTAAAGCTTCTGAGATATAGCACTATTAGAATTACATTATTTAGTGTGATAAAAAAATGTCCTCACTCTTTTTTCCAAAGCACTCTCTCTTTTATTAGATTCACATTCTAGATGGATGACCTATTATTTCATGGACATCCTCTAATCTGTACAACTTTCATTGTGTGAGGAATTATATTCACCACTTATGCTAGTGTTTTTTGGAAAATATTGGAATAACATATCTGATAGCTCTTCATCAAAATATGAGGTATAAATATTGTCCATCTCCTTTGTAATAGATTGAAATACTAGATATTCTTATTCCATGTTATATTTTTTCTTTCTTAGAATTACAACATGGGGAAACTAATTCTTCTTCTTATTTAACCAAGAAGGATTCCTTCTTTATTTTTATGAATTCATTATTCATTCCATTATTTAAAGTATTGAATGAGATATAATTTTGAACTAAATTAGAAAAAAATCCTCCAAGTGTTCCCTCCTTTTAAAATTTTAATAGAATTAAAATATTTAATAATCTTCAAATATTATAATCAAATAAGAGGTGTGAATAACTTTGATATCAATTTTTAGGATCAGTTTGGGATGAACACATTGAGATAGGGGCGGGTGAATCAATGCGGTATGAATTTTTATATATTTAAAACTTTAATCCCCCTTTTATACCTCTATCAATTATTTATTGAATGAGTCTCTAATCTTATTCACTTGTGGTTAGAAAGAATAAACACAAAAAATAAATCACAAAGAACATAAGGATTTTTAATTTGGTTCACCTTCCATGTGGATGAATATGTACTCAATGTATTATATTTATTATCCCACTCACACACAACTTAATTTTTATTACCAAAGAAATAAATATAAAGGGGATGACCATGGACCCATTTTACTAGCACTGACCAGGTACAATAAAAGCTTTATCATTGAAGAAAAATAATACAGGATGTCAACCTGTCCCCCTTGAAGTGATTAGTAGTGTTGTACAAGTCTTTTTAAATAGACAAAAGTAATTCTAATCAACTTCCTCTATGTGTATAAATATATTGTGATACTTACAATTCACAATAATAAATGGTGTGTCACAAGTATGCAACAATAAAGTAGGGTTTTTTCCTTTAGTCAGAATAATATAAATATTTTATAGACTGGAAATCTTAGGATTCTTATCTGAAATAAATAATAATGAAAATGTATTAACTTGGTCACTGATTCTTCTTCTACTTTTTATCTTTGATAGATAATATGAGATATCAAATTACAACATTGATTTATCTCACTCTTCTCAATAGCATTCACATGCATGTGTAGTGATTTGCATAGATCTATCAAATACTCAATAATTTTCCTCATACATTCTTGTTGTATGGGAAATTCATGAAATATAAACAATTTATCATGCATTTGTAATGTGTATCATGCATGGAATATCTCAAGCAGACTTATTTCTTCTTGGTGAAAGACACAAAGTCCCAAATACTCAATGTACTTCCTCATATGTGTTCACTATTATGTATTATTTCATGAAAGGGTTAATTCGTACATGAACATATCATCTAATGTCTTATTCCTTTAAGTGAAAATTATTATTTTATATTTTTATTATTATTATTTTCCTATTTGTAGAAAACACCCCTTCCTAAACCCAGATATCATGTGGGTTCTCTTCGGCATTGGTTTTTCTTTACGAATCCAAGTCACCTCATGGGATTCTCTTTATATATATGGGAGCATGAAACACCTCTCCTTCACACAAGTATATCACATGAGTTCTTCTTATTCATATAAAAAGATATATTCATGGAAAATAGGATTTGATTCGCATAAAAGGGTATGATGAAACTCAATCCTCTTATTCTTCATGACCTAGGAGGCTCACAATATCCTTCCCCTTTATATGAAAAAAGAATATGGGAGGCATTATAAGAAGATTATTTGTTTTATTTTGAAAACAAGAGCTCTCAAAATATAAGAATGGAAGCAGATCTCTCAACCTAGGTTGTTGAGTATTTATAGGTGAGGTTTCACCACCTTATTCCTTATGATTCACCATATTAAACTCCAAGAAATAAGTAGATTCAAGGTTTCTTATAAAAATCCCAAATATCTTGGGATTTCTTGATTTCTTCAAACATAGGTTTCCATCAAATGATACTAAGAATCAAAGCATCTATTATTTCACACACTTGAATCCTTCCTTAATAATAATGGGCGCATGTTCATGTGTTAAAAATAACATGCATTATCTCATTTAAAATCTTGAAATTAGTGTTTTATAATCATATGTATCATCCTTCATAATGATGTTTACATGAAAAGTGATGATTTCATGAATGAAGGTTCATTATCTTGTTATATCAATATTAATTCATTCAATCTCGACTTTATAGTTTCATTATTTCCAGAGATGGATGATGTCAAAACCTAGAAGTACCTCATGCTATTAGGAAAGGGTTTCTGTGAGGTTGAATATGGGGAATGATTTGATTAGGGGGATTATATCTATTTGATTGGATGATTATAATGCAAGCATAATATTTTAGATGGATAAATAGTGTAGTATATTGAATTTTCCCACATCAGTTTTCCATTTGTCCTAGCGCCTCTTAATAATACTCACTGCATCTTTAGTAGCTCATTCTAGTACTGGGGTTGGAACTTGTATACACTACACACACACCCCACAAGAGTTTCACCACACCATTTTATAGTCCACTAAGATCTCACCTATGCACCATGCGCAGATGTTATTCACTTCCCCATGCACTCCATGTGGGTTTTATGCATTCATGCTACCAACCATCATGGCTGGCTAACCTAGCTAGCTCTCCCATGTGGTTGAGCCTGCTCCCATATAATTAGGATTGATCCGGCCTTAATTTGTCATCTTGGTTGGACTTTTTTTAGTTAAGGCCCAAAATATACTTGGTAATTACCAAGTATGAAAATTTCTTATCCAACATAAGAAATACCTCAATATCAATATTTCTAATCCCCCTTTTCTATATTTTTTAATATTCCACATACTAAAAACTATAATTATTTTTTACATGACCTTCATAATAAATCACCTCATGAAATAATAAAATATTACATTTGCTTTTTCAAAACATTTATTCATGGAAATAAATATTTGCATGGTATTAAACTTTTTTAAATGTTATAAACAATGTGAACTATTCTAGTGAAATTGGGACATGTCATTTGTCACACCTCGAATTCACACATCGGCAATGATTTAATTTTTTTACCTTTATCTAATAATTTTATTTGATTTAATTGTTTTTTCAAGGTGCATGCCAGGCCCGACGGAAGATTTTGAGTTTTGCTGATAAATGAATGTTTGTATTAGCAGCGCTCGACACATGGACATGGCTCGGTCGAAGTTGTGTCGCTTCGCTAAAGTGATATGCTCCCCGACTGATGCCTTATTTTATTTTATTATTATGGGGCTCACTTTTCTGTTGTGGTTTGAACCGGTTCTATTTTAAAAGAAAATTTGGGATCTTATATGGGTGTGAGACCATGCACATGACCTTGTGTCGTGCCCAAGATTAATAAGAAAATGTTTTATGATTAAATTTATTATTGCACTAGTGTGCGATAATGCCACGAACACACACGCGTCTGTGCGCGGTGTCCATACTCAACAAGTAATGCATTTATTTTGCAATTGGTTTTATTATTAATAATATTATTATTACTTTCATTAATGTTTTAATTAGGTTATTATTTTTATTAAATCATTAGCATTATTATAAAATTATTAATGTCTATGTTTTGTTTTTATTATAATTTATATCTATTTTTTTAAGTTGGTTGGGCATTTCTTTTAATTTTTATTTTATTTTTATTTTTATTTATCTTATATTTTTTTTCTCTTTCTTTTCCACTCTCTCCCCCTCCCCCCTCTCTCCCTCATCCCACACAAGACCCCCCCTAAACCTAGCCACCCCATCAGCCTCCTTGTCCAGTGCTGCTCCAGCCGATTTCCTCACCAGCTGCCGCCAGCTCTCCGACCACCTTGCGCCACTACCCCCCAGCTCGGAACCCTCCTCATCGGCATCCCAACCTCCTCCGGCACACCGAAACCCCTGCGTGCACCTCCCCTTGTTCGTCCGAACACCCGACGACCTTCCCTCTTTTTTTTTCTTGCATCGCGCAAGCCCGAAAGCTTCCTCGGAGCTCCGGATGGCCTCCCACAACCCCTACCACAGGTGTGTTTTACTTAGGATGGTCGTTTCTTCCTTTTTGTATAATTTTGGGTCAGTTTTTCATGTTTTTTAAGGTCCTTTTGAGATGATTTTGTTTCGATTTCTTGTTTTTAGCATTTAATCTAAGTTTTTTGCAGTGCGACTGGCAAGCGATTGGGGTTGCGCATCAAGTTGTGAAGTTTTTCTACATTCCAGGTAGGTGGTTCCATGCTTAATTATTGTTTGATTAATTTATTTTCAAGTTTGATTAATTTAGCATATTATTTAATTATTTTGTGTAGTGCGAAGTTGATCTTTTCTGAAGTTGGATTTGCATTTGAATGGTTTGGTAGCTTGTTTATATTATCTGTGTGCTTTCTGCTAAAAACTCATATATAGTATTTAGCAATTTTTAAATTGTGCGGTTAGCTTATTAATATGAACAGTTGGTGCGAATTATATTTATGACATAGCGTCGTGTTAATTTGGTCGTAAAAGATGGTTTTGTGTGGGCTAATGGGTGATGCCAAGTTACTTCTTTAAAATTGTTTCATTTGATTTTATTTTTGGCTTATTAAATATTTTCGTTTGTGCAAAGGTGTCTTACATGTGGTGTAAGATTTTTCATCAGACTGTTTGTGTGGTGCAGGTCACACTTTAAAATTGTATTTGAGTGTGTGCGGTTTTTTGAATGTTTTTTGGATTTATAAATAGTTACTTTTGTGTGTTTAAAACTTTGTTACACTCTTTTTATATTGATTTATAAAGTTTTTAAATGGTTTATTAAATTATTTCAATGGTGTGAAATGTGTTTGTAAAACGTTTTAGTGGGCGTATTATTTCAAATGGTTCTTGTGTGTGCAAATGGTTGTTTTGGTATGTGTAGTGTTTTTTTGGTTTGAGTGTATGATTATGACATGTGACATGAACTCTAAACTAATTTAGCACAAACGGGAAGCCTGGGTACTACGTGGGAAGACTGGGACAAGTGTGCTAGTGATACAGAAGTGGCATCGGCCCAGTTTCACTTAGCTAGTTTTTATGACTACAACACTAACTAAACTTTTGGAAGATGTTGGGAGAACACTAGGTTATGGATGTGTTACCATACTAGTGGATCATGCATGAGAATTTATATTGTTGAGTTTCTATACCATTGTTCACCGAGACGCGATGTTCTAGGGTCCCACTTTTCACTAGTATATTTAGGGCCTCTCCCATGTATTGTACTCCTCTTTTGATTTGCGCTCACCGTCGGAACACAGTGTGATTTTGGGGTTACCATGAAAGTGTGTGTGTGTGTGTGTTAATTTAAGATGTTTTCTTAAAATAAGTTTTCCTTATAACTATTTTCATAATTTTTTTTGGAATTTATTTATTTTTCATCTGTTAAATTGCAAAAGTATTTGTAATTTAATAATTATGTGTGGAACCTTTTCTTAGTGGAATCCTACTGGTATTTTGTCTCACACCCTACATAAACCTTTTGGTGTATATAGATTATGTTTCTTTTGTATTCTAGGTCAAGGCATCGGGCTTAGCGATGATGGTTTGAGTTGTATTGGTTTCCCTGTGCAGGTTGGTGGTGGTGAATTGGGGAATGTGACTCCTCATGTCGCACGAAGGTTTGAGTTGAAATTTTGGTTTTCCTCTGTTGTAGTCTATTTTGGGTTTTTAGTTTAAGTTGTAAACTTTAAATCTGAACTTAGTTTAAGGCCATGTTTGGTTTTCTAATTTTTAGTTTTTAATTTATTCATCTTGCTGTTTGTTTTATATTTATTTATTCAGGTAAATCATTCCCTGGTTTTATTTTTGATACCTAGGCACTTGTGCCAGCCCGTGGGGTCGGGAACACCCTTCGGGCCTTATCGCAGAACGGGTCGGGCGTCAGGTCGGATGGTGACCCAACCTGGTTCATGAAAAAATGGTATCAAAGGTTGGTTTTGTTCTTATTATTTGGGGTGTCAGGTAGATTGGGGATTGGACTGTCGGTACTTGAGAGGTAGGTGCAGAAAGAGTGTCGCGAACTCTTACTCTTTCCGATCCTTGAGTAACTAGGGGTATTCTATGATTTATGTTTTTTGATTTGGTCTATGTGAATGGGGGATGAAAGTAGGAGTAAACCAGTACTGCGCGTGGTCTCACATGGAGTAGTGACCCATGTGATGCCCGAGAGTACGGTTCGATACTCATAGCGGTTGGTTCTTTCCTAGGGCATGGTCTGTTAAACCTTGTAGCTAGGTTAGGCAAGACCACTAGTTCTCCTTCTAGGTGATTTAGTGTTAGTGATGTCGTGGTTCAGTTTTGGGTTGGTGTGAAGGAGTTTTTAAAAGGAAAATAAACTTTGGGGTTGCTTTTTATTTTCTCTTTCTGTGAGTTTGACATGATTCTCGTGGGGTGTTTCTTTTGAAACTTGTTTCTGGAATTTGGTGTTTAATTTTTCGAAGTCAAATTTCTAAAATAATGTCTTGGGTTATTTGAAATTGAAGTGGGTTATTTTGGAAATGGGAAGAATTTTGAAAATATGTCTTGAATTTTTGAAATGGTTTGAAAAAATTATTTTTAGAAAATTGGGAATGTTTTTTTTGAAAGCCGAAGATGCTTGTTTTGTCCAGTGGTATTTCTATGGTTACTCGCGTGTGCATGTGGACATGATTAATGGATTGTTGGTGGATCATATGAATGGGTGCCTGAGTGGCACGAAAATGCATATTTGTGAGGAATCATAGAATATTAGTGGTGAGTGATTGATTTTTAAGGCTGCTTCTTGTTTCTCGAAAAGTGGATTTTTCTCTAAAATGGGGTTTTGTGTTGAAATGGTTTTGTAATTGGAAAGTTTCTTTGAGTTCAAGATGAATAAAACTTTTTCAAAAGAGATTTTAGGCTTTTTTGTGCAGTGTTTGGTTTTTCAAGTGGGTGTTTTTTCTTGAAAAAAATTGATGTTTTAAATTGGAATGACTAGAATTGTGTCTGAGCTGTGGATGTTTGTTTTGTGATGTGTTTGGATTTGTAAAAGGCTATTTTGTGTTTATTTTTTGGGATATTCCCCCGATAAAGGTCCCATGGATTTTCAGTAGGCCTCTCATTTCTTGGAGTGGCGGAGTTGGGTTCTGCTCGGTTGTGTCAACTGCTTGTAGGCATCGACGTCAGTTGAATATCGTTGAATGCTTTAGGAAAGTTGGGAGTGCCTCCAATTTTTGAGGGACTCCAAATGTTGTGCAGGAGTAGGTTGCCTTGAGTATGTTTAGAGGAGCGGGACTAAACTAGTGATCGATTATTGTTCCATTTTTGTTGCAAATAAGGATGTCTTGAGTGATCCTTAAGAATAACTTCATCATGTGGTTGTACCTAAGGAAGTGGAGGGGAGGAAAATTGGTGGATCGCATAGGTTCTTGACCGGTAAACATGTGGAGAAGGAGGTTCGTTGACCTTTCTGATGAGCCGATTTCATGTTCTCTAGAGGTTGTGTGCAACAACCAACATAAAGCTCATAATAGTTGTTGGTCTTGTCCATATCGTGGCAAGTGAAGGTTTCTCATCCGATAAAGAGTCTGAACCAAAAATATTTTTTCTATGAGTGCCCCCTTTTATTATTTTTCTTCGCACATTTTATAGACCACTCAATCTTCTACCTCTGGTGTGGTCAGTCTGACACCCTAAGTCATTCGCTTCAATTCTTAGTTGGTATGTTGATAGAGTGGTCACTTGGGACACGAGGAGAAGTATGCAAGTTGCTTTTCCAGCAGAGGAAGTTCCACTCAGAGGTGGTCAGCTTATGACTACAAGGCGGTAGATGCTTCAGACATCAGGGCCCCATCCCTAGGTTTTAGGGTGAAGCTTGCATGCAGTCAAAATTCATCAAACGTGGGATGGGCTTGGTATGACTTAATTCCACAGTGTTGGGATGGGAACCGATTAAATTTCCCTATTGCGGTATCACCTCAAAGACTTAATTTTTGTTATGAGTTTCATGAACCCTTGTCTCTTTACTATGGTCATCCATATCCTTATAAAGCCAGTAGGATTGCACTGTGGACCTTCTTGTGGCCGGTTATGGGTCGAGATTGAACTTGTTTCAAAGTTACTTTTGTCTTGTTGGTTTAACGTGCACCTGTCCAGTTTTCTGATAGGTTATAGGTTTCTGCTATCAAAACCATCTCAAGTGATGAAATATTGGCTAGTGTAGAAATCATCCGTGAAGGTCGGCCCGTGTTGTCGGGTTCATGATGCAGAGTTCATTCCGTATTGCTCAAAGTAAACTAGGAATGCCCACACGGGTGTCGTGGTGCTAGGAAAATTTTAAAATGGTGGGGAGACCTAGTGCGGGTCTCGTCGGCATCTCTTCTTGTGTTGGTTTGATTAAACATAGGGAACTTTGAGTGTAAAGAAAGTGTTAGAGGTTGTATGGGTTTGTGAGTTTTTTTTGTTTTAGAGAACTAATGTTTGAAAACAATCCTAATATGGTGGGGAGACCACCATAGGAAGAACTTGGGGGAGACTCTGTTTTGAAAGTGCACTTGGCGGGGCAACTCCCTTACTTCCGCTCCACCTGACCATGACCATAGTAACTGGTTAGCTTGGGTAGTGGGTTGCTTGAAAAGAATTCTTTGGGATCTCGAGTGACCCTAGTGATCCCTAAGTTAGGATTCAGGGTGTTTCAAGTTGTAGTTGTGTTTGGAGGTGAATTCTTTGTTGTTGGTTGTTTTTCTTGGTGATTCTGGTTTTGATATATTTGGAGTTTCAGGTCATGGACATTTTGAATATTGGGTCTCTAGGAAATTGAGGTTTTGTTTTAGGTGTATTCATGGTCTCTCTTAGAACCCTTGGTTGACCTAGTATTTTGGGACTTTCTAGGGGTAGAAAGTGTCATGGTGGGAATAATTGTCACACCACGACTTCGTAAATCAGTAATGATTTAATTTTTTTACCTTTATCTGATAATTTTATTTGATTTAATTGTTTTGTCGAGGTGCAGGCCAGGCCCGATGAAATATTTTGAGTTATGCTAATAAATGAATGTTTGAATTAGTAGCACTCGACACATGGGCATGGCTCAGTCAAATTCGTGTCTCTTTGCTAAAGTGATATGCGCCCCAACTAATGCCTTATTTTATTTAATTATTCTGGGGCTCACTTTTGAGTTGTGGTTTGAACCGGTTCTATTTTAAAGGAAAATTTAGGATCTTATATGGGTGTGAGACCATGAACGTGACCGTGTGTCATGCCCAACATTAATAAGAAAATGTTTTATGATTAAATTTATTATTCCACTAGTGTGCGACTATGCCACGGCCATGCAGGCATCTTTGCGCGCTGTCCGAACTCAACAAGTAATGCATTTATTTTGCGATTGGTTTTATTATTTCAATTATATTATTAATAATAATATTATTACCTTCATTAATGTTTTAATTAGGTTATTATTTTTATTAAATCATTAGCATTATTATAAAATTATTAACACCCCTGTTTTGTTTTTATTATAATTTCTAACTATTTTTTTTATTTTAAGTTGGTTGGGAATTTATTTTAAGTTTTATTTTTTTATTTTTATTTATCTTATATTTTTTTCTCTTTATTTTCCAATCTCTCTCCATCCCCCCTCTCTCCCATATCTTGCACAAGACCACCCTAACCCTAGCCACACGCTACCCCTCTCCCATGGCAGTACCGCCCTTGGCCGAACCTCCCTTTCGGCACGCCTCTCTCCATCACAGAATTCCCATCGGTCTCCTTCCTGTCACACCACCCTCCTGATTTCATTCAGAGCCACCCCATCATCCTCCCCGTCCAACAATGCTCCAGTTGGTTTCCTCACTAGTTGCTTCCAACTCTCTGAAAACCTCACGCCGCACTGTCCCCCCAGTTCGGAACCCTCCTCATCGGCATCCCAACTTCATCTGGCGCACCAAAACCCTTGTGCGTGCCTCCCCTTGTTCGGATGAACACCCGACGACCTTCCCTATTTTTTTTTCCGACGTCGCACAAGCCCGAAAGCCTCCTCGGAGATCCAGATGGCCTCCTGCAACCTCTTTCGCAGGTGCATTTTACTTAGGATGGTCGTTTCTTCCTTTTGGTAGAATTGTAGGTTAGTTTCTCATGTTGTTTAAGGTCCTTTTGAGATGATTTTGGTTAGATGTTTGGTTTTTAGCATTTAATCTAAGTTTGTTGTGGTGCAACTGGAGAGCGATTGGGGTTGCACATCAAGTTGCAAAGTTTTTCTACATTCCAGGCAGGTGGTTCCACGCTTAATTATTATTTGATTAATTTATTTTCAAGTTTGATTAATTTAGAATATTATTTAATTATTTTTTTAGTGTGAAGTTGATATTTTCTGATGTTTTATTTTCATTTGAATGGTTTAGTAGCTTGTTTATATTATCTATGTGATTTCTACTGAAAACTAATATATGGTAGTTAATGATTTTTAAATTGTGCGGTTAGCTTATTAATCTGCGTAGTTTCTGTGAATTATATTTTTGACATGGAATCATGTGAATTTGGTCGTAAAAGATGGTTTTGTGTGGGTTAATGGGTGATGCCAAGTTACTTCTTTAAAATTGTTTCATAAGATTTTATTTTTGGCTTGTTAAATTGTGTAGTTTGTGCAAAGGTGTCTTACATGTGGTGTAAGGTTTTTCATCAGACTGTTTGGGTGGTTCATGCCACACTTTAAAATTGTATTTGAGTGCGTGCAGTGTTGGAATGTGTTTTGGATTTATAAATAGTCACTTTTGTGTGTGTAAAACCATGTGGCACTCTTTTTATATTATTTTATAAATTTTTTAAATGGTTTATTAAATTATGTCAATGGTGTGAAATGTTTTTGGAAAACGTTTTAGTGGGCGTATTATTTCAAATGGTTCTTGTGTGTGAAAATGGTTGTTTTGGCGTGTGTAGTGTCTTGTTTGGTTTGAGTGTTTGATTATGAAATGTGACATGAACTCTAAACTATTTTATCACAAATAGAAATCCTGGGTAATAGGTGGGTGGACTAGGACTAGTGAGCTAGTGATACGGAAGTGGTATCGACCCGGTTTCACTTAGCTGGTTTTTACGACTACAACACTAACTAAACTTTTGGATGATGTTGGGAGAACACTTGGTTATGGATGTGTTACCCTACTAGTGGCTCGTGCATGAGAACGTATGTTGTTGAGTTTCTATACCATTGTTCACTGAGACGCGATGTTCTAGGGTCCCACTTCTCGCTAGTATCTGTAGGAAATCTCCCATGTATTGTGCGCCTCTTTTGATTTGCGCTCACCATTGGCACACAGTGTGACGTTGTGGTTACCATGAATGTTTGTGTGTGCATGTGTTAATTTAAGTTGTTTTCTTAAAAGTAGTTATCCTTTAAACTATTTTCATAAAAATTGTTTAAGAATTTATTTATTTTTCATCTTTTAAATTACAAATGTATTTTTCATTTAATAATTATGAATGGAACCTTTTCTCAGTGGAATCCTACTGGGATTTTGGGTCACACCCTACATACACCTTTGGGTGTATGTAGACTCTGTTAATTTTGTATTCAAGGTCGAGGAATCGGGATTAGTGATGATGGTTCGAGTTTTATTGGTTTCCCCGTGTAGGTTGGTGGTGGTGGCTTGGGGAATGTGACTACTCATGTCGCACAAAGGTTTGAGTTGAATTGGTTTTCCTCTGTTGTAGTCTCTTTTGGGTTATTTGTTTAAGTTCTAAACTTTAATTCTGAACTTATTTTAAGGCCATGTTTGGTTGTCTGTTTTTTAGTTTTTAATTTATTCAGCTTGCTGTTTGTTTTATATTTATTTGGGTAAATCATTCCCAGGTTTTATTTTTGATACCCGAGCACTTGTGCCAGCCCGTGGGGACCGGGAATGCCCTTCGATCCTTATCGCAGACCGGGTCGGGCACCGGGTCAGATGGAGACCCGTCCTGGTTCGTGACATCATTAGAATTTAATAACCACTGAAAAATCATCATAATTAATTCACTTAATCCAAAATATGTGTCCTTTGAACTTCTTGTGGATAGATTTTCATTAAAACTTAAACTAATTTAGCTTCTTCCAAGCTTCTTGATAAAAATTTGATCCTCATGAAAATATTCATAATGCAATGTATATATTTTTTTGGGAACTCCAATCTTCACACATTACCAATATTGGGTCACTAAAAAACATACTTCCAAGCTAGTTTCTTCTTTAAAACATATTCACATCAAGTGATTCTTCTCTTAATGACTTATTGACAATAAATACAACACAAACACAAAGTATAATGATAATATTATTTCACTTATCAATTAATAATAAGAGATGAAAAAACATTTTTAAAGACTATGATAACATTAAAAATGGGAATCCGAACCTGAACCCATCAAATTATTCATCATCTTTCTTTAAAAATACTTTCTTCCACTTATTTTTATTATTTTATAAATCAAAAAATTTAAAAAACCCCATTTTTCTTTAACCAACAAGTGATAATAGATTTTGTGCACTTCTATCTAGGAGAAAACCTTAGGTTAACACTGTAACTAAATTTTAACCTAGGAATAAATTTCTTTTTCCACAACCCACGATAATTGTGCATTAAAAATTAGAACCATTGTTAAGGAGGAAATTCCAAAACTTAAAAAAAACACATTAATTTTCATAACCTGATATTCCAATCATCAAATATTTTAATTTGATCCTAAAATTGGAAAAAAATTTATTATCAAAACTTAGAAAATTAAATTTGTGATCAAAATTTGAGGACATTACCCTTGAAAGATCAAGTAAAACCATAAATTTTCACTTTGAGCCTATCACCATGTCTTGAAATCTCATATAGACCCCCAAAGACCTCAGTGACCCATAAATTATTAGTCAAATTGACCAAATTTCTATTCAAAAGTTTCCAAATGATTTTCAATTGAAAAAATGGACTAATTTAATTACTTTCTAAATTTCATGGTATAATAGGAGAAGATCCTATCTAATATATTAAATATTTCACACTGGTGTGATCAACTTTGAGGCCTATAAGACCAGCTGAGTTGCATGTCAATTCATGTGCAGGGAATCCTCATTTTTAGTTGAAGGAGTTGCCAATGAATGGTTGTAAAATATTCAACCATGAGAGATTTATGATTGTATTGATCTTCAATGTGTCTTTCTCCAAATATTCTTCCCTTTATGTAGAATCACAACCCCTAGAAAGGAGTTGTATGATATCAAAAAAGTTTCTAGAAAAACTCTCTATGAGTATTGGGAACAATTAAAGAAGTTATGTTATAGTTTCCCACATAAAGTTATAGAAGGGAACCATTTTCTAGTATTATTTTACCAAGGCCTATTGGAAAATGACATGAACCTTCTAGATTCCTCATCCATAGGATCCTTGATAGAAAAATCACCAGTGAATCGAAAGGTATAATTGAAAATGTTTCTTAAAAATCACAACCATTTAGCAGAATAGGTACTAGTACAAGGGGAATAAATTATGCAATAACTTCTAACTCATCTCCATTATTAGAATATAAACTTGAAGAGATAACTAGATTTGTGATATATAAGGATTTAAAATTTAAAAGTTAATAAAAAGTATTAGTTATGGTATGTGGTTTAAGCTCATCACCTAACCATTTTATTGAGTAGCGTGTCGCAGAGCATGTAATAGAGAGTTGTGCAGAAACCTTTTAAAAAAGGTGATTTTAGAAACAAATTCAAGGATGTAGGAGAAATACACAAGTCTAGTTTGGATTTGGAAATTAATAGGATAAAGCTAGGCCACCCTATCAGAACCAATACTAACAAAAAACACCCTACCATCAATAGTTCCAAAACACACCACCTTTAGAAATGTATTATAAAAAATATTATAACCAACCCGTTTTATAAAAACCCCCTTTTTTACAACAAAATAAAACTTATAAATATCCTTCAGCCAATGCACCACCACCTATGAGAAGTAAAAATATCCTGAAGTTGTGAAACTTAAGAGTAAGGTGGAGAAGTTAAGATATCATATCAGTATTATTGTAAAGATTTTATTCAAAAACCAAGGCATGTTGGAAAGTCAAATAATACCTAACCCTAAGGAAAATGTGAGAGTGATAACCACTGAAAATAGAAAGGAAATTCACCCCACCATTCATAACCATTAACGAGATCAACCTAGAAATGAATGAGCTGAAGAACCTGAACTTGAACAAGCACAACCATTAAAGATAATGTTGTGGAAGAGGCTGAATAGAATGAAACATAATCACTAACTAAAGAACCTGGGAAGTAGTCCAAAGAAAACCAGAAAGAATAAAATAAATAAGAAGAGATAGTTGAACCACAAAGGAAGAAAAGAAAATATACACCATGGAAAAGGCACTAAAAGAATAATAAACACCTTTAAGTTCCTTTATCATAAATAATGATTCAGTCTAAGAAGATTTAGGAAGAATAAATTCAAATAGAAATCCTAGAAAATTTTAAAAAAGGGAAAATCAATATACCCCTTGCTAACAATCTTATTAAGATTACTTAATTTTCCAAGTTCCTTAAGAATATTTACAATATAAATAGGAGGATTCAATATAATGGAATAATTAATTTTGAAAGTAGTGTCTCAACTTTAATCACACCATAACTCCCAATAAAATTTCATAATTCAAGGTCATTTTTTATCCTTTGAAACATCAGTTATATAAAATTTCCAAATGATTTATATTATTTGGGTGATTCAATAAATGTTATTCATCACTTAGTGTTTATATATTTTCATATGGGAGAATTAAATCCCATAAGAGTAGTTATGCATCTTGTAAATAAATTTACTACTTTTCCAACATGAGTATTATAATATGTATTTATGAGAGTCCAAAATCTTATTTTCCCAACTAACATCTATGTGATGAACATGGGGGAATCTTGATCACCAGGGAACATAGCTATAATTTTTAGGAGACCATTATTAAAGATGGACACAACAATTATTAATATACATGAAATAAAAATCACCATGGAGTTTTTAGATTTAATAGTCCATTTAAACATCCTTGTCTCTATAAAAAACCATTTAACTGATCATTTACTCCTTACACTTTCCCAATTTTAAAATATTAATCCCATGAAATATTTTGGTATGTTACGAGAATTTTTAGACCTAGGAAAACACTTAAATATTTTACATTCCATGGAGAATGAAGATATTAAAAATTCTAAATAATTTGTTTTTAATATAGAGGACAAGGTAAATTTTTGGTTTTTTAAGGATTTTACAATATATTCAATGATGAAGTATCTAATATTTCATATTGTTTGTATAAAATAAAAGAAATGGAAGTAAGAAATCCAAATTTGATCCTTAGAATAACCACAAAATCAAGAATTGAAACCACTACCCATAAGTATGTGTACATGATAGAAGCATAAAAAATTCCAGTGAACATAGCCAACAATATCTCCCTTAACCAAAGATGTAAATTAATATATATTTTGAGAGAGAACATGTAATGAATAGATTGAATTTTGAGTGACATCCCCAGAATTAATCCTAGAATCTATTAACATATAATTTTTCTTAAGGAAAATTCCAAACTTGTTAGACAACATCAAAGGAGAATAAATCCCACCATTATAGAGGTAGTGAATATATATATATATAGAATATATTGTTAGCATACATCATTTAACCAATCTAAGAATCACAATGGGTCTTCCCCATCCATGGATTTCCCAAGAAAACAGAACTAACCATTTTAAATAATGAGAAAAACGAGTTGATACCTATTAAAATATAGAGTAATTGGAAAGTTTGTTAGGAAATATCATTTAACCATTCCTTTTATTGACAAGATTTTAAAAAGGTTGGATTTACACCCTCATTATTGTTTCTTATATGTATTTTCAGAATATTTTCAGGTGCCCATTTCCTTATAGAATTAGGAGAAGACAACCTTCATATGTCCATTTGGCACATTTTACTATAATAGGATTCTATTTGGATTATTTAATGCCACATTTAAATTTCATAGATTTATGTTAATTATATTTTAATATCACATTAAAGATTAATTATAGGTATTTATGGATGATTTTACTATCTTTGGGAATTCATTTGATCATTGCTTGAACAATCTGGAAAAAATCTTGACAACTTGTAATGAAAATAACTTAGTTATGAATTTTGAGAAGTTTCACTTCATTTTGAAAAAATGAATAGTCTTAGGGTATGTTATTTTACAAAAATAAATTGATTTAGATATATAAAAAATTGAATTAATACATTATTTTCCTTACACAGCTTGTGTGAAACATGTTAGATCCTTCCTTGGACATTCATGAGTTTATATTATATTTATTAAGGTCTTCAGTAAAAATTTCTTCCATTCTGTATAAAATTTTAATGGATGATGAATTTTATTTTTAAAATGAGTCCAAAGAAGATTTTTTAATTGAAGATTAGATTAATCACCCCAATAGTGATATGACCAACAAACTAGGAGAATCCATTTGAGTTACTATGTGGTACTTCCAACCAAGATGTGGGATAAGTTCTTTACAAAATAATTAAGGGTAGAACCCAAGTCATTTACTATACTCCAAGAACCTTGTATTCCACCAAAATCAAATACACAACCACATAAAAATAATTCCTTGTTGTTATTTTTTTGATAAATTCATATCCTAATTTCTTGGAACTAAAGACACAATTTTCTATTACCATATAGGCCTAAGATACATGATGAAGAAGGAAAATTCAAATAAATATATGGTCAGATTAATGTTACTTATATTGGAGTTCAACTTGGAAATCAAAGATAATATAATAGTTGAGAAACAAGTGGATGATTACCTGAGTAGGATGTCTAAAACTATTAAAAAAAATTACGGCCACAGACACACTAAATGACCACATTATAGTAGATCAGATATATTTATTGGATAGAGAGGTACCTTGGTAATATTTAATGGTAATATTTTTGGAAAATTATTAGGTACCATCTCATTTATACCAACAATAAATTCTTAGGCTTAAACCTAACTCAAAATTTTATGTTTGGTACGACCCATACATATCAAAAATATTTAATCATTATGTGATAATAAGATTCTTGGTGATTTGATCCCTTTTTATGACAAGGATTGTAATAAGATTCCATATTTTAGACTTTTGTAAATCCCTTTCTTTTTTATTAAATAAATTGGGCCTTGGTCTTTGACTGAGGCACACCTTTAAAAAAATGTGATAATAAGATATATTACCTGAAAGTGAAAAAAATATGGTTTTTAATTTTTTTCATACACTATCTTGTGGAGGCTACTTTTAACATCAAATAACTATAAGGAAGGTTTTGGAATCTAGAATTTATTGGTCTACTTTTTTTAAAGTTGCAAATTAATATTGTAAAAATTGTGAAAATTTTCAAAGTAATAGAAATATTTCAAAATTAAATGAAATTGCACAAAAACCCATAATATATTTTTTAAATCTTTAATGTTTGAGGAATTAATTTTTTGGTAAATTTCTCCATGTCCTTTGGGAACTCATATATTCAACCTGTTGTAGATTATATCTTAAATTGGGTGTATGTTAAGGCCACCAAGACTGATAACAATAATGTTCTGGGTAATTTTGTTAAGAATAACATAATTTATAGTTTTGGAGTGCCAAGAGACATCATCAGTGATCAAGGGACCCACTTTCTCAATAGGATCATGAAGTCCTTACTGTGAAAATATGGAGTACATCACATGATATCACACCTTACCATCTGTAGAAAAATGGAAAATCTAAAGTGTGTAATAGATAAATCATGGGAATTTTAGAAAAGACTATAAAACCAAAAATAAGAGACTACGTTCAAAGGTTGTAAGATACTATATGGGGTTACTAGACAACTTACAAGACACCCATTGGGATAATTACATGCTGATTGATTTGTGGAAATATTTTTCACCTTACCATGGAATTGGAACACAAATAATATTGGATTATGAAAGAGAAGAATCTATATCTGGATAGAGATAGAAAAAATAGTATATTTAAACCACAATAACTAGAGGAAATTAAAAGAAAATATTTTGATAATTCCATAATTTACAAATAATTAACTCGAGTGGATCATGATAAGTTGATAAAAAAATCTATCTAAGATACTAAGTGTTGATATACATTTGAAGACTCAAGCTAATGCTAGGTATACTTTTTTTATAGAAGAGAATTACCACTTAAAATTACTCATGCATATCATTTTAGTGCTATTATTGTAGTGAAAGAAGGAAAAAAGAACCTATTCACTATTAATGGGAACAAGATGAAGATATTCCTTGGGGATTTTCCTTAAGAACTAGCAGAGATGACACTCCTCCAACCTATTTATCAATTAAGGCTCATCAGGTATCACCTTTCCTTAAAATTTGATTTCATACTTTCATTCTATTTAAAATCTTCTTACATGTTAAATATACTTTAATTAATTGAGTACATTGAATTATTTAAGTATGGGGGATAAAACATTTATAGTTTAAGACTTTTTAATATTTTTCTAAATTATTTATTTTTCAAACTTTTGTTGTATCCCTTTTTTCATTTTAAGTGTGTTTTTGATACATGTTGAGATTAAATTTAATTCCCTTAAAACTTTATAATCTAGGCCAATATTGAGAAACTTATTTGATCCATTTAACTCACCTTAAGGGAATACTGAAATGATTTTTTTTTTCAAATTATAAATGATGGAAATTTATGTAAGTAATATTGATTTTTGAATCTCCTGCCATGATATACTATCCTATATTTTAAATACACTTACCTGAGAGGGTTTTAAACCAATTTTGAGATATTATTTACAGTCCATTATTTCTTTAGAGAACCAATACATGCTTGAATAACCATAACTTCCAGAGTCATCAAGTAAAAACCTTGGAGTATTCAAGGAACTCATGTTATATTTGATTTAGGAATTATTTTGAATTAAATCCCATTTTTATAATGAATTTTATTTTCAAGACTACATTTAAATTAATCCCTATCACCGTTAGCATCCATGAATGACTTATTTAAGAAGAAAAATTATAAGAAGAAAATATATATCAACCTTTCTATAGAATAAAACACATTATCTAGGTTGAATTCAAGTGTGGAGGAAGGAATAAAGGGATCTATAATGAACTATTTTTTAGAGTCATTTTGATCTGAAGATAGAAATACTATAACATTTTTATACTATTTTTTGAATTAAATCATGATAATAAGAATATAGAAATATCCTATATTCATCCAATGTTGGGAATGTAAGTCTAACACTATTCTAAAGATAAAATTACCTCTATTTTCCTCTAAAAACTCAAATATGTATAAGGATTATGGAAAATAAATGCTGGAACTATATCTGAATGAAAATATGAAACAATACACTAAAGGAGGAAGATGGAAAAAATACATCATTGAAGTTGAAGTTATAAAGGGTAGACTATCTAAGAAATTGAGTAGAGAATTCAGGAGGACAACTGGAGTGGCATTGGAATTGAATTTTTTTAGAGATGCTGAAATCTATGAAGTATTTTTAGTAGGGTCTATTTAAATGGAACCACTGAAGTTTTTAGAATAAAAACCATGGAAAACATAAAATTAAAGTAAATACTTTCTAATATAGGTACATGTATAACTCACACCCATAAGAAGAAAATTTGGAATCCCTCTCTGTCTTCTAGAGTAGAATGAAAAAACTATATTCGGTTGGAGGAAATAATGAAAGGGAATGTTTTTTACTACTAAAATGATAATGAGAATGTGATATCACATAAAAAAAACAAAATGGTAAAGCTTAATCAATGGAAGATGAAGTAAGGAAGGAATCTATTCTGGAAGTAAAATTAAAATCATTAATTAAGAATCAAAATAGAGAAAAAAAATTTAACATACCTTATAATTTTCTCAAAAGAAACCACCACCTAAAGCTGTAGAACAACCCTAAAAATCCATTATTATATGAATAAAAAATTGACTCATTGAGTGGAGATGAATAAATTTATCAGCCATATGGGGAAACTTACATGATCTTGAAATGAATAATTTTTTTATTGAAATTCATATTTGTGTGTTGAGTGAAACATTTCCTATAAGGTAGGTATAAATGTGCATGAGAGGATAAAATAAGTAAAAATTAATTTAATATACTTAATATAGAAAATGGAATTAAGATCATTTTGGAATCATAATAACTTGAGGAGTATGGTATTGAAAAATAGACTCATATTGGATTAGTATTTGAATATTTCTTTGGTAATATTTCCAAAGATTACTTGTTTGGGAGTACAAGGATTATATAAGGGGGAATTGATAGGCCAACATTTTTATACATTTTTTCTTTTGTTTCAGTGGTTTTAATCCCACCATTTTATCATTTGGAATGAAATTATCACATTTATTGGTTTGTGGAATAAATTATACTTTAATTATTAATTAGATTAAATTTTTTTGATTAATTATTTTATCTTTAGAATTATTATAATAAATCCTACACTTAACTTTGGGTATTTTTTATGTTATTATATGATATCCTAAGGTGATTTTTAGTGGTTATATTTGAAGTTTTAATTCATATTGGGATCAAGAAAATATGGCTAAAGGATATTTTAGAGATGTTGTATGATATTTTAAGTTAAATGAAGTTTACAAAGGAAAAATTCATATAGAATGAGACATTATAAAATGATGTATAATTCTTAAATATACCTAGGATTTTTCAATTGGAAGCCTATATGAAATTTCATCAATGTGTAAGAGATTTATTTAGTGAACAATTGGAAAAGGGAAACATCATACATGTAGGATATTTTACCACATTGTATGATAATAAATCTATGTAGGATATTTTTTCCATGTATGATAATTTAATTTGTAAGAATTATGTTGAAGGTTGAAAAACAAAGGGAGTTTGGGGGAATCTTCAACACTTAAAACTGAGGCCCTAGGTTACTACATCAGGATTTAGGCAACCATTCAGAAGATTCCACATGGAAAATAATGTGAATAATATTTCAAGTAATAAACAAGATAAGGGAGGCTATGAATTTCTTAGATATTTAAAGATTGTGGAGAAGAAATAAAGACCATAGGAGAAAAGGAAAAATGAAGTTTAAAAAGGTACAATGATCTTAGAGATTTGAACAGGGCCATATAATATGGAAAATGAGGCTCTTGAAAAGGAACCCTAGCTAGAATCAAATATGGGGGGATTGGATTTGGTGGATTGCTAGAGTTTTGTTGCAATTTGTACAAATTTAATTCATTATTCTTACTACTTTCTTATTTTTATAATGAATTTTATTTCCTTATTATTTTCTATTACCCTTCAAATAGGGGGTAATATATTGAGTGATCAGGTAAGGGAAATAGTTTCTTTTCAATTCATGACCCCTCACACCTAAATGAAAAAAATATCTCTTCTATTGAATGATTTTAGTTTCCAGTGGATATTTGGTACTTTCAATGCATTTGTGCTTAGAGTCTTAAACTTTTTCATTGTTTACTTCTTAGGTTTCTCACTTGTAATCTTCCTCCAATTAGTATAACTTGTATTGAATGAGTAGGTTTGTATTGGGTGTGGAGTTTCTATAAATCAATATCTTGTGTATAGAGGAATCAGTTTACTTCTAAATTTACTATGATCACCAAAACTTGGTTTGGTATTACATTGGTAGTTTAAGAGTAGTTTATTGAAATTTCACATAAATATAAAGACATGCTGACCAAATAGTAACAATTTTTAGGTAACCCTCCACAATAATTTTCAACCAAGGGTGATTGAGAAATTAATCAATGAGTCTTTAATTTATAAATTAATAACCAGAGAATGAAAAATATTTTTAAAGACTAGGATAACATTAAAAATGGGAATCTAACATTAACCCATCACTTTCTTTATCATCATACTTTTAAACTAGTTACTCTCATTTATTTTATTATTTTCCAAGTTAAATAGTTTCATAACAAACCCCACTTTTTTCTTTAACCAACAAGTGGCCATAGATTTAGTACAATCCTATTTACGAGATAGCCTTAGGTTTCCACTATAGCTACATTTTAAACTTGGAATAAATTTCTTTTTACACACCTCATGAGAGGTGTGGATTAGTTACTCTTTATGCGTGACCTTATAATTTTATTTACTTTACTCTATGTCATCATCCTTTAATGATTTATTTATATTTTTTGACTATATTTGGATGGACATTCCTTCCTCCACCATGGACATGGATTTAGTCAAGACACTTCCATGACATTCAAGTGGCCAAAGATAACCTTTTTCCTTTAAAAAGTGATAAATATTGTTTTTATCATTAAATAAATTCCATACCACCATTGATTCAACCAACACAAGCTTCCTTTCCACAACATAAATGTCATGGTTTTCATCTTGAATTAAATTATGAAATCAAATGATACACATTGATAATGGTCTCAAGTTAAGAGACTAATATACATGATCATATATAGGAACATCCAATGACACCCAAAATATATGGTGTTTATATTAGTGGTACAATCCTCATAATCTCCTCTCATTGATATCTCCATGTGAAAGCTTCATGAGAAAACATTTCAATGAAAATGAACCCCTAATACCTAATATTCAGACATCAACAGTGTCCCATTATTATAATATACCTAGAGTATACAATATTTGTGAAAGATTAATACTTTAGTATTCCATAACCTTTTTATATAAAAAACATTACAAGGAAATTACCATATAAATAAAGTATATAGAAGTATAAAAACTATAATTGTAAGATAAAATTATGTAAAAGTCTCTATATATGTGATATGGTAATGGAAAAAAATTCTCAAGTTAAGTCTAGGGAACCCACTTTTAAAACTTTCATATTTTTGGTTGATATGTTTCATTCACCATTAATTACAGGGAAAAAAAGGAAACATTGTGTTTGATGTGCAGTTAAATAAGGAGTATTATATATTATGACACACTAAGATAGTAGGTTGTGATATCTTATAAGATAGACATCAAATCATAGGATATGTGTGAATCATATTAAAGAGAAAATATGCCTCTTATGGCTATGTCATATCATATGACATGCTTCATGATTAAATTCATGAAGTTCTTACATCCATGACCTTTCTCCCATGTAATTGTATTCATTTTATAGTCCATTATAAATGGATTAAACATTCATTTCATATACCTTGAAATAGTTTATTGAATTCTCCAATAGGAAATAATTCATGGTTTTCATTTGATGAAACCCCAATACGTTTCATATGGGTGATGGATTCCTCATTCAATGAGGAGATTCAAGGATGGATATATAAGGGAATGAGTTCCTTTGTTGACTGTGATCATGATCTTCAATTTCATGAAATGATTTTTGAAACCATCTTCTTCTTGTAGTGTTTTTCATCATGTACACTGATGGTTCTAGAACCCATCTTGATATATTTAATCATCATGATACAATCATCGATCTAACAAATAGTGTAATCCCAAAAAAGGTAGAAAGATGATTGTTAAATACTCCCATGATCTTCATTAAACAAGTGAAAGATGATAGAGGCTTCTTCAATTGCTATATAGGTATGCTATTATTCCTAAATACCATGCATGTAGATTGTTGAAGATAGATCAAGAACCATATGGGACATCTTCCATTAAAAATTATCATAAGATAATTCCCCCAAAACTCATTGGTGGTATCATAGAATTTTTTATCAAGGTTTCATCATTTGAATCAACGGGGTTTTCAAAGTTTTTAATATTGTAATTCATATATGCTGATATAATAATATACAATACGAAGGATTTATTCTATTTTTTTCAGTCACAGTGTACTACTGTAAGACATTGTAAGGTATGATATAATGATAAACCAAGGATTTTTTCAGTTCCATATCATACAATATGTGATATCATAAACTATAACTCCATATAGGTTTTTTTTTGAAAAATAGAGCTCCATATTAAATTTATAATATCCCACTATATCATCAAATGTGTCTGATATTATATGATAATACATATCCTAAGAAATGATATGTACCATATTTTATGATTGAGTTTCATATAATAAAATGTGATTAGTTTAAAAAACCTCTTTCCTATATCATTTGTATTTTTTGAATGAGTGCCAGTCACAAAATACGACATGTGTAAGAAATATTAAAAAAATGTTTTTGATATTTTTAATTATAATTTATAAATGTTTCATAAATTATGATTATTAGGCATTATAATATTATAATTTTAATTCTTAAAAGAATATAAAAAGTTCCTATTAGTTTCTCAGGTTTGGAAGAATAAATAATGTGTTTATTTATTCTTTTATATTATTAGTCTTTATAATTTTTTTATAGAATGTGAATAATGTATATGCTTAAATTTATATGATAAATTGATTTTGGGAGATAGAGACTTGCATTATATGCTAGGTATGACTATATATGATTTAGTTTTCCATCCAATATGACCTCTATTTTTTTAGAGTTATAATATTGGGAATTGTTGTTGAATATATTTTATGCATTTTTGGAGTTAAAAAATCATGAATTGAATTCTATATTGAGTAAAGTCTTATTTGAGAGAGGGAATTGGGGTTAGACTACCGACTGTCTTAAATGATTATTTTTTATTTTAGAAAGGTAAGGGGATATCTATATGCCACTTCAGTCTTACTCATGTGGATATTTTCAATATAATACAATTCTATTCCTTTACCTAAAATGGTCATATACCTTATGCATGAAATCTATATCGATATGTATGAATATTTTTATCTTTTTTGAAGGGGTGAATAATACAAAATTTTGAGTTTTGTAAAGAGTTACACATTAATCTGGTGTGAACACATTAATTTGGTGGATGAATAGGAATTCCAAAACTTCATCATCAGAATCATGTATACACAAAGGGATAAAACCTGAGATAATAAATGTTTTATGAGATAAAATACATTAAATATGAATGTGTTGTATATTAAATAGGTGTTACTTTTAAAATAAAACCCTTAAAATACTAAGTGTCAAATTACTTCCAAATTATCACTTTTAAAGACCTTAATAATTCAGTGAAGGTGACCCTAACCATTAGGGTCCCAGGGATTATACTGTGTAAGGAAATAAAGTTACAAGGAGACCCTAACCATTATGTTCCTTGTTCTTAGTATTTTCCATGGGTTATAATTGCTAGGAATCTTTAATATTTAGGATGCCAGAGGAATATAATTTAGTGAATCCTTAGAGGATTTGGATAAAGACTTTATCCACTTAGTTATCCAAGAATAATATATGATATTATTGACAAAGTTTCTATCTACCAGATATATTCATGACTTATTTATGTGTTACTCGATGTAAGTCATGATGAAATATGGATCTTGACTAAAAAATAGAAATGATATATGGGGTTATCATTTTTATTGGGAATAATTTCATTAAAATTCCTCAATGAAAAGATATAATACATGATACTCACTTATAGATATATCTTTGTTATAGATTAAGGATTATATCATGATAATAATATTTAGAACCCTTATATGTCTGACCTATAAGAGAGTACAAAATTGGTATCTACAGTTGATAAATGTTCTTAAAGAAAATAATTTTGAGCATCGAAATGTGAATGTTATATTGGTCAATTTCTCTAAGTTTGAATCTTTGGCATTAGATAAAAGTTGTGCATCACACATTTTTACTGAAAATCAGCGACTTATAGTTATAAGGGAATTGAAAAATGGTGAGTAAAATATTCATGTATATATTGGATCAAGAGTTTTTGAATTTGAAGTTGATACTTATGATATGATATAACCAAGTGGATTTATACTAGAATTAGAGAACTATTATTATGTTCCCATAATAAACATAAATTTGATTTGTCTATCTTGTTTGGACAATATGATATTTTCATTCACTATTACAATCAAGTTTTCTTCTATATATAAGAATAAAATGTTTTATGGTATCATTAATATGATAAATAGTTTATATATTCTAAATATGGATAATATTATATATTACATTTATAATAGGAAGGTCATGGTTGATTCTAACCCCACCTATCTTTGGAATTGTTTCCTTGATCATATAAATGAGAAATGAATCTAAAGACTCCATATAGATGGATTATTGGACTCATTAGATTATGAATCATTTAGAAATTATGAATATTTTTTGTTAAGAAATATGAAGAAAACACATTTTTGTAGAAAATGTGAAATTGCTAGAGGACTGTTGAGTATTATATATAGTGATGTATATGGATGAATGAGTACTCAAGAAAGTGGTGGTTTTAGTAACTTCATTACTTTTACAGATAATTTTATTTAGTATATATATGTGCTTATGATGAAATACAAGTATCAATATTTTGAAAAGATAAAAGAGATTTAGAAAAAAGTACAAAATCTATTGGGAAAAATTTTAAATATACTCTAATCAGATTGGGGTAGTGAATACTTGATCATGGAATTTATTGATCATATGGAGGTTTGTGAAATTATTTCAAATATCAAACCTCCTAGACCACCATAATATAATAGTTTATGTAAGAGGATAAATAATACATTGTTAGATATGGTTAAATCAATTATGAGTTAATATAATATTCCCATTACATTATGGGGCTATTCTATTGAGACTACTACATTTATACTAATCCACATTCCATCTAAATTAGTAATAAATACACCATATGAGATATAGACTGGGAAATGTTCCAATATTTCATTTATTAATATTTAGGGATGTGAAGCATTCATATGTCATTCATATTTTGTTAATCTTGAATCCAAATCTAGAAAATAGTAATTTGTTGGTTATCTCAAGGATACTAAGGGAAATTATTTATATAATCCTACTGAGAAAAAAGTGTTTTTGGATTGATTTTATACATTTATAGAGAATGAATTTATAAATCATGGAGCCAGTGGAAGGAATTTTGACCTTGGAGAAGTTCAATACCAAAAAATAGGAAATGTTCCTGATATAGAAGTTGATCCAGATCCATACAGAGTTGTGGAAGAAGAACCAACTCAATCAACATAAGAACCTAAAATGTTTGCTAGAATTGATCAAGTTATCATGATATATGGACTTCTCATAGCTAATGGTTATGAGGTAATGTTCATAAGAGATGAATATAGTACCTACTATGAGGCTATAGAGAGTTCTAATTATGAGAAATGGTTAAAATCCATGGAATATGAAATGGACTCTATGTACAATAACCAAGTTTAAAAGTTGGTAGATGCACCCAAATGGGTTAGACCCATAGGGTGAAAGTGGTATTTACATAATAAAAATGACATGGATTGTAGAGTTTCTATTTATAAAGAATATCTAGTAGAAACAGGTTACACAAAAATTCATGGTTTTGAATATAAAAAAATATTTCAAAGATAAAGAACATTTGAATATTTCTTTCCATAATAGCTTATTTTGATTAAGAGATATATCAAATGGATGTCAAAACTATTTTTCTTAATGGGAATTTAGTCAAGGAATTATATATGATACAACCCAAAGTTTTTGAAATTCTAAATGAGACTGATAAAGTATAAAAGCTAAAATGGTCCATTTATGAATTGAAGCAAGCTTATCGAAGTTGGAATATCCGGTTTGATTATACAATAAAAGAGTTTAGTTGTTTAAGAACATGGATGATTCCTATGTATAAAAGTAGATTAGTGGGAGTGTTGTAGTGTTTATGATATTGTATTTGGATGAAATACCACTTATGAAAAATGACATCCTGACACTTCACTCTATAAATATGAGGATGACTAAATATTTATTAATAAAATACATGGGTAAATAAACCTACCGACTGGGTATGAAGATCGATAGAGATAGACATAAGAAGCTACTAGGACTTAGTCGGGATATTTATATTAGTAAAGTGATAAAGTAGTTTATCATGGGGAACTCTAAGAATAGTTCTTTACTAATGTTATATAGAATTAATATTAGGAATATTCAAGATCCTTCTAAATAATTTGAAAGGATGATAGAATTACCCATGAATTTTCCATATGATATATCTTGTATGACATGTTTTGTACTCAAAATGATGTCACCTAAGCTCATATAATAACCACTGGACACCAATCCATCTTGGTGAGAGTCACTAACAAAACATTATTATGTACTTGAGAAGGAAAATGATATATTCTTGATATCTGGAGGAGAGGATAATCTATGTTTTAAGGGTTATATGGATGTATGTTTATAATATGATAGAGATGATATGAAATATAAATATGTTTTTTTCTTTGATTAAATGGGGGAGATATCAGTTGTAAGACTTCCGAACCATCCACTATAGCGGAATCAACAATAAAGGAATAGTAAATCATTGCATAAAACACCTGAAAGGAAGATGTTTGCATTAATAAGTTCATCTCTAAACTATATATGGTTCCTAGTATTGAGGGAGTGATTGAGCTTTAATATGATAAAAATAGAGATTTATCTTAGTCAAAGGAACCCCAGTCTCACAAAATGACAAAAAACACCCTTAAAAATACCATCTCACATGAGATATCATTGATAAGGGGGATGTAAATATCTGTTTAATGGTTACACATGACAATATAGTAGATCTATTGATGAAATCATTACCAAAAAAACAACATGAGGGTCATATAGAATATCCAGTTGTTAGAAACATGTGATATTGGTTGTAATAGTTATAAATGTATCATGGTTTTATAATAAATGAAATATCTATTTATCATTCATACATGTGTGTGAAATTTATTTTACATGAATAGTCAAATGATAGTATACCCTCAAAGTGATATCATGAGTTATCCCTAATCAAAGATCATCATGAATTATAATGGGTTATGATGATATGTTAAGTTTTGAATTAATAGAATCTTGTTCTCATTACAAACAATTGTATACAAGTTAAAAAGAATAGATTCATGAGGTAATATGTAAAGACTTATTACTTGGACTAATCCACCAAATCATATCTCAGGGGATGTCATACAATCATCGATATAATTAGGGGAATATGTTTATTATAAATACCCATTACCTAAGGTTGGTGAGATAACTAGCATAATCAACTTAATACTTTGATACCTTTCTTACATAAGTCATAATATATTTAGCTAATAAGTGGGTGGTTGAGTATGTTTTTGATAATTTAATCAGTTGGAGTGAAACCAAGAAAGGATTTGTCCACTTACATGGCTATAAAATACATATGGTATCATGACCCGACCCAATGGGGCTCAAGACGCAACTACCCCAAGCACGCCTCCACAGCCCAGGGGGTGGTGATAAGAACTGAAAGGCATAAATAAAATGGGTGGCCTTTGCCTAATGTACCTATATGAACACACCCAACCATCTCGAAGAAAATGTTTAGCGGAAGAATATTAAAAGATGAAGCATATAGATTATAAACCATGCATGTAAAACCTCTAGGAAGTACAAGAGTACGACACTGTAAAATGAAAAGTAAAAGGGAAAAAATACATACTCAACAAAAAATATATCTCAATCTAACAAAAATAGAAAGTAAATTCTAAGAGAGCCCATATCTGAATCTCCAATCTCTGACCACCATACGTAGTAAAAATGCACTAGCTATCCCTATGTTCCTATGTAATTGCCACTGACCTGTCCATCATCTGTATAAGACATGACATGTGTGTGAAGATACCATGTAGGGGTGAGTATATACATACCTAGTAGGATACCCAAAAGCTGAAGGGGGGAGTAGTAAGAGACACAATAGGAATATACAGACAACTCAACCCAAAGCAAGAGAGTAACAAAATAAAATGAAATGGATACAAATATATATATACTAAAACAAAATAATCCCAAATGAGATATAAAATGGATCTCCATCTCATATCCTAGATTCACAAAGAGTTCCATCGGTTCCAAAGGTCCATTAATAATGCCCAATATATCGCGTGTCTACATGAATATACATGTAAGTCAGGACACACCTCGCCATTATTCCGCACAGTCGAGGGAAAAAAATTCTTGGTAGAGGGACCATGCTTTGGTACAATAGAAGGGTGCCACTAAAGTAGTCGATATAGGACCCATTCCCTACCCAACAAGAGGGTTCCACTTAGTAGATATCTAGAGGACCCATACCCTATCCCGATAATAAGGTGAAACTCTGATGGATGAGCACCCATTCCTAGACTTCGTAGGAGGGTTCCATTCAATTGTAAATAGTATAGGACCCATGACCTATCCCGAAAGAAGGGTGCCAATATATTTAGTCAATAGAGGACCCATTACTAGCCTATCTAGAGGGTGGCACTCTAGTAGTTTAGGACGCATTCCATGATACCATAAGAGGGTGCCACTTAGATAACAGATATATGAACCATGCCCTACCCAGTAGGAGGTTTCCACTCTATTGGTTGAGGACCCATTACCTGAATCCACAAGAGGGAGCCATTCAGTGCATGGGTAGACGAACCATTCCCTATCCTAGTAGGATGGTGCCTCTATAATGGTCGGTAGAGGACCCATGCCTAGCCCAAATAGAGGGTACCACTCTAATGATCCTGCCTGATCAGTGTCATCATTGAACACCACATTAATAATCATCCCACCTATAAAATATCTAATCATATATCAAAATCTACCATGGATTCCACCATCCAATTCTAAACAGAAAAAACTCATTATAGGCTACTCATGAGCCAAAATCCGGGTCCAAACGAAGGAGATATGACAGGTAGAAGTTTCCTCAAAAGGAAAGAAGGGGTACATGGCATGTAAGGGGACCCAAACAGTGTGTGGTCCCACTCTATTACCTGTAAATTTCCCTAATTTTACATGAATATATTACCATGTAGACCTACATGACGTGTAGGTGGACTACATGACATGCCTCGGCCACCTGGGTTCCTTCCCGTGCCCCTAGCCATGTTTGTGTACTCTTTCCTATGTCTGTGTACTTCAGTACACGGTGTGTCCTCCTGCATGGGGTCCCACCAATGTAATTCAGGATGTGTCTATGTACTACAATACACAACGTGTGTATTGTCGTTCCCATTATTATGTACTCACAGAGTATATACCGGGTCACCATAACATGGGTCACATGACATGTGGGGTTCAACATGGCGTGTGATACATTTTTTCCCAAAACCTTAGCCTCCATAGACCATGACATACATGACATGTGCTCTTCAGACTAGAAAACATGTCGTCATGTTTTATGTAGAATTTAAGATTTGATTTTTTACATTTCAGATCCACACCAATTTCTTCGTATCTTGCCTACAAGCCACCCAAAATCAAAGGAGAATCCTACAACCATCATTTTTGGCCATCCTTTGGATGAAAAACAGGATTTCTGTTGATCCGTATGAACCTATACGGGGCCGCCTCACACCACCGCACCTCCAGATATCTTTCATAACATCACCAACATTCCTAACCTTGGTGTAATCATCCGTATCCCTCAAATACTCTGAATAAATACTCGATTCATTAATCTATACATTGTACATTATTTTTTCATGAATGTGGGGGTCTGATCAGGCTCAGTCCCACTTGATAATGTTGAAATGAGACCCCAAAGGCCAATTAGTTAAGAACACATAGAAAATATGGGGAAAGGAACAAGAAAAAAATGTGAAAAAATAATTATCCAAGAATTATTGGCCAAAGAATAAAAATTGGGATTCCCAAGGGTGAGAAAACCGAATAAACAGTTAAAATCTATACATAGACGCATGCAAAGTCTTGAAACTGACATAGATCAAAGAAACAATATTATAATGCTTAATATATTTAATAAATTGGGTAAGAATACAAGATTAAAGAGTCGTACCTCAAATAATATAATTATTCAATGAATAATGAAATATCCAACAAAGAAGAGGAGTCATTGTGTTCATTGTGCCTTGATTCGTCTAGATCTGGAGTTTCATTGTCGTCTGATTACAATTCGCTAATGGAGGGTGGATGAAGCTCCTCTAAATGATCCTAGGGTTATGTGGATAACCCTAAATATCCATATAAAATGACATATTTATAGATTAGTTTTAAATTAATTAATTTAATTTAAATAAATAATTTAATTATTTATTTAACTAAATGCACCTGCCAATAACAGATTTTATCTGAAAAGTCCTCATCGATGTATTTTAGGTCATACCTTGGGTAAAAATTGTGTTTCAGATTCAATCATGGTCTCATATTTTTGATCTGATTCATCAATTAATAGTTATTATATAGTGAACCTAGCCTTTTACTCAAATCATTACATGTTTTTAAGCATAATTATACATCAGAGTACAAGCCAAGGATCATTAAGTCTAGTGTCTTGGAAGATTAGGTACATAGAACATAAAACATGGGGATTAAAAAAAACTTCTTTATTTAATCTCCATAAAGAGATCCTAACTTCCTTTGATCTCTTACATCTGCATAGGGTATCCTGGGGAACACATGAACAAAGGGATGAGCTAAAAAGCACAATAAGGGAATGAACATAAGGATACATCTTAAGTACATTAGTTAGGAGGCATGACATAATGATATCCAAAGAATGGAACATATGAAATCATATCATATAAGAATGGGATCATATAAACATGAATCATATAAATTTTGCAGAAAAATAAAACATATCTTTAGTATGGGTCAAGGCTAACCACCAACCCCATTTACCATTTTAGTACAGGTCAATGCTAACTACCAATCCTGTTTCCCATTTTAGTACGAGTCAAGGCTAACCACCAATCCCGTTTCACATTGCATCTCATGAGACTTAACTTTACCTAATGAATTGAAGCGCTATATGGGTGCACCCATCTCAAAATTTTTATGAATATTATTTCCACATAATTAATCATACATAATCAACCATACAAAAACATAAGGATACCCATGGAAAGAATTGGGTACCACAATCATGACATAAAGCATAACCAATGGGCGTATCATGAAAGTGTCCATGAAAGAAAGGTATTAGGACATAAATGGACGTTCATAGGGTAAATTAGGCATATAAAATGGTAAGTGATATCAAACAGAAGTGAAAACATATAATAAATGTATTTGAGAAACATTAACATTAAAACATTTTTGTGTAGTTTTAAGGAAAATACTATAGAGGTTTTAAAATAGAAAAGAGGATAATATTTTATATAAAACCAGAATTGAAACAAGAAAGTTTTAATAATAAAAAGACTGATTTTATAAAGATAATGGTGTCTTAAAATAGAGGATAGTGTGCACTTGAAATTGGGTAAAAATTTGGGATGTTCCCTTAAAACAGGTTTGCTTATCAGAAAGTTTTAATGAGGGAATCTTTTGAAAACATGTATATCCCCAAAAAAGAGCGATGAAAGGGTATTCATAATTGAATTTTTTAAAACTAAACATAATTTTTAATATTTAAATAAATAGATAAGATAAATTAATTATGATATAATTAAATATAAGGCAACCTGAAAGAACAAAGAAGGTTCAGGTAGAATTTGTTACGGTTTATTGGCATGGTGTCAGGTGTACCTAAGAGGGATTGATGAGAGAGAAAAGGGGTTTATAATCACTTATAAATCATGAGGGAAGAATGGGAGAGGTGTGAAAACATACCCCATTATTTGGTATTACACATAAAAAGTCATACCATAGAGGACAATCTTGATTAAGAGAGAAATAGAGAGGACCGCTTACCTTAAATCTGGTGGTGTTCTCTACTTGTTATTAATGAACTGTATAAACAAATTACGTTTATTAATTAATATATCCAGAACCTATTATATATTTAATTTATTTATTATAACCTTTTTTGGTTCATTCAAGACCATTTTTATTGGTTATAAGGTTCAATTTCATTGTTTGGTCTTGTTTGCTTACTTGGTTTTAATGACCAGATCACTTATATTCATGTTCGGATAAACATGTAATATGAATGTGGTTGTCCAGAATTGAAGTCACGTGATATTAGTGAACATACATGATATTACATGGTTTTAAATTTAATTTATTCACTTAGAGTGAAGTAGAATTATTATATAAAACCTTAGTGATAACCGTTTGGTTAAACAGTGGGTTTGATTACATTGAACATGTTTTTCTTTATAACATAACACCATTTGTACAAAAGGATTACAGAAACATAACTAAGATATATTAAATATATATTAATCTGGTTCAACCATAACATAAATGGTTTCATGATCAGAATTAAATATGATAATAGAAATTGATAAACCGTTATCCTTGAATGTGTTAAATTAACACATCTCAAACAGTGTTTTCATTTCTTTCAAATAAAAGGTAGGGAAAGGAGAGAAGATAATGAAGTATCCCATTAGCATAAGATAATTAAATAACATGTATGTTACTGGAGTTATCATACCATTTGGGTGAAGTGAGGTGAGTAAAGAAACAATAAAATAAAAGAACTTAAAAGAAATGAAAGAGTTGGAAAGAGGAATTTACCTCTTGAGTCTACCTCCTTTGTGAACCTATTAAGGGGAGAGGTTTTGTTATTTTGAAGAGGATAAGGGATGTTGGACGTGGGGGAGGAGTTTTGGGAGATATTTGGGTAGAATATTGGCAAGTAACAAGTCTTGAGAGGAGTGGAGAGAAGAGGGAGTGGGGGGGGGGGGTGTTATAGTGGAGGTGAGGAGGGTTTTCATAATTTTTTAATCGTTAGTTTATTAATTTACCTCAAGGCCAGAAATAATGATGATTACATGAATAGGAATAGTAATAAATTCATGTGAGTTCTATATTTTGGTGCTTACATCACTTGTGATGTCAATAATAGTGGATTTGAATTATAATGTATTTATATGGTAAATTAATGCATTTTACTATTCACTAAAAATTCAAGTATATCAGAAAAATATCAAAAATTCACCCTAACCATTTTTCGACGTGTAGAATAAAAAAATGAAATAAATTTTTCAAAAATAATTTTCTAAATATTAATATTTTAATATTTAATTAAACTCATAATTTATTTTTAAAAAACCAGTTTTAAAACATTCATTTACTTATTCTAAAATATAGGTACATCATACTTTACTTGAATATTTTTTATACTATCATAGGTAAGGTTACTATTCATTAGGGTATATCACTATTCATAAGGGTATGTTACTATTCATAAGGGTAGGTTACTATTCACAAAAAATTATGTTTTTTTATTGGACACCAAATAACTAACTGATCGCAACCGTGTATGTCAGATTTTCAAAATTCCAAACACAGAAGTGACAAAATTATGTTTAAAGGTCACATAAAACTTAGAAGTTCATTATTTTGTGATTTAATGTTATTATATATAATATTTATAAGAGAGAAATTTCCATTTATAAAATATTAGGTCATTACATTCTTCCCCCTTATGAAATTTCTCCCTTGAAATTTTGTTTTACATTCTAAGCCGTAAACAGGTGCAGGTAATTTTCCATCATTTCTTCTTCCAATTCCCATGTTGCCTCTTTGTACTTATAGTTTCTACATAGTACTTTGATCAGGTGAGTAGTCTTGTTACGTATAACTTTATCTCTACAATCCAAGATCTTCACTGGATACTTCTCATAGGAAAGATCATCCTCCAACTATACCACCTCTGAAGAGAGTACATGTGAAGGGTTTGGTATGTACTTCTTTAAGAGGGATACATGAAAGACATCATGTACTTTCGACATGGTAGGTGGAAGTGCCAGTCGATAGGCCACAACTCTAACTCGATCAAGGATCTTAAAGGGGCCAATGTACCTGGGACTTAAATTCCCTTTCTTTCCAAACCTGACGACCTTATTCCATGAACATATGCGTAGAAATACCATGTCTCCAACTTTAAACTCAAGGTCTAATTGATGATTGTTTTCATAACGTTTCTGTAGACTTTGGGCTACCTTGATATTCTGCTGAATGGTTTTCACCTTCTCCACCATTTCTTCGACCATTTCAGGTCCTAACAGCTTACGATCATAGACTTCAACCCAACATGCTGGTGTTCTGCACCTTTTACCATAAAGGGCTTCATATGGTGCCATTCAGATGCTCGAGTGGAAACTGTTGTTGTAGGAGAATTCAACCAGTGGAAGATGTTGGTCCCATCCTCCTTTGAATTCCATAGAACACGCTCTCAACATGTCATACAATGTCTTAATAGTTCGCTCAGATTGGCCATCAGTTTGAGGATGATAGGCCATACTGAAGTTTAGTTCAGTGCTTGAAGCATGTTGGAGACTTTTCTAGAACTTTGAGGTGAATCTTGGATCACGACCAAATACAATAGATAGTGGTACTCCATGCATCCTTACCACTTCTTTGATGTAAATACATACAAGTTGATCCTATTAGAAGTCCTCTCGAATCATGATAAAGTGAGCTGTCTTTGTAGGACGATCCACAACGACCCATATAGCATTGTTTCCTTAGATGTCCTTGGAAGTCCAGTGACAAATTCCATGGTAATGTTATCCCACTTCCACGTTGGTATGGGTAGTGGTTGCATCATCCCTTTATACTTTGGCCTCTCATCATTCACTTGCTGACATACCAAGCACTTTGATGTATATTCAACAATCTCCCGTTTAATATTTTCCCATCAAAATTTTTCTTGGAGATCTCGATACATCTTTGTGCTCCCTGGGTGGATAGAGAAGGTCGAGATATGTGCATCATTAAAAATCTCATTCTTTATCTCTGGATCAAATGGTATACATAATCGTGACCCAAATCTTACAACTCCTTCCTCATCCAGCTTAAACTCTGAGGATTTCCCATTTCTAATAGCTTCCACCATTTTCATAATTTCCACATCTTTTCTTTTAGAATCCTTTATTTTCTCCAAGAGATATGGTTGAGCAATAATTTGAGAAAGGATTGATGATGTTCTTCCCTTAATGATTCCCATATCCATCCTTTGAAAATCTAAGAAGATCAGATCCTTTTAAATTCTCATCATTGACAAAGATGCGAGATCTTTTCTACTTAGAGCATCCACCACCTTATTTTCCTTACCGGGATGGTAGTGGATTGAGCAATCATAATCCTTAATGAGCTATATCCATCTTCTCTGGCACATATTAAGCTCTTTTTGTGTGAAAATATATTTTAGACTCTTATGGTTAGTATATATCTCACACTTCTCCCCATAGAGATAATGTCGCCAGATTTTCAATGCAAAGATCACAGACGCCAACTCCAGATCATGCATAGGATAGTTTTGCTCGTGTATTTTCAACTGCCTTGAGGCATAGGCTATCACTTTATTAATTTGTATAAGCACATATCCTAATCCCTTCTTTGATTCATCACTAAAAACCACAAAGATTTCTCCACTTATTGGGAGTGTGAGTATTGGTGTAGTGATAAGTCTCATTTTCAACTCCTTGAACCAGTCTGCACATTCCTGATTCTAGAAGAACTATACTCCCTTCTATGTCAGCTTTGTCATTGGGTTCAACAATCATGAAAATTTCTTCACAAATCATCGATAATACCCAGCTAGACCCAAAAATATATGGATATCCATTACAAAAGTTGTCTTGGGCCACTCTTTAATTGCCTTTGTCTTAGAAGGGTATATAGATATCCCTTTTATGGTGATAACATGCCCCAAGAATGATACTTTCACCATCTATAACTCACATTTACTGTACTTTACATACAAATTTTCCCTTAAAAAATTCTTTAAAATAGTATTCAAATGTTCCCCGTGTTCCACCTTTCTCTTGGAGTATATCATAATACCATCAATAAAGACTACCACAATTTTTTTGAGGTAATCGCAAATGAATCTATTCATTAAATCCATGAAAATTTCTGGAGCATTACTGAGTCTGAAAGGAATCACTATGAACTCATAGTTTCCATACCTCATTCAAAAGGTAGTCTTGGGAATATCTTCCTTCCTCACCTTTAATTGGTGATATCCCAACCGAAGGTCCACCATAGAGAAATAACTGGCCCCAAAAAGCTAATTGAACAATTCATCTATCCATGGAAGGGGATACTTGTTCTTTATTGTGATTTTATTAAGCTCACGATAATCAATGCAGAGCCACATTGATCTGTCCTTCTTCTTGATGAAGAGGACTGGTGCACCCCATGGTGTAGCACTCGGGCGTATAAAACCCTTCTCTAGATTTTCCTGTAACTACTTCTTTAGCTCTTCCAGCTCTACGTTGGCCATTATATAAGGTGTATTTGATATAGGCATAGATCTAGGAATAAGTTCAATTGAGAACTCAACCTCACGATTAGGAGGAAGACCAGGAAAATCGTCAGGGAATACATTAGTATAATCCCACACAATGGGCATGTATTCAAACATGATTCTCTCTTTTGTCTCAATCATTTGATCTAGATATGCTTGCTCATAAGGCAACAATATCCACACTTTAGATGATGATTCTAAATAATATTCATCTTCCTCCTTACACTTGTAAAGAATCAGAGGATGATTCGGGATGTGAAGAGTGATCTCCCTTTCCCAATAGTTGATGTTTTATTTTTATAAATATATCCAATACATACCCAAGGTAGAATCAAACTCTGTTAGGACCAATAGGGGCCTATATACCCTGAGAGGGGGGGTGAATCAAGGTATGGAGATTCTTTTTCAAAAGTTCTTCCTGCCCCACTGGATCTTGACCTCTTTATTACAAGGGTCACTTTGTTTGCACTTGTGTGTTTATTATGACCACTTCTTTTCTTCTTTATCCATTGATGATGCTTCAAATGAAATGCAGGGAAGTAAGCAGGAAGACACAAAGATTTTTACTTGGTTCACCCTCACTGGGCTATGTCCAAGGAGCATACAACGACGATGTGCCGCTGTACCAAATCCACTAAGGCTCACTGCCAATAATGTTCAGGCTAAATCACTTCTATGCCGAGGCTCACTGCATTTACAATGTTTAGGGTCAGCTCACTGCTTTCCCAAGGGTCTATCCATGTTTCTCTCTCTCTGGCTCACTGCCGGTGGAGAGGATCACCTTCTTCCTCTTCCTTTGCTCACTACTGTGGAAGGGATCCAATCATAGTTTAAAGAACTATAGGTCTCTTCATTTGCATGAATTAATGCATCCTCAACTGTTGATAGATGCTCTGTTGAAGTTCAAAGTTCATCCACTGATGAATACTCCTTTTCCTCTTAAACACCGGGCAAACTACCTTTGGAAAGTACCTTCGCAAAGCACCCTACTTCATGAGGCTCCCAATTTTGTGACGCTCAAACAAGCCTTCGCGAAGCACCTTCTTTTCCACGAAGCTCACAATTTCGCGGAGCTCAGACCATCGCAAAGCTCAAGCTTTCGCAATGCTTAGGCCGTCGCGGAGCTCAAGTCATCACAAAGCGACTTCCCTCACGAAGCTCACTAAGCCAACGCGGAGCACACGCCTTTCACGGAGCTAGAATAGCCGCCGTGAAGCTCTTCTTTCGCGAAGCACACTGCCTTCGCGAACTTCCTTCACGAACCGAGATAAAAGTATTTTCTCTGAAAATTCTCTCTTCTTCTCTTAAGGGGGTCAACCTCTATTTATAGGCAATTCCACCGACCCTCAACTCTTCCACGCGACGTCAGTGCCACGTCATCGCCAATCGCGAAGCTCCGAAATTTCCTCCAGAATTTTGTCAAAATTGTGAAGCACCACGGAAATTTTCCGATCGCGGAGCTCGTCGTAATCAAGGAGCATCACCATCAACATTATTTCACACCTCACCACGAAGCTCCCTCGCAAATCCCTTTATCGCTGCGATGCACTTCAACCTCTGCCGTTCGCGAAGCTTTGACGTAATCGCGAAGAATCACCGCCATCATTCTTCTGGTCTTCGCGAAATCCCAACCATGAAGCCTCTCTTCGTGAAATTCATTCCTTTTCCATATTTAATTATAATCATCAAGGAAATCCACTTTTCGTGATGCTCACCAAACTCCAAATTTTGGACCCCAAAAATTTGGAAAACACTGGGAAATGGTGCCACCTTGTACCGCTCTTTTGTACTGCCTCCAGATTATCATTTCCTTTGTCATCTTTATTTTGTCAACATTGATTTTCAACAAATTCTTTGGAACTTGAAAATTTCTTCATGGAAACCTGCTTTGTCAACAAACACAATCAACCCAAAAATACTACAATGTTACCTTGAGGGATTTTTCCCAACAATCTCCCCCTTTAGGTTTGTTGACAACTCTCCATAACTCTTCTCAGAATGATTTCCTGCACGTTGATACCTCAAAGAGTCTTCTTCCATCAGCTACCACCATTCGCCTCTTGCGATTCTAATAGCGTTCAATGAATCACTTAACACGTACTCTAAGCCTACATGAGCAATGCTCGGCGTGAGAAACAAGAGTAGTATGAAAAGTTCATCAATGAATCACTTCATGTCAGACCCCAATTGTCGATTCCAAACTGATACCAATTTCTAAATTGATACCAATTGTTTAACCACACTGATACTAATTGATGATGTATGGAAACCTTCTCTCACCATTACAAACTCACTATTTTGCTTTTATCACGATCCTTAGCTGTCGTGATATCTAGTCTTTGGTCGATCACTTCTAGCATCGTCAGATTTAAAACTCTTACTCCCCCTATTTGGTTGCTCCACCCGTCAGCTTCTCCCCATATCATTCACGATTTCTCAAATAGCCACATTGTCTCCCCCTTGAACAATCACTATTTTCTCCCCCTTTTTCAACAAACCCAAAGGTCACTCCTTTCTAGTCTGTAACAGAGTAGAGAACATATATTATCACATTAGGGAAAAACACATTATACCTTGGGGAGAGGGGGGGGGGGGGGGGGTCCCACATCCACACTTTTTCAAGTGCGGGGTGTCGACTGGACTCCCAGAGCCAGTCGATGCCTCTCAAAAGCTTCCTTGGGTAAGGCCTTTGTCAGAATGTCTACAACCTGTAGCTCTGTAGGCACATACTCCAACTTCACAATTCCTTGCGCAACCTTTTCCTTGATAAAATTATACTTTATCTCAATGTGATTTTTCCTTGAGTGATGGATGAGATTTTTTCTGAGATTTATAGCACTTGAGTTATCACACTAGATTCCGATCGGAGACTTCACTTCAACTCCCATATCTTCAAGCTGCTACTTCATCCACAATAACTATGTGCTTGCTTGAGTGGCCGTAATATACTAATCTTCTGGGGTGCTCAATGAAATGCAATCTTGCTTCTTACTTAGCCAAGAAACACACAATCCGCCAAGATTGAAAGCACCTCCTGACGTTGACTTCCTGTCATCCGCTGAACCGGCCCAATCTGCATCTGTATATCCCAATAATTCTAACTAAGATTTTCCATTATACATAAAGCCGAATTACACTGTGCTCTTGATATACCGAAGTATTCTTTTCACTAAATGCATGTGGCTTTCCTTGGGATTACTCTGATTTCTCGCTGCTTGGCATGTGGTGAATAAAATGTCAGGCCTTGTTGCAGTGAAGTATAGCAAACTGCTGATAATCTGCCTATTTTCAGTGATATTAACTGCCCTGCCACTGTTATCTTTTGATGATTTCATCTTGGTAGCAACCAGGGTCTTTTTCTTCTTGGAATTTTCAATTCCAAATCTCATCAGAACCTTTTTTTTCGTATTTCTGAAAACAACCTTTACTATGCTTCATTTGAAACATAGATTCTTCAAATATAGATTCAGTATTGAATATCATTCTCTTGGTGCTTGTTTCATCCCATATTACACCTTCTTCAGCCGAAAAACCTTGTTCTCATCCTCATGAAGGATGAAACCAACTAATTGCTCGATAAACACCCCTTCCTTTAGAATACAATTCAAGAATGAATATTTGACATCCATCCAGAAGACTTTGAACTTCTGTTGCACTTCAATGGCTAGGAATAATCTGATTGTCTCCAGCCTTGCAACCGGTGCAAATGCCTCATCAACATTCATTCCCTCTATCTGGGAGTATCCCTTGCACACTAATTGTGCTTTGTTTCGAATCATTGTGCCATCTTCGTTCATCTTGTTGTGAAACAACCATTAAGTCCCAATGATATTCTTATCTGCTAGCGTAGAAACAATCTCCCATGTCAAATTCTTTTCTGAATCGGCCTCAGTCACTTATTCTCCCCCTTTGTTGCTTTCCTTCTCATCACATTCATCAAGAAATTTCTCAATGTTTCATTGTTCAGTGGAGTCATTCCTTTCAACTACTTCTCACAGCTTCTTGGTATCCTGGAAACAGTCAGCTGATACCACATTGTTAGATCAAAATAAATGAGCATGAGATACATGACTATTGCTGCTTCTCCCGCAATATTTCTTTATTCCCTCAATAGGCAACACCTGAGATAAGTCATCTAATTATTGCTTTGATGGATCTTTCATCTGATTTTGTTATTGAATGCTCCTCCTATGTTATGCACCAATTCCTAGGGTTAGGCCCATAAACATTCTTCTTCTCCTGTATCATTTATTCTCATTTTCCACCTGCATCATTTATACCAATCTGGCACTCGGAATTGATCCATTAACAAAATATATAAGCCTACTGAGTGGAAACTCCGTGTAGGAAACAAGAGACAAAGTTAATGACGTAGTCAATTCCTGTTGTGCTCTATTTCTCCCTTTCTTCATCAACTCTGGTACCTGATTTGAGTCAATTAAAACTATGGAGCACATCATTTCTCCACTTTGCATCTTTAGATGCCACTTCCCCTTGGATCGTATCTCCCTAACACCTGAAATACATGAATCATCAGTTAACGGCATTTATATACATAGGGAGAGGGGGTTCTTCTGGAATCCTCAAGAAGAGGATTGCGGTTGATCCTGAGAGGTAAACCCTTTGATAATTTCTTGCAGAGAATCACACTCTTTTCTTAATTCTTCTAGCTGCCTAGCCAACTTCAACTGATCTGGCCATATGACTAGGCATTCATTACTCACATGCTGAGTCTTTTTCTGATATGAAGATTCTTCCGGCCTGGACTTTCTCACCATTTGGGGTTTAAATCCCCCAGTACACATTTCCTTCATTGATATTCCACCAACATTCCATTTCCATTGATTCCTTCTCTAAGCAGGAATATATTTTCTTTCCATCTTACCTTTCTTCTTCCACCATTGCAAGGATCTTTCACCTTCCTCCACTTTTCCCTGTGGAACACGACATGTGAATTTTTCAATACATTCTATATTCATCTTTCTTTTATCAGATTTTTGAGTCACCACACTCTTTTTCACTGATGGTGAGTCCTCCATTGAACGTTTATTATTCTTTATCACAGCTGGAGTATATTTCCCCTTAATCTTCCAGGTTTGTTCACATTCTCTCCATGAAAGTTTTTGTGAGTATGACAGAGGAGGTGACTGATAAACCTTTCGTTCATCTCTATGTGATTCCCTTGAGTCTCTAAGCCTATTATCCAACTTACTACTTTGTCTTCCAATGTAAAATTTCTCTTGATACATCACTGGAGTAAAGAATCTCTTTCTGGGCTCTTTTTCTGTTCTCGCATTCTTTTTGCTGCAATGTCTTGCAAAATTACCATGATTAGAACATATGAAACATCTTCCATTAAAGGCATACCTCATTTCGTCATCTCTCAGCCGAGATATTGATGCAGCTTGAGTTCTTCCTCTGAAATTGAGCTCCTGAGCTTCCTGACACATATTCATGGTGTGTCCCATTCTTCTACAACAATAGCATATAATGAATGCTTTCCTTTGAGAGTCTCTTCTCTCTGATTTCTCATAACACTTCTTCTTATTCTCAGATTTATCAAAGTTTCTATTTTCACAATACAAAATTTATTCCTGAGCCTCTGAATAGAAGCTTGATGTGTGGCCATTAATCCCACAGAAATAGCAAATTTCATCAATGCTTCTCATACCTGTCCTCTTTGGTCTATCTCTTGCACCTACAAAATTTTCTCCATTTCTAGGACTACTCAAAGCTCTCTTTCTATCATGAGCGGCAGGGGATTCATCAAATCCAATACCAGTTTTTCCCAAAATGTATGGTATTTGAGATGAGAAAATTTGTTCTTGACACTTTTTAGAAATAAGAAATTTTTCTTTCCATTTCATCATCACCTGCTGAAGGATAATCAAATATTAAGTGCAAGGCATCCTTCATTTTAGGATTTTCTCTAGCATTGGATTTCTACACTTCCTTCTTCACTGATTCTAGCTCTTTTTCTAATTCCTGAATCTTTTTATCTCTTGATTCAAGCTGACCATCAATTTCTATCTTGAGAAGCTTTCCTCAACTCATCTCATCTTTAAATTCATGTGTCAGCTTATCCACTATGCTACCTTGCTCCTTTACTTTCAATTTTTCCTGAGAAATAGATTCAGAGATGGATGCATTATCTTGTTGTAGCCTTTGATTATTCTAAACTTCTTCAGACAACTGTGTTGCTAGATCATTATTTCTTGCTTTCAGATTCTGAACATCATCTGAATTTTGATTCTCTTCATAATCATCAGCCTTTTATTTTCCTTTAATTTTAGCCATCTTCTGTAGTTCTTCGGCATGTGAATCATTCTTCTCTGTTAGGTCAGTAACTTTATCAATAAGCCTTTTATTTAATCCTCTTATCTTGTGGACCTTAACTTCCAATACGTTGATCTGGATATCTTTAGATTTGACTTCTTCATCTAACTTCCGGTCCACTTCCTTTGTCATGTTGACAACATCTACTGGTGGCCTCCTTCTTGAAACTTCATCATCATCAGTTGTTCTGAAATCACTTTGATGTTCATGTACTTCAATCATCCCAACATATTGATTGAGTAGATCAATCTTTTCCCTATCAGATTCATCCATGCCTTCCTTCAGTAAGCTGTTTGATTCTTTTGGTTGAATCACACTTTTCCCATAAACACTTCGACAATGAGGGATGCCACCTGACTTCTGATTCTTCTTTTATGTTTTTCCCTTTGCCATGGCACACTACGATCGAGCAAAAAAATCTGATAAGGTCAACCTATCACCCTGATACCAATTGTTAGGACCAATAGGGGCCTATATACCCTGAGAGGGGGGGGGGGGGTGAATCAGGGTATGGAGATTATTTTGCAAAAGTTCTTCCTGCCCCACTAGATCTTGACCTCTTTATTACAAGGGTCACTTTGTTTGCACTTGTGTGTTTATTATGACCACTTCTTTTCTTCTTTATCCATTGATGATGCTTCAAATGCAATGCAGGGAAGTAAGTAGGAAGACATAGAGATTTTTACTTGGTTCACCCTCACTGGGCTACGTCCAAGGAGTATAAAACGGCGATGTGCCGCTGTACCAAATCCACTAAGGCTCACTGCCAATAATGTTCGGTCTAGATAACTTCTATGCCCAGGCTCACTGGCTTTACAATGTTTAGGGTCATCTCACTACTTTCCCAAGGGTCACTTCCTATTTCTTTCTCTCTCGCTCACTGCCGGTGGAGAGGATCACCTTCTTCCTCTTCCTTTGCTCACTGCTCTGGAAGGGATCCACTCATATTTTATAGACCTATAGGTCTCTTCATTTTCATGAATAAATGCATCCTCAACTGTTGAAAGATGCTCTGTTGAAGTTCAAAGTTCATCCACTGATTAATACTCCTTTGCCTCTTAAACACCGGGCAAACTACCTTTGGAAAGTACCTTCGCAAAGCACCCTACTTCACGAGGCTCCCAATTTCATGAAGCTCAAACAAGCCTTCGTGAAGCACCTTCCTTTTCGCGAAGCTCACAATTTCGCGGAGCTCAGACCGTCGCAAAGATCAAGCCTTCGCAATGATTAGGCCTTCACGGAGCTTAAGTCATCGCAAAGTGACTTCCCTCACGAAGCTCACTAAGCCAACGCGGAGCACACGCCTTTTGCGGAGCTAGAATAGTCACCTCAAAGCTCTTATTTCGCGAAGCACACTGCCTTCGTGAACTTCCTTCGCGAACCGAGAGCAAAGTATTTTCTCTGAAAATTCTCTCTTCTTCTCTCGAGGGGGTCGACCTCTATTTATAGGAAATTCCACTGACCCTTGACTCTTCCGTGCAATGTCAGCGCCACATCATCGCCAATCGCGAAGCTCCAAAATTTCCGCCGGAATTCTGTCAAAATCACGAAGCACCACGGAAATTTTCCGATCGCGGAGCTCGTCGTAATTGTGGAGCATCACCGTCAACATTATTTCGCGCCTTCGCCACGAAGCTCCCTCGCAAATCCCTTCACCTCCGCGATGCAATTCAACCTCTGCCGTTTGCGATGCTTTGACGTAATCGCGAAGAATCACCGCCATCATTCTTCTGGCTTCGCGAAATCCAAACCATGAGGCCTCTCTTGGAGAAATTCATGCCTTTGCCATATTTAATTATAATTTTCAAGGAAATCCACTTTTTGTGATGCTCACCAAACTCCAAATTTTGGACCCCAAAAATTTGGCAAACACTGGGAAACGGAGCCACCTTGTACTGCTCTTTTGTACCACCTCTAGATTATCCTTTCCTTTGTCATCGTTCTTTTTTCAACATTGATTGTCAACAACTTCTTTGGAACTCGACAATTTCTTCATGGAAACCTGCTTTGTCAACAAACACAATCAACCCAAAAATACTGCAATGTTACCTTGAGGGATTTTTTCCCAATAATCTCCCCCTTTGGGTTTGTTGAAAACTCTTCATAACTCTTCTCAGAAGGATTTTCTGCACATTGATACCTCACTGAGTCTTCTTGCATCTTCTACCACCATTCACCTCTTGCAATTCTAATAGTGTTCAAGGAATCACTTAACATGTACTCTAAGCCCACATGAGCAATGCTCGGTGTGAGAAACAATAGTAGTATGAAAAGTTCATCAATGAATCACTTCATGTCAGACCCCAATTGTCAATTCCAAACTGATACCAATTGCTAAATTGATATCAATTGTTGAACCACACTGATACCAATTGATGATGGCTGGAAACCTTCTCTCACCATTCTAAACTCACTATTCTGCTTTTATCACGATCCTTAACTATCGTGATATCTAGTCTTTGATCGATCACTTCTAGTATCGTCAAATTTAAAACTCTTACTCCCCATATTTGGATGCTCCACCCATCAGATTTTCCCCATATCATTCACGATTTCTCAAATAGCCACATTATCTCCCCCTTGAACAATCACTATTTTCTCCCCCTTTGTCAACAAACCCAAAGGTCACTCCTTTGCAGTCTGTAACAGAGTAGAGAACACATATTATCACATTAGAGAAAAACACATCATACCTTAGGGAGAGGGGTGGGGGGGGGGGGGGGGTCCCACATCCACACTTTTTCAGGTGCGGGGAGTCTACTGGACTCCCAGAACCAGTCAATGCCTCTCAAAAGCTTCCTTGGGTAAGGCGTTTGTCAGAATGTCTGCAACCTGTAGCTCTATAGGCACATACTCCAACTTCACAATTCCTTGCGCAACCTTCTCCTTGATAAAATGATACTTTATCTTAATGTGATTTTTCCTTTAGTGATGGACAATATTTTTGATGAGATTTATATCACTTGAGTTATCACACTAGATTTCGATCGGAGAATTCACTTCAACTCCCACATCTTCAAGCTGCTGCTTTATCCACAATAACTGTGTGCTTGCTTGAGTGGCTGGAATATACTCAGCTTCTGTGGTGCTCAATGAAATCAAATCTTGCTTCTTACTTAGCCAAGAAACACAAAATCTGCCAAGATTGAAAGCACCTCCTGACGTTGACTTCCTGTCATCCGCTGAACCGGCCCAATCTGCATCTGTATATCCCGAAAATTCTGACTGAGATTTTTCATTATACATCAATCCGAATTCCACTATGCCCTTGATATACCAAAGTATTATTTTCACTGAATTCATGTGGCTTTCCTTGGGATTACTCTGATTTCTCACTGCTTGGTATGTGGTGAATACAATGTCAAGCCTTGTTGCAGTCAAGTATAGAAAACTGCTGATAATCTTCCTGTTTTCAGTGATATTAACTGCCCTACCACTGTCATCTTTTGATGATTTCATCCAGGTAGCAACCAGGGTCTTCTTCTTCTTGGAATTTTCAATTCCAAATCTCATCAGAACCTTCTATTCGTATTTTTGAAAACCACCTTCACTATGCTGCATTTGAAACATAGATTCTTCAAATATAGATTCATCTTTGAATATCATTCTCTTGGTGCTTGTTTCAGCCCATATTACGCCTTCTTCAGCCGACAAACCTTGTTCTCATCCTCATGAAGGATAAAACCATCTAATTACTCGATACACACTCCTTCCTCCAGAATCCAATTCAAGAATGAATATTTGACATCCATCCAGAAGACTTTGAACATCTGTTTCACTTCAATGGATAGGAATAATCAGATTGTCTCCAGCCTTGCAACCGGTGCAAATGTCTCATCAACATTCATTCCCTCTATCTAGGAGTATCCCTTGCACACTAGTTGTGCTTTGTTTCAAATAACTGTTCCATATTCATTCATCTTTTTGTGAAAGACCCATTTAGTCTCGATGTCATTCTTATCTGCTAGCGTCGAAACAATCTCTCGTGTCAAATTATTTTCTGAATCGGCATCAGTCACTTATGCTCCCCCTTTGTTTCTTTCCTTCTCATCACATTCATCACGAAATTTCTCACTGTTTCATTGTTCAGTGGAATAATTCCTTTCAACTAACTCTCTCAGCTTCTTGGTATCCTGGAAACAGTCAACTAATACCACATTGTTAGATCAAAATAAATGAGCATGAGATACATGACTATTGCTGCTTCTCCCGCAATATTTCTTTCTTCCCTCAATAGGTAACACCTGAGCTGAGTCATCCAATTATTGCTTTGATGGATCTTGAATCTGATTTTGTTATTGAATGCTCCTCCTATGTTATGCACCACTTCATGGGGTTAGGCCCATAAACATTCTTCTTCTCCTGTATCATTTATTCTCATTTTCCACCTGCATCATTTATGTCAATCTGGAACTCGACATTGAGCCATTAACAAAATATCTTAGTCTACTGAGTTGAAACTCCGTGTAGGAAAAAAGAGACAAAGTTAATAACATAATCACTTCCTGTTGTGCTGTGTTTCTCCCTTTCTTCATCAACTCTGGTACCTGATTTGAGTCAATTAAAACTATGGAGTACATCATTTCTCCACTTTGCATCTTTAGATGCCACTTCCCTTTGGATCGTATCTCCCTAACACCTGAAATACATGAATCATCAGTTAACAACATTTATATAAATAGGGAGAGGGGGTTATTCTGGAATCCTCAAGAATAGGATTGCGGTTGATCCTGAGAGGTCAACCCTTTGATAATTTCTTATAGAGAATCACACTCTTTCCTTGCTTCTTCTAGTTGCCTAGCCAACTTTAACTGATTTGGTCATATGACTAAGCATTCATTACTCACATGCTGAGTCTTTTTCTGATATGAAGATTCTGCAGGCCTGGCCTTTCTCACCATTTGGGGTTTAAACCCACCAGTACACATTTTCGCCTTTGATGTTCCACCAACATTCCATTTCCCTTGATTCCTTCTCTGAGTAGGAATATCTTTTCTTTCCATCTTTCCTTTCTTCTTCCACCATTGCAAGGATCTTGCACCTTCCTCTACTTTTCGCCGTGGAACACGACATGTGAATTTTTCAATACATTCTTTATTCATCTTTCTTTTATCAGATTTTTGAGTCACCACACTCTTTTTCACTGATGGTGAGTCCTCCATTGAATGTTTATTCTTCTTTATCACAGCTAGAGTAGATTTCCCCTTAATCTTCCATGTTTGTTCACATTCTCTCCATGAGAGATGTTGTGAGTATGACAAAGGAGGTGAATGATAAACCTTTCATTCAGCTCCATGTGATTCCCCTGAGGCTCTAAGCCCATTATCCAACTTACCACTTTGTCTTCCAATGTAAGATTTCTCTTGATACATCACTAGAGTCAAGAATCTCTTTCTGGGATCCTTTTCCGTTCTCGCATTATTTTTGCTGCAATGTCTTGCTAAATTCCCATGATTAGAACATATGAAACATCTTCCATTAAAGGCATACCTCATTTAGTCATCTCTCAGCCGAGATGTTGATGCAGCTTGAGTTCTTTCTCTGACATTGAGCTCCTGAGCTTCCTGGCACATAATCATGGTGTATCCCATTCTTCTACAGTAATAACATCTAATGAATGCTTTCCTCTGAGAGTCTCTTCTCTCTGATTTCTCATGACACTTCTTCTTATTCTCATATTTATCAAAGTTTCTATTTTTACAATACGAAATGTATTCCTGAGACTCTGAATAGAAGCTTGATGTGTGGCCATTAATCCCACAGAAATAGAAAATTTCATCACTGCTTCTCGTACCTGTCCTCTTTGGTCTATCTCTAGCACCTAAAAAATTTTCTCCATTTCTAGGACTATTCACAGCTCTCTTTCTGTCATGAGCGGCAGAGGATTCATCAAATCCAATACCATTTTTTCCCAAATTGTATGGTCTTTGAGCTGAGAAAATTTGTTCTTGCCTATTTTTAGAAATAGAAAATTTTCTTTGCATTTCATCATCACCTGCTAAAGGATAATCAAATAGTAAGTGCAAGGCATCCTTCATTTTAGGCTTTTCTCTAGCATTGGATTTATCCACATCCTTCTTCACCGATTCTAGCTCTTTTTCCAATTCCTGAATCTTTTTATCTCTTGATTCAAGTTGACCACCAATTTCTATCTTGAGAAGCTTTCCTCGACTCATCTCATCTTTCAATTCATGTGTCACCTTATCCACTATGCTACCTTGCTCCTTTACTTTCAATTTTTCCTGAGCAATAGATTCAGAGATGGATGCATTATCTTGTTATAGCCTTTGATTATTCTGAACTTCTTCAGAAAACTGTGTTGCTAGATCATCATTTCTTGCTTTCATATTCTGAACATCATCGGAATTTTGATTCTCTTCATAATCATCAGTCTTTTGTTTTCCTTTAATTTTAGACATCTTCTGTAGTTCTTAGGCATGTGAATCATTCTTCTCTATTAGGTCAGTAACTATATCAATAAGCCTTTTATTTAAGACACTTATCTGGTTGACCTCAACTTCCAATACATTGATCTGGATATCTTTAGATTTGACTTCTTCATCCAACTTCCGGTCCACTTCCTTTGTCATATTGACAACATCTACTGGTGGCCTCCTTCTTGAAACTTCATCATCACCAGTTGTTCCAGCATCACTTTGATATTCATGTACTTCACTCATTCCAACATCTTGATTGAGTAAATCAATCTTTTCCCTATCAGATTCATCCATGCCTTCCTTCAGTAAGCTATTTGATTCTTTTAGTTGAATCACACTTTTCCCATAAACACTTCCACACTGAGGGATACCACCTGACTTCTGATTCTTCTTTAATGTTTTTCCCTTTTCCATGGCACACTAAGATCGAGCAAACAAATCTGATAAAGTTAACTTATCGCTCTGATACCAATTGTTAGGACCAATAGGGGCCTATATACCCTGAGAGGGGGGGGGGGGGTGAATCAGGGTATGGAGATTCTTTTTCAAAATTTCTTCCTGCCCCACTGGATCTTGACCTCTTTATTACAAGGGTCACTTTGTTTGCACTTGTGTGTTTATTATGACCACTTCTTTTCTTCTTTATCCGTTGATGATGCTTTAAATGCAATGCAGGGAAGTAAGCAGGCAGACACATAGATTTTTACTTGGTTCACCCTCACTGGGCTACGTCCAAGGAGCATACAATGGCGATGTGACACTGTACCAAATCCACTAAGGCCCACTACCAATAATGTTTGGGCTAGATCACTTCTATGCCCAGGCTCACTACCTTTACAATGTTTAGGGTTAACTCACTGCTTTCCAAAAGGTCACTCCCTATTTCTCTCTCTCTGGATCACTGCCGGTGGAGAGGATCACCTTCTTCCTCTTCCTTTGCTCACTGCTCTGGAAGGGATCCACTCACAGTTTATAGACCTATAGGTCTCTTCATTTTCATGAATAAATGAATCCTCAATTGTTGATAGATGATCTGTTGAAGTTCAAAGTTCATCCACTGATGAATACTCCTTTGCCTCTTAAACACCGGGAAAACTACCTTTGGAAAGTACCTTCTCAAAGCAACCTACTTCACGAGGCTCCCAATTTCGCGAAGCTCAAACAAGCCTTCGTGAAGAACCTTCCTTTTCGTGAAGCTCACAATTTCGCGGAGCTCAGACCGTCGCAAAGCTCAATACTTTGCAATGCTTTGGCCGTCTTGGAGCTCAAGTCATCGCAAAGTGACTTCCCTCGCAAATCTCACTGAGCCAACACAGAGCACACACCTTTTGCGAAGCTAGAATAGCCATCACGAAGCTCTTCTTTCACGAAGCACACTACCTTCACGAACTTCCTTCGCGAACCGAGAGCAAATTATTTTCTCTGAAAATTCTCTCTTCTTCTCTCGAGGGGGTCAGCCTCTATTTATAGGCAATTCCACCGACCCTCGACTCTTCCTTGTGATGTCAGCGTTACGTCATCGCCAATCACGAAGCTCCGAAATTTCCACCGGAATTCTATCAAAATCGCGAAGCACCACAGAAATTTTCCGATCGCAGAGCTCATCGTAATTAAGGAGCATCACCATCAACATTATTTCACACCTCACCGCGAAGCTCCCTCGCAAAGCCCTTCACCACTGCGATGCACTTCAACCTCTGTCGTTCATGAAGATTTGACGTAATCGCGAAGAATCACCGCCATCATTCTATTGGTCTTTTGAAATCCAAACCATGAAGCCTCTCTTCGTGAAATTCATGCCTTTTCCATATTTAATTATAATCTTCAAGGAAATCCACTTTTCGCGATGCTCACCAAACTCCAAATTTTGGACCCCAAAAATTTGGGAAACACTAGGAAATGGAGCCACCTTGTACTGCTATTTTGTATCGCCTCCAGATTATCCTTTCCTTTGTCATCGTTCTTTTTTCAACATTGATTGTTAACAACTTCTTTGGAACTCGACAATTTCTTCATGGAAACCTGCTTTATCAACAAACACAATCAACCCAAAAATATTGCAATGATACCTTGAGGGATTTTTGCCCAAAAACCTCCACTAAAGAAAGTATGATGAGATTTTTGGGGAGGTTCAGTCCACAAACATTAACTGGGTAGGAGTTATAAACCATGGATGCAACGATTGCCCCATTTTCTGTTCTCACATATAACTTTTACTCCAAATTTTGAGGTGGTGTTTTAATAGTTCTACTAAACTTGAAATATATGAAAGAATGTGTAGAACCCGAATTAAATAGTAAGTCTTCTATTCTTGAATGAATAACTAGCATACTTATCACCACATCGTTGTCTGGTTCCACCTCATCAATAATGATAGCATAAGCCCTTCCTTGTTGTCATGGAGGTTTTTATTGATTTCCCCCAACAACCCTCAGCTTAGGGAAATTGCTTGCATAATGCCCATTCTCCTTGCAGTTGTAACACTGCGCTGCATGTTGAGTGTTAATATGAACCTTCCTTTATTTTTGCGCATTAGTGGGATTCTTAATATATCATCGATAGTTTTTATCTAGATGTTCAAACTTTCCACATTTGAAGCAATTCTTGGTTCCCTTCAGACAGTTACTAGGATTCTTCTTCCCACACATTTTACAAGGGGAAAAGTTAGGCTTCTTTCCATCATGGAATTTGTTTGTCGAACCACCCATATTGTTTTCCATTTTCCACTTCTTGTCACTAGGCCCATGAGACCACTAAGAGTCTCTAATATCCATTTCAACCTTGAGGGCACAACAAACAATCTCTTCATAACTGTCAAAGTATTGAATCTCGAATGCCTTTCGTAGACTTAGCATTAGTCCGCTAAAGAAGTGACCCACCTTGATTTCGGTGTTCATGACTAGGCTATAGGTATACCTTACAAGCCTTGTGAAATTTTCTTCATATGCCCCGATGGACTCATCTTCATTTTTCTAGAGTCTGAGTAACTCTCTTTTCATCTTGAGATGGAGGGTTCGAGGAAAATATTTATTAAAAAACATCCTCTTGAATTCCTCCCAATCCATGAAATCAATTTCTTCTTGGGGAATTGTATTCTTGATCAGTGTCCACCACTGATCATCTTCCCCATAAAAAAGATAGACCGCCTGTACAAATTTATCTTCTTCTGAGCATTAGAGGATTGATAATATCTTTTCAATGGAGTTAATCCATTGTTCCACGAGGAGGGGCTCATAAGATCCACTGAACATGGGATTCCTTTTCTGCATGAAGGATTATACATCAAATTGCTCTTTCCTTGGAGGAGGAGGGTGTTCCGAATGATTCAAGTTATTATTCATAACTTGATCCAGTTGAGCAAGTACTGTCATGAAGTTTTGAGCACCCATTTATGTCATATCTGGTATATAATTAGGGAAATCTTCACATTTCCTATGACATTGATTATTGGAATGAGTTCTTCTATTTCCCTCCATTAACTAAGAAAAATAACATATAATTAGAGGGATTGAATACGTAGCCATTCAGCATAAAAGGAAACTTTGAACATAAAAGGATAAACTTGTAAAGGAAAAGTATATACTATCTTGTGATTCCTCAGGTTTAAATCTAAGTTATCCTAGATCTATTTCTTAACTTATATTCTTGGGGGATTTTTCCCTTAATAATGGTTTGTACTAAGCTCGTGAATTTACCAAATTATATCTCCCAGGAGTGTTGTAACCAAGAGTGCATCAAGGCTTGTTGTCGGGCACCAGTTCCCGTTCGAGTCTAGCTCAAAGCGGTGTTTTCGGGTTTTACCCATAGATATATCTATGGCAGAGCCACCTCTACCTGCTCTTATCCAGATAGGGATGTATTTTATTGATAAACCACTTTCTCAATACTCATCAAAATTTAGTAATGTTTTCTTATACTTAGTCTCATCCTTAAGGTTCTCACTAAGGTGCTATATTCCTAATATCCAAAAATAACTAGACCATCCTCTGATACCAACTGTAGCGACCCTAGCCTTTTACACATAACATTACATGTTTTTTAGCATAATTATACATCAGAGTACAATCCAAGGATTGTTAACTCTAGTCTCTTGGAATACTAGGTACATAGAACATAAAACATGGGGTAAAAAAGCACTTCTTTATTTAATCTCCATAAAGAGCTCCTAACTTCCTTTGAGCCCTTACATCTGCATAGGTTACCCTGGGGAACACATGAACAAACGGATGAGCTAAAAATCCCAGTAAGGGAATGAACATAAGGATAAATCTTAAGCACATGAGTTAGGAGGCATGACATAATGATATCCAAAGCATGGAACATATGAAATCATATCATATAAGCATGGGATCATATAAACATGGAATCATATAAATGTTGCAAAAACATAAAACATGTCTTTAGTATGGGTCAAGGCTAACCTCCAATCCCATTTCCCATTTTAGTACAGGTCAAGTCTCACTACCAATCCCATTTACCATTTTAGTACAGTTCAAGGCTAACTTCCAATCCCGTTTCACATCGCATCTCATGAGAATTAACTTTACCCAATGCATTGGAGCGCTATCTAGGTGCACCCATCTCAAAATTTTCATGAATATTCTTTACACATAAATAATCATACATAATCAACCATACATAAACATACGGATACCCATGGAAAGAATTGGGTACTACAATTATGACATAAAGCATAACCGATGGGCGTATCATGAAGTGTCTATGAAAGAATTGTTGGCTTTCTGATATGTATTTAAAAAATATCATAAGTTACGATAACTTGTGATTAAAGCCTAATGAATCATAGGGGTAGAAATGATGATGCCAATCATATACAGCTTTCTGATATGGATTAAAAAATACAAAGAATAAAGAAAAAAGAAAAATAAATAAAAGAAAATAAGAAATGAATAAATGAAAAAATCATATACAGTTTGAAAGGAAGAAATGATGCTGCTGGAATATTGGGAAGTTTCATTACTTCCATTGTAACTCTGACGATGCTAAATCTATCTATCAAAGGATATATATCACGATAGTGGAGTTCATGATGAAAGATGAAGAGTGGTTATGAGAAGCAGTGAAGAGAGAAATGAAAAAGGAATGAACAATCTGGAGGTAGCGCAAAAGAACAGTTTAAGGTGGTTTCATTTTACAGTGTTTGTCAAATTTATGGGCCTGAAAATCAGAAAATGGAGAGAGTCTTTTTGGAAAAGGGAGGTGCACAAAAATTAATACGGTGGGCGAAATATTACCAGGGTGCGCGAAAACATAAAGGTTGCACGAAATATTGACGCAGTGCGCAAAATATTAGCATGGTGCGAGAAAAATAAAGTGGTGCACAAAATATTAGTGGGGTGCGCGAAATATAAAGTGGTAAGTGAAATATTGGTGTGGTGTGCGAAATAGAGGAATGATGTTTTTCATACAAGAGGTGTTTTGAGATCTGAAGCTCGAAAATTGACAAAGGCATGAGGTGCACAAAAAATTGGAGCACTGCATGAAATATGATGATGCGTGAAAGAGTTTTTATGTGCATGAAGAGGGTTTTACGTGCGGATTAGTGTTTTTCGCGTAGGTTTAAAAAGGACTATAAATACGAGGTGACCCCCTATCATTTTAAAAAGGCTCGACACTTAGAGAAAATATCGAGCTCTAATGTGCGTATAATTATATGCTAAGTGAGTTGGGAAAAAAGAAAGAGGTTTGCACGAAAAGAGGAAAGCTTTGCGAAAAAGTTGGAAGTTGCGTGAAAAGTGAGAAGTTGCGAGAAAAGTGAGAAGTTGCACGAAAAGTGAAAAGCTGTGCAAAAAAGGAAAAAATGCGCAAAAAGGAAAGTTGCATGAAAAAGTTTTTTCGTCCCAAAAGCTAATTTTTATGTGCAAGCCATTTGAATTACGCACAAGGTACCCTAAAGGTTGCGCGTAAAAATTGTGGTCTTCTCACGTATTTGGTTGTGCGTTAGATAGTTCTTACCGGCTTCTGGGTAAGAAAGTAAAGATTTGTACTTCAAAGAATACACTTGTTCAATTGTAGAGAAGAAATGAAATACTGTAATTCCCTATTTGTGATAAGAGGGTGCACACACACTTGCAGATTGTTTTCCAAGGGTTACACAAGTGTAAGGGTATATCTTACTCATTGTATTCCACATCAAAGTATTGTTTTCTAGTGGATTGTTTGGTACTGGATTGTATCCATACCATACCAAAGACATAAATACTCTTATTTAGTAGTGAAACTTGTAAATATTGTGTTATTGTGGTTGTGTGTTTTCAGGGGGGAAGAAAATATTTAACAGGAGGTGAAGGTTGTTTCAAAAAGAAGGAAACATAAAAATAAAAATATATCACTGATTCACCCCTCCCCCTCTCAGTGATACTTGGATCCTGACTGGGAACTTCAAGAAAGGGATTAGGACATAAATGGACGTTCATAGGGTAAAATAGGCATATAACGTGGTAAGTGATGTCAAACATAAGTGACAACATATGAGAAATGTATTTTAGAAACATTAGCATTAAAATATTTTTGTGTGGTTTTAAGTAAAATACTATAGAGCTTTTAAAATAAAAAAGAGGATAATCTTTTATATAAAACAAGAATTTAACCAAGAAGGTTTTTATAATAAAAAGACTGATTTTATAAAGATAATGGTGACTTGAATCATAGGATATAGTGCACTTGAAATTGGGTAAAAATTTTCGAAGTTACCTTAAAACAGGTTTGCTTATTGGAAAGTTCTAAAGAGGGAATATTTTAAAAATATGTATATCCCCAAAAAAGAGTGATGAAAGGGTCTTCATAAATGAATTTTTTAAATCTAAACAGAATTTATAATATTTACATAAATAGATAAGATAAATTTATTGATTATTCACTGAAAGTGGCTAATATTAATTGTTAAGATCTTAATATTAATTTGTTTAAAAGTTCTTAAACATCAATTTTAGTCCAATTCAGAAATTGAACTTCATTTCCCATCATTGTGCAATTCATGCTTAAAGTGTCAATTTGGGATCACTCAATAATTGCTTGTGGAAATTACAATATTAATCATTTTAATTTGATATTTTGGTATATGATTCATCACTTTATTTGGAACATTTTTTTAGGTCTGATGGATGAATCATAAGGGAAGATGGAGATTTTTTCACCTGAATGCAAAAACTTGCTGGAAAAAGCATAATAGGCCTAAGGCCCATCAAACAAATGTGGGGCCCACAAAACAAGCCCAATGAAGCTCAAATTTATAAAGTAGAAATATAAAAATATGAGGATCGTTTTATTCAACTGTGTCCGGAGCTAATTCTAAAGTTTTCATGATAATAAAGGGATCTGAAGTTGAGATTTAAATGGTGGACCCAACATTAATGCACATAAATCTATCCCACCATTTAGACCATAACTTCCAAAAGGTTGTGCCAAAATTCTTAAAAATTTTACAGCTCATAGATGACCGATTGAAGAAGATTTTTCTCTTCTATGATCCCTCCGGATTTGGCCTTCTTCAATTAAGAATTCACACGTCAATATGGTGGACGAATCTAGACAGTTTTCCGTGTCAACTTCGGAACGTCAATTTCCTTTTGATTATTCACCCTCCTTTTGACTCTATTAATTTTTGGGGGGTGAATTTATTGTGGGGGGGTGGATCTAAGTCTCCTAATATGACTATATAAGGAGATGTTGGTGAAGGGAATAGGATCAAATATTTTTCTTATCATATTTTTTTGCTTGTATCATTGTAAGGTTATGCTGCAAAAGTTCCTTTGTAATGTTTTCAATTTCAAAGTAAGTTTCTTTTTTTGTTCTTAATCAACATCTTTCTCTTCTATATTTTTCATTCATTTATTAAAACAAAATTTTCACAAAGCACAGTGATATCTCTGCGTTGTGGTGAATTAGTTCACACATAGGTGTGAATTTCATTCACACACACGAAGGAGTGCTCGTTATTTCCGCGGTTTTAATTTCTTCAATCCAATTCTTGTAAGCCATATTCCGCCCACCATTGAAAGTATACCATCAATGGAGGGATAAACCTTTAACGATTTGATCTTAGGAGGATGAAAAGGCTGGATTGAATTTTATTTTATGAACGAATTGTTGTTAATTGGATAATTAATTTAAGACATCCATTCTTTAGTTATTTCAACTCTTCATCTTTACTGTGTTTGAGCAAACTAAATTCAATTAATAAACGAAAATATACCTTGGAGAGATCATGAATTTGGTTCTCTAAGTGTATAGTGGATTAGTAATTGTTTTTAGTAAGCACCAAACCAGAAAATGATGAAGGTGGTGTTATTTTTGAAGAATGGATCCATCAAGAATTAATAAAACCAAAATTTTCTAAAGAAGTAAAATTCATTCAATCCACCCCAAGCATAATCCCAAGATCAACCCATTTTATTTTAATTGAATTCACTTTGGTTTCAAAGTGTTATTTAAAACCATCCAAAATCAAAACCAAAGTTGGCCACTCCATAGCCAAATATCTCCAAATTTAGAGTGTCTTTAGGTTTCTTCTTCGGTCCCTGTGGATTCGACCCCTACCTGTACTACAACGACCGCATACCTATAGGGTAAATTTGGGAGCAACCAAATTTTGGCACTGTTTCTGGGGACCAAGTAAGTTCCTTAGACTGAAAACCTTATTTTATTACCCCCATTCTTCTATTCTCATCTCAATTCTCTTATCTTTTCCCTTTCTCGCTTTTTTTTTTCTTTTGGCGCATGTCCGCCTACACCCGTGATAACTCAAACAGATTAGTTAGGGTGGATACTCCTAGGGATGGGGAGTCAAGCACTAAAAGAAGTCTATTTCCTTTAGATACAAATATTCTTAATACTCCTAATTCAGACGTTGAGTTCGATACAATGGGGAATCTCCCATAAAACCAAATCATAAACCGGGGAGGGAACCAAAATAACGGGAAAGACCCTAACTTGGGAATTGTTGCAGACCCGACCATGAATGACTACCTCACACCAACCTGGACCAACGCACCCTCATGCATTAGGCTTGATAACATAGGATATGCCCAATATGTTTTCAAACCCCATGTCCTGAACCACCTTCCAACCTTTCATGGGATGGAGTCTGAGATGCATTACCTTCATGTTAAAGAATTTAATGACATTGTCAAAACCATGTGCCCACCAAATCAAATTAAATCTGCTAAAATGATACTTTTTCCTTTTTCTCATAAGGACCGAGCAAAGAATTGGTTAAACAATTTGAGACCAGTATCCATTCACTCTTGGGACCAACTTCAAAGAGAATTTTATAAAAGATACTCCCCCCATCACAAAACAATTGCACTTAAAAAGAGCACACAAAACTTTTTTGAAAGAGAGGGAGAAACATTCTATGAAACATGGGAAAGGTTCAAGGACACATTAACCATGGTACCACACCATGTTTTCTTAATCCCAGAACAAGTGAGAATTTTCTATGAAGGGTTGGGTCCCGGAAACAAACAATTCATTGATATGATGTGTAATGGAACCTTCAAAAACAAAGCCCCAAATGATGCTTATGAGTATCTAGAAAATCTTGCTGAACAGAACAAAACATGGGGAACATCACCATACTATGAGAAGCCACCCAAATCTGGTAAAATGTAAAATCTTGGAGAAGAATAAAACCTTAGAGAAAAAATTGTTGCAGTCACAAGGAAAGTTGAGGAGATTGATCTTAGGAAGGTCCACAAAACCCAAACGGTTGAGCTTGTTTGTACAATTTGTGATAAACATGACCACAAGAATGATAATTTCCCAACCATTCCTTCTATCAAAGATGTTATTTTAGGAGGACCACTAGAAGAAGTTAATGTAATGAACTTTAAAAAGCCACAATTCATAAACACCTTCAATCCAAGGTATAATGACCACCCCATATTTCGTTGGAAGGACAATCAACAACCAACACAACAACAATGTATCAACCTATACCCTCAACAAAACTTTCAACCTCATAATCAGTTCCAATCACAACCGGTCCAATTCCAACATCCTCATGTCCAATATACACAACCTATCCAACAACCTAATCAACAACCTATCCAAAAACCAATGTACCCTCCTGGGATAAACCCACAAGCTCCAGCACCAACCCAAATTGTTCCACAAAGCCTACTAGAACAACTGTGCAAACAAATGGACAAAATGAACTCAGAATTCTCACCCATTAAACAAGAACTTCAAACCATCAAAACTAGAAAGGCACCCATGCCCACATAGGCCATTCCATAACAAACATCAAGGGGAGAGACAAGTTTCACTCAAACAACTCATGAACAACTAAATGCAGTGACAGTTTTAAGAAGTGGGAAATCAATTGAAAAACCTGAACAAATAAGTCAGAAACTATGTGAAGATTTAAACTCTAATGAAAATTCAAATGAACCATAATATCAAACTGAAGAAACTGATAACAATGTGAAAGAAACAACAATTCAACAAACAACTCCACAACCTGCACCATTTCCTCAATGCATGAGGGGGAAAACCAAGCCTGAATTGAGTAAAACATTGAGGGAAATCTTCTCACAAGTCAAGTTGAACATTCCACTTATCGATTCCATCCAAACCATACCTTCCTACTCAAAGTACCTTAAGGACTTGTGCATTTTTAAAAGAAAATTTTCACATAAAAACCAAGTCCTTTTGGCTGCTAATGTGCGTACCACCATTCAAGGGACCATTCCTCCTAAGTTGAAAGACCTAGGATGCCCTTACATAAATGTTGAACTAGGAGAGAAAAAAGTTTTCAAAGCCTTATGTGATCTAGGTGCCAGTGTGAACCTCATTCCTTATGCCATGTATTGTCAGTTAGGTCTTGAAGAACTCCAACCCACATCTGTCACTCTTCAACTTGCTGATCATAGTGTTCAAGTTCCAAAGGGGATCTTAAAAGATGTTTTGGTGAAAGTTGAAAATTTCATTTACCCAGCTGACTTCATTGTTCTAGACAATCACCCAAGCTTAGGTCCTATGGAGCAAACCCCAATCTTCCTTGGTCGTCCCTTCCTTGCAATAATCAACTCTATTATCTGAGTCCGAAATGGGAACATGACCATCACCTTTGGAAACATGAGTCTAGACTTGAACATATAAAATGAAAACTCTCAAATTGGGGGTGATGAAGAGATCCATGAGGTTAATTGGATTGGTAGTGTTGATAATGATCTCAATGAACATCAAGGAATTACCGAAGGATGGTTAAGTCAAGAAGAGATTGATTTTCTTTATTCACATGAGGGAAATTTGTCTCCTGGGATTTAATCTCTTTCAGAAAGATCTATTAATGAATTTATAGAATCACCAATCAATGATACCATGGTTGAAATCAATAACATTGAGTCCATAGCAATTCATGACACTACTCTGGAAAATTCAGTGGATAAAAATTCTGTTCACAAGGAACCAATTTTGTCATGAAATCTGAACAAAGAAACTAAGTTCAATAAAAATTCTCATCCTTTTATGGAAAGTCATGACCAATATGATCTTGAATTTAAAGTCTTACCTTCATCACTAAAGTATGCATTCTTAGGGGACAATCAATCCTTTCATGTTGTCATTTCTTCCTCTCTTGAAGCTGATCATGAGAGGATTCTTGGATGGACCCTATCTGATATTCCTGGGATTATCCCACTTATCGGGACTCATAGAATTATACTTGAATCTGATTCAAAGCCATGTCATCAACCTCAGAGGTGACTCAATCCTAATCTCATGGAAGTAGTGAGAAAAGAACTTTTGAAATTGTTTAAAGCTGGTATCATCTTTCCTATAGCTGAGAGTGAGTGGGTTAGCCCAATACATGTGGTTCCAAAGAAGGCTGGAATCACAGTAATAATGAACAAGGATGGAGAGATGCTTCTAACATGGGTCAGTAGTGGATGGAGAGTTTGCATTGACTATACGAAGCTCAACTCTTGTACCAAGAAATACCATTTCCCCTTACCCTTGATTGATAAAGTCCTAGAGCGAGTGGTGGGTCATCAATTCTATTACTTCCTAGATGGATTCTCAGGGTATAATCAAATAGAAGTCTCCTTAGAGGATCAAAGAAAAACAAACTTCACTTGTCCATTCAGCACTTTTTCCTTCAAGCGCATGCCCTTTGGGTTATGTAATGCCCCTGGTACCTTCCAGCGGTGTATGATGGGAATATTCTCGGATATGGTGGGTGATTTTTTAGAGGTCTTCATGGATGACTTCTCCATATTTGGGGATTCTTTTTAGGGATTTCTTATAAATGCTGAAAAGGTTTTTTCAAGGTGTGGGTATAAGAATCTTATACTAAATTGGGAAAATTCCATTTCATGGTAAGGGAAGGACTTGTTCTAGGTCATCTGGTATCTGGTAGAGGGATTGAAGTTGATAAAGCTAAGGTAGAAATCATTCGTCACCTTCCCTCTCCTAAAACTGTTAAGGTAGTGAGGTCCTTCTTAGGACATGCTGGTTTTTATAGAAGGTTCATTAAAAATTTCAGCTCTATTTCTCGACCACTTTGTGCTCTATTGGTAAAAGATGCTCCATTTTTAAGGACAAAAAGATGTGAGGAATCTTTCTCTACACTCAAGTCAAATCTTATATCTCCACCTATCATGAAATCTCTAAATTGGAAACTTCCTTTCGATCTCATGTGTGATGCAAGTGACTTCGCTGTAGGAGCAGTCTCAGGACAACGGTGTGAGAAAACTCCATGTGTCATTTCTTATGCAAGAAAATCTTTAAATGACGCAAAATTAAACTACACCACAACTGAGAAAGAGTTGCTTGCTGTTGTCTTTGCCTTAGATAAATTCATCTCTTATCTCTTAGGATCACCCATCATTGTCTTCACTGACCATTCAACCCTAAAATACCTTTTCCAAAAACAAGATGCCAAGGCTAGATTGATTAGGTGGGTCCTTCTTCTTCAAGAGTTCGATTTAACCATTAAGGATAAAAAGGGTGTTGAAAATATTGTATCTGATCACCTATCTAGGATGGAATTCAAAGACAACTCACACCACCTCTCTGTGTCTGATTCATTTCCCGAGGAGCACCTCTATTCAGTGAGTGATTGCCCTTGGTATGCTGACATAGAAAACCATTTGGTGACGGGTGACATTCCAAAATTCATGGGGACCCAAGCTAAGAGGAAATTCCTTTCTGATGTCAAACACTATGTGATTGATGATCCTTACCTCTTTATGTTCTGTCCTGATCAAATCATCAGGAGATATATTCCCGAGTTTGAGCAAGAGTCCATTCTAAAATTTTGTCATGGAGAGGCATGTGGAGGACACCTTTCTACAAAGAAAACCACTGCAAAGGTCCTCCAAAGTGGTTTCTACAGGCCGAACCTCACTAAGGATTCCTTCCAATTCTTCAAAAGTTGTCCTCAGTGTCACCAATTAGGATCCATTACCAAAAAGAATCAAATTACCCTCACTCCCATTCTGGTCATTGAAATATTTTATTGTTGGGGAATTGATTTCATGGGACCCTTTCCAAACTCTAAGGGATACCTCTACATCCTCTTAGCTATTGATTATGTCTCAAAATGGGTTGAAGCCATTCCCACCAAGTCCAATGACCACCATTTTGTGATCCGATTTCTGAAAGAGCATATATTTTCTCGATTTGTAATTCCTAGGGCTATAATCAGTGATCATGGAACCCATTTCTACAACCTCCCATTCTCTTCACTCATATCTAAGTATGGTATTACTCATAAAGTTTCCACTTCATACCATCCTCAAACAAACAGTCAAGCTGAGTTGGAAAATAGAGAAATTAAGCAAATTCTTGAAAAAACTGTCAATCCCTCTAGGAACGGTTGGTCCGAGAAACTCTTAGATTCCCTTTGGGCATATCGAACTGCTTTCAAAACTATCCTAGGCATGTCACCATATAAATTGGTTTATGGAAAAGCATGTCATTTACCTATTGAAATTGAGCATAAGGCCTTTTGGGCAATAAAAAAATGAACTTTGACATTTCATTAGATGAAACAAAAAGGAAATTAGATCTTAATGAACTCGAGGAACTTAGGATGGAGTCTTATGAAAGTTCAAGGATCAATAAATCTAAAGTTCAAGCCTACCAATCTAGGAATCTCAAAGTCAAACACTTTGAACTAGGAAAATTTGTGCTCTTGTATAGTTCAAAACTTCATCTACAACCAGGAAAGCTAAGGTCCAGATGGTCTGGTCTATACCTAGTGCATCATGTGTACCCTCATGGGGAAGTATAGATTCAGGATCCCATAAGTGTTCATGTCTTCAAATTCAATGGTCATAGGTGAAAACCATTCATTGAATCATTCAATAAACAAGAAACCAAGGAGGATTTAACTGAGCCAACATATGAACCAAAGCAAAATTGATAGATTTAGGGTAAAATTCGGGCTAAGGACATTAAACAAAAGCACTGGATGGGAGGCAACCCATGGTTTTCATGTTTCTAATCACTGTGAATCATCTTTTGTTTCCTTCTGATTCATTTTGTTATTTTTTTTATACAGACTGTTGACCTGTTCTTCTTTTATGAGTAAGGATGAGTATGAAAGGGGAGTACCGTATTCATCTGTGTCACACGGTGTGATCCCTGAGTAATACCTTACCCAGAAAATATAAAGAAGACAATGTATCATCAGTTTATTTTATTTTATTTATGTTTTTGTAGGTTAAAAAAATTAGACTCTTGACCTGTTCTTCTTTTATGAGTATGGATGGGTATGAAAGGGGAGCACCGTATTCATCAGTGTCACGCGATGTGATCCCTAAGTAATACCTTACCCAGAAATTTAAAAGAAGACAATGTATCATTAGTTTGATTTAAAAAAAATGGAAAACCATAAAAATGATGGTACTTGTAATTAAATAAATCGTTGTGTTGTTTCTTTTGTCTGCTTTGTTCTTCTTTGTATGATTCAGGAACTATTTTGGGTGATACATGTTGAATCAAGGAGGTTCCTACATCACCCAAGAGATCAAAGGAGTAATCTGGAGCATCATGAACCTCAACTTCAAAAACCAGGTGAATTTGATCCATGTTTATCATTTTCAATTTCCTCTTTGAAATCCTCTCCTAGCCCTTCTAACTTTTATTTTCTTTAAACACTGGGGAAAGTGTTATTCTAAGTTGGGGGGAGATAAAAAATGATTTTTTATAAGAACATGCATGGAAAGAAAAATTCCATTAACCTTGAACATGATAACACACATTGCAAACTCTGAAATTGGATATCGAAAAATTTGGGTGCCTTGATTCTGATTTTAATGCTAGTATAAGTTCATGAGCATAGTTTTTGGAAAGTGAGGTTGTCTGATGTGATTTTTCAAAGTTTAAATTTTCATCCTCTTAATAAAAATTCCACAATGCACATCTACTGGACCGTGGGTGTAAATTTGAGTTCATGGGTCCCTTTCATTATAGCATAGGGTTCTGGGGTCACTTTTAGTTTAATTTGTGTATCAAAAAAAAGACCACATAGAGAAATGTTTTGTCCAAATGTGTGGCATTCGACACTTGGGGATCGTGACTCCATAGTTTTCTTGACCAGAGGTTGGCTTTATATCTCTATTTTAGAGCATGAAATTGACAATATGTGTGGCACCCGACACTTGGGGATCGTGACTCCATAGTTATCTTGCCCATAGTTAGTCTTTTCATATCTATTGTGGTTAAAAAAAATCAAAAAATTAAAAAAATGGATACTCATCTTAAGTTTTAATGTGATTCCCACCTAGCGCTTCAATTTTCCCCCTTGAACAATAAAATGGGCCCCATATCTTTTATGATGCACAACACTTTATCATGCTTAATTGGAAATGGATTAAATGTGGCGATGAATTTGAACAGAGGAATGGGCTTGGGCTTGGGATATGCTTATGGACCTAGATTGTTTTAAATGATTTTTATGGGTTTCATAATTTTTTTGGTATGAGATATTTAGGTGAGCAATGTGTATTAAAATGTTTTTGGAAAAGGGGATTTGAATTTCATATTTGTAATATATTTTGCTCGGGACTAGAAAAACTCAAGTTGGGGGGTGTGATTAGTCACTAAAAGTGGCTAATATTCATTGTTAATATATTAATATTAATGTGTTTAAATGTTCATAAATATCAATTTTAGTCCAATTCAGAAATTGAACTTCATTTCCCATCATTGTGCAATTCATGCTTAAAGTGTCAATTTGGGCCCACTCAATAATTGATTGTGGAAATTACAATATTAATCATTTTAATTTTATATTTTGGTATATGATTCATCACTTTATTTGGAACATTTTTTAGGTCTTATGGATGAATCACAAGGGAATATGGAGATTTTTGCACTTGAATGCAGAAACTTGCTGGAAAAAGCATAATGGGCCTAAAGCCCATCAAAAAAATGCGGGGCCCAAAAAACAAGCCCAATGAAGCTCAAATTTATAGAGTAGAAAGATAAAAATACGAGGATCATTTTAGTCAACTGTGGCCAGACCTAATTCTGAAGTTTTCATGATGATAAAGGGATATGAATTTGAGATTTAAATGGCGGACCCAACATTAATGCACATAAATTTGTCCCACCATTTAAACCATAACTTCCAAATGGATATTACAAAATTCCTGAAATTTTTAAAGATCATAGAGAACAGATTTAAGAAGATATTTCTATACTACGACCCCTCTAGATTCAGCCTTCTTTAATTAAGAATTCACACATCAATATGGTGGATGAATCTGGACAGTTTTCCGGGTCAACTTCGAAACGTCAATTTCCTTTTGATTATTCACCCTCCTTTTGACTCTATTAATTGTTGGGGGGTGAATTTATTATGGGGGGAGGATCTAAGGCTCATAATATGACTATATAAGAAACTGGTGGTGAAGGGAATATGATAAGATATTTTTCTTATCATCTTTTGTTGCTTGTTTCATTGTAAGGTTATGCTGCAAAAGATCCTTTGTAATGTTTTCAATTTCCATGTAAGTTTTTTTTTGTTCTTAATCAACATCTTTCTCTTATATATTTTCCATTCATTTATTAAAACTAAATTTTCACAAACCACAGGGATATCTCTTCATTGAGGTGAATTAGTTCACACATAGGTGTGAATTTCATTCACACACACGGAGGAGTGCTCGTTATTTCCACGGTTTTAATTTCTTCAATCCAATTCTTTTAAGCCATATTCTGCCCACCATTGAGAGTTTACCATCAATGGAGGGCTAAAAATTTAATGATTTTATCTTAGGAGGATGCAAAGGCTGGATTGAATGTTATTTTATGAACGAATTGTTGTTAATTGGATAATTAATTTAAGACATCCATTCTTCAGTTATTTCTACTCTTCATCTTTACTATGTTTGAGAAAATTAAATTCAATTACTAAATGACCATATACCTTGGGGAGATCATGAATTAGGTTCTCTAAGTGTATAGTGGATTAGTAATTGTGATTAGTAAGCACCAAACTAGAAAATGAGGAAGGTAGTGTTATTTTTGAAGAATGGATCCATCAAGAATTAATAAAACCAAAATTTTCTAAAGAAGTAAAATTCATTCAATCCACCCCGAGCATAATCCTAAGATGAACCCATTTTCTTTGAATTGAATTCACTTAGGTTTCTTAGTTTTATTTAAAACCATCCAAAATCAAAACCAAAGTTGGCCACTCCATATCCAAATCTCACCAAGTTCAGAGTGTCTTTAGGTTTCTTCTTCGGTCCCAGTGGATTCGACCCCTACCTGTACCACAATGACCACATACCTGTAGGTTAAATTTGGGTTCAACCATTTATTTTCATATAATGAAATATAAGTCAACCCAAAAGAACAAAGTAGGTTCGGGTAAAATTCGTTACGGTTTATTGGTGTAATGACCCGCCAATTCTCATTGGCTTGAGAGTGCAATGAGTCATTACCAGGCCTTAAGCGACATCCCCAAGATTCCAAAGGCTGGAAATAAATGCCGAAGGGTCTCAAGCATAAGTGGGGGACGATTTACCATTTAAGAAATAACCCATCTAATAATCATTCACTATATGATGCATGAACAAATGAAAGACCAACCAAAAACTTCATTTATGTTAAACCACATCAGAGTACATAACAGCGGAATACCAAACCAAACATCAAAATACACAGCGGAAGAACAACACAAGACTCTCAAAAGACACCATGACTCAGTGGTCCACAAGCTCCAAGCTCCACAACATCTCCCAAACATCACCACGAGCCATTAGTAATGAGATGCTTTACCTTTACCTGTAGAGACCCGAAGCTTGACATACATGGACATTACATTACTTTTTCAGAATACTTAATACATAACAAAAACAGACACACAAGGACCGTAATAGTTTAGTGTCTTTCGAAACTCAGAATATAATATTCTAATCGTGGTGAAAGATATTCAACATCTCCCATAAAGATCTTCCCATTTTGTTTTCTTACCTAAAACCTTTCTTTATATCCTGGGGAAAAGAAAACATATAAAGGGTGAGATCAAATTCTCAGTAAGGGTAATCATGGATAAAATAAAACAAATCATATAAATTTGAACTTAAAAACATGAACATAATTTTTAAACATTAAAAGCTTGATAAATGACATAAAACATGGAAATACGTAAGGCATAGATCATAAAGAAACATTAAGCATGATAAAATAGCATGGGAGTAAAACATGTAATTGTGGAAACCATTAAGAACATGTTATTATTTCCATAGTAGCCAAGGCATTGCTTCTAAGACCATCTTAGTGGACAAAGTCCCTTTCTGAATCGAGTTCACTCCTCGTTTCAGTCCTGTAACACTGAACCAGATTTACTTACCATTCCATCCATGTCTACCTCATGAGATATAAATCTTTACCCAATGCATTGGAGGGAGATATAGGTCCCACCCATCTCATAATGAAACCATTCTTACTTGTGCCACAAAATAAACTTAAAACATTCATCATAACCCAAAGAATAAAATGGGTTTCATAAACATCACCCCATCATAAAAAAATCCATATAAAAGAAATGGATATCATTTCATAATAAGAAAAGTGAAACCATTTAAATCATAGAGAATTTATACTTGAAACATAAATATATGAAATAATGTCATCTTAGATGGAAAATGGTTTTGATAAAACACTTGAAATGAATTCTTGAGGAAAATATCATTTCTTCTTCAAAATCAATTTCTTTTCACAAAAAATCATGCAATTTTAAAAGAAAAATATTTTTTTGAAAATATTCATGAAATCTTTTGGAGGAAGCTTCATGAAAATAAGGCTTTATAAAATCGTAAAAATCCATTCGTGCCGTATAAGTTAAAAAAACATTCTTCTCATACTTTTGCCGGAAAAGTCAAAAAAGTACCTCGTAACGTAAAAAAAGAAAGATTCCTTACATACCATGTAGTAAAAGTAAAAAATGGGTAAAAAGGACTTTAAACATACATGAAAACACTTTTATAAAACATGGACATGGATGATAGAAATAACCCCAGTAAATACTTACGAATAAGCAATCTCAGATAAAAATGAGATTTGCAAAATTATCCCTGAACTTATGTCCGATATGCTTCGTATGTATCAAAAACTCCTGTATAATGATTTAAATAATGTCATTGACTTATTACAGAATCATATTCATTGTTATGATATCATATATGGTTTACTTATGACTTTATATTACCATTTCTTTTGTAAATTCCATGTTAAAGAGTGTTTTGTGTAAAATTGTTTCATTTGTCTTCGGTGTTTTGACTTGTAATTATTCATATGATTACTTAGATCATGATTACCTAATTACAGAATATAAAAAATTATTTATATATAATATATATTCAGAATATACATATATATAATAGATCGATATATGGAAAGAAATACACCGTTCATGGAGATGGTAGGCCGTACGTACGCATGAACGCTGTTTTCGTTTCCTTATTGAGTTGAATGGAATTAAGTAGATGAAATAAATATATATATACATAAATCCAGTAGCTTTATAATGTCATATATTTCATTATTATTTCTTATATATACTTTATAATCATTCTTAAATGGTTAACATGTAGAATGAATCTCATCGCATTGTGGAGACGGTAGTCCATACGTACGCACACGCGATGATATCGTTTCCATAATTTTTGAATTGAATTGGAGTGTATTATACAATATATCAGAATCAGTATGATGTTATAATAACTATGTATAGTTATTCTTTACACCATTATACCCATCCATGTAAGGTGTTGGTGGAAAAACAGATTACACCACGGCGTGGAGACGGTATTCCGTACGTACGCACGCGCGGTGATTTTGTTTTCCGTAGGATGGATAGAAGGTGAAATGGGGTTGTTTCATATTTATAATAACATATAAGTATATTAGTGATACTGATGTTATTACATTATAATGAAACAACTAAAGAAGTATAAGTTGAAGAAGAAAGAAGCTTGAAAGAATCGGTAGAAGAAATCACCTCTTCTTCGATACGCCTCTTTAAAACCTCATCTTAGGGCACTAAGATTGGTCTTTTAAGTAGACCATGAACTCTAGGATGTTTCTAGGGAAGTGGAGAAGAGAATTAGGCAGGGTTTTGTCGAGCGTGAATGCTAAAAGTGGTGTGAGGAAGAGAGGGAGGAGGTGCCCTTTTATAAGGGAGGAGAGGGGCACCTTTGGAAATCTTAAAAATATTAATTTATAATAAATCTAACCCCACTTAAAAACCTCCAAAAATGACTCATATTCGAATATTAGATGATATAGGGTTGTAATACCATCAACCAATAAAATTTATACATGTTAGAAATTTATTTTAAACATTATCAACTTGATTTATCCTTATTTAATCAATTTAATTTTATTTGTGGTAATAACATTCTAAATTTTAAATTATAACAAATAATTACTTATTTGTTGTGAATTGTCAATAATTGGATATTTTATAACATTTTAGACCATATAAATTTAAATTTATTATTTTTAAATATTTTTGTGATTTTTAAACAATTTTATAATATGTTATTTTTATAAAATAACAATAGTGTCAATTTTGACACTATTCATTTATTTGAAATTAAATAAAATATATACAGAAGATATGTTCAAAATAAAAGCTTTAATATATTTATACAAGGTCATATGTATCTATAAAATTAGTTGAGTACATTAAATAGTTCATATAATATTTATTTTATTAATTTTATAACCATTTATTTGGTTTATCTCTTAATAAAATAATTTCAAAAACATTTTTGTATAATTATTTAATATACTTATTTGTTGTATAAAAATTAAAATTAAAATCCTATGATGAAGATAAATCTATTAACTTTCACAATAATACTTTTACTTGAATTTAGAATCTTAAAATAACAATATTTAGATTGTTATATTTATTAAATTATGAAGGTGACAACTTTGGTATCATTTAAAATAAAATAATATAAGTGCCATAATCGCTTTTATAAGACTCCAAACGGTTATATATTAGGTCATTGGATGATTACGGTATATATATACACTATAAATAAGTGTTGGTCAGGTTTTTGTGCTTTTTAATGGGTATAATTATTTCAATAAAAACTACATTACTGATTTTTCACTTAATAAATAATTTCTGCATCATTAATTTATCACCCTTAATGATAATTATTTAATCCCTAAAAATTCTAAATAAATTATAATGATGTAGATACTGTTGTTATAATTCTGGAGACTATTCATGTTTGATGTTTTATGATGTTTATCACTAAATTAAAATTATTATACTTATAAGATTTAAGAGAGTGACATGTTGTCACTTTCTTTGGTTTTAATAATAATTAAATTATTTTCATGGTCAAAAGTCCATGAAATGAATCTAATCCGACCCTTAGGTGATATGGGTCTACTTTTAGCCATACAATTGAATTTTGGCATATTTTAGTGTAATTTTATAATATTATATTTACCCTTAATTACCCGATTTACCTTTAACTATGGTAAATAAAATTTACCGTTGTTACTATTCATAAAGCCCAAAAATAAAAAGTAGTCTATTAATATAATTTGGACCCAATGATTTCAAATATGGAATCCATTTTTCCAAATTCAATACACAGAAGTTGCAGAAATTAAATTAGAATTAATCCCGTTGTCGAAAGAAAATGAGTTTTTGTTTAAAACATTGCAAAAGATTGAATTTATTTAACCTACGAATTCAAGGTAAAATCAATGCTAATGAAATACATTGTATTAAATGGTAAAAATAAATTTTATTTATACTTTAAAACCATTCAATATTATAATTTAACTACATAAATTATTACGATGAAAAAAGTTGTTTTTAATTAAAATATAGCGTGTTTTTACTATTCATTAAAATATGAAAGTTATCAAAATAATATGAAAATTTTATCCAAGGTAAAATTTTATATCCTTATTCCAAATAATAATTTTATTTTGAAAAATTGAACTTATAAACATGTCAAAAACTATATTTAAAGTGGGTGCTCCATCAAAAGGCGGCAAAACTGCATTTTTTGAAAAATACTTATTTTACCCGAAAAATTTATTTTGTTCTTATACCATGTTATAGAAAATGTGTAAGATGAATAATAATGTTATAAATTTCAAAATTTAGTTAATACTATTCATAACGTCTATTTCATAATAATATTATAATAACATATCGTTGTTTAGTAAGACCTGGTATTGCATACAACACACGCTATCGAAGAAGGTCGTGATTGCGTGTAATGAAAGCCAAGTCAGGGTTGCGTATAGTGAAAGAATCCTTTGTTGTTTCGTTATAACAGAATCCAACCATTTTTCATTTATACATTGAATATATATATATATATATATATATGCACTCAATGTTGCGTAGAATAACTTCTATCAAATGAACTTGAAATTGTGTATAACACGATCCAAGAATTGTGTTGTGTATACTGCAAGCTAATACGGTGTTGCGTATAGCACAAGATAATCTTGGTGTAGCATACAACAGAAGATATGAAAGAAATTAAAACGAATATATCTTATAAAATCTCGGGTTGTTACATTCTACCCCCTTAAAATGAATTTCTCCCTCGAAATTCGTCGGGGTTATAAATCGTTTACTATTCATAGAAAACCACATCGTAAAAAGGAATACTAAAACATAACTTTAAAAAAGAAAGTTAGAAATGTAACGGTCACCCAAGGTAACTCAGCATTGGGTTTCCACATTGGAGAGTACAGGTGAAAATATGGATATGGAGGAAAAATCTAACAATCATGTTCTGATGGAGAGTGGTAGAGAACATGGATATGAAATAGACAACAGTCACAAATCCATAGATTTGAGATGATCTAAGGTACCATCTGATTTATTGGATATAAGAGCACTAGGACAACATTTTTGGTTTTCAGGATCATTTCTCTAATGTTGAATAATTTTCGAATCAAAAGAAATACTTACTTGATTTTGGTACAATCTCACCGTTGTTCGTGCCTTGAACAATTTCCACTTCACCTCTTAAAGAAATGAAGTTGAATTTTCCATTCATGAAGTGTTAGCAGATCATGTGATAGAATGATGATTCATTCCATCTGTTTCAAACAAAAGGTTAGAAAAAGTTATCAAATATACCTAAGTCCATCTATGGTGTGGTTAATCATATACGATTCCAAAAATGAACTTATACTTCATATATCATACCGATTAATAAAATAAAACTAGTTTCTACTAACCAGGGACTTCCTATAGGCCAGTGGTATGCGATAAAGGCCAGTCACACTTTGGTTGTGGGTTCGATTCCCACAGCCTTGTCCAACGCGATGGGTTGTCGCCCGTCCTCCAGGTTGACCTTTTTCTAAAACTAAATTACTATAACATCCCATCAGTAATATCGAAAAAGTTTATATCCTTAAACAATACTAACTTATGTCCAACATAATCCATTCCAATATTTAGGCTTATCCATAATATTGCAGTCCATTGTCATATTATAATGAAAATTATTACAAGATATTTCATATAACGAGCATGTTAATACCATCGTTGATCCCCATATATCATAAGATATGTCTTGTTGGTCACATTCTAAACATTCAAAGGCCTTAATCATGTATTATCTTGAAAAATGAATACCCATTGAATCTTAGTGAAAACATGAGTGCTGTCAAAATTTAACTCTTTTGACGTACCAAAACCCCAAAATTCTATATACTCAAACCATGATATAACTATTTCCTTATATTATTCATGATCTCATGAATACTGTTAAACATTTCATTTTCTCCTTATCCCGTCATTATATGCATATCATCTTCTTTCCAAAAATATCTCAATCACTTTCCATGGTTACCAGTACCATAAAATTATTGAAAACCACAATAGGCCAATACATAAATATTCCAATATTCCACGATACCATATAAAGCATTATTTTGGAATTCCATTACACAAACACTTAATCATTACACAACTTAATTTTCATACTCAACATCACAAATAGTGATCTCATGAGACTTCCCTTTATCCTTTTCTTTAAGAGGTTGCTCACGTTGATCATCATTAACCCATGGATTAGGGCATTTATTAGCATAATGCCCTATTTCCTTGCACTTGAAGCATTGAAGTGTTGGAGGTGCGCTCTCTGCAGTCTTTTCTTTATTCACATCATTAGAAACACTTTTTCCATTACTTCGACACTCAGCTGCTCGATGACCTTATTTTCCACACTTAAAACATTTTCTAGTTCCTTTTAGGCAATCTCCACCATGCTTCTTTCCACACTTTGAGCATAAGGAAACATTCATCTTCTTTTCACTATTATTCTGAGATTTCTCCTTGAACTCCATCTTTTGTTTCTTGTCAAAACCATGAGATGGATAAGTAACACCAAATTCCAATTCTACCTTGATAGCACAACGCAAAATTTCTTCATAGCTACTGAAGTCTCTTATAGCTAATTCCCTTCGAAGAATTGGTTTTAAGCCACTGAAAAATCGATCAACTTTACTTTCAGGTTGGATGATAAAGCCAGATGCATACCTTTCAAGTCTTGTAAAATTCTCTTCGTATATACCAACAGATTCATCATCCTTTTGTTTTAGTTCAAGAAACTACTTCTCCATCTTTGTTCGAAGAATACGAGGGAAATACTTATTGAAAAATAAGTTCTTGAACTCGTCCCATTCCATGGACTCAATTTCATCCCTTTGCCTCGTATTCTTAATAAGATTCCACCATTGATCAACATCACCTTCCAAATGATACACTTCTAAGATGAATCTATCATGTTCAGAACATTGAAGAACTGAAAATATCTTTTCAGTGGTACTGATCCATTTTTCAGCCACTAATGGATCAGAAGACCCGCTGAATGAAGGTGGACGCTGACTCATGAAGGATTCAACAGAATGTTGCTCCTTCCTTTGCTCATTTGGATGTCCAGAATTATTCATAGCTTGTGTAAGTATAGAAATAATATTTTTCACTCCATCTCCCATAACACTGGTTTGTTCAGGAGGACAATAATTGCATTGTCCATTACATTTATCAAAACAGTTCCTTGGGTTCCATCCATCGTCTAAAACCCAAAAAGAATAGTGTGAGAGGCAAAAATCATGCTAGGGAAAACAACATAATAAAGGGGGAGTACCATCAATATCTAAAATCTTAGGTTAAATTCTAAGATCGTTACCGTAGTTCTAAGACTATATCCTATACGTATACTTATCCTTAGGGACATCCCTATACATACCTTAGAAATATCTCTAGGGATCTCACTAATGTTTTCGCATCCTAGTTTCCAAAGGTTGACTAAACTTTTCCTCTGATACCAACTGTAGAAACCCGAATCTTGACGTACATGGAAATTACATTACTTTTGTGGAATACTTAATACATAACAAAAATAGACACACAAGGACCGTAATAGTTTAGTGTCTTTGGAAAATCAGAATATAATCTTCTAATCATGGTGAAAGATCTTCAACATCTCCCATAAAGATCTTCCCCTTTTGTTTTCTTACCTAAAACCTTTCTTTATATCCTGGGGAAAAGAAAACATATAAAGGGTGAGCTCAAATGCTCAGTAAGGGTAAGAATGGATAAAATAAAACAAATCATATACACTTGAACTTAAAAACATGAACATAATGTTTAAACATTAAAAGCTTGAAAAATGACATAAATCATGGAAATATGTAAGGCATAGATCATAAAGAAACATTAATCATGATAAAATAGAATGGGAGTAAAACATGAAATTGTGGCAACCATTCAACACATGTTCTGATTTCCATAGTAGCCAAGGCGCACATGAGCCTTAGCCCGGTTGGCAAGGTCTCTGATGGTGCATCCAAGAGACCAGGGATCAAATCCAGGCGGAGGCAGAATTTCCAGGTACTGTAGCAGGTACTGTAGCGGGCACTGTTTGGCACTGTAGCAGCCGGAGATATGCCCCCGTTTGGGCCTTCAGGCATCAGATTTGGTCCCCGAGTCCTTCATTGGCCTTCGGACACCCAGGCCTTCGGGTCAGTTGGGCCTTCGGGCTATCCTAATGGCCTTCGGGCCACCTGCAAATACAAACAAGACCAAACTACAAGGAACAAACTCTACAAGGAGGATGCGAAAAGGAGATTTCACCACAGCAGGAGCTAAATGGATTGCAGGAATGAGAGGGTATGGAACCTGCCATCGGGACAAGCCTGTGCATGCACAAGAATGCCTAGCCGAACAGCCATGCGGAGGTGAAGAGCTGATTTCAAGATGAAGATGCTGGGGAGGAGCAGTTCCAAGTTGTTAGTATGGGTTGCATGTAATGTTTGTTCCTACAGGAAATGGTTACTCTATGGCCTACAGGCAAGTAATAGTGTTCCACCTCATCCCTTAAAAGGAGGATTATCATAAATCAATAAAAAATGAAGGCCTTCGGGCCATTGGAGGATAGTAGCCAAGGCATTGCTTCCAAGACCATCTTAGTGGACAAAGTCCCTTTCTGAATCGAGTTCACTCCTCGTTTCAGTCCTGTAACACTGAACCAGATTAACTTACCGTTCCAACCATGTCTATCTCATGAGATATAAATCTTTACCCAATGCATTGGAGGGAGATATAGGTCCAACCCATCTCATAATGAAATCATTCTTACTTGTGCCACAAAATAAACTTAAAACAATCATCATAACCCAAAGAATAAAATGGGTTTCATAAACATCACCCCATCATCACATAATCCATATAAAAGAAATGGATATCATTTCATAATAAGAAAAGTGAAACCATTTACATCATAGATACTTTATACTTGAAACATACATATATGAAATAATTTCATCTTAGATGGAAAATGGTTTTGATAAAACACTTGAAATGAATTCTTGAGGAAAAGATCCTTTCTTCTTCAAAATCAATTTCTTTTCACAAAACATCATGCGATTTTAAAAGAAAAATATTTTGTTGAAAATAGTCATGAAATATTTTGGAGGAAGCTTCATGAAAATAAGGCTTTATAAAACCGTAAAAATCCATTTGTGCCGTATAAGTTAAAAAAAACATTCTTCTCGTACTTTTGCCGGGAAAGTCAAAAAATTACCTCGTAACGTAAACAAAAGAAAGATTCCTTACATACAATGTATTAAAATTCAAAAATGGGTAAAAGGACTTTAAACATACATGAAAAATACTTTTATAAAAAATGGAAATGGATGATAGAAATAACCCCAGTAAATACTTACGAATAAGCAATCTCGGATAAAAATGAGATTTGCAAAATTATCCCTTACCTTATGTCCGATATGCTTCGTATGTATCCAAAACTCCCGTATAATGATTTAAATAATGTCATTGACTTATTACAGAATCATATTCATTGTTATGATATCATATATGGTTTACTTATAAATTTATATTACCCGTTCTTTTGTAAATTCTATGTAAAAGAGTGTTTTGGGTAAAATTGTTTCATTTGTCGTCCATGTTTTGACTTGTAATTATTAATATGATTACTTAGATCATGATTACTTAATTCCAGAATATAAAACAAGATTTATATATAATATATATTCAGAATATACATATATATAATAGATCGATAAATGGAAAGAAATACACCGTTCATGGAGACGGTAGGCCGTACGTACGCATGAATGCTGTTTTCGTTTCCTTATTGAGTTGAATGGAATTAAGTAGATGACATATATATATATATATATATAAATACAGTATCTTTATAATGTCATATATTTCATTATTATTTCTTATATATACTTTATAATCATTCTTAAATGGTTAACATGGAGAATGAATCTCATCGCGTCGTGGAGACGGTAGTCCGTACGTACTCACGAGCGATGATATCATTTACATAATTATTGAATTGAATTGGAGTGGATGATACAATATATCAGAATCAGTATGATGTTATAATAACTATGCATAGTTATTCTTTACACCATTATACCCATCCATGTAAGGTGTTGGTGGAAAAACAGATTACACCACGGCGTGGAGACGGTATTCCGTACGTACACACGCGCGGTGATTTTGTTTTCTATAGGATGGATAGAAGGTGAAATGGGGTTGTTTCATATTTATAAAAACATATCAGTATATTAGTGATACTGATGTTATTACTTTATAATTAAACAACTAAATAAGTAGAAGTTGAAGAAGAAAGAAGCTTGAAAGAATCGGTAGAAGAAATTACCTCTTCTTTGATACGCCTCTTTGAAACCTCTTCTTAGGGAACTAAGATTGGTATTTGAAGTAGACCATGACCTCTAGGATGTTTCTAGGGAAGTGGAGAAGATAATTAGTCAGGGTTTGGTCGAGCTTGAATGCTAAAAGTGGTGTGAGGAAGAGAGGGAGGAGGTGCCCTTTTATAAGGGAGGAGAGGGGCACCTTTGAAAATCTTAAAAATATTAATTTATAATAAATCTAACCCCACTTAAAAACCTCCAAAAAATGACTCATATTCGAATATTATATGAGATAGGGTTGTAATACCATAAAACAATAAAATTTAGACATGTTAGGAATTTATTTTAAACATTATCAACTTGATTTATCCTCATTTAATCAATTTAATTTTATTTGTGGTAATAACATTCTAAATTTTAAATTATAACAAATAATTACTTATTTTTTTTGAATTGTCAATAATTTGATATTTTATAACATTTTAGACCATATAAATATAAATTTATGATTTTTAAATATTTTTGTGATTTTTAAACAATTTTATAATATGTTATTTTTATAAAATAACAATAGTGTCAATTTTGACACTATTCATTTATTTGAACATAAATAAAATATATACAGAAGATATGTTCGAAATAAAAGCTTTAATAGATTCATAAAAGGTCATATGTATCTAGAAAATTAGTGGATCACATTAAATAGTTCATATAATATTTATTTTATTATTTTTATAACCATTTATTTGGTTTATCTCTTAATACCACAATTTCTACAACATTTTTGTATAATTATTTAATATACTTATTTTTGCATAAAAATTAAAAATAAAATCCTATGATGAAGATAAATCTATTAACTTTCACAATAATACTTTTACACGAATTTATCATCTTAAAATAACAATATTTAAATTGTTATATTTATTAAATTATGAAGTTGAAAACTTTGGCATCATTTAAAATAAAATAATATAAGTGTCATAATCGCTTTTATAAGAATCCAAACGGTTATATATTAGGTCATTGGATGATTATGGTATAGATATACACTACCAATAAGTTTTGGTCAGGTTTGTGAGATCTTTAATGGGTATTATTATTTCAATAAAAACTATATTACTGATTTTTCACATAATAAATAATTTCTGCATCATTAATGTATCACCATTAATGACAATTATTTAATCCAAAAAATTCTAAATAAATTATCATGATGTATATAATTTTATTATATTTCTGGAGACTATTCATGTTTGAAGTTTTATGATGTTTATCACAAAATTAAAATTATTAAACTTATAAGATTTAAGAGAGTGACATGTTGTCACTTTCTTTGATTTTAATAATAATTAAATTATTTTCATGGTCAAAAGTACATAAAATGAATCTAATCCGACCCTTAGGTGATATGGGTCTACTTTTATCCATCCAATAGAATTTTGGCATGTGTTAGGGTAATTTTATAATATTATATTTACCCTTAATTACCCAATTTATCTTTAACTATGGTAAAAAAAATTTACCGTTGTTACTATTCATAAAGCCCGAAAATAAAAAGTAGTCTATTAATATAATTTAGACCCAATGATTCCAAATATGGAATCCATTTTTCCAAATTCAATACACAGAAGTTGCAAAAATTAAATTAAAATTAATCCCGTTGTCGAAAGAAAACAGGTTTTTGTTTAAAACATTGCAAAAGATTGAATTTATTTAACCTACGAATTCAAGGTTAAATCAATGATAATGACATAAATTGTATTAAATTGTAAAAATATATTCTATTTATACTTTAAAACCATTAAATATTATAATTTAACCACATAAATTATTACGATGAAAAAATTTGTTTTTAATTAAAATATAGCGTGGTTTTACTATTCATTAAAATATGAAATTTATCAGACTAATATGAAAATTTTATCCAAGGTAAAATTTTATATCCTTATTCCAAAGAATAATTTTATTTTGAAAAATTGAACTTATAAAAATGTCAAAAACTATATTTAAAGTGGGTGTGCCATCAAAAGGCGGCAAAACTGCATTTTTTAAAAAATACTTATTTTACCCGAAAAATTTATTTTGTTCTTATACCATGTTCTAGAAAATGTGTAATATGAATAATAATGTTATAAATTTCAATATTTAGTTAATAATATTCATAATTTCTAGTTCATAATAATATTATAAGAACATAACGTTGTTTAGTAAAACCCGGTATTGCGTACAACACACGCTATCGAAGAAGGTTGTGATTGCGTGTAATGCAAGCCAAGTCAGGATTGCGTATAGTGAAAGACTCCTTTGTTGTTTCGTTATAACAGAATCCAACCATTTTTCATTTATACATTGAATATATATATATACACTCAATGTTGCGTAGAATAACTTCTATCAAATGAACTTGAAATTGTGTATAACACGATCCAAGAATTGTGTTGCGTATACTGCAAGATAATACGGTGTTGCGTATAGCACAAGATAATCTTGTTGTAGCATACAATAGAAGATATGAAAGAAATTAAAATGAATATATCTTATAAAATCTCGGGTTGTTACATTACATGTATCTCAGAATACAACATCTGCAACGGCACCAAAGTTCCAAAGCAGGGGTGAGTATAAAACTCAGTAGGTTTTCCCCAATGAATTCCCTACCCACGCCACTAGGATAGAAGAGTTAGAAACACTTATATAAAAACAGTTTATATAAAACAATTTCACCAAAGCAGTTTATAACAAAATATAAACAATTTTTTCAAACCATCCATGCTCAAAAGCATCCAAGTGCAAGTTAAACCAGCTTTTCCAACACGTTATTTTTTCAGAAAAATAACCAAAACAAATTCCAAACCCTTTCATAAACATCCCGTTTTCATACCCAACCATTTCACAAAACCGTGAAATCAACCATGCATTCTTTGTTATGACAGTTCCATACTCATGAGTGGTCTCTCATCGATCTACAAAGTCATCACAAGCTAATTATTTCACATGTGCCATTACACCTTTGGCACCGAGCACAGTGTCATATTTCAACCAAGCCTCGTACTTAAAAGTCCCATGTTCCATTAAACGTTTGGCACCGAGCACAAGGTCCTATTTCAACCAAGACTCGTCTATGCAACATGAACACACACCACACATTCCCAACAATCATTCCAAAACCATCCTTTCAATAAAACACCTTTTATTGAAAACCATTTTCCATCAAAACCAAGTGTGTTCAACCAATTCAAACCATTTCAATAAAACTCCCTTTTTATTGAAAACCAAATCCATCAAAGTCATTTCAATCTCAAACCATTTCAATAAAACTCCCTTTTTATTGAAATCCTGTTTCTCATAAAACCATTTAAAATTTCACCAATTTCATAATTTAAAATCAACATTTAAAATTCAAATAGCCAAATCACTTTTCACAACAATTCACCAAGATTTCACAATTCCATAAAAACCATAAATCATCACTAAAGAAGATTTATTCCATGTTTTACACAATAAATACCATTCAAATAACCAATTTGAAACTAAGCCAACCAATTCTAATGAGAGGATTCTAGAGTGAAGCCACCTACCTCAACAAAAAGGCAAAACCAAGCAACGAATGAAGAACACTCAAGAACACCGGGTCAAATCTCCAAAAACCCACCTTAGATCTCTTCTCCTAACACAACCAAGACCAAATCTCAACATATTTGGCATCCACATACTTAGGTCTACCCCTAACAGGAATAGATCTAAGAAACCAAGGGAAGGGGAGAATTAGATCTAAGTAGATCTAAGAAACCATTCAAGAATGAAGGAGAACGATCACATACCTCAAGAATCCGGATCCGATTTTCCAAGAGAAGCCTTCGGATCGCCTCCAGAACGATGGGAGAACCCTCTTTGACCTTAGTAGAACCAAAATCCCGAGTTAGGGCCTCTTAAGAGCTTTAATGAGGCAATTAGAGGAAAAACGAGTTATATCCACAATTTAAGGGTCTAATTAAAGTGACCGCACAGTTAGTCCACACGGTTTGACAAACCGTGTGCTAACCGTGCGTTAGCTACTGCCTTGGCCACCCTTCTCGCACAGACTCATCGCACAATTTCCCTTAACCATGCACCGACCGTACGGAAGCCATTGCCTCCTCAGTCAGCCACCCACAGTTTGGCTGCACGGTTTAGACAAACCGTGCGCCGCCCGTGCATCTTCCCCTTTGCTTTAAACTTCAGACCAGGATCTCCCAACTCTCCCATACGTCACCCTTAACTTTTAAAACCATGAAAAATCAAAAAGTAAGGGTTACATAACAGAAACTGGGGGTACTAAATTCTCCCCAACATTGGCCTTTCCATCCCCAGAAAGTAGTAAACCAATGCTTTTCTGAAAGAGTTCTGGCCACTGATCTCTCATTTCTTTCTCGCGTTCCCAAGTCTTTTCCTAAATCAGACCATGTTGCCAAAAAACCCGCACTAGACCGATAATTTTCACACGCAAGACTTTATCCTGCCTATCCACAATCCGCACTGGGATATGTACCAATGAAGCACCTGCCTCTAGGTTAACGTGATCCCATCTGATCACATGTTCAAGATCGGGTTGATACTTCTTTAACTGAGATACATGGGACACATTGTGCACCGAACTAAACCGTGGTGGTAATTACAACTGATATGCCACCTCTCCAACCCATTCTAGTATCTCAAAATGGAATATATAATGAGGAGATAATTTTACATGCATTCCAATGCGACAATGTCCAAGTCTTGGAGAGATCCTCAAGAAGACATGATCACCCCCAACGAATACCAATGGTCTACGACGGTGATATTCATAATATTTCGAACAACTTTGAGCCATCTTCATCCTCTTTCTAATAAACTGAATCTTCTCCCTTGTTTCTTGGACCAGGATCAGCCCGACTAGTGATGTTTCACCAGTTTCCACCCAGCATAGTGGATAATGACAAGGACGCCCATACAATTCTTCAAACGGAGCCATGCGTATCGAGGCTTGATAGCTATTATTGTATGAGAACTCCTCTATGGGTATATGATACTCCCATGAGCCACCAAATTACATTAAACAAGCCCACAACATGTCTTCCAATATTTTTATCGTCCGCTCATATTTCCCATCTGTCTGAGGATGATACGCCGTACTCATCGTCAACTGAGTCCCCAGGGATTGCTGTAATGATTTCCAGAAATGAGATGTGAACCTTGAATCTTTATCTGAGACTATAGACACTGGTACACCATTCCTCTTTAACACCTTTAGGATATATATTTTTGAATGATCTTCCACTGTATGAGTTTCATGAATCAGGATGAAATGGGTCAACTTGGTTAGACGATCCACTATCACCCAAATGGCATCGTGTTTCCTGACCATTCTTGGAAGACCTGTAACAAAATCCATTGCTATCTTCTCCCATTTCCACACTGGGATAGGTAAAGACTGTAACATACCAGCTGGTCTCTGATGCTCTGCTTTAACCTACTGACAAGTTAAGCAACGCGAGATGAACTCGTCCACCTTCCTTTTCATGCCGATCTACCAAAACTGCGCCTTTAGCGCCTTATACATCTTCTGTGTACCCGGATGCACAACCCATCTCGAATGGTGGTAAGCATGAAAGAGTTGTTCTTGAGCAGTTAAAGGTACAACCATCCGATCTCAAAACCACAAAATTGAACTCCCATCCAGCTTCCATCCCTCAATGGTCTCCCCACCATTGATTTTTGAACTCATTGCAACACAGTCTACATCGGATGCCTGTGCCTCCTTTACTATCTCCACCAAATTAGGAATAAGTGTATCTGAAAATAAAACAGCAACATCACCTCGGTCTTCACATTCCACATGAATGTCTGCTAAGACCGACATCAACTCCCATTCATCTGAAGCTTCCTTTTCCAACTGAGCATACAACTTCCTACTTAATGCATCGACCACCGAATTGCCCTTACCCGTTGTATACATTAAGTCAAAGTCGAACATTTTAAGATAATCCATCCATCTCCTCTGCCTCAGATTCAAATCTCGCTATGAGAAAATGTGTGTCAAGATTTTGTGATCTCTAAACACAGTAAATTTCTCACCAAAGTGATAGTGTCTCCATTTTTTCAAAGAATGGATGACTGCAGCTAACTCCAAATCATGTGTTGGGTAATTTTTCTCATGCACTCTCAACTTCCTTGAGCCATAAGCAACCACATGGAATCTTTGCATGAGAACACAACCCAACCCTGTTCCCGAATCATCACAATACACCACGTATCCTTGCCCTGATTCTGGAAAGATTAAGATAGGTGCCAATGTAATCCGAACTTTCAACTCTTCAAAATATATCTAACATTCCTCAGTCCATTGAAATGAACTGTTCTTCTTTATCAATGCTGTTATAGGAGAAGATAGTCGTGAGAAGTCACAGACAAAGCGTCGGTAATAACCCACTAGACCAAGAAAACTATGTATTTCAGAGAAATTCTTTGACGGTTGCCAAGAAAGAACAACTTCTATATTTTATAGATCCACTGAAACACCTTTATCTGAAACAACATGGTCAATAAAAAATACCTCTTGTATCCAAAAATCGCACCTTGATAATTTGGCATACAACTGATGGTCTCGCAAGATTTCCAACACTATCGCCAAGTGTTGCCCATGCTCATACCTTGTTCTTGAATACACCAATATATAATCCAAAAACACCACAAAAAAATAATCCAGATATCGCTGAAATATCTGATTCATCAATTCCATAAAGACTGCTGATGCTTTCCTAAGACCAAAAGGCCTGACTACATATTCATAGTGGCCATATCTGCTTCTGAAGGCTGTCTTCAGAATATCATCTTTCTAAACTCACAACTGGTGATATCCTGAACGCAAGTCAATCTTATAGAACCACTGAGCTCCCCTCAATTGATAAAACAGGTCATCAATGCATGGAAGTGGATATATATTCTTTATCCCAACTTGGTTAAGTTTACGATAATCCACACATAGCCTCAATGTTCCATCTGCTTTCTTTACAAAAAAACTGGTGCTGCCCATGGAGACATGCTTGGATGAATGAAACCCTTGCTTTCTAACTCCTCTAACTGCACTTTCAATTCCCGTAACTCTGTTGGTGCCATCCTATAAGATGAAAGGGAGATAGGAATGGTCCCCGGAAGGAGATCAATCGTAAACTCCACTTCCCTTAGAGGTGGTAACCCTGAGAAGTTCTTAGGAAAGACATATAGAAATTGATCCACCACAGCTATAAAACTATTTTCCTCAATCTCTTCCATTGATGCCAAAGTCAACACTGCCAATTGGTGAGAGATTTTTCCCACCACTGGTGCCAACAAGCTCTTTGCGCCTTTATTTACTATCCTTTCTCCTCTAAATAGATGATTGAATCCGTCCTCAGTCGTGAAACTAACTATTCTTCCATAATAGTCGATGTGAGCCTTAAACATTGTCAAACAATCCATACCCAGGATTACATCATAGACATCCATATCCTACATAAAGAAGTCCCATTTCAGATCAGCTCCATCAACAGTTATAGCACATGCTCTACACACGTAGGCTTGACATTCTCTTTCTCCAAGAGGAGTTTTCAGTTTCAAGACAGAAGGCATCATTTCCAGTTTTAAACATAGCAAGTAAAAAGCATGAAAATAAATAAAGGAGTGTGATGCACCAATATCAAACAACACTTGCACAAATGTAGAATTCAAAAGAATCGTACCTCTTACTGTTGATTGTCCAGCCTGATCATCAAAAATCATCTGTTCAGCTCCATACAATTTCTTCATCGCTGCACTATTGTCCTTGTTGCCTTGCTGAGATTGCCTTGGTTGAGGAGTCATGGTATTTTGAGAATCACCATTGCTAGCTCTATTATGTTGATGATACTGACTCTGCTGTCCTCGTCCTGTCGAAGCATACGATGCTTGCGACGCCTGAGAAGTGTCTCGAACACCCGATCCTGGAGCACTATGACAATATTGCTGAAGATTCCACATCTTGTTGCAATTGTGGCATGCTATTAGTGGTGCTGTACATTCTTGTTTCATGTGATCAGTCGAACCACATTGAAAGAAACCTACTTTGCTCTGGGGTCATGGAGGAAGGTTGACTGATCCCGCCGTCTGGTTCTGATTCGCACTCTCACCTTGGAAGTAGGTGTCCCTCTTCCGCTTGTTTCCAGCATTAGAGTTCCCACCCATTCCCATGGGTATCATCATACCCCATCCTATCGATCCTGAGATATCATGTTCAACAACCTTTTCTCTGTTCACCATCTCTATATAATCTGTAATATAGAGCACCGCAATCTTCGATCAAATCTCCTGCCTTAGTCCCGATTCGAAGATGTGTGACTTTAAAGAAGCACTTGCCACAACCTATGGTGCAAAATAGACTAAATTCATGAACTTAGCCTCATACTCTGTGATAGAGAGGCTCTCCTGTTTCAAGCTGAAGAAGTCCGTCGTTTTATGGATCTTGAACATGTGAGGATAGAATTTTTTGTTAAACAATTCTTCAAAATCCTCCTATGTAAGGACTTCATCTAATTTAGCATGCACTGCTAAATCCCACCACTGAAGTGCAAGATTCTAAATAATATACTTCATTAGATTTACTTTCAGCTCTACTGGTGTGCCGATGAAATCAAATATACGATTCATCCTGCTTATCCACACCTCCGCCTTCTCGGGTTCAACATCACCCCTAAAGTTCAGTGGATTCTGCTTCATGAACTGGATGGTATGATCCACATGCCGTGGCTCATTCCTCCGGTTCCCCGTATCCACAGCTTGAAAATCTTGGAAAATACTCTGAACCAGCTCTTGGTTCACACGTGGTTCAGGTGCAACCATATTCTCCATAGCTTCTCCGGGTTGGTTTCGACGATGCCTATCGGGTCCCGTTTTCTAAACAAAAAAAACTCCGTCAATATCACTCTCTAGAAACTATTGGATTAGAATTTAAAATTCTACCACATCAACTATCACAAAATTGTTCTCAAACAACCTTTTTTCCATGTTTAACCATTTTTGAAAACATTCAACATACTTTTTTTGAAAATCAATCCATTTTCAAAATACACCAAATACCCTGCTTTCAAATTCTTTCGGTTGAAAACAATTTCCACATTTTTCAAAAATTGTCACCGTGCACACAATCCTTACCCATTCCTCACAATGGGATATGATATCCTAGTGGGAAGTCATTCCTCTACCATGCATGTGATGCTCCTCTCATTGGCTAAACCCATGACAATGAGATTTCCAACATTCTATAAGTGTATCCAAAACACTTATGTACCCAACACCCTGGTAATGTGTAGTTCAACATAAACAGGTTAGATACGTCCTTTTATGCTATAAATTTCATGTTCCGACAATCATAATCCTGTCTAAGATGACCACCCAAGGAATAGACAAGAAGGAATTTCAACTCCAAGACCAAGAACATCGATGACCACTTGTTAGGAAAGGACCGAACCAGATGATACCATTTGTAATGACCCGCCAATTCTCGTTAGATTGAGAGTGCAACGAGTCATTAACAGGCCTTAAGCGACATCCCCAAGATGCCAAAGGCTAGAAATAAATGTCAAATGGCCTCAAACATAAGTGGGGGACAATTTACCCTTTATGAAATAACCCATATAAAAATAATTCACTATATGATGCATGAACAAATGAAAGACCAACCAACAACTTCATTTATGCTAAACCACATCAGAGTACATAATAGTAGAATACAAAACCAAACATCAAAATACACAAAAGAAGAACAACACAAGACTCTCAAAAGACACCATGACTCAGTGGTCCACAAGCTCTAAGCTCCACAACATCTCCCAAACATCACCACGAGCCATTAGTAATGAGATGCTTTACCTTTACCTATGTCTCGGAATACAACATCTGCAAAATCAACAAAGTACCAAAGAATGGGTGAGTATAAAACTCAGTAGGTTTTCCCTAATGACTTCCATACTCATGCCACTAGGATAGAAGAGTTTGAAACACTTATATAAAAACTGTTTATATAAAAAAATTTCACCAAAGAAGTTTATAACTAAATATAAACAAGTTTTCCAAACCTTCCATGCTCAAAAGCATCCAAGTGCAAGTTACACTAGATTTTCCAACACGTTATTTTTCTATAAAAATAACTGAACAAATTTCCAAACCCTTTCACAAACATCCCGTTTTCATACCCAACCACTTTACAAACCTGTGAAATCAACCATGCATGCTTTGTTATGACAGTTCCATACTCATGAGCGGTCTCTCGTTTATCTACCAAGTCGTCACAAGGTAGTTATTTCCCATGTGCCATTACACCTTTGGCACCAAGCAGAAGGTCCTATTTCAACCCATCCTCGTATATGAAACATGAACACACACCACACATTCCCAACAATCATTCCAAAACCATCCTTTCAATAAAACACCTTTTTATTGAAAACCATTTTCCATCAGAACCAAGTGTGTTCAACCAATTCAAACCATTTCAATAAAACTCCCTTTTTATTGAAAACCAAATCCATCAAAGTCATTTCAATATCAAACCATTTCAATAAAACACCCTTTTTATTGAAATCCCGTTTCTCATCAAACCATTTACAATTTCAGAAAATTCATAATTTAAAATCAAAATTTTAAATTCACATAGCCAAATCACTTTGCACAACAATTCACCCAGATTTCACAATTCCATCAAAACCATAAATCATCACTAAAGAAGATTTATTCCATGGTTTCCACAATACATACCATTGAAATAACTAATTTGAAACTATTCCAACCAATTCTAATGAGAGGAGTCAAGATTGAATCCACCTACCCCAACAAAAAGACGAAACCAAGCAACGGACGAAGAACGCTCAAGAACACTAGGTCAAATCTCAAAAAACCCACCTTATATCTCTTCTCCTAAAACAACCAAGACCAAATATCAACATATTTGTAATCCATATACTTAGGTCTACCCCTAACGAGCTTATATATAAGAAACTGAGGGAAAGGGAGAAGTAGATCTAAGTAGATCTAAGAAACCATTGAAGAAAGAAGGAGAAAGATCACATACCTCAAGAATCCATCTTTGATTCGCCAAGAGAAGCCTTCGGATCACCTCCGGAACGATGGGATAACCCTATTTGACCTTAGGAGAACCAAAATCCCAAGTTAGGGCTTCTTAGGAGCTTTAATGAGGCAATTAGAGGCAAAACGAGTTAGATACACAATTTAAGGATCTAATTTAAGTGACTTCATGGTTAGTCCGCACGGTTTAAAAAACCATGCGCTAAATGTGCGTTAGCTACTGACTCAGCCACTCTTCTCGCACGTCCTCATCGCATGGTTTCCCTTAACTGTGCCCCAAATGTGCGGAAGCCACTGCCTTCTCAGTCAGCCACACATGGTTTGGCTGCACGGTTTAGAAAAACCGTGTGCCGCCCGTGCACCTTCCCCTTTGCTTCAAACTTCAGACTAGGATCTCCCGACTCTCCTATACATCACCATTAACTTTTAAAACCAAGAAAAGCATCAAGTAAGGATTACATACCAGAAACCAGGGGTACCACAATTGGCATGGTTTCAGGTGTACCTAAGAGGGATTTATGAGAGATATTAGGGGTTTATAATCACCTATAAATCATGAGAGAAGAATGGGGGAGGTGAGAAAACATACCCCTTCATTTGGTGTTACACATAAAAATGCATAGCATAAAGGAAAATCTTGATTAAGAGAGAAATAGAAAGGATCCATTACCATAAATCTGGTGGTGTTCTCCACTTGTTATTAATGACCTAAATAAACAAATTAGCTTTATTAATTAATAAATAAAGAACCTCTTATATATGTAATTTATTTATTATATCCGTTTTTGATTCATTCAAGACCTTTTTGATTGGTTATAAGGTTCAATTTCATTGTTTGGGCTCATTTTCTTACTTGGTTTTAAGGACTGGTTTGCTTATATTCATGTATTGATAAACATGTAAGATGAAAGTGGTTGTCCAAAATTGAAGTTATATTCTATTAGTGAAAATCTAGGAGATTACATGGTTTCAAATTTAATTTTTTTTACTTAGATTGAAGTAGAATTATTATATAAAACCTTAGTGATAACTGTTTTGGTTAAACAGGGGGTTTTATTACATTGAACATGTTTTTCTTTATAAATTAAGACCATTTGTACAAAAGGATTACAGAACCATAACTAGTATATATTAAATATATAATAATCTGGTTCAACCATAACATAAATGGTTTCATGAATAGAATTAAAGATGATAATAGAAATTGATAAACTGGTGTCCTTGAATGTTCTAAATTAACACATCTCAAACAGTGTTTTCATTTCTTTCAAATAAAATGTATGGAAACGAGAGAAGATAATGAAGTATCCCATTAGCATAATATAATTCTAGAACATCTATGTTACTGGAGTTATCATACCATTTGGGTGAAGGGAGGTGAGGAAATAAAAATAAAAGAAAAGAACATAAAGAAATGAAAGAGTTGGAAAGAGGAATTTACCTCTTGAGTCTACCTCCTTTGACAACCTCTTAAAGGGAGAGGTTTTGGTATTTTGAAGAGGATAGGGGTTTTTGGACGTAGGGGAGGATCTTGGGGGGAGATTTGGGCAGAATATTGGAAAGTAACAAGGCTTGAGAGGAGTGGAGAGAAGAGGGAGTTGGGGGGGGGGGTTATAGTGGAGGAGAAAAGGGTTTTCATATTTTTTTAATCATTAGTTTATTAATTTACCTCAAGACCAGAAATAGTGATGATTACCTGAACAAGAATAGCAATAAATTAATGTGAGTTCATTATTTGGGTTCTTACATCACTTGTGATGTCAGGAATAGTTGATTTTAATTATAATGTATTTATACGGTAAATTAATGTATTTTACTACTCATTAAAAATTCAAGTATTTCAGAAAAATCTCAAAAATTCATCCTAACCATTTTTCAACATGTAGAATCAAAAAATGAAATCCATTCTTCGAAAATAATTTTTGAAATATTATTATTTTAATATTTAATTAAACTCATAATTTATTATTAAAAAACTAGTTTTAAAACATTCCTTTACTTATTCTAAAATATAGGTACATCATACTTTCACTTGAATATTTTTTTATACTATCATAGGTAAGGTTAATATTCATTAGGGTATATCACTATTCATAAGGGTTTGTTACTATTCATAAGTGTAGGTTACTATTCACCAAAAGTTAAGTTTTTATTATTGAACTCTAAATAACTAACTGATTGCAACCATGGGTGTCAGATTTTTGAAATTCCAAACACAGAAGTGAAAAACTTATATTTAAAGGTCACATAGAACTTAGCAGTTCATTATGTTGTGATTTCATGTGATTATTTGACATATTTATAAGAGAGGAATTTCAATTTATAAAACATTGGGTGACATATTCTTCTTTCTTTAAGAAACTGTGCGAGCATAATATAAAAATATATTTAGTATTTTTACAACATTAATTTTGGGCACCCCGGGTCTTGGAATCACACACCAACTCAGTGCATGATTCAAAAAATATTTATAGATATATTTAAAAGTCTTAAAAGGTAATAATAGGGTCACTAAATCATTCCATCCTTTAATATTTTCATTCATAAAAAGCAAAAAATAAACAAAAAGTTTGGGATACTGTGTTCGCATTTAGCTCTCCCACTCCCAGGAGGTCTCCTGCATTCACCCATGCTTCCACAAAACACAAACAAAGGGTATGGTCTATTAATGTAGGTTCCTCTACTAAAAATAATAAATCTTTACTGGGTTCTCTATAGAAGTTGCTCCATCATCGATGTCCATATTTACCTAGTAAATAACATGCATATAGTCATGCACATATCTCCTCAGCTACAAAACATGGAAGACGTCGTGAACCCATTCCAAATTTGGGGATAAGGAGAGGTAGTAAGAAACCTCACCAATACTATGGTAGATCTTGAATAACCAAATGAACCTTAGGTTTATCTTGCCTCCCCATCAAAATATCCACAATCCTCATCGTGAGGAGACTCTCAGGAAAACATGGTCTCCCTGCACGAACTCCAACGGCTTACGAAGTCTATCTACATAAGATTTCTCCCAGATCTGAGCTTTCCTCATCCTATCATGGATGACCTGAACCTTTTTTTCATTTCTTGGACCATATTTGGACCCACAAGAGATTCCTCTCTGATCTATGTCCAGCATAAGGGAAACCTATAGGGTCTCCCATATAAGGCCTCAAATGGTTCCATGCTGATAGTATAGTGGTAGATATTATTTTACCCAAACTCTACCAAGGGAAATTGATCCTACCAGCTATGGAAAAATTTTAACATGAAATACCCCAGCATATCCTCTAACACATGGATAGTGCACTCGATCTACCCATCTGTCTGGGGGTGGAAGGATGTAATCATCCTTATCTAGGACCTGAATGCATCATATAAGCCTCTCCAAAACCATTATATGAACCACACATCATGACCAGAGACAACATTCAAGGGCACCCGATGAAGGAGAATAATATCCCTTACATACATATACCCCAAACTCTCCACTGAACTTAGATCCCTAATAATAATAAAGTGCACCGACTTTGTGAGTCAGTCAACTGTCACCCATATGGTGTCATGGATTCTCACTTTACACAGAAGCCCTGTAATGAAGTCCATGGATATTCCATCCCATTTCCACTCAGAGATCTTAAGAGGCTACAACAAAATTGTCAGAACCTGGTACTCAGCCTTCACCTCTTGACAAGTGAGGCAATGAGAGAAGAACTCAACCATGCTCCATCTTCGATCGGCCCATCAAAATTACCACTGAAGGTATCTATACATATTCCCCAAACAAGGATGTACATCTAAATTATAATTATGAAACTCTCTCAATACCTACTCCCACATCATGATTGGGACCACTGTCTATTTCTAGAAAAGGATGATATGATTACCTCCTTCATAAAATTCATCTAGTGAATCTCCTAATGATATATAGTCATGAAATATCTCACAATCCATGTTTCCCAACTGGGAATCTCTCACATACTGAAGGAGTAGATGAATCAATACCATAAAATAAATAAAAAATGTATCCTCCTACTCCACCAGGATTAGCTACTGAAAATCTAACTACTCAGACGCCTCCTACACCAAAGAGCCTGAGAATTCCTACTAAGGTAATCTTACAACACATTTTCATTCCTTAGGGTATAGAATATCTCAAAGTCATAGTCCTTTAGGAATTCAAACTATAACCTCTATCTTATGTTTAAGTATATCTGTGTAAATACATACCTAAGACTCTGATGGTCTAAGTATACCACAAAGTGCTCTCCCAGAAGATATTTCCTCCACATCCTCAGAGAGAAGACAACCCTTTCCATCTCTAGGTCATGATTTGTGCAGTTCTTCTCATGGGGTCTCAACTTTCTCAAACCATAAGTGATAAACACCTTCTATAACATCAACACACAGCCAAGAATGGCTTCTGAGGCATCAAAATACACTATGTACTCCACAACCTCATCTGGTAGTCCCAGATTTGGGGCACTTGTTAGCTGCATCCTCAACTTCTTAAAGGCTCTATAAAACTTCTCAATCTAGGTAAAAGTCTCCCCTTTCCATGATAGGGTAGTCAAAGGGGTCTCAATCCTAAATAAGTCTTCCAAAAATCTCCTATAGTACCCCACAAAGATAAGGAAACTCTACACCTCTAACATGCTCTTGGGTGGAACACAAGAAATCACTACATCAATCTTAGTTGGGTCTATAACTAATCCATGATCAGTAATGACATGCTCTAGAAAGTTAACCACATGGATATAGAACTGACACTTTGTGATCTTACCATAAATCAGTGCTCCCAAAGAAAATTTAGGACCATCCTCAAGTGCTCTGAATGATCCTCCTCTAACATAGAGTTTATGAGTATGTTGTAAATGAATAAAATCACAAACTAGTCCAATTAAAACTTAAAGATCTTGTTCATCAAATCTATAAACATGGTGGGTGAGTTATTCACACTAAAGGGAACCACTAGGAACTCATAGTGTCTATAATGACATCAAAATTATAACTTTAGAATATCATCCTCATGAACTCTCAATTGGAAATGGTTGGACTGAAGATTTATCTTTATGAACTATCTCACACCTAAAAAAATGATCAATGAGGTCATCAATTCTTGGAAAGGGGTACTTATTCTTTATTGTGGCCTGGTTCAAGTGATGATAGTCCACACAAAGCCACAATATCCCATCTACATTTTTCATGAAAAACACTGTAGCTACCTCGGGGAAACACTAGGTCTAATAAAACACTTCTCTAGAAGGCCATTCAACTACAATCACAACTCCTGGAGCTTAGTAGGGGCCATCCGATATTCCAAATAAGATATCAGAGTGGTCCTAGGGTGAAAGTCGATGTAAAACTCCATCTTCTTCCTCGAAGGTAGCCCCAACATTTCCTTAGGAAAGATGTTGATAAAATCCTCCACAATTATAGGAATCCAAATGCTTGAAGAGCCTGCTTCATTAAGGGATAAACTCACCAAATAATGGGTGATGGGCTATAACCTCATGCTCTCAAAAACCACTCCCCTTTCCATGAGATCTCTCTCACCCACAAAGGAGAATATTGTCTCATCAATAAGAAGGAACTTCAATCATCTATGGTGATAGTCAATCTGGGATTGGACCATGGAAAACTAATCCATACCCAAGATGGCATAATAAGGTTCTATTGTGAATGCCAAAAGGTCCCATAATAACCTCTCTTCACCAAGCTATTTCTTTCACTGTCAATGGATAAAATATATGGAAGAATCATTCCCCAAAATAATCTTGAGACAAAGATATTGGACTAAAGCATCGACTTGGATCTCTAGATCTTTCACAAGGAGTAAAGGGATGAAAGAATGACTTGCACCTATGTGTACTAATACTAAAGAAAAAGTAGAATGAACACATACCATACCTCTAATAATCTCATGTGCCACTGGGTCATAAGAATACATAGCCTGAAGCTATCCACGAACTCGATCAACAACTCCTAGAGCTTGGAGTGGGACTCCTAGTGGTAGTGGTGGAAGGATATAATAGCATAATCCACCACCCATAAATCCTCCTCCATGAGCTCCACCTTCACCTTTTCCAGTTCCACATCCCTAGGGGCCACCCTACCCTTACCTAGGAGATCTTTGATCACAATGCTACCTTTTCCATGGAATTCTATCCCCAATCTACCTACACTCCTAAATATACTTAGTTAGGAAATAACACACCACGTGACCCCACCCATCACAAGCAGAACACCACCCATCTACGAGATACCCTAGTCCTCAAAACTATCCCTGATCATGTGCCTAAGCCTGATCTTGGAATGATATCCTATGATGAGATCCTATCAACTCGATCTTGCTAGTTTTTGTAGGAGACTTAGCCCTATAATGCCCATGAAAAAATCCCTATTCCTAACTTCCTTATTATAGGAAGCTATCCACATAAGAGTCCAATCAACCACCTCAATATAGGTGGAAATTAAAAAGGATACTACAATGGAAAAAATATCTCTATGGAGAACCTGCTCAAACTTCCATGATAATAAGTAGCCATCCCGAGTCATATCTAGGGAGAACCCTGTAAGGTCTATAAACCTTGTAGTTTACTCTAAAACTGTCATCCCTCCCTACTATAACTCCAGAAGCTCATGAATCCTAAATAAGTGCAATAAGGAGGGGTATCACTCCTCATGAAACAAATAATATAATTTAGTCCATTTGAGTGTCAACTCATCAAGAATCTACATAACTAGACTCTACCATCACCAAAATAATTTTTATAAAAAACAGCTTCCAATGCCACCACCTAATTAGTAGGTGTCCAGATAAGCTTGAAAACATGGATCACTGACTCCAGAAAATCCTCCACCAATTGGGGATATAGATCTTTAAAGAACCTCAATGAACATTGGCACTATAACTCATAGAGTGTGCTAATCCTGCATGCATCCTCATCCTACTCTACTGGTATGATTTATTCCTCAACAGGAGGTGGTACTACTACCTGTACACTTGGAGGAAGGATATCACAATATAGACCCCGAAATGAGGCCTCATCACTCATAAAATACTTTTCATGATCCAGAACCAGTAACCTAGATGGATTTCATCACAGAGGCATCCTGAAAATTTAATTAAGATGTAACACTATTAGATGATCATATATATACATGGAGAGATGACTCAAGAAGGACAGTGAAAATACTCAATCCTATATGATGAATGTACAATTGATCTCCGTAACCAATGTATTTGTATTCGGAGTCGAAAAGTAATTATTCAGAGTCCTAGTGAATGGGTACATCGGCTGCCCACACCATCACTAGGTTCCCTAGCCTAAAAGTAACACTTGAGACACTTTGACACTGTTTACCCAAATCCCAAAAAATTGTTATAAGGGGAATAATTCGAACATTGTCCCAATTAATGAACTGCTATGACACCAAACATTCACTATCCAACCCAATGGGGATCGAGATGAAACTACCGCAAGCCCACATCCATAGGCTAGGGTGTGGAAAAAAGAATCAAAAGGCACAAATAAAATGGGAGGCATTTTATTAACGTATCTATATGAACACACTGAACCATATCAATGCAGAAGAACAAAGGAATAATTTTAAAAGGTGAAATATCTAGAGTATAAACCATTCATGTAAAACCTATAGGATGTACAAGAGCATGACAGTGTAAACTAAAAAGTAAAAGGGAAAAAATTAATTCCCAACCAGAAAGATGTCCCAACCTGAAAAAATGGAAAGTAAATGACAATGGAGATCATCTTTGAATCTCTATGATTCGGCCACCATACGTAGTAAAAATGTACTAGGTATCCCTATGGTTCTCTATAATCACTGTTGACCTATCCATCATTTGCATAAGACACAACACGTGTGGGAAAATCCCATACATGGGTGATTATATACATACCTAGTAGGATACCCAAAAAACTAAAGGGGGGAGTAGTAAGAGACATGTTATGAACATATAGATAGTTTAACCCAAAGAAATAGAGTAACAAAATCCAACAACATGGATATATATATATATATATATATATATATATACTCAAAAAAAATCCCAAATGAGAGATAAAATTGATCTCTATCGGAAAACCAAACACATGATAGAGTTCCATCAGTTCCAAAGGTCCATCAACAATTCCCAACATCTCCCATGTATATTTGAAGAGATATCCAAGTCAAGCCACACCACACCACTATGCCACATAGTTGAGGGAAAAAATCTCTAGGTAGAGGACCCATGCCCTGGTACAATAGGAGGGTACCACTCAAGTAGTCGATAGAGGACCCATGACCTACCTTACAGGAGGGTTCCACTCAGTTGATAACTAGAGGACCCATACCATATCTTGGAAGGAGGGTGCCACTATGATGGCTGAGGACCCATGCCCCAACTTTGTAGGAGGGAACCACTCAACAGTAAATACAAGAGGATCCATGCTCTATCCCAGAAGGAGGGTTCCACTCTAGTTAGTTGGTAGAGGACCCATTCACAACTCAGTTGGAGGGTTCCACTCTAGTTTTCGAGGACCCATAACCTGATACCATAGGAGGGTGCCACTTGGATAGCAGATAGAGAACCCATGTCTGAACCAGTAGGAGGTTGCCACTCTAGTGGTTGAGGACACATGATCTGACTCCTTAGGAGGGTGAAACTCAGTGGAGAGGTAGAGGACCCATGCCCTATCCTAGTATGAGGGTGCCAATCTAATGGTCTATAGAGGACCCATGCCCAACCCCACTAGAGGGTGCCACTCTAGTGATCCTACCTGATCACGACTATCATTAAGTATCACTTTAATCAACATCATGCCAAGAACATCTCACATCATATCTCAAAATCTACCATGGAGGCCACCATCATATTCTATGTGAAAAAACACTTAGTATAGGATTTTTTCGAGATAAAATACAATTCCAAATGAAGGATATATGAGAGGTAAAAGTTTCCTTAAAAGGAAAGAAGGGGAACACGACATGTGTGAGGAACCACATGGCATGTGGTCCCGCTCCACTGCCTAGCTGTGTCCCTAACAATACATGAATATCTACCTATAAAGACCTGTATGTCATGTAGGTGGACTACACGATGTGCCTCATCCACCTGGGGTCCTCCCATGCCCTTGGTGGTGTCCGTGTACTCTTTCCCATGTATGTGTACTTTGGTAAACAACATGTCCTCCCACATGGGGTACTACCTGTGTCCTTTGGGACATGTCCCTGTACTACCATACATGGCATGTTCCTGGATATCCTCATTCCCATTTACTCCTAGACTACACACCGGGTTTCCAGCACACGGGTCACACGGTGTGTGGGGGTCCCACATAACGTGTGATACTTTTCATGCTCGAAACCCTAGTTTCCATAGTTAGGGCCATACACAGTGTGTGTTCTTTAGTCTACACTGTGTGTAGTCATATTTTCTATAGAATTTCATATATGATTCTAGCATTCTAGATCCATTCTCATTTCTTCGGAACTTTCCTCCAAGCCACTCAAAATCGAAGGGGAAGCCTTCGACCATCGTTTCCGGCCGTCCATTGGCTAAAAAATAGATTTCCATTGATTCGTATGAACCTGCATGAGGCCACCTCATGTTTCCATGCTTTTGGATGTATCCCATTGACTCAACTACATTTTTTACGTCAGTTGAATCACCCACATCCCTCAAATCCTTTGAATCCATCCCTGATTCTTTGATCCATTCATTGTATGCAATTCAGTCATGAATTTGGGGGTCTGATCAGGCTTAATCCCACCCAACAATGTCAAACTGATACCCCGTAGTCCAATCAGAGAAGAAATTAAAGAATAGAGGAGGAAATGTAAAATAAAAAAAATGTGAAATAATCATTGGGAGAGCATTCTTGGACAAAAAATACAAATTGGGATTCCTGGGGGTGATAAAACTGAATAAAAAATTAAAATCCGTACAAGGGTTCATATAAAGGCTTGAAATTAACACATATCAAAGAAAAAATATTATCATGATCAATCTATTTAGTCAATTGGGGAATAATCCACAAATTGAAGAGTCCTACCTCAAACCAGATCATTTATCGATGAAGAACACACTCACCAATGAATAATAGGAGACATTGAATTTGATACACCTCAATTCTTCTAGAACCACAGTTTCATCTTTGCCTGATTCTGATTTTCTAATGGATGGTGGAAGAATCATTTCTCAATGATCCCAGGGTTATGCAGATAACCATGGAAATCACTCAATAATGGCATATTTATAGTGGAATTAAAAATTAGACCATTTAATTAAAATAAATAATTTAATTATTTATTTAAATAAATACACCTTCCCACGACCGCTTTTATCTGAACAACCTTAAATGGCCTATTTTAGGTTGTTTATAGGGTAAAACTCATGTTTTGGATTCAACCATAGTCTTTAATTTTCGATACAAGACTCCTTTTAAGCGTTATACAACTTTCTTTATGAAACTGTATGTGCGTAATATAAAAATATATTTAATATTTATATAAAATTATTTCTGGGCACACTAGCCTCAGAATCACGCCTCTTCTCAATTCCTGGATCCGAAAATATATCTAGATATATTTTAAAGTATTACAGGGAAAAATATGGTCTCTACATATGGACCTTTTTTGAATTAGACTAAGGAAATACAAAACCATGTTTAGATGAGTAACACATGATGTGTTCAGATACTCAAATGAGGTACATGCGATTCACTCATCTTTTAGATGAATGACATGTGATATATTCATTAAATTTCTGTTTATTTTTTTGAGAATCAAGAAAGGATGAGATGTCCTATACTAAATTGATTTTTTTTCCATGTATAGTGGTTACTCTATGTCATTGGAAAATGGATTATATAGGCATACATAAGATGTATTTGATGAATCTTGTAGTGGACATGTTTTTATATAGATATGAGTATGTTTTATGGAGATCACACCAAACCAATTATTAGAATGAGTATAATTGATGATTTTAGAGAGACCACTCTTTGATTACATCTATCAAATAGGGTTTTCATATTTTTTGTCAATGATTATATGATCCTAAAGGTCACACAGTTAGGTATTTGGATAAGGATTAAGTTTTAGAAAAATAATTTATTCCAAAAATGAAGAGAGTTTGATGAAACTATATCCAAAAAAGAGTTTTTGATGGATTTATAAAAATTTATGAATTTTTCATTAATTTCTTATATAATTTAAGTAAAAGTGGGATATTGTTGTATTTTCACTTAAATGAGGTGTCTCATATATTATGATACACCTATATCATATCCTAAAATATTCATAAGATGCATATTGTAGTATAATATATGTGTAAATCATATGAAAGGAATAAGAAACCTTTGTTACTTATGTTGTATCATATAATAAGATTCACGATTACGTGCATGAAGTGAATACATTAGCCAACTTGCCCCCACATTGTTTCCTTTAGTTTATAATCCATTATTAATATATTAAACATGTATTATATATACATTAAAGGAGTTTAATGGATTCTCTAATAGTTCATAACTCATGGGTACTATTTTATAACACCCTAATATGTTTCATATGGTCGAAACATTCTTCATTCAATAAGGAGCATAGATGATGTCTATATAATAGAATGATTTTCCTCATTGGTAATATTGGTGATCATCAATTTTATGAAAATATTTCTGAAACTCTCTTTTCCCCATGACATCATTCATTATGTACTCTGAATGTGCTAGTATCCCTCTCGACATACGAGAATCCTTGTGATGTGATTGTTGATACAAAGGATGATGTAATCCCCTTAGAGGTAGGAAGATGAATGTTTTCTACTCCTATGATCTTCTACAAAAAATCCTAGAAGATACTACTACTATTACTATGAAGGAAGGATGTTCTTCAAAAACATCATGCATGTTGATTCTTGAAGATATATTGGGAATCATATGGGTTTTCTTCCACTGAAAATGATCACAATATGATCCCAAAAAATACATAATAGTGCAATTATAGTTTTAATGTCTTTAGAATAGTAGGAGGTGGTCATGTGAGAGGTTTGAGTGCGATCTTTGTGTGAGGTTATGGAAGAAATAAAAATATTAAATAGGATAAGGAATATTTACTCATATAATTTTCCCAATGAATACCATCCATTATTCCTAAAATTTATTGTATATCATTTTCAAAAGTTTTTCATATTTATTTTTTAACCCTCATTATTATTTTTTCATTATTTTAAAAACTATAAAAAATATTAACAATGTGAAATCCAATGTGTATTTTAGGCTTGGTTCCTTGGAGACAAAACCATGGTAAGATACTTAGCCAATTTAATTTTGGATTTCTAACATTTTATTTTATATAATAAATCCTTCAATAAGTCTCTAATTCTCCAAATTATATTCCATTATCAGGGATAAAAAATATTCAATTCACTTTTTTTCATTTTGTAGATACTTTGAATTATTTTATTTAATAAAAAACACATGGATTTTGATTGCATGAATCCATACTAACAAGAATAACTGAATGAACTTAAAATACTAGTTGATAAATTCACATTTCTTTACTGTAATCAACACTTATGTCCCCAAGTGTAGGTATTAGAAGAAATTTAAGCTAGAGAATTTAAATTATTTTATAAAATATAGATGGAGGTGTTGAAACAACTATAAAAAGTAAAATAATATAAATTAAAATATTCCCCATATATATTTTATGTATAATAACCATTAAAGGGTGAAGGTGAACTCATTGAAAATCTATAATCATACCTCACCACACTTTAAAAGGTTCTACCTAAAGTAATTATGCTACCTGATCCATTTTAGGGAGAGTGATCATATTTGATTTTGTTATTTTAACTTTTTTTTTAAATGAACTATGAACTCATTTATCCTTATATTTTAATGTTTTAATATCTCCAATGCATTCCTTGGATAATGAAGATAAGGACAAATCACCCATAACAAAGGAAAACTTGGTGCTATAAGTTGAAGAAGAAGAATTTTTGGTGACCTTCAATATTGAGAATGAAATGAATTTTTTTTATATAAGGGGGATAATATCAATCTAAATTCATATTTTTTCAATTTCACTCAAATATTTTTTTTTTGACTCTTCGATGTTTTGAATGTAAATTAATCACCATTAAAGCTCATCATAGATTAATATTATTATTATGATGCATATAAGGTGGCTAAAGAGGAAAAAGGAAAGAGGATATATTTTCATTGCCTTTCAAATATACCATTAAGTGGGATGTGAATAAATAGTTATTTGAGAATGGGAAAATCCAGAAAAGAAGTATTACAACCATATGGGAATCAAAAAAAATCTCATGCGGTGGTTCTTACCACATAAGCTTAGCCCCCTTTAAACATGGGATAATAGTTAGAACTACCAAACTAATGTTAGTAAAAACCAATTACCCACTTGGGGGTTTAAACCAATACTCTATTTCATTCTCTTTATTTCTTAATTTTTTTGTTAATATTTTTTTAATTTAGTTTTTTCTTTATATGTTTTCATGGAGGACACCATTGGAAATCAATTTCAGTACTCAGGAAGCTGCCAATCCAAAATAACTAAAAGGTTTTATCTATCAATCTCATTTGTTTTCTATAACCTAAGTAATATTTTGTGTAAACTATAAAATTTATAAATAGGTTTCTATGATGGTAGTAACATCTTAGTGTGGGTGACAAAGACAATACCTTTTTTAGATTTTGATTTTTTTTGTTTTATTCTTCATTGTTTTTTTGTCTGAGAATTTAGATTTATTGGATACATTTTTCATTTTTGGACTATTGAGTTAATTTTGGAAGTGTTGTTGAATTAGAAATCTAAAAACTCACATTATTATTGATATGTTTTTTATCCCAAATTAATTTTAATATTTTAATGAATTTTGGGTCCATTGGGAAGTCTATGCATGTAACATAATGTACAAAAAATCCTTCCCAACATGATATGTTTCAAAATCTTTTGAAATATTATTATATTTCTATATTTTTTGAGATACCAGGACATGTTTCATAGTATAGAACATTATTAACTGACTTATTTAAAAATTTAATGAGTTTATACATGATTAAAATGATAAATAATATTTTTTAAAATTAAAAGACCTTTTTATACTCATTTCAAGACTACCTTACATATGAATCTCCATTGGATGAGATTTAGAGACCACAAACGACCTTATAAGAGATACATTACATGTCAAATCCATTCTCACCCATCACTTGATGTTTAAATACATTTTTTATATTTTAAGACAAGTGTGGGGGAGGTTGTTCATGGAAATAATTTTGTTGGAGTTTGATATTTTGGAGGATGTAAGGGAGTTGTTTCCTTTTTAAGGGAAAATTGAGTCACAAGATTCCTTTAAATTCATTTTCCCCTCATTTACTTTAAATAAAAAAATAGTATATAAATAAGTGAAAATAAATATGGGAATGAAATTTACATTATGATTTTTGGATGAATCATGACCCTAACAACAAAAGAAAAGGGCATGAATTTTCATTAATAATTTATTTCATACACTTATTATCCATTTTAATATTATTTTTCTAAATATAAATAAAAAATGAGATAATATTATTATTCAATAATTATGCTTAATATTGATATGCGGGTTACCCTTTAAGGGGGATGGAGATATTTGATAATGGTGATACATTTGGGAGAGGAAGAGGAGTATTAAATATTTATTATCTTTTCTTACAAATTCACAAATTTAGATTTAAGAGATCAAACTTATCTTTGAATCCTTTGATTTTAAACATCAAACCATCAACCTTATTCCTAAACAAAAGTAATGGAAAATACCTTTTTATTTATCAAAAACTTTATCTTTGAGTGGAGATTTAGTAACGTTATAAGTTTATGAGAAGTTTTGATGATTCCTAGATAAGGAAAACTTTGAAAAATAATTTTTTTAGACTGAGAGATACATTTATATGTGAGGTAGGTGCACATGCTTCAGGATGTATCAATGGGTTTAAAATATATTTATTGAGTATAAAGAAAAGTGATATTAAAACCATAAAGGAAACAAGATGAGGTTAGTACAGAAAAGAAGATCTCACCAACACTTTTTATTCTCAATCACATGTGAATTGAATTAATTCTAGTTATTTCCCTAGAGTATAATGGATTGAGTGTGCTAGAGTTCTAATGTAAAAAACTATAAATTTTTTATCTAAATTTTACTTCTAATATGCCCACATAATTTTACTAATTTAGAGAAATTATCACATTTTTTATGTTTTGAAAAAAATTGGAGTTTTATTATAAATAAATTAATTTCCTGTTTTTTATTATTTTATTGAATTTTATTTAATTTTAAAACCAACCCTACACTTAAAATTAGTTTTATAAATTTTATCAGGTGTTGTCGATGAATTAAAGGTATTTTGGAGGCTCATCTTCAATTAACTCTAAATTATGTAAGGCTTCATGAGATTAAAAGGGTAATATATACTTATGTGTGATTAAAGTGAATTCTAGTTAGTTCACATTAGATTAAATGAAAATATCAATACTTATATGAAATTAAATCCAACATAGATACTCTTGTGTGATTAAATGGTCATGACTCCCAAATGCTATATAAGATTAGAATCCCCAACCTCTACCTTGCATATGAATTAATCCTATGGAATAATTACTATATTATATTAAATCATGGGTATGTTGAGTAATGCCAATATAACCCCATCTCAATGCCACTTTGAAAAATTCTTCTGGCCAAACCATGTGGTGCATCCAGATTGATTTGGTCGGCCATATTCTACGTAAGAGTAAATCTAGGAGAGTGATACCTTCATGTCTGTTGTCATTGAATAAGATTAACTGATCCAATAAATAAGTTATACACTATTATCTTATAATTTTCAAAACCTAAATTAGATTAAAATGAGTGAGTGTGTGATTGAATTCATCTTTCAAAACCTTATGTGATTAATTCAATAGAAGTTGGATCAACTATTAGTTATGACTGAGAGCATTATAATGGGTTTATGATTCCCTTTTTCCTATAATTCTGATACCCAAGGCACCATGAAAATAATGGAATGTTCTGAACCATGAATTGTTGTGTATAATACCTCAATATTATTTTTTAATAATAGATAAAGTTTTTTAAAGGTCATAGAATCTATCCAAAATCCTTATGGACACCATGCATTAGATTCTTGGCTATGATAATATCATCGTTCTTATTGACTTTCAAAATCTGGAAATAACTATAAGCTCTTCCCAAATGTTTTTCATATATGAAAAAAGAATCTCGAGGATCATGGTTTGATTTAAGAAGTAAATGAAGAAGATTATGGGTCATAGAGGATGGAGTTTCAAACTATCACTTCCTACTGTAAATAGTACACAAAGAAACTTTTTTAACATGGAAGTGACCCCACACACACAATCTTGATAGTATAGATTTATGTAAAAGATAATGGGATGGGAAATAATCATTCTTCTATTCCTTAGTCTCCTCTAGATTTCATTTTTTTCATTTTCACATTTCATTGCACTTCTATGTTTCATCCCCTATAAACCCTCTTATATCCATGGTTATAGAGATCCAACCCCTTTGTGGTTGAACCGAGGGGAATGAACCAGTGTATCAAAGTTTAATCTAAATATATTTACCTATTTTAATTTATAGTTTCAAGATGGTATGATTGTGTGAGTTATTTGAGGGTTTTAATTAGAGGTTTTCATTATTACCCTCTTATTTCACATTCCCATTCTTTCACTAAAGAGAATTCTATATTTCCCTACATTGAATTTTTCTTCGTATGGTGGAGATGGGAAGCTCAATGGATAATGGTATGATGGTTGTTGGCCATGAAAGGTGGAGCTTATTTTATCAAAAATTCCTAATAATTTGAGATTCTGGGGATTCAAATTCTTGGTTGAGATGTGATTTCCACCATTGGTTATAGGAAAACACAATGGAAAAATGCACTTTCATTTTTAATGTGCTACCTACTTACATTTGGAATTATTAAAGATGATCGAGTGAGAGGTTTGAGTCTAACCATTTAGTTAGTATAAGAAATAGATAAAAATATTAAATAGGATAATAAATATGTACTCTTAGATTTTAACCTAAGGGATGCCCATAGTTTTTACTAACTTTGCATATTATTTTCATAACTTTTGCATGCTACTTTTTCAACCCTTGTATTTCAACTTTCCTTATTTCAAAACTATATAAAAAATATTAATATGGTGAAGAATAATCAGTGTTTTGGGCTTGATTCCTTAGATACAAGCCCATGTTCATCTCTCTAGATGCTTTTATAAGGGGTTTTTTACATTATATTTTATGCACTAGGTCCTTTAACAAGATTCTGGTGGATCTATGATCAGGATCAAGCTTGTGTGCCTAGCTTGTACAGACTAGATTAACTATTGAAAGGCATACCATTTTATTTGTTATTTTATTACATGTTCCATATATATATATATATATAAATAGATCTTGGGATTAATGGGTTTTTGAGTTATTCTCCCATCATGTTTAGATTATTATACGTCCATCTAAAACCTATAAATTTCTTCCAAGAATTAAAATGTTTATATTATGTTTATCTTATTTAGTTAAACACATATAATAATTTATTTTTTTGGGTGAAATTTTTTATAATTTCGAATATGCTTCTGGAATTTTGAACACTTTCAATATATATATATATATACACGTTATATTAAATGTTACCATATAAATAAATAATGACAACATCAATTAGATATAATACATATTTATATATAACTAGTTCATAAATAATCACACTTCCATAAAAATATTATATATATTCAATTGTCTTAATAGTTTGGTTAACCAATCCAAACCTTTATATGTTTTACATATCACATATTGTTTCAATTATTTTTTTTTCTAATTATTTTCATGTTTATATCTCTCAAAATCCATTATTATCGATTATTAATGAAAACATTAGAAAATTAAAATATATCATCAATATTAATTAATGAGATCTTCTAATTTATCTAATTCCAGAATTGTTAATGGGACAATATATGAAAAAACATATTATTGATGATATATTCCTTTTTTTATTTATAGGGAAAATTTATTTATTTATTTATACTCATGATAAATGATTGTTTTGTATAATCAGTTTAACCACCTTTTTACTATGTATAATAAATATATCAAACTATTTAATTTTAACACTTGACAACTAAATTATTCATATAAGTGCTGTGAAAATATTATAAAGTAATTTATAGGATCATTTTATATATGGTATGAAATGATCAATAATTATTTCAATCAAAATGAAAATCATTTGACATAAATTCACTATAAAATAATAACACATGTGACTATTCCATAGACACAGTTTTCAAAAAAGGTATATATGGTTTACATGGAAGGTGGGTGTACCCACATATATATATATATATATATATATATATATATATATATTCAATAATTGATAATTCACATAAATACTGTGAATTCAAATCCAATATTGCTTGTAATGACATAAATAATAGATAACCCATGGTATTTCAATATATTTATTCATACACGAAACATTCATAATATAATGAAGAGATTAAAAAAATTCTCGTTTAGATGAAAATTTAGTACATATACATCTATTAAATAAATTAATGATTCACCCTAGATGTATATCTAATAAAAAAGAAAAAATAACATATCCAAAACATCATGATCGATAGGTGGTAAGATAAATTAAAAATACATCAAAAAAAGTATATCAAAAAATAAATGAATAACATATACAAAACAAAATTTTAAAAACATAAAACTTGATAAAAAAACCTATAGAGAGTAGATCATGAATATTATTTTGATATAATTAATATATTTATATGAATAAATATTTATACAATTGCAGTCACCTAGAGAAAATCAAGATACAAAAATCAGATTATCTGATTATTTTAAATATATGAAATTTGAAACCAAACATAAAAGCAATGCAATATTTTTATTAAATATGAAGTGTGAAAATGAAACAAGATGAAAAATATATTACCATTATTTCCTGAGGAAGAAAAGGGATAGAATTCTTTAGGTCACCAAGAGTATATAAGCATTTGACATATCATGAACTAACCTGGTCCACCCCTAAACTAGGTACCCAAGCCGACCTTTGGTAAGGCTGAAATGAAATTCCTAATCCCCATTGGTTGGAAATAAATTTTTGGGCATAAAGGAACTCCTTTATGAACAATTTTCCCAAATAGAGACATAACATGGGTCCAAACCATGAATCCAACATAAACTTGAAATAACTTTTAAACTCATGATTCAAGAGTACCTGGAGAGACCCCCACCCCAGAAACCCAGGAGTCGGTGCCTTCTGAACATGATGTGTTATCTTAAAATAAAAAAAACTTTGTTAACAAAACATCATGTCCCATACAGAGGATCGTGTGTGGTTTGGGTTCTGGTAAACCGTTAACTCCTGAAATGATTCATCTTTTAAAAGCTGATACCTGAAAATTTTAAATCAAAACGTAGGGTGAGCATTGAAATAATCAGTAAGGGGGTTTTTAAAAAGAAATGAAAACAATGTAACATTTGAAAACATTCTTTTAAAAGAATTTGAACATTCACTAAAGGAAGGTTGTAACACATAACATAAAAATTATCAATCAAGGTTTTCAAGAAGAACATGAAACAATTATGTCAATTCTCGAAGGAGTAATAATGGTTATCATGAACAAGTACTACATATGATTTACTTAAGCATAAATTAAATAGTTAAGAGTAATGCATAATCAGAGTTGCGCATAAAGGAAACAACTAAATTTTCATATGCTGGTTACTATTCTATTAAGTGATAAACACCAATCAGGCTCCAAGCTTATACCAGTGAAATAAGAACTTTATTAAAACTGAAAGGCATTATTCATGAAATAACTTTATCTTGGAAAGAATTTGTTACATAACTTGAATTATGTGGCATCAACATTCAATATTGACAATCATTCTGTTTCACCAAGGTCCATCCCCAAGGTGTCATTAAAAATTACCAAGTCTATTCACCAAGGTATCAGTCTAAAAGGTCATCTCTAGAGATTAAGCCTTTACCCAATGAATTGGAGCGCTATCAGGGCGCACCCTTAAGTTTTCCTTTATTATCATGTGAGCCACATCGTTCAACCTTTACTTAAATCGTAGGTATATTCAAGATGTCCCATACCACCTTGAATATCTCATTCATTTTCATTTTACCCAAGGTGTCCCATACCACTTTGGGTAATCTAATTTCTTAGCTCATTTAGTGATATGTCATAAGCATGCATTATGTACAATAATTAATAATGAACCACCACAAATTTTGCTAATACAAGGTATGATAGTTAACTTTGCAACATGTGTCAATAACTAATCAAAAGCATACATAGCTTAGTAAAACATCCTTTTCACTAAATCATATAAAATAATGATATACTAAATGATGAATCTTTGTCATTATAAATCCATAGAAGAAGGAATGCTTAAGGAAAACACTTGAAATTAGTTATGGTGATAAATAGGCCCTTGAACAAAAATACATATTTTATCACGAAACTCATCAGGGCAATGTTAGATAAACCTATTTAATAAAACATGTCCATTTGTGTGTATTTTAAAAACATGTTGGTTTAGCAATCACACAAATCATATCTTAATAAAATATTACCTGCATCAAAGAATAAATTAAGTCCTTTTATTTATAAAAAAATATAATGGGGTTTGGAAATTTTTCCTATAAATATGTATACACATACACATATATACCTGATTAGTCACTGAAAGTGGCTAATATTAATTTTTAATATCTTTATATTCATTTTTCCAAAGTATATAAACATTTTTTTAGTGCATTACATAAATAGAACTTCATTTCTCATCTAAAATGCAATTCATGTTTAAAATGAAAATTTGGGACCAATCATTAATTTGTTTGTGGACAACATTATGTTAATTTTATGAATTTGAAATTTTGGGATATGATTAATCACTATTTTTGTAACATTTTATCTTTTAGGTCCAATGGATGAATCCCAAAGGGAGATGGAAAATTTTGCACCTGAATGCAGAAATTTGCTGGAGAAAGCATAATGGGCCTAAGGCCCATCAAAAAAAATGTGGGGCCCACAAACCAAGCCCAATGAAGCTCAAATTTATACAGTAAAAATATAAAAACATTAGGATCATTTTATTCAACTGTGGACGGAGCTAATTCCGAATTTTTCATGATGATAAAGGGATATGAAGTTGAGATTTAAGTGGTGGACCCGACATTAATGCACATAAATCCGTCCCACTATTTAGACCATAACTTCCAAACGGATGAGCCAAATGTCTTGAATTTTTTACAGATAATCTAGGACACATGGAAGAATATATTTTTCTTCTACTACCCCTCAATATTCGGCATCCATCAATTAAATATTCGAACGTCAAAATGGTGGATGAATCTGGATAGTTTTCCGGGTCAACTTCGAAACGTCAATTTCCTTTTGATTATTCACCCTCGTTTTGACTCTATTAATTTTTGGAGGGTGAATTGACTGTGGGGGGTGGAAATTAGGCTCCTAATATGACTATATAAGGAGATGGTGGTGAACGGAATTATCATCTAACATTTTTCTTTGAATCCATGTTTTTCTTTTATCCATTGTATTTCTTTCAATTGTAATTTCCTACTTTCAATTTGTAATCGCATCGTCACGTTTTCCATTGTAAGTTTTTCTTTCACGTTTATCATTTTAATAAAATTTATTCTTCTTATTCACTTATTCTTTTACTTTTCTTCACACGTTGATACCATTGAATCAAGGTGTGAATTTATTCACACCATCACTTGTGAATTTAATCACACAATGGTGGAGTATTCGTTCTTTTAATAATTTTCTTGTTCTTCAATTCCACCCCCATAAGTCTACATCTCGATTCCATTGGTAGAATAACATCAATATAGGGCTAACCAATTAAGTGTTGATCCAAGGGAGTAGCAAGGTCAGCGATTTGATGTTATTTCATGTACTTTAATTTTTAAATCTGTTTGTTATTTTAAGATTTCCATTCGATGAGTATGTTCGTCTTCGTCTTTCCAAGTTTAACGACGACACATTTTGAGTGCTAGTACGATATATTTCCTTTGAGTGCTCAGTAAAGTGATCCTCAAAGTGAATTAGTGATTGGCCTTGGAATTGTGTAGGGATTAAATTGGTGAATGATTTGGGAGAATTATCTTGTTGTTTGGATATGTCTTCAATTAATGACATGAAATTTTTAAGAAAAGAAATTTATCCAATCCACCCCAAGAGAAACCCCAAGATCAACCCATCATCAATAATTGTTTTGTTCACATCATTTTTCTTGTCTATTATTTAAATTTTATCATTAGTTCTCCAATTAAAATCTACCTCAATGTTGGCCACTTCATAGCCAATCCTGCAACATATTTGATTCTCTCAAGGTTTCTTCTTCGGTCCCTGTGGATTCGATCCCTACTTGTACTTCAATGACCGATTTTACCAGTAGGGTAAATTTGGGCACAACGAAATTTTGGCGCCGTTGCCGGGGACCCAAGTAAGTACCTTAGACCCACATCTTCTTTTCTCACCCCAAATTCTCTATTCTCACCCTAATTTCTCTTCTCTTTTCCCCTTTCTATTCCCGTGTGTCCAAAAAAACCCCAAACCAATTTTCAATCAATCCAATGGATTATCCTCCAAAATAACCCTTCATAAATCAATGTTGTAATCAAGTCGGAAATCAATATTGGGAAACACCTCACATAGGGAATTTCATTGACCAATCCTTAATTGAATACACCACACCAGATGAGATGTACAATCAATGGGATGCTGAATGTTTACAAGATCAATTTCCATACCTATCAATAATGATAGGAAAGATAAATAATGAGGAAGTCCATGATGTACAAACATATATCAACCCTAATCCTGAAAAAATTCTTGAACAATTGTGTGAACAAATGGATAAAATGAATTCAGAAGTTTCATCTTTCAGATTAGAATTACAAAGCTTTAAGACTTTTGAGGAACCTGTTCCCACTCAAGATGTTCTTTCTTCATCATTGATAGATGAATATTTTATCCCAAAAACCTCCCATGAATTGAAAAAAGAACTAACCTTTGGATATGGGATAACTGAACAAGATCAAGGAAATGTTGAAGGGTATTTAAATCAGGAGGAAATTAATTTTTTTGATTCACAAGGGGAAAATTTGTCTTCATGGATTGAGTGTTTGGAATATTGCTCCAATAATTTTTTTTAGAATCACCGATCATTGAACCATTGGGAGATATAACAAATATTCTGTCTATACCCACTCATGAAATTCAAATGGAAAATTTTGGGGATGAATCATCTTTTCAAAAGGAACCAATTCTTTCAAATTTTTCTAAAGTAGAAACAATTTTTGATTCAAATTATCATTATTCTTTAGGAAAATTCAATCAAACTAAAATCGATGTTTTAATAATTCCTTCCCTACTCAATAATACCTCTATTTATGATAACTAAGACCATTCAATTATCATCAATTTTCATCAAGAATCTCACCTAGTAGGAATGAACCTTGAAATCTTAGGAAATACTCCAGATAAAACACGATCAACCATTTTAGATATTCCTTGGATTTTGCCAATCATTGTAGAAAATAGGATTTCATACGAATTTTTTTTCAAAAAAACAATCAATCTCAATCTTGTTGAAGTGGAGAAAGATGGGTTAATTAAAATTTTAAAAGTTGGAATTGGATAAGTTGGGGGGTTCAAGTCGAGCTAACGACGTTAAAAAAAAGCGCTGCATGGGAGGAAACCCATGGTTTTCATGTTTTCTAATTATTTTTAATCATTTTTTTCATATAATAAATTACCATAGACAGTTGACCTGTTCTTCTTTTATGAGTAAGGATGGGTTTGAAAGGGGAGCGCCATATTCATCCGTGTCACGTGGCGTGATCTCTGAGTAATACCTTACCCAGAAATCTAAACATAAGATAATGTATCATCAGTTTATATTGTTTAGTTTATTTTTATGTTTTTATTGGTTAAAAAAAATATAAAATTACATGTCGTAAGTCATAAGGAAAATCCATTCCCCACCATCCAAGCCGCTGAGACTCAAATCCAGGATTGAAGGGAGATTTTGGCATGCGCTATCATCATCAACCATAGGTGACTTCATTCCATGATTATCATTTTAAATTTCCTCTTTGAACAACCCCCCATACCCCCTTCTATGTTTTCTTTAAACACTGGGGACAGTGTTATTCTATGTTGGGGGGAGATGAAATAAAAAATGATTTTTTTTGTGAATAAGAACATGCATGAACAGAAAAATTCCACTAACCTTGAACATGATAACACACATTGAAAACTCTAAAATTGGATATCAAATAATATTGTATGCCTTGATTCTGATTTTAATGCAAGTTTAAGTTCATGAGCATAGTTTTTGGAAAGTGCGGTTGTCCGATGTGATTTTTCGAAGTTTACATTTTCATCCTCTTAATAAAAATTCCACAATGCACATCTACTAGATTGTGTGTGTAAATTTTAGTTCTTGGGTCCCTTTCATTATAGCATAGGGTTCTGGGGTCACTTTTAGTTTAATTTGAGTATAAAAAAAACAAAAAAAAAAAACAAAAAAAAAACAAAAAAAAAAAATTGAAAAAATAATGACCACATAGAGCAATGTTTTTTCCAAATGTGTGGCGTTCGGCACTTGGGGATCGCGACTCCATAGTTTTCCTGCCCAAATTTTGGCTTTATATCTCTATTATAGAGCATGAAATTGACAATATGTGTGGCGTCCGACACTTGGGGATCGTGACTCCATAGTTGTCTTGCCCAGAATTAGTCTTTTCATATCTATTGTGGTTAAAAAATAAAATAAAAAAATAAAAAAATAAAAAAATGGATACTCATATTAAGGTTTAATGTGATTCCCACATAGCGCTTCCATTTTTTCCCCTTGAACAATAAAATGGGCCCCATATCTTTTATGATGCACACCACTTTATCATGCATAATTGGAAATTGGATGAAATGTGGCGATAAATTTGAACAAAGGAATGGGCTTGGGCTTGGGATATGCTTATGGACCTAGCTTGTTTTTAATGATTTTGATGGGTTTTCATAATTTTTTTTGGTATTAGATATTTGGGTGAGCAATGTGTATTAAAATTTTTTTGGAAAAAGGAATTTGAATTTCATATTTGTAATTTATTTTGCTCGGGACTAGAAAAACTCAAGTTGGGGGGAGTGATTAGTCACTGAAAGTGGCTAATAATAATTTTTAATATCTTTATATTCATTTTTTCAAAGTCCATAAACATTTTTTTTAGTTCATTACATAAATAAAACTTCATTTCTCATCTAAAATGCAATTCATGTTTAAAATGAAAATTTGGGCCCAATCATTCATTTGTTTGTGGACAACATTATATTCATTTTATGAATTTGAAATTTTGGGATATTATTGATCACTTTTTTGGAACATTTTATCTTTTAGGTCTGATGGATGAATCCCAAAGGAAGATGGAGAATTTTTCACCTGAATGCAGAAATTTGCTGGAGAAAGCATAATGGGCCTAAGGCCCATCAAAAAAATGTGGGGCGCAAAAAACAAGCCCAATGAAGCTCAAATTTATACATTAGAAAGATAAAAATATGAGGATCATTTTATTCAACTATTGCGGGAGCTAATTCTGAAGTTTTCATGATGATAAAGAGATCTGAAGCTGAGATTTAAATGGTGGACCCGACATTAATGCACATAAATCTGTGCCACTATTTCAACCATAACATCCAAAAGGATGAGCCAAATCTCTTGAAATATTTACAGATAATAGAGGACACATGGAAGAATATATTTGTCTTGTACTACCCCTCATGATTCGGCCTCCATCAATTAAATATTCTAATGTTAAAATGGTGGATGAATCTGGACAGTTTTCCAGGTCAACTTCGAAATGTCAATTTCCTTTTGATTATTCACCCTCGTTTTGACTCTATTAATTGTTGGGGGGTGAATTGATTGTGGGGGGTGGACATAAGGCCCCTAATATGCCTATATAAGAAGATTGTGGTGAACATAATTATCATCTAACATTTTTCTTTGAATCCATGTTTTTCTTTCATCCATTGTATTTCTTTCAATTGTAATTTCCTGCTTTCAATTTGTAATCGCATCGTCAAGTTTTCCATTGTAAGTTTTTTTTTTCACGTTTATTATTTTAATAAAATTTATTCTTATTCTTCACTTATTCTTTTCCTTTTCTTCGCACGTTGATACCGTTGAATCAAGGTGTGAATTTATTCACACCATCACTTGTGAATTCAATCACACAACGGTGGAGTGTTCGTTCTTTTAATAATTTTCTTCTTCTTCAATTCCACCCCATAAGTCTACATCCCACTTCCATTGGTAGAATAGCATCAATGGAGGGCTATCCAATTAAGTTTTGATCCAAGGGAGTAGTAAGGTCAGAGATTGGAAGTTATTTCATGTACTTTAATTTTTAAATCTGTTTTTTTTTATTTTAAGATTTCCATTCGATGAGAATGTTCTTCTTCGTCTTTGCCAAGTTTAACGATGACACATTTTGAGTGCTAGTATGATCTATTTTCTTTGAGTGCTTAGTAAAGTGATCCAAAAAGTGAATTAGTGATTGGCCTTGGAATTGTGTAGGGATTAAATTGGTGAATGATTTGGGAGAATTATCTTGTTGTTTGGATATGTCTTCAATTAATGACATGAAATTTTTAAGAAAAGAAATTTATCCAATCCACCCCAAGCGAAACCCTAAGATCAACCCATCATCAATAATTGTTTTGTTCACATCCTTTTACTTGTCTATTATTTAAATTTTATCATTAGTTCTCCAATTAAAATCTATCTCAATGTTGGCCACTTCATAGCCAATCCTACAACATATTTGATTGTCTCAAGGTTTCTTCTTCGGTCCCTGTGGATTCGATCCCTACTTGTACTTCAATGACCTCTTTTACCAATAGGGTAAATTTGGGCGCAGCCAAATTTTGGCGCCGTTGCCAGGGACCCAAGTAAGTACCTTAGACCCACATCTTCTTTTCTCACCCCAAATTCTCTATTCTCACCCTAATTTCTCTTCTCTTTTCCCCTTTCTATTCCTGTGTGTCCAAAAAAAACCTCAAAACCAATTTTTAATCAATTCCAATGGATTATCCTCCAAAATACCCCTTCATAAATCAATGCTATAATCAAGTCGGAAATCAATATTGGTAAACACCTCACATAGGGAATTTCATTGACTAATCCTTAATTGAATACACCACACCAGATGAGATGTACAATCAATGGGATGCCGAATGTTTACAAGATCAATTTCCATACCTATAAAGAATGATTTAAAAGATAAATAATGAGGAAGTCCATGATTTAAAACATATATCAACCCTAATCCTGAAAAAAATTCTTGAACAATTGTGTGAACAAATGGATAAAATGAATTTAGAAGTTTCATCTTTCAGATTAGAATTACAAAGCTTTAAGACTTTTGAGGAACCCGTTCCCACTCAAGATGTTCTTTCTTCATCATTGATAGATGAATCTTTTATCCCAAAAAAACTCCCATGAATTGAAAAAAGAACTAACCTTTGGATATGGGATAACTGAACAAGATCAAGGAAATGTTGAAGGGTATTTAAATCAGGAGGAAATTAATTTTTTTGATTCATAAGGGGAAAATTTGTCTTCATGGATTGAGTGTTCGGAATATTATTCCAATAATTTTTTTTAAAATCACAGATCATTGAACCATTGGGAGATATAACAAATATTGTGTCTATACCCACTCATGAAATTCAAATGGAAAATTTTGGGGATGAATCATCTTTTCAAAGGGAACCAATTCCTTCAAATGTTTTTAAAGAAGAAACAATTTTTGATTCAAATTATCTTTATTATTTAAGAAAATTCAATCAAACTAAACTCGGTGTTTTAATACTTCATTCCCTACTCAATAATCCCTCCATTTATGATAACCAAGACCATTTAATTATCATCAATTATCATCAAGAATCTCATCTAGTAGGAATGAACCTTGAAATCTTAGGAAATACTCCAGATAAAACACCATCAACCATTTTAGATATTCCTTGGATTTTACCAATCATTGTAGAAAATAGGATTTCATACGAATAAAATTTCAAAAAACCTATCAATCTCAATCTTGTTGAAGTGGAGAAAGATGGGTTAATTAAAATTTTGAAAGTTGGAATTGGATAAGTTGGGGGGTTCAAGTCGAGCTAACGACGTTAAAAAAAGCACTGCATGGGAGGAAACCCATGGTTTTCATGTTTTCTAATTATTTTGAATCATTTTTTTTCATATAATAAATTACCATAGACTGTTGACCTGTTCTTCTTTTATGAGTAAGGATGGGTCTAAAAGGGGAGTGCCATATTCATCTGTGTGACGTGGCGTGATCTTTGAGTAATACCTTACCCATAAACCTAAAAAGAAGACAATGTATCATCAGTTTATTTTGTTTAGTTTATTATTATGTTTTTATAGGTTAAAAAAATATAAAAGGACATGTCGTAAGTGATAAGGAAAATCCATTCACCCCCATCCAAGCCGTTGAGACTCAAATCCAGGATTGAAGGGAGATTGTGGCATGCGCTATCATCATAAACCATAGGTGACTTCATTCCATGATTATCATTTTAAATTGCCACTTTGAACAACCCCCCCATACCCCCTTTTATGTTTTCTTTAAACACTGGGGACAGTTTTATTCTATGTTGGGGGGAGATGAAATAAAAAATTATTTTTTTTGTGAATAAGAACATGCATGAACATAAAAATTCCATTAACCTTGAACATGATAACACACATTGAAAACTCTAAAATTGGATATCAAATAATTTTATATGCCTTTATTCTAATTTTAATGAAAGTTTAAGTTCATGAGCATAGTTTTTGGAAAGTGCGGTTGTCCGATGTGATTTTTCCAAGTTTACATTTTCATCCTCTTAATAAAAATGCCACAATGCACGTCTACTGGATTGTGGGTGTAAATTTGAGTTCTTAGGTCCATTTCATTATAGCATAGGGTTTTGGGGTCACTTTTAGTTTAATTTGAGTATCAAAAAAAAACAAAAAAAAAAACAAAAAAAAAACAAAAAAAAATTGAAACAATAATGACCACATAGAGAAATGTTTTGTCCAAATGTGTGGCGTCCAACACTTGGGGATCACGACTCCATAGTTGTCTTGCCCAGATTTTGGCTTTATATCTCTATTTTAGAGCATGAAATTGACAATATGTGTGGCGTCCGACACTTGGGGATTGTGAATCCATAGTTGTCTTGCCAAGAGTTAGTCTTTTCATATCTATTGTGGTTAAAAAAAATAAAAAAAATGGATACTCATCTTAAGGTTTAATGTGATTCCCACCTAGCGCTTCCATTTTTTCACCTTGAACAATAAAATGGGCCCCATATCTTTTATGATGCACAACACTTTATCATGCTTAATTGGAATTGGATGAAATGTGGCGATGAATTTTAACAAAGGAATAGGCTTGGGCTTGGGATATGCTTATGTAACTAGATTGTTTTTAATGATTTTGATGGGTTTTCATAATTTTTTTTGGTATTAGATATTTGGGTGAGCAATGTGTATTAAAATGTTTTTGGAAAATGGGATTTGAATTTCATATTTGTAATTTATTTTGCTCGGGACTAGAAAAACTCTAGTTGGGGGGTGTAATTAGTCACTAAAAGTGGATAATATTAATTGTTAATATCTTTATATTCATTGTTCCAAAGTCTAGAAACATTTTTTTATTGCATTATATAAATAGAACTTCATTTCTTATCTAAAATGCAATTCATGTTTAAAATGAAAATTTAGGCCCAATCATTCATTTGTTTGTGGACAAAATTATATTCATTTTCTGAATATGAAATATTGGGATATGATTGATCACTTTGTTTGGAACATTTTATCTTTTAGGTCCGATGGATGAATCCCAAAGGAAGATGGAGAATTTTGCACCTGAATGCAGAAATTTGCTGGAGAAAGCATAATGGGCCTATGGCCCATAAAAAAAATGTGGGGCCCACAAACCAAGCCCAATGAAGCTAAACTTTATACAGTAGAAAGATAAAAATATGAGGATCATTTTATTAAACTGTGTCCAGAGCTAATTCTGAAGTTTTCATGATGATAAAGGGATATGAAGTTGAGATTTAAATGGTGGACCCGACATTAATGCACATAATGCCGTCCCACTATTTCGACCATAACTTCCAAACAGATGAGCCAAATGTCTTGAAATGTTTTCAGATAATAGAGGACACATGGATGAAGATATTTGTCTTCAAAAACCCCTCACTATTCAGCTTCCATCAATTAAATATTCGAACGTCAAAATGGTGGATGAATCTGGACAGTTTTCCAAGTCAACTTCGAAACGTCAATTTCCTTTTGATTATTCACCCTCATTTTGACTCTATTAATTGTTGGGGGGGGGGTGAATTGATTGTGGGGGGTGTACAAAAGGCTCTTAATATTCCTATATAAGGATATGGTGGTGAACGGAATTATCATCTAAAATTTTTCTTTGAATCCATGTTTTTCTTTCATCCATTGTATTTCTTTCAATTGTAATTTCTTGCTTTCAATTTGTAATCGCATCGTCAAGTTTTCCATTGTAAGTTTTTCTTTCACATTTATTATTTTAATAAAATCTATTCTTCTTCTTCACTTATTCTTTTCCTTTTCATCGCACGTTGATACCGTTGAATCAATGTGTGAATTTATTCACACCATCACTTGTGAATTCAATCACACAACAGTGGAGTGTTCGTTCTTTTAATAATTTTCTTCTTATTCAATTCCAACCCCATAAGTCTACATCCCACTTCCATTGGTAGAATACCATCAATGGAGGGATAAACAATTAAGTGTTGATCCAAGGGAGTAACAAGGTCAGAGATTGGATGTTATTTCATGTACTTTAATTTTTAAATCTGTTTGTTATTTTAAGATTTCCATTCGATGAGTATATTCTTCTTCATCTTTGCCAAGTTTAACGATGACACATTTTGAGTGCTAGTACAATCTATTTCCTTTGAGTGGTCAGTAAAGTGATCCTCAAAGTGAATTAATTATTGGCCTTGGAATTGTGTAGGGATTAAATTGGTGAATGATTTGGGGGAATTATCTTGTTGTTTGGATATGTCTTCATTTAATGACATGAAATTTTTAAGAAAAGAAATTTATCCAATCCACCCCAAGAAAAACCCTAAGATCAACCCATCATCAATAATTGTTTTGTTCACATCATTTTTCTTGTCTATTATTTAAATTTTATCATTAGTTCTCCAATTAAAATCTACCTCAATGTTGGCCACTTCATAGCCAATCCTACAACATATTTGATTGTCTCAAGGTTTCTTCTTCAGTCCCTGTGGATTCGATCCCTACTTGTAATTCAATGACCTCTTTTACCAGTAGGGTAAATTTGGGCGCAACCAAATTTTGGCGCCGTTGCCGGGGACCCAAGTAAGTACCTTAGACCCACATCTTCTTTTCTCACCCCAAATTCTCTATTCTCACCCTAATTTCTCTTCTATTTTCCCCTTTCTATTCCTGTGTGTCCAAAAAAACCCCAAAACCAATTTTCAATCAATTCCAATGGATTATCCTAAAAAATACCCCTTCATAAATCAATTCTATAATCAATTCGGAAATCAGTATTGGGAAACACCTCACATAGGTAATTTCATTGACCAATCCTTAATTGAATACACCATACTAGATGAGATGTACAATCAATGGGATGCTGAATGTTTACAAGATCAATTTCCATACCTATCAAGAATGATTGAAAAGATAAATAATGAGGAATTCCATGATGTACAAACATATATCAACCCTAATAATGAAAAAATTCTTGAACAATTGTGTGAAAAAATGGATAAAATGAATTCAGAAGTTTCATCTTTTAGATTAGAATTACAAAGCTTTAAGACTTTTGAGAAACCCGTTCCCACTCAAGATATTCTTTCTTCATCATTGATAGATGAATCTTTTATCCCAAAAACCTCCCATTAATTGAAAAAAGAACTAACCATTGGATATGGGATAACTGAAAAAGATCAAAGAAATGTTGAAGGGTATTTAAATCAGGAGGAAATTAATTTTTTTGATTCACAAGGGGAAAATTTGTCTTCATGAATTGAGTGTTCAGAATATTTCTCCAATAACAATTTTTTAGAATCACGGATCATTGAACCATTGGGAGATATAACAAATATTGTGTCTATACCCACTCATGAAATTCAAATGGAAAATTTTGGGGATGAATCATATTTTCAAAAGGAACCAATTCTTTCAAATGTTTTTAAAGAAGAAACAATTTTTGATTCAAATTATCATTATTCTTTAGGAAAATTCAATCAAACTAAACTCGAAGTTTTAATACTTCCTTCCCTACTCAATAATCCCTCTATTTATAATAACCAAGACCATTCAATTATCATCAATTTTCATCAAGAATCTCACCTAGTAGGAATGAACCTTGAAATCTTAGGAAATACTCCAGATAAAACACGATCAACCATTTTAGACATTCCTTGGATTTTACCAATCATTGTAGAAAATATGATTTCATACGAAAAAATTTCAAAAAAACTATCAATCTAAATCTTGTTGAAGTGGAGAAATATGGGTTAATTAAAATTTTGAAAGTTGTAATTGGATAAGTTGTGGGGTTCAATTCAAGCTAACGACGTTAAACAAAAGCTCTGCATGGGAGTCAACCCATGGTTTTCATGTTTTTTAATTATTTTGAATCATTTTTTTTTCATATAATAAATTACGATAGACTGTTGACCTGTTCTTCTTTTATGAGTAAGGATGGGTATGAAAGGGGAGCACCATATTCATCCGTGTCATGTGGCGTGATCTCTGAGTAATACCTTACCCAGAAATCTAAAATGAAGACAATGTATCATTAGTTTATTTTGTTTAGTTTATTTTTATGTTTTTATAGGTTAAAAAAATATAAAAGGACATGTCGTAAGTCATAAGGAAAATCCATTCACCACCATCCAAGCTGCTGAGACTCAAATCCAGGATTGAAGGGAGATTTTGGCATTCGTTATCATCATCAACCACATGTGACTTCATTCCATGATTATCATTTTAAATTTTCTCTTTGAACAACCCCCCATACCCCATTCTATATTTTCTTTAAACACTGGGGACAGTGTTATTCTATGTTGGGGGGAGATGAAATAAAAAATGATTTTTTTTTGTGAATAAGAACATGCATGAATAGAGAAACTCCATTAACCTTGAACATGATAACACACATTGAAAACTTTAAAATTGGATATCAAATTATTTTGTATGCCTTGATTCTGATTTTAATGAATGTTTAAGTTCATGAGCATAGTTTTTGGAAAGTGTGGTTGTCCGATGTGATTTTTCAAATTTTACATTTTCATCCTCTTAATAAAAATGCCAAAATGCACGTCTATTGGATTGTGGGTGTAAATTTGAGTTCTTGGGTCCCTTTCATTATAGCATAGGGTTCTGGGATCACTTTTAGTTTAATTTGAGTATCCAAAAAAAAACAAAAAAAAACAAAGAAAAAAAAATTGAAAAAATAATGACCACATAGAGCAATGTTTTTTCCAAATGTGTGGCATCCGGCACTTGGGGATCGTGACTCCATAGTTTTCTTGCCCATATTTTGGCTTTATATCTCCATTGTAGAGCATGAAATTGACAATATGTGTGGCGTTCGACACTTGGGGATCGTGACTTCATAGGTGTCTTGCCCAGAGTTACTCTTTTCATATCTATTGTGGTTAAAAAAATGGATACTCATGTTAAGGTTTAATGTGATTCCCACCTAGCACTTCCATTTTTTCCCCTTGAACAATAAAATGGGCTCCATATCTTTTATGATGCACAACACATTATCATGCATAATTGGAATTGGATGAAATGTGGTGATGAATTTGAATAAAGGAATGGGCTTGGGATTGGGATATTCTTATGGACCCAGCTTGTTTTTAATGATTTTGATGGGTTTTCATAATTTTTTTTGGTATTAGATATTTTTTGTGAGCAATGTGTATTAAAATGTTTTTGGAAAAGGGGATTTTAATTTCATATTTGTAATTTATTTTGCTCGGGACTAGAAAAACTCAAGTTGGGGGGTGTGATTAGTCACTGAAAGTGGCTAATATTAATTGTTAATATCTTTATATTCATTGTTCCAAAGTCCATAAACATTGTTTTTAGTGCATTACATAAATAGAACTTCATTTCTCATCTAAAATGAAATTCATGTTTAAAATGCAAATTTGGGCCCAATCATTCATTTGTTTGTGGACAACATTATATTAATTTTATGAATTTGAAATTTTGGGATATTATTGATCACTTTGTTTGGAACATTTTATCTTTTAGGTCTGATGGATGAATCCCAAAGGAAGATGGATAATTTTTCACCTGAATGCAGAAATTTGCTGGAGAAAGCATAATGGGCCTAAGTCCCATAAAAAAAATGTGGGGCCCACAAACCAAGCCCAATGAAGCTCAAATTTATATAGTATAAAGATAACAATATGAGAATCATTTTATTCAACTGTGGCCGGAGCTAATTCTAAAGTTTTCATGATGATAAAGGGATCTGAAGCTGAGATTTAAATGGTGGACCCGACATTAATGCACATAAATCCTTCCCACTATTTCGACAATAACTTCCAAAAGGATGAGCCAAATGTCTTGAAATATTTATAGATAATAGAGGAAAAATGGACGAAGATATGTTTCTCGTATGACCCCTCAAGATTCGGCCTCCATCAATTAAATATTCGAACGTCAAAATGGTGGATGAATCTGGATAGTTTTCTGGGTCAACTTCGAAACATCAATTTCCTTTTGATTATTCACCCTCATTTTGACTCTATTAATTGTTTGGGGGTGAATTGATTCTTGGGGGTGGACATAAGGCTCCTAATATTCCTATATAAGGAGATGGTGGTGAACGGAATTATCATCTAACATTTTTTTTGAATCCATGTTTTTCTTTCATCCATTGTATTTCTTTCAATTGTAATTTCCTACTTTCAATTTGTAATCGCATCATCAAGTTTTCCATTGTATGTTTTTCTTTCACGTTTATTATTTTAATAAAATTTATTCTTCTTCTTCACTTATTATTTTCCTTTTCTTCACACGTTGATACCATTGAATCAAGGTGTTAATTTATTCACACCATCACTTGTGAATTCAATCACACAACGGTGAAGTGTTCGTTCTTTTAATAATTTTCTTCTTCTTCAATTCCACCCCCATAAGTCTACATCCCGATTCCATTGGTAGAATAGCATCAATGGAGGTCTAACTAATTAAGTGTTGATCCAAGGGAGTAGCAAGGTCAGGGATTGGATGTTATTTCATGTACTTTAATTTTTAAATCTGTTTGTTATTTTAAGATTTCCATTCAATGAGTATGTTCTTCTTCGTCTTTGCAAAGTTTAAAGATGACACATTTTGAGTGCTAGTATGATCGATTTCCTTTGAGTGCTCAGTAAAGTGATCCTAAAAGTGAATTATTGATTGGCCTTGGAATTTTGTAGGGATTAAATTGGTGAATGATTTGGGAGAATTATCTTGTTGTTTGGATATGTCTTCAATTAATGACATGAAATTTTTAAGAAAAGAAATGTATCCAATCCATCCCAAGCGAAACCCTAAGATCAACCCATCATCAATAATTGTTTTGTTCACATCATTTTTCTTGTCTGTTATTTAAATTTTATCATTAGTTCTCCAATTAAAATCTACCTCAATGTTTCCCACTTCATAACCAATCCTGCAACATATTTGATTGTCTCAAGGTTTCTTCTTCGGTCCCTGTAGATTCGATCCCTACTTTTACTTCAATGACCGCTATTACCAGTAGGGTAAATTTGGGCGCAACCAATTCCCAAAGTGTATATAGGGGTTTTACACATTTCAAAAACAAAGTCTATTAAATCCTTTAGGTAACTGAAGGTTTCCAACCATAAAATGCTTACATGGTTGAAAACTAAAACCATATAAGGTTTGTCATTAATGTAACCATATGTATAAAATTTTGGTTTTTACAAACATGACTCCACTTAAACCAAAAAAAACATAGTTATATATATATATATATATATATAAATTCTATTTAAATATTGATAACAAAAAATGGGCCAGGTTATGTTTTAAGAAAACGTTCATGAAACTGTATATATACATAATAAACATTAAATATAAATTTTTGGTTTTGGAAAACTGTAAAACAAAAACTGTATATACCATTTGTAAAAACAATATATAACCCAGGGAATTTGTAAACGTGCATATATAAACTGTATATACCATTTACAAATATATGAAACCGTACATACACAATATACAAACCGATGGATTTGTATTATGTACATATACATATATATGAAGTATATACCGTGTGTAGGTTTCTCAAAATGAAAACAAGGTATAAACGCACCCTTACATATGCACCCCACTGGAAACAAGAAGGCCAAAATCCTTGAAGGCTATAAAAACCGATGGTTTTATATTAAGTATATATATAATAAACTGTATATATACCGAGAGTATAAAACAGAAGTTCTTTTAAAAGAAAGCAAGCATACAAGGACCCTTACCTTGCTTGGGGAGGAGGCTCGGACCAGGGTACGTCGCTGATCTTGCTGGGAGTTAATGGGAGGGAAGGAGGAGGAGGAACCACCATGGTTTCATGAGGCCGGAGGCGTTTATATAGGCCTCGGTATCCAAAGGTGACTCGACCCAAGAGGCTAGACCGACGTGGGGAAGGCGAAGGAACATATCCCTAGGATGGGGTGTTCGGAAGTCAAGGGGAGCAGTGCGGGGGAGAGGCCAGGGCGTCCTTGCGCAGGCCTACTGGTCGGGTGCTGTTGCGAGGAAGAATACGACGGCTCGTCGCGGTAAAGTAATGGACGACTTGGATTCACGAAGTGGAAGATCGCACGGCTGGAGAGGGCGCAAAAAGAAATTTAAAGAGATCGGTTTAATGAGATCAAGGGCCAGGATTAGATCTCGGGGGAGATCGAATGACCACGGAAGTGGGCGGGGGAGATCGTGCGACTAAAAGGGTCAGAAGGTCTAGATCGAAGCAGGATTCGATAGGACGGTTCTGATTGCACGGAACGCGTCCCACATCGAAACGCAACGCGGTTGAGGCGTGGTTTAATAAACAATCCCCGCCGCTCCCAGTGCAATAACACGAACACACACACACCGAGGCCTTATACACGGGTCCCATGCGGGCTTCGGCCCAACCCCACACAGTGCGCGCCGCAGCCTTACACACGGGCCTGCGCGTGACCTAGAACACCTATGCATGGATCAAGACGCGGTTTGGACACCCACTGAACGCTTGGGGACCCCGATGGTCAGCACCTCGGGTCCCTTGGGGTTTGGTCTCGGCTTAGATGGCTTGTCCCTTAAGGGATGCCCTCAGCTTGGCCGGGCCCCAAACTAAATTTTTATTAAAAATTTAATTTAAATTTATAAAATAACTAGTATAAGTATACTTATTTCAAAATAATGTGTACTATAAATATTTATACTAAAGAGAGTTAATACAATAAAAACAAATAGTTTTTAACTAAAAAATCTAAATCCCTTTACTAGCTTGTGTAAAATATTTCATATCAACATAATTTTTAAAAGAAAATTTATTTAGACGTTCGAAATAACTAGTTTAAGTATGCTTAGTTCAAAATATAAATATTTTCACAAAATGAGTCAATATACCATAACAACAAATAGTTTTAGCTTAAAATTTAAATCCCTTTACCAATTCATATATAAATCTTTTAAAAGATATACCTTTCTTATTTTACATACAAAACCATTATAATGTTTAGGATCTTAAAAAAAATTCTAAAAGACAACTAGTTAATTCAAAAAAACCTAATTTTAGAGCTCAAAAGTTATAATTATTATTGATACCCATTAAACATATCTTTTATAAAAAGAATACTAAGTTTTCAATATATAAGTATCCATCAGGATTTTGTGAAAACAAAAGGATTAATTTCTGAGAATACTCTTTTAATTTTAAAACTATGATTTTTGTGAAACATACTTTAGACATATTATAATTTTATAAAATTATAAGAGCATTAAAAACAAGTTTTAATATAAAGATAAACTTTATCAATGGAAACCCAAAAGTCGTTTTGAAAATCCAATGGCTATATATATTTAACGGTCATATCTCTAAGAGACATTATAAAAGATGGGGGTGTAGGGTGTTTCTAAAAAACACTTGAGCTAGGAAGGATAGTTCTCCTCATACCTTTGGTGTTGAGTATGTGTGCTGTGGCCCTGGCTGTTATATTTTTCACGCTGATGGACTCTGAAGACGACGACTATCCGATTACTTGAGTTGTTATTCTTAGTAGTCTCGCTGTGGCTGTGTTAGGTATTGTGCATGGTATTTTCAGTTAGTTGGGTCTTCTTGAAATGTAATATTTTAATCTATATCAGTTTACCTTATTCTCCATGTTTTATTTTATTTCAAATTCCTTATTAGCACACAAAACACAACAAATAAAACAAGAGACATCATTAAAATCACAACATTGTTCATTTGGGCCAGTTCATAAAACCTGGGGCGTCACATTATCCCCCCCTTTTTAAAATTCCGTCCTCACAATTTATTTCACAACACTACTAGGTTCTGCAACGTTCTTACCACCTCCACCAACATATAGGGTCAACAAGTGCATTTAGCGGAATCCCCGTAGTGAAGCTCATCACTTCCAGTTCCCTAATCCAGATACACCTAAGACAGGAGGGGTTGCACTTATATTCTGGGCCTTCAGGCTTCCAGAGGGAAGCTCGAGCAGTACAAAGTTCTGAAATGTCTTTACACACCAATGTATGAAGGACTAGCCGAATTATTTCTTGGTCGAGGACATCGAAGCCATAGATACGGTCAAACTGGCTAAAGCTGAGAAGTTGGAGCATATAAGCCGCATAAAGATTTCCATCTAACGCAGCCTCCTGAAATTTCACTCTGGCCGTGTAGTTCCGGCCTAGGGTGAAACACAAGAAGATCCCTTCATGGTAACTTCCTCGTCGTTCACGTCCGGTTAGCTGTGCAGAGCCAACGCGGTAATAGACGGAGGCATTCCCCTGGCAGGTGCGGAGAATCTCCGGACCGTTTGTTACCTCAAACCACTGCTTGCACGTTCTTCGCAAATTTGCAAAGGGGTCATACTCTTCCTCACACATTTTGATTTCAATGATTTCCAGAATCTCAGTGGGAAGAGATAACATGTGGGTTTGTCCTTCCATCTGAAAGTTTTAAGACGGGAATTCAATCACTTGAAAACCATTAAAAGGTATACACAAAGTAAAGACAAGGAAGGGGAAAGACAACATTTCAATATACATACGTTTATTATTATTATTGCTTGAGTTTCCCTTATCCACTAACTAAACGAACTACACACAGAGAAGCAAAACTCCCTAACTCCTCGAACCAAACACAGGTTGAGAATTCAGGGAAAAGCTCATGGGGGCACCTATGACTTCTTATGAGTCTAGAATGGGGGGTATGAAGTTGAGAGACATCCTCATACACTTGTTGTTTGCAAGACAGTCGGTTGGACTCATCTTCTAACCTTCTGAAGTTCAACAACTGACCCTAGAAGCCGTAGTTTAAAATCTGACAAAGGTAGCCCACTCAGAGGTCTCCGTCAGCAGCAGCTTCTTGAAAAGGGTTATCAATCATAGTGCCAAAGCTCTCACCTGCCGTGAAAATTCGGAAAAGTCCCTCATAGTACCTTCCTTGATGTACATAGTAGGGAAACTGGGTTATCTTCATAAGGAGGTAATCTATTCCTACCCCCTGGTGTAACTGAAACATCCATGGTGAATTGGATAAGTCGTAAAGGTGTTTTCATGTCATGCAGATATGGGAATAGTTTAGAAAATCCTCACGGCTAGCTAAAGACACAATGGTATCTAGGGCCTATGTGGAGAGAGATAAGAGATTTGTGCTTCGTTTTCCATCTGAAATTTAAGAAAACCCAATTTTTAATAAAATTGAAGTACATATACAAATATATATTTTTGTTTCAGTTTCTGGATTTCCAGAGTTATCCAAACCGAACATCTGATACCAACTGTAGAGACCCTGACTCCAGAAACCCAGGAGTCGGTGCCTTATGAACATGATGTGTTATCTTAAAATAAAACACACTTTGTTAACAACACATCATGTCCCATACAGAGGATTGTGTGAGGTACGGGTTATGGGAAACCGTCAACTCCTGAAATGATTCATCTTTTAAAAGCTGATACCTGAAAATTTTAAATCAAAACATAGGGTGGGAATTTAAATATTCAGTAAGGGGGTTTTTAAAAAGAAATGAAAACAATGTAACATTTGAAAACATTATTTTAAAATAATTTGAACATTAACTAAAGGAAGGTTGTAACACATAACATAACAATTCTCAATCAAGGTTTTCAAGAAGAATTTGAAACAATTATGTCAATTCTCGAAGGAGTAATAATGGTTATCATGAACAAGTACTACATATGATTTACTTAAGCATAAATTAAACAGTTAAGAGTAATGCATAATCAGAGTTGCGCATAAAGGAAACAACTAAATTTTCATATGCTGGTTACTATTCTATTAAGTGATAAACACCAATCATTCTCCAAGCTTATACTAGTGAAATAAGAACTTTTTCAAAACGTAAAGGCATTAGTCATGAAAGAAATTTATCTTGGAAAGAACTTGTTACATAACTTGAATTATGTGGCATCAATATTCAATATTGACAATCATTTCGTTTCACCAAGGACCATCCTCAAGGTGTCACTAAAAATTACCAAGGTTATTCACCAAGGTATCAGTCTAAAATGTATCTATAGAGATTAAGTCTTTACCCAATGCATTGGAGCGCTATCAGGGTGCACCATAAAATTTTCCTTTATTACCATGTGATCCACATCATTCATGCTTTACTTAAATCGTATGTATATTCAAGATGTTTCATACCACCTTGAATATCTCATTCATTTTCATTTTACCCAAGGTGTCCCATACCACTTTGGGTAATCTAATTTCTTAGCTCATTTAGTGATATTTCATAAGCATTCATTATGTACAATAATTAATAATGAACCACCACAAATTTTGCTAATACAACGTATGATAGTTAACTTTGAAACATGTGTCAATAACTAATCAAAAGCATACATAGCTTAGTAAAACATCCTTTTCACTAAAGCATATAAAATAATGATATACTAAATGATGAATCTTTGTCATTATAAATCCATGGAAGAAGGAATGCTTAAGGAAAACACTTGAAATTAGTTACGGTGATAAATATTCCCTTGAACCAAAATACATATTTTATCATAAAACTCATCAGGGAAATGTTAGATAAACCTCTTTAATAAAACATGTCCATTTGTGTGTATTTTAAAAACATGTTGGTTTAGAAATCACACAAATCATATCTTAATAAAATATTACCTTCATCAAAGAATAAATTAAGTCCTGTTATTTATAAAAGAATATAATGGGGTTTGGAAATTTTTCCTATAAATACGTATACACGTACCCATATATACCCGAAGTGCATATAGGGGTTTTACACAATTCAAAAACAAAGTCTATTAAATCCTTTAGGTAACTGAAGGTTTCCAACCATAAAATGCTTACATGGTTGAAAACTAAAACCATATAAGGTTTGTCATAAATGTAAACATATGTATAAAATTTTGGTTTTTACAAACATGACTCCACTTAAACCAAAAAAAACATAGTGTTATATTAAGTATATATATAATAAACTTTATATATACTGAGTGTATGAAAAGGAGGTTCTTTTAAAAGAAAGAAAGCATGCAAGGACCCATAACTTTCTTGGGGAGGAGGCTCAGACCAGGGTACGTCGCTGATCTTGCTGGGAGTTCGTGGGAGGGAAGGAGGAGGAGGAACCGCCGCGGTTTCATGAGGCCGAAGGAATTTATATAGGCCTCGGTATCCAAAGGTGACTCGAACCAAGAGGCTAGACCGACATGGGGAAGACAAAGGAACAGAGCCCTAGGAGGGGGTGTTCGGAAGTCAAGGGTAGCAATGTGGGGGAGAGGCCAAGGCGTCTTTGCGCAGGCCTACTGGTCGGGTGCTGTTGCGAGGAAGAAGGCGACGACTCGACACGGTAAAGGAATGGACGACCGGGATTCACGAAGTGGAAAATCGCACAGCTGGAGAGGGCGTGGGAAGAAATTTAAAGAGATCGGTTTAATGAGATCAAGGGCCGGGATTAGATCTCAGGGGAGATCGAACGGCCACAGAAGTGGGCGGGGGAGATCGTGCGGCTAAAAGGGTCAGATGGCCTAGATTGAAGCAGGATTCGATCGGACGGTTCTGATTGCGCGGAACGCATCCCACATCGAAACGCAACGCAATTGAGGCACGGTTTAACAAACAAGCTTCGTCGCTCCCGGTGCAATAACACGAACACACACACACCAGGGCCTTATACACGGGCCCCATGCGGGCTTCGGCCCAACCCCACGCAGTGCGCACCGTGACCTTACACACGGGCCTGCACGCAACCTAGAACACCTTTCCATGGCTCGGGACACGGTTTGGACACCCAATGAATGCTTGGGGACCCTGATGGTCAGCAGCTTGGGTCTCTTGGGGCTTGGTCTCAGCTTAGAGGGCTTGTCCCTTAAGGGATGCCCTCGGCTTGGCCGGGCCCCAAACTAATTTTTTTTAAAAACTTATTTTAAATTTATAAAATAACCAGTATAAGTATACTTATTTCAAAATAATATGTACTATAACTATTTATACTAAATAGATTTAATACAATAAAAACAAATAGTTTTTAACTAAAAATCATAATACCTTTACTAGATTATGTAAAATATTTCATATCAACATAATTTTTAAAAGAAAATTTATTTAGACTTTCGAAATAACTAGTTTAAGTATGCTTAGTTCAAAATATAAATATTTGCACAAAATGAGTCAATATACAATAACAAAAAATAGTTTTAACTTAAAATTTAAATCCATTTACCAATTCATATATAAATCTTTTAAAATATATACCTTTCTTATTTTACATACAAAACCATTATAATTATTAGTATCTTTAAAAAAATTCTAAAAGACCACTAGTTAATTCAAAAATACATAATTTTAGAGCTAAAAAGATATAATTATTATTGATACCCTTTAAACATAACTTTTATAAAAATAATACTAAGTATTCAATATATAAGTATCCATCGGGATTTTGTGAAAACAAAATGAATTATTTCTGAGAATACTCTTTTAAATTTAAAACTATGATTTTTGTGAAACATACTTTAGACATATTATAAAATTATAAAATTATAAGAGCATTAAAAACAACTTTTAATATAAAGATAAAATTTATCAACGGAAACCCAAAGGTCATTTTGAAAATCCAACGGCTATATATATTTAACAGTCATATCTATAAGAGCCATTATAAAATTAGGGGGTGTAGGGTGTTTCTCAAAAACACTTGAGCTAGGAAGGATGGTTATCCTCATACCTTTGGTGTTGAGTATGTGTGCCGTGGCCCCGGCTATTATATTTTTCACGCTGATGGACTCTGAAGACGACGACTATCTGATTACTCGAGTTGTTATTCTTAGTAGTCTCACTGTGGCTGTGTTAGGTCTTGTGCATGGTATTTTCAGAAAGTTGGGTCTTGTTGGAATGTAATATTTTAATATATATCAGTTTACCTTATTCTCCATGTTTTATTTCGTTTCAAATTCCTTATTAGCGCACAAAACAGAACAAATAAAACAAGAGACATCATTAAAATCATAACATTGCTCACTTGTGCCAGTTCATAAAACTTGGGGCGTCACATTGTCCCCCCTTTTGAAAATTGCGTCCTCACAATTTATTTCACAACACTACAAGGTTCTGCAATGTTCTTACCACCTCCACCAACATATAGGGTCAATAGGTGCATTTAGCGGAATCCCCGTAGCGAAGCTCACCTCTTCCAGTTCCCTAATCCAGATGCACCTAAGAGAGGAGGGGTTGCACTTATGTTCCGGGCCTTCAGGCTTCCAGAGGGAAGCTCGAACAGTAAAAAGGTCTAAAATTTCTTTGCAGACCAATGTACGAAGGACTCACCGAATTATGTCTTGGTCGAGGACATCGAAGCCATAGATATAGTCAAATGGGATAAAGATGAGAAGTTGGAGCATATAAGCCGCATAAAGATTTCCCTCTAACACAGCCTCATGAAATTTCACTCTGGTCGTGTAGTTCCGGCCTAGGGTGAAACACAAGAAGATCCCTTCATGGTATCTTCCTCGTCGTTCACATCCGGCTAGCTGTACAGAGCCAACGTGGTAATAGATGGATGCATTCCCCTGGCAGGTGTGGAGAATATCCGGACCGTTGGTTACCTCAAACCACTGCTTGCACGTTCTTCGAAAATTTGTAAAGGGTTCATACTCGTCCTCACACGTTTTGATTGCAATGATTTCCAGAATCTCAGTGGGAAGAGATAACAGGTGGGTTTTTCCTTCCATCTGAAAGTTTTAAGATGAGAATTCAATCACTTGAAAACCATTCAAATGTATAAACAAAATAAAGACAAGGAAGAAAAAAGACAACATTTTAATAAACATAAGCTTATTATTATTAGTTCTTGAGTTTCCCTTATCCACTGACTAAATGAACTCCACACAGAGAAGCAAAAATCCCTAACTCCTCGAACCAAACATAGGCTGAGCATTCAGGGAAAAACTCATGGGGGCACCTATGACATCTTATGAGTCTAGCATGAGGGGTATGAAGTTGAGAGACATCCTCATACACTTGTTGTCTGCAAGATAGTCGGGTGGAATCATCTTTTAACCTTCTGATGTTCAACAACTGACCCCAGAAGCTGTAGTTTAAAATCTGAAAAAGTTAGCCCGCTCGGAGGCCTCCGTCAGCAGCAGCTTCTTGAAAAGGGTTATCAATCATAGTGCTAAAGCTCTCATCTGCCGTGAAAATTCGGAAAAGTCCCTCATATTACCTTCCTCGATGTACATAGGAGGGAAACTGGGTTATCATCATAAAGAGGTAATCTATTCCTACCCCCTGGTGTAACTGAAACATCCATGGTTAATTGGATACGTCGTAAAGGTGTTTGCATGTCATGTGGATATGGGAATAGTTTAGAAAATCCTCACGGCTAGCTAAAGACACAATGGTCACAAGGGCCTATGTGGGTAGAGATAAGAGATTTGTGCCTTCGTTTTCCATATGAAATTTTTGAAAACCCAATTTTTAATAAAATTAATGTACATATACATATATATATTTTTGTTTCAGTTTCTGGCTTTCCAGAGGTATCCAAACCGAACCTCTGATACCAAATCTAGAGACCCCGACCCCAGAAACCCAGGAGTTGGTGCCTTCTGAACATGGTGTGTTATCTTAAAATAAAACACACTTTGTTAACATCACATCATGTCCCATACAGAGGATCGTGTGCGGTTTGGGTTCTGGGAAACCGTCAACTCCTGAAATGATTCATCTTTTAAAAGCTGATACATAATAATTTTAAATCAAAACATAGGGTGAGCATTAAAATACTCAGTAAGGGGTTTTTTAAAATGAAATGAATACAGTTTAACATTTGAAAACATTCTTTTCAAAGAATTTGAACATTCACTAAAGGAAGGTTGTAACAGATAACATAACAATGCTCAATCAAGGTTTTCAAGAAGAACATGAAAAAATTATGTCAATTCTCGAAGGAGTAATAATGGTTATCATGAACAAGTACTACATATGATTTACTTAAGCATAAATTAAACAGTTAAGAGTAATTCATAATCAGAGTTGCACATAAAGGAAACAACTAAATTTTAATATGCTGGTTACTATTCTATTAAGTGATAAACACCAATCATGCTCCAAGCTTATACCAGTGAAATATGAACTTTATGAAAACTAAAAGGCATTAGTCGTGAAAGAACTTTATCTTGGAAAGAACTTTTTAAATAACTTGAATTATGTGGCATCAACATTCAATATTGACAATCATTTCGTTTCACCAAGGTCCATCCCCAAGGTGTCATTAAAAATTACCAAGGTTATTCACCAAGGTATCAGTCTAAAAGGTCATCTCTAGAGATTAAGTCTTTACCCAATGCATTGGAGTGCTATCAGGGCACACCCTTAAATTTGCCTTTATTATCATGTGAGCCACATCGTTCATGCTTTACTTAAATCATATGTATATTCAAGATGTCCCATACCACCTTGAATATCTCATTCATTTTCATTTTACCCAAGGTGTCCCATACCACTTTGGGTAATCTAATTTATTTTCTCATTTAGCGATATGTCATAAGCATGCATTATGTACAATAATTAATAATGAACCACCAAAAATTTTTCTAATACAAGGTATGATAGTTAACTTTGCAAAATGTGTTAATAACTAATCAAAAGCATACATAGCTTAGTAAAACATCCTTTTCACTAAATCATATAAAATAATGATATACTAAATGATGAATCTTTGTCATTATAAATCCATGGAAGAAGGAATGATTAAAGAAAACACTTGAAATTAGTTACGGTGATAAATAGGCCCTTGAACCAAAATACATATTTTATCATGAAACTCATCAGGGAAATGTTAGATAAACCTCTTTAATAAAACATGTCCATTTGTGTGTATTTTAAAAACATGTTGGTTTAGAAATCACACAAATAATATCTTAATAAAATCTTACCTGCATCAAAGAATAAATTAAGTCCTGTTATTTATAAAAGAATATAATGGGGTTTGGAAATTTTTCCTATAAATACGTATACACGTACCCATATATACCCGAAGTGTATATAAGGGTTTTACACAATTCAAAAACAAATTCTATTAAATCCTTTAGGTAACTGAAGGTTTCCAACCATAAAATTCTTACATGGTTGAAAACTAAAACCATATAAGGTTTGTCATAAATGTAACCATATGTATAAAATTTTGGTTTTTACAAACATGACTCCACTTAAACCAAAAAAAAACATAGTTTTCATATATATATATATAAATTATAATTAAAGATTGATAACCAAAAATGGTCCGGGTTATGTTATAAGAAAACGTTCATGAAACTGTATATATACATAATTAACATTAAATATAAATTTTTGGTTTTGGAAAACTGTAAAACAAAAACTGTATATACCATTTTTAAAAACAATATATAACCCGAGGAATTAGTAAAAGTGCATATATAAACTGTATATACCATTTACATATATATGAAACCGTATATACACAATATACAAATCGATGGATTTGTATTATGTACATATACATATATATGCAGTATATACCATGTGCAGGTTTCTCAAAATGAAAACAAGGTATAAATGCACCCTTACATATGCACCCCACTGGAAACATGAAGGCCAAACTCCTTGAAGGCTATACAAACCGAAGGTTTTATATTAAGTATATATATAATAAACTGTATATATACTAAGAGTATAAAACAGAGGTTCTTTTAAAAGAAATAAAGCATGCAAGGACCCTTACCTTGCTTGGGGAGGAGGCTCGGACCAGGGTACATCGCTGATCTTGCTGGGATTTCGTGGGAGGGAAGGAGGAGGAGGAACCACTGCAGTTTCATGAGGCCGGAGGCGATTATATAGGCCTCGGTATCCAAAGGTAACTCAACCCAAGAGGCTAGAACGACGTGGGGAAGACGAAGGAACAGATCCCTAGGAGGGGGTGTTCAGAAGTCAAGGGGAGAAGTGCAGGGGAGAGGCCGAGGCGTCCTTGCGTAGGACTACCCGTCAGGTGATGTTGCGAGGAAGAAGACGACAGCTCGACGTGGTAAAGGAATGGATGGATGGGATTCACGAAGTGGAAGATCGCACGGCTCGAGAGGGCGCGAGAAGAAATTTAAAGAGATCGGTTTAATGAGATCAAGGGTTGGGATTAGATCTCGGGGGAGATCGAACGGCCACGGAAGTGGGCGGGGGCGATCGTGCGGCTAAAAGGGTCGGACGGTCTAGATCGAAGCAGGATTCGATCAGACAGTTCTGATTGCGCGGAACACGGCCCACATCGAAACGCAACGCGGTTGAGGCGCGGTTTAACAAACAAGCTCCACCGATCCCGGTGCAATAACACGAACACACGCACACCGGGGCCTTATACACGGGCCCCATGCGGGCTTCGACCCAACCCCACACAGCGCGTTCCGCGACCTTACACACGGGCCTGCGCGCGACCTAGAACACCTATGCACGGCTCGGGACGCGGTTTGGACACCCACTGAACGCTTGGGGACCCCGATGGTCGGCACCTCGGGTCCCTTGGGGCTTGGTCTCTGCTTAGAGGGCTTGTCCCTTAAGGGATGCCCTCATCTTGGCCGGGCCCCAAACTAAATTTTTATTAAAAACTTATTTTAAATTTATAAAATAACCAGTATAAGTATAATTATTTCAAAATAATGTGTACTATAAATATTTATACTAAAGAGAGTTAATACAATAAAAACAAATAGTTTTTAACTAAAAAATCTAAATCCCTTTACTAGCTTATGTAAAATATTTTATATCAACATAATTTTTAAAAGAAAATTTATTTAGACTGTTTAAATAACTAGTTTAAGTATGCTTAGTTCAAAATATAAATATTTTCACAAAATGAGTCAATATACAATAACAACAAATAGTTTTAACTTAAAATTTATATCCCTTTACCAATTCATATATAAATATTTTAAAAGATATACCTTTCTTATTTTACATACAAAACCATTATAATTATTAGGATCTTTAAAAAAATTCTAAAAGACCACTAGTTAATTCAAAAATACATAATTTTAGAGCTCAAAAGATATAATTATTATTGATACCCTTTAAACATATCTTTTATAAAAAGAATACTAAGTTTTCAATATATAAGTATCCATCGGGATTTTGTGAAAACAAAAGGATTTATTTCCGAGAATACTCTTTTAATTTTAAAACTATGATTTTTGTGAAACATACTTTAGACATATTATAATATTATAAAATTATAAGAGCATTAAAAACAAGTTTTAATATAAAGATAAACTTTATCAACAGAAACCCAAAGGTCATTTTGAAAATCCAACGGCTATATATATTTAACGGTCATATCTCTAAGAGCCATTATAAAAGTAGGGGGGTGTAGGGTGTTTCTAAAAAACACTTGAGCTAGGAAGGACGGTGCTCCTCATACCTTTGGTGTTGATTATGTGTGCCGTGGACCTGGCTGTTATATTTTTCATGCTGATGGACTCTGAAGACGACGACTATCCGATTACTCGAGTTGTTATTCTTAGTAGTCTTGCTGTGGCTGTGTTAGGTCTTGTTCATGGTATTTTCAGTTTGTTGGGTCTTGTTGCAATGTAATATTTTAATATATATCAGTTTACCTTATTATCCATGTTTTATTTCGTTTTAAATTCCTTATTAGTGCACAGAACACAACAAATAAAACAAGAGACATCATTAAAAGCATAACATTGCTCACTTGGGCCAGTTCATAAAACCTGGGGCGTCACAGTACCATAAACATTAAATAATTAATAATCATCCCTTGGCATAACAATAACTCAAAGAAAAATAGGTGAAGTAATAAACCATAATGTAACCATCATTTAAAAGGTTTCCAAAGAGGGAGTTAAAATAAGGATCCACATGTATAACCAAACAAAAAAGGAATAGGATTCATACCAAGTAGGTGATACAAGATAAATCATTGAATCAAAACAAAAATAAACAAAAGGGACAACCATATCCATGTGACATACGGACCAATATCTCACCATGTCACTATCATAAACCCAATATCTATTATAAATTACATGTTTCACCTTCATACGATGCCTTTCTTTTACTAGAACTATTTAAAACCAAGTATATGCACACCCATTGGGTGTATGTAGCATGTGACCGGTACATTCCCAGTAGGATCTCACTAAGTGTTTGGTGAGTAACCCTTATTAGATAAACACACTCATGATGAATTGAAATAAATCATAAGAAAGTAAGCTTCCACTTATAAATGAAATACAAGAAAATAATGTTATTTAATAATTGGGAAATGAAAGTAAAATTCTACGAAAATAAACATTCCATAATCATGAAACATTGGATAACCCTAGGTCATTTTATATTTTTGGTGCCCCTAGGTCCTTATATCAACTTGTGATCTAATGGTCATTCTAATTGTTCAAATTAACCACTTAAGAGGTCATGCCTTGGACCAATTTTATGTTGTTTCTTGTCCCATGAAACTACATCCAAAAAAATTATAAAGAGTAAATTCCTTATCCTAGTGGTATAGTGTCGCCCAACCATGAATCTATAACCATCATACAAGCATAATATAGTTAGTTAGAGTGGAATAAGTCCAAAATAGAAACTTAACACCAGTATCACCCCTTAGATACCTGAGTTAACATGTAATTTACCCATTTCAAACACATCAAATTCTATTTTAAAAGGTTTTAAATCAATAATATATAATCTATATCCATTTATTATTTGTAAAAAATGATTTTAAAATTCACCTGACTTCTCAAATCAAGAGAAAACATTCCAAAAACTATGAGGTAAACCATAAATCATCAATACTATCATAAAATAACATTAATTAAATAAAACACCCTCTATAAAGCATATAAATCATGATTATTTCATGAAAAATAATGTCACATGAAACAACCTAGATTTAACTAAGCTAAAACTTTTTACCATGATAGAAAACCTCCTAGGTTGGCAAGAGGGATCCTAAAGAGAAAATAAAAAACCATATACCCAAAAAATACAATTTAAAATTAATAAATAGAAATACCTAGGCCTCAATGATCATGGGGAAGAGTATAAATCAATAGAAAAGGGAGGAAATATCAATAAGAAGGAAGTAAAGACACTTAATTGGGAGAATATTGAAGAAAATAGGGGGGAATCCTACATAAATGGATCCAAGGGGGAAGGGACAAGAGGGTTCATGCATGGGAGAGGCCACTGGTTTGATTTAGGGGAGAAATGAGGGTGAGAGGTGTAATAAAATGTTAGGTAAAACTAAAAATTTCACATTTTTTATTTTTCTAGACAGAATGCATGTTTTGGATACACAGTTTTCAAAGCTATGTGCCAAACTTGTGGGTCCAATCTACCTCATCTAGGCACTCACACGGTTAGTCTGCATGGTTTGGAGAACCATGCACCAACCATTAAAAATAACATTTTTAAGAATGTTGACCCATTTTCGTGTTTTCCACCTGGTTATTCTTAGCCTTCACTAACCGTTAAACTCCCCAGTTTTTCCAAAAATTCAAAAATTTAAAATGAAAAGACCTAAAAACAAAAGGAAAATAATAAGAAAAATAAACAAAGAAACAATATACCTAAAAGTGACATCATGGTCGTGAAATTTATCTTCCCCATATAAATTTATGTCCCTTGAAATTCAACCTAATGCTTGCTTAAAGAATAAATGAGGCCATTACTCCTTCATGTGAGTTTCCCTCTCCCAAGTATCATGTGAATCTAACATGTACTACAATAACACATGAACTAACCAGATGAATTTCCTATGATTTTTTTCATTGGATTAAATGATTTTAATTTTCGACTAAGTAATCAGGACTTCTAGATATAATTCATGTTTTTCCCATTTAATCACATGTGATGGATCATTTTGGTATCTATTCAATTGAGGTACATGGAATATATTATGGTTTTTTGTTAGCATAGATGAAAAATACAATCTATAAGAAACCTTCCCAACATAACCCATGAACTCAAATAGACCAAGATAACTCAATAAAATATTCCCTTTCCCAACATATAGGAACCCAAATTGGGCGATACACTAAAAAACCCCTATCACCCACCAAAAATTCAAGGGGGTAGTGATGGTAGTTGATATAGGATTTATGATAATTATGATCCATTTTCAGGTGATTTAAAATAACCTAAACCTTCCCAGTCATTTCCTAGACAATGTTATGTCCTACCAAAATGTATCACCTACCAATGTCCAGTATAAGGGATAATGACATGGTTCACTATAAAGATTTTTAAATGACCCTATTCATATTGAATACTGATAACTATTGTTCTAAAAAATTGAACACTCCTAGATAGGTATCCCATGAACTATCAAATTCAATAACACACACCCTAAGTATATATTATATAATTTTATTTTCTCTTTTTATATTCCAATTCATCTGTGTATGAAAAGATGTACTCAGCTTTACCTAAGATCCCACCACATCTTGAATAATTTTCAATAATAGTGTTGTAAAAACAAGTCCCTAGTCATATATGACGGCTGAGGGAATACTGTGTAGCCTAACCACTTCCCTGTACATACAACTTTCTATGATCTTCCACCTTTATCTTCTCCTTGATCGGTATAATGTGATCATATTTAGTAAACCATTGGATCATGATCCAAATAACATTCCATCCCTTAGGGGTATGAGGAATTCCAATAATTAAGTCCATGGACACCTCATCCTATATCTTGTTAGGAACAATAAGAGGTTGAAGAAAACCAGAGGTTTGTTAGTGTTTTAACTTTACCTACTAATAGGTATAACATCAAGACACCAAGTCTGATATATCTCTCATAAAACTTATCCACCTATATTTTTTATACATATAATAATAAATTATGGAGGAACTGGGGTGGAAAAAACACTGAGACTGATTGAATTCCACAATAACTACCGTCCTCACCAATAAAGGGAGCACAAGTCTACTCCTAAAAGAAAGGGCGCCTTTTAGAGATAGAGACCATTAACTGATAGTGTCCACACTAAATAAATATCCCTTAAAAAAACTAGCATGATTTTTGATTGATGTTTCAATAATTCCACAACATGAGAAGAGATAAAAAAGTGAGGAGATATAGTACCAAATAAATCAATCACCATAGAATATTTTATAAGTATGGTACCTCTCATGATCAATGACCATGTATATTACTCTACGAGAGACGAATCCACTACAAGAAACTACTTAGTCTCAGTTTGAGAGGATTTTAATTGAAAAAAAGATCCCTTAGTCACTGAGGATCCTTCACCACTTTGGGGAGAAGGACCAACCTTAAATAACCTATGAAAATGGACTAGAAACCCAAAAGAATGGAAATAAAACTATGGATCTCAGAATGTGGTCCTCTTCTGACCAGACCTTTCATAATGATAGAAATTAAGAGACCATAGACATGAATCAACTAACACTGAAAACTAAGACATGTGCTTGGATCCACTACCACCCGCTCTTCTCGGATCATCACACTTCCATTTCTTCTCATAAATACTACTTCTGTTCCCAAAAGACAAATAAGTTTCACTATTTATCCCTAATATCCCTTCTTGATCAGTCTCCACTATGAGTGCTTGATCCATAACCTTATCAAAGTCTGAGACATTTAAAAGGAAGAACTGATACTAGATGCATGGAAAAAGTCTTATTTCAAACCTCCTAGACTTTAGTTTTTCATTCAATAACATCTCTAGTGAAAAATGGAAAGGCTCAGTGAATCTATTTTTATACTCTATAACCATTCCTTAACCCTACTAGAGGGTAATAGATTCTCGAGTCTTTTCCATTATTATCATGTATTGATATTTTTTTTGGGTGAAAAGAACCTTGAAATATTTCTACTCTAGATTCGTAAGCTACTTTTGTAGAATGAATGATTCCCACTGTTTCTGGCTGTGTAATTTAAGCATGATGTTAGCATAGTTTACCTTAACAAAGTATAGAGTTTCAAGGATGTTAATGATCTTCTCAATATTCTCTAACCAATCACCAACCTCCTAAGGATCATTGCTTCCATGAAAATAGGGTGGATTATAATTAAGAAATTAACAAGATCAATATTTCTCAAGATCTAGATAATATTCCTTTACTTGATTAGGTATAGAGAACATACTTTAGTCCATATATAAAATATCTTATAAAACAACCTTAATTAGATTTAGATCAACCAATGGATCTTCTCATTAAAAGTTATCTTTATCATCCTTCAAAGAGTTAATTGGTAACTTTTATGGGGGCATAGTACTACATAAAATCAATAAAATAGGGAAACCATAAAAAATAATAATAAATTACCAATTAATAACTTGAATAATTATTAAAATTCTAAAATAAATCATAAATAATTGTCATGTAACAAACTAAAACCTTATATTAAACTAGGTATGAGTACAAGGTCCACCACCCATGCACCCTACCCCCATGAAAGGGGAAAAAATCTAAAATCATGAAAACATTTCCTATATCCCCTATAAAATCAAGGTAAATGCTAAGAGTGTTGACCACACACCCCTTTCCACCTATTTATTGAGTCCCAAAAATATTATCTCTACTCTATCCTGACTTCTCAAATAACATAGATAAAAAATAAGTGATCTGATACCATTTTTTCATGCACCAACGTGGGATTCCCCTGAAATTGGTACCTGATCTATCCTACGGAATTTTCCAAAAGGTGTTCTCAATCCCCATGGGGTGGAAACAAGTTCTTAGGCCTCAAATAACTCTTTTGAGAATGGATTTACTAATAGAATAATCACATGGGTCTGAACCAAAAACCCAACATAAACTTTCCATAATATGGAAGGTCATGATTCAAGAGTATTATAAATAAGAAAAAATTAATAAAAATTCCCTAAAATAACACTAACTAAAAGAAAAAAAAGTGATGTGATAAAACATAGCATAACCATCATTTATAAGGTATCCAAAATGAGATTCAAAATAAGGATCCATATATATAACCAAAAAAAGGAATGGGATGGATGCTAAGTATGTGATACATGATACATCAATGTACCAAACCAAAAATAAACAAAAGGAAAACCCATATTCATTTTACATGAGGGACAAGCTCCCACCATGTCACCATTATTAACCCAAGATCCATTAATAAGAATAAAAACTGCCATAATGCAGTGCCTTGCCTTTACTTGAACCATTCAAAATAATCTCCACACAGACCCATTGGGTGTATATAGCATATGATCAACACTAGAACAATAGTATATCACCATGTATTCCATGAGTAACCCCTGTTAGATAAACACAATCATACTGGTTTGAAATAAATTGTAATAAAATATATTTTCACTTATAAAGGAAAGAAAACAAATAATGTGCTTCAATATTTTGGAAATTAAAGTAAATTCCATGAAAAATAAACATTCCATAATCATGGAACATGGTAAATACCTATTTCATCTATGGTTTTTAGGAACTCGTGGTCCTCATATAAACTTGTGATCCAGTGGTCAATCTAAGTTTGTGCACAAACCACTAAGGAGGTCATGCCTTGTCCTAGAAGAATTATATCTATCATCCCATGACACCAAATCTAATCAACCTATAAGGAGTAAATTCCTTGGACTAGTACTGTGGTGATACACATCCATGAAACTACGAACTTCATCTAAGAAAAATATGGTTATTTAGAATGACATAAATCTAAAATGGATACATAACACTTATACCCCCCTAGATACCCGAGTTCTCTTCTGCTTTACCCATTTAAAACATGTCACATTCTATTTAAAAAGAACTTACATCAATATATGAAAAGATATGTCCATTTTTCAATTCAAAAACAAGTTTTTAAAATTTACTTTACTTCTTAAACAAAGGTAAAAAATTCAAAAAAAAAACCATGATGTAAACCAGAAACCATTAATACTATCATAACATCAATTTAATCAATTAAGACACCCTCTATAAAGAATACAAAGAATGATTGTTTTATAAATAAATAATGTCACATGAAAATTCAAGAGTTGGTGTCCTAGAACCAACTGGTTGTACTTTGATTACATGGATATTTAATATATTTAGATATTTAACATCTTATTACATATTGTTAATTGTTCTGCATGAATATGGTGTAATAATGTCCTAGAGTATTTGTTGCATTGATAAGGTCATGGTAGTTCCCCACTATTATGAGAAACTTGAAATTCTATAATAAAATTATTAAATATAGTTCTACGGTTGGATGACATACTATAATGGCACACAAATCATTCATGATGTTAGTTGTGAGTACTCGTAAGTAGATGAGACTTCCTCTCATGATGTTCACACTTGGTAATCTCCAAGATATGAGATTATGAGAATATACCTTCCAGTAGGAATTCCACATGTTTGGGTTTCATCAGATATTTCTATCCCTGAGAATGTGTAACAATCCTTATACTTTAAGATTATCATTAATACATGTCACGACTCGCACACATTGATTTACTGACGAAAACTATCACACAGACAGTTGGTGGGAAGTAGGGTATGTTGGGTGTGTCACGAGTGGCATGTTATTAATGGATAAGTTGAGGAAGGATTTGTACCTTCCATTTATGGAAGCTGATACCTCAGAACTTTTATTGAAATAGAACCGTCGCGCGAAATTTCATGGCCATGGTGTAATGACAAGTTTATTTCAAGTACTCAAAGAACGACGTATCAAGAATAAAATTTGATGAAACTATCATGAAACCTTCTTTATGAGATATTGTGACAAAGGGATTATATTACATAGTGATCATTCATATGTGGATGTCATTGTTGAGACTTTAAGTTCTTTTTCTTGGGTGCCTTGACCTGTTCTTAGACAGTACTCTTGGACTTTAGGCAAGCCCGCCTAATGCCAATGAGAAATAATCCTAGAGCGTCACATACTAAGTGTTTCTGGTGGTCTCAGTTAAATTCTATTTGAATTTAATTAATAAATATTATTCTCAAGATAATGTAATAATTTTATTCAAGTTAAAATGATTGCATAAAGTAAATAAATATTTATTCACCAGATTGTGGGTAAAATATATATATATTTTAAAACATTTAATAAATATTTATTTACTAGTTTTTAAATAAAATATTTATTTAAGAGAATAAATTATTTATTTATTTATTTGGGTGTTCAATAAATAGAAGTGGAGTTCGAGAGGACTGAGGCCAATCCGGTAGTAAAATAATTATTTGAAGATGATAAATAATTATTTAACTACTTAGCACAAATTAAAATAATGAAAATATTATTTTGTGATGCAGAATTTTATTTATAATTCTGTTTTGTGCAAGTTGTCACACCATAAATAATGACATTGTATTATTATTAATAGCATGATTTTTCTCTAAGGTTATGAATGTATTTAATTCCTATTATGCAATTAAATATTGTAACTGAAGCTCTATGTCAATAAATAGACACATATGTCTATTGTGCCATGTATTGAACCACACACCCGGTGAATTGATAATTGTTAAGCTAAACAATTTCTCTCTAAAATACTCTTCCCATCCCTCTCAAGAATGATAAACATTCTTCAAGGCTGAAGAATATGTGATCAAGAACGACTGACACAAGACACTCGCTTCACCGTTCTAGCACCCAGATAACGAGCGGTGCCAATCAGAGGCCATCAGAGCACGTGTGGATCACCGCTAGAGGGATTCTAGTTTGGATCCTTACAAGCACAACAAGATAATCCAGAAGGGTCATTCCGGACGATCAACATCATAAACGAAGAAAATACAGAAGCTCCAGGTATTATTTTCTTTATGAAATTAATTAAATTAATTATAATCATGATGTGTAAGATCCTCTCTAATAGTTTCGGGCCTCTTCCTTCTTTATCTAAATCTTTGATTCTATTCCATGGAGATTGGAATTAATTGTTGTATTGATCCCAGAATAATCATTGATCATGGTAAAAATAAAATTTGGGTGCCAGCCTAACCACACTTCTGCTGCACCCAGAATATACAGAAAACACCTACCTTTATCCAATTTAATCCTTTCACCCATGATATAAAATGACCTAAGATGCCAAGGGGGATCCTAAAGAGATAAGAAGGAACCATAAACCCCAAAACCCACACCATAAAATCAACCAGGAGGAAACCCTATGCCAAAATGGCCATGTGAAAGATTAAAACTCAAGAGAAATAGGATGAAACATCAATAGTAAAGAATATGGACACTTAATTGGGTTAATCTTGAAGAAATTTAGGAAATAAAACAAAAAAATAGAGCTAAGAAGAAAGGGATAAGAAGGTTCATGTATGTGGGACGTACTTGGTTTGAATGAGGGGAGAAGTGAGGGCGAGAGGTGTTAAAATGAGGGAGGTCAAACCAGAAATTTCACATTTTTAATTTTTATGGGTAGTCGATATGGTTTTCTAAACCACGCACTAACTGTGCAGGTTGACACTACCACATATGGCCACTCGCATGATTTGTATACATAGTTTAGAAAACCATAAAAAAACATTGTCATGATTGCATACCCTATTACACGATTACTGTATTGTTACTCCTAAATGTGAGGTAATAATTCAATAGCCTAGTTTTTCCATAAATTTAAAAATTTCAGATAGAAAAACTGATAAATAAAATGGTAATATTAAAATAATAAAATAAATGATAAACATATATAAAAGTGAAACCATAGGTTTGACATGCTCCACAATTAAATATGTCATGGAATCCTAGATAGATTAATAAGAAAATAAAACTCATGTAAGTTGAGGTCATCATACTCAAATCAATGAGAGGGAGAATATAGAGACAGGAGAACCATAAATTATGATAGGAGGTTAATAGGCTCGAATTGAAAAGGACCCATAAGATTAGTGATAATTCACTAAGAGGAGGGGTAAATAATTAAATTGACTTCCCCATCCTTGAGAAAAACCTTTGACACTTATTAAAGTGATTGACTAGATTGTTGTCACACCCAAAAAAGCATAAACACATTAGGTACATCATATTTTTACAAGATTCACTACTCAAAACAAGTAGCGAAATCCTTGATATGATCCAATAAAACCCATGATCACATAATCCCCTATAATCATCATGTTGGATACAATGATAAAGGTTTATCCTTGAACTCATGATACATAATAAATGTCCCCAGACTTGTGTAAAGTGCTCCTGTATAAAAAAATATAATCCATTTTTATTAAAATCACCAAATTGATTCTTCAAAAAAAATACAGGTTATTGTTGTTGTGTTTTTTACACTTCTTACACTCATGATAGAAAGTAAAAATGGTAAGTGAACATGATTACTCTTCATATTCTACATCTTCTTCATATTATTATTTTACTGCTGCAAATCTTGTTTTTTCCATTTTTAAGAAGCCGATTTTTGGGTTCCCAGTACCCCAACCTACAACCACAAAAAAGACAAACAAAAAAATCCAAAAATACTTACACGTCATAATAACCAGATTCATCTCTGCATCCCAAGCAGGATTCGTCTTCTCGAGTAGCCGATTCCCATTCTGGATGCCTCCAAAAACTTCCACTTTGAACCCAACTCCTGAGCTGATCAAGAACCGATTGATCTGGGTAAGCCATCTTGACCACGCTCCCCATTTTAAAATCCAAAGACACCTCACTGTTCTGCTTTGAGGAAGATCTAGTCTGCATTGGCCTCAGAAGAAAAAAGTTGTCCTTCCTTGGTATTATTCTTGGAGTAGAAGACGAAGGGCCTTCAGATGTATCCAAAATCAGATTCCCACTTTTAAAAACACTAAATGAGTGGCCTACTAGACCGCTCTCATTCTCTTTCCCTCCCCCAGAATTCTCCCTTCCAAATCTGGCTTTCACCCTTAAAGCATCATCAACAAACTCCAAGTTGTTCCCCGGTATCTGGATTAGAGTTTGACATTCCATCAAAGTGGGAAACCTATCTTCAGTAGTGGCACATTCAAAAACTGATTCAACATTATCCCCCAGCCTCAGGTTCATACTCTCCACAAAAGGGCCACACCTTGCCCCATTGTAATTGTTTTCCACAGTCATAATCCCAACTTCATGGCCCAAACATCCAGCCTGCTGCTCCTCCATGGCTTCCTCGCCAACTGAATCTTGGTCAAGCACCCTATATTCGATATTATTATTTTACTAATTCTATTTTTTAAATAATATCTTCAAAATTATGTAGAACCATTATTTCACACTTTTCGACATCTATTTGGGGAAATTAAATTATTTTTAATGATATGTTTAGTTTTTAATGGATATTATGTGAATATGTAACAAACTAGGTTGAATATTCTATTATTTGAAAACATTATTTAAAAGTTTTATTTTTCAGTGGTAAAATTTTCATTGTTCAGTTATTTAATTCTAAAATAATTTTTGAATAATAATTTTTTGTGATTTTCATTTAAATACCATCCTTGGTTTTTTGTTTTTACTTTTTTGTTGATTTTTGTATTTATAAGAGCTGTTATGGTGAAATCAGAAACATAAGACAAAATGGATACATCAAACGAAACACCTATGTCAAAAAAGGATATGTGGAGAATCATATATGTTAATAGAAATAGATATGTGAACTTCAACCACCTACATAGATATTCAGATATGCGGTTCTAATTGGCTATGTGAAGGGATTTGGATACACCGGAAATGTCTAAGACGATGAAATCAGATATGTAGAAGCAAATAACTATGTGGAATAAAATTTGTACATTGATAAAAACAACTACATATTCCAAAACACCTACATTGACCTAATTGGTTATGTGAAAACATTGGCTACGTCATTCATGTAGATAGAGGTCTTGCACACTGATTAGAGGGAGAGACTTCTATTTAGACATTCATATGGAATCCAGGAGTAGTTTTTATTGGGTAGGTGAGAGTTGGTCTATTTCTATCAGAAGGTATGTGATTTCAGAAAGCAGGAAGGAGAGTTTTGGATTTAGGATCCCAAGAGGGCTAGGAAACAAGGGGAAGGGGTTTGAGAGGCCAAAAAGGACCAGGGGAAATAGGACAAAAAAGGGTAAGAGGATGAAAAAGAGAAGGGGACTAAGAGGTATAAAAATATAAGGGGGTGAGATCCAAATAAACATGCTGATTTGTTCCCAAATATGGGACTTTGAAGATAGTTTTTTATGCCTGGAGATGGGATGTAATCTGCAGTTTTTATTCTCCTTAGTCCTTTCCTCTATACTCTGTTTTTTACTTTGTAAATAAATTTTAGTGATCATTATTATTCCTCTATGTGTTGTGATCTTAAAAGTTCAGCGATGAAGGGATAATTTTCAAGTATAGTTCTAATAAATGAAACCCTAATACTGTGTGGAGGTCTGAACATCATTCCAAACACCATCTTTTTTCTTTACTATTGGAATATAATGAATCTATAAGTGGTGAAGTGATAGATCAACCATCTAAGGGAACTTTTCATCACTCTTTCACTCTTTAGTGATATAGGTATGTGACTTGATAGATTTATCATCCACATAGTGAGGTCTTGAGATGGTTTTGTCTATTTGAGGTCAATGATGGGTAGAATATGAGTTGATCAAATTGAATCTGGGCATGCTTCTTACTGATTATTATTTTCTGTCTCTGTTTCTTGTCTTGTTGTCTTTGTATATTGTTATCACTTGGTTCATTAATATGTTCCCCACTCTCTCCATGTTTTCATCACTTTTCAAGTTTTTTATTTTCTTTTAAAAATATTAAAAATAATAAAAATAGTCCTGGGAAGACCACTAGGATATTAAAAATTATATCCTTGAGATCGAACTCAGAGTTAGACATTATGTTATATTGAGGGTTATAAATGTTTTTACAACCATCCTCATGATAAGGAAATTCCCTTCAATTAGAGCCGTTTCTTGGGGTGAAACAAATGTTTTAGTGTATTTTCCATTTTTCTAAAAAAAAACTAAAAAAAACAAAGTAAAAAAATGATTATTTCTCTCTAAAAATCAGAATTCATGGTTGGCTTCCTTGCCTATAAAATCAAGGTTCAATTTGAAATTTTTATTGAAGAAGATTTCCTTGAACATATTGAAGATTATAAGGAACTTAGGCGATATATTTTGGAAGACTTAGTAAAATAACTTAGAGAATTTTCATAAATTTTATCATAGTTTTATGCAGGAGAGGTTTCCCAAGTGGAACTCATTCCTCTGAAATTTTTAGAAGTGGTCAAAGATGTCCATGCAAGGCTAGAGGATATTTACTACCTTTCTCCTACCCCATAAATACTTTTAAGAGCACTGTTCTATCAATAAGAATAAAAAACTATAATAATTTAGGAAGTTGATAATTTCATAGACGAACCTATGGTTTTATTTGAATTTGATCACTTTGAAGGTGGTTTAAAAATTTCTTATCCTACTATAGTTATTGAGGATACAATCCATTTTTTTGATCTCCTAAAGAGTCAATAGATCCTTCAAGCTACACGTACTAAGGAAATTTTAGAACCCCCGTATTTTTTGAAATATTTAACTATGGGAGATACTACTGGAGAGGAGGCGTTGAAGTTGTTTACATGATAAGAAGGGGTGCATATAAATTTTTTGTTATTCAAGGGAAAATGGGATGTTGGAATAAATCATAATAAAGGTCTCACCTTGGAGCTTCCCTCTCAAAATATATTCATCCCAAACCTAACACTATAGAAGAAGGGAAATTACCCCTTTTTGTGTGTTTCCATCCATTACTCCACAAGTGGTCTACTATCAAGGAGTGGGTCATTAATAAAGATTTAAATGGGGTTCTCCACAAATGGAACATCACTAAATTTAGGAGAAATAAAATCCAGTTGCTTCTAAATATGAAACGAAAACCATTATCATACTATAGTTGATCCAAATGTTGTTCAGCTTTGTTCTATCAAAACACAACACCCCTTGGGGAGTTTTCCCAAGATTATCCTTTTCACTTTTTGTTTCTTATTTCATTTTAAATTTTACTAGTGTTTTTAATTGTGTGATTTTTATTATAGATAAATAATTAGGCAGTGATCCCAAGTAGCGACCAATAAATAACAAAAATAACTTAAAACTAGAAATCATAGGATTAAACTCCCTACCACAAACTTGGTTTCATTTCAATTTGTGCTGTAAATCATAAATTATAATGAATAATCTATTTACATATTTTAAGAACAATAACTTCATAGTTAGGGGTCTTTAAAAAATAAAACATAGGGTGTATCCATTTGGCCATACAAAAAAATCATGACAAGCTTCTATACCAAGGGAGTGTTTTTTAATTCTTCCATATTTTTATTTTTTCTTATTTTGAATTAAATATGGGTGATTAACCCTTGATTTTCTTATAAAAACTCAAATCTGAATTTGTTTTATTTACTGAGTGTCTAGTTTTTTAACATCCAGAGTGTTGAAAACCCAATTTAAGCTTCTTTTCAAAAATGGAAAGATTCTCTGACATTTCTCTATATTCAAAAATCTTCTATCATAATATTTATCATGATTTTTTTAAACTAATATACCAAATTATTTTTTAGGTATTGAACAAGGTAAAGATAAACTTTTCAAAAAATTATAGAAAAAAATGTTATTTGATTCAACTGGAAGTGTGAAAATTATGTTATCTTGAACACTCATGTAACCCCTCTAAACATCTATGAACTACTGAATTGAATATTCATTTTTAAATTTCATTATTCTATACCTTAGTATTTAAATTAGGTAAAATTTTGGATTTTAATTATTAGGTAGAGGGTAACTTTCTGGACTTTTTTTGTGCTATAAATCTGCCACACCAAAATGACCCCAATTTTTTTTTCAAAATTCCTCCCCTTTTGAGAAATTCAAACGATTTTTGGTTTGTGTAAATAGAAATTTTGGGTGTATATTGGTTCAAAAAATAAAAATTTAGTGTATAGCCTAGGTGATATTTCCATGACATGTTTGGCGTATTACATTGAGTATGAGGTTGTAGGGATTCATGATTGCTAAGTGTTGTTGTTTTCCACTATTTTTATGAAAATCCTAGTTGATAACTAGGGAAATGATGTTTGATAGGTTATAATATTTTGAAATTGGAGCAATAAATTGAGTAAGCTTGAAATTATATTTGAATTTAGCTACTTATCCCGTGTGACATGGAACACCTAGGGAGAAAACCAAATCAATAATTATCATTTTTGAAAAGGTTGGTGGTCAAGCTCTATTTATTTAAAATAAAAACCCAATAAATAAGTATTATAAGACCTTTGAATTTATAGTAAAACATTAAATTGAAATCCCATAGTGATTATCTAAGTCTCTGGTACTGGGTGCATTTATGTAAATAAATGCATATCAATAAGTGCTCTGCAGAGTGATTTGTACAAATTCATAGTCAAAAAAAATTAAAATAATAAACCCTTATAAAAAATGAGCTCATTACATTGAGAGTAATATTTAATCCATATGGACAAGGGGATAATTGATTTATAATAATATCTTTTAAGTTGTATCAAGAAGTTGGGAATATAAAATTTAGTTTGAGGAACCTAGGGGAGAGTGATTTTTTATTCCTTTTTTTATAGATATAATTTCACTTGGGTCTCTCTAATATTTTATCCTAGAATTGGGATTTGAGTATGTTTTGAAGTTGGTAAGTGTGATGAACTCACATAGGAGGCATGTAAATATCTTTTAATGAATGATTTGGTACTCTACTAGGCAAGTTGAAATTCATTGACCTAAAATCCTTTTTTAACAAACCATTAATATTATAGAATTTTCTAGGAGTGAAATATATTAAGTGTGTCTGACTTTGATGTGGAACCATTATTCCATAATTTTACACAGCTATTTTGGGTGAATTAAATGAGTTTTAATGATAAGTTTAGTATTTATTGTAGATTTTGTGAATATGTAACAAACTAGGTTGGATATTCAATTATTTGAAAATATTATTTAAAAGATTTATTTTTCAATGGTATAATTGTCATTGTTAAGTTATTTAATTATAATATAATTTTTGAAAAATAATTTTTTGTCATTTTAATTTTAATAACATATTTGGTTAGTGGTTTTCACTTTTCTGGATTTTTGTGTTTATAGGAGCTGCTGTGGTGAAATCAGTAATGTAGGATGAAAAGACTATGTCAGATGAAACACCAACATCAAGAAAAGGCTATGTGGGGAATCACCTATTCTAGGAAAAAACTACATGAATTTTAAATACCCATGTTAAGATTCATCTACATGGGCATAATCATCTATGTGAAGAAATTGGCTAGGTTGGAAATGCCTATATCGAGGAAATCGACTATGTAGAAGAAAACAACTATGTGGACCAAAAAGTCTACATCGATACAAAAGGATACATAGTACAAAATTCCTATATAAACCTAACTAGTTACATGAAAAAATTTCCTGTGTTGTTTATGTAGATGGAGGTCCTGCACACTAACTAGAGGGAGAGATTTCTGTTTGGAAATTCATTTGGAATCCAACAACATTTTCGTTTGGGAAGGTGAGAGTTGGTGTATTTCTATCAGAAGGATGGTTATGTTATAATATAGGTAGGAGAGTTCTATATTTGGGATTAGGAGAGGTCTAGACAGCTAGGAGTAGGGTGTTAAGAGGCTAAAAATGGGTAGTCATATGAGAGGCCAAAAAAGAGCAGTGGGTCGAAAGGATGAAAAATAAAAGGGGAATAGAGTCCAAAAAATAGATGGGGGTGAGAGTCAAAGAAATAGACTGATTTATTCCTAGATATTATACTCTATAGGTAGTTTTTGTTATGCCCATAGATGGGATGTAGTCTTTAGTTCTTCTTCTCCCCATTTCATTACACTGTACTCTTTTTTCTCTTTTATAAATAAATGTTTGTTCTAATTATTCTTCCTCAATGTGTTGTGATTTGAAACATTCAATGATAAAGGTATAATTCCCAAGTCCAGTTCTTGGAATTGAAACACTAATGCTACCTGGAGGTCTACACATCATGCTGAATGTCATATTTTTTCTTTACTCTTAGTTGAAAACAACTCTATAAGTGGTTAAGTGAGAGCTCAAATACACAAGGGAAGTATTATTAAATATTTTACTCTTTGTTGAGAGAGGAGTATGACTTGATATATTTATTATCCACTGAGTGAGGATTTGAGATAGTTTAGTTCATTTGAGATAAATGATTGGTAGCAGATGAGTGGATCGACATGAATCTGGACATGCTTTTTTACTTACCCTTATTTTCCTTCCCCATTTCTTGTCTTGTTATCTATTTATATTTTTATCCATAGGTTCATCAATCCATTCCCCTCCCCCTATTTTTTTCCATCATAGTTCATGTTGTTTCATTTTCTTTATAAATAGTAAAAAGAAAAAAATAGTTTTGGGAAGGCCAGTAGGACATTCGAGTTGAGATAAACCACTGAGTTAAAAATTATGCTATATTTAGGTTTATAAGTGTATTTGTGTCTGTCCTAATTGTGAGGACATCAACATCACACAATATTAGTAAATATAATCTCCAGTAGCAATAATTTTCTCTTCAAATTAGAATTTCAAATTCAAAATATGGAGAGGAAAATGCTATTAAACTTCTCCCACTTCTTATTTTGAATTTATATATGTACAATTAATCTATCAACCCTTTTATATAATAAAAATACTTAATGATTCTAGTTGGAGTATAACACACAACATTAAATGATCCACATCATAAAGAACCATGCAATCTTGGAGTTGGTATAAATCACGACATGAATTTATACATTGTAGTGTGATCGAATTATTTACCACTAACTACTTATCCAAAAACATATCCCTTTGTGGTGTGATAAACTTCTTCATGGAATAATAATTCTATTATTTTCTCTATGTCTTCATGATTATGGTGTGACATAATACATTGAAATTCTATCCATCTAACAACCTCCAAATAGTACAGTTCTTTATTTTCACATATATGAATCATGGTACAATAATGTCCTAAAATTTATAGTCCATCCTATACTATAATGTGTCCTTATAAATATGGTGTAACTGTCTCTCAATTTACATATCCAATTTTAAGCCTTTATTAATCCATGTATTTCATTATAGCATGATTATAATCTTTACAATGCAACCCTTATTCTCTACCTTCTTGTAACCCCTAAACATCACTCTATTTCAGAGTGACCCTTACCTATCCTAGGGAAACTTCATGTAACCCTTATGTATCTCCATAGAGTAACCCTTATGTATTAACCCTTACATTCACAGACTTATAAATTTTAAACCCAGTTCTGCTCAACACCAAACATCTCCAAACTTAATCAAAACACCTCCAGTGTTCTTTCAAATACCTATAAACTTCCAAAAAACCTTCCCATTACATAATAAACATTAATTTATATGGTTTTGAACATGATTTATATATTTTAAAAAAATGAATACAAAAACATATCCAATCCATTCACTTCACATCTTTTCTCCTCTTTGATAAAAAATAACAATGAAGTGTATTCTTTACCAATGCTAACTCCCTTCCCCTTGATTATAGAAATATTGTTTGAGGTGATATTCTTAGGATCCATTAATTTATACTCATATGATTTTCATATTGGTGTTATCACCTATTAATAAAATTTTAAGAGTGATGATGAGAAAACTCTCCCTAGGTCTCAATAAAATCCCTAAAGTCATACCAACTATGGATCTCACAATCTTCCTTAATTTACTCTTAGTCTCAACAATACCCCTTTTGTATTTTTTTTAAAATATTAAATACAAATCACTTTTCAAACTTAACATAGGTATAAATGAATAATCATTCAATATTTATAATCCTACTTGAGTGAACTTAGTGCAGGAAACAAAAAAAGAATAATAATGTCAAGCTATTCATTGAAGTGACTTACATTGTAGTAACCAATATTTTTCCCAGCCAAGTCTTAGATAAATTTCTAGTTTTTGTAGTCTCGAACCCTTCCCAATGGTAAAATGGTAAATTTACCGTAGTATAAAACCATCAAAAAGTTTTACAATGGTTTTATTGATCTTGAGGTGGGGTTCTTACCCCCCGGGTTAAGTTCTGGTAAATTTTCATACTATTTGAGTTTTATAGGATATTTTTTATTTTTTTTACTTGATTAATAATTATCATGCAAGATCAATGGTTTTAGTTTGGAAAAGAGTTTTTATTTTTAAACATTCAAGATTTTTCTAATTAGTATTTTTAGATAAATCACTGAGTCGGAATGGAAATGCGAGTGCTATAGAGGGTAGATAATGATATAATAAAAATATTATATTATTTTTATTCCACACATGTGTATTTTTGATGAAATGAAAATTTCTGTTAAATTGTTCCTTAGAATGGAAAAATAATTCCACAATTTCATCTAGTATTATGGGGGTGGGGGTACCATTGAGATGGTTTACATTCAGTTCACATATGAGATTTATGAGATTGGATATCATAATGAATGTCGTTTATTTTATAAATTTTAATTTTCCAAAATCTTTTACAGTGTGAACCATAAAATTGGACTATAAAACCCTATTTATGGATTCTATCTTGAGTTTTCCACTATTGTAATCAACATAACCCTATATATTGGGAGACATATGATAGAGGAACATGATTTTGGAAGAATTAATGATGGATCATAGGAGTAGGACTAGATCTCTAGTGACGTCAAAGAGTAGAACCTACAGTGGTAATAACAAATTTAAAGCACCAAAAATTTTCAATCAAGGTAGAGAATTAGTATTTTAGATTGATTATATTCATTATGATTTTATTTATAATGAATAATTATTCTCCAATTATTCAATCGGAGTATAGCCTCATCAATTTAGTTTATTTCTGAAATTTTAATTGGGATTTTTGTATCGTGAAATTTTATTATTCTACTATAATACTTTAGTATTTTCACCCCTGATCGAAGGATGATTTTGAAATGGTAATTAAGATTATTAACTTTTGTGATTTGGTGGTTTTTTAGTCTAATTATCTAAATTCTTCACCACCACCCTTGAATCAGTTGGCGATTCAACTATTTCCAGTCTGGTTCAAATCAAGATTAAACCCTCAGATTCATGTTGTGGTATTAAAAACAATAAAAATGATTCTGGTGTATGAGTGATGCTTGAAAAATGGTGATGGACTATGAATGAATGATGTTGTAGGGTGATTTTACTTGAGTGTATCCTTGTAGAAATGCTAAAATTCAATGTGGTGGTTTGGATTCAATGAACATTGGATAGAAATCAACTTTTGGTGATGTTATTACCTGAAAATAGGTGTTAAATGGTGATTAAAAAATGAATTATGTAATATTGAAAAACAACGGTGTTAAATCAGTGAGAATTTAAGTTACTAGGAAAATACTAAATATATCATGTGTACTTCAGAAAAACACATGGAGTGTACCTCAGGTGCAGTAGTGGATAAGGTTTCAATATGAGTTAATTATCACATATCAGATGGAAAGTTCCACACACAACGTACCCCTAGCTAGATAGCTCTCTGTGTATATGGGGTGCACTCCCAGTTTCTAGTTGGCTCTATACATAATTTGGATTAACCCACATGACATGTTCCTCTATCTAGTTTCCCTTGCTTGCACATGGGATACACGCCCAATTATCTATTTGTCACATACAAACCCTGTTGGAAAGACCCACATTCTATGTATATGAATCTTTATATTCCATGTGGGAACTAGTAAATGACCTAGTTTATGATTATAGTATGTCCACCATGTATCACGTGGACACACCATGTACTTCTACCTGACCCACTTAATGGTCATTTATCCTTATTAAAACATACATCTGATCATATGAATTGTCCATTCTAATTTTTGTTCCATATAGAACGTTATTGTAGAATTATTTTCAATATTCAATATGTGGTATGAGATAGTGAGAGTAGGTTATTACCTTAAAAAATGATTAACCTATTATGGGTTTGGGGTATGATTATCAAAGAGTTTCTAGGGTCAGTACTCCCCTAATAGGTGTATCAATGTTAAGGTGTGGTTCCCCAACATCCAATTTATAGATAGGCTTAGTACTCCCCCTTTCACACCTGGGGCATGGTTCCTCTTCCCGTGGAGTCGGTACACCCCCATTTAAGAACTCAAGTGGGGAACGAGTCCTTCAACTAGGGTAGGAACTCCTTAAACTAGTCATGCAAGCATTGTTAAGGCATAGGTCTCCCACATCTATTCTAGAGAGGTTATATGGATTTACTCATAGATGAATAATTATGATTTTAGGGTTCATTACTCCCTTGAATTTTTTCTATACTTGATCATGGTGTGAGTCCCCCTATAGGTTTCTAGAGAGGATATACATTAATTGATGAGCAGATCATACATTAATTGTTTCTCATTAGGTTACTCTTTTGATCTAAAAGTTTTGAACTGACTTGATGTTCTAGTTTTCATACCTATCTTCCTCCTAGTTACCTTCCACACCAGTTGTTTAGTTAACTTATTGCTTTGTGTTTCTTTTGTGGTTTTAGGGTGTATTATTGAGTGTGTTAATACTCACCCCTACATAGTCTTTATTCCCACACATGTTGTGTCTATACATATGATGAAATTTTTTAAATATAGGCTGGATAAGTTTGGAGATGGTGTTGCTTGTTTAGAGTTGACACTTAGTTATGCTTGGCAACACAATATGGGGCATGTTGGTTTGTGGTGATTATGATGACCACTGTATATGGTGGTTGATCTAGGTGTACATGCAACATGGAGGAGCTTCCCAGTTATTTATGTTTCAGATGCTTGTAATATTTATTATTTTTGTTGTTCTTATGTTATAGGACATATTCATATTCATTATCTCATACAGTTTTTTATAAATTATTAAGTTTATTATAGATGTCCTTCTGGCATTTTGGATTATTTTGTGTATTATAGATATGTATATGTTATAGGTTGATATAGGCTAATCCCTCGCATATTTTTATATATTCCTACGTAGTACTAGTCACCCAATTTTGGCCTATTGCAAGTGATATTGAGGTGGAATTCTTGACTTAATGCTAGTATAAGTAGGGATGCAGTGGTCCAGGTCATGTGAATATGATATTATAATGGGTTGTCCTTGGGATGAAGTTTGGAGTTAGAGTTCCTGTGAGGTTTGGTTTTTAAACTTAGGTAAATGATGGTAATAGGGGTTTGAGTTTAATTATCAAACTAGGGAGATTAGAATAGGTACGAAAACCGATGTAACCTTTCTCCAATACCTTGATAACCAGTTAGTCAACCCATAGCTCAAAGACATTGATTTCAAGGTACAGTTAAGGTTGGTACATGTATCATACAATATTTAGTTGTGATAATTAATGATTTTCTCCATGTTAGATTATTTATATATGACCAATTCCACATGTTTATATCTAATCAATTACATGGTACTACCCACTGATAGCCAGCTTGTGTGTAGAGGTAGAGTCATGATGAGCCAATGCATATAACCGAGCCTCTGTCTACAATTTACAAATTAATAAGGTGATGTTTTTTTGATAATTGGTTGAGAGGTATCCTTTCCCCCTGAACTAAGGATATTTCTCATACCTTAGATATCTCATGAATATTTATAGAAAAATTGTATGGAAGTTCTCACTGATTTGTTCAAGATTACTATTAGGATAAATTTTTTTTAGTTCAATATAAGTTCATCCATTAGAGTTATGTTCACTGGAATTTTGGGTGATGGATAATGGGATAAACATATAGTACATAAAGTGAAAATAGAAATTCTATAATGGCAGTAGGTTCATAGGAAGCTAGAATCTATCAATGGTTCTATGATGAATCAATGGGAGGTTTGGAAGTTCAGAAAAGCTGATGGGTCATCGTGTTAGTGACCAAGCTCAAGTGGTCATGTATTATGATATGGGATTTCATAGGAGTAGTTTTAACTTGTTTGACTAGTTTTTATTAGTATATAAGTTTATGGGACCATCAATTCAAATTTTGGTTCAATCAATAATTTATTAGAAAAATGATAAGATGGTGAGGATTACTTTATTTTTTAATCTATTTTCAACACTTATAATATTACAATTATAATAAAAGGAAGAAGAACCGTGTTTCCCCATCCATGTAGGATATATCCCAAAGCATGATAAATACTTTGTTTTCTTTATCTGATTTATTATTTCCATTTAATGATTTACTATTGAATATATTTCCAAAATTTTTCCCCTTATACTGAGGTGTGTGTGAGGAAGAATTTGTATAGTGAGTAGGCTATAGTGACTACCTACTTCTGATATACTCAGTCATAGGTAAGTGAAATTATAGATATTGGTTTTTCATGACATAGAGTATCCTATGTGAAATATTTTGGTGGAATGACATGAAAGTATCTAGTGGTATTATCAGAAGAATATAGATCAGTTTAATTGGGGCTGACTCTTTCCACATCAAGTGGTATTAGTGGGTTCTAGGTTTATAGGTTCAAAATACTGATAGAATTTTAGGAATGACCTTATATGAAGAAAATATCTAGATCAATATATTTTTTGGAATGGATTTTAGCCACTATAAAATACATATTGAAGACCATCCTATTCAGAAAGACATAGAAGTTCCATTTTATGAGGTAAATTCGGTGCTAATTTAGAAAGATGAATGGGAGTGCTTAGATATAAATGCAAAAAATCTTACAATAATGTCTCTTACAGTGAATGTTTCTTTCAATATTCTAGAGAAGAAGAATATAGAATATGTTATAAAGTATTTGATGAATATATATGAAAAATGGATGGCCCTTAATAAAGTATTCATTCTTTGACAATTGTTCATATAATGGTTTTTGGAAGGAAGACCAATTGAAGATCATGTTAATGACTTCAAGATGATTCATGAGAAGCTCCAATTGGTGAAAGTGATTTTTATAATGATGTATGGTTGTTAATACTCATATATTATCTTCTAGAGAGCTAGGATACAATGTTAACTATAGTTAATAACTCCAATGAAAAAACAGAATTGGTGTTTGATGATATTAAGAATCATATAATCAATGAGGAACTTCAGTTAAGGGAAGTTCAGATGTGAACTAGTAGTTACCTTAATACCGATGGAAGATGATTTTGACCTCAACAAAATAAAATCTACTAGAATAAGTCATCTATAGATAAGTATAAAGAAAGGAAATAAGATAAGAGATAATTCAATTCATTTGATCCTAGTCCAACCTACTGGATATGTGGGAAGAAAGGACATATCAATAAATATTGAAAAATTCTCAATGATAACATTCTAAAAACATCAATGATCGGTAGTTTAGATTCCATGAACACTAATAAATATTTCTAGACTTACATTCTAAGTACTGAAACTCTAATAGAAGCTTGGGTTATTGAATCTAGATCCTCCTATAATTAAAATGGTGACTGACATTGCATAATAAATTATGAATTAATAAAGTTTGTGAAAGTCCATATGGAAGATGTTGAAACCCTGGAAGTTTTTGGATAAGGAGAGGTCAATATTCAAATGAAAAATAGAGGATTTTTGAATCTATGATAATTTTGACACATTCTTGGTCTTTGGAAGAATATTATTTCCATTAGAAAATCAGACGACAAAGGTTTTTTCAATGCATTAAAAATTGGTCTAGGAAAGTGACTTAGGGATCTAATGTTATTTAAAAAAGTGTAAAGGATGAGGCTCTTTAATTGATCATAAATTCAGAAAAATTACATTGGATGTAAGTTTAACTTCTCATTACCCAAATCTATGGCAGTGTAGGTTTGGTCACCTCTGTTGAAAAAATAAGAATGTTCTAAAGGCTAAGGAAATACTGAATCTCAATCACATAGAAATGGGAAAGTGTGAAAGTTGTGTGCTGAGAAAGTAGAAAAGTTTCTTTCAACTTAGATGGTTAGAATCCTAGGGATCAAAAGTTAGAGATTGAAAACTCAGAAATTTAGGGACCTACCCATGTTCAGTCCTATGATTATTGTATTTAATTTTTAAATTTAATTGATAATGCTATGAAGAAATTATAGATCTTTGTCCTGAATCATAATTTTGATGTATTTTCGGTGTTTTTTCAGTGTCAATCATTGGAATAAAGGGAGTGAAACCAGAAGTTGAATTGAATATGAATGAAAAATAGAGGTTAGTACACCAGAAAAAACTTCCATAATTTTTGTAAGAAGTAATAAGGCATTATAAGTGTAACACCCATATATTTTAAATTATATATTCCTTTATGACATAATATGTTTGATATCACGTGATAAATGAAACATTGAACCAAAACAAATTGTAAAATAGTATATGATCATTAATATGTATCCATATAATTAGAAGGGTAAAAATAAAGGTAATATAATTATAAAAAATATGTATAAATAAAATAAAGGGCCTTATTAATAATAATATATTTATAAATTTAAAATAGTATAGCTAAGTAATTAATAATATTGATTTTTTTCTTGAAAATGAAAGCCTTAGAAAATTGGATTTTATGTGATTTATTTTAATAAACTAAATATATTATGGATTGAATTTATTATTTATGTTAATAATATACTAACAATAATCTAATAACTAATTTAAAGTAAATATGAATTAGAGTAGTTAACATTTTGAAATGTTATTTTCCTTTGAAAATACTTTTCATTATATTTTAATGTTGTTATCTCAAAGTTATATTTTCAAGTTGATGAAATTTAATTTGACCAAATAGTCTTAAATTTTTAATTTAACATTTCAATATTATATTAATATGAATTTTTAGGGTTATTATAAAATAATTTATTTTTTAGGTGAATAGTGAAAATGCAGTTTTTACTAAAACCATATTATTTACCACTATATCAAGAAGTAACTATAACTTAAAAACATATAAAAAATTTACCATGATAAAAATTTATTTAACGAGTGAAGATATAAATTCAAAAATACTAATATGAATTTAGAAAACCTATGTATAACATTTTTTAAACTTAAGTAATGTTTTTTCATAAAGTAAACTATTTTTGGTATTTTCTTTTAAGTAATTATTATTTTGATAAAATTAAGTTTTAAATTTATATTAAATCCCCATAAGTTTTATTTTTTTAATAAACCAATTTAAATCATGAAACCCATTAAAGTGACAATTTTATCTCACAGATAACTTTTAAGCTTAAATATATATATATATATTTTTATAAAAATGGGGTTTTACATGTTCCTTGTGATAATGATACAATTGATTTTATTACACATAGAAATTTTATAGAATTAAATGTATTTAATCTTTTGAATAATTAGGTATAAATTATTTAATAAGTTATAGTTTACTTTTATTCATTAAAAGTAAATTACTTAGGTTAAAATTAGTTACCACAGTAAAACCAAAAATGTAAAAAGTGAAAATTATAAGATCAAAGGACTTAAAACATGTTTAAAACATGTGTAAAAATGAATAGATAAATTATTATCATCTTTATATCATCTAAAACTCCATTATTTTTCATTTTTTATCCGTTTTGACACGTGAAACATGTGCTCTCAGTATATTAAGTTGAAATATTTACAAAAATTCCATTCCCACTACTTAAAAAAGGGGCATCTCAAAACCCCTTTAATAAAACCCTAAAAATTTAGTTCAATCTAGATAATATATTATTTTTTACTTTTCCTAAAACAATATTCCATTTATTTGATAACATGGTCACAATATATTGTCCTATGATCTTTATTTCCAAGTAGTCTTCTAAGGGAAAGCGAAAGCCTTCAACATGGGTACATTTTTCTGAACATTTTTTCTTTTCATTATTACTTTCCAAAATATAATTTTACAATTCATGTATAATGAAATAAATATTTTTTTATATAATTTTATTATTATATGGTAAATATATATGAAATACCTTTCTTGTTTTTTTATTAAGAAAAATGAAACTATCATTCGTGCATTGTGTGGACTACCGCCTCTACGAAGCAAAAAATTCTATTTTTCACCACCACCTATCATAGCTAGTTATAATGGTGAAATTTAAGAATAAATGTGACATATAAAATATAATTATGATATTTAATATAAAAATTATTATATATCATCTTTCCCTCTCATTCACTTAGAAATGAAAATATTATCTGTGTGTTGTAGGGAATACCGCCTCCATAAAGAAACATATATTGTTTTTCATTCAGTTTATTCATTATTTATTAAAACCTATTAAAATATGATCCATAAAATTAAAATTTACTGAAGAATATCATTAATATTTTTTTAATAATAATATTATTCTCAAAATAAACTTTGTTCATAGTCATAATCATCCACTAGTTATTCTATGCTCGTGTTTGGGTTGGTCTAACCGCCTACTTGAATAATGCTATAAAATAATATCATATATTACTATAATAACATCATTAATGATAATATATGATATAAATAATCAAATAAAAATTTTATTTTGGTTCTGGAATAGTAAAATTAACTTTAAACTCCTTAATTAAAATACCAAAGTCTATTCCTGAAAAATCACCGAAACATTCTCATTGCCAATTTCATCTTTAACGATTGTAACAAAAAACTCTCACAAAATTAAAATCATAACATTATAAAAATTATAAAAGATACATTATAGTATTTTTTTTATGATCTATGAATGATGAAATTTTGTATAATAATGAATTACAACACCATTATTATGAAACTAGTTCAAAATGATGAAGATTACTCACATTTGATATCGAAAGTAGATAATAACTAATTAATATTGATTTAGATAATAGTTATAAATTAAATTTATAAAATATTATATCTATAAATAAGGTTATAAAATAGGTTATTATGATATTTTTTTATATAGGAGATTCAATTGTTTTAGTGTAATTCATAAATTAAGGTAATAGTTTATGCTAACTCAATTTTCCTTCATTGAGTTTTAAACATTATTTTTAAACTCTATTGTTCCAAGTTTGATTAATTATTAATAATAAATAATTTTTATTTTATCTAATTATTATTTAATGGGGTTGTAAAATTCTTTCTTAGAACCTAATTATTAAATAATTCTTATCTTAGAGATTATTTTACTTGAAACTGGTTTCTTGGTCTCAATTATAATATTTCTAAGTCATGATTCTTTTTATGCACCAATTTACTAATATATGGTGTATATACCTCCAATTTGTTATATTACATCATGAATTATCTTTCATTGGATTTTAAGTTCAATTTTAATCTCTTTATCCTTCAAGGGTTTTTATTTAGATGATACTCAAGTTGTAAGGGTTTCTTTATCCCATTTTCAAATTCATGAGACATGTTTGATATTATGAACCATAATGTACATTATATATTATAATAAATTCCCAATTACCTTCATGTATAATTAATACCATTCATTTCATGATAATTTAATGTCCATTTAATGGTATCCCTCTTTTTTCTTTTGATTCTTATATTTCCATTACAGTAAGGGTTTTTGTTAACTCAACTCCCTTTATTGAGATATAATAGTTCTTCTAAAACTTATTTATTCCAAGAATGTTTGATTCCAAGATAAGATTTTATTTAATGATATAATCTCTTCCTATATGGTGGGAAATTAAATTTTAATTCATATATTTTACCTTGATTAAAATTTATTTCCCAAAAATTATATAATTGTTGATAATAATTCCCATCCCATTTAATGAAGGTTTCCCCTCCTTGTCCATATTTTTCATTCCCTACAATGTTCTACTACTTATTTGGAAACCCAATAATTCATTATTTTATGTGGTATTAATGTTCCTATTTATCCTTTTTTTAAAGTACATTTTCACCCTATTTATGATGTGGGTTTTGAACAAAGATATTTTAAATTATTAAATATGTTTTGACTTACATTTATTAATTGGGTAAAATTATTAACTTAAACATACACCATTACTCCAAATAGAGTTATTTAGTGGTATTCCTATATAGAAAGATATTACATTTATCGATTGGATAAATATTGAAAATCAATAAACTTGTTATTCCAATATGGATGTTTATTTATTACTAAGGAATGTTAGTTATATATTTTATAGATTATTCATTACATAATATGATGATTTATTTGGACTTAATTAGTTATGGGTGGGGCCCTTAATAGCCACTCTATGCATAAATTGATCTCATGATACAAACTATCTTGACTATTTTAGTGTATTCCTTCCAATAATAAAATATTTTCTAAACACAAGGCCTTAACAGTAAGATAATGATGTATAAGAGGACGATGTCTTGGATTAGGGAATGGAATTATAAATATGACATTATAAATTTCATCACTAAAGAACCATATATGTTTATCCATGTGATCTTTTCATTTAAAATGTTATCTATGTAAATATTATGCTTTTAGTTTAATTATATTTTGGCATTATTTTTTATTATCTATTTACATCATATTATTAATTCTCATCTTATGTTTACTTATGATCTTTGATTATCATCAGTTATAATTACCTTTACAAATAATTTGAACTCACCCCTTCTTATGTTTTCATTTTTCCATGTTATAAGTAAAAGTATTGCACATGATATGTCAAGAAGAGTAGCATTCATGGAAACGTTTGTGGTATATGTTGAAGAATTATTTTGGATTAAGTAGTTTCTTATATCATGGTAAAAAGTATATTTTTTGAGAAATACATGGGATTTTTAACTAAATTTTTTTCCTAACTCTCTAAAACTACAAACATAAAAGGTCTTTTTAATGTAAGTAACTTAATATATTTTTGGTGATATTATAATTATTTATGATTAAAATTATGTTTCTTTGGTTCATTTTTAAGATGGAATATAAAGAGGGTATTTATGAGAATTGGATCAAGAAGTGAGAGTTCAGGGTGTCACATTTGGTATCAAAGGACGGTTTATATAACTTTAGAGGTTATGATGTTATCTGATGATAATTTAAGGGTTCATAAGTTAAGTTTGATCATAATTTAAAAGGTATATAAAACCCTTTAGGTTACTTGAGGTAATATTGAATATTTTAGGAATTAAAACAAGTTAAAATTAGTGAAAACCTTAATATTAGACTGTGGTATAAGTCTAATTATATGATAACATCCTAAAATTTTCATATATATTAAAACGAAACACTGTTTTCACATATTTGGAAAAAGTTAAAAATAACTTGTTCAGAAATGTTTTATGAAGATTACTTTTTAAAACATTGTAATTAAAGTAAAAGGTAGTGAAATTGAAATTTTTAAAAAATTTCAAGTATAGGAAAAACATTTATAAAATAATTTTGAAGAGTATGAACATGGGATAAAATGTTTATTGACCAAAGAGGAAACAAGGTTGACTTGTCTTTAAAAGTTTTTATCAATATTTTTAAGTGCCAAAGATAAAAAAAATGATACTAATATTTAAGAATTCTTGGAATAACCAAAGTTAACGAAAATATATTGGGTTTAAGGTATAATATCCATAAAATTTCCCTCAATGGAAATTTATCATAGACAGTCCTAAAAAGAAATGAGATTGTAACATAAAACCTTACCAAAAGTCTCATCTTACTTCATATGAATTTGAAAATATTGTATAATATATATATTTATTATAAATATATTATATAAACATAAACATATATATCATACCATATATTATTTACTTATAACATTTTTTCACCCGTTTATTAACAATTCTTTATTAAAATCATTGTTTCATGTGATAACTACTTCATTTTTCGTGCATGTTTCAGTTTGGAATTCCTAATCATTGTAATTTCATAATTGTTACATAATATAATTTTTTTTAATAATTTCATAAGTATAATATTTAAACATTATATACACCTTTATAACTATTCATATAAACCGATGATAAAAAATGAATTACATCACTTCATGGAGATGATTGTCCGTATGTACACACATGTAATGTTTCCACTTTTTATTGGATATAAAAAGTAAAATTAAATAATATTTAAACTTTATAGAACTATAATAATATCATAAATATCATATATATTAAATAAATCCATCATTATAACCACCAATGTGAAGCGGCAATGAAAAAAATGCATCACTTCGTGGAGGTGGTAGTCCACACTTATTCATTAATGAGGTTTCATTTTCCCATATGATAGAAAGAAGGTGGATAATGGTTGTTCCATAATCATAATAAAAATTAATTATATTGAAGATAATAAATTAATAACTTTATTATGAATACCACATATTTGGGGTAGGTAGAAGAAGAAATAAAATTGAAAGTACTCGGTTAAGTGTTACACCTCTTCGTTGAGAAACCTCCTTTGGATTACACCTTAAGCCTTGAAAGGATGGTATTTTGGAAAGAAAATAATCTATAGGTAACGTTTAGCGAAGATATTATGGTATTAGAGTCGGTATTGACTAATATATTATGATAAATCTTTGTGAATAAGGGAGAAGAGGAGGTTCACTTTTATAAGTGAGGAGAGGGGCACCCATGGAATTACCAAAAGTATTAAATTAAAATAAAATAATTTCCCATTAAAGTGAAAAAATTGATATATTTAGAATATAGTATTAATATGAGTTGTAATACTCTCATATAATAAAATTTATATAAGCTTAGGTGACTTTTTAACCATTATATCTTAGTTTTAACCCCCGCTAACCCTTTTGATGATTATCGTGATATTAATGTTTTTTACTCTTTAGTAGTCATGAACGTTTATATAAAATTTAAAGTGATAAATAAGTGGAAAATGGTTGTTATTATCAGATATATCACATTCAATTGGCCAAAGATAATATTTTTATGAATTTTAAAGCATTTAGAAAAATATTATTTAACATAAGATACAATTAAAGTCTTTTTTAGGACTATTCACATAGTTTGACTTTAAATAAAAGAATATAAAAATGAAATTTGAACGTAAGATTTTAACACATCAATAATATGTTATATTTATCTATAAAATTATTTTAACACCTAATTCAACAAAATTTTATTACTTTTAATATTTTTTAAATTATTTATTTGATTTTTCTAATAAATAAACAAGTACCATGTCGACATTGAGTAAGCATTTAAGGTAGTTATCACATAACTAAAAATTTAAAATAAATTAACATGATAAAATAAATAAATTAATTTTTAAAATAACCATTTATAAATGAATATAACCTCTTTTTATCTCTAATAAAAAAAGTTAGAGATATTAAAACAAAGAGAGTGACATTTTGTATTTATTATTTACTTAAAATAATATTAATGTCGTTATAAATTTAAAATGGAAATAAAATTACATAAATTTTTATAGAAGACTATTAAGGTAGAAATGAACCTATCCTATGAAATAAGGGCATTTTTTGGATATTTATAGGAATTATCCCATAGTTTTAGACATATTTTACCAATTTACCCTTACCGAGGTGATAAATATTTACCATGGTTGCTATTCATAATGACAAAAAATAAAAGGTGAATATTTACCAAATTTAAAAATCCTAAAAACAAACATGGAATACATTTTTAAATATTAATTTTCTATAAGTTTCATAAATAAATTTTAAAATAAGCTATAAAACGCAATGAAAACTATTTTTAGAAAATACATTTTTAAGTTTAAAACTAGATTTATTCTTATAGAATTCCTAGTAAAAACCCTTAGATTAATGTTAAAACATTTTATTGAATATATATTTTATTAATTTTATTAAAATAATTCTTTAATAGTGATTAATTTATCTTATTAAGATAAAAACACATTGTACGCATAAAATAATTTTAAAAAAAACATTTTCTTGTTTACTTTCAAATGATTTTATCATTTGATATCCAAGGAATTAATTCTATAAATTAAAAATAAATTTTTAATATTTATTTAGACATATTTATACCCACAAATCCAATTAATAATAAATAACTATCACATTAAATAATTAAAATTCAATAGCATATCACGGTTTGTTTAAACAAAATGTTGTATGTAAAGCAAGATATTAAAGAAATTAAATTTATTTAGAGAGAAATATATCATAAAATATTAGTGTGTTACATTATAACAACCATATAATAAAATGAAACTTTAAATTCCTTCACTCTAATAAAAATAATTGAGGATACATCTACCTCATTAAATATTCGGGTTCCCACATAGCTTCCTCAATTTTATGGTTTCATTACAAAACTTTAAACAAGTGGGTGGCATTTTTTCACATCAATTTCTCTATTATATCTAGAATCATCACTGGGTTTCCCTCATAAGATATATCTTTATCTAATGGTAAAAAATATTAGTTTAGTACATGTGAAAGATCAGGTATATACATCCTCAAGATAGATTTATGGAATATATCATGACCTTGAGAGAGATTCGGTAGAGGCGCCATGCGATAAGCTACCATCATGATACAATCAGTAATTTTGAAGTGATTGATTTATATAGGGATAATATTACCCTTATTTCTAAATATTTCAATCATCTTAAAAGGATATTGTAATGAACTAAACTTTTATAAATGAAATTCCTTTTTTAAATGAGAGAATGCCTTATTAAGAAATGGAATTATAGAAAACACATGCATGAATTTGGTTATTTTGGACCATTATATGGTTTTTCAAATTTGAAATATCATTAGGAATCATAACCACTTATAATATAACTTTTTTTAGTGACCATTAATATTAGTATATTAAGGATTATGATAATGTCCATTTGACATAGACAGAAGAAGCGATGACCTCTAATAGTAGGATTATACCCTATGAAACCCATTTATTGGAGCTTCTAAGGGAGACAAAATCACTAATATTTTCATTTAAACAATCCAAATACAATATTCAACAACCAAATCATGATTGAAACCATTTATGGGATAATTTCATGTTCATCGATGTCACAAACCAAACCGTGTTTGTTGAGAAACCGCATGAAAATCTCACTGTCGCATACATTACCCTTAGAGAATTCACTAGTGTAATAATGATCTATATATCCTGACCCTAATTTTATGAATTTATTTATTTTAAGTTTTAATAAAACAATTATTATATTTATCCCTTTTTAATATTATGTTTGAAATGATTAAACAATAAGTTTGATGAAAATTTGATTTTTATACGGTGAAACATAAATTTTATTTTTGGGAAATATATAGTTTAAATCAAGACACTCTTATTAATGAATTAAATATTTTTTTAAATAAATTATATTTTAATAAAATTTTATTATTAAATATAAATGATAATATAATACTATTAAGTTAGAAATATTTTTTATAAGGGTTATAAAAATTTTATTATAAATAATAATATTTTTCAAAAAATGTTAATTTTTGATTTAAAAGTGTAAATTATCATACATAGATAATAATTTAGATAAAATAAATATTGTATTTGAAATTATAATTCCAAAATTATTGAATAGTGATTTTTTTCATAATCTTTAGAGACAGTTGAACTCTTTGGTAAAAAATAAATACGGTATAAATATATGGTATATATATACAGTGTGCATTATGAAATCATAAATGACCAAAAGTGAAGTAATAAATACTATAAAGAGTATCCAAAACCAAAATTATGTTTCCCCTTTAAAATCATACACTTTTGAAGTTATTTTATTAATTTTATAAAATCTTAATGAATCCTCCAAAACCTATATTATATTTTATGATTTTAAAATCAATTCTTCATAAACATGACTCACTTACACATCACCAATGGAATTATTTTAATGTGTTTAGTTATTATCCTTATCAAATAATGAAAACCACTCCTATTTTATATAAAATTTTGGCACAATCCATGGAATGTTTGTGTTTTTGATTACTTAATCATATTGAGTCAAAAACCTTTGTTTGGAAATTAATAAAACATTATCCTCTATTTTGCTCTATAAACCCAACAAAACTCCCAATAATATACACTTAAAACCCTTTGAGTGAGAAATTACTCTGAATATACCTATATATATTCCTCCCAAGGTTCAAAAAATCTCTTTAAAAGCTCATATCAAGTTTTTAGAAGCTTCCTCTCATGGTAAGCGATCATCTCTTTCTACTATTTTTTAAGAACCTTCTTTGTATTAAACCCTTTAATTTCAAATTTTTTATGTTGTGTTATGTTCATAAATACCCATATTACTTTAATTATGATTCCTAAGTTATTTAATACCCCTTTTACTATCATTAATCCCTTCTATGAATCTTTATGTATCACCATTATGCTGTCTAAATTATTATGTGATTTTTCATGCCAAATAATTATGTAGTGAATACCCATCCCCATTTATACTCAAGGGTATTAGCCTATATGTAAGTATACTTACCTTATTGGGAAATTCCATTTATTTATCTCATACTACTTAATCATGGTATTAAAAGTGATGAAATACATTCTTATGTGATATGATATATCTGGAACACTTATGCATGTACATGATATGAAAGTGACAGGTGGGACCAAAATTTTATAGCCCAAAAATTCATTGAGTAATGTTTTTATCTCATGATATTCCATGTATGGTGCATAGAAGTTTATCCAAAGAACACTATGTTATTTTTTCTCGGTGTTTATCCTTGGCTTATGTTTATTATTTCAGGTTTTGTGTTGGCGACACATTCCTATGTTGCCTTTACGTTATCATGTTATATCATGCCTCATTATTCAAGATTATGATTCTCACCCATATTATGTTACCTTGATATTCCTTTTTTCTCACATGTACTACATTACCTTATGTAATGATTTGTTTATTCCCTTATTGTTCTTTATATCTCACCCATTTTTATGTATGTCCCCATGTTATCCTGTGAAGTTTTAGAAGAATAATGGAATTTTAGGAGCATGTTAAGGATGTTTTTAATAATGTAATTGTATTCATATTGCAATTTTTTATTCTATGTACATAATTTTCCAAATACACAAGGATTAATGATCTTATTTGGCCGTATAACATGTACCTTTATGTAATAAATCATGAATTAAGGTGTACTAAAGATATTGGTTTTCATAGTTGGTATAAGAGCAATGTCCAGTTATTTTTGGGATTAATATTACAAAACTCTAGGTAAAGCATTATGGATAAGAATAAACATATAAAAGAATCCATAAATTTTGGTAAAATATAGAGTAAGTGTTTTCCATGTAAATATATTCCTATTTGGATACTACAAGTGGATGTGGCTCTGGAAGAGTTGTACCTAGGTGTAATAACTAATAAAATGACACATTGAGCTATAATCAATCATCACCTAGTTCATGACAATAAACCTTTCTATACACACAGTTTAACACTCCTGAGGGATATGATTTGGTAAATTCACAATCCCTTTTATAACTATTATGGTGGGAAAAAATTCCCATAATATTTTATATTAAAAAATAGATCATGGAAAAACTTATATTTAGAACAAGAAATTCACAAGTTAAGGAATACATATCATCTATGAGTCATCCCTTAAATATTAATGGTTTGCCTTTTATGTGATTAATAGTTTTAAAATTCTCATCCCTAAGTCTATTTTGTATGAAGAAAATTATTAGAACAAGCATAAAAATAGTGAAAGGAAGGATTATCATATATTCATGAACTTCAAATGTCCTCTATGACTATGGTTCTATTATTCTTTCATATCATACAAGTTTAGTAGAAATATTCAAACCCCACATCAAATCATAGATTTTGAGTTATTAATGAAGATAGAAAATATGTTAATTATTGCATCCTAATAATATAACTCATACTCTATCCAAATTTATGGGATGAATTTCTAATAAAACTTTGTGATACTACCCTTAGTGTAATTTTATGTTATTCTAGGAATGGATTAATTTTTTTTTGTAAAGATTCACCATAAATTTCCAATATAATGAAATCAACCTCCATATTGAAAATCATCCACCGATTCTATACAAGTGCAAGGAGGAGGATAAATCTCTTTCGACATCATAATATAAATCATGGATATTACTTCCATATGAAAAAGAACATATTTCTCAGATGATCATTAATAATAAAAGATCATTCTTGATGACATCCCTATTGTAATAGAATTCACTAATGTGATTCCTGAGTAATTTCATGGTATTCCTCCTTACCGATAGGTTGAGTTCTCAATTGAGATTATACATGTATCTTTTCCAATATCTAAAAATCTATATATAATAGACACCGTTGAACTTGAGCAGCTGAATATGTGGCTATAGTATAATCTGGATAATGGGTTTATACACACAAGTGATTCACTATGGGGTGACCGATTCACTTCATTAAGAAGAAGGATGTGTCAATGCACCTCCACATTTATTATCATGAGATCAACAAGATTATGATAAAGAAAAAGTATCTTCTACCATGGATTGATGACTCATTCACTCAGCTATATAGATCCCAATACTTATCTAAGGTGGATCTTTGATAGAGATATTATCAATTAAAAGTAAATAAGGAGGATATCCCCAAGTCTTCTTTTCAATCAATTTAAAGGAACTATGTGTTTATAGTGATTCAATTTGGAATCACTAATTCTCTAGTAATCTTCATATACTTGATGAATAAAGGCTTTAGGGATTAACTCAATTTTTTTTATAGTCTTTATAGATGATATTATTATCAACTCTAAATATAAGGAGGAACATGAAGAACATAAGGAAAATTTGAATTATATACTAAATAATTTGTGAAAGGAAAATTTATTTCAAAAGTATAGTAAATGAAAGTAATAGATGGAGAAAGTAACTTTCCCAGCGTTTGTTACCACCAGATAAGGTATATCCATAAATTCTATAAAAACCAAGGCAATTTAAGGATGCCTCGATCAACATATGTGATGAAAATCCATAGTTTCCTTGGATTTGATGGGTAATATCTCTGATTTGTGAGAGAATTATCACGATTTTCAAGCCCATTTACCAAGATTACTCATAAGGAATTTAAGTTTATTTGTATTGATAATTGTGAATAAATATTTAAAGAGATTAAGAAGAGACTAATCACTACACCTGTGCTCAAATTCTCCACCAGTGGGGGAAGGATTTTTGATCTACTTCAATGCATCCAAAAAGGGATTCAGTTGTTTACTCATGCATGATGAAAATGTTATAGACTATGCCTACCTCCAATTAAATACCCATGAGTATAAATATCCAAATCATAATCTATAATTATCTACAAAAATATTTATATTAAATATTTGGTGTAATTGCCTTTATGAACAAAAGTGTGACATATATACGGATCATAAAACCCTCAAGTATATATTCACACAAAATGAGATTAATATGAACTAATGAGGGTAGTTATATCTGACATGGATGGTGATTGTTTAATCCCTTTCCATCCCTGGAAAGAAAACAACGTGGAATATGATCTAAGTATAAAGGATCCCACAACTCTATCCATGATGAGGATTTCAAGGTATCTAATCTTCTTGGACATTTAAAGGATTGGAATGGAAATAATAAAAGGATCTTCATCTTACCTTGCTCAAATAACCACTCAATCATCCATTATTGAGAGGATAATGGAGGCACACAAAGATAATGAGGCGATATAAAAAATGTAGTGAATATTCTAGAGTTCAACATTGCATAATATGGACTTATAAGTATTGGAACCTAGATACGTGTCCGTTAAAAACCATAATTGAAGAGTAAAATTCTATATGGAGCACATAAATCATCCTTCATTAGTCATCTAGGAATCAACAAGATGTATTGATATTTGAAGAAAAACTTATGGTGAGATAAAATGAAGAGGGAGACTGTGGAGTTTGTATCATGATGCTTGGTATGCTAACAAGTCAAGGATGAATGATAGAAGTCTAATGGTTTGATGTAACCATTTCCCATACTAGTATGTACATGGGAGAATATAACCATAGATTTCATCATAGGACTCCCCAGCCCCCCAAGGGAAATAACACAATATGGGTACTATTAGATTGCCTTACAAAGTTAGAATATTCCATTTATATTGAGAAATATTTATCTCTTGACTAACTCACCAAGATATAAATTTGGTATGTGGTAAAACTATATAGAGTTACACTCACTATTATATATAACTGAGACCCGAGGTTTATCTTTAGTTTTTAGAGAATCCTTTAGTAAGCGTTGTATATAGAACTGAGCTTCAACACTTCTTATCACCCTCATATATATGTTCAATCTAAAAGTACCATTCAAAATCTAGAGGATATGATGAGATGATATTCAATGGATTTCCAAGGATGTTGGGATTAATAACCTCCCCTAGTAGAGTTATCATATAACAACAATTTCTATTAAATAATTCAAATGGAACATTATGAGGTTATGTACAAAATGATTTTCAAACTCAAACATGCTGGGATGAAGTTAGAGATTAGATGTTGATTGGATCAAATCTTATCCAAGAAATGAAAAAGAAGGTTCAAACCATTCAGTGTCATATGAAATCCACACAAAGTTGATAGAAAATATATGCAAATAATCATTGATGTGATATAGAGTTTTAAGTTAGAGATATAGTTTTTCTTCATATATAGTTATGGAATACTTTCATATGGTTTGGGAGGAAGGGAAATCTTAGTCTTAGATACATCGACCCCTTTGAGATCCTTGATCACATCAGAGTGGTGGACTATCAACTATCACTCCCACCTAACCCATCTCAAGTAAATGATGTGTCCCATGTATCAATCTTAAGAAAGTTCATACCAATCCCCTCACATGTAATAGATCCATAGGTGGTAGCATTGGAGAATAATATTTCATATGAGGATCATTCAGTGAAGATCTTAGATCTTAGAGAAAAAGTTCTAGGAAAAAAGAAAATTCACCTAATGAAGGTGTTATGGTAGAACCACACATTTCAAGAAGAAACATTGGAACCATAAAAAGTGATGAAACATAAGTACCCTCATCTAATTTCGTGTATGCAACAAAAATTTTAAGGTTGAAATATATGAAGGGCAGAATAATGCAATGACCCAAACTTTTATAAATGAAATTAAATTTTCAAATGAGTGAATGTCTTATTAAGAAATATAATTATAGAAAAAACATGCAATACTTAGGTTATTTTGGAACATTATATGGAATGTTAAATTTTAAATACCATTAATCATCATGACCGTTGATAATATAGACATTATACAGTAACCATCAATATTAGTATATTAAGGGTTATGATAAAGTCCATTTGACACAGATAGAATAAGTGATGTCCTTGACCTTGAAGCCCATTTATTAGAGCTTTTTAAGGAGATAAAATTAATGGGATTTTCCCTTGACTAATTCCATGTTGTGATTCAAAAACTAAAGAATTAGAAAAAACATTTACGAGAGAAGATCAAGCTCATCAAGATCACTTCTCAAACCATGTTTGTTGAACCACCCCCATGAAAATCTCACCATCACACACCTTATCATTAGGGAATTAACAAGTGCAATAAAGGGATAGTATCTAGACTATAATAGTATGAATTTGTATAATTTTATTAATAAAACAATGATTATATTTATTCCTTTTTAATAGTAAATTTTAAATTATTAATCAATAAGTTTGATAAAAACTAGATTTTGATACAATGAAACACAAGTTTTATTTTTGGGAAATATACAGTTTCAATCAAGACACTCTTTTTAATGAGTTAAAGAATTTTTTGAAATAAATGATATTTTAATAAAATATTTCTATTAAATAATATTTATTAAATATATATGATAATATAATTTTATCAAGTAAAAAATAATATTTATAAGGGTCCGAAAACTGTTATTTCAAAAAAATATTTTTCAATAAATGTGTATTTTTTTAAAAGTTTAAATTGTCATACTTAAAGAATAATTTGGATAAAATAGTTTTTTTAAATTAGAAGATCAAAATTATCCAAAGGTATTTTTTTCATATTTTTTTGACATAATTGATGTTTTGGGTCAGAATTAAATATGGTATAAATATACAATCTGCATTATGACATCATAAAATCCTAAAAGTGATGTAATAATTACAATAAATATTATTCAAAACAAAAATTATGTTTACCCTTTAAAATAATGGGTTTTGAATTTATTTTATTAATTTTATAAACCCTTAATTAATCTTTTAAAACCTATATTATATTATATGTTTTTAAAACAAATTCTTCATGAACATGACTCACTTCCACATCACCAAGGGAATTATTTTGATGTGTTAAGTTATTAGCCTTATAAAATAATCAAAACCACTAATCGTTATAAAAAACATGTGAAGAAACCATGGTAATGTTTTTTTGATTACTTTATCATATAGAGTCCAAAACCTATGTTTGTAAATTTATAAAGAATTCACCTATATTTGGCTATAAAAAACACCCCCAAACTCCATTTAATCATTACTAAAAACCAAAGGAGAATTAAATTACTCTGAATTTTCCTCTCTAGAGTCATTACAAGGTTCCACAAGCACTTAATAATATCATCTCAAATTTTTAGAAGCATCCTCTCAAGTTAAAGGATCTTCTCCTTTACATCTTTATTCAAACTCCTTCTTTGTATTATTACCTTTAATTTAAAAATTCTCATGTTATATTATGTTTTTACAAACCCATATTACTATATTTATGATAAAAAAGTGATTAGAGACCCCTTTTAATCTTATTAACCCCTTCTATGAATCTTTACCTATCACCGTTATGCTGCTAAAATCATCATTCGATTTTTCATGACAAAAAATTATGTAGTGAATACCCATCTCCATTTACACTCAAGGGTATTCACACAGATGTTACTATTATTTATTTATTTATAAATTCTATGAATGTATATTATAATCCTTAATACTGGGATCTAAAGTATTGAAATACATCCATATGTTGTATAATCTATGTGGAACACTTATGCATGTACATGATATGAAAGTGATGGGTGGGCCAAGAATTATATAGACCTCCAATGCAATGGGTAATGTTTTATCTAATGATATTTCATATATGGTCAATGAGACGTTATCATAAACACACTATATTATTTTTTCTTGGAGATTATCCTTGAATTAGGTTTATAATTTCATGTTTTATGTTGCTTCTACATTCTATATATCCTTTATGTTATCATGTTATATCATGCATCATTGTTTAGGATTATGATTCTAAGACCTCTTCTGTTACCTTAATATTCCTCTTGGATCAAATTTACTAATTAAACTTATTTTATGATTTTTTAATCCTTTACCAGGCTTTATATCTCACCCCTTTCCTTTTTACAGCCCTAGTTTGTCCCATGTAGTTTTAGATGAATGATGGAATTTTAAGAGCATGTTAAGAAAGCTTTAAATAATTTCATTTTATCCGTATTGAATGTTTTTATTATATGTACATAATTTTCCTAATATAGTAGGCTTTATAATATTTTTGGATTGTATAATGTGAACCTTTATAGAGTAAATAATTAATTAAAGAATATTAAAGATATGGATTGTTATATGGATATTCATAGGAATACCTTATTACCAACTTCAAACTCTATATTTTAGAAAAAATTATTAGAATAACTTTTCTATCAACTTGGAGCTTTCTCTTTGTGTCTCTAATGATTCATTTTCCTTAGCTAAATCAGGTTCCAATATCTTTATTTCTCCAACTTCATCCTAGAACATTGTTCATCCGCACTTCCTACTATAGAGGGCTTAATAATGAGAAATATGAATGCTTTAGTGAAAGCTATTATTGTAATAAAGTTAAATAAAAGGAAGGTATTCCTACAAACCACCTTTGAAATACATATATCAAGATATAAAAATGTCTTATAGAGTATTTATGGTTATCTTAGATTGATCATTTATCTAAGGATGATATAAACCACTAAAACTCAACTATATATCCAGAACCTATTGAAGACTTCTCCAAAACATGAAGGTAAACCTTAAATATCAATAAAATACAATTGGGAGTGTTAATCCATGAAATACCACAACTTCTTTAATGTATCATCAAGTAAGTTGATAAAGAGAAAAATATTCTCTAATGGTAATAAAATATGCTAATTTTAAAAAGTGAATGACTATAACCCAAATAAAATTATGGCCCTTTTATGTTTTGGGGAGTCTAATGAAGAAATCAATGGTTATTTTTTCCCATTTCCATTCATGAATGGGTAATGGTTGTAACATCTCATTAGATATATGTTTCTTAGCCTTAACTTTATAACACAACATACATCAGGATATATACTCTATAATATCCATTTTCATGTTTTCCCACCAGAAATATTCTTTCATATCTCTAGAAATATTCATACTTATAGGATGAATAGAAAATGATGAACTATGAGTATCATAAAACAAATCCTTTAAATATGATATTTATGAGACACATACTTTATTCTTGAACCTTATCATTCCATCATAATCATGTTTTAACCAAGGGACATTCCTGTAACACCCCGAGATTTTATGAGAAATATTCCTTTTAATTTCTTTGATGTCTGGTGTTGTACGCTACACCAAGATTATATTTCACTATACGCAACAACATATTAGCTTGTAGTATACGAAAACACTATTCTTGGCTTGTGTTGCACGCAAGAGCGACCTTCCTCGATAGCGTGTGTTATACGCAATACCGAGTTTCACTAAGCAATGATATATTGTTATGAACTAGACATTATGTATAAAATTAACTAAATTTTTAATTTTATTACATAATAATTCATCTCATACATATTCTAGAACATGGTATGGGAAGAAAATAAATTTTTCTGGTAAAATAAGTATTTCTTAAAAAAATGCAGCTTTGCCGCCTTTTGATGGCGCACCAACTTTAAATATAGTTTTTGACATTTTTATAAGTTAAATTATACAAAATAAACCTATTAATTACAATAAGGATATTAAAATTTAATTTGGATTTTTTTTTATATTTTTCTGTTAACTTTCATATTTTGATGAATCGTAAAAATACGCTAAATTTTTCTTAAAAACAACTTTTTTCATCAAGATAATTTATATGGTTAAATTAAAAAATTTAATGTTTTTAAAGTATAAATAGAATATATTTTTACCCTTTAATATAATTTAAGTCATTATAATTAATTTTACATTGAATTCATAGGTAAAGAAATTTCAATATTTGGCAATGTTTTAACTTTTAGAACCCGTTTTCTTAACAACAAGATTAATTTTAAATTGATTACAGCAACTTCTTAGTTCTTAATTTTAAAAAATGGATTTAATATTTGAATTAAGTGGGTCTATATTATGTTAATAGGTAAATTTTACTTTTTTTGATATTATGAATAGTAACTACGGTAGTTTTATTTACTACAGTTATAGGTAAATCGAGTAATTAAGGGTAAAAATAAGATTATAAAATTACTATAACACCTGTCAAAATTTTATTGGTTGAATAAAAGTCTACCCATATCACCTAAGGGTCTTAATATATTCATTTAATTGACTTTTTACCATGAGAATTATGTAATTATTTTTAAAACCAAAGAAAGTGACAACAAGACACTCTCTTATTTCTTATAAGTGTAATAATTTTAATTTAGTGATAAAATTCATAACAATTCGAACATAAATACTCACCATAAAGCTAATAAAATTATCTACATAATGTGAATTTATTTATAATTTTTAGTTATTAAATAATTATCATTAATTGTGACACAATAGTGATGTAGAAATTATTTTATTGATTGAAATATCAAATAAATGGTTGTAAAGATATTAAAATAAATGTTATATGAACTATTTAATGTGCTCCACCAATTTTATAGATAAATATGACATGTTATGAATCTATTAAATATTTTTTTCCGAATATATCCTCTATTTGTATTTTATTTAAATTCAAATAAATGAATAGTGTCAAAATTGACACTATTGTTATTTTATAAAAATAACATATTATTAAATTTGTTTAAAAATCACAAAAATATTAAAAAATTATAAATTAAAATTTATATGGTCAAAAAATTCATAAATTATCCTATTATGGACAATTCACAACACATAAGTAATTATTTATAACAATTTAAAATTTAGAATATTATTACCACAAATTAAATTAAATAGATTAAATAAGGATAAATCAAGTTGATAAGGTTTAAAATAAATTCCAAACATGTCTAAATTTTATTGGCTGATTATATTACAACCCTATATCATCTAATCTTCAAATTTGGATCATTTTGTAGGATTTTAAGTGGGGTTTGGGTTTATTATAAATTATTATTTTAGTGGTTTCCAAAAGGGCCACTCTCCTCCCTTATAAAAGGGCACCTCCTCCTTCTCCTCTTCACAACATTTTGAGCCTTCAAGCTCAGCCAAATACTATCAATATCTCTTCTCCACTTCCCTAGAAACATACTAGAGGTCCTGGTCTTCTTCAAATACCAAATTTAGTGCCCTAAAAGGATGTTTAGAAGAGGCGCGTCGAAGAAGAGGAGTCTCAAACACATACAGAAGAAATTGGACATAAGGTAAGGGATAATTATTCCAATCTCATTCTTAACTGAGATGGTTTATTCATAATTATTTACTATGGTTATATTTATCATCCATGTCCATGTTTTTTGAAAATGTTTTCATGTATGTTTAAAGTCATTTTTACCCATTTTTTTACTTTTAATACATGGTATGTAAGGAATCTTTCTTTTGTTTACCATACGACAAACTTTTTGACTTTTCTGACAAAATTATGCAGAGAATGTTTTTTTAACTTATACGACATGAAAGGATTTTTATTCGTTCATAAATAATTATTTCCATGAAGCTTACTATGAATTATTTCATGATTATTTTCCCCAAAAATTAATTTCTTTTAAAATTGTATGTCATTTTGAGAAAAGAAAATGATTTGAAGAAGAAAGGATATTTTACTCAAGAGCTGAGTTCAAGTATTTTATCAAAATTATTTTCCATCTAAGATGATATAGGGTTAGGTTTCTATCCCTATTATTACATTTATTTCATTATTTTATGATGGAATTATTTTTATGAAGTCCTTTATCTTATATGCATTATGTTATGATGGCATGATGTTTAAGAATCCCATTTTTATTACATGGGTTATGCCATGATGTATGATTTATGATTTTGTGGTACACATAAGAATGGTTTCATTATGAGATGGGTGGGACCTATATCTCCATCTAATTCATTGGGAAAAGATTTATATCTCATGAGATAGACATGGATGGAATGAAAAGTATAATCCGGTTCAGTAATACAGGGCTGGAACGACAAGTAAACCCAGTTCAGTAATGGACTTTGTCCACTATGATGGTCTTGGAAGTAATGCCTTGGTTACTATGGATATCATAACATGTGATTAATGGTTTTACAAAATTACATGTTTTATTCACATGTTATTTTATCATGATTAATGTTCCTTATTGATCTATGCCTTATGTACTGCCACGATTTATTTCACAGCTTGAGATTTTGATGTTTAAACTTTATGTTCAAGTTTTTAAGTTCAGATTTATATGGTTTGTTTTGTTTTCTCCATTCTTACTGTTACTGAGAATTTTAGCTCACCCTTTTTATGTTTTATTTTCCCCAGGATATGAAAAAGGGTTTTAGGTAAGAAAAAAAGGGGAAGATCTTTATGGGAGATGTTGAAGATCTTTAACCATGATTAAAAGATTATTTTCCGAGTTTCCAAAGACACTAAACTAATATGGTCTTTGGGTGTCTTTTTTTTATGAATTAAGTATTCCGCAAAATTAATTTAATGTATATGTACGTCAAGCTTTGGCTCTCTAAAATTCCTCATTTTATTCTACAGTTTTATATATTCCTTCTACACCTATTTAATCATCACATAGATGGATGGTTTAATATTCATATGAGAAATATAGGATCTTCCCCCTTTCCTTAGGACTTCAAGTTCCATATTATAAAAATTAGTAAGTATTGGATTTATTTCAATCCTCATTATAGCCAAACTTTTATGGTACTTCCAACTTAGAGCATCAACAACCTTATTCACATTCCTAGGGTGGATATGTATTGAGTTGTTAAAATCTTTAATCATCTCCAAACATATTCTCTAACACATATTCCAATCTTTATGTGAGAATATATACTTTTAGATTTTATAATCCGTATATATGTCAAAAAATTATCTATTAAGATAATCCCTCTATATGTTCAATAAAGAATTACCACTGAAAACTCCAAATGATGATTCATGTAATTTTTCTCATGTATTTTCGTTTGTCAAGAGGAATATGATATCACCACATCATTCTGTATAAGGATGCATCCCAGTCCATTATTTGATGCATCAATATAGATCAAAAACCCTTATCCACTATAGGGTAGTTTGATCTCAGGTGCATTGACCAACATTCTATTTAGCACCTTGAAATTCTCTTTATATTCATTTGTCCATAAGAACTTAACCCCCTTATTAGTCAACTTGGTTAGTGGATTATATAGTCTTGATAAATCTCTCAAAAATCATCAGTAGTATCCATATAACCCAATAAAACTATGTATCTTAGTTATCGTGGTTGGTCAAGTCCATTTCTCAATAAATTTTTCCTTTGAAGGATCCACCCATATACCCTCACCTGAGATTATATAATAGAAGAATGAAACTTTCTGATGCCAAAATTCACACTTGGTAAATTTAGCATACAAATTTTACTTGCTAATAGTATTTAGAAAAATTATCAAAAAATCTTTATGATTTCCATTACACTTTTAATATATAATAATATCATATAGAAAGACTACCCCAAATAGATAAATGTAATCTATAAAGACTACATTCATTAAATCCATGAAGATAATAGGGGAATTGATAAGTCTAAATGGAATCAATATAAATTTATTATGCCCATACCTCATATGGAATAGTGTCTTGGGTATTTCCTCCTTCTTGGCCCTCAATTAATAATGCCGAAAATGAAGGTCAATATTTTAAAAGTATTAATATCCTCATAATTGATAAAACAAATCATTGATACGGGGTAGAGGATACTTATTCTTAATATAAATCCAGTTAAGTTCCTGATAATAAATGAAAAGAAACATTGAACCATATTTCTTGTTAATAAAAAGAAAAGGTATACTAAAAGGTGATGCAATAGGTTTTTTGAATCCCTTTTCTATATTATCCTTGAGTTTATTTGTCAATTTTGGAAACTCAATTAGGTCAATTATATATATATTCTTTAAGATATGAAAAGAACTAGGTATGATTTATATTGAAAACTTAACTCCATGATTCATAGGAAGACTAGGAAACTCTTCTGGAAAGACAAAAAAAAACTCTCATAGAATAGGCATATCCTCAATTTTGAGTTTCTCTAAAACCATTTGATATAGAGACCCTTTATAAAAAGTAATTAATACCCATAATATAAATGTAATTTCCATTATAATTTCATATTCATCCTCAAACTAATAAAAAATCATAGGTTAATTCAGAATATGAAATGTGACTTCTATTCCTTGAAAATTGACATGGGATCTATATAAATAAATGCAATCCATGTCAATAATCACATTAAATTCAACTGGACCAAGAGTCAAAATATTTACCCAAAGAACATTCCCAATATCCTTAATTGAAGAGGAACTATAGACTTGAGATGTGATCATTATACCATTACGAGTTTTCACTGCTAATTCAACATATAACTATTGAGATGTTAATGTGATACATTTAGAAAATTACTTAAATATAAAAGGATGAGTATAGATAAAATAAAATATTAAATTAGTTTTTATAGAGTTTATGATAAGTGTAACTTTCATCACGTTATTCTTATAACCCACATTATCAGTCATGATTGCATGAGATTTCCATTTATCTTTGGGATTAAGAGGTCATTGATGCTGGTCATCATCACAAACCTTCATATTCATTCACTGGTTAGTTTCATGCCCATAATCCTTCCATTTGAATCATTAGAGTGTGGGTTCTGCATTATTTGGTTTCTTACTTTCCTCTATTATATCAACCAGCCTCTTTATCACCTTTTGACATTCATGGGATTTATGACTATAACTTCCACATTTAAAGCACCTCACAATTCGATTTAATCAATACAATTTATGTTTAATACCACATTTCTAGAACGGAGGTGATTTTAATTTATTTCATCCTCGTGATTTATTCATATTTTCATGATACTATCCTTATTTTCTTATCAATATTAAGGAAATGATGAGAATATCAAATTTCCATTTCCAACTTGAGAACACATCATACAATTTCTTCATATCTATTAAAGTCTCTTATAGATAATGCCTTTGATATACTTGGTTTTAAGCCACCAAAGAGTTGATAAATCTTTATTTGAGGTCTTATGATTATGCCAAAATCATAATTTTCAAGTCTTGTAAAATTTTCTTTATAGGTACCATTAGATTCATCATCCTTCTTCTTATGATTAAGGAATTAATTCTCCATTTTTATACATAGAATATGAGGTAAGTACTTGTTGAAAATATACTCTTAAACTTTTCCTATTATATGGAGTCAACCTATTCATATTTCCTCATATTATTAATAAGATTCCACTATTGATCTGATTTTCCTTCCAAAAAATAAACGGATAAGATTAATTTTTCATGTTCTGAGCACTAAAGAATTTTTTTTCTCACTGGTACTAATCCATTGCTTAACCACTGATGGATTATAAGACCCACTAAAAGAATGTGGATGTTGCCTCATGAAATACTCAATACATTGTTCCCCCCATTGATCATTTGGAAGATCATCAGGATTCATGTATTGAGAATGTTTTGTGAGCATAGAAAAAATATTATGTATACTAACTCCCATAACATTTAGTTTCTTAGAAGGAAAATCATTTCATTGTCCATCACATTCATTTTTATCACTATTCCTTCTGGTTCTATCTATACTAAAATAGAAAATCATAATGTAAGCGTTAAGTTACAATAATCAGAGTGGGGAATTATATAATCATGAAAATCATTCCTAAAAGTTTCTAAATGATTACACCTTCTTATCAAAATTTGACACTTTATACTATATCAACTTAAGTTGAACATAGGTTGTATTAGGTTTTATACCCATATTCATTATAATATAATCACATAGAATAACTAAACCCTCCTCTGATACAAACTATTGTGACCCAAAAATAACATACATATATATTACATCTTTTTAATGAATATTCAATAAATATCCCAAATAAATGTGCTTGATAACTATAAATATTTAGTGTAATTGTTGACTAGATACATAAAAATATTATTTATGTACAATATTAATCATCCCTAACATATTTATTTACATTGGGAACTCTTCTTGACTCATCATACTCAGTACCCTTTTTCATAACCGGGGGAAATATTTAAACATAATAAAGGGTGATATCAGATACTCAGTAAGGGTAAACATGAGAGGCATTAGTAAATGATCATTTGTAAGAATATCATGTGAATATGGGCATGATAAATTATAATTATAAATATTAAATCATACCCAACAATTCATATATCATAATCATGAGTCATGGAATAAAACTCTAGTGTGTAACAAGATTTAAGAATCATTTAAAAATCACTCATGACCCATGAGTTAAAATCATAAGCATATCAACATGTCATAAGTGTGTGGCACCATCAAAAGAATAAATATCATATCATATGTCAAGGTTATCTACCAAGACCATCATATCATGGAGGACCAGGCATCACCATCTATTAACCATATCATAACGGATTAGGCATCACCACTAATTTCCCATATCATAGTGGATTATTCATTCCAACCTATTTCCCATAGTGGATCAAGCACATCAACTCATTTTATATAATTATTTCATGAAGTATAAGGATTTTCCCAATTCATTGAAGCTTTATAACCGACCCACCCACAATATAATGAAAACTATACATATATATTCCCAATATTATAAACAATTCATTATTTCAACATATCATAACCCATGTAAAATAAAAATGTCTCATAAATATATCATCATAAATCAATCAACCGATGAAAAACAAATGATTTTCATAGAATCATCATCATAATAATCTATCCAAAAAAATAAATTGGAAGGTATCATAAGATAAAAACCCTACTATATCATAAAAACCATTTATGTATGATGACATAGATGCAAAATACCTTTAAAATATCTTCTGAACATTTCTTTGAAAACAAGATAAAATATATTTTTAATTTGATAAAATATCAACTAAAAATTCATATAATATTGAGGAAATAATTTTCTTCTAAAATTTTAATCGTAATTTTTAGAGGAATATTCAAATAAAATAATAATCATGACAATGGTAAAATATATTCCTACCATATACATAAAAGAAAAAATTCTATTCACATATTTGTAAAAAGGTAAAAATGACTTGTTCAGAATTTTTTTTGAAAGATTATTTTTTAAAAATTTGTAAATAAATTCAAAGGTAGTAAAAATGAAAATTTTACTACATTTAAATTACAGTTTATAACTTTCATAAAAAAATATTTAAGATTATGAACATGGAAGAAAATGTTCACCAACCCAAGAGGAAATAAGGTCGACTTTTGTTTAAGAAACATTTCTCTATCATTTTAAGTACCAAATAGAAATAAATGTAACTAATACTTAAAATTATAGGAATAAAATTTTTATAAGAAACTTTCTGGGGTTTAAAGCATAATATCCATAAAATTTTCACCAATGGAGATTTATCATATGCAATCTTAAAAAGAAATGAGATTGTAACATAAAACCTTACCTAAAGTCGCATCCTAATTAACACATGTTAAATATAATTATATAATAAGTATATATTTATTTTTAATCTATTATAGAACCATATTAATACATATCATACTATATAATATTTACTTATAAAATCTTATCACCCGTTTATAAACAATTCATTATTAAAATCAATGTTCCGGGTGAGAATTGATTTTTTTCATGCATGTTTAGGTTCAAAAATACCAATCCTTGTAATTTAATAATGGTTCCACAATATAAATAATTTAAAAAATTTAATGATTATAATATTTAATGATTGTATACACTTTTATAACTATTCATATAATGTGGTGATGAAAAATGAATTACATCACTTCGTGGAGACGGTAGTCCGTACGTACACACAAGTGATGTATCCACTTTTCAATGGATGAAACAAAAGAAAAGTAAAAAATAATTAAAAATTATATAACTATAATAATATCATATATATTCAGTAAATACATAATTATAACAAACAATGTGAAGCGATGATGAATAAAGAAATGCATCGCTTTGTGGAGGGGGTAGTCTATATGTACAAACGAGCACTGTTTTCTTTTCCCGTAGGATGAGAAGGAGGTGGATAATGGTTGTTCCATCATTATAATAAAATTAAGTATATTTAGGATAATTAATTAGTTGTTTTATAATGTATACCATATATTCATATGAGGTAGAAGAATAAATAAAATTTAAAGTAGTTAGTTAAGATTTATACCTCTTTATTGAGAAACCTCCTTTGGCTTACACCTTAAGTCTTGAAAGGATGGTATTTTGGAAAGCAAATAATATATAGGATAAGGAAAATTAAGATAATATGATATTAGGTTATGGGTTTACCAATCTAGAATTCTCAATATCTGTGAATAAGGGAGAAGAGGAGGTTCCCTTTTATAAGTGTGGGGAAGAGGAACCTTGGATTTCCCTAAAGTTTTAAATTAATATAAATTAATTTTTATATTAATGTAGATAAAAATTTATATATTAAAAATATAGGATTATTTTGAGTCTAAATCTTCTAATAAAATAAAATTTATACATTTTTAGTGATATTTTTACCCTTATCTCTCAGTTTCAACCCCTATTAACCCTTTTTGATGATTACTATGATATCAAAGTTTTTAACTATTTTATGATAATGAAAGTTACTATAAAAGGAAAATTGTTTTATAGATTGAAAATAGTTTATATGATAGACTATTTCCTATTTACTTGGCCCAAGATAATATTTTTTATGAATTTTAAATCATTTAATATAATTTTATTTAACATAAGATACCATTAAATTCACTTTTAGAACTATTCATATAGTTTGACTTTAAAGACAATGAGATAGAAAAATAATTCAAATAAAAACTTTTGACACATCTATAACATGTTATATTTATATCTATAAAATTCATTTAACATAACAATTCATCCAAATTTTATTACTTTTAAATTTTTTAAAAATATTTATTTGATTTATCTTTTACTTGAACAAGTACTATGGTAGTGTTGTGCAAGTATTTAAGACAATTATTCCATCACTAAAAATTAAAAATAAATTAACATGATAAAAAAATTAAATAATATTAAAAATAACCATTTATAACTAAATATCTATGAAAAAATATTGGAGATACTAAAACAAAAAGAGTGACATTTTGTATGTATTCTTTACTTAAAATAATAGTAAGGCCATTATCAAAAGACAATTGTAATAAATTGCCAAAAATTTTATGTTATGTTTATTAAGGTTGAAATTAACCTATAAAATTAAATAAATTCAATTTTTTTGAGATTTATTGGCTTTATCCCATAATTTTAACGCTATTTTTACTGTTTTACCCATACCAAGGTGACGAATGTTTACCATGGTTACTATTAACAATGAAAAAAAATAAAAGAGGCATATTTAAAAAATGTGAACCTATTGATTAAAAATATGAATACCATTTTTGAAGACTAAATTTTTATAAGTGGAGAAAATTCATTTTACAATAATCATAAAAAATGTAATGAAAATCATTTTTAGAAAAATTTGTTTTTAACAATAAAAATTATCTATTTATATTCCATGGCTAATAAAAATCATTAGATGAATGAAACGTTTTTTATTGAATATATAATCTAAAAATTTAATTAAAATAATTCATAAATAGTGATTAATATAATTTATTAAGATAATAATACATTATGTGCATAAAACAATTTTCATAGAAATATATATTTTTTTCGTTCAAATGATTTTATAAATTGATAACCGATGAATAAATTCTATCGATGTGTAAAAAATATTATTTTATAATTTTTTAGTCCTATTAATACCCACTTATCCAATTCTAGGTGATATGTCACATTAAATAATAATAATTTAATAGTATATCACAGGTTTTTTAAACTTTATGTTGAATTTAAATTAGGCTATCAAAGAAATTAAATTTATTTAAAGAAAATATATCAAAAAATCTCAGGGTGTTACATTATTAGAAGTTGTAACCCAAATGATACATATGTTGAGAATACAAGCAAATAATTTTATCAATGATTAATAATTTAAATTGTGAGGATGAAAATTATTTATGCGGGTAGAATATAACACCCATACATTTAAAATTATATATTACTTTTGGAACTAATATGTTTGATAACATGTAATACACACAACACTGAACCAAACCAAACAAAAAAAGAGTGTATAACCCTTAAAATGTAGATATATATTTGGGGGGTAAATATAGAGTTGAACGAATTATGAAAAATATATAGAAATAAAATAAAGTCTATTTAATACTAATATATTGATAAATTTAAAATAGTGTACTTAAGTAACTAAAAAGATTGATTTATGCTTTAAAATGAAACCCATATAAAATTAGAAATTAGTAACTTCATTTTAATAAAATAAATATATTATGGATAAAAAATATTTTTGATGTTAATAATATACTAACACCAATATAATTACTTATTGATTAGAAATAATAATAATAATAGTAATTGTTTTGAAATGTTATTTTCCAAGGAAAATGATTTTCATTATATTTTTATATTTGTATTTAAAAGTTAAATTTTAAAATTCATGAATTTATATTTTTTAAAAATGAATTAATTTTTGACTTTAGAATTTCAATATAATCTTAAGATTAATTTTTGAGTTTTTTCTCAAATAATTTATTTTTAGGTGAATAGTGAAAAATATAATTTTTACTAAAATCCTATCATTTATTACTATATTAAAAAGTAATTATAACTTAAAAACTTATAAAACGCTTCCCATGATAAAAAATATCTTTAAGGATTAAAAGTATGCATTTAAAAATTCTATTAGGAATTTATAAAATCTATATTTATCATTTAATAAACTTAAGTAATACTTTCCCATAAAAGAAACTATTTTTTGGTCTTTTCATTAAATAATATATTGTTTTCGTAAAAATAAATTTTTATTGATACAAAAGCTACCTAAATTTTATTTTTTTAAATTAAACAATTTTATTTCATTAATAAAAAAATCATTAATAATTCAATCTCACACATAAATTTTGAACTTAAAAATACAAATTTTCTAAAAATATGATTTTATGCATTACATGCGCTAATTTTAAAATTGATTTTATTATACGTTTACATTTTATAAGATTAAATGGATTTAATATTATGAATAATTATTTAAAAATTATGTAACAAAGTATATTTTATTTTTAGTTATTAAAAAAAATTACTTACGTAAAAATTAATTATAACGGGAAAACAAAAAAATGTAAAAGTGAAAATTGTAAGAGTAAAGGACTTAAACAAATGATTAAAAAATGTGTTAAAATTAATTTCTGAGGTATTATAGAACATATCTCATCTGAAAATGAATTATTATACGTTTTTGAGTCTTCTTTACATGTGCAAGATGCACTCTCTTTATATTAAGTTGAGATATTTACAAAAAATGACATTCTCACCACTTATAAAAGGGGCCTCTCACCACCCATTCTAGAAAAACCTAAAATTTAAGTTTTCTCTTGAACACACTCACTTTTTTTACTTATACTACAATTACATTCCTTTTAATTAAGCCTCTAGTCATAATATATTGGCCTAAAAACTCTATTTCCAAAGAGTATTCAAAGGGAAAGACAATATCCTCTACATAAGTACTTTTTCCTAATTTCTTTTCTTTTCATTCTTATTTTATCAAATATAATTTTATTATTACCATATAATGAAAATTCTTATTTTTAATATAATTAATTTTATTTTTCTAAGGGAATAACTATTAACCACCTTTCTCCTTTTCTACTAAGAAAAACGAAATAGCCATTCATGTGTTGTGCAGACAACTGCCTCAACAAAGCAACAAATTCCAATTTCACTACCACCTATCTTAGATAGTTATAAGGGAAAAATTTATTAATAATTGTTACATATATAATATAATTTTTATTGTTAATAGATAAATTATAATCTACCTTCTTTCCCTCTCATTATTTAAGAAACGGAAACGTTAATCATGTGTTGTACAGACTACCATCTCCACAAAGTAACGTGTATCATTTTCCATTTAGTTTATTTATTAATCATTAGAAACTCTTAAAATATAATTCAAAACCTTAAAATTATCTAAATAATATCTTTATTCTTTTATAATAATGATATTATATCCTAAATAAACCACTTTCATAGTCATACTCATCTATTAATTATAGTATGTTAATGTTTGGGTTGGTCTAACCACCTACTTGAATAATACTATAAAAAATATCATGGATTACTATGAGAAATTAATTATTAATAACATATTATATTATAAGATATTAAATATTTTATTTTTTTCCATAATGGTTTGAAAATCATTAATTAAGATACCAATGTCCATTCATGAAAAATCACCGAAAGATGCTCTTTACAGATTTCATCTCTAAGGATCATAACCAAAATTCCCATAGAATGAAATTATAAAATTATAAATAATTATAAAAAATAAACTATAGTATTTTTTTATTTTATAATTATTAAATTTGTGTGAATAATGAATAATAACATCACTTTTATGAAACTAGTTCAAACCGATCAAGATTAATCACACTCGATATCTAAAATAGTTAATTACTAACTAATATACGTATAGAGATTAATTATAAATTAAGTTTATAAAAGGTTATAGATAAAAATAAGGTTCCTAAATAGGTGATTAAGATAGTTATTTTTTTATAATGGTGATTCAAGTGCTTTAGTGGAATTCAGGAATTAAGGCGAGGGTCTGTACTAACTCAATTTTCTTCCATTGAGTTACAAACATTCTTATTAAACTATACTGTTCCATGTTTGATATGTTATAACTAATGAACAATTTTTATTTTATGTACTCCTTATTTTTTAGTGTTTTAAAATTATTTCTTATAACCTCATTATCAAATAATTATTACCTCAATGATTATTCTGCATGAAAGGGATTTCTTGGTCTCAATTAATATTTCACGAGACATGCTTCTTTTTATGTACCAATTTCATTTTATATAGTGTATATAATACATTGTTGTTATATTATATCATGAATTATATTTCATGGTATTTTATATTCAGTTTCAATATCTTTCTCTTTCAAGGGTTTTTATTTAGATAATTCTCAATTTGTAAGGGTTTGTCTGTCTCATTTTCAAATCCATGAGAAATGTTTGATATTATGCACCATCATTTATTTAATATGGTGTATTAAATTCCTCATTTTCTTCACATATAATTAATATACATCATTTTATGATATTTTAATGTCCATATCATGGTACCCCTCTTATGTTATTTTGATTCTTACGTTACCATTACCACAAGGTTTTTTGTTAACTCAACTCCATTTATTGAGTTATAATGCTTCTTATTGAACTTCTTTCTCACAAGATTGGTTCCTCACGCCCTAATATTTTATTTTATGGTAAATTATCTTATTATATAGTAGAAAATACTTTTAATTTATATCTTTTACCCTGATAAAAATTTCTTTACCAAAAATTATATAACTATTAAGAATAATTCTCATCCTCTTTAATGATGATTTCTAATCCTTATCCATATTTTCAATTCCTGTTAATGTTATATGACTTATTTAGAAACCCAACTATGTATTATTCCACATGGTCTTCATATTTCTCATTATAATTTTTAACAAGAATTTTTTCTATCCTATTTACAATATGTATTTTTAAAAAATATATTTTAACGCATTAAAAAAGATTGTCCTATAATTTATTTATTGGGGAAATAATTAACTTAACCTTATACCATTAATTGACATTGTGTTAGTTTTAGGGATGCTAGAATAGGAATCTATTCCATTTATTTATTGGGGAAATATTGAAAATCCATAAATGTTTTATTCTAATATAGATGTTTATTGATTACCAAGGAATGTTGGTAATGTATTTTATAGCTTATCAATTCCTTAATATTTTGAAGTAATTGGACTCAATTATTGATGTTTGGGGCTCTTAATACCCTCCATATGCATTAATTGGTCCCATGTGACAAACTAGCATGAGTATTTTGTTGTATTCCATCCTAGAACTAAATATTTCCTAGACCTGGGGCCTTAAATGTAAGATCATGATGTCTAATATGATTTTTTCGTGGCATATAACATGGAATTTGATGTCTGACATTATAAATTTCACCACTTAGGAACCAATTATTGTTATCCAAGTAATATTATCATTTAAAATGTTATCCATGGGTATATTATGCTTTCAGTCTCATTCTATTATGGAATTATTTTTGGTTATCTATTCTTACCATATTATGTATGCTTATCTTATGCTCACTTATGATCTTTGATTATTATATATTATGTTTAACCTTACTAATAATTTGAACTTACACCTTCTTATGTTCACATTTTTCTAGGATGGGAATCAAATTATTACACATGATATGTCTAGAAGACTATCATGTGTGTAGAATTTTCTGGGAGATGTTGAAGGATTATTATGGATTAATTAGTTTGTTATATAGTGGAAAAAATATCCATTTGATGAGAAATAATGGAATTTTTTAGTTAAATGTTTTTCTTAAATATATAAAACTATAAATATAAAAGGTCATTTAAATGTATATAACTCAATATTTTTTGGTGATATTGAAATTATTGGTAGTTAAAATTTGGGCACTTCGATTCATTTCAAATATGGTATATAAAGAAGGTATTTATATTCACTAGATCTGGGAGTTTTTGTCTGGGGTTCCACAATAATACTATTCCCAAAACTCTACAATAGAATGTAGTGGCTGAATTAATGAATATGTTTCTAATTGAGAAAGCTAGGAGTATGAGTTTCACTTGATAATGATTAAGCAGTTTTAGGTGTAGGCACTCAACACGACAACTTATCTTACCTACAGAATTATAACATCAATAGTTGGGAAGGAACTTCATATAATGGTTAAAATGTTTCTCACATTATTATTAAATCATTTTTAAGATAAAAAATAGAATAGTAACACATTAAAAAATTGAAAGGTTTAGTATCTTGGGAAAATTAGGTTCATAAATCACTTATACATAATAAAACATAAAAATTATTTAAATACTTATTATTTATCCTCCTAAAATATCAAATTTTTCCTTAGTGCATGTATTCACTTGAGGATATACATCAATGAAATGGGTTTGCTAAAATTCCAGAAATGGGAGGAATAACATAGAAGGAATAAGAGACATGAATGAGTAGTATATGGGTGAGCATAATTGTCATAATATAATAATCATGGGATCATAATCATAATAATGTTAGAATAATTAGAAAAATGAATGGAATGTGATATATACATAATAATGAAACATCACAATATAGTGGTGAAATACCACATATTGTTGTGAACAAATCTAGCACCATGTTCACACATAACATATGTACATAAATCATAACTTCACAATTATGAAAAAACATAGCAACATTTTCATGAATAATATAGATAATATCACGAGATATACCACATTACCCAATTAATTATATGGTAATATAATTCTAATCCCACCCATCACATTATAAAATTCTTATAATCATGTATGGAAGATGGAAAGAGAATATATAACAATTGTAGTCTTGTAATAAACCCATGTAAAAGAAATAGTTTCATAAGGATTTCATAAAGCATTATTTAATTAATAAACTTTGGTGTTACCAAATCAATAAGGGATATAATATTTAGTATAAAATACCATTGTTGTTTAAATAACAAATAGCTCAAGAGGAGTTAAAGAGATGTTTTGAAAAAATAATGTCTTTTTGAAAAGTATCTTTAGTTGGGTTAGAAATAATATTAACATGGTAGAAATATGTATATCCCTAGATTTTATAAAGTTAAATAATAGTTAAAAGAAATGTTAATGAAATTAGAGAAATATCCATACAAACAATAATATGAAAGAGGTGATAAACCAAAAAGAAAGAGTTGGATTCAAGAATCCTCTTACTATAAATACCATTATGTTTCATCTCATTTACAACTCAGGTATAATAAAATTATGTTTATTAACACATAGAAATAGAAGTAAATTATATTAATTTATGTAACTATTTATCCATTATAATTATTGAATTATATTTTATAATAATATTTGTTAAACATAAATTATTTTGATGTCATCTTTTCATTTGATTATCTCTTCTTGTTTTGTTTTCTTTATTTTTGTTCAAGGTAATTTATACATAATAAAAGTTATTATAGAATACATGTAATTAAATATTTTTATATTGTATATAATTAATATTAACCATATATAAAGATAGAATAACTAGAGAGTTTTCAATGTCATCATAGGTAGTTAACCGATTGTTGATGAGAGATTATCAAAAGAGGAGTAAAGAGATATATGAAATATAAATATGTCATAAATATAATAATTATAGATATTTTGGAACGCCCCGACCCTAGTTACCCAAAGTCGATGAATAATTTTAATACATTGGAATGATTACAAGGAATCAAGTCCCGAAGGACCGATCAATTTACCAGTCTTGGAAAATAGATTACATACATGAATGTTACATTGCACTTTAAGACATACAAAAAAACATAAATAATCTTTATGGATGCCATTATTATCTTGGCTTAACCCTGCATATCAATCACAACACACTTCTTGGAATCCTGGGAAAAAATAAAACCTAGAAAGGGGTGAGCTCAAACGCTCAGTAAGGGTAAGCAATACAGCGGAAACTTTCATAAATAAGAATAAACATTTAAGGCAATGTATAACTAAAACAAAAGCCTTTTAAACTAGAACTTCAGCATAATATGGAAGAAATAAAATGAAATAATTCCATTTAATTATTCACATGGACATTATACTAGTCAAATAATCACATGCAATATCACTAACCACTTTCATAATGATGGAATGCATAATGACAAACTTTAATTTCTGTGTCAAGGCCTCGTTCCAAGACCTAAGGAATAACTGTAACTGGAACCAAACCCAGAGAGCTTCTGTAACCAGACTCCATCCCGGAGAGCCTATATAACCGGACTCCAAATCGGAGTGCCTATTATAACCGAACACCAACCCGGAGTGCCTCTAATAACCGGACACCAACCCGTAGTGCCTCTAATAACCGGACACCAACCCGGAGTGCCTCTAATAACCAGACACCAACCTGGAGTGCCCCTAATAACCAGACACCAAACCGGAGTGCCTCTAATAACCGAACACCATCCCGGAGTGCCTCTAATAACCAGAAACCAACCCGGAGTGCCTCTAATAACCGGACACCAACCCGGATGGTCTTTTGTAACCGGATCCCAACCTGGAACATACTAGTCCAACACATTCATCTTAAGAAGAGGATGAAATATAACATAAACATTCGTATTAAAAATAGCATACGAAATTCCAAAACATTAATCATAAACCATTAATGGCATAAAAATAACTCATCCATAGTCAAATATATCAAAAAACCTTAAATACAATATGGATAATTTGTATCATAATAAATCAACTTCAGACAAGTGTAAAATTTATCAAAGGATGTTGACATAGATGAAAATGATTTATAAAAATCTTTGAGAGAAATACCCCTTTTACATGAAAACATTTAGAAGTCACACAATTTAGAAAATAATTCGTTTAAAGACATTTTTGAATCAAATTTTCCCATTCCACTTTGAAACTTTTTAAAATAATTAACATTTTAAAAACATTCATACCCATATAAATAAATCCTTAAAAACCATTTTGAAGACATGGACATTAATGAGAAATATTTAGAAGAATAAATATTTAAAACATTTGAAATGATGTTTTAGTAAAAAGTACCTTATAATAATCCATTTTAAAACTCTCTCATAAAACAATTACATGGATAATAAATATATCCTAGTAGATACTTACATAAAAACAACCTCAGATAATAAAGAGATTGTGAAATTAACCCTTACAAATTTGGTAACTTACGAAACATACAACCCATGAAAGAGGTATCATAAAATTAATATGTATATACACATAAATTAAAGTGTATTACACAAAGAATACAATTATGGGCAGTACATACACCACACAAAAGGTAATAGTGGCAATATGGAATGAATCTCACGGGAAAAAGGAGTGAGATGAAAAACCCCTTACCTTGTACTTTTCCTTGATAGGGTGTAGGTTAACCTTCTGTATAATAGTTAAATAATTGTTATTAAATTATATAATAATCATATACATAAATATGATATCATATATGTTCTTTTAATATTGCTTTGTTAATAATATTTTAGTATTATCGCCGTTTCAGGTGTCAACTGATTTGTTTTCCTTTATATGCTTCATTACATAAGCCGTGTTTGTTATGGAAAGGTTGTATCTTATTCATATCCAGAATGATATCAAGTCCTTAAACATTACTTTTAATCATCAAAAGAGAATTAGTCTTTAATGGATATTATGGGGAAATTAATCTCATCGCGTTCGTGGAGACGATAATCCGTACGTACGCACGAACACTACTTCCATTTTATTTTTCATTTTCAAAGGAATCAAAACCAAATGATAAATAGGTATATTATTATTCCAGTATAATATAATATCTTATATTTGTTACTCAAGTTCATTAACACCATCCTTTATACGTTCCATGTATGGTATGAACGAGTCATATCACTTTGAGGGGGCGGTAGTCCACACTTCCTCAAATTAAATTATCGTATATATATACAACATGAAACAAACAATGGTATTCTATAAAATGGAATTACAGAAGCTTATATATAAAATAGATATAATTAATATCATATTTAATTATAGTTCCATCATAATGGCCACCATGAGAGGTGGTAGGAGATAATTGAACAATCATCGTTTCTTGAGGCGTTTGGTTGCCATCCACAGAAACATTATGTTCTTCACCCATTAGATGAAGGTGTGTGTAATTGTAGTTCGAATACTTCTCATAACAATATCCTAGCATATTTAGGATACTGGTTTGGTTACAAAAGAAAATAATAAGAAGATTTTAGGGGTTGGATAAGTAAAATAAAATAAAAGAAGCTAAGAGAAATCATTACCTTTAATTTGGGTAACTCCCTTTGGTTTGAACCAAAGTGGACTCTTGAAGTGCCTTCTACCTAAGGTAAGGCTTCTAGGAGGAGGAGAGGGATGTAGGGAGATTAATTGGGCAGAGTTTGGACGAGCCAAAAGGCTTGAGAGGTGTGAGGAATTGGTTAGAAGTGGTGTCCTTTTATAAGGGGGAGGAGGGGCTCTTTAGGAAAAACTTAAAGTATTATTTTATAATAAATTTATTTTCGGTTTATAATGGCTCAAAATTGGATTATTTAAAGTCTAAGGCGGGGATTGGTCTAAATTATTTCAACCAATAGATTTTAGACAATTTTGGGTCATTATATTAACCTTATCTTTTAGTTTTAACTCTTAGTTAATTAGTTTGACATTTTCCATGGCACTTTATATTATTATATTATATAGTTAATAAACATACTATAAGCCCCAGCATTGGTGGTGGGGTGTTAAGGGTTGGAGGGGGGGGGGTGAGGGGAAGGTCGCGGGGTCAAGTCCCCGGGCTTGCGATTTAATGTAATTTTCTTCTTTGCGTGTGTGCCGCTTTTGCAGTTGTACCCAATTTTTTAAACTTACTATAAACTTCCAAGAGACCCCCAAGAGGTACATTAATGATACACCTATCATTATATAAGTCTTCTGGCTGAACCTTAGATTTTTAAGAATAGAATATAAATTAATAATATAATATTTGTTTTAAAAACTCTTTTATGTTAATTTTGACACTATTGGGTATTTTGTTTTTGATAAATCCAAAACAACATTATTACTTCGATAAAAATTCATATGAACAATACTAATATTCCATATTAACCTATAAAAGTATTTAAATTCATAAAAAATCTCAAATTATATTTATTTGGGTATTTATAATATCAATTATTTTAATATTTCACTAATAAGGTAATTACTGCATCACCATTGTGTCATAAATAAATTAAATTATTTAATGTATAAAAATTATAAATAAAATAAAATTATGTAGGAAAGATTTTTATCTTTATAATGAATATTTACAATCGAATTAATCTTATGTATAATCCTATATTAAAAATGTTTTAGTAATTAAACTTTGATTTTAACTCTTTTAACTCTCCTTTGAATTAAATAACAATAAATGTCCTAATCTAATCCAAGTAGACCTAAATGATAATATTTTCTTCCTAAGGTTGTTTTTGGTCAAGATACACATGTCCAACAGAACTAGGACATGTGTTAGGGTAATATTAATATCATTCTTACCCTTAATTACCCAATTTACTTTTTACCGTGGTAAATAAAAGTAAAAAGTTACTATTCACCAAAAATTATTTTCATCTCATTGAACCACATTTTAATCCTTGATATTAACCATGTCTCCTGGATTTTTTAAATTTCACTCACAGAGGTGGTAAAATTATGTTTTACGTGAATTTCCAAATTCTCCTAGTAGGTGGGTAAAGGACGGTGAAAAGTTCAATAAAATTTTTATATATCTAAAATTATTATAAACTAACTTCAATGAATTACATTGAACTTATATAGGTATTATATATTTAATTTGACCTTAATTAGATTTAAATAAAATAAATAAAAATTCGTTTTTAAACCATAACTTAGTATTTTTTTCACTATTCATCAATTATTGAAAGTTTTCAGAAAAATACCAAAAATTCACCCTAGGATAATTTAGATATTCCAAATCCAAATATGAAGTCCATTTTGAAAGATAAAATTTATAAAATTTCAAAAAGTGGGTATTACTATTCATAACGACTACTTTGATTGGTCGCGGTGTGTTAGAACTCGAAGTTGCGTATAACAAACGCTATTGTATTATTCAAAGAGAAGTGTACCATGAAAGCTTGGGGTGTTACATTCTCCCCTCCTTCAAAAAACTGCGTCCTCACAATTTCTTCTCGGTATTGGAAACTTGGGGTTGACATTTTAAAATATCATAGTTGAAATCCCACATCGAAAAATGGATTAATGAGGCCTCTATTTAAAATAAAGAGTGGTAAGTATGAAGGTTACCGAAAATAACACATACCAGGGTTCCATGTAGGAAAACATGGATATGGAAGAGAAATATAACCATCAATATCTGATGGAGAGTGGTAGAGAACATGGCTATGAAAAGGCCAACAATCACAAAGCCATAAATTTGTGATGATCTAAGGTACTATCTAGGACGACGTTTTTGTTCTAAGTTCATTTTCTTAATGTTGAGGAATTTATTTATGAGATCATATAAGATCATAAGGATATATACTTACTTTATAATTATAGTTTTACCCATTAATAAATTTCTACCACAAACTCATCTTTCACTCCAAAACATAATACAACTCAAAAATACTCTATTTATCATAATCATATAGGGTTCCAAATATAATGAATTTTTAATTCACATATTAGACCCCTTAAAAAAAGAAACTACATTATACAATCCAGGGACTTCACGTAGTCCAGTGGTAGGTGATAAATCCCAATCGCACTATAGTTGTGGGTTCGATTCCCACATCTTTGTCCGACGCGATGGGTTGTCACACGGTTTGTGTGTTGTACTTTTATAAAAATCCAAAAATAACCTTTCAAACTTAATCCATTACAACCATTAGACCTATCAAAAATACTATTATCCAAACTCACAGTCCAAAATTTATAAGGAATTTAAACACAAGGAAGATCTTTTTTTCATGTAATAACTTGTGAACACCTTCATCACGTATTATTTTAAAACATGGTAACATCTTGAATTACCATAAAACCTTATTTACTACATTAATGGTCCCTTATTCTTTATATAATACTTGTAAAGACCCATAAATTTCAAGGAAATTTATTTTTTCTTAATTTATTTGGGATTTTATGAGTACGCAGTTTCTAACGGCACCTGATTCCGAGGCCCGGTGTGCCCAGAATCATTTTCCGAAGTTTAGCTCGGGTACGTTCAGTGAACGAACGAGCGGGTTTTCCTAACTTTTGAACCGGTGCTCAGAATTGAAATCTGTGGGCACTGATGAAACCACAACACCAATAATTGCTTATGAAGACCTTTCCTGGAGTTGCCTTTGCTCGGGAGGAGATGTTAAAAATGTGAGGAATAAAAATATTTTTTTTTACAATTTTATTTTTATTTCTTTACCGATGGGTTAAGTGTATGGGAATGGAAGATTTGAGGAAGTTGGGGTGGGGCCCACATGATCCCCCACCTCCTTCAATTTACCCAACAACCCATTAATTCCCCCTCTAGAAATTATTTTGTAACTCTTCCACATTAAAATACATGCCAATAAAATGCCTAATTAATTGGACAACACACGTTAATTAATTCAGTGAATTCAATTTGAGTTTTCAAATTAATGTCGGCATGCGTGTGTGTGAATAAAATTAGACAAGGTCTTATTTTATTGTGGGTGGATTCGTTGTGTGGAATAGAGGGGAGAACTCTTGCGGTCTTAAAGAACATCTTCTTCCTCGTTGAAGAACACGAAGAACGCCGGAGCACCAAGAAGAGACAACATGACGATCTCTCCCTTCTCTGCAGCCGGTGTGAGAAGACATCCTCTTCTCAGGCGCTCACCAATGCCACCGAATAACCACCCTCACAATGTCGTTTCTCACGACAATCTTCTTTCGACGACTTCTTCGAGGTAGGGATTTTTATTTCAAATTTAATGGATTAAATTTGTGCACGCTTGACGATGTTGTTTATTTTGGCCACCTGTTATCAAATTAATGGGAGGAGGTCAGACTACATGAACACGACCGATCATCCTCCCCCTTTTTGTTGATGTTCATCATTGAGGTTTGGGACGAAGGTGGCGCGGTGCAATAGTACCGTGCAGAAACGAGGAATTTCACTGTGGTGAAGGAGTGTGGCGCCGTCGCATCGTGCCGGTCGGACAAGGATGTGGCTTAAGGCCACAGCGGTGCAAGCAGGGGCTGCCAGAACTGCCGTCCGCCGGTGCAAGGAAGGCGGGACCCGTGGGGGTCCCATGGCAGCACATCGGCCGGCAAACTTGGCTGGCCATTTTCAAAAATCCGGGGGTTGTAACCCCCGGCTGGACAAGAGGTGGGCCCCCCAAGCGGGGGGGGGGGGGGCTGTTTCTTCAATCAAGGGTGGGAAGCACCCCCCTCCGTATTCCGCTCGACCGAACGGTCGAGCCCTGCCGGGCCGCCTGCCCTGGGCCGGACCCCTGCGCCGGGCCGGGCCACGCCTGCTGGGACGAGTCGCGCCAGCCGGGCCGGGCCGCGCCCTAGTGGGCTAGACCCAGACCCGGGTTGGGTCTACCCGGTTCGGGCCGACCCAGGAGGTCTTGGGCCAGGTCGGTCTGGTCCCAAACCCCCCTAAAATCGGACAGTTTCGTTCAAAGGCCCATAACTTGGGCTATAGACCTCTGATCGACGCATCGTCAGTTGAAATGCGATGCTTGGACCAAGAAGGTCATTTCGGTATATTACACTAAAGGTTTCAGAGAACATTGGGTACGATCGGGTTGGTTCGAACCCGAAACGAACCGGGCCTTCGGAGAAGAAACGCTTATAACTTGAGCTCCGGACGTCCGATTGACGTGCCGTCGACTTTGTTTGTTTCCTTTTGTGATATAGACCTTTTGGCTTACTCCGATCGAGGTTTGGATGCAGTTGGAGTATGGTCGGGTTGGTTTTGACTTAAAAACCAACCGGGCCCCTGGAACGAAAAAGCCAATAACTCTCAGAACGGGCGTCCGATTGACGCGTCGTCGGTCACGTTGAGTTCCTTTTGTCAAGACGGAACTTTGGGATACATCAATTCCAGACTACGTGTTAGTTGATGTATCGACCCCCTTGGCTCGTGGAGCGGACCCTCCCGGAATCGAGCATGCTGTGTTCGGGAACCCTAGAGATGGCTGCAACTGCGACGACGATGACGAATGTACTGGGATCCTCTGTGGGTTCGGCAGCGACGACGACCATACTGGAATCCTCCATGGGTTCGATGACGATGACTACTGTTCTTGTATCCTATGTGGGTCCGGCAGTACTTGACTACTGTTCTTGTATCCTATGTGGGTCTGACATTATTTGACTCTATACTTGTATCCTATGTGGGTCAGGCAGAGTAGCTGGTCTTGTATCCTTTGTGGGTCCGACAGCTTAGCTGGTCTTGTATCCTATGTGGGTATGACAGCTTAGATGAATCGGTGGAGACATCTGATCATCTCTATTGTCTTAGTAAGAAATATACTTGTGTGAGCTGTGTCTTGACTTTCAATCATTATCTTTGATATGATTGAATTCCTTTCCTAAGTGATTTGGGTTGTGTTATCCTGTGTGGATTGGTTGTGCTATCTTGTGGGGACTAGATCGAACTTGGGCTCGGATGTTGGAGTCGAACTGGAATTGATGACTTAGGTATATGTATGGGCATATAACTAAGTAGAGTTGGTTGTTACTTCGTGATTGTATCTTTCCTTTGTGGATTATCCTTTGTGGATTCTGGGAGACCTTCATGGGTCTCGGGGTCCCTATTGAGTAGCATATACTCACCCCTGCATAGGCTATGCCTACACTACGTTGTGTTGGATGCAGACGACGGACAACGATGATCGTGGTTGAGGCTTGTGGAGCAAGTCGGTGCCTGGAGGTGGACCACTGGGCGGGACGTACACGGAGCGGACGGCTGGACTCGAGGAGCTGAGGAGGCTATCTATACCCACCCTTCAGGTGGGATTTCCAGTGGACCGCTCGGCATTGTTTCTTTACTTTCAGTTGCTGTACTTTCTTTCAGTTGTACTTTACTTTCCATCGGGTTTGTATTCTGGCCCATTTACTTTCCAGCACTTACAGTTGTACCCAGTTTACTTAGTGTTTACTTCATCTTGCTTACTCTGTGGTGTTTGTTTACTTTATAAAGGAAATTCCTTCCCTTTTTATCGAGATTTACGCCTTTGGTGCTAGTCGCCAGCCCCTGGACTATGGAAGGCGGGCTTGGGGTAGTCATGGCACGGGCCCCGAGGACGGGTCGAGACAAATTCGTATCAGAGGAGTTCGGTTCTACCACAAAACTCCGAACTCTGATCTTTCTCTACGTGAAGCAATAGTGTTAAGAGTATTTGAGTGTGGTTATCAGTTTCGGGAGTCCAGTGTTGGTGCGGCGGCCGACGTATCCATACACCAGGACCCTGGCTTCTAATTTCCGACTCAGAAAACGAAAACATTGATTGCATGTGTGTTTCAAAAGTTTTATTTGTGATTACTTTGTGTCAGATCAACATGTATAATGTATTGACTGGGGTGCACCTATTTCTTTTCAGGATGGACCCACGATGGCAGCCAGCTAGGGTTCAGAGCTTTGTACGAGACGACAACCCACCGAGCGATGAGGCCTCGGTGCAGGGCCCTTTTTCGGCGGAGGCATCGGCGGTACCTCTACCCGCCGAGCCACCGATGCCACCAGCCCTAGCCGCTGAGAGTGCACGTTGCCTTAGTGCACTGTACGAGTTTCAGCGTCAGAGACCGCCCAGGTTCCACGGGAAGACAGACCCTCAGGAAGCCGAGGATTGGCTAGAGGCTGTAGTTCGAGTTTTCAGGTTAGTAGGGACACCAGCTGACCTCATGGCGATCCTTGCAGCGAGCCTCCTGCACGCGGCAGCAGGCAGATGGTGGAGCCTGATGCTCCAGGTGCATGACAAGGCATCTCTCCTTTGGTCGGACTTCGAGAGCCTCTTTCGCTCGAAGTTCATCCCAACCACCCTCTGTGCGGTGCGTATTCAGGAGCTACTACAGCTGCGGAAGGGCCGCATGACTGTAGCCCAGTACTCGGCGAGATTTACCGATCTCTCGTGCTATTCGACAGACATGGTACGAGACCCATTCTTCTGGGCCCGGACCTTTGAGCAGGGACTGAGGCATGAGATCAGGGCATCTATGATCTCTCTCAGCATTCCAACGCAGGCAGGAGTACTGGAGCGAGCCCTTGTCATAGAGAGCCTTCCTGCTGAGCCTACACCAGCAATGAGACCTACCACCGGGCGGCACGTAGCTGAGTCTTCTGCAGCTGGAAGTCGACAAAAGTCACAGGGGTCCAGGCGGACCAGACCATCAGGCAGATGACCTCAGGACATTAGTTCAGAGGTGTGGGGCACACAGTGCAGAGCTAGCCTTCCGAGGAGCAGACAGTGCTATGCATGCGGCGGGTAGGGCCACATGGCTCGTGACTGCCCGACCCGCCGTGCAGAGGATCAGAAGACGGTTGAGGGACCACCTAGGCAGAGGAAGAGGGTCGACCGTGGTGGTCCATATGGAGTAGGTGGATGAGGCCGAGGAGCTGGCTGAGCATCAGGTGGTGGGCGAAACTTTGAGGCTTTACCACCACCACCACCAGGAGGTCCACCCCGACCATAGGGAGCTGGCGGGCAGAGGTAGGCTCAGCTTCAGGCAGCAGAGTCCTATGACCACGGCACACCAGATATGATTCGAGGTACTATCTGTGTGTACTACACCCTTGATGCAGTTATTATATACACATGATCGAGTCATTATTTTATTTCTGCTACCCTTGTTCGGAGCTCAGAGATTCCAACAGAGCCGTTTGCTCGACCCTTACAGCTAGAGACTCTTACGGGAGTAGACTCGATGATTATGCACTGGTGCTGGAAGTGTGAGCTTACTCTAGGAGGCGAGATCTTCGGCTAGGATCTTCTTCTAGTGGCGTTGAGGCCTTACGACATCATCTTTGGTATGGATTGGTTATCTACAGTCCATGCTCAGATCGACTGTATTAGGCGCAAGGTGCGGCGTGTTCACACCGATGGGAGCAGGTTCACCTTCACCAGCGAGAAGGGAGCCTTTGCAGCACATGATGAACTCACGCAGATGAGAGGAAAGCCGATCACTCATCAGTTGACTAGACTCATCCTAGGAGCAGTTGACGTGTGGAGTCCGAGTTTTCCTGTAGTGGTGGATCAGTATGCAGATGTTTTTCCTGAAGACGTCCCAGGAATACCTCCTCGCAGAGAGGTAGACTTTTATATTGACCTGTACCCCGGGACAACCTCGATATCCACTCCAGCATATCAGATGGCCCCCGCTGAGCTTCGAGAGCTACGGGTACAACTGGAGGACTTACAGGGCAAGAGATTCATCCGACACAGTGCTTCACCCTGGGCTTCCCGATTTTGTTTGCCAAGAAGGTGGAAGGGAGCTTGCGGCTGTGTGTCGACTATCGTCGCTTGAACCAGATGACCATGAGGAACAAGTATCCGCTACCGAGGATTGACGACCTCTTCAATCAGCTCAAGGGAGCACGGTGGTTCTCGAAGATAGATCTCAGGTCAGGCTATCATCAGCTCAGAGTTCGGGACGAGGATGTGCAGAACACGACCTTCAGATGTCGATATGGCCACTATGAGTTCTTGTTTATGCCTTTCAGTGTAAAAAATGACCAGCAGTGTTCATGAGTCTCATGAACAGGATATTTCATCCTTACCTCGATCGATTTGTCATGGTCTTCATCGACGACATATTGATATACTCGACCACTGAGGAGGAGCACGCCTACCACTTGCGGGTTGTACTAGACACACTCCGAGAGAACTAGCTTTATGGTAATATCTCTAAGCTTCAGTTTTGGATACGTGAGGTCCACTTCTTGGGACACGTCATCTCTGAGGCGGGAGTTGCGGTGGATCCTGTGAAGATCGAGGCAGTGCTATCTTGGGAGCCACCCAGGAGCGTGACGAAGGTGCAGAGTTTCCTAGGACTGGATGGATACTACCGGAGGTTCATGCCAAACTTCTCTAGAGTTGCGACACCGCTCTCAACTTTGACGAAGAAGGGGAAACCCTTCATGTGGTCAGAAAGATGTCAGCAAAGCTTCCAAGAGCTGAGATAGAGATTGACCAGCGCAACGATCTTGAGGCTACCAGAGGAGGGAGTAGGGTGTGTAGTCTACTACGATTCATCAGGGACCAGACTCAGATCTGTACTGATGCAGGAGTGGGCAGTGATCGCCTATGGACCATGACAGTTGAGGTAGCATTAGAAGAACTACGCTACTCATGACCTGGAGTTAGCAGCAGTGGTCTTCACTCTGAATATGTGGAGGCACTATCTGATGGGCGAGTGTTTTACAGTCTATTATTGCCACCAGAGTCTCAGGTACATCTTCTCACAGAAGGACCTGAACCTGAGACAACGGCAATGGCTCGATTTATTCTAGGACTATGACTTTGAGATAGTCTATACTCCTGGAAAGGGGACCGTAGTAGCCGATGCTCTCAGCAGGAGGACAAGCATTCAGCTACTTGGGGAGGCGATAGAGTATCTAGCCGCTTTGCAGATATCCTTCATGGATAGAGACAGAACAACCTTTCTGTAGTCACTCACAGTCACCCCTCCACTACTATAGTGGGTTAGAGAGGAACAACGTGGGGACGTTGAATATGAGATGCGGCGTGCGCAGATTTCCACAGGACAAGCACCTGATGGTTTCTCTATAGGAGGAGAGCACGACATCCTTTTTAGAGGACGTACCATGGTACCAGCTTTATTACAGGAGGAGGTTCTGAGAGAGTTTCACACTTCCCCTTTAGCGGTACATACAGGGGTAGTGAAGATGTACCAGGATCTTAGACGACAGCACTGGTGGCTGGGTATGAAGAAGGCTGTGGCAGAGTTTGTTTCTCGATACCTCACCTGCCAGTAGGTGAAGGCGGAACACCAGGTACCGGTAGGCTTGGTACAACCCTTGGAGGTCCCGGAGTGGAAGTGGGATGGGATATCTATGGATTTCATGACTGGACATCCACGTACTTCCAGAGGGCATGACTCCATTTGGGTGATTTTCAACCAACTCACCCTGTCGGCCCACTTTCTACCCATCAGAGAGCAGGGTTCAATGGAGAGCTTGGGAAGCCTCTATGTTTAGGAGATTGTATGGATTCATGGTGTTCCACCATCTATCGTCTCCGATCGGGATGCTCGCTTTACATCCCAGCTTTGGAAGGGGTTGCAGGAGGCATTCGGGACGTAGCTACGTCTGAGCACCGCCTTTCACCCTCAGACGGATGGTCAGACGGAGAGGACCATTCAGACTCTCAAGGACATGCTCCGTGCATGTGTCCTCAACTTTGGTCGCAGCTGGGAGGATCACCTACCATTGGTGGAGTTTGCGTACAATAAAGGCTACCACTCCACCATTGGGATGGCACCATACGAGGCATTGTACGACCAACCTTGCATATCACCGCTATGCTAGACAGACCTTGGGGAGTCAGCACTTGTGGGACCAGAGATGGTCCAGGCCACGACAGAGAAGGTCCAGGTCATCAAGGAGTGGATAAGGATAAATCAGAGCTGACAAAAGTCTTATGCTGATAGGAGTTGGAGACAACAAGAGTTTGAGGATGGTGACCAAGTTTTCTTGCGGGTCTCACCTCGACGTGGGTTACAGTGATTTGGCCGGGGTGGAAAGTTATCTCCGCACTTCATCAGACAATTCCATGTTCTCAGTAGGATCGTCGAGGTGGCTTATCGCTTGGCTCTACCACATCAGTTGCACTGGGTATACAACGTCTTCCACGTATCTCAGCTAAGGAGATACGTGCACGACCCGATGCATATCATCGACCATGGGGAGCTGGACATGATGATGGGGCGACTTTTGCAGAGTTCCCGGTGGAGATCAAGGATCGATAGGAGCGTGTCCTATATGGGCGGTCGATTCCTCTAGTGTGCATCAGGTGGCAGCACGGGAACCTCGAGGAGAGCACTTGGGAGCGGGAGGCTCAGATGCGTGCTCAGTACCCTCATTTATTCCCCTAGTTTGTGATTTATCTTTTCGGGGACATAAATCCCTGAGGTGGGAGTAATGCAAAGACCCGTAAATTTCAACTATTTTTTTTCTTAATTTCTTTGGGATTTTACGAGTATTCAGTTTCTGACGGAACTTGATTCCAAGGCCCGGTGTGCCCGAAATCATTTTCTGAAGTTTATCTCGGGTATGTTCAGTGAATGAATGAGCGGGTTTTCCTAACTTTTGAACTGGTGCTCGGAATAGAAATCTGAGGGCACCGATGAAACCGCATCGCCGATAATTGCTTAGGAAGACCTTTCCTGGAGTTGCGTTTGCTCGGGAGGAGATGTTAAAAATGTGAGGAATAAAAATAAAATTGTTTTAAAATTTTATTTTTATTTCTCTACCGATGGGTTAAGTGTATGGGAAAGGAAGATGCGGGGAAGTTGGGGTGGGGCCCACAAGATCCCCCAACTCCTTCAATTTCCTCAACACCCCATTAATTCCCCCTCTAGTAATTATTTTGCAACTCTTCCACATTAAAATACATGCCAATAAAACGCCTAATTAATTGGAAAATGCATGTTAATTAATTCGGTGAATTCAATTTGAGTTTTAAAATTAATGTTGGCATGCGTGTGTGTGAATAAAATAAGACAGGGTCTTATTTTATAGAGGGTGGATTCGTTGCGTGGAATAGAGGGGAGAACTCTTGCGGTCTTGAAGAACATCTTCTTCCTCGTTGAAGAATGAGAAGAACGACGGAGCACCAAGAAGAGACGATGTACCGATCTCTCCCTTCTCTGTAGCTGGTGTGAGACGACATCCTCTTCTAGAATACTCGCCAACGCCATCAATGAACCACCCTCGCGACACCGTTTCCTGCGACAATCTTCTTTCGACGACTTCTTCGAGGTAGGGGTTTTAAGGTAAAATTTAAGGGATTAAAATTGTGCTCGCTTGACAATGTTGTTTATTTTGGCCACCTGTTATCAAATTAACAGGAGGAGGTCGGACCACATGAGGACGACCAATCCTCCTCCCCCTTTTTGTTGATGTTCATCGTTGCGGTTTGGGACGAAGGCGGCGTGGTGCAACAGCACCGCACGGGAATGAGGAATTTCACCGTGGCGAAGGAGCGCGGCGCCGGTCGGACAAGGCTGCGACTTAAGGAAGTGGCGGTGTAGGGAGGGGCGACCAAAACCGCCGGCCGCCGGCGCAATGATGTCGAGACCCACAGGGGTCCCGCAACAGCACACCGGCCGACCAACTCAGCCGGCCATTTTTGAAAATCTGGGGGTCGTAACCCCCTGCTGGCCAAGAGGTGGGCCCCCACGCGGGGGGGGGGGGGGGAATTTCTTCAATAAAGGGGGGCAGCGCCCCCCTCCGCATTCCGTTCGGCCAAACGACTGAGCCGCTGGCCATGCGGGCCGCACCCGCATTAGGACGGACCGTACACGCCGGGCCGGACCGCCCGCACCGGGCTGGGCCGCCCGCATCGTGTCGGGCCGCCCGCTCTAGGCTGGACCCCTGCTCTGGGCTGGGCCGCGCTGGCTGGGTCGGGCCGCCCCTAGTGGGCCGGACCTGGACCCTGGTCGGATCGACCCGGTTCGGGCCGACCCAGGGGGTGTTGGGCCGGTCGGTCCGGGCCCAAAACCCCCTAAAATCGGACAGTTTTGTTTAAAGGCCCATAACTTGGGCTACAGAACCCCGATCGACGCACCGTTAGTTGCGATGCGATACTTGGATCGATACGGTCATTTAAATATATTACATTCAAGGTTTCTGAGAACTTTGGGTATATCCGGGTCGGTTTCAACTCGAAACTAACTGGGCCTTTGGAGCGGAAACACTTATAACTTGAGCTCCGGACGTCCGATTGACGTGCCGTTGACTTTGTTGGTTTCCTCTTAGTGAGACAGTCCTTTTGGATTACTCTGATAGAGGTTTGGAAACAGTTGGAGTATGGTCGTGTTGGTTTTGACTTAAAAACCAACCGGACCCCTAGAACGAAAAAGCCAATAACTATCAGACCGGGCATCCGATTGACGCGCCGTCGGTCATGTTGAGTTCCTTTTGTCGAGACGGAACTTTGGGATACATCAACTCCAGACTACGTGTCAGTTGATTTATTGACCCCCCTTGGATCGTGGAGTGGATCCTATCGGAATCGAGCATGCTATGTGCGGGAACCTTAGAGCTGGATGCGACTGCGACGACGATGACGACTGTACTGGGATCCTCTGTGGGTTCGGCAACGACAACGACCGTACTGGAATCCTCCGTGGGTTCAATGGCGATGACTACTGTTCTTGTATCCTATGTGGGTCCAGCACTACTTGACTACTGTTCTTGTATCCTATGTGGGTCTGGCAGTATTTGACTCTATATTAGTATCCTATGTGGGTCTGGCAGAGTAGCTAGTCTTGTATCCTTTGTGGGTCTGACAACTTAGCTGGTCTTGTATCCTATGTGGGTCTGACATATTAGATGAATTAGTGGCTACATCTGACCATCTCTATCTTCTTACGAAGAAGTATACCTGTGTGAGTTGAGTCTTGACTTTCAATCATTATCTTCGATATGATTGACTTGCTTTCCTAAGTGGATTGGGTTGTATTATCCTGTGTGGATTAGTTGTGCTATCTTGTGTGGACTAGATAGAACTTGGGCTCGAATGTTGGAGCTGAACTAGAATTGATGACTTAGGTATATGTATGGGCATATACCTAAGTAGAGTTGGTTGTTACTTCGTGATTGTATCTTTCCTTTGTGGATTATCCTTTGTGGATTCTGGGAGACCTTCACGGGTCTCAGGGTCCCTACTGAGTAGCGTATACTCACCCCTACACGGGCTATGCCCGCACTACGTTGTGTTGGATGCAGACGACGGATATCGCTGATCGTGGTTGAGGCTTGTAGAGCAAGTCGGTGCATGGAGGTGGACCACTGGGCAGGACATACACGGAGCGGACGGCTGGACCAGAGGAGCTGAGGAGGCTATCTGTACCCACCCTTCAGGTGGGACTTCCAGTGGACGGCTCGGCGTTGCTGCTTTACGTTCAGTTGCTGTACTTTCTTTCAGTTGTACTTTACTTTCCTTCGGGTTTGTATTCTGGCCCATTTACTTTACAGCACTTACAATTGTACCAAGTTTACTTAGTGTTTACTTCATCTTTCTTACTCTGTGGTGTTTGGTTACTTTATAAAGGCAATGCCTTTCCTTTTTATCGGGATTTACGCCTTTGGTGCTAGTCGCCAGCCCCTGGCTTATGGAAGGCGGGCTTGGGGTAGTCACGGCACGAGCCCTGAGGACGGGTCATGACAATACTAGATATACTCCTTCTATCCAAAAATGTTGTAAACTCCAACAATGACAAATCATTAATCAGTTTCAAGGTAGTCAAGAATATCCAATATAATTTATTCAAATCAACCATCTCTTATTCCAAAATCACTACCTCATTATCGGGACCATATTAAGGATTACCTTTCCTTCAACCATGTATTTTCCAAAAAGTGTAACTTACTATTATGTCACTTTTCTTAGAACCATACAATCTCAAATCCTCAATAAAATAGTACTGTAGTACAATCCTTATTTATCTCCATAATTCATGTAACCAGTATACTGTTGATACAAAACTCAAATAAAATTATTCTATAATAACAACATAAGAACACTAGTCATTCCTCTTCATCTGAGGTAGTATCTTAACTTGATTATTATCCAATAACATCATTTGGTGCATACTCTGATGATTTGGACATTGGTTTGCATACTGTCCCAACTCCTTGTAGATGAAGTATTGTACATTTGAAAACTTTTTCTTAACATTGCAATCATGTACTTGATGTCCTTTTTCTCCACACTTATAACAAACTCCAATTCCCTTCAAGTATTTACCAAGGTGATTCATTCCACATTTATCACATATTGGAAAATCCTTCTTTCCCTTATTACCTTTATCTATATTTCTTTCTACCATCCTTTTCTTCTCTGGCTCCCCTTCAAATACATAGGACTCAGAGAATTCTTTACTTGTCTTATTAACACATGATACTATTTCTTCATATGATGATAATACATGGGAGACTATTTTCCTTCTAAATTCTGGCTTAAGACCATGAAATATATGATCCTTCTTACTGTTTGGATCATGCGTATTGCTGGAGTTCTAATTCCTACTACTGGGCACCATTTCTAAACAACGACATACACTAGATTAGTTTATGAAAAACAATACCTAATCCCAAACTTGTAAAACACTTAACATACATTAAATAGTTTATGGATATAATCCATAATCATAAAAATGTTTTCTTTGAGGAATTATATACTCATAAACCCTTCATAATGTTTTGTAAATAAAATGAGAATTATCCTAGGCATATCCCCCGGGAGTGTCATAACCAAGAGTGCAGCAAGGCCCGTTGTCGTGCACCAGTTCCCGTTCGAGTCTAGCTCAAAGCGGTGTTTTCGAGTTTGACCCCTAGGTATATCTGTGCCAGAGCCTCCTCTACCTGCTCGTATCTACACAGGGGTGTATTGCTCAAAAAACTCACAAAATCTCTACAATACCAAAAATCTAGGAAGTTCTTCTATAATAATCCTCAAAGTATATCTTAGGGTAACATTCTCTAATCAGAGTTTATCTAAATCTAGTTTCCATGGTTATTGCTAAACTTCCTCTGATACCAACTATAACGACCTGACCCTAGTTACCCAGAGTCGGTGTATTATTTTAATACATTGGCATGATTAAAAGGAATCATGTCCCGAAGGACCGATCGGTATAGTAGTCTTGGAAAATAGATTACATACATGAATGTTACATTGCACTTTAAAACATACAAAACAACATAAATAATCTTTATGTATTCCATTATTCCCTTGGATTAACCCTATATATCAATCAAAACACACTTCTTGGAATCCTGGGAAAAAATAAAACATAGAAAGGGGTGATCTCAAACACTCAGTAAGGGTAATCAACACAGCGGAAAATTTCATAAATAAGCATAAATATTTAAGGCAATGTATAACTAAAACAAAAGCCTTTTAAACTTTAACTTCAGCATAATATGACAGAAATAAAATGAAATAATTCCATTTACTTATTCACATGTACATTCTACTAGTCAAATAATCACATGCAATATCACTACCCACTTTCATAATGATGGAATTCATAATGCAGAACTTTAATTTTTGTGTCAAGGCCTCATGCCATGACCTAAGGGATAACTGTAACCAGAACCCAACCCGGAGAGCCTCTGTAACTGGAATCCATCCCGGATAACCTCTGTAACCGGACTCCAACCCGGAGTGCCTCTAATAACTGGACACCAACCAGAACTGCCTCTAATAACCAGACACCAACACAGAGTGCCTCTAATAACCGGGCACCAACCCGGAGTGCCTCTAATAACCGGACACCAACCCGGAGTGCCTCTAATAACCGGACACCAACCCAGAGTGCTTCTAATAACCGGACACCAACCCGAAGTGCCTCTAATAACCAGAAACCAACTCAGAGGGTCTGTTGTAACCGGAACCCAACTCGGAACATACTAGTCCAACACATTCATCTTAAGAAGAGAATGAAATATAACATAAACATTCGTATCAAAACTATCATAAAAAATGCCAAAACATTAATCATAAACCATTAATGGAATAAAAATAACTCATCAATAGTTAAACATATCCCAAAACCTTAAATACATTATGGATGATTTGTATCATAATAAATCAACTCCAGACAAGTGTAAAATTTATTAAAGTATGTTGACATAAATGAAAATGATTTGTAAAACTCTTTGAGAGAAATACCCCTTTTTCATGAAAACATTTAAAAGCCACAAAAATTAGAAAATAATTAATTTAAAGAAATTTTTGATTCAAAGTGTCCCATACCACTTTTAAACTTTTGAAAAGAATTAACATTTTAAAAACATCCATGTCTATATAAATAAATCCTTAAAAACCATTTTGAAGACATGGAAATTAATGAGAAAGATTTAGAAGAATAAATATTTAAAACATTTGAAATGGTGTTTTAGTAAAAATTACGTTAAAATAATCCTTTTGAAAACTCTTTTATAAAACATGGACATGGATAATAAATATATCCCACTAGATACTTACGTAAAAACAACCTCCGATAATAAAGATATTGTGAAATTAACCCTTACCAATTTGGTAACTTACGAAACATACAACCCATGAATGAGGTATCATTCAATGAATATGTATATACACATAAATTAAATTTTATTATACAAATAATAAAATTACGGACAGTACATACACAACACAAATGGTAATAGTGGAAATATGGCATAAATCTCACTGGAATAAGGAGTGAGATGAAAAAACCCTTACCTTGTACTTTTCATTGATATGGTGTAGGTTAAACTCCCGTATAATAGTTAAATCATTGTTATTAAATTATACAAGAATATTATACATAAATATGATATCACATATGATCTTTTAATATTGCTTTGTTAATAATATTTTCGTATTATCGTCGTTCCAGGTGTCAACTGATTCGTTTTCCTTTATATGCTTCGTTACGTAAGTCACGTTTGTTATGGATATGTTGTATATTATTCATATACTGAATGATATCAAGTCCTTGAACATTACTTTTAATCATAAAATGAGAATTAGTCTTGAATTAATATGATGGGGAAATGATTCTCATCGCGTTCGTGGAGACCGTAATCTGTACGTAGGCACGAACGATACTTCCATTTCATTTTTCAATTTAAATGGAGTCAAAACCAAATGATACATAGGTATATTATTATTACAGTATAATATAATATCTTATATTTGTTACTTAAGTTCATTAACACCATCCTTTATAAGTTACATGTATGGTATGAACGAGTCATATCACTTTGAGGGGGCGGTAGTCCGCACTTCCTCAAATGAAATTATCATATATATATACAACATGAAACGAACAATGGTATTCTATAAAATGTAATTACAGAAGCTTATATATAAAATAAATATCATTAATATCATATTTAATTATAGTTCCATCGTTATGGCTACAATTAGAGGTGGTATGATATAATTGAACAATCATCGTTTCATGAGGCGTTTGGTTGGCATCCACAGAAACATTATGTTCTTCACCCTTGAGATAGAGGTGTGTGTAAGTGTAGTTCTAATACTTATCATAACAATATCCTATCATATTTAGGATACTGGTTTTGTTACAAATGAAAATAATAAGATGAGTTTAGGGGTTGGAGAAGTAATATAGAAGAAAAGAATCTAAGAGAAATCATTACCTTTAATTTGGGTAACTCCCTTTGGTTTGAACCAAAGAGGAATATTGAAGTGACTTCTGCCTAAGGTAAGGATTATAGGAGGAGGAGAGGGATGTAGGGAGATTAATTGGGTAGAGTTTGGATGAGCCAAAAGGCTTGAGAGGTGTGAGGAATTGGTTAGATGTGGTGTCCTTTTATAAGGGGGAGGAGGGGATCTTTAGAAAAAACTTAAAGTATTATTTTATAATAAATTCATTTTCAGTTTATAATGGATCCAAACTGTATTATTTAAAGTCTAATGTGGGGATGGGTCGAAATCCTTTCAGCCAATAGATTTTAGACAGGTTTGGGTCATTATATTAACCTTATCTTTTAGTTTTAACTCTTAGTTAATTTGGTTTGACATTTACCATGTCACTTTGTATTATTATATTATATAGTTAATAAAATTAATATAAGCCCCACCGTTGGTGGTGTGGTGGTAAGGGTTTGGGGGGGTGAGGGGCAGGTCACAGGGTCAAGTCCCCGGGCTTGCGATTTAATGTAATTTTCTTCTTTGCATGTGTGCCACTTTCGCGGTTGTACCCAATTTTTTAAACTTACGATAAACTTCCAAGAGACCCCAAAGTGGTCCATTAATGATACAAATATCACGATATAAGTCTTTTGGCCAATCCTTATATTTTTAGGAATATAATATCAATTAATAATATAATATTTGTTTTAAAAACTCTTTTATGTCAATTTTGACACTATTGGGTATTTTGTTTTTGATAAATTCATAACAGCATTATTACTTCGAAAATAATTCATATAACAAATAATAATATTACATATTAACCTATACAATTATTCTAATTCATAAAAAATCTCAAATTATATTTATTTGTGTATTTATAATATCAATTATTTTAATATTTCACTAATAAGGTAATTACGACATCACCATTGTTTCATAAATAAATTAAATTATGTAATGTCTAAAAATTATAAATAAAATACCATTATGTAGGAAATCTTCTTATATTTCTAATGAATATTTACAATTGAATTTATCTTATGTATAACCCTATATTAAAAATGTTTTAGTAATGAAACTTTGATTTTAACTGTTTTAAATCTCCTTTGAATTAAATAATAATAAATGTACTAATCTAATCCAAGTGGAAATAAATGATAATATTTTATTCCTAATGTTGTTTTTGGTCGAGATAAACTTTTCCAATAAAATTAGGATATGTGTTAGGGTAATATTAATATAATTTTTACCCTTAATTACCCTATTTACTTTTTACCGTGGTAAATAAAATAAAACGTTTCTATTCAACAAAAATTATTTTCATCTAATTGAACAAAATTTTACTCCTTGATATTAACCGTGTCTCTCGGATTTTTTAAATTCCACTCACAGAAGTAGTAAAATTAAGTTTTACGTGAATTTCCAAATTCTCTTTGGAGGTGGGTAAAAGACGGTGAAAAGTTCAATAAAAGTTTTATATATCTAAAATTATTCTAAACTAACTTCAATGAATTACATTGAACTTATATAGGTATTATATATCTATTTTGACCATAATTATATTTAAATAAAATAAATAATGTTTTAAATAAAAATTCGTTTTTAAACCATAACTCAGTGTTTTTTTCACTATTCATAAAAAATTGAAAGTTTTCAGAAAAATACCAAAAATTTACCCTAGGCTAATTTCGATATTAAAAATCCAAATATGAAGTCCATTTTGAAAGATAGAATTTATAATATTTCAAAAAGCGTGTATTACTATTCATAATGACAACTTTGATTGGTCGCGGTGTGTTAGAACTCGAAGTAGCGTATAACAAACACTGTTTTATTATTCAAAGAGAAGCGTACCGTGAAAGCTCGGGGTGTTACATTCTCCCCTCCTTCAATAAATTGCGTCCTCACAATTTCTTCTCAGTATTGGAAACTTGGGGTTGAAATTTCAAAATATCATAGTTGAAATCCCACATCGAAAAATGGATTAATGAGGCCTCTATTTAAAATAAAGAGTGGTAAGTATTAAGGTTACCAAAAATAACACATACCAGGGTTCCATGTAGGAAAACTTGGATATGGAAGAGAAATCTAACCATCAATATCTGATGGAGAGTGGTAGAGAACATGGCTATAAAAAGGCTGACAATCAGAAAGCCATAAATTTGTGATGATCTAAGGTACTATCTAGGAAAACGTTTTTGTTCTAAGTTCCTTTTCTTAATATTTTGGAATTTATTTATGAGATTGTATAAGATCATAAGGATATATAATTAATTTATAATTAGAGTTTTACCCATTAATAAATTTCTACCACAAACTCATCTTTCACTCCAAAACATAATACAACTCAAAAATACTCTATTTGTCCTAATCGTATACGGTTCCAAATATAATGAATTTATAATTCACATATTAGACCCTTTAAAAAAAGAAACTACATTATACAATCCAGGGACTTCACCTAGTCCAGTGGTAGGCGATAAATCCCAACTGCACTATAGTTGTGGGTTCGATTCCAGCATCTTTGTCCGACACGACGGGTTGTCACACGGTCTGCGTGTTTTTCGTTTATAGAAATCCAAAAACAACCTTTCAAACTTAATCTATTCAAACCTTTAGACATATCCAAAAAACTATTATCCAAACTCACAGTCCAAAATTTATAAGGAATTTAAACACAAGGAAGATCCTTTTTTCCATGTAATAACATGTGAACACCTTCACCACGTATTATTTTAAAACATGGTAACATCCTAAATTACCATAAAATCTTATTGACTACATTCATGCTCCCTTATTCTTTATAGAATACTGGATATACTGCTTCTATCCAAAAATGTTGTAAACTCCAACAATGAAAAATCATTAATCAGTTTCAAGGTAGTCAAGAATATCCAATATAATTTATTCAAATCAACCATCTTTTATTCCAAAATCACTACCTCATTATCGGGACCATATTAAAGATTACCTTTCCTTCAACCATTTATTTTCTAAAAAGTGTAACTTACTATTATGTCACTTTTCTTAGAACCATATAATCTCAAATCCTCAAAAAAATAGTACTGCAGTACGATCCTTATTTATCTCCATAATTCATGTAACCAATATACTGTTGATTCAACACTCAAATAAAATAATTCAATAATAACTAAATAAGAACACTAGTCATTCCTCTTCATCTCAGGTAGTATCATAACATGATTATTATCTAATAGCATCATTTGGTGCATACTCTGATGATTTGGACATTGGTTTGCGTAGTGTCCCAACTCATTGTAGATGAAGCATTGTAAATTTGAAAACTTTTTCTTACCCTTACAATCACGTACTTGGTGTCCTTTTTCTCCACACTTATAAAAAATTCCCATTCCCTTAAAGAATTTACCAAGGTGATTAATTCCATATTTATCAAATATTAGAAAATCCTTCTTTCCCTTATTCCCTTTATACATATTTCTTTCTACCATCCTTTTCTTCTCTGGCTCCCCTTCAAAGCCATAGGACTCAGAGAATTCTTTACTTATCTTATTAACACATGATACTATTTCTTCATATGATGATAATACGTGGGAGACTATTTCCCTTCTAAATTATGGCTTAAGACCATGAAATATATGATCCTTCTTACTCTTTGGATCATGCGTATTTCTGGAGTTCTCATTCCTTCTACTGGGCGCCATTCCTAAACAATGGAATACACTAGATTAGTTTATGAATAAAAATACCTAATCCCAAACTTGTAAAACACTTAACATACATTAAACAGTTTATGGATATAATCCATAATCATAAAAATGTTTTCTTTGAGGAAGTATACACTCATAAACCCTTCATAATGGTTTTTAAATAAAATGAGAATTATCCTAAGAATATCCCCTGGGAGTGTCGTAACCAAGAGTGCAACAAGGCCTGTTGTCGTGCACTAGTTCCCGTTCGATTCTAGCTCAAAGCGGTGTTTTCGGGTTTTACCGCTAGGTACATCTGTGCCAGAGCCACCTCTACCTGCTCGTATCCAGACAGGGATGTATTGCTCAGAAAACTCACAAAATCTCTACAATACCAAAAATCTAGGAAGTTCTTCTATAATAATCCTCAAAGTCTATCTTAGGTTAATGTGCTCTAATCAGAGTTTATCTACATCTAGTTTCCAAGATTATTTCTATACTTCCTCTGATACCAATTGTAATTCCCCGACCCTAGTTACCCAGAGTCGGGGCATTATTTTAATACATTGACATGATTACAAGGAATCAAGTCCCGAAGGACCGATCAATTTAGAAGTCTTAGAAAGTAGATTACATACATGAATGTTACATTTCACTTTAATACATACAAAACAACATAAATAATCTTTATGGACGCCATTATTCCCTTATATTAACCCTACATATCAATCACAACACACTTCTTGGAATCATGGGAAAAAATAAAACATAGAAAGGGGTTAGATCAAATGCACAGTAAGGGTAAGAAATAAAGAGGAAACATTCATAAATAAGCATAAACATTTAAGGAAATGTATAACTAAAACAAAAGGCTTTTAAACTTGAACTTCAGCATAATATGGCAGAAATAAAATGAAATAATGCCATTTACTTATTCACATGGACATTCTACTAGTCAATTAATCACATAAAATATCACTAACCACTTTCATAATGATGGAATGCATAATTCCAAACTTTAATTTCTGTGATAAGGCCTCGTACCAAGACCTAAGAGATAACTGTAATCAGAACCCAACCCGGAGAGCCTCTGTAACTAGACTCCATCCCGGAGATCCTCTATAACCAGACTCCAACCCGAAGTGCCTCTAATAACCGGACACCAACCTGGACTGCCTATAATAACCGGACACCAACCCGGAGTGCCTCTAATAACTGAAAACCAACCCGGAGTGCCTCTAATAACCAGAAACCAACCTAGAGTACCTCTAATAACCAGACACCAACCTAGAGGGTCTTCTGTAACCGGAACCCAACCTGGAACATACTAGTCCAACACATTCATCTTAAAAAGAGGATGAAATATAACATAAACATTCGTATTAAAACTAGCATACAAAATGCCAAAACAACTTCATATTAATGGAATAAAAATAAATCATCCATAGTCAAACATATCACAAAACCATAAATACAATTTGGATGATTTGTATCCTAATAAATCAACTTCAGACCAGTGTAAAATTTATCAAAGGATGTTGACATAGATGAAAATGATTTGTAAAACTCTTTGAGAGAAATATCCCTTTTTCATGAAAACACTTAAAAGTCACACAATTTAGAAAATAAGTCATTTAAAGACATTTTTGAATCAAATTTTCCCATACCACTTTGAAACTTTTGAAAAGAATTAACATTTTAAAAACATTCATGTCCTATAAATAAATCCTTAAAAACCATTTTGAAGACATCGACATTAATGAGAAAGATTTAGAAGAATAAATATTTAAAACATTTGAAATGATGTTTGAGTAAAAATTACATTAAAATAATCCCTGTGAAAACTCTTTCATAAAACACAGACATGGATAATAAATATTTCCCAGTAGATACTTACGTAAAAACAACCTCAGATAATAAAGAGATTGTGAAATTAACCCTTAACAATTTGTTAAATTACGAAACATCCAATCCATGAAAGAGGTATCATACAATGAATATGTATATACACATAAATTAAAGTGTATTATACAAAGAATAAAATTATGGACAGTACATACAATACACAAAAGGTAATAGTGGCAATATGACATGAATCTCACGGGAATACGGAGTGAGATGAAAAACCCCTTACCTTGTAATTTTCCTTGATAAGGTGTAGGTTAACCTCCTGTATAATAGTTAAATCATTGTTATTAAATTATACTAGAATCATATACATAAATATGATATCATATATGATCTTTTAATATTTCTTTGTTAATAATATTTTAGTATTATCGTCGTTTCGGGTGTCAACTGATTCATTTTACTTTATATGCTTCGTTACGTAAGCCATGTTTGTTATGGATAGGTTGTATCTTATTCATATCCAGAATGATATCAAGCCCTTAAACATTACTTTTAATCATCAAATGAGAATTAGTCTTGAATGGATATGATGGGGAAATGAATCTCATCGCGTTCGTGGAGACGATAATCCGTATATACGCACGAACACTAATTCCATTTCATTTTTCATTGTAAAAGGAATCAAAACCAAATGATACACAAGTATAATATTATTCCAGTATAATATAATATCTTATATGGGATACTTAAGTACATTAACACCATCCTTTATACGTTCCATGTATGGTATGAACGAGTCATATCACTTTGAGGGGGCGGTAGTCCGCACTTCCTCAAATGAAATTATCGTATATATATACAACATGAAACGGACAATGGTATGATATAAAATGGAATTACAGAAGCTTATATATAAAATATATATAATTAATATCATATTTAATTATAGTTCCATCATAATGGCCACCGTGAGAGGTGGTAGGAGATAATTGAACCATCATCGTTTCGTGAGGCGTTTGTTTGAAATCCACAGAAACATTATGTTCTTCACCCATTATATGAAGGTGTGTGTAAGTTTAGTTCTAATACTTCTCATATCAATATACTAGCATATTTAATATACTGGTTTTGTAACAAAATAAAATAATAAGAAGAGTTTAAGGGTTGGAGAAGTAAAATAAAATAAAAGAAGCTAAGAGAAATCGTTACCTTTAATTTGGGTAACTCCATTTGGTTTGAACCAAAGAGGACTCTTGAAGTGCCTTATGCCTAAGGTAATCCTTCTAGTAGGAGTAAAGGGATGTATGGAGCTTAATTGGGTAGAGGTTGGACGATCCAAAAGGCTTGAGAGGTGTGATGAATTGGTTAGAAGTGGTGTCCTTTTATAAGGGGGAGGATTGGCTCTTTAGGAAAAACTTAAAGTATTATTTTATAATAAATTCATTTTCGGTTTATAATGGCTCCAAACTGGATTATTTAAAGTCTAATGTGGGTATGGGTCGAAATCCTTTCAACCAATAGATTTTAGACAGGTTTGGGTCATTATATTAACCTTATCTTTTAGTTTTAACTCTAAGTTAATTAGTTTGACATTTACCATGTCACTTTGTATTATTATATTATATAGTTAATAAACTTACTATAATCCCCACCATTGGTGGTGGGGTGGTAAGGGTTTTGGGGGGTGAGGGGCAGGTCGTGGGGTCAAGTCCCTGGGCTTGTGATTTAATGTAATTTTCTTCTTTGCGTGTGTGTCACTTTCGCGGTTGTACCCAATTTTTTAAACATACTATAAACTTCCAAGCGACCCCCAAGTGGTCCATTAATGATACAACTATCATGATATAAGTCCTTTGGAAGAACCTTAGATTTTTAGGAATATAATATCAATTAATAATATAATATTTGTTTTAAAAACTCTTTTATGTCAGTTTTGACACTATTGGGTATTTTGTTTTTGATAAATTCATAAAAGCATTATTACTTTGAAAACAAATCATATAAATGATAATAATATGTCATATTAACATATAAAATTATTTTAATTCATAAAAAATCTCAAATTATATTTATTTGGGTATTTATAATATTAATTATTTTAATATTCCAATAATAAGGTAATTAGTGCATCACCATTGTGTCATAAATAAATTAAATTATTTAATGTCTAAAAATTATAAATAAAATACCATTATGTAGGAAATATTTTTAGATTTATAATGAATATTTACAATCGAATTTATCTTATTTATAACCCTATATTAATTTTTTTTGTAATTAAACTTTGATTTTAACTCTTTTAACTCTCCTTTGAATTAAATAATAATAAATGTCCTAATCTAATTGAAGTGGACCTAAATGATAATATTTTATTCCTAATATTGTTTTTGGTTGAGATACACTTGTCCAATAGAATTAGGACATGTGTTAGGGTAATATTAATATCATTTTTACCCTTAATTACCCTATTTACTTTTTACCGTGGTAAATAAAAGTAAAAGTTTCTATTCACAAAAAATTATTTTCATCTCATTGAACCACATTTTACTCCTTTATATTAACCTTTTCTCTAGGATTTTTGAAATTCCACTCACAGAAGCGGTAAAATTAACTTTTACATGAATTTCCAAATTCTCATAGGAGGTGGGTAAAAGACGGTGAATAGTTCAATAAAATTTTTATATATCTAAAATTATTCTAAACTAAATTCAATGAATTACATTGAACTTATATAGGTATTATGTATCTATTTTGAATTTAATTATATTTAAATAAAATAAATAATTAGTTAATTAAAAATTCATTTTTAAACCATAACTTAGTGTTTTTTTCACTATTCATCAAAAATTGAAAGTTTTCAGAAAATACCAAAAATTAACCCTAGGATAATTTTGATATTCCTAATCCAAATATGATGTCAATTTTGAAAGATACAATTTATAAAATTTCAAAAAGTGTGTATTACTATTCATAACAGCTACTTTGATTGGTCGCGGTGTGTTAAAACTCAAAGTTGCGTATAACAAATTCTATTGTATTATTAAAAGAGAAGCGTACCGTGAAAGCGTGAGGTGTTACATATTTATATTTTTATTATAATTTTAATATAATAATTAATTAATTTTATATGTTTTGGGTAAATGAATAGAGAAAATGTGGAAGAGAAGAGGAAAATGAGAAGAAAAATTGATGGAACCTTACTCTCTTCTTAGTGTTTCTTCTTTTCTATAGCCCTAAACTACTTGAATTTTTATAGTTTAGTGACTCCAAAACATACCTAAGGATTAAAATGGGGATAAATTTAGGGAATTTGGGTTGAGTTTTGGATTTGGTAAGTGAGGGAGATGTGGTTTTCCAAGGGGAGTGATAGGAGGTATTTATTCTTGAGTAGAGGAGTATTCCTAAGTTAAAACATTTAATAAAATATAATTTACATAGTGAAAATTTTAATGGAGATATTATCAACATTTTAAGTCTCATTTTAATAAAATAAAATTAATTTTTTACTTTTAAATACTTCCAAAACTGAATTCATTAATTTATTAAAAAAGGAAAGTGAGAAAATGACAAATTATCATTTTAATGGAATATTTTAGACTTTGGAAAATAATTTTTAGGTTTGGAAAATAGATTTTTTATGTTTTTAAATGACTCATATATATTATTAAATTTTTTATTGGATGATTTAACATTTTTATAATTGATTAGTTCATTATTACATCATTAATGAAGTAATTTAAAACACACTAGTTATGAAAAAAACTATATTTTTACTATTCACCTAGAAATGATGTTTTTTAGAAAATAAAAAAAAAATAACTTTCCCTCCCCTTCCCCCCAAAGCTTCCCCCTGTTCCAAAAATGATATAATAAAGAAAATGACACCCAAATCCTAACTCCAATTGGACATGGGTTAACGATAATAACCAAGGGTATATCACACACAAAAATGAGAGGCATTACCCATTATGAAGAATAAGGAATGCGAGATAAGATAAGAATGGAAAAAAAATCAGGCACATAAAAGAATAAAATATCCCAATATATTCATGTAATGTCTTATAAATACAAAAATTCAAAAGAAACTACTAGTTCCAAAAGGTAATCCTCAACAATGACAATTATGCCCAAACAACTCCTCAAAAACTCCACTAGATAGTAATGTCTAGCATCATCACCAACCAGCTCTTGAAGACCTAAACAATGTTTATATATACATTGGGTGAACCTTATAGGTATACTCAATTGGATCCTCCCTGGATCCTCTCATGTGTGAGATAAATAAATCACACTACAGCCTAATGAATAAATAGGTTAAACAGACCCATCACCTAAATAGGTATGCCAAATTCCTAGCATTGTTGAAGTGCTCTCACCAAGTATCGTATACAAGAGACAATATTATATGAAACACATATAAAAATTTAAGGTACCCCTCTACCATTTCCCCACTAGTTTGATGCTCTGATTCAATGTCATATGTCCTAAACCAACCCTCTTTAAATATAATCCTTCCTAGAAACACTTGGGAAACTGTAACATACCATGCACCCCATGCATTACATAAAAAATATATCATAACATGCACCACATGCATCACATCATCTCTTCATCAATACCCAATTATCTATATAGTAAGAAAATAGTTTATGGGAGTGAACAAAACCTGTACATTGTGTATTATAACTCAATCCATCACAATTCATACACATCATCCCTATAATAATCCTTAAGATACTATATGCATAGCTACATGTGTCTGAAATAACCATAAGCCAATATATCTCTCTACACACATATATATGGGAAAGCTAACCCCAATGAATACTAGTACATAATACTACTCGGAGAAGAGAGTGAGTATTGAGGGGGTATTCAGCCATCCGTTCCTCACAATCTAGGATGTTGGGGAAAACACCCTCCAGAGTCCACTGGTGTTGGTCAACCTGCGGACATGGTTGGGGTAGCATATGAAATCACATAACATAAGAATATATATAGCTCATAACCATAATATGGGGAAAAAACTATCCTTAGACTCATCTATAATTAGTATCTCTCCAAAATCCAACTACCACTGCTAAGGACTTGATATTATAATCACCTGAACTTGATAATCCTCAAAAGCAGAACCCAAAACAAATCTCCACAGACCCAAAGGGAATTCCCGATCCCCATGTACTGATGACTGGCACCTGATAATCAAACAACAACCAGAGATAACGATTTCTCCCAAATTGAAACAAACTATATGTAATATATATACACACACACACAATGGAAAGAAATAGTGGAATGAAATTAGATGAAACATAATCCATATAAAAAGATAAATAATGACAGTGATAAAACTTGAAAGGAAAGAAAACCAAAGGCACATGTGTAAAAAACCAAAAGGAGAACCAAAAACCAAAAACTAAAAATAACTACTCCATGTGATATATTGGAAATATCTCACCATCAAACCATCAACTACCCATAACCAGCTGATATAAACCTCACCGCCTCACTATATCACCTTGAATTTTTCTGCATCAAAAGACAATACCAGGTATACACACCGCTGAAAGGGTGTGCATGGTGTGAGCTTAACGGGCTAAATAGGATCCCACCCAAGTGTTCTATGTCAAGTCTCTATATAAATAATATAAATTTTCTCATTTAAATAAAATATTATAGGTTAATAACTAAAGTATTTTTACATCAAAATCATGGTAAATATTTCCCTTCTCCCACAATTCCAAAACAAGGGAAATAAAAAAAATTTTGAGCATAAATGCACATTTATCAAAGAATATATATCAGATCAAAAATAGTACAAGACAATGCATAATGGTAAACAGGTCAATGATCATTGTAGAAAAGGCTATCAGATTACTCATATCACAATCAATGATGATTACACACTCAATTCCTTAGAACATATTCCTAAGGAGTATAGGAACATCCCCTGATTGAACACTCTAAAAATTTCAAGATCAAGTCCTTAGGACACATTCCTAGGGATTAGAGGAACACCCCATGACTGAACCCCCTAACAATAAAATGGAAAAGTCCCAATACTACACCTTCCACCTAAGTACCAAAGGCTTCCCATATGTTGCATTTATAAAATAAATTTTAAAGGGATTAAAATTTCACAAATAATTCCCATCAGACCATTATTTTATCAAAAAAATACATTGAAAAATAATTTCACAACCCATTTCACAATTCTTTGATAACACATTTTCATTTACAAAAATAATATAAAAACCATCTTTTATCACAAATCCATTTAATCACCCAAATCAATCATGGTAATTTATTTAAAAACAATTTATAATATAAATATCAATTACGGTTCATCCAATGTAATCTAGAGATAGAACCACCTACCTTAAACTCAAGTTGCACACCACCCGCAATTGGATCCACACACAAATAGGAAAATTGAACAACAAAAAAAGTCCCTAAAATCGATTAACACATATTATAATTGATTCCATAAATTAAATATTTATCATAGAGGATATATCACAACAACCTCAAGGAACCCACACACCACACCACAATCAACACTAGTGATGGCCCCTAGAATAAAATCACACAACATATCTAAAAGAGATTAAAGAAACATCACCACATAATCAAAAATCCATAAAAAAACCAAATGAAACTACCACAATAAGAGAAATGAAGAATAGGACTGGTAATTTACCCAAAGAAAATCAATTTATCCAATCCAAATATTAAGCATTGAATTAAGTAATCCAAAAGAGGAGGAGGCACCCAAAAATTCCCTGATGAGAGAACTAGGGTATGAGGAAGGGAGGAGAAGACTGAATGAATTAGGATTTAGTCTCGTGGTACATAAAACCAACTGGTCATGAGGTGTTTATTTTGTAAATCACTTATTTACAGTGTAAATTTCCCATATTACGTTTTCACCAAAAAACAAATTTCCTCAAGTTAAATTACCCCATGAAATGATTTTATGATGTAAAAATAGGGTTTATAACCTAAAATATTTTATAAACCAAACCATTTTCACGGAATTTTTCTAGAATATAATTATATCATAAATTAGGGGTTTAGGGAATAAATCCCCTCGCCATACAGTACAAATAGAAGGTTCTACAGAAACTCCAAAAACAACTCCTAGTCCCTCTAAACTTGAGAGACAATATCTTAAACATAAAAAGAGTATAAATTTTCCCCATGATGTTAAAATATCCCGACCATAGGACTTTCCATCCTCAATATTTCATATCGAAGAATAATTCTACAAAATGAAGTGAGGCCACTAATCCCTCACGATGAATAATGCTCCCAAGTCTCATGATAATCTAATCAGTGTCACGATAACACTCTTACTGAAAAAATAGAATTACCATGTAATACATTCTCTTGGGTATGAACAATCTCTACTAATTTTTCCACAACATAAACATCAGGATATGACTCTATCTCCTCCCAACTAATAAAATGGGATGGATCGGGATAGTAATTTCTAAAATAAGATATGTGGAAAACATCATGGATACATATCAACTAATCCAAAAATACTAATCAATAAGAAACCTATACAAGTCATTTAGTGAACTCAAATGGTCTATCATATCTCTTATCTAGATTTACCTATTTTCCAACCCGATGTTGACCTAACCGATTAGAAAATTTTAATAAAATTCTGTCACCCACAAAAAACTCCAAAGGATAGTATTGATGATTGACATATGATTTTTTCAAAATTTGAACTATAACTAGGAATCAACATATATCTTTAATCCTTAATGACATCTCATAAAAAACAAATGGCCCCACAAGAGGGGACTCTCCCACCTCTACCCAACAAAGAGGTGACCTGCATGTGTGACCATTAAAATCCTCAAAGGGTTCTATTATGTTCAATGACTAATAACAATTGTTTTATGTAAAATCAAAAATTACTCAATGGATATTCCATGATCCACAAAATTATAATATGTAGTCATGAAGCATATCCTCCAAAATCCAAATAACATGCTCTGTCTGACTACCCTTCTGTTGATGGTAAGCTACTCTTAACTTTATTTGAGTTCCCATTGCCTCTTGGATATTGTTCTAGAACCAGTAGGAAAACCTAGGATCCCTATCTAATATAATAGTTGTGTGAACCTCATGAAACCTGAAAATATCCTATATATATAGCCTACACAAATCTTCAACTTGGAGGTGTGTCTGATCAGAATAAAATGATCTGATTTCATCAATTTACCAATCAACACCTATATGGAATTATTCTCTACAAGAGTTCATGGAAAAATTAAAACAACGTCCATGGATACCTAGTAGCATTTCCAAACCCACATTGTAAGATGTTATAGAAAACTAGAAGGTTTTAGATGATTTTATTTTATCTGCTGGAAGATTTAATGGTGGTATATAAAATCAGTAATTTCATTCTTCATGTCCAACCACCAGAAATGTTATGTAATTTCATAATACATATCCTTAGTTCCTAGATGAACAGATCATAAATAATTATTTACACCATAAAATGTTTAATTTCCCCTATATGATGGGATGAAAGAAACTCCTAAAGTGGAGAATACCATTAAAATGGAGAGACAAAATAGGAACGATATCCCCACTATATAAGGTTTCCTTGATCAATATGAACTTATCATTATTCTTCTGATCCAGTAGAATAAACTTTATGAGTGATGATGATAAATAGAAAATGGTTAGAAACATTCCTAAAACATCCTCTTGATCATCCAGTTTCAACTGATAAAATTGAACCATAAGGTTACACTCTTCTTTCGATTCCAATATAGCATGTGGTGAAGCTTTCCTACTAAGAGTGTATGTGATAATATTTCCCTTCCTCATAGTATAGGTGATGTAAAAATAATTTTTTTAACATATTACACCCATAATATCTATATGAGATTCAAGTCCTACTGAGAAAATATATAGATCATACTCTTATGATAAAAAAATACTGCGAACCTCTCCCTAAAAATATAGTGTCCCCAACACTTAAGTGCATATATAATGGAAAAAAGCTCCAAATCATGAGTGGGGTAATTTCTCTAATGTGGAAAAATTTAACAAGAACCATGGGACACCACATGTTTTTTATTTATAAGCACACAACCTAGACCAACACCAGAAGCATCATAATATACCACATGCCTCTTACTGAGCTCAGGTAAGATTAAAACAATTTTCAATTTCAAAAGTTGTATTAACTCATATAAATAACAATGAAATTTATAATCCTATATGAATTGAATCCCTTTCTTGTTACGATTTTCTAAAGGTGATTACACCTTCGATAGATCCTTGATAAACCATTGATAGTATCCTAAAAGACCTAAGAATTTCTGAATCTCAAATATGTCTCATGGATCCTCCTATGACAATAAAACCTTAACCTTATCAAGATCAACTGATATTCCACATTTAGAAATCACATTCCCAATAAATTATATTATTGGATCTAGAAACTACATTTCCAAAACATTCCATAAAGTCAGCGACTCCTCATTATTTCAATAATGTGATTCTGATGGTGCTCATGCTCATGATCAGATATTGAATAAACCAGAATATCTTCGATGAATACTATGAAAAAAGTGTCAAGATACTAGTGGAATATATATATTTCATCAAGTCCATAAAAACTAGAATATTGTTTTTAATTCCAAAAGTAATCACTATATATTCATAATGGCCATACATTCTTCTGAAAGTGGTATTTAGAATATCATACTGTCGAACCATGAGCTAATAATAACCTAACTAATGGTAAGTCTTTAAAAACCATTTTCCAACCCTTTAATCTAGAAATATGTCATCCATTTATGGAAAATGGTACTTATTCTTTACTTTACCCTGGTAAAAATCTCAATAGTCCACACACAAATGAAGTGAACTATTCGCCTTCCTAGTAAAGAGTATGAGGTCTACCCATAATGAAATACTAGGGTGACCAAAACCTTTATCCACTAGGAAATATAACTATATCTTGAACACCTTTAGATTAGTAGGTCCAATGTGATAAGAGGGTATTGAGATTGGCAGTGTACTCAACACTAAATCCATCGAGAACTCTACATCCATTTGTGGAGGAATATCGGAAAAGTAATCTGGGATGACATTAGGGAAATCCCTAACAACCAAGGGAATATCAACAAAATAAGAAAAATCACTGGGATCTACTAAGAAAATATATAAAAAAATCTTGATCTCTGCTAAGGAAGGTCCTACATGACCATACCTCAGATCGTAATCTCCCTAAAACACCTGAGATCTCCCATCAGTAACAAAGAACAAAACATGCTAATGACTATAATCAATAGAAGCATGGTGAGAAACTATACAATCCATTCTAAAGTTGTTTTTAAATAGATCTATATTGAGAACCAAGAAATACTAGAACATATCTGTGTCTACCATAAATAGATAACAAGAAAGACATTAAAACCACTGATTTTTTCTCTTTACAAGAGGTGTTTCCAAATCCATAACAAAAGAAATGAGATCTATTAGAATTTTTATAACATGAATAAAAAATGAAGATATAAATGAGTGTTAGGGACCTATATCAAAAAAATAAGTTTATATAGAATATTAAATGAATATGGTGCCTCTCACTGTCACGAAACCACTTCAAACTCTATTGGAAACTCATCCACTACTTGATGGTGCTTCACTCCCGAGTCCTATGGATAGATTCCTATGGAATTTGAAGATTATTAATGCACTGTAGTGGACTTTGGAGTCGAAAAACCTTGATAATAATGGGGTGAATACATAGCCTTGAAGAACCTATATAAATGGTTGTAGCAGCCACAAGCATTGCACATTTTTATGGGGGTGGGTGAAGAACTTCAAATGTGTCCGATGTTGCCACACTGGTAGAAAGTCAAGGGAACACTTCTAAAATATAGTAATGGTTAAGAGGAGGCCCAATACTGAGGACTACCTCCACTAATACTATGAGGATAATGGCCCTTTCTCTTCTTTCTATTCACTCCACTAAAGCTACCATTGGTGGAAGAGAAATGGAAGAATAGCCATTATTTTTTGTCAAGTTCATTACTTCCATCATAGGCCTATCAACTTTGTTAGCATATGTAATAAAATTTAATATATAAACCTATGATTAGATATCTAGTAGAAGACCGTACATGTACATTCATGATTTTAGCTGATTAATTCTCACAAACTCAAGAGTAAAATGATCCAGCTCCATAAAATGATTGGTGTACTCCAAAAATAAACAATCTCCCTAATATAAAGATAAAAAATTTAGAGATTTTCCATACCCAATGACTCTAGATAGAACTTTTTATGGAATAGGATCTCGAAACCCTTTCAATACAATCCCATGTTCATATCATTCTGTACAATAGAATCCCACCATTTCTTGTTAGGACCCTTGATCCTAAAAATCACACACATCACATTGATAATCTCAGGTATCTCTAGGAAGTATAAGATCTAATAAATCTTTTCTAAACAGAACACTTTCTCTTGGGGGTCATTCTTACCCTTAAAGGATGGAGGCTTCTCATATAAAACTCTCAAGATCGATCCCTATCTCCCCTAGCTCTGTGATGCACCACAACTACTCAATCCTGAACTCATTGTATATTATGTCCTATAGAATGCATTGACCAAACGATAACCTCTATAAGATTCTAATCCAAAGGTGTATTCCCTTGAGGAGAAACCATTACACCCTCTTGTGGAACCCATATAATACATCTTGGATGCATACTAATGCACAATGAAAATAGAATAAAATGATAAAAAATGAGATAATGTCAATTTAAACGAGAAATAATAAGTATAAACTAATATCAACATCAAGACTCTATACAAGATACACACACCCCAACATGCCATGGTAACTTAAGGCTCTTCGTGACAAGAGATGGCCAAGAAATCACCACAACCTACCCCTCATGTCCCAAAAATCCTATCTCTTGTCTACAGACATACCAAAACTAATAATAAACATGCTTTGATACCATTTTCTAATTACTTGACATAAACAACCCTCAAAACAAGAACATGTAATGAATCAATATAGACCCTAAGGGTGTTCTTGATCCACATAGGCTGGAGACTAGCACCTGGACATCAAATAACAACCCAAGGGGATAATTTCTCCCAACCTTAAACAAATATCATAGAATATATATACAATGGAAATAAATAGTGTAAAGGAAATAAAAGAATTATATGCTATAAAAAAATATAAATATCAGTAGTGATACAAATCAAAATCCTAGAAAATCAAAGTTATAGGTCTAAAAAAACCAGAAGGACAATCAAAAACCAACAACCGCTACTATATGTGATATGTGAGAAATCTCCCACCATCTCACCACTAGCTACCCATACCTAACTAATAGAAACCTCACCACCCCAATATGGAACCTTTCCTTTTCATGCATGATAAAACAATACCAGTTCTACACACCACTGAAGGGGTGTGTAGGGTTTGAGATAAACAGGATCAATAGGATCTCACCTGGGTGTTCCATATCAAGTCTATGTTCAAATAATCTAAATATGATCATTTAAAGAAAACATGGGATGATAAGAAATAAATCATTTTTATATCAAAATCATGGAAAGTATTTAACTTCTTATATAGTTCTAAAATAAATGTATGTAAAATTGTTTTAAAGCATAAATCCACTTTTCTCAAAGTAGGTATATCAAGGCCAAAACAGTACAAGCCAATAAACAATGGTAAAATGGATAAGGATCAATGTAATTTAGGTTAAAAGATTACTCAAACCAAAATCAATGACTAGTGTACACTCATGTTCTTAGAACACGAGCCTAATGATTATATGACCACCATATGAGTGAAGCCCCTGAGAATTCCAAGATCAATCCTTATAACAATTGCCTAGGGAGTAGAGGAACACCCCATGAGTGAACCCCCAATAATAAAATTGATGAGGCCTAATACTACACCTTAAATGAAAGTACCCAAGGATTCCATTGTGCTCCATTTATCAAATCAATTTCAAAGGGCTTCAAATTTCCCAAAAAATTCCAAATAGATCTTTATTATATAAAAAAACATGATTTAAAAACCCATTTCAAAACCCATTTCACAATTCTTTGAAAAAAAACTTCTTTTATAAAAATAAGGAAAAAACATCTTTCATCACAAATATATTTATGTACATGAATAAATTAGGCCAATTTATTTATAAAACAATTTATAAAATCAATTGAAATTACGTTTCATCCAATGTAGGATAGAGATAGAGATGCCTACCTCAAACTCTGGTAGCACACCACTTGAAACGATATCTACACCCTAATAGGAAAAAAATAACAAATGGATTCCCTATAATCAATTCAAACATCTTAGAATCAATTCCATAAATGAAATATTTGGTGGAGAGGATATATCACAACATACCTCAAGGAACTCACACGCCACACCACAACCAACACAAGGGTTGGCACCCAGAAAAAAAAATCAAATAATAGATAAATAAGGGATAAAACCAAAATAACCACATGATCTCAGATCCATAAACATATCCCAACATCACTACCATAACTAGAGAAATGAACAATCAAAGAGGTCACTTAACTAGAGAAAAGTGACATAACCAATTTGGAGATCAAGCACTAAACGAAGGGATCTGGAAGAGTGGGAGGCACCCAAAAATTCCTGGATGAGAGACCTAGGATACGAGGCAGATATAAGGAAGCTAAATAAATTAGTATTTAGGATTAAAATGCATAAAAACTAATGGACATGAGGGGTTTACATCACAAATAAATGATTTAAAGTATAAATTTCCCATATTACATTACACAAAAAACATGTCACATTAGGTTAGATTAAATCGGGAGATGATTTTACGACATAAAAATAGGGTTTACAAAATAAAATATTTTATTCCCTAAATCATTTTCATGACTTGTTCATAGTGAATAATTTACATTTTAAATCAATGGTTTATGGCATAAATTCCCTATACAACGAGCATAAACAACAGGTTCTATAGAAACTCTCAAATCAACTCCTAGGCCCTCCAAAACTGAGAGAAAATCTCTTAAACATAAAAAGTTTATGCATTTTATCTAGGATGTTACATATATCCTATAATAATAAAAACATTTCATGAATCATTAATTTAATTCTTTATGATAAAAATTTCATAATTATATTAATTACCAAACGATTCCCATGAACTGTAGAAATAATCTGACCTATCTAATGCTTCATAAAGAGTCATCATTATTTATAATTACATACAAGCACTAACCCTATGACAAAAAAATTCATTAACATTCCACAATACTAGGTATTCTATGAATCATATTAAGATACCATAAAAAATGCTTAAACCATAAACAATCAGATGCATAAAATAGTGTGGAATGGAATGGAGAAATAAATAACCCAACCACCCACCCATAAAGAATATTCAATACCAAAAAATTATCCAATATTTTAGCACAAAAATGGTAAATCACAGCTTTAACCCACTCCATCAGTCCCAATCCCATCCCTAACACCAACATGAACGTCACCATACATCCCACCATCATATGATCTAACTAATACCACAAAACCTTGAACCCCTTCCCATATATTTCCCAACTATCATCCATACTATCCACATTTCGCATTACACCACAAGGATCAAATACAAAGAAACCACACAAGGTAGTAAGTAAACAATGAAAGTCAGTAGGGTATCTAGGCCCTAAAACTAAGACATCCACATTTTATAAGAAAATATGATCACTCAACCCCAAATAATTGTTTTTTCAAATAACCAATTCATTACAATTTTGAATTAACCAATTAATTTATCATAGGTTACAATCATATGAAACCAAAGGTGTAAACTATCAATAGTTATTTGATATTAAAACATGATTTCAAGTATAAATTCCAATTTCATTAAAATATATGGAAGAAAAATTTAAAATAAACACACATATTCATAATTTAGCAAAAAAACTACATGATTTATATTATTTTTTCCATATCCAACAAAAAAATTGGCTTAACCATAACATAAACATAGACACCATACTATCTAAAAAAAAGATGAAATCCGTTATTACGGTGGAAATACATTAAATTGTTATTACCTAAACATAATTTTTTCTTTATTTCAGTTTAATCATCATTAAGGTTAATTCCACCATCACCTATGAGTTAAATAATGAAAATTTCTCATTTAATATAAAATAGGAGAAGTAATAAATACCCTACCTTGATTTATAAGTTCAACATTATTTAAACAAGAATATATGATCACAAATCAACCACCACCAGAAGAAACACCAACTAGAAGAAGAAGACTATTCAAAACCTAACATCCATAAGACACCAATAAACTCTACTATGAAGTCAGCCCAAAATAGAGATGATTTCCAAAATGACCACTTAGGTTAAAATAATAATGAATGGAGAAAGAGAAGATAAGGGTACCTTGATCAAGAGCACTCGATTATCTATGATATGAGGGTTGGAACCCACAAGAAGTAGATCATACGATTACAAGGGGGTAGAACCAAAACTTAACCAATGAATATTTATATCAAAAAAGCCTTAACATTATAAAATAACCAACCATGCCTTAGGTTCTGTGGATCAACTAGAAAACAATGGAATTCAATAGGGGAAGCATGAATATGTTAATGGAGGGGAATAATTTAATTAAAAATGAATCTAAGACACATAATTTAATATGTACATGTTTCCCATTATAAAAATATGAGTTCCATGAATAATGGTGATGATTTCTCTAGTTTCAAAACAAGCCTAATCACCATTATGGATTCCACCATGATAATGGTGTTCTTTAGCATACCAGCCTGAAACAGTTTCCTCTAGGGTGTGTTTCCTATTGTTTGGTCATTTTCTTTAACAATGATAAAGGCCACGATATGGTGAGGTCTTCTTACCTATTTTCGATAAGAGTTCCTCCATGTTTACACACCTAGTGCCACACCATCGCCAGTCATTTCGGTGATAGCCATTTCAGACCATAGGACACCCTGACTAACATGGCCTTCAAAACAAATTGAAATTACATATTACTAAACTTGGTGCACCAAAAACCATATGAACATCCCAAAATGGATTTTACACACCCTTTACTACAACACAACATTCAAAATGACCATCAATAGGGTGTGGTGACCACCAGAATGGCCAAGACCACCCTAGCCTCCATAACACCTCAAAACTCCATCTCTAAACCACCAATCCCTAGAAAAAATAAAAGGTAAAGATGAGAATGTATAGACCATTAATTTAGATACCTATAAAATATTTCTCATACTTTAGAATTAATACCAAGCTTTGAGATAAGTGAAATAAATTGGGTCATCTGTACAACCACCCCGCGAGATACCATTCATGAATCTCACCATCTCAAGATCAAAACCATCTCACTTAGAGGAAAGAGACACAATGATATGAAATAATAACAACCAAATCCCAAAAAATCACTATAGGGGATACAAATATGAAACAATAGTAAGAAAAAAAGGAATGAAAGAAGAGAAAACAAACTCATAATTAAGATAATGGTTTACATTATCAAAACATCAACAAGAATATTTAAAAAAGAAGAACTAAAAAATTAAACAGATTGGGATAAAGAGCATGTATCTATGAATCATGTTCCTAGTTTATCTCATCCATTCCATAGTGATGATAAAGAAAATGAACTAATGGAATAACATGCCTATGAAACACCTTATATTGGCAGTACTGGATCTCAATAGGTGGCTCCTCAAAGGTTACATCATATTCAAAGTTGATCTCTCTCCAATCGATGATGTAAGAGTCCCCATGGAGATATCCGTGAAGCTGTGACACATGAAAGAAATCATGATTATATATTATCTATGGTGGAATTTATATCCAATACATGATGGCTCTAACATGATCCAATACCTTGAAAGGATCAACAAACTGGGGAGAAATCTTTTTTCCATGACTAAACCTTTACTGCACATAATGAGGAGTTACCTTAAATAACACATGATGTTAAACATAAAACACAAGAGGTAACATCCTATAGTTGGTATAAAAAATATGAAGATTATAAACTAAATTTATACTCTCACAAACCACCTGAAACGCCTTTTTCATTATTTACACTAGTTCTAGCCAAATAATTACTCACTCTCTGAACCCAGTCTATAAAAATAGAGGACAACATGGTTGGTCATGTAATGTTTCAAATAGAACCATACCAATGGTGGATTGGAAAATATTATTGTAAGAAAACTCAACAAAATTTAGGTGTATCACCCATGAACCTCCACAATCCAAGAAACATGTGTTCAATATGTCTTCAAAACTAAAGATGGTCTGATCTATATGACTTACAATTTGAGGATGGAAAGAAATGCTAAGGAACAACTGAGAGACAAAAGAATACTAGAGACCTATATACATCCTATAGGTAAAACAAGGACCACGACCGATGATAATAATCCTCAAGCCTCCATGGAGCCTCACCACATCATCCAGATACTTCCTAGAAAAAATCCTCATTGAGATTGACAGATTGATTGCTAAGAAGTAAGAAAATTTCATCAAATGGTCCACTATCACTAATATAACACAAAAAACTTCTTAATTTCTAGGAAAAAGCGTGAAACATTCCATTGAAATTTCCTACCACTCCCACCAAGGAACATATAACAGTTGGAGAAACCCATTGGGAACATGATGTTCAACTTTCACCTTTTGGAAAACTAAACATCTAGACATGAACACTGCAACTGAATTCTTCAAAAAAAGAAACCAAAAGTGGTCTCTCAAAGCATGGTAAATATTTTGGATTCCAAGATATAATGAAAAAGGTGATATGTGGAAATAATTGGGAAAAACTTTGAACATCGTCGAAGGAATGAAATTCCTCCCCTGGAAGAACACCCGATGTTGATCATCCTCAGACCAACCATCAGGGGAATCAATACTAATAACATGATCTCTCAATACTTCCACCTCATAATCCCCTAGATGGGAATAATACACCTTTTTAACTAAATGTGATTTAACCATCATATAAATAAGGAATCCTTTACCACCAACCTCTCCCATATCAAGATTCATCACAAAGAGCTCTTCCATCACTCTCCAAGAATCTCTAAATTCATGTACAATGTCATTGCATGACTTACTTCATAACACATTATACAAAAATAAAAATTTCTTGGGATATATAAGATAAATAATTCATTGTACTATAAAAATTCCATCCATCATCACTTTCAAAAGTTTTGGTCATGCAGGAAGAAGATATACCTCAGGATCTTATGGTCAGTGAAAACCATAAAACACTTGAAGATGAGGTAGTGTTAGTAAAAATTCAATGAAAACATGACTATTGACAATTAAAGATCATGAGTGGCATAATTACATTCATGGGATCATAATTTACAAGACCCATAAGAAACAAAAACTCCATGCTATATCAAAACACTTCCCAAACAAGATGTGAAGCATCAAAAAAGACCTCAAAATAAACTCCTTCTAGAAAATGAAGAACTAGAGAATTGAATAAATTATTCTTTAGGTACTAGTCAAAAACCAGGCTAGGATTCCATCCGAACCGAAACCTAACCTGATTCAAGACATGGCCTGAAGGGCGTTCCTGATCCCCAGAGACTCAAAAATAGTTTCAGACATCAATATAATTACAATGTGAATGATTTATCCAAAAAAAAACTAGGATTGAATAAATAAATTGAAAATGTAGAAGAACCAATAAAAACTAAATCTAATTAAATATAAAAACTAATCCAAAGAAAAAAGATGAAGGAAAAAACAAAACTGAATAAAAAGACTAAAACTAGACTACACCAACAAGATATTCATGTGACCTCCCTCATCATCACCAACCACAAGACTAAGGTTCTCCAAAGGAGAAAAACCAAACCAGGAACCTACACCTGTAAAACAGCTCAGTTTTACCAATGCTGAGTGGCACAAGTAGGGTGTGAGCTTACAACAGCTTAGTATGAAATCATCACAAAATCCATGAATTTCCTTTCCTGAAATAGTCCACAAATACTAGTTTAAAAAAATTAAAATAAGAAAAGGGTCTTTTAAAACATTTTTAGCAATTAAGAAACCAAAAAAACTTTCCAAAAGCTCCATTTCAAAAACAACACACGAGGTTTTCTTTTTCAAAAATGGTTACACTTTCCACAACCCATTTCTAAAACCAAAACCCAAGTGAAATCCATACCAAGTAATTTAAAGGGGATTTGAAGAAGTAAAGGAATCCAAACAAGCAAGTAGACACTAACAAGTCTAATACCCAAATTACAACATAAATAAACAAAACATATAGATAGATAATCATGGACATTTCCTGAACACCCTTAGATAAATCCCTAGACATACTCGGGTCAGACTCACATATCGACATATGGTGCATCTCCAAAGTCAATAACTCACATTCCATTTTAACTACCAATCTAGCAGCACAATCCCACATGGCCTCTAAAACATCCAAGGGGTACCAACTCATCTAATTGGGGTAGAACAAAATCTTTCACTCAACCCTATAAAATAAGTATAGGAATCCCATGTTAGTAATAGTAATATATAGTGATAGGAGAGCCCCCCGCATGTATGACTCACCTTATCTGTAGCCACTGCACTTGCCTACCCCAATCACCAACACCACCCACATGATAACCCATAATGGGAAATCCTGCATAGGGGTTCCCATTCTAGAATAAACCATGCACAAGTTTCAATCATGCCATCACATAACATAATATTTTAGATCATTTCTCAATACATGCTAAGTTTACCACCAAGCATTTATATTTCTAAACTACATTCACTTATTAATTATCTAAAGTGACAACTAGGTCATCGACATCACTATTTTTAATAAATTTATAAAAATGTTTCCAAACCATTTTCCAAAACAACATTAAATACCACTTTCATGTGCATAATTACAAACAAGCCATTATATTTCAAATATGATTTTCACTTACAACACCATTTCAAATCAAATATGAAAATACAAAACATTATTAAATATTACAAATAGGCTTTCATATCATTTAGAATCCAACCATCTTTTCCATAGTTCCAAACTTTCCATAATTTCAAAAACAACATTTAAAACCAAATTTGAATCATTTGAAACCAAGTGAATTTTAGTAAAACATCAATGGTTTGATAGAAACACACAAGTATTTTAAAATATATGTTTTATGTTAAAAATATTTATCAAAAACCATTATTATTTATGTGCCCATCAATGTGTGTATCTCATGAACACATGGATGTGCCCACATCCAATGGAAGACATCAAGTATCCGTGAAATCATTGATGAACCATTTCTAAAGAAACAACTCATGTTCTACATCAACGCGACAATCCATTAAAGTAACCCTAATCCACACTTGAATCTTATATCACAATAAAACTCCACAATCAAAACATAAACAAGACAAAAACATGCTAAAATAACCAATTTCATCCAAAAAGGCTACTTGTCATTTTATAGAACTCGTTGAGTGAAAATATATATAATAATATTTAAGCAATCCATTTGAAAACTATTTTTACCCACTTCCACCAACATTAAAGCACCACAATAAATCAATAAACCACATCATTAGTACATGAAACCCATTTATAAATTATTTGGAAACAACTATGAATAAAAAAGAATTCATAAGAAAGGGAAAAAATGGAAATACCTATCTCAACGATGTGTAAACACAACCAAGCTTTGGAATAAGGGATATCCACACCTGAGACATAATATTCACACCATAACATCCAAGAAATCAAATCATACAAAAATCCTAACTACTAAGGCTTTCCCAAGAGAGAACCCCCACCGAGAAAACCCTAAAAATACAAGGAGGATAAGAAGAAGAGGAAAAAATTGGGAAAAAACCTTATAAAATAACCTTAGAACCTTAGAGATGCATCCATGGAGGGAGGAGAACCAAAGGGAGAGGGATAGGGGGATCCCTTCTTGCGGAAAAAATGATAAGTAGGGAGGAAATTCCAATAAGAGGTAAAAAGAGGGGAGGGAAATAATAGAATATGAAAATTTTAAAAATCTGGGTCTCTCACATGGTTTGGCCACATGGTTTAAAAAACCTTGAGCCAACCATGTTCCCTCTACTGGAGGAGAGGGTAACCTTACACGGGCTGGCCACACAGTTCCTGAACCATGCGCCAATCATGCTAAAAGACTCTGCCCAAATCCGGAACCAAATAGCACGCTTATTGTATGGCTTACCTAACCGTGTACAAGCCATGTACCATGCTATAGTCCCCAAAATTCAATCTTCATGATTACTTAGGAAATGAAACTTGGTTTCACTTAACCATGCGCTAGCCATGTTCCCCTTATTACCAATACTAAAAACTTCTATTTTTCAATAAAAAATAAAAAAATTAAACCAAGATTCAACCCAAACCTCAAAAAAATGATCCAAATCCATGAAAAGAATAAAATTAAAGAATTCCAATGGTCGGGGTGTGACAATTTTCCCCACCAAAAACAATTTTTACCTCCATAAAGTCACCCAGTCAAAAGAAAAAACAAAACTTGGTCCCAAATCCAAAATAGGATGAACAAAACCATGGACCTCAAGGTGACCATTCACTTCACAAGTCACACCCGAATAATTCTAGAGGAACTAAAAAACAAAGAACAATAGGAGAACATGATAGGGTTCTCACCACTATAAGAAATAGAATAATATGACCAACATTAAAACTCTCAACATGAAGGTACTGAAAAGGGAATCATGCCACAAGGAAAACTGGGAACTCCCAACACAAGATAAAAAACACCGCCACTAGAGCCAAATCCCCACCTGATCCATTTGGGAGTTGCCAAAAATATTAAGACACGCTGAACTTCTGAATGCCATTCCAATACCTCTAATGGACCGAGATCATCACAATATGTGGGAAACAATTGAGTAGAACTAGAAACTGGACAAGACCCACTACAAACATGGGGACCTTTTTTGGAGGCATACTTTGAACAACAAAAACACAAAAAAACCAAAATAATCATCAACCTGAAAAACAATCGAAGAGAACATCTTGAGACAAAACAATAGGCTCAAAAGCCAAAAATCACAAACACAACCAAAATACTCTTTTCAAAAACCACACTTTCCATTTTAGTTTTTAAAACTTCTTTCTTTCAAGGACACTTTTCATAAGAATTTTTTTTTCAAAGAATGACCAATTTCTAAAATCATTTTCTCATTCAAATCCATTTTAGGAAAACCAAATAAACCTTTAATTTCAAATACCCTCCCATGGAATCATATGAACTATCACATATGTGTTCATCTACTTCTACTTATCTCATTCATACACATGTACCAACATGAACTTTCTACACATACCCATGCATATACAAATGTACATGAGGAACACCAAGGGTCACATCCACCATTTCATAATCAAACCCAAAAATTCACTAATTTTTTTCAATCCCAATTACTTTCTCTTTTAAAAACTCATTTCACCTTTTAATATAAAACCATTTGGAAGAAATAATTTTCATTTCAAAAACCATTCTCATTTTGAAATCTCACTCACACCCACTAAAGAAAAACAAAACATGACCCACACCAAACTACCTAAATGAGGAACCGGTGTCCATACCTAACTTGGAGACTTGTTTATTGGGCCACGACTCATGTAGGAATTAACAAATAAGAAGTCCTTTAACCATGCACTTAAACTCCACATGGGTCACTAATCCATTTGAGATCACAACATGACACCGAATCACCCCCATCATCATTCCTTAGTCCAAAACAAAGAAAACAAATACTCAAATCTCGAACTACCCATGGAAACTGAAGGATTTGGATGAGAAAGGGTTCATTATGTCCTTACCATACCTACCTTCTGAATCTAGATAATCATAATCTCCATATACATGACACCCCAAATAACAAGGGCCTTCTATGATACCATTTTTTCATGAACAAAGATGGGATGCTATCCAACCCAACACTCGACCAAGTCCAAGACATGGACCGAAGGGAATTCCCAATCCCCTCGAGTGAAAACTAGTGTCGGGCATCAAAATAATCATAATGGGAATGATTTATACTAAAAAACTAGGATCAAATAATTAAATATAACATGAGGAGGGACCAATAAAAACTAAACCTAATTAAATATACAAAATGATCCGAATACAAAAAACTATAGGAAAAAACAAAACTGAATAAAAATACTAAAACTTGACTATGCCAACAAGATCTCCACTTGACCTATTGGTCACCACCGACCATAAGTCTAGTCTACTCTAAAATTGAGAAACCAAACTATGAACCTGAACCTGCAAATCAACTCGGGTCTGTTGATGCCTAGTGGCACACGTAGGGTGTGTGCTTACAACATCTCAGTAGGTAATCACCATAGAATCCATGTACTTACTTTCCCAAAATGGTCCAAAAATACTAGTTTAAATAAATACAACAACAAAATGGTCTTTTAAAGCATTTTAAGCAAGTAATAAACCAAAAAAATCCTTCCAAAAAGTCCATTTCAAAAACAACAAATGAGGCTTTCCTTTTAAAAATGGTTACACTTTCCATAACCCATTTCCAAAACCAAAACCCAAGTGAAATATATACCATGTAATATAAAAGGGTTGTGTTGAAGTAAATGAAACCAAACAAGTAGGTAGTAGCTAACAAGGCTAATATCCAAAGTGAAATAAAAATAAACATAACATACAGATAGATAATCATGGGAATTTCCTGAACATCCTTAGAGTGATCCGTAGACATATTCAGGTCAGACTCACCTGCTGAAATATGGTGAAGCTTCAAAGTCAATAACTCTTTATCCATTCTAACTGCCAATCTAGTAGAACAATCCCACTTGGACTCTAAAACACCCAGGGGGTACCAAACTGTCTAATTGGGGTCAACAAGAAACTTTCACTGGATCCTCTAAAAGGTGCCCAAGAATCCAATGGTAATAATAGTAATATACTGTGAAAGGAGAGGCCCTCGCATGCTTGACTCACCTTACCTAACACCACTGAACTTTCCTACCCCAATCACTGACACCACCCATATGATAACCCACATTGGTAAATCCTCCATAGGGGTTCCTATTTGAGAAAAAACCATGCACACGTTTCAACCGAGCCATCACATCACACAAGATTTCAGATCATTTCTAAAAACATGCTATGTTTCTAACCAAACATTTATATTTCCAAGCCACATTCATTTCTCAATCACTATAAAGTTAGAACCGGTCCTTCAATATTACTATTTTCCATAAATCTATAAAAAATGTTTGCAATCCAACTTTCAAAACACCGTTATATACCACTTTCATGTGCACAATTCAAAATGGGCCTTTAAATTTAATCTCTGATTTCCACTTCCATCACTATTTCAAAAAATATATGAAAACACTCAACATTATTAAAGATTCTAAATGGGATTCCATATCATTTAGAAAACAACCATCTTTTCTAAGGTACCAAACGAGCCATAATTTCTAATAAAAATTTAAAACCACATTTAAATCATTTGAAACCAAGGTACTTTTAGTAAAACACAAAAGGTTTTAAAGAAACACACAAGTGTTTTAAAATCCAGGTTTTATGTTAAAAGTATTTATCTAAAAATATTACCATTTGTATTCCCATCCATGTGTTCACCCCATGAATACTTGGATGTTCTTACATCCGATGTCACAGCTCATGTATCCATGAAATCACCCAAGAACCATTTATAAAGAAACAAAACATTTTCTACATCAAAATGACATGCCATAAAAGTCACTATAATCCATACATAAAGATCATATCATAATAAAATTTCACCCTCAAAACATAACCAAGACAAAAAAAATGCTAAAATACCCAATTTCTTTTAAAATTTTACTTGGAATTTTATTGAACATGTTGATTGAAAATATATACAATAATATTTAAAGAAAAACTTTGAAAACCATTTTACACACTTTCAACAAAATGAAAGAACCATAATAAATCAATAAACCACATCACAAGTATGTGAAACACATTTATAAATTATTTGGAAACTACCAAGAAAAAAATAGAATTCATCTGAAAGGAAACTGAAGGAAACACCCGCATCAACGATGTGAAAATGAAACCAAAAATTCGAAGAAGGGATTTCCATGACCGATACAAAATCTACACACCCTAACATCCAAGAAATCAAATTATACATTAACCCTAACCCATAGGGTTCAACCAAGAGAGAACCCCCACCAATAAAACCCATGAAATCTAAGGGGGAGAAGAATATTATGAGAAATTTGGGGAAAACCCTATGAAAATCACCTTAGAACCTTGGAGATACATCCATGGAGGGATAAGAACAAAAGGTAGAGGTCTAGGGTCCTTCCGTTATGCACTAAAAATGAATCTAAGGGAGAAAATCCTGAAAGGGGATAAAAATAACGGGGGTGGAAAGATTGGAATTTCAAGATTTTAATAATATGGACCACTCATATAGTTTAACTACATGGTTTGAAACACAATCCAAAAAATTGTGCACCAACTTCTAGAGGAGAGGGGAACCCTGTAAGATCTAGCCACATGGTTCCAAAACCATGAGAAAACTATTCTAAATTCCTCTTCTAAAATTCAGAACTAAACTGCGCACTTTTCACACTATTTACCTAACCATGCATAGGCTGTACACCATGCCCCAGACCCCAAACTTCAAGCAGCATAATTACCTATTTTTATGATACAAAATTTACCTTAACCATGCTCTAATTATTCTCCCCCTACTGCCAAGACCATAAACATCATTTTTTCAACAAAAAATCAAAAATTCAAACATGGACTCAACCTGAACCTCAACCAAAGGATCCAAAGCCAAGAAAAGAATAAAATAAAATAATTTCAAAGGTTAGGGTTTGACAACACTTAAAACCATCCTAACGCTGGTCGGTATATAAGAATGGCTCATCCTTTCTAGTTAACATTTTCAGAGGAGTCACAATTTGAGAGAATTTGGGTAGAAACCTCATCTAATAGCCTTCAAGAACGAGGAAACTCCATACCTCTATAATAGTCTTGGGGGATGCCGAAGAAATTACCACCTCGATCATTGAAGGATCCATGGCTGTACCATGTTAGGACATGAAATTCCCTCAAAATATTTTTTATGAGCCCATAAATCACACTTTAAGAGATTCCCGAATCATTTCTAATGATGAAGAACTCCCAAAACATCCCATAGATTATCCACATAGTCCTCCTTATACATGAAGTACATAAGAATTTCATTGATGAAAACCACCGTGAACCAATCCAGAATATCTTAAAAACTACATTTATGAGTCCTATGAACATTGATGATGTATTAATCACACCGAGTGAAATTATAATGAAATCATAATCCCCATATCAATATCAAAAAGAGGTACTTTGTATATCCTCATCCTTCAACCACATGAGATGATATATTGATCATAGATCAATATTTAATAACCAACTAGCTCCCTTCAGATAATAAAATAATTCATCTATCAATAGAGGAGGGTATCAATTATTCATTTTCACCTAATTCAAGAGATGATAATTAATACACAGACATAGAATTCCATCAGAATTTTCGAATAAAATCGACACACCCCAAGTTAACACAATCAGTCAAAAAAACATCACTATAAAATATCATCATTCCAAATATATAGATCCCACAACTTAGAAGGCATCATCCTATATGGAGACATTAAGATCAGAGAGCACTTATTTGTATCTCTATCCCAAACTCGATCTCCCATTGAGGGGGTAATTTCACACCATCCTTAGGAAATACATCAGATTAATATTCCAAAATCCTAGGAAACACTGATGGACGAAGATTTAATGATCTCAACATCAACTCTAACATCATGGAAGACAAATATATAGAATGATTCTTACCCATCCAAGTGCATCATTCGCCATTGAACATGGAGGGATCTTTATAAACCTCATATAACATGGTCTTCCTCTTAAAATCCATGATAACATACACCGAATAAAACCATTCCATGTTGAGGATGATGTCTTATGGATGTATTCATAAACATAGGAAGTATCCCCAAAAGTGGTTCTTCCCCAACACTAGCTTTTAGTCTCTACATACATAATAAAAATAATCTCGACATCCAAATGGAATTTTCAATGCTAAGGGAACTGAAACTCTATATGCCTTAAGTCTCAAAGAACCAACAAGGGCTAGTGATATGAAAGATTGTGTATATCCTAAATTAATCAAAGCATTCATTAATTATAAAATAAGAAAATGGTATGTAGAATGATGTTTGGAACCTCTAGAACTATCAACTCTAGATCATGAAACTAACCATGACCCTATACATAGCCTCTCTAACCCTAATGATGACCACCTTAGTGGATGCACTTTGTTCTTTAAGGATAAGGAAAATCTAAATCTATCATATGCCTGACCCATCTACCTTATACTAATCTAAATCTAGATTATGATACTAGTATTTCATTATATTAAATTAATGCAATAGAGGAACATAAATAAAAAAAACCAATCAAACACTACCTTCTCAAAAATGGAGGAAAATCTCTCCACTAATGAACATGGCCTCCACAAGAGAAACAGATACTCACTCCCTTAGTAGGGGTCAAAGATCCTCCACCCCTAGAGAAACAAGATGAAGTGGTATAGGACCTAACCCTATCTATTTTAAATCCCTTCTCTCTAGAAAATTGGAACTTGATACCATAACTCTACCACATGGGGAATCCTGACGAATCTCCTCTCACGATGATCAGGTCATAGCCTACATCATCTCAACAACCTCTTTTATTTATAGTACCACGAGATATGTCAACAATATAAATAAGGTAACATGGAATTATATATCTAGATATAATCCCTCCTCAAAATTACTGACCCTAGACTCCTCAACTAGAAATAGGTCAAAAACATATCAGATAAGGGTCCTAAAACTTATCCTAAACTCATGCTCATTGGAGCTCCCCAATCTAGGGTAACCAAATTATGGTTACTGGATGCCTTCACAATCAAAGAATGATAATCAGTTCTGAATTTATCTCAAAACATTTCTCATGAGATAGCTAATTCCTAATGATCCATGAGGAACAATAACCAAAACTTCTTGGATTCCCACATAGCATTGTCACTACCAATGAAACCCAAATCTCATTTCGAGCACATATTGAACTGAAGGATATCTCCACCACCTCCAAACTATCCTCTATCACTAAGACCAAAATGAATTCCTCATTATTATACATACTTTGGAGATAAATATCTCATAGTCTCTTCCTCCATGGTTTATGTCTTCAATTTCAACTTCGTAGCAATTTATTGGCACATCCAACTGGATATCATCAACATGAATTTGACGAGGAAGTAAACTTATAGATTTAAATGTAAAATATATAATGGTTAAGGAATATTACACCTATAATATGAAATATTTAAGATTAATTATTTAATTAAGTCTTAACCTAATCCCATGGTCTAAACATTCTAAAAACAGGTGACAACAAGAATGATCCATGATCCTTTCCAAGTTTTCTACCATAAAACTAGTATCACCACACTTAGTGAGATAAATAAACATGAATTTCTTTGAATTAGATCATATTGGGACCTAAATACCTAGACACTATCTAGTCTCCCTTATTTATATCACTTTCTATGCTCATATAACAGTATTTCCCAACTAACCCATGCAGTCCTCACTAGTGACTGCCTCCAAACTCAATCCTATCACTCAACCTAAACTTTGATACCACTTTATCACGACCCCCTCCCCAAAAAGGTTCCCCATGGGTTGTAAATTATATAATGGAGATAATAACACCCAAATACCACCTTTGATAGTCTATTGTCTGGTGAAAAGCATCGAGGGTATATCACACACACAAATGGGAGGCATTACCATCTAGGAATGATAGAGAACAATATGTAAGATAAGAACACCAGAAAAATCATACTCATAAAAGAGGGAAAGATCCCAATACATGAATTTAATTTTCTACAACTAAACAAATATAGAATAACTATAAGTACCAAAATTTAATCCCCAACAGTAACCACAAAACCTAAAAAACGTTTGAATAAATCCACAAGCTAGTAATGTACAACTTAATCACCAATCAGATCTTACATACCTAAAAAAATATTTACATATATATAGGTTCATAATAATAGGTATACTTCATAGGATCATCCCTAGATCCTCTCATGAGAATGATAAATAAATCATACTAAAACCTAGGGAATTAAAAAGTGAAACTAACTCATTACCTAAACAGGTAGGCTAAATTCCTAGTCTCTCTAAGTCTCTCTAAAAAATTTACACAAACAAGAGATAGTATAATATATAATATATATAAAAAAGTGAAGGTACCCCACCATCACTTTCATATTGATTTTATGCTCTTCCCCAACATAGTATATCTTGATCTATCTCTCTATAAATAGAATCCTACCTGAAAACAAATGGGTAACAATAATATACCATGCACCACGTGAATCAAATAATGATTATATAATACTATGAACCTCATGAATCACATCAAGTATTAATCAAAATTCATATCTCTATATAATAACCAAGTATTTTTTTATATCCACTAAGTACATTGTGTATTATACCTCAATCTACCACATCCTATACACACATTCCAATAATAATCCTTGGGATACTATATCTAGAGAAAAATGTGTGTGAAATGACCACAAGCCATTAAATCCCTCTAAACACATATATATGGGAAAGGTAATCACCACAAATACCAGAACATAATATTACTAGGATAATATAGAGGGGAAAGAAGGGGTATTCATCCATTTATTCTTCACTAATCTGGATGTTAGGGAAATCACCCCCAGAGTCCACTTGTGTTGGTCACTCTACTGACATGGGTGGGTTAACATATGAAATAAAATTACATAAGAATATATATATATATCTCACAACCATACTATAAAAACCCACCTAGATATAGGTTAACTGTAGTGATCATCTCTCAGACACCTGACTTCCATGACTAAAGAATAGATATCTTATATGCACACAAACATTTCAAGAAAAATTTATTTAATTATTTCTGATAAAAATTTCATAATTACATCAATTAAAAACCAATCCCCATTACCTAAATGCATTATACAATTGATCCCATGGTTCTGTAAGAGTTATCATCATTTATCATTGTATTAATTAACAAAAATCATAGTTAAAACATTCATTAACATTGAAAAATTCCAGGTGCTCTAGGACTCTTCTTAATCCACCTTAAAAGATGTATAAACTATGAAAAACAAGCTACATAAAGATGTAGGGAAATGAATGTAGAAATAGGTAACCTGACCATCCTTCCTTAAGGAAGATTCATTATTAATAAAGCATCCATGTTTTTGGCAAAACAACAGGAAATCATAGATTCAACATGCTCCATCAGTCTTGGTTCCAACCTTAACACCACCATGCATATCACCATGAATCCCCCATCATAGGCATCAACTATTGCCAAAAACCTAGGAACCACCACCTATATCTCACCAAATCATCAATCATCACCTGAACACATCACACCACATAATAAGGATCAAATCTAGTGAAATCATATAAGACAATAATAAAACAATGAAGGAAAATAGTGCATATAGGCCCAAAAACAAGGCATCCACCCTTTATAAGAAAATATGCTCACTCAGTCCCAAAAAATTGTTTTTTAAATAACTAATTAATTACTACCTTGAATTAAAAAATTCCTTTATCACAGATTATAATCATAAGAAACATAACTAATTGTCTATTAATAAGTATAAAAATTTAAAACATGCTTTCAAGCATAACGTCTAGTTTCATCAAACTCTATGTAAGTCCAATTTAAATTAAATATACCTCTTGATTATTTTGAAAAAAATTATCATCTTTATGTTATTTATGTATTTCCAACAAAAAAACATGATAAAACATAACATAAACATATATTTCACACTATTTATAAAAATAAGAGGCAAACCGTTATCATGGTTGAAACACATGTGACTACTACAAACAAAACCCAATTAATTATTTATTTTGGTTTAATATTCATTAAGGTTATTCCCACCATTACCAAATGATATAAAGAATAATAAATATATGATGGAATATAATACAAGATAATAAATGAATCAACTACCATAGTTTAGAATTTAAACATTATTTTCACAAGAATAAAGGACCAAGGATGAACCACCACTGGAAGAAACAGTAACTAACTAAAAGAGACTACCAGGAAACTAACATACATAAGACACCAAAAAACCACCCTTAGATATCAGCCCAAAATAGAGATAATTTCCACAATGATCACCAAGGATAAAGTAAGAATGAAAGGATACAGATAAAATTAGGTTACCCTGATCAAGAGCACTAAATTATCTAAAATACAAGGGTTATAACCTAGAATAATATGACCATAGAGAAATAAGGGGGTAGAACAAACACTTACCCAATGATTATTTCTATCAATAGATCCTATATGAGAGAGAAAATCCAACCATAACCTAAGTTCACTAGAGCATCCAAAAAATAAATGAATTCAAGAGTATAAGTGAATATTAGTTAATAGAGGGGAATAAATGAATTAATAAAGCATTTAAGATACCTCATTTTAGATGATCACATTTCCCTTTTGTATAGTATGTGATCCATGAATAACAAAAATTATTTTGGACATTTCAAAAAAAGTTCAACCACCACCATTGCTTATACCATGACCTCCTCCATGATCAATGTATTCTTTACTGTAATATCCAAAAATGAATTTATCTAGTGAATGGTTTGCATTATTTGGTCATTTTCTATCACCACGCACATGGCCAAAATGTGTTGAGGTCATCAATAAAGTTTTATACAAAAGGTTCCCCAAGTAACCATGTCCTCACTAGGAATTTCAACACTCTACATTCCATATAGAAGGACACCCCAGCCTGAATGGCCTCTAAAACAGCTTGACAAGCCTTGTTACTGACCATTGTATACTAAAAAACACACAGATGGACCAAAACATCTTGTCTACACCTCTACCTCCAACAAAGCCTTCACCACGCCCCCACCAGGGCATGGTGACCCCACAAAACGTCCATGATCACCCCTAGCCTCTAGAACACATTTAAACTCCCTCTTAGCACTATCAAGCCTTAGGTAAACACAAAGAAAAGGCCAAGAAGGTCCAAACTATTACAGTCACCCTTATATAATTCTGAAATTATAATTCTAAAAATTAAATTCATTTTATAAAAATGATTTTCTAAAAAATGTGATTTTAATTATTAACATAAAATCAAGCTTTTTACGAAATACATTAAAATATAGATTATTAAAAAAAGTGATTATAATTTGTTTGAGTTTTTAATCTTGATATTTATTTAATGACATTAAAATATTTATATTTTATTAAATTAATCATGATAAATATTATATATATTACATTTTATTATTTATAGATCAAATTAATATTCCATTGATCAGGTCACTATTACCAATGGTCTAATAACCATTCCTAATGGCTACCTCACTATTCCAATAGTCATATTACCTCCTATAAATGCCGCTTCATTATTTCATACAATATTCACTTTAATTCCTCCTATGTTTCTTTATATTATTTTCTAAAATGTTGATTGGTTTATTATTATTTTGTGGTTTTTTGATAGATATAACAACTCTTCTCTTTATTACACACTTAAAAATGAATTATTACATAAAATATTCACTTGATACAACATAGAAGATTAATAGGTCTATTGTCTTTGGGAATTAGTAACATTAAATAATTACTTAAAAAATGAAACACAACATCTTTTTTGAAAAATTACTTTACATGACTACTACATTCCCTAGTACTTAGAATTGCATGGGATAACCTGAGGACATGCATAAGAAAATGATGAGCTATAAAGCATAGTAAGGGAGTAATCAAGGAATAACATGAAGAATAAAATACATGTTAGGAAATAGGCATATCAATGGAGAATAAATGAAACATGAACATAAAGGCATGATATAGTATGATTATCATAACATAGAAATGTGGCAACAACACTTAACACAGTATTAGCATGAGCTAAGGCTCATTGCACATGGAGCATGAATAAACCCTCATTGAACTTGAATTAGAATGATTAAACCCTCATTACACTTTACATATTATGATAATAATATTTACCCAATGCATTGGAGCGCTATCAAGACACACCCTTCTTAATCATTTCATTTCATGCATAAGTGTGCCACATGGATCATACAACATGGAATCATTAAAGATCATCATTTATTCCAAGATAAAGGATTGTGGAATTCCTACATGAAACTAAAAAATCAATAAGTAAATTTTCTTAAAGGTGAATACCCTTGATAGAGAAATGTTCATGGTATTCATGACACAATTACTTTGGCTTTGAAAATTGTGGTGCAATTTCAGCAGCATAATAGTGTGACATAAGAATTCATAAAAATGGTTGATGAGAGATAAAGGGGTGTCTCATCATATGTAAATGAAATGGACAGTAAGGGGGTCATATATATTCATGTTGAAACATAAGTAATGTAATTTTAGATTCATAATACAAAATTATTTCTTGAATGTAAATGAGGAGAGATAAATTCCTTATGAAATTTTGGCAAAGTAACAGGTGTAAATGGGAGGCATTAATGATAGATAAAGGGGTATATCACCATTAAAACATAAGGAGGTCAGTATGGGGGAGGTGAAAAATTATAACTCAACATTTGTAATTGAAAATAAAATGGCATAACAACATAATGAAATTTGGACAAAATTGAGAAAGGAAGAAATCCCTTACATGTAATTGTGATCCCAAAGGCTTGGGATGTGCTTGAGAGAGGCTTCTAGAGAGATTGGGGAACTTTGGGAGGATTATAGAGAGAGGAGGGAAGAGTTTGGAAAAAATGAAAAGGCTTTGAGAGAAGAGGTAGTGGGAGCTTGGGTGGGTTTATATAGGAAAGGAGATGGAATTCTTTATTATTTAGGTTTTGGGAACCACACATTAAACTAATCAAAACCAAAAACCAACCCATGGTTTTTGACCATGGTTTTTTCCAAAGGGGAGTGGAAAAAATTATTTTATAAGGCCAATGTCCGAAATTCTAAAAACATTAGGATTTCTTATGTGGAGGTGAGTCACACTCTCAAGGAAATCAATTTAAAAATATAAAATGTTTTATAAGTATTGGAGGGTCCACTAAGGCTTTCTAAAATAAATAAAAAAACCTAAAATCACCTTATTTTAATGGTAAAACATATATTTCCCGAACTTAGTGTTTATATTATTTTATTACATAACTATTGGGTTATTATGATGCCATAAAACACATTATACATTTAAAAAGGTATTTAATTTTTACCTAATAATTCGATTGTCTCAGAAAATTATGAAAAATTCACCGTTGGATAATTTTGACCTTCTAATTCCAAAAAATAATATTAATTTTATCTAAATCATTTTCTAAATATGTGAATTTTTTCTTCTAAAATAAAAACCTACATTTATTAAAAATTCATGGGTTTTGAAAAAATATCTTTCAAACCTTAATAAAAATCACAATTGAATTAATAATAATTATACTGTCATTTATATTTAATAAATATTAATTTAGTGATAATATTTTATTAAAATATTATTTAGTTAAAAAATCCATTAATTCAACAAAATAGATTTCTTAATTAACTAAAAACTATTATTTTTTCTTGAAAGAACTTTTAAAAAGTAACAATAATAAAATGAATGTATATTCTCTATAAAAAATAGTGTACATAATCATATTACTATGGTATCATTACATAACCCCTTATAACACCCTCATACAACTAAAGGGTAAGATGTGTGATGGTGACAGACTTTTGTGGTGGCTCGGATAACATCACTCAGATGGTAAACTTTATCAACTTCCACTTCTCCCGTAGGCAGTTCTATTCGAGCTTAATGTATTGAAGCTCATCTTGGTTTTGGTCAAGAGTGAATCCCAATGATGCCACCTCCTTTCCAAGCTCTAAAAAATGGGCTTCGTATGGAGCAATTTTACTAGATGAGGCCATCTTTTCCTTTTTCTGAGTAAATTGGATTTGCTAAAGCCCTATATTTATACTAATCATGTGATCACTGTTCAACCACTATATTAGAAACAGTCATAATTCATAAAAATATTTTAAAAATCATAAAACATAAAACCAAATAAGTGCATAAGTTATATAACCATTTTACATAATAAGACATTTAATTATATCAAGAGGAATTTTCATTGATAAAATATTGGATTGTTACAAAAGAATTGTTCATGAGAGTGGTAATTATAACCTATTATGATGATCCAATTTTTCCCATTCTAGTTTTTCCATTTTCTATTTTTCCCATATTAATATTTTTCATTTTTAAGGGTTTAATTATTAACAAATGTAATGATCTTCATTAATTAAATAAAGCGTTTTTGGGTTTTTTATGCATTTTATGTATATAATAATATGCAATATAACACACATTTATTCAAAAAATAATTATCATTTATAAAGTCTAGGTTGTTACATTTTCCCCTTTAAAAATTTCATCCCTAAAATTTCAACTCATATTCTCAATTGATAATAGATGAGGGTACTTCTTATTTTATTATTTCCTCTATTTCTCATGTTCCTCTTCATATTTATGGTTCTCACATAAAAATTTTAAAAGGTGAGTTGTCTTGTTACACAAAAATTTGTATCTACTGTTCAAGATATTCATCAGGTTTTCCTCATAAGAGAGGTCATGTTCTAGTTATACCACATCTGGGTTCAGTACATGTGATGGAACATGTATATACTTCCTCAGTAGATATATATGGAACACATCATGAACTTGATATAGGTTTGGTCAAAGTGTTATATGATAGTCTAAATATCCTATGTATTCATGGATTTAAAGAGGCCCAATGTTCCTAGGGATGATATTTCACTTCATTAAAAACTACATGACTCTCTTACATGGTGAGATTAAAAGGAGTGACTTCTCTCTAACTTCAAAATATAGGTCCCTTCAATAGTTTTTTTCATAACTATTTTCTAATTCTGAACAATTTTAATGTGCTTCTAAATGACTTGAACCATATCTATCATTTATTATACAAGATCAGAACCAATAATCTTTCAGTCACCAACTTCATCCCAACATATAAATGTTTTATATCACTTTTCATATAGATCTTCATATGGGTCCATTTGAATACTCTATCGGAAGCTTTTGGTGTATGAGAACTCAACCAATGGGAGATATTTATCACATCCTCATTTAAGTTATATTGAGAAAGATCATAACATGTCATCAAGTATTTGAATTCCACTTTTTATATTTTACATCAGTTTTACGGTGATAGGCCATACTAATATTCAATTCATCATTTAGATCATATTGAAAACTTCTCTCCTTAATTTTAAAGTGAAACTTTGGCCATGATCAGAAATGATCAAAAGTGGTTCTTCAAATAGCCACACTACTTCATTTATATGTATCTTGGCTAGTTGGTTCACTAAAAAATATTCTTGAATAGTGATAAAGTGGGAAATATTGATTATTTGATCCACCACAATATATATCCCATTACATTCTTTCGATGTCTTTATGAGACCTGTGACAAAGTCCATAGTGATGTTCTCCCATTTCCATGTTGTTATGGAAAATATTTATATCACCCCCATGTGATTTCATCTCCCTTATTTAACTTATTGAGATACAAAGAAATTTGAGGTACACTCAGTAATATTCTTCTTCATTCTATCAAATGAGAAGTGATATCAACAATATCAATACATATTGGTACTTCTAAGATGGTTGGATAAAGATGACCTATGTGAATTATCTGATAGGCCTTTCTTCATCTTAGGTGATGGAAACACACAGAGCCTTATTCCAAAATGAATGAAACTATATTTATCAATGATTAATTTATTAAACTTACCTTCCTTTACTACAATAACCTTATTTTGAAGATCTGAATCATCCATTTGTTCTACCTTGATCATCTGTTACAAAGATAGTTGGGATATCTGTTTGGAAAGGTAGGATGTCTTCCCTACAGATATGATTTCCATATACGTCCTTTTCATATCCATAAAGATATGGTATTTCTAAATCCACATCATGAATAGTGTAGTTTTTACTTTTATACTAAGAGCATTAGCTACCTTATTCTCTTTTCTAAAATTTTAGTGAATAGAGAAATCACGGTCTTTGATCAGCTCTAAACATCTTCGTTGAATCGTGTTGATATCTTTTTGTGTGAATATATACTTTAGACTCTTGTGATATATATATATATATAGAACTTCTCACCATGGAGGTAGTGTATCAAAATCATCAATGGAAATATTACTACAAAAAACTCAAATTCATGTATCAGGTAGTTTTTCTCATGGACATTAAAATATCATGAGGTACAAGCTATCAATTTATAATTCTACATGATTACAAGCCCTCGACATTTCTTTGAAGAATCACTATATATCTCAAAGCCTCCCCCATTTGAGGTTAGTGAGAGTATATCTATAGTGATCAACATCTTCTTGATCTCCTTATATTTTTACTTATATTCTTATATCTAGACATACTTTACCTCTTTATATGTTAACTTAGTTAGTTGGATAGATACTCATGAGTAGTTTCTCAAAAATATTCAGTAGCACCCAAATAATACAAGATATGAATGGATTTATATGACACTTGAGGGTTTTATCCATACCTTAATTAAATTTTTCATTGAAAGGTCTAAAAATTTCCTCACTTGTGATCTTGTACCCTAAGAATGTTACTTTCTGCATCCAAAATTACCACTTTCTAAAATTATAATATATATTATCCTTATTGTCTCCAGCACAATACTTAGATGTTTTTCATGTTACAACTTACTATGGGAGTTTATGGGAATGTACTAAATAAATAATACAAGGTTTTTTCAATATATTATCTAAGTAATATATTCTTTAAATCAATGAATATTGTATGGAATTATTAAGGTCAAATGACATCACTATGAACTCATAGTGTCCATATATTATATGAAAAGTCATCTTCTAAATATCTTATTTCTTCACCTTTATCTAATGATATCCATAATAAATATCCAACTTTGAGAATCATTTATCTCCTTGTGATTGATTAAAAATGTCATCAGTCCTTACTAGAGGATACTTATACTTTATAGTGATCTTATTGAGATCTCAGTAATCAATGAAAAACCACATTGATATATCATTTTTCTTAATAATGTGTGATAATGTACCCCAAGGTTTGTCACTAGGTCATATAAACCCTTTATCTAAATAATCATGAACCTAATTATTTAATTCCTCCATTTTAGTTAGGGATATCTTATAGGTGTATTTTTAGATAGGAGTGGCTTTGTGTATGAGTTCTACTCAGAAGTAGACCTTGTAATCTAGGGAAGTCTGGGAAACTCTTTGTGAAATACACCATTATATTACCATAGAATACGTATATTTTCAAGTTTGATACTTTCCTTTGACCCAATTATTTGTAAAAGATATGCTTCTTCCCTGGGTATCATCACCCACCCCATTGAGGGACTCTATATAAGAGATTAACGATCTTCCATTCAAATATACAACAACATGGGATGTTTTGAGATATAGAAGAAGGTTTTATTTTTCAGATAGCTGATGTGTGATCTATATATCAATATCTAATCCATGCCTAGTATAGCATCAAATTCCACCAAGGGAAGGATTAAAAGATTCAATGGAAGAATATTCCCATTAACACTAATAGGTAAAGAGTCCAACACTTGGGTTGTAATAATCACACCACTAGGTGTTCATATGGATATATTTACTTCAACGTATTATTTATGTGATTAAATAGTTATATAAAACTTATATGACATAAAGGAATTCATATAACCAGAATCAAATAATTTTTTTCCCATTATTGTTCTAATCAAAAGAATACCTTGAACAAATTCATTTTCCTATTCCACCTTAGTGATGGTGATGGAATAAGATTTACCTTTCTCCCTTGTATTTTGTGGTTTTTTTGTTGATTACCCTTAAATAATCATGGTTTAGTGTTTTTTCACAGTTCCCTTACTTCTTATAGTTGAATCATTGAACCATGGGTGGTATAATTGGAGGTATCTTTCTTTGTTTCATTACGTTGGTTGACTTATTCATGTCTCTTAAAAATTCATGAGATTAGTGGCCTTCTATATCACACTTATAGCATTTACTCACCCCTTTTAGGAAATTACCTTTATGATTCTTGCCACATCTTTGTTGGTTTTGTGGTTGGATCTTCTTTCCTCCATTTTCATTTGACCCCCAAGCATGAAATTACATTCCTGTCTTCTTATATCCATATACATAGGACCATTCTCCAAACTCCATCTCTACTTTTAGGTCACATTAAAATAATTATTAATATCTCTCAAAGACTTATATAGACATAGAATTTCATATGTGTTTAAACCAAAAAAATGAATGTATTTTTCCATTAATTTTTATAACAAATCATGTTCCATACCTTGAATGTATTGTGATATTTTCCTTGAAAGTTATGACAGATTAAAGCTCTTTTTTTCTTAAGATCTATAAAATTTCTACCCATATTTGTTTTAAGAGTTCAATGGAAATACTTGTTAATAAATATCTTCATAAATTCTTCCCACTCTATTTCTATCATTCTATCTTTTGGTTTTTCATTCTTTATCAATGCCCACCATTAGTCAGTTTCTTCATCTAAACAATATATGAACATAGTAAATTTATCTTTCTTAGTACTATGGAGAACATAAAAGCTCTTTTTAATCAAATTGACCCACTATTCAATGACAATTGGATGTAAATATCCAATAAATTTTGGTGATCATTATTTTATAAAGGAATTGATAATTAGTTTCTCATTCTTAGTTGAAGGCTTACATTCCATATGGTTCAGGTTATTGTTAATAGCCAAAGAAAATATTGCAAGAATCAATATATTGTTTTGAACTCCACCTACCATTGCATTGGGAATGCCATTTGGTTATTCATTACATTGTCCCTAACATGGGTATCTGGTCTTTTTTCTCATCATCACCACCATTTTTTATAATAGAAAATGTTTGATGAAAACATAGGTTAATAAATCATAAAAAATTTATTTTCAATAAAAAATCATTTTTAAACTCATATCTTATGGATAATTATGTTTAGAAGATCCTTTTTCTCAAATGATGATTCTAGGATCATTTAATTTAATCATTTTTTAACTTTAAGAGGAATAATTACTTTGGTTATATATCTTTCATAATGATTTGTATAGATATTGTGATTGATTGATATATATCTCCTTGGGGTGTCAAACCAAGTGTGAAACAATGCATATCTTTCATGAACTAGGAACAAATTAAGTTAATACCTAATGATCCCTTTTAGGGTTATTACCCCTAGGTACATCTATACCAGAGTTATATCCACTTGTAGTATCCAAACAGGTATTTTATTTCTTAGAAACCACAAGCTCTTATACTTAATACTTTATAATTTTTTGCTTAAAACTATGAATTATCCCTAGGGTTTTCACTAATGTTTTATAGTCCTAATTCTAAAATTTAAAAAACTATGCTCTAATATAAACTAAAATAACCCAAATTTTTCTTATATTATTATTACATCATTTTTAAGATAAAAAGATAATAGTAATACATTCATGAATAAAAAATATTTAGTTTCTTTGGAAAATTAGGTTTACACATCACTTGTAAATAATAAATTTTAAAAACTATTTAAATACTTCTTATTTATCCTCCTAAAATATCATATTTTCTCTTGAGTAAATGTATTAACATGAGGATATACATCAAAGAAAGTTGTGAGATAAAATCCCAGTAAGGGTAGGAATAACATAGAAGGAATAAGAGACACAAATAAGTAGTACACGAGAAAGAATAATCATCATCATAATATAATAAGTATGGGATCATAATCATAATAATGACTGAATAATTTAAAAAGGTCACAGAATGTGGAATATTCATAATATTGAACCATCACAACATAATGATCAAATACCACAATAGTTGTGAACAAATACGTCATCATGTACATGTATAAAATGTTTGCATAAATCATAACATCATAATTGTGAACAATGATAGGATCATGTTCATGAATAATTCACATAATATATTTAGATATATCATATTAAAAAATGAATTAGAGGGATATAAAATTTCATTCCCACCCATCAAATCATAAAATGCTTGTAATCATGCATGCCAGATGGAAAGAAAATATATATTAATCATAGTCATGAAATAAACCCATGGAAAAGAATGGTTTTTATGAGGATTTAATAAATAATTATTTAAGTAATAACCTATAGTATTACCAAATAATTAAGATAGATTATATTTTGGTATAAAATATCAATTTTCATTGAAGAAAAAAAACACAAGAGGAGTCAGAGAGATGTTTTGGAAAAAAAATTATTTTTTAAAAATATTTGTTTTTGGATTAGAAATCATTTTAAAAAGGTAAATACATGTATATCACCATAAAATAAAAATGGAAATAATATTTTATGGAATTTTTAAATATATTATTGAAATATCCATACTAGAAATAACGTTAAAGAGGAGATAACCCAAAAAAAGAGTTAGGTTCAAGAAATCCCCTTACCTTAAATCTAATTATGTTTCATCTTATTTACACCTCGTGTGTAATAATTTTTTTTTAAAAATGAAACCATAAGTTAATTATATTAATTTATTTCACTATCGATCCATTATAATTATTGGATTTTATTTTATAATACTCTTTGTTAAACATTTTTTGTTTTTATGTTATGTTTTCAATAAATTATCCTATCTTGTATTGTTATCATTTTTTTTATTCAAGGCCATTTATACATAAGTAAGATTAATTCAAGAATAAATTTAATTATATGTTTTTATATTATATATAATTTTTACTAACCATCCATATATATGGTGATAAACATAGAGTTGGTAATGTCTTCATAAGTGGTTAACCGACTATTGAGGAGACATTTTCAAAAGAGAAGGAAAAAGAAGCAAGACATATAAATATGTTATAAATATATCATTATAGTAGGTTAAAATTATTAATATAATTTTAACATACTAATTAATTAATTTTATAAGTTTTGGGTTTGAAAGCAATAAAAAATATGGAATAAAATAGGAAAATGAGAAGAAAATTTGATGAAACCATACCCTCTTCTCGGTGTTACCTATTTTTTATGACACTAAAATCCTTAAATTCTTAGAGTCGAGAGACTCTATAATTTATATATAAATTTTAAGGGACTTAAGAGAGGGAATTTATATATATATATATATTTTATTTTTTAAGTGAGGGAGAAGTGTTTTTCGAGGGGGGGGGAGAGGGGATAATTATACTTAAGGAGATAGGTATTTTGAAGATAAAATATTGAATAAAATATAATTTCTATTATGAAAATTTTAATAGTGATATTATTGACATTTTAATTCATATTTAAATAAAATAATATGATTTTAGGACTTTTTAATCTTTCCAAAAACGAATTTATTAATTTTTTAAAAAGGAAAGTGAAAAAATGACAAATTGTTATTTTAATGGAATACTTTAGACCTTGAAAAATAATTTTTAGGTTTGGAAAATAATTTTATTGTATTTAAATGAATAATTTATATTTTTAATTTTTTTGGGGTTGATCCATCATTTCTATAATTGATTATGTCATTATTACATCATGAATGGTGTAATTTAAAACACATTTGTTATGAAAAAACAATAATTTTACTATAAACCTAAAAAAATATTTTCTGAAAATTTACACAAAATCACCCTTAGAAAAATTTGACTTTATGACTATATAAATGAAATTCATTTTTTCAAAATAATTTTACAACATATTTAATTTTAAATATTCACATAAGAATTATAATTTTTATAAAATAAATTATTATACAGTTTATTAAAAAAGTGATTATAATTTATTTTAGTATTTATTCTTGATATTTATTTTATGGAATAAGAATATATATTTTTGAGTTAATCATAATTAATATTATTTCTATTAAATTTTATTATTTTGAGGTAAATTTACTATTCCAAGAGTCATGTTACTATTCCTAATGGTCAAGTCACTATTACTGATAGTCACACTACTATTTCAATGGTTGTTTTACCTCATCAAAATAATTATTCATTCCTTTATATATAATTCAATAAAATTTCTCTCAGAGTTCTATATTTTCCTTTTCTAAAATTTTTATTTGTTTATTGATATTTTGTTTCTTTTACATAGTATTTATTGTGGGGGAGATAATTCCAGCATATCGGGATGATCAAAATTTCCCATTCTAATTTTTGGAATTTCTATTTTTTTCCCATTATAATGTTTTGAATTTTCATGGGTTTAATATTTGACTAATGTAAATATCTCTATTAATAAAATAAAGTATTGTTGGTTTTTTTCTATGTGTTGTATGTATATAATAAATTAAAATTTAAGAAATATTTATCCAAAAAAAATTATCATTTATAATGTCCAGGACATTACACATTTAGGGGAGTTATAGTATGGAAAATGACCAAAAGTTTATTAACATAGATTCTATGGTAGTTTGGCCTATGTACATGTAAATGTAAAGGATGGGAATAAACTTGAATCAAAACCGAAAGTGTGTATTTTCCTTGGTTATGGATATGAAAATTTTGGATATCACTTATGGGGTGGTGAAAAAAAAATCATCAGAAGAACGAAATTTTTGTTCTTCAAAGGGTTATGTGGAAGGATTAGAACTTGGTTATTCTAGAAGATGAAGAAAAATCAACTATTTTGTTCTAGGTTGATCAGAGTACTGACAACTCATAAAAACTAGATAACTCAGATTTATGTGATAAAGGGACTGAAAGTAAAAATTTAGAACCATTGAATCAAATAGAAAGTTAAAGAGTAGTTTAATCTCAAGTGGGAGAAATGAAATTACGGACCCTAAAGGTATGATTATTATAAGTTCATGTTCTGAAAGAAATATTAGGGCTAAGAAATTTAGTGCAACTAATTCAGTTTAGGAGATCAACCAAAATCATGATACCAGTTTAGAGGTATATGGATGATATGAATTTTATACTCCAAATGGTTGAAATTTTACATGTAAATCTAGAGGTATTAGATTCTCTTTGTGACTCTAAGCAATGGGATTCATCCATTAATGAGGAGATGGATTCACTAGAGTTCAATAGAACTTTGTAAATGTGTGAACATCCATATGGTAAAAAGGAACTTGAAAATAAGGGGGTTTACTAGATTAAGGAATAAACTAATGGTAGGAAAATGTATAAATAACAAATGGTAGTTAAAGGGTTTCAATAGAAGGAAGGAGTGTATTTATCTTAAATTTTATCACAATTCATTAAACATTCTACCATCTGAACAATGCTTTGTATGGTGGAATTGGAAATATATGTATCAAGAGCATTGGGATGTCACAACATCTTTCCTTTATGGTGAGTTAGAGGAGTAATTATAAATGAAACAAAAGATATGTTTACTAACATAAAAGATCTTGAGTTTTGTATATATATTGAATAAAATCCGTTGTGGGCTAAAGAAATCCACTTATGGAATCATAAACTGAATTCATTTATGTCTAAAGAAGGGTTAAGTGGGTGTAGTGGTGATTATTATTTTTATAAAAAATAATGGGAAGATGGGAAATTTATCATATTGGTTTTATATGTGGATGAAATATTAATACTAGGATCAGATACTCAAAAAATTGAAAAGTTGAAGTGTGATTTTTCGGAATGTTTTGATATGAAATATCTTGTAAAGAAAAGGAAGATTTTGTCGATGAAGATCATGAGAGAGAGAGAAAAGTTGATACTTTTTTTCTATCTCAGAAATATTATCCCCAAAAGATCATTGAAAGGTTTGAGATAGCTGGAAGTAATCTAGTTTCAGAACCTTTTTCTACTCAATTCATTTTTCTAAGCCACATACATTAACAAATAAAGTTAAGGCCAAATACATGGAGAAAGTATTATGCATCAATGGTTGGAATTTTGATGCATGCAATGATTTTCACTCATCTAGAAATTTCCCATGTAACGGAATTTGTGAGTTGGAACATGGAGAATATGAGGAAATTACAATGGGAGGATGTCAAGTTGATTATTCAATATCATAAAGGATAAAAAACTCAATCCCTTTGTTAGGGAACAAATGAACCATTGTAAAGATTGATGGGTTCAGACTTTGGGGGTCACATAGATACAATAGAAAGTGCAATCAATTTTGTGTTTAAATTTTGAAGAATTACTATCAGTTAGATGTCAATGTAACACCCTGATATTTTAAAAGATGAACACGATTTTTGATAGCATATAAGAAAAACAACACCGATCTTAAACAAACCATAGAATATTATTATTCAATTATAAATATTATAAACAAGCCATTAATTTGGAGGGTATGAATAGGAATAAAAATATTATAAAATATATATGTAAAGGTCCTACTAAATTAAAATTTATTTATTAATTCATATAAAATAATAATTTAATTTTTATTAATGTTTTTTTTATGATTCAAAAATACATTTTTTCCACAAAATGGTTTTGATTACATATTATGAGAAACTTTTATAATTAATTTATAGAAATTTCAGAATAATTATTGGAAAAATTAAATTAAATTTTGAAATACGTTTTTCATAAATATATTAACATGAATTTTTGGGAAGTTTCTATAAATTTTTATTTTTCAATGAATAGTGAAACTACTGATTTTTTTGAAACCTGTCTTTTTCTTTCAATCATTTAGAAAGTTAATTTTTTTTAAAATGGTTTCAAACTAAAATTCATTATTTTATATTATAAATAATTCAATTAATTTATTTAGAATTAATTTTTTTTCTTGATTTTGGTATAAAAACTTTTTATACTTAAGAAGATTTTTTTGGAATATTGATTTTCATCTCATTTTACGATTTTAGTTTTAAATTAAACTCTTCCACTTATATGAATTGAATTTTTTAAAATTGATTCTATATTTTTAATCATAAAAAATAATATTAAGTAATAATTTTAGCTTAATTTTTGGTCATATGAATCGTTACTACGGTAAATAGTTATAACCACTGTAAAGGGTAAATAATGTTAATTAAGGTTAAAATTTATGTGAAAAGGATTTAAAATCTACCTAAAACTTTACTTTATCTTATTTTATGAGTTTAGGTCATCTATAATCATATAATTTTATAATTTATGGAAACATGGATCCAGTTTAATTTATAATTACTTATATAATATTTTATGTAACGAAAATTTAAAAATAAAACTCTCTTGTTTTTAAATTTATATAACATGTTCACATTGGTATAAATATATGTTTTTAGTGAATATTAATAGTAATTTTCATCATAATGAAATTATTATTATTATGTTAATTTATTTCTAATTCTAAGTGATTATATAATTACCTTAACACATATACAATACTGAAACAATACTTAAGGAAATAGTAGAAAAATTAAAGTAAATTGTTTTAAAAACATAAAAAGTAACATTTTTGGATTAATTATGGTGTCACACAAATTTTATGGTTAATAATTAGATATAATTTATGTTCAATTAGTTCATATTAAAATTCTATAATTTTATTGATTTTTTAAATTCTAAATATGTGAATGGTTATTAAAATTACACTAATGATATTTTATGTCATATAATATTTTATTAAATTATTTAAAAATCATAAAAATATTTAACGTGGACAAGTGGAATGAGATGTGGTTAAAATTTTTATCTATGGACCATTTGTGAACCAACTTTCACCTTAATAGAATTAATTACAAACTTATCTAAATACTATTGGATGAGTTTATTTTGATCCCATATCATCTTTAATTCTAAATTAATCCAATTTTGAACTAATTTTCCATGAATTTTACTTTATTTTATTTTAATGTTTTGAAAAATTACAAGAGTGCCCACACCTTACTTATAAAAGGGATCCTCCTCTCCACTCTTCCCCACACCTTATGAGCACTCTTGCTTATAAAATCCCTAACCAAGTCACTCCAAAAAATCCCTTCCAATTTTCTAGAAGTCCTGGTCTCACCAAAAGACCAAACCTATAAGGCTTAAGGAGAAATACAAAGAGGTTTTATAAGGAGATGGTATAAGTCCTAACAAACCTATTTCAACTTTATTTATTCTTCTACCTACTTAAAATATTATTTATCCATGTTGGAATAATAAATTAAGCATATTCTATATAATACATTATTATTATTATTATTATTTTGTTAAAACCCTTATTATTATCTTTTTCCATCCCATGGGAAATAAAGACATCACTCATACGTATATGTGGATTACCACCTCCACATAGAGATGTGTTTCATTTTTCATCACCACCTCACAAGTATGGTTATTATGATAGATTTAATATATATATATATATATTATATTCATTAAATAATTATAATTGTTTAAATATAAAATATTATTTATTTTATTATCATTCAATCAATTGAAAAATGATAACTCTATTCATGCGTACGTGTGGATTACCACCTCCACATAGAGATGTGATTTGTTTTTCATTTATATATTTAATATTTTGTTATAAAACTTTATTTAATATATAAAAATGATAATAATTTCATGATTATTATTCTATAGAAATTGAAAAAATGAACACTTTTACCATAGTCAACCTACCAAAGTCATTTTAGACATATGATCTGAATATCATCAAAACATCTAACGTGAACTTAATCAATTAAGTAATTATATATAACATGAATATAATTGAAATAAAAATAACAATGAACTTGAAAAGGGTTATTAATTAAGTAAATAATTATCATTTGTTTATTATTTAAGAAGATAAATATCATAAGTGATAGACCAAACTTGAGATAAGGGACACTTTACTTTAGAAAGATCATTTTAAATGTTTTAAAGATTTATTTTCTAAATATTTTTCTTCCACATTAATATTCTTAAAATTGTTTTATTGATATATCTATATTAAAACAAAATAATTATAAATTAAAATTTGTATCAATTTTTACTTTCTTTCATAGTTTTTCAAAATAAATTTTTTATATATTTTATATAGAACATTTAGACAAAAATGAAAAAAGAAATATTCTATTTTAATGTGTATGAAATCAATGGTTTTTATCATTTCCATGAATTTTATTTTATTTTTTGTAATAATTTACAATATTTCAATTTTTATTCAAAGAAAAACCATCCTTCCCTTTTTTTTGTTTTTTCAAAAAGGTTTTTAATTGTAATGGATATTTTGATATTCAAAAGTATTTTTCTTATGGGTGATAATGATATTTTTATGAGTGTAGTAACGAAAATAAAAAATTTAATTATTTAGGTTCATGTTATGGTTCTTGGGAATTTTTTATTATGATGGGTGAGATTGATATATATCATGATTATGGGAGAGCTATATTTACCTATATAATTTATCTATTCTTTCTATGGGTTTTATAGAAATATTATGATTTCACAAGATAAGATAATGATAATATGTTTAAATGAAAGTATATGATACTTATTAAAAATCAGATATATAAATTTGTGAGAAAGTTTTCATGATTTAAAATAAACAATTATATGTTTTACTTTTCCTCTAATATTTCTTATGAAATAATTATTGAAAATATTTGAGTAGTGAATTTTATTTCTTAGATGAGAAAATATTTTAAAAAAGTCAACTTTTTTATAATAAATATTCTTGGAATAACGATTCCCTTTATTTATTTCATTTTATATTTCCCATATAGAGATTTATTTTGTTCATCTAAATTTTCAAATGATTTTTCATAGGTCTTAACGATGAGTAGAAAATTTAGTAAAGTCAGCGTTCTAGAAATGGAAGTTACCTTGAATGAAGGATGTGTGTCTTTAGAAAGAAATTATTTTGTGGTAAAAATTGATACTATAAGGAAAAATACACTTTGAAAGAGTTTTTTTATTAATTCTACAATACTCTAAACCCAAAAGTTCATTGGGTATGTAAGATATCCAATATTTATATTTAAAGTTTAAAGTTCTGGATAGATAAAATTAGCTCACATTCATTGTTATCAAATCCAGAAATGTAAAGATCATGTTTTTAGAACTAGATCTAGGAATGTGGGTTCAGGGATGTTATAGTTGGTATCTGAGTAGGGTTTAGATAATTTTGTAGATTATGGGGTTTTCATGTGATGTTAACTTAACAGTTATAAATAACATCATGGGTTTATAATCTTAAGGGATTATCATAAGTTTCATAGTATAAACACCCCATTTAAGGTTTTAAGTGATGAGATTATAATATGATTAAGATAATTTTGGGAGACATTTATGGGAAAACAAACCTTGGTTTTATTATTTTCTTTAGTGAAAAGTTTATTTAAGAAATAACACTTTTATATTTTATGGACATAATTTTAAAAGTATTGATAACCTTTAGGTTTAATAAGATCTTTATGTTGAGTTAATTGTGGTTAGCTGGGATAAAATTGTTATTATATATTGGGAACATATGATTAATAATATAGATAACTATGTGATTGAAAATTGATTTGGTAACTAAGTGATTAAAGTTGTTTTTTTAAGGAAGATCACTATTTTTAGGATCATTATATAATTATAGTAAAAATAAATAAATTTGGCTAAGATGGTTTTTTTACTTGAGGAATAAAGGTTGGATTATATTTTGGGAGTATATATGATTTTATTTTAGATTTATTTTAATTCAAGTTATTTATAAAAAAATATTAGCATATTTTCCAGATTATATGATTATGATATACAAATTTTGGATATATGACATTATAAGTGACTAACGCTAATTAGTGATAGATGTTAAAATGATCTGAGAAGAAGATATGGTAAATTCATTCTGATTTGTAGGTTTTGAAATTGGTCAGAGATATTTTGAAGAATTTTAAGGATATTTATTTATCAAATTATCTAAGTTGAAATTTTGGTGTTATTGTTGATGTTTTGGAGAATAATGTTTTATTTCATCATATGAAGGTTTGTTCATTTTTTTGAATTATCTTACCTTGAACTAACCATTTTGGTTTGGGTTAATGTCTAAATAAATGAGTAATTTTCTTTATTTTATAAGGAATTTTGAGATATGTTAGAAGTTGTTTTTTGTGCTTTTGGCATGGAAAATTCATCTTTAAGGATCATTGTTTAAGGAAAAAGATGAGAATGTGGTGGAAATTTATTAAAGGATGAAATTATCCTTGTCAAGTTAGTATACTTCCTTATATTCTTAGTCTATCTTGTATGGTAAATCCTCAACTCGAGAAAAATGATCTTGAAAGAAAAATAATATCATATTACATTCATTTCTGATGAATTGATTGTATTTTTTACACCTCATTGGTTTATGGTTTTGGGGTCGCTAACTTTATCATGATAATTCACTTTATTAAGATCAATGTCCTTTGTCACTCTCCATTTTTTTTTGGATATTTATTTTTTCCACAATGACCATATTTTCACTTTCCATTAATGTTCTATTATTTGGAAACCAAGTTATGTGTTATTCAAGTTGACCTTCAAATTTATATTTCCCTCTTTTCAAAAGGAAATTTTATTAACCCATTTTTAGATGTGGGTTTCCAGAAAAGTATTTTCAAATGATAATACCTTAATGAATGAGATCAAGATAAAATTTTGAGCATGAAATTTATTAATGGGGGAAAATTAAATAACCTAATATTTTAAAATCTGAACAAAATCTTTGATAACATACAAGGCACACACCACTAAGCTTAAACAAACCATGAAATATTATTATTTAGATATGATCATTAGAACCAAGGCATTAAATTGGAAGTTATGAATAAGAATGAACAAATAATGAAATATATTTATGAAGGTCCTAATCAATATAAATTTTTTTATTAATAATTAGTAAATTAACATTCAATTTTTTAGTAAATTCATTTTATTCTTTAAAAATACATTTTCCCTCAAAAATGGTTTTTATTTATTTTTGTGAGAAAATATTTTTTTAATTTATATCACTTTTAGAAAATTTATTTGAAATAATAATATTAATTTTTGAAATCTTCAAGTAAAAATAATATCAAATATTTTTTTTATAATTTTCTAAAAAGTTTGATTTTTCAATGAATAGTGAAAAATACTAATTTTAAGGAAAACTATCTTTTTTATTTCAAGAATTTAGAAATTTAAATTTTATTTTAAAGTGATTTAAAAGTTAAATTAGTTAATTTATATTATAAATAATCCCATTAATTTCTTTGGAATTAATTTTTTTTCTTTATTTTGGTATAAAAACTTTTTATACTTAAGAAGGCTTTTTTAGGAGAATCACTTTTCGTTGCATTTTAGTACATAATTTTAAATTAAATTATACAAATTTTAAGAATTTAATTTAATAAAATAAATTCCATATTTGGAATATAAATAATTAATATTTGTTAATAAATCCAAATAAATTTTTGGTCATATGAATAGTAACTATGATAAATAGTTATAACCACAATAAAGGGTAAATCTGTTTAATTATGGTTAAAACTAATGTAAAAACGACTTTAAAATCAACCTAAAAATGTAATATTATATATTGGTTGAGTTTTGGTCTTAATTAGTCATATAATTTTCTAATTTATGTCTAATTGGATCCATTTTCTTTAATAATAACCTATATAATATTTTATGTAGAGAAAAATTCAAAATGTCACTCTCCTGCTTTTAAATTTCTATTGTATGTTCAAATAGGGATAAAACTAAATTGTGAATGAATATTAAAGTTTATTTTGAGAATAATTATATTTTTTTTGTGATGATTATTTATTTATAATTTTTAGTAATTATATAATTACCTTTAACACTTATATAATGCTGACACAACGCTAGTGAAAGTAGTAGAAAAATTAAATTAAATGGCATTAAAAACATCAAATGGAATATATTTGAATAATAAATGGTGTTAGATGAATTTTATTAATAATAATAATTTATAATTTATTTTTAAATAGTTTATATTCAAATTCCATACTTTTATTTATATTTTTAAATTCAAAATATGTTAATAGTTCTTAAAATGAAATTAGCGGTATTTTATGTTATATAATATTTTATTGAATGATTTTAAAATAATAAAAATGATTAAAGGGGAAAAGTGGAATGTTAAATGGTCTAATATTTCATCCATGAACCATTTATGAACCATTTTAATCTTATAAGTAAATTTACAACCCTCACTGATTAAAAAAATGTGTTACTATGGTTTAGGATAAGATGGGGTTATGGGGGTTAAACTAAAGAGATAAGGGTTAAAATGACCTAAAAACTAATCTAAATACTATTTTATGAGTTTATTCAGATATTATGTCATATTTAATTTAAAATTAACCCAATTTGGAACTAATGTTTTTAGTTATACTTTATAATATTTTAATGTCTTGAAAAATTAAAGAGTCCCCCTCCCCTCACTTATAAAAGGGAATCACCTATCCTATCTTACCCACAACTTTTGAGAACTATATCTCAGAAAATACCTACCCAAGTCTCTCCCCATAATCCCTTCACATGTCATTCATGTCATGGTCTCACCAAAATATTAAACCTAGAAGGGTTATAGTGAACACAAAGAGGTTTTCCGAGGTGAAGGTATAAGTCCCAACCAACCTATTTCAAGTTTATTTCTTATTATAACTCCTAAAAATATTCTTTAACAATGTTTTAATAATATAATAATTACTTTAATATAATAAAAATCTACTATGATTATGGTAAAACCCTTATTCATCTTGTTTTATATGCTATGGGAAATGAAAATATTGCTTTTGGCTATGTGTGGATTACCACTTCTAAGAAGCGATGTGTTTCATTTTTTATCGCCAAATAAAATGGATAGTTGTTATGATGTTTTTAATTTATATATATGATATTAATGAAATAATTAAAATTCTATAATGATAATATATTATCTATTTTATTACCCTTCCATCCATTAAAAAATGATAACGTTGTTGGTGCGTACGTGTGGATGACCACCTCCACAAATCAATGTGATTAATTTTTCATATACATATTCCATGTATGATTATAAAATTGTATTTAATATATAAAATAATAGTTATATCTTTATTAATATTATTCATCTAGCTTAATAATGACCAATTTTACCATATTCAACCTACCAAAGACATTTTGTATATACGTGCCGAATATCATCAAATCATTTGACATGAACTTAATCAATTAAGTAATTAAGTATAACATGGTTATAAGTGAAATAAAAGGAATAATGAACTTGAAAATGTTTAAAAATATTTTAAATATTTAACATAATTTTTTTATTCAGGAATATAAATATTGTATGTGAGAATTTAGACTCTAGTTAAGGGACACTTTAGCTTACAAATATCATTTAATTTTTTTGAAGATTTATTTTATAAATCATTTTATTGCATGTCCATATTCATAAAATTATTTTATGGATGTATCTATATAGAAATAAATTAATTATAAAGGATATTTTATATCACTTTTAACTTTATTTAAAATTTTTACAAAAGGAATGTTTTTACATATTTTATATGGAATGTTTTGAAAAAAAGAATAAAGGATCGTTCTATTTTAATATATACAGCTTCAACGAGTTTTCCATCCATCGTAACAGTTATTTGATTTTTGGATTCCTTTACAAGATTTCATATTTTATTCAATGAAAATCACTAATTCCCCTTTTAAGGGTATTTTCAATTTTTTCTAAAATGGAATGGATACTTTGATATTTAAAATTGTTTTTCTTATAGGTATATGTATATTATTTGAGTTTAGTGATGGAAATGAAAAAATTCATGTGTTATGTTCATGTTATGGTTCTCGGGAATTATTTATGATGATGAGTGATTCTTATATATCTCATAATGATGGATAAGCTTGATATATATAATTATTATAGGTGATCCCAATATATACCTCTAATGTATTGGGTAAAGAGAGTGATATTTAACTGGATATAGGTTTCTCCTAAGAGATTATTGTAATTTTACAGGTACGTTATTCCATTTTTAAGAGTGATATGAAAATTATGTCCCAATTTACCTAAAATATTTTTCTATTATTTCAATTTTTTTAAATAAATCTTATGATTTTAAAATGTAAGCTAATGATATTATGTTTAAAGATAATTTTATGCTACTTCCTAATGGTGAAAAGTATAACTTTGTGAAAAATATTTCATAAGTTGATTATGATTACAAAGAAAAATTTATGAGTTTTTTTATTACTCTAATATTTTTTAATGAAATGTTTCAGTAAAATGTTTGGGCAGAAAATTTTATTTCTTGGATAAGAAATTTTTTATTTTTAGCTCCAAATATATTATAAAAAAAGAAATTTTTTATAATGAGTATTCATGGAATAATGGGTTTATTTCTCTATTTATTTTTATATATCCATGAATAATATATTTTTTCTCATACAAAATTTTAAAGTGATTTTTCATAGGGATAAATTATGAATATAATAGTTAATAAAGTCAGAGTTTTTTATATGGAATTCACCTTGAACGAACCAAGTGTGTCATTATAAAAAATATTTTTTTTGTTGAAAAAATCAATAATGTGTTGAAATGTATACTTTTAAAAGGTTTTTACTAATGATATAGAATGATAAAAAAAATATCTTTATTTATAAGTGATACAATATTTCCCTTTGATGTTTCAAGTTTTGAATGGCTAAAATTGGTCACATTTATCGGTATTAAAGTATGAAATGTAAAGATTATGTTTTAGCACCAGATTCAGGAGTGAGGGTTCGTGTTTTATATAGTCATAATTGTAAATACGTTTTTACTATATTTACAATAGAAGTAGAGTATGTAACTAAAATAGATATTGGGAAAGCAATGGTGTAGATAAAGTAATTACTGAAGGATCTAGGAAAGATTCAGTTGAAGTGGTACTTTACAATGAAAACCAAAGTGTTATTACCTTGTCTAAAAATATTATGTTATATACTAATATGAATAATATTGACATGAAGTATCATTTAATTAGAAATTTATTATAGGAAAATTATATAGAGTTATGTAATATAGTAGGAATCAAAAATTCAACAGACATATTTACAAAGGCCATAGTTCAGGAAAGCCTGAGGCAACATTAATCCTCAATGGGACTTGGGTAAATGATGGATGGAAATGAATGAATAATTATGCTAAATACTATGTGTTAGAGATTTCCCAATATTCCCTAAAAAAAATTCAAGTGGGATATTATTGTTAGGTTAAGTCTATTTAAGTTCACTAGAATTTCATCCATCATAACTACATTCATCATAATTTTATGTAGAAAATTATGTGATGAATATGAGGAATAGTAAGTGGTAGAAAAAATTATCCAATGATAGTAGGTTCATCTAAATTTTATATCTATCTATGGATAGACAATTAAGTTTGGGTGGTACAAAAGTTCAACAAAGATGATGGTTAACCGAGTTAGTAAACAAGCTCAGAAATCCATGTCTTATGATCCAAGATTCATAGGGGACAAGGTTATGTTTGAACTATTGTGCATAATTTATACGTGTGTGGGGACTTTAGGGAAAAGTGTAGTCCAAATAATAATTTAATAGAAAGATTATAATTTGGTGCAGATTACTTTTTTTTCTAATTTTGTTGCAATACCTATAATCATAATTTTATATTAAACTCAAGAAGATGTAGTTTTCACCCATCCAAATAGGACACAATCCTAAGAATATTAAATAATTTGTGTTATTTTTCTAATTACTATATTTTCATTGCATTTTTTACTATTTAGTATATTTTCAGTACTTTGTTTGTTTGTACTATGGTGTGTGAGAGGGAGAATTTGTGTCATAAGTAAGGTGAAATGACTACCAAATTATAGTACAGTCAATCATGGGGAAGAAAACTTTCAAAGATCATTTTCCCTCTATTTGAAGCCTCTTTCATGTGATATTTTGATGGACTAATGTGAATGGATCTTGTGGTATTTTTAGAAAAACATAGTATGAATTTTTCATGGGACAATTCATTCCTAAACAACCACTTGTTAGTTGGTTAGGTCGTGTGGATTATATTGATATATTTGTAAAACCCCATCCCTTTTAATTGTCTTAGAGAGGAGATGGAATTATACTAGTCCTTAAGCGAGATCCCCAAGATGCTAATGGATGGAAATAAATGTCGAGGGATTCATGTACAATGGGGGATGATTTTCCCTTTTTAATGAAAACACTGAACCAAACATGCAAATACCAAAACAACTACATGATGCATGCCAAAATATTTTCACAACTCAAAAAAACAAAAATATCAATACATATAAACAATCACAATAGAATAATTAATGTACCAAATAGAAGACCAAACAAAAAAACTCAAAGAATCCATGACACAACTCTATAACTCCATACCAAGCTCTATGCTCCAAGCACCACAAAATCGCACGAGCATCACAATGAAACCCTAATAAAATTTGATGATTTACCTTTACATGTGTCCTATAGTAAAACATATAAAAAGCACCAAAGTTATAAAGACAGGGTTGAGTAATAATACTCAGCATGTTTTCCCCAATTTATATCTCTACACATGCTACTAGGATAGAATAAGTTAACACAATTATATAAAGCATTTTATATTTAGCCATTAAAAAATCTCAACAATTAACCAATAACCCAAACACTTCCTTACACAAATAAATTCACCAGAATCAACATAATTCCCAAGGAAATCAACCCAAGATGTCCTTAGTCATTCTACATTTGATAAAATAAAGTAATTTTTCATGTCCGCATGCCTACCCCAACCATAATAACACTTTCCCACATGAGCTTAGTGTTACAATTGATGATGTAACTTCACATCCAACCCCATTCCCTTTTTATAATGGTACTTCACTCCGACATTACAATCCTTGATGATGGTCCTTCACACAAACTATCCATCCCATCCAACCCATGATTATACCACATAATCCAACAATCCTAACAATCAATATTTATCAAAACCATATAAACACACAATTTCTAAACCAAAAATCTCTTAAGAAAATCATCAATCCCCATACAAGCCATAACCATTTCAATAAAATCAACATTTATTGAAAATTTACTTTAACCACATACATGAAGAATATCATTTCAATAAAATAAATATTTTTAGTGATAACTATTTTCTCAAATAATTTTCCCAAAATTTTCCATGCCAATGATTTTAAAATATTCATTTTAAAATCCAGAATCAAGAACATTACAAAACAATAACCCATTTCTTCCCAAATCAACAAAACATCACAAAATGGATGTCAAACATGCCTCACACATCATAAACATCATCAATTTAAAGAAACCAACATTAATTTTAAATCAAATCTTTATAGTTCTATCAAAATGGAGATGAGAGTGAAGACACCTACCTTAGGGTTTCATAAAAATTTACCAACACACAACCGCACCACAGATCCCATTGAAAACTCCACAAAACGCTTTAGATCTCTTTTCCTAACATGAATAAGCCCAAATATAATCATTTTAGGCAACAAAAACCCTAGATATTCATTAGAAAGGTATAAATATAGAAAAAATGAGAGAGAGAGAGAGAGAACTAGATCTAAGGAATACTAAGAAACAACCAAGAGAAGACACTTACAAGAGGATAATCGCGATTAACACACCAAGAAAACCCTTCAATTCTCTTATAAAATGAGTGGAAGAAGTGCCCTAACCCCTGAGAAGAGAAAATTCAAAGTTGGGTTCATATTGGAGGAGAAATGGGATGTTTAGGGTTAATCCTGAGTGAGCCCATTTTTAATAAACCATCTTTTAAGTCCGCGCACAGTTAGCTCGCATGGTTAGACAAACTGTGCACTAAATGTGTGACTACTATTATCCCAAAGGGTTCCCCACATGGTTTTCCTATAAAGTTAGACAAACTAGGCTCCAACCATGTGAAATACCATTATCTTGAGTAGAACAGTTTATCTAGACTAGCCACACGGTTTGTAAACCATTCGCCTTAACCATGCCCGATCCCCAAGCCCTATGACTATACTTACATAGTTACTAGGGTTTGTTTCACGGTTCACACTAACTGTACTAAAACCTTTTACCCCTAGAAATTCCCCCAAACCATTCCAAAACACTTCCAAACATTCCCAAACATTACCCAACCACTCTATATACATAAAAATTCATAAAAAAGGTTACATACCTCAAAATAGGGGTACTAAATTCTCCCCACCATTGGACTTTCTATCTTTGGAAATTAGAGAACAATCACATTTCCAAAAGAGATCAGACCATTTCTCAACCATCTCTTTCTCCCTCTCCCAAGTTGCCTCCTGAATCTGACCATGTTTCCATAAAATCTAAACTTGATGAATGCTTTTACCACTCAAGACTTTCTCTTTCATATCCATGATTCATACTAGCATGTTCACTTAAGAAGAATCCACATCTAGATCAACCTGATCCCAATAAATCACATGGCCATGATCCGACTGATACTTTTTAAATAAAAAACATGAAACACTTTGTGCTCCACACTAAACCATGGTGGAAAATTTAACTGATATACCACCACTCCAACCCACTCAAGTATCTAAAAAGGGATAATATACCTCAGATATAACTTTCCTAGCTTCCCAAAATTATGATGTCCCAACCTCAGAGTGATTCTCAAGAACACATGATTACCCACCTCGAATGACAATGGCCATCAACGATTGTCCCCATATGATTTCTGATGACTCTTGAATATCTATATCCTCTTCTTGATCCACATAATCTAATCTATTATCTCTTGGAAAAGGCTTGGACCAACCATTTAAGTCTCACATGTTTATTCCCAGCATATTGGATAATGACACAAATGCCTATAAAATGCATCAAATAGAGTTATATTTATGGAGGCCTAATAGCTGTTATTATATGAGAACTCCACCAATGACATGTTTTCTTCCCATGAACCACCAAAATCCACCACACATGCCTGAAACATATCTTCAAACATTTGTATCATCCTCTTATATTTCCCATTTATATAAGGATGATATGTTGTGCTAATCGTGGACTGAGTCCCTGTAGATTTTAATAAGGATTTATAGAAATGATAAGTGAACCTCAGATCTCTGTTTGATACAATAGAAATGGGCACACCATGCCTCTTTACAACTTTCTAGATATAGATTTTGGACAAATCCTCCACCACATGAGATTCACAAATCATGATGAAATGGGATGACTTTGTGAGCAGATCCACTATCACCCATATGTAATTGTTATTTTTGAATGTTCTTGGGAGACCTATAACAAAATCCATCACTATTTGTTCCCAATTCCAAATTGGTATAGGTAAATACTACAACATACCAACTACCCACTAATGCTCTACCTTGACTTTCTGACAAGTCAAAATCTTGATACAAAATCTTCAGCCTTCTTTTCAAACCATCCCACCAAAACTGATCTTTCAAATCCTTATACATTTTCTCAATTATAAGATGGAAAGCCATATGGAATGGTGATAAGAACTAAATATTTTCTTCTAAAAATCTACTAGTACAACCATACCATTCCAAAAGCACAACAATGAATTCCCATCCAATTTCTAACCCTTAATAGTCTCCCCACCATTGAGTTTCAACCTCATCTCGACACACTCTGAATTGGATAGCCATGCCACTTTAACCAAACCAACCAAGTTAGGAACCAATGATACTAGAAAGGAAACAGTTACACCACCCATGTATTCACATTCCAACCTCATGTCAGCTATAACCATCATCAAATTCCAATGATCCAATGCTATTTTTACCACTTGAGCATATGAATTTCTACTTAATGCATCTACCACCAAATTTCCATTACCTGGTGTGTACATAAAGTCAAATTCAAACATCTAGAGATACTAAATATATCTCATTTATCTTAAATTAAAATATATTTGAGATAAAATATTCTTTAGGATCGTATGATCGGTATACACCATTAATTTCTCAAAGAAGAGATAGTGACACCATGTTTTCAAAGCTTGAACCACCACCAACAACTCAAAATCATGTGTTGGGTAGTTATTCTCATGAAACCTAAACTACCGTGATCCATACACAAAAAAATAATATCCTTTCATGAGAACACACCCCAACCATGATCCCAATGAATCGTAATACACCATGTACCCTTTCCCTAGTTCAAGAAAAACCATGATTGGTAGTGATGTAAAATTATCCCTAATCGCTTCAAAATATTTTTGGAACTACTCGTTCTATTGAAATGAAACATTATTTATTGTCAAAGATATCATTGAAGAAGCTAATTACGAGAAGTCATGAGAAAAGCATCGATAATACCCAACTAGACCAAGTAAACTTCAAATCTGAAAATCATTCTTTATAATATATTAAAAAATAACAACATATTTCTTTTTCAGATCCACTGAAATGCCTCTCTTAGAAATAACATGGCCAAGGAAACAAACCTATTATATCAAAAAAATAACATTTTGATATTTTGGCATACAATCGATGATCTCTCAAGATTCCCAACACATTTCTATGTGTTTCTCATGCTCCACCATTTTCCATGAATACTCTAGTATAACATCTATGAATACTACCACAAAAGAATCCAGATATCTATGAAATATTTGATTCATTAATTCCATGAACACCACTAGTGCATTCGTGAGACCAGAGGGCATAACCACATACTCATAATGTCCACATATACTTTTAAAAGATTTTTTGGGAATATATTCCTTCCGCACCCCAAACTGATGATATCTTAATCACAAGTCAATCTTGGGAAGCACTAAGATCCCCTTAACTAATCGAAAAAGACATCAATTTTTGGAAGTGGATTTCAGTTCTTTATTGTAACTTGGGTAAGATTATTAAAATAAACACACAACCAAATAGTTCTATCCACCGTTTTAACAAACAATACTTGTAGAACCCATGGAGATGTGCTGGACTGGATGAACCCTTTGTTTTCTAGTTCCTTCAACTTCACACTCAATTCCCTAAATTTTTCTGGTGCCATCTGGTAAGATGAAACTGATATAGGATTGGTCCCGCAAAGAAGATCAATTGTAAACTCTACTTATATCACGGGTGAAAACACAGAGAATTATTTGAGAAAGACATACATAAACTGATCAAAAACTAATGAAAAATACCTTCTACAAACCACTGTCATTGATTCCAAGTAAAACTCTACCAAATGATATGAGTTCATGCTAACTACTGGTTCCAACAAGCCTTTTACACCCACCTTTTCATTCTTCTCTCCTCTAAATAGATTTTCGATAACATCACCTATTGTAAAACTAACTATTCACACTTAACAGTTGATATGGGCCTTAAACATCATCAACTAATCCATACCTAGGATTATATCATATTTATCCATCTTTATCACTGATAATTCCAACATCAACTAAAACTTATTCACAACTATGCAACATGATCTACAAAAGAAGGCATGACACTCTCTTTGACCTAGAAGAGTGTAAATTTTAAAAAATAGGCATTAGTTCCACACTTAAACCTAGAAAACTGACAACACAAGAATATATGAAATAATGAGAGGCACCTGTATCAATTTTTTTTCATTAAGATAGAATTAAAAATAATCATACCTCACACCATGGATGGTCTCGACTGATCATCCATAAAAACTTGACCGGCTCTAAAAAACTATTTTCTTGCCACACCCTTCTCTTTATTACCCTACTGAAACTGCCCTTGACGAGGTTTCATGGTATTCCTAGAATCACTATGACAAACTCATCTCTGTTGTCGAGTAGTATACTACTTACCCTGTCTCTTCGTGGTATATGATGCTTAATAATCTTGAGGATTGTCATGAAAAACTGACCTCAGAGAATTATAATAATAGTGCTGGAGATGCCCCATATTCTTGAAAATATGACATGATTGAGGTTGGGCCATATAATCCCACTTCATGTGTCCTGTAGAACCACACTAAAAACATCCTGGCTTACTCTAAGGCTTCAGAGGATGATTCACTGATCCTGCTATGATTCTAAGCCATACTCCCACCATGGAAATAAGTGTCCCTCTTCCACTTGATATCGGTGTTAGAGTTCCCACTATTTCTTATGGGTACTGAGCTGATTCCCCTACCTATATCCCCCAAGATATCCCTTTCACACAGGGATTCTCTATTCACTATTTCTATATATTCACTTATACATAGAACCATAATATTGGAATTAATTTCTTGCCTCAATCCCGATTCAAAGATCTAATCCTTCAAGGATGCACTAGCCACCACCTCAGGTGTAAACCGTACTATGTTCATAAAATTATCTACATATTCAATCACTAACATTTTCTCCTTATTCAAGATAAATAAATCCATTGTGCACTGAATTTTAAACATATGAGGGTAGACCAGTTTGTTAAACATTTCCTCAAAACCATCCCACATCATACCTTGGTCTGTTCCCGCCTGGACCACTAACTCCCACCACTGACGTGCAAGATATTCCAACATGTACATCACTAACTTCACTTTCAACTCTTCCAATGTTCTTAAGAAATCAACAATTTGATTCATCCTATTTATACATGTTTCTACCGTTTTCAGTTTCGAATCATCCTGAAAAGTGGGTGTATTCTACCTTTGAAATTAAACTGATTGATCCACATGACTCAACTCATCACTTATATTCCCACTATCCATATCTTTTAAAGTTTTTACTATGATCTTCCTTAGATTTTGGTCCACCTGGGGCTCAGGTGAAACCACATTTTCCACAGCATCCTCCAGTTGGTCTATATGACATCTAATGGGTTCCATTTATATCAACATAAGAATCACCATAAGTCTAACTCCCTAGAAACTGAAGGCTATCAATTTCAAATTTTATCATAGTCCACCTATCACTACCATGATTTCCAAAATTTCCATTTCCCATGTTCAACCATTTTGAAAAATTCTCTATGTTTTAAAAATAGACCCATTTTCAAAATACCACAACCATTATCTTTTCAAAACCACACATTTGAAAACCATTTCCATATTTTTAAAAATATCAACACATTATTATCACAACATAACTCCTTATGAAAAATGAAATATGACATCCTAGTGAGAAATTATTTCTACAATGAATGTCATGCTCATCTCATTAAATACACCCATGATAATGAGATCGCACTTCTATAAGTGTCTCCAAGACACTTATGTACCCAAATCCCTAGTAACTTGAATTTAATCATAAAAGGGTTAGATATTTCCTTTTATCATATAAATTTTAAGTTCCAAAAATCCAAATCCTTGTTACCATCCCCACTCAAGTAGTATAACAAGAATGAATTTCAACTCCAAGACTTGCAAAGAACCAAACTGACTTGAATGTCAAGGACAAAAAAACTAATACCACTGGTAACACCCCATACCTTCCCATTGGATTGGGGAGGTGATGGAATGATACTTGGACTTAAGATATATCCACAAGATATCAAAGGCTGGAAATAAATGCCGAAGTCAAGGACCAAAAAAACTGATACTACTACATGATGCATGTCAATAATGTTTCACAACTCAACTAAACCAAAAAACCAACACAAACAAACAATCCCATTACCATAATTAGAGTACCAAGTGGAAGACCAAACAAAAAAACTCACATAATCCACGACACAACACCATAGTTTCACACTAATATCCATGCTCAAAACACTACAACATTTTTCAAGCATCACAATGAACCACTAAAGAAATGTGATACTTTACCTTTACCTGTGTCTCAGAGTACAACATCTGCAAAAGCACCAAAGTTCCAAAGTAGGGTGTGAGTAATAATACTTAGTTGGTTTTACCAAAATGAATTTTCTACATATTCCACTAGGATATAACAAGTTAGAAAAATTATATAAAACAATTTATATAAATCCATAAAATCATCTCAATAATTAACCAACAAGACAAACACATCCTTACCCAAAGAAATTCACCCAAATCAGCATAATTCACCATCAAAACAACCCAATAGGTCCTTACTCATTCTGAATTTTCAAAACCAATGTAATTCCGCATGTCTACATTCCTACCCAAACTATACACACACTTTTCTACACAATCTCGGTGTTACCATTGACAGTGGAACATCACATCCAACCCCATCCCCTTTTTATAGTTGTACTTCATACCCACATTCCAATTCTTAAAGGTGGTCCTTCATTCCCACTATCCTTCCCATCCAACCCATGCTTATACCACATAATACAATAATCAAAACAATCAATATTTATCAAAACCATATCAACACACAATTTCTAATCCAATAATGCCTTAAAAATTTGAAAATTCCCATATAATCCATAACCATTTCAATAAAATCAACATTTATTGAAAATGACCTTTAACCACATACATTCCAAATATAATTTTAATAAAACAACCCCTTTTATTGAAAACCATTTTCCCAAAACCCTCCATGCTAATGATTTGAAAATTGTCATTTTAAAATCCAACATCAAGCACATTACACAACAATGACCCATTTCATCCCAAATCCACAGAACATCACAAAATGGGTGTTAAAAAAGCTTTGTACACCACCAAAATCATCAATTTCAAGAAACCACCATTAATTTGAAATTAAATCCTTCTTTTTCTATCAAAAAAGAGATAAGAGTGAACCCTCCTACCTAAGGGTTTCACTGAAATCGACCAACACACAACCACATCACAAATCTGAGTGAAATATCCACAAAAATGCCTTAGATATATTTTCTAACATCAAAAATCCCATATATCATCATTTTATGCAATGAAAAACCTATATCTACATGTTATGGGTGTAAATATAGAAAAATGAGTGAGAGAGAGAGAGAACTAGGTCTATGGAAAACCAAGAAATAACAAAGATAGGATACTTATTGGAGGAGAATTGCCTTTATATCACCAAGAAAACCCTTCGATTCACTTCTAAAATGAGTGTAATAGGTTACTTAACCCCTAATAAGAGAAAATACTGAGTTGGGTTCATATAAGAGGAGAAATGGGGTGTTTAGTGTTAATCATGAGATATCCCATTTTTAAAAACCCATCTTTTAAGTTTGTACATAGTTAGCTCACACGATTAGACAAAATGTGCACCAATCATGTGACTGATACTATCCCAAAGGGTTCCCCACAAGGTTTTCCCACATGTTTAGACAAAATTTGCACCAACCGTGGGAAATCCCACTATCTCGAGTAGTATGGTTTACCTGGGCTGGCCACACGGTTTGTAAACCGTGTTCCAACCATGCGATAACCCACTATATCGAGTAGTATGGTTCACCTAGGATGGCCATATGGTTTAAAAAATGTGTTCCTTAACCATGTACCATCCCCTAGACTCTACCTCTATTTTCATGATTACCTGGGTTTGTTGCCTAGTTTCCACTAACCATGCTCAAAATGTGCACCCCTAGAAAAGCCTCCAAACCTTTCCAAAACCCTTCCAAAATCTCCCAAACATTACCCAACCCCTTTACATACATAAAAAGGTATAAAAAAGGTTTCATACCTCAAATTGGGGGTTCTAAATGATACATCATAGATTAGTTAGGCAATCTTGATCCATGGGTGATAGATGATTAGCTAGAGTCAAAGAATCACATTATCCACCTGAGTTAGAATTTCACTATCTAGATCTCATTTATTTCATAAGATTTATACATATTAAACTGTGTACTGTTAAGGGATATATTTTTTTTCTTAAACTGATGATGAGATGGATTTACCATGGCTAGAGTTTGAGATATTTTTTGAGATAGGGTTTTACCTAGGAATTCTAGAACCTTCATTGGGCGATTTGACCATGTTCAACTATGTGTGAAGACCCATGGAGCTTCAAAATTGTTTTTTGGGAATAATTTGTAGTGAATTGTATGATCTTGGTTATTTAGAGGTAAAATCTAAATAATTATATCACAATAAATGGATGTGCTTCCCTATAACTCCACTTGTGTCGAAGTTACCCTAATGAGAATAGGAAAATTTGGAGCTTCCTAGTGGAGGTGTATGATCTCCTAGGAGTAGGTTAATGTTGATATATAATTTATCAATTTTTTTACTAACATGGGGTACAAGAAGTCAAAGATTATAAAGGACACATGCATGGGATGTCCATGGTTTGACAATAATAAAATAAAACTAAAGTAAAACTTGTGTCTATTCTTCATGGGACCTCATACAGGTTGCCTCTGGTATAATTTGTTTATATCATGTCATATGTTCTAGTGTTGGATATTCCAATGGGATCCCTGGATAGACCTTTTTTTATCTAGAGTGTTTCTCCTAATGGTAAATTGATTCAATCATCCCTTCTAGTGATGTGCATCTATCCATGTTGGAGAAATAGGTCTTTTCAGAAAATGCATCATGGTAAAGGAGAGGTGTAGTGGTGCTCACGTAGATAAAGGTTGGATATCCTTATAGGTGATGTTGGGTGATTTTTAGTTTTATTAATGAGGTGGTTCCCTTATTTAACAATAATAAATTTCGCCTTCAATGTATCAAGCATGGATAACCCATTGGTAGTTAAAATCGATTATCTATATAATGATTTTCATGGTTTAGTGTGCTATTTGAATGGATGAGAATTTATGTCTTATAAGTATTGATGGATACATAGATTCATTCAAGGGGAAATCCATGGATAACCCTTGTCAAAAGGATAAGGTAAATATTATCTTCTATTTAAAGGATTAAGTTTTAACGTTGATAAATTATATTTTAAGCACATTAGTATAATTTTTTATCATGGGGACTAAACCCTTATAAAAATTGGTTTATGGAGGAGCATGTTAGGAATTTAAGGGTTTTACCTTGTTATTCCATGAGAGTGTTAATTGTGTAGTAAAATATCATAGTATAAAATACTAATTTATTGGGTAAAGTTGGTTTTTGTGATGTTGAAGTTATGGAATATGGTGAGATCGGAGTAACGTATCAGAGTCATGGGGGTTTATTCTTCTAGAGAGGATCCATATATTCGTATGATAGAGAAACAATTTTTTTTATCTAATTTAAAGGATGTTGTCTCTTACATGGAATGGTAGGTGTTGATCATCATCGATCGATGATAATTTTCCCTAAACTATTCCATTATATCAGAAGGCCACATTGATGGTGTCGATCTAGTCAACTTGTGTGGCTAGGAATTCTCATTCAATGGACCTGAAGTATTTTCATGATGGTGGGGAGTGTGTAACTTACCTTCCTAGATGGATAGAGGTTTTTATTGGTTGTTTATGATGAATATTGAGATGGATAACCAGATCAGAACTTTCCTTAGCAAAACAAGACCCTCATTTTGGAATGTTTAATAGATATTTAATGGTTTACCCATCACATTGAAACTATAACACTGTTGTGGAGGGTGATATTCCCTTATAGGTTGTATAATTCAATCGATTGGGTAGGTAATTTATTAGGGTTTGGAGCTAACATAATGACATCATATGAATGGTCATAACAAACTACTTTGGATTGTGATGGATTCGGACACCTGACAGATATGGGTGTGGTGTTGAGAAGTTGTTGAGGTTGGTACTATTTTGGGTTTTCTCATTGATATATTTAAAAAAAGAGTGAATATGAAACAACCCGAATGTATTTGAATAGGAATATAGACTAGTTGGAGAGTGGGGTGCATACAAAGGGTTCCTAATTTTAGTAGTGAACGTATAAAGGGAGATGGACCATGTCAGTCATGTGTCGTGAACTAGTCATATAGGTTCCCAAGAATTTTAAGTTGGTGATATTGGAGAAACTAACATTGAACTTGGAGAGTTTTCTTCTTTGTAACTCTTCTAGTGTTAGTGTAGAATTTTTTAAAGCATTTAGTGGTGGAGTTTGGTGTGGATGGGTTACTATCATATGAAAACTAATAAGAATGATCATTAATGTTGGGGATTTAGGTACTTCCATCAATGAAACATTGTTATTAGACCATTTTGAGATGAAATTTGATAGTTTATGGTTTCAATTTATTCCATTTGGAAGGAAAAACTTTCCATAAAGGTATTTATTGAGATGAGGAAGATTAAATGACATTGGGGAAGAGGAAAGATGTCCCCTTCCTAGCTAGTGGTGTACTGAGCTTGCTTAGTGATATACCCCAAAGGATAAAGAAGATGTGTGTGAGAGAGTATTATTTTCCATGTGAATCTTGGTGGGTTTTCATGGAATACAACTCCTATTATTTCTATTTTGTGGATGAAAACCTAGATTTTTCTCGATTGAGTACTAACTAAATTTTGAGTATGTGGAGTCTGTTGGAGTTGGTGGCCTAGAACCAACTACTTTGTACTTTATTAATTAATAAAAGCCTTATCACATCTTGATTGTTCTTCTACGTGACAATGCATGTGATAATGTCCTAAGGGCAACTGTTGCATTAATGGGTCATAGCGGATCCCTGCTATGATGAGAACCCAGAAGTTCCATAACACTGTTCTTGAATATATGTTCTATGGACGGATGATATTATTTGAGGGACACAAAAAATACAGGTCATTAGGGGTGAGGACTCATATAACTTTGAGGCACCTTCTCATGGTGTGCGCCCTTGGTAATATCCAGGAGGATATTATGAGAATGAGACCCGCCAGTAGGAAATCCACATTTCAAAGTGTCATTGGATTTTCCTATTTGCGGATGTGTGTATTGGTCCTTAGAATATATGGTTATTATTAATGGGTATTACAACTCGCACACTTAGATGTATTGACGAAAACTGTGACCACACACTATTCATAGTGAGGGAGGATATGTTGGGTGTGTCACGAGTAATACTGCATTAATAGATAATGCGAGAAAGGATTTGACCCTTCTGTTCCATAACAGAAGTAGATATCTTAGGCCCTTTGATGGAATTCATAAAGCCTAAAAAATCCATGGCCATGGTAAGGTATGGGCGAGTTAAATTCCGAGAAGTCAAAGAAAGAATAATCGAACACATGGGTTGATGGCAGTAGCATGCAACCCGTTTTATTGGAGATATCGAGACAAAGGGATTATATTACACATTAAGCATTCATAGGAGGTGACACGTCATTGCGGCATTAACTTCTTTCTCTATGGGTGACTTGGGGTGTTCCTAGAGGCTAACCTTGGACTTTAGGAAGCCTCCGCCTAATTCCACTGAGAAAGAGGCCTAGAGGTTCACACACTAAGTGTGTCCATGTATCTCAGTTAAATGTTAATTTAACAAGTTAAATAAATATTATTCTGGACTGTTGTTTAATAATTATTTAAGGATGTCTGATCTCATTTATTTCGACAGTAGTTATTCGAGAGAATATATTGTGGGTGAAATAATATATATATTTATTAGCGAGTAATGCAGTTAAATTTATTTATGAAATAAATAGCCATTACTCAAGGTCTAATAAATATAGTTGAGGAAATAAATAAAATGGAAAAATAAAAGTACACGCCGTGTATATTTATATACACACTATGTAGTTTGTTTTTTTGGGATTCGTGAGAAAATATTTTTTATTTAATTAAATGAAATTAAATGTAATATGTTGGGTGCATGTCAAGTAATAATTATGGTCAACTGTCATTATTAAGACATGGGGTATTACTAAGAATTAAATGAAATGATTAAATGCTTTCGGGCAATTAATTAATTTTATTATTCTAAGTATTATAATACCAAATTACATTATTCTAATTGAAGGAGAGCCATTTTTGTGCACAACGGATTGGGAAAATACTCTCAAGCCAAGAGAGAATTCCTTTTTCCACCAAGAATGCTTTCAAGTTACGAGAGCGAGATCTTCCACCGGATCAAGGTGGTTGAAGGTTGACATCGCAAGCGAAGGTTCTTCCGTGCTAGAATCCAAAGATGCCTTCGGCGATGTCCCGAGATACGTGGAGCACGTGTGGATCACCGCTAGAGGAATCCTGTACCCGGATTCTACAATGAAACGACAGATCACAAGATCGTGACCGGAGACTCCAACGAAGAAAGAATTCCATCGAGGTAATTCTTATGAATTAATTAAATTAATTATAACCAACATATGATGATCCTATCTCAAGGGTTCTAGGACTCTTCTTTTATTTTTCATTCTTCATTCTATTCCGAAGATTCGGCATTTTAAATCATGGCAGATCTCGGATTCAACGTTGTTTAACGTTAAAATTAATGTGGGCAAAACCCACAAACGTGCTTCCCCTGTGACCGGAACCTTCAAGTGGTATCAAAGGGGTCATATCGTTGGTTATAATTATTTAGTTTTTCATTGGTGATTTACGCATTTATTAATTTAGTTTTTTCAATTCATGTTTAATCGTTCTAGAAATATGAATCCCGAGATCTGTTCCACCTCCCTCGTTTCTCGTTCACCTCACAGAAACGAATATTTCTTTTAATTTTGATTAAAATAAAATAGAGTAACTCATCCGGAGGAGCCAAACATTTTTGGCCGTACAACACCAGAATACACAGCGTGTATTCGGAAGTACACGCCGTGTAGTCTAGGTTCAATGCATTGACTGATCCTCCAAATCAGGCCGTGTATTGGATTATTTCTAAGAATTTAAGACACCATGTGTTGACCAAAAACAGGTGGCACACGGTTTCTGGAATACACGCCGTGTGGTCCAATGAACATGGCGTGTAGTCCCTTTGGGTTAGGGTTGGGCCGTGTACTCTGTACATAGCCTGCCCGGCTGGAAACTGTGTAACGCGGAAACTACACGCTGTGTGTCCTACTGTACATGCCGTGTACTCCAAAAATTTCTGAAGTACATTAACACACCCTGTCCCTGGGCGTATACTTCGGCTGGACAGTGAAGAAAAGTACACGCCGTATAGTCGGAACTACACGCCGTGTACTCACCCAAATTACGCAGATTTATTAAAATTTATTATTATATTATACAAACCCTTGAGATGTGTACCATGGTGCAGGCGTAAAGCTGAGGCACAACACGTGATAGGTTTTTTATATATGTGTGTTTAATTTAACATCTGCGTAATAAATGGGAATTCACCAGGTTTCCTCTAAGGTACAAGTTACGTACAAGGATAATTTTAAATGAATTTATTTGTTTAAAATTATGATGGATGAGAATCTCAAGGAAATTCAGAAAAATGATTTAAGATAAGAGGACTGATTAATTAAAGATAATTAATTTATTCGAGCGTGATTTATCTTAAACAATAATGATTAAAGAATTGAATGCTAGTTTTATTTATGCATAAATATCATTGCATGTATGGATGATCACGAGCTAGACCGAGACCTTTTTATGTGAATGGTTTCTTTTAATTTATTTAAATTAAATTTGTTTCCCTGCAAGCCATATCCTCATTAATATGTAGGGCCTGCGCGCCCAAGGATTATTTTATGTAAAAACCCCTTTTACCCCTCACCTGCGTGTGAGATAAATGCATAGGTAATTGATGGAGCTCCCAAGCTAGTGGAGGCGGCGCAAGTCAGGAGCCAAGGTGAAACCAATCCAAGGAGATACAAAGGTGGATAGGTGGAAAGCTATAAACACGAACCCGAAAGGTTCAAGATGTTTCTCCCCTAGGTCTTGGGTTAGTTTATCAACCAATAGATAAACTAACCAACAGAAAATCTCATGATTATACCATTTATTTTATTTCTATTAGTTGCGTGGTTTATTTATTGCGGGTGTGTTGTCATGATCACACAATTAATGAATTAAACGAGCATGCAAGATGGAACTAAAATAAAACCGGCTTATACGTAAATATTATCTTAGACATGGTTAATCACTTAAGTATATCCCACTTAATATTAACAAGCATGTAATCAAAGATAATAAAATGGAAATTTATGTAAAAGGATAAAATCCCTCAAAATAAATATTAAGTCGGCATATCCTTCCATAATCTTGGTTAGACTCGAACCATAGTTCAAAGTGCTTGACCAACCCAAGTTGGGGTGCTTTCAATTATCGGTGAATTCTAATTCAAGGTTTTGGGTTGACTTGACTTGGTTCGCATCAAGGGATGAGTGCCACATCAGGAATTGGTGTGCCCAAGAGGCAAAGGTTGAGGAAATCCAAAAAAAGTATTTCAGGATTGGGGAGTCCACTCAGCTGATCAAAGAGATGCGATTTATTGTAGTTGGCATTTGGAATGACTACCTAAAACCCTTCAAGTTTCTTGACCAACCCTAGTTGGGGTAATGCGAAGGGCAATATGGATCCTTTCCACTAAAATATTCATGAAACAGAATATTCTAAAGTCAATGGTGAGGGCTATTGGATTTTGATAAAATAGTGGGAGACTAATAAGTATTAATTTATTTATTTGTCTCAATTTTTAATAAAGTACTAAACCTTTGCTCATCTTAATTTGTAGAAACGACAAGAAAATGACGTTAAACATATCATTGTACACTATACTCTAAAAACCAAACCTTCTCACCGGCACCAATTTCCAAGAATGGCATAGGCGTTTACGCGTCGTCCTTTTCCACGAAAGGAAATTGTATGTGCTGGAAGAGCCCATTCCAGTTGAGCCTAGGAAAGAGGCTAGTGATGAGGAATTATCTCTCTACATGAAACACATGGATGATGCCATAGATGTCCAGTGTTTTATGCTATAGGCCATGTCTAATGAGATCTTGAAGCAACATGAAAACATGGACGCGTATAGCATGATGTCTCACCTTAAGGATCTCTACCAAGAGAAGGTGAGACAGGAGAGGTATGAGATCTCCAATGCTTTGTTTACCATGAAGCTTGGAGAGTCTGCACCAGCAGGGCCTCATGTAGTCAAGCTTATTATCTACATTAAATGCCTAGACATCTTAGGGATTAAATTCCAGGATGATTTGCATACAGATCTCATCCTATCATCACTGCCCAAGACCTTCTCTAGCTTCATTGTCAACTATAACATGAGCGGCAATGAGAAGAGTCTGTCGGAGCTTCTGAACTTGATTTTCTAGGTTGACAAGGACATGGGGCATGACAAACCCGCGGGCCTTATGGTGAACAAGAAAAGGAAGGACAAAGAAAAGGGGCCAAATACTTATAAACCGTCTGAAGCCCCCGAGCACCGTCCCTCCAAGAAGGGGAAGATCCAGAGGCAGGGCAAGGAATGAGAGGCAGTGTGTTTTTCATGTGTCAATCAGGGCCACTGGAAGTGGAACTGCACCCAAGAGCGTGGGGACGCTAAAGGTACGTTCGTTATCGAGTGCAATCTTTCTATTTCTACACATTGGGTATTAGATACAGCTTGTGGGGCTCACATATGTATTCAAATGTAGGAACCAAGTAGATTTAGAAAGATCGCCAGAGGAAAGGTGGATCTTCGAGATGCCAATGGCGCAAGGCTGGCTGCGTTGGCTATTGGTGACTATCACCTCTCATTTCTAACTAGCATGATTTTGGTTTTACAAAACTGTTATTTTGTGCCTAGTGTTACCAAGAACATAATTTCTGTATCTTGTTTGGATATGGATGGATTTATTTTCAAGTTTGGAAATAAGGGTTTTCACTTTTATAAGAACAACGTATGTTATGGTATGCCATATTTGAATAATGGTTTGTATGTATTAAATTACGAAAATCAAGTGTTGGAAATCGATAATGAAACAAACTCACATGACTCATACATCACCCAATTATGGCATCACCGCCTTGGTCATGTGAATGAGAAGCGCTTGACAAAGCTCTGCCAAGATGGCTATTTAGACTCTACTGAGCTGAACCACTTAATAGATGTCACGCTTGTTTACAAGGAAAAATGACCAAGCCACCTTTTGGTGGACAAGGTGAAAGGGCCACAGAGCTTCTTGGATTGGTACACACGGAAGTGTGTGGACCATTTCCAGTAGAAGCTAGAGGTGGATATTCTTAGTTCATTACTTTTACTGATGATTTGAGTAGATATGGAAATTTCTACTTAATGAGGTATAAGTCAGAGTCCTTAGTGAAATTTAAGGAATTCAAGAATGAAGTAGAGAATCCGCTTGGTAAGAAGATAAAGAAAGCTTCGATCGGATCGAGGTGGAGAATATCTGAACCAAGAGTTCATCGATCTTCTACGGGAGTCTGGGATTCTATCTCAGCTCACTCCTCCTTATACACCACAGTGGAATGGTGTTAGTGAAAGGAGGAACCACACCTTGTTGGACATAGTGAGGTCGATGATGAGTCATGCGGATCTTCCATTATCCTTTTGGGGATATGCCTTACAAACTGTAGCATACACATTAAACCGAGTACCAACTAAGGTGGAAAATGGAATTCCATCCGAGTTATGGAATGGAAGGAAACCCAATTTGTCACACACATGTGTATGGGGATGCAAGGAATTTGTTAAAGCATTATCAGGAAACAAACTAGAACCCCGGGGCACGAAGTGTATCTTTATAAGATATCCCAAGGAAAAAAGGATATTACCTATATAACCCTCAAGACAAGAAAGTGATTGTCGCCAGACAAGCCATATTTCTTAACAGGGAGAACAGCCTCAAGAAGGATAGTGGGATCAAGATTGACTTCGACGAAGTTGATGCTCAAGATACACAGGATTTGGTACAAGAACAAGTTCCACAGGTCCCGATGGAAGAGGTTACAGAAACACAAGTACTGTGTAGAAGCTCAAGAGAGGTAAGGGAAGAGAGAGATTTTCTTTCCTAGTCACCGAGGATTGTGAATCATTATTGTTGGACAATGATGAACCTCTCTTCTACAAGGAAGCAGTAGAAAGCTCAGAAGCTGCAAGATGGCTAGAAGCTATGAATTCTGAGATGGATTCCATGTATCATAACCAAGTTTGGGTTCTGGTCGATGATCCAGTTGATGTAAAGCCTGTTGGATGCAAATGGGTATTCAAAAGAAAGATGGACATGGAAGGTCAAGTTAGCAACTATAAAGCAAGGCTAGTGGCTAAAGGATTCAGACAGCGTCAAGGAATTGACTATGATGAAACCTTCTCACTAGATGCCATGTTTAAATCCATTAGAATCATACTTGCTATAGCAGCTTACCATGACTACGAGATTTGGAAGATGGATGTCAAAACAGCATTCCTTAACGGGAACCTTCAGGAAGATGTGTATATGAAACAACCAGAATGGTTTGTGACACCAGGTGAAGCCAAATGGGTTTGCAAGTTGCAGAAATCCATTTATGGATTGAAACAAGCATCCAAGTCATGGAAAATTAGATTTGATGAACCCATACAAAAATTTGGTTTCATTAAGAACGAATGTGATCCATGTGTTTATAAGAGGTTTAATGGGAATGTGGTTGTCATCCTAGTGGTATATGTTGATGACATATTGCTTATTGGAAACGACGTACCAGCCTTACAGTCAGTTAAGGACTGGTTGAACAAGTGTTTCTCCATGAAGGACTTAGGAGAAGCAGCCTATATTCTAGGGATCAAGATCATTCGTGATAGATTCAAGAGGCTGCTTAGACTAAGTCAGGGTACATACATTGACCAGATACTAAAGAGATTTAGTATAGAAAAAATCCAAAAGTGGATTGGTTCCAGTGTTACATGGATTACATATTTCTAAAAAAATGTGTCCTCAGACACAACAAGAGAAAGATAGGATGAGTAAGATCCCATACGCTTCGGCTATAGGATCCATCATGTATGCCATGTTATGTACCAAGCTTGATGTTGCCTATGCACTGAGCATGGTAGGCAGATATCAAGCAAATCTAGGAGAACAACATTGGACTACTGTTAAGACTATCCTTAAGTATCTGAGAATAAATAAGGATATGTTCCCGGTGTATGGAGGAGATGAGGAGCTTCTCATCAGAGGGTATACTGATACTAGTTTTTAGACAGATCTGAATGATCTGAAGTCGCAATCTGGATATGTTTTCTGTCTCAATGGAGGAGCTGTGAGCTAGAAGAGTTCAAAGCAGCCAGTTGTCACCGATTCTACAGCGGATTCCGAGTATATAGCGTCTTCTGATGCAGCCAAGGAATCCATCTGGATTAGGAACATTATCCAGGAGCTTGATGTGGTTCCTAGTAGTAAAGATCACATTACATTGTATTGTGATAATACTGCAGCGGTGTCTCTTGCAAAAGAACCAAGGTCACATCAACGGACAAAGCACATACTCCGGAAGTATCACCTCTTGAGGGATTTCTATCAAAGTAGTGAAGTTGCAGTGAGTAGAGTGTCCACGGAAGAGAACGTGGTGGACCCCATGACTAAAGGCCTATCTCAGCAGAAGCATGAATATCATGTGAGAGCTAGCGGGTTAAAGGTTGTTAGCAGTTGGCTCTAGTCCAAGTGGGAGTCTGTTGGAGTTGGTGGCCTAGAACCAAATAATTTTTCCTTTATTCATTAATAAAATACTTATAACATATTGATTGTTCTTATACGTGACAATGCATGTGATAATGTCCTAAGGACAACTGTTTTATTAATGGGTCATAGCGGATCCCTGCTATGATGAGAACCCAAAAGTGCCATAACACTGTTCTTGAATATATGTTCTTTGGCCGGATGATATTATTTGATGGACACAAATAATACAGTCATTAGGGGTGAGGACTCATAAAATTTTGAGCCACCTTCTCAGGATGTGCGCCCTTGGTAATATCCAGGAGGATATTATGAGAACGAGACCCGCCAGTAGGAAATCCACATTTCATAGTGTCATTGGATGTTCCTATCTGCGGACGTGTGTATTGGTCCTTAGACTTTAAGATTATTATTAATGGGTATTACAACTCGCACACATAGATGTATTGACAAAAACTGTGACGACACACTGTTCTCAGTGAGGTAGGATACATTGGGTGCGTCACGAGTAATACTACATTAATAGATAATGCAAGAAAGGATTTGTCCCTTATGTTCCATAATAGAAGTAGATATCTCAGGCCCTTTGATGGAATTGATATAGCCTAAATAAATCCAGGGCCATGGCAAGGTATGGGCGAGTTCAATTCTGGGAAGTCAAAGAAAGAATAATCGAGCACATGGGTTGATGGCACTAGCATGCAACAAGTTTGATTGGAGATATCGAGACAACGAGATTATATTACACGGTAAGCGTTCTTAGGAGGTGACACGTCATTGCGATGTTAACTTCTTTCTCTATGGGTGCCTTGGCATGTTTCTAGACGCTAACCTTGGAATTTAGGCAGGCTCCGCCTAATGCCACTGAGAAAGAGGCCTATAGGGTCACACACTAAGTGTGTCCATGTATCTCAGTTAAATGTTAATTTAACAAGTTAAATAAATATTATTACCAACTGGGGTTTAATAATTATTTAAGGATGCCTGATCACATTTATTTCGACACTAGTTATTCGAGAGAATATATTTTGGGTGAAATAATATATATATTTATTACCTAGTAATGCAGTTACATTTATTTAAGAAATAAATCGCCATTACTCAAGGTCTAATAAATATGGTGGAGGAAATAAATAAAATGGGAAAATATAAGTACACTTCGTGTATATTTATATACACTCCGTGTAGTTTGTTTTTTTGGGATTCATGAGAAAATATTGTTTATTTTATTAAATGATATTAAATTTAATATGTTGGGCACTTTTCAAGTAATAATGATGGTCAACTATCATTATTAAGACATGGGGTATTACTAAGAATTAAATGAAATGATTAAATGATTTCGAGAAATTAATTCATTTTATTATTCTAAGTATTATAATCCCAAATTACTTAATTCTCATTGAAGGAGAGCCATTTTTGTGCACAACAGATTTGGAATATACTCTCAAGATAAGAGATAATTCCTTTTTCCACCAAGAACGCTTTCAAGTTACGAGAGCGAGATCTTCCACTGGATCAAGGCGGTTGAAGGCGGACATCGCAAGCGAAGGTTCTTCCATGCTAGCACTCATAGATCCCTTCGGCGATGTCCAGATATATGTGGAGCACATGTGGATCCCTGCTAGAGGAATCATATACTTGGATTCTACAATGCAACGACGGATCACAAGATCGTGACCGGAGACTCCAACGAAGAAAGAATTCCATCAAGGTAATTCTTATGAATTAATTAAATTAATTGTAACCAACATATGATGATCCTATCTCAAGGGTTCCGGGACTCTTATTTTCTTTTTTGTTCTTTTTTCTATTCCGAAGATTCAGCGTTTTAAATCGTGATGGATCTCATATTGAATGTTGTTTAACGTTAAAATTAATGTTGGGAAAATCCACCAAAACGCTTCCGCTGCACCCGGAACCTTCAGAGTCTTGGTCCCTTTTATGGGTAAAATAGTAAAATTAAACTAGTTGATTTCCTAAAAAAAATTAGTAGTTCCATTGATATTTAGGTGTGATATTCACCTCTGGGAAGAGTTATTGTAAAAGTAAAATCTATTTGAGTTTTATAGAATATCTTGTACTTACTGCCTAAATTAATAAATATCCCGTGAGCTTGATAATGTTAGGTTTACCATATAATTTTATTTTTGATCATTTAAGATGTTTCTAATTTTCTTTTTAGATGAATTTTTTAGTTTACATGGAAATATGAGCACCGTTAAGCCTCAATAATGATATAATAAAAATTTATACTATCTTTATTCTACATGGTTCTGTTTCTGATGAAATGATAATATATATTAAATGGTGCATAACAATGTAAAATTGATGTTGGGGTTCTATCTAGAATGAGTGGTTTACCCATGTGATGTTGTAGGATTAGTTCCCACCTGATATTTCGATGATAGTCTACCACAGGTGCCATTTATTTTAATAATGTTAATTTCTTATGATTTATTATAGTGTGAACCCTAAAAATTCTAAATAAAACCATATTTATGCATTATATCCTAGATTATCCACTATTATCATTTACATAACCCAATATATAGGGATAAAGTAGAGATTGGAACTAAATTATGGTGGAATCAATGATGGTTTAGAGGAGAAAGATCAGATATGTAGTGATGCCAAATTATGTATCATGTGGTGGTGGTAATTGATTTTAAGTGTCAGATATTATCCATAAAAGTAGTACCTAATTTTTTTTGATTTTATCCATTATTCATGATTTTATTTAGCATGATTAATTGAGTTTATATGATTCTTCAATTAGAGAATGGACCATCAATTTATTTGATTTTTGAATTTTTAATTGGGATTTTTAGATCATGAAGTTTAATTATTCCACCTTAAAATTTTATTTCCCTAAAGTGATTGATATTTAAATTCACAAATACCACTAATATTATTCAATTTTGTGATTTTATGGTTTTATACCTCCCATTCATTGCATTCTTCATTTCCAGCTGTGATTTGGCTGGTGATTCAACTATTTTCAAACTTATTTGAATCATGATTGAAACATATATACATGTTTTAGTGTTACCAAAAACATTATAGATCATGGTGCATGAATGATTCACAAACAATGTTGGTGTATTGTGAACAACGAATGATGTGAGGTGATTTTTCCTATGTGTAGGCATGCGGGAATGATGGAATTTGATGTGGGGATATGGATTTGATTAATAGTGGCCAAAAACCAACTTGTAGATAATTTACTAACAAAATAGAGGTATCCAACAATGATTACAATGTTTTTTGAAGTAGATTTGACAATAACAGATAAAAGATCAATTAGAAGTTGAGTTTCTATGAATATCATGACTACACAACTTGTATCTTGTATGAAAACATGTCATGTATCTTGGGTGTTATGGTAGCTAGGATTTAATTCCGAGTTAGTTATCACATGTTGTATGGAATGTCCTAAACCACATGTACCCGTATCTATCTAGATCAAAGTATACAAGAAGTATATGATCAAGTTCCCAATTGATTCTATATGCCTTGTGGATTTTGCCACTCACTTTGTACCCATATACGACATTCTCAACATGTATAGGGATCACACACCAAGGAACTTATGTATCCCTATAAAATATATCCACATGTTGTGTAAGTGAATATTTACTTTCCATGTGGAAACCAGTGTATATCCAATTTTACTATTAGAGGCTACAATCTATGTATCTTATGGACATGTATTATAATTTTTCCAGTATCATCTAAATCCCATTTATCCTTATTTGAACACTGATTTTGACATATAAATAGTTTATTTTGAGTGTTTTTTCATATAAAACGTGATGGCGTCCTTATTTTCAATATGAAAGATTTAGTGTAATTAGGTTAAAGTAGAGATTTCACTTCAATAGTGATTAACCCAAGATGAGGTTTGGGAATGATTTTCATATAGTTTTTGGGGTTAGTACGCCCCAGACAAGTGCATTGATATTAGGGTAAAGGCCCCCCATTTAATATTTATAGATAGAATTTCTGCCCCCCGCAAACACTTGGGGTGTGGGTACTATATCTATAGAGTCAACAATCCCCCATATTTTAGCTTAGGTGGAGAATGAGTCCTCCATCAATGGTAAGTACTCCTTCTACCAGTTATGCAACAACTGGTGAGGTGTGAGTCACCTACATATATTTTAGAGAGGTTACATGGGTTTGTTTGTAGCTAGATAATTATGATAGTAGGGATTGGTACTCCATTGACTTGTATCTATCCTTGAGCATGGTTTCGGTCCATATATAGGTTTCAAGAGTGAAGATACATTAATAGATGATCATATTTGATTCTTTAAGGCATGTTATTCCTCCAACATCCCTAGTTTAATTTCGACATGCAATGCATGGCTGTCTATTGACTTTAGATTCTATGATTTTTTTGGTTATTTGATCTTGAATAGGTAATCATTAGTTTTTTCCTTTATAGGATTGGGGTTGAGAGGATTGAGATATTTCTTTTATCATTGGTAAATATTTTTATAGATTTTATTTGGATTATCCTTTTTTTTCTCACCTTGTTACTCTTTAGTTCTGGAGGCATTATACAAATGTTGTGTTCAGTTTTCCCTTTTCGTCTTCCTCCTAGTCACCTCTGATTTAAGAAGTTGAGTTGACTTATTGTTTTGTGTTTCCTCTATGGTTTTGTGGAATCCTAGTGCGTATGTTAATACTCACCTCTTCATGGTCCATATGCCCACATGTGTTCTGTCTGTTCAAACAATGCATAGGTTTGTAGATGGTCTGAATATATATAGATCTAGCATAGCTTGTTCGGAGCTGACACTTAGTGATTCTTGGAGACACATTAGGGATCATGGTGGTTTATGGTGATGCTAATGTCCAAAAGGGATGAATATTAACCCATTTTTTCATATCGTATGAATGAGCTTACCAATACTTCATGTTTTGAAGTCTTGTCAGATGTATTGTTTCCCTTGCCCGTAGCATGTATGATGTAATATTCCACTTCTATAAAGAGGTACAGATCCTTAGTTTTTTAGTTAAACCTTTTTTTATATTTATGTAAGTGTGTAAAGGGTATATTGAGGTTTCAAGAATGTTCGATCTTATTTTAGGGTCGAAAGTTCCAGTTTTTGGAAATTAAGGGAGAGATGCATGGTTAGCACACAGTTGGCACTAACTGTGAACCTCAACTATGTAACCCTATAAGGGAGGTGAATGGTTATACAAAACATATAATAAGGGATGCATAATTTTGAATTTTTTTTAATAAATTTTAGAGGCATGATGAATGGTTTTCACATGGTTGGTCAAACTGTGTGGGGTTTGGGCCAAGGGATAGAGCAGAATTCATAGTTCACACATGGTTTGTCTAACCATTCACATGAACTGTGTGAGAGGTGTGAACCAGGATAGTAGGTGCATACAACTGGCACACGTTTTTTCCAACCATGTGACTAAACCATGGACCACTTTCAAATGTTGAAAATGATTATTTCCCCTCCTTCCTTAAAAATATCTTTCCTCCCTTCCTCCTCTTCATTTTTCATAGCTTGAGGTGTATGAGAGTTCTATCCTTTTACTCTTCTAGGATTTGAATTATCTCCTCCATATAGAATCTATTTCAATCATTCTTGGTTGTGTTGGATCACCCTCAGTAAGTATACCACTTCGTAGTCTTCCTTTCTCATTTTTATTCATTATCTTCTGTTGGATCGTAAGAGTTTATTTTGGCTACAAGAGGGGGGAGTGAATTGTAGTTTAAAAAATTAAACTAACATAAAAGCCAAAAACTATTTAGTTAAAAATATTAGACTCAAAAGTCAAGAGATGATCAGAGTATATGTATCAGATCTAAAAGGTTTCTGATAAATCAAAGTTATATTCAGGCTTACATACAGTATAATAAAATAGATATTTGGAATATTATTAAAATAAAATTTCAAAAATAAATATATAGAAGAATGTATAACTTATATAAACAAGTAAAATTAAATCTTATAAAAAAGTAATAATGACTTATAGGCTTCAAAAAGGTAATTATACTCTTTAACCTTAAAGGGTTAAGGAAGTCATAAATCATAACTTAAGATATCCATAGTTTTAAACCAAACTATAAAGGTTTGAATTTACACAATAGGAAATCAATCGATACAAATCCTAGAATAACTCTATCTTCCAAAACCCTATAATTCCTCAATTTGAAGATCAATAACTCTTAATTTCTTAAATAAGAAATACCTTGATCTGATGACCAAAATAGCATTGTCATCCTATCCCTAAAATCCCTCGATCTGCTGGATCAAAATAATCCATCTTTCTATCCATATAATACTTAAATCTAAACCTTAATTATATAGATGAATACAAAATAAAAACATTCTATGTATTTTACAGTTCCTCATACAGAATCCTTAGAACTACAACTCTCTGAAAAATTACAAACTGTGAAAATGAGATATTAAGGAAGATCAAAATATCATATGTGTTGAAGTGAAAATGCTTATACTCCCATCTCCTCAAATGCACTCATATTTATAGTTATCCCTTCAAAAATCATATTTTTGTGAATCTTGGATTTTATTATAATGACCTTAGATAATCTTCAATTGATATCTCAACAAAACTTCTCTATTTAACACCATTTTATAAGCACCATTACAATTCTACAATGATTTTGTTTTGATAAAAATAATTCCAATTACTCCAATTATAAAATTTTCATAGTATAATAGAATATACTATTGTTTATCAATTTTATGACTTGAACTATAGTTAGTCCGATGGATCTAAACTATTTTTAGTCCTATGGTTATGACTTCATTCATTTTTATGGATAGAATGCTTAGTAAATTGATGGATAGAATACGAGTCAGTTAAATGAACTAGATACACCATTAGTTTGATGGATCAGATCGAATAATAAAAATATTATATTATTTTTATTTTAGATCCATTATTATGTTCGATAAAAAATGATTTTTTCAACAAAATAATTCTAAATCACTTTGGATATAAAACATTAGTAAAATTAAGTTTAAATAAAGTCTTAAAGATTTTATGATTTTCAAAAATAATGAAAGGAAAATTAGAAATTATAACTTTCAAATAAAAAATATATCCCTTTTTAGAAATTAAAAACAAAACAATTAAAATTAATAAAATATTAACTTTTAAATACTTACAACCCTTTTTTATTTTAATAAATTCAAAGGAATATTCTTAAAAAATATATTCTCTTATCATGTATTAACTCCCATTGAATTGATAAAATATTTTTGTTTATTATACTTGATCTAATAGAAGATAAGATCATTTTGGATAATCACCCTAAAAATATTGTCTTCCTTAGATATATTTCTCCCCCTTTTGATAAAATTTTCCTTTTAGAAACATTCTTCCAAATATTCTCCCCCTTCTTAATTTAAAAAAAGGGACATGGAAAGTAATGTATTCTCATAAAATGTTACAAAAAAAATGAAACAATTATGTCTAAATATCTATTAATCAAAGATAAAATATATAATATTCATCAAAATGGAATTTTAAAACATTAAAAAATAATGTTTTTAGAGAAATTATCATTCAAATGATTTAATTCAAAAGATTTGTTTCAAAATAGACTAAGAGTTTATTCAAAAATGAATAATTATTTCTTATACAATCTCTTAACAATCACCTTCAACTTCTTAAAATCATCATGGTACTTATTGTATTCTGATACTGAAGCTTCAAGCTTGACTAAACTCTCCTTTATTACTAATAGCCTCCAATTGTATATCTTCAAACATTGCACCATTTCTTCAAGAATAAAAATCATCTTATTTTTCTCTTTCTACCTCAAAAAATCATCTTAAAAATATTGGAATAAGATATTTACCTATTCTATCATCTGAATTTATTCTTATAATTCTATTACTTCCTCATTATGAGAATCTGTTATAACTTTTAATTGATCAACAAAATTCATTCTATCCTTGAAATGAGAAGATAACTTTTAAATAAATATGCAATGTTAAAAGAAAATTTATTCACTTCCACAATATGATAATCATGATTCATTAGATAACTAACAACTAGTCTTGAAAATTTCCCCATTTAATTGAATCTTATCTTGAATGATTTTGACTTACCTTTGAATGTTTTTATCTTAGTCTCATTTTGGAACATTGATTCTGTCAAAAATTTCAATGATCAAGACTACTCTTTCAAACTATTTTGAAATTTTTTCTTCTGTATTCAATATTTGGTAGGTATGTCTATTTCGTAGTTCCTTGAAACGTGTGTTCTAATTTTAGGAATCACTATTTCCAGGTGGTTTCCATTGGATTTATTCATTGAACTGGAAACTTCCAATAGTTATTTATCCAAAGGGGACCTACTTTCCAAAGGCATGCATTCGTTATGTTTTAACATTACGATACTTAGGAACATACATTGGTCGACATGATGGGAGTCCAGACTCATCACACCCTTTTGGGGGGAATTATTGACTAATACATGACTCTCTTTGTAAATTTAATATATTTTCATGAATCCATATTATTTCACCAAGAATAACATAAGTTCCCCTTGTAATTTTCAATTACTTATTAACATGTGTAAAATTTAGAATCATCAGTATGTATTCATGGTTATTCATCAATGGAGATATCTGTATGTATTTGAGATTCTCTATCAATGGTATCCTCTCATATACTATTTATATATTCTTTTAATTATCTTTATGATGATACTGGTTTTTAATCCACTCAGCAGGGCACTCTGGAATTTATTGTCATCCAGGGAGACAAAGTTTTGTTTTGATGTTGGGATCATACCCAAGAAATGGGTTACTAACGAATCCTTGTGAAAGGAATCAGAACCCTCATAGTTAGGTGCCTCTTAATGGGAAAATCATAACTTTTAAGGTCATGTGATTAGGACCTATCCATACAGTTTAATGTCATGTGGTATGGAAATCTAAGCGAAAGGTGCTTAGTCAATGTTTGATGTGAGAATTATGCCTAAGTATCCCAATGAACTTGGAAACGATATGGGTTTCCAAGTAATATTATACCTTTTTGGGGATATTGCCCAAAGAGAACAGGTTTGATTTAAGGTTTCAGGTTTGAACCTCAAGGAGGATTCCAACATATCCCATGTGAATGGGAATCAAACCCCACGTAGTTCGATAAGTCTCATAGGAGAGTATAGTCCTTTCAGAGAGATGAGTTTGGGATTACTTCTTGAAAAGGATTCCTTGATGACTTAGGGGTTTAATTTGGGGATTATTCATAAGGAGGATGACTAGATTAAGGCAATTATGGTTGGATTCATGAAGATGTTATCTAGTGAGCTTGGGCATTGAAAGGTCTTCCTACTTATCCTTGTTTTAACAGGAATCAGAGTTCTCGTAGTTCTTTCACCATGGGTGTTTGTGAAAATGTTGTAATCATCCCAAATCTATAAGCCCACGTGATTCATGCTCGGTGTGAGAAACAAGAGGATGTGAAAGATTCAATAATGACACATACACATTTCCTCCTTTTCTGGTGGAAGAGGGAATTCCTATGGTGGTGAGGGTGGACGAGGGCGAGGCGATGATCCCTACCTCTATTCTCTTCACATTGGACAAGGGTCCAATGAAAGGAAGAAGGGATGAAGGTTCTAGGGTTACACCAAGATGGATGCCGTAAAATTGATTCTCGTAGGGGAGGGAGACTTCTCCTTTGTTAAAAAGGAAGAAAAGTAGGTGTGAACCATACCTCCCCTACCAGAAATTTGAGGTTCCGTCTCTTTGAGAAGGGAGAGGTCGAGACCTAAAACCTAATTCTAAAAAATCAGGAACTTCCCAGCACTATTCCTGGAAGAAATATCCATGTGAATGTGGATATAAAAACCCAAAAACACTCCATGTATCCAAACACCATTATGAAAAAAATGTGGGAAACCTTTGACTATAGATATACAAACCCAAATTGGAGACATGATGATGTGCCTTTACCAAAGGTTTGATAAGTCAAAAGTTTTTTTTGGAGGCTTCAACTTATCCCCTTTCAGATGAGGGAACCAAGGAAGGAGATACCCTGCCATGAATGGATTTAAAGAGGGTACATAATTTGGAATCTAGGATTTATAACAAGATATTCCATGTTGGTACCTTGCGCAAGTGTGCCGTGTAGGTACCTCGCGTTGCTGCACTGCACAACTGTACCACACAGGTGTGTCACGCAGGTATTCCATGCAGGTTTGTATGATGAATGAAGAATATATTTCACACATGGGAACCAAACCTATGTAAAAAATTGTGAAAGACTTTTAAAACATTCTTTTCCCATTTAATTATCTATTATCTCGTACTTTAGAGAGCTACCTGAGACAATTTGAGGGATCTGGGTGAAATAGCTACGTAATGGGAGCTTTAGGGTGTCTTTCAACTTTTTAATTCTTTGAAATGGGGAGCCCAAGGGTCCTATTTATAGGCATGGAGGAGTCCTGGTTGAAGGGATGGTACTTGTGCATATCCCCCATTTAGCTTCTTCTCACAGGTCTGTCTTGTAGGGGTACAAAAATTATGATGTCACGTAGGTCTGCCGCGTAGGTCTGTCGCACAGATCTATCAAGTTTCCCTTTAGAGGGTTTGGATTTCCTTTAAATCTTTTGAACCTGACCTTGAGATTTTGAAATATGTAGGGCTATCTTCATAGTCTTTTGGTATTATTAAGTGGTGTCAAAAAAAATCCCCCCTCAGGATTGGAACCGATTAGAAAGAGGGTTGAGTCCTGAGGTAAAATTATGTGGAGAAGACTATTGGTTAATTTCTGGACAACGCAGGTTTGATGTGGAGCTACTTCATGTAGTTATGCCGCATAGTGTTGTCACACAGGTTCACAGATGGCTATAAATAGGTTTGGTCCTTTGTGATTTTCTTCATCCGTACCTCCAAATTTTCCATCTCTCGGTGTGTAGCTTTTTCATCTAGTCTCAACGTGTTGTGATCTCGCGTAGTCTCCCTGAAATTTTATCAAGGTGAAACTACTTTGGTGATGGAGTTATGCAGAAGGACTTCGTCGAAGGAGTTGCATGTGGATCCTTGTTGAAGGACCTACACGACGGACCTTGTCAAAGGACCTACGTGAACCGTTTCCTTTTCAATTTTTTTATTTCCTTTTCCTTTAAGTTGAAATTTAAGTATAAATCACATCTTAATAGGGGAAGTTTGGTAATTATTTTTTAGGAAAATGAATCATTTGATTACAACCACTAAAGAAGCCAAGTCTTGTAAAAATGAAATGATGAAGATCGTCGGACCAGAATATTATGAAATTGTTGAAAGTACTCTTCCTGAGCAATGGAAGGGTTTAATTCTATATCAATATTAATATCCACAAATTTCTACCTACCCCTGTCCAGGCATGGGATTTTACAAGATTCCCATGTTCCATATGTTAAGAAGTAATTTCCAAATAATTGGTTTCTTCAATACTCCAACTGTAACTGTATGAATATTAGTGCAAGGGGGGTTCCAGTATAAGAATGAACAATACCTATTGGTTGTATCCTGCATCACTGTGGTTGCATACCTGATACGAAGGATCATGTTGTAGAGACAAGGCCACATTTCTATGATTCAACTTTTTTGGGCTTCCTAAAAAGATCGGTCTAATGGATGGAGGGAAGACTAGGATCTTCATTCTGGAGGAGGTGTGAAATCTAAATGGATGTGGGCATTTTGGGTGCGCCAGAATTGTGTAGAATTCAGGAAAGAGTTGTCAGATGTTTATATTTATTAATATATCTGGATGGTAAAACTTATGTTTATAAAAAAGATTTAATTCCTGAATTTATGAGCTGACAGAGTCTGCAAATTAATTCTTTCCATTTGATGCATGGTGATGTTGGAATTAGTTTGTGGGATATCTACCAAATATTTGGGGTTCCCATTCTCAGGGAAATGTATGACGAGTTTATTCCGCCGACTACAATGTGGGGTAATGTTACCAGAACACCACCATTGGCTCATGAAATATTCAAAATAGCAAATAAATTACCCAAAGACAAGAAATAAATTCATGCCAGGGTGTGAATGAAATCCTTTTTAGAACTAAAAATAAATAAAGGTCCCACCTGTGGACGTCCTACTATTTTTTCCTTCTGCAGATAACCGGGGTAGCTCAGGCATATATTGGCCTACATTGGAGAAAGGTGAATTTAATAACTGGGGCTACAAAGTTAAATCTGATATTGATGTAAAGATACATTTAGCTTCCTTCCATTCCATGTGGCTTAGCGTTTACTTGATTCCAGTTCGTGAGTCCAGAGGCGGTGTAAGGCCGGGGATTTTTGTTATCGTAGATAAATTAGAAGAGGGGAAGTATATTGGGTTATGAGCTCCTATATTGGAAAGAATTTACTATTCTCTGCTACATTTATATAATGGGAAGGATCTATTTAGAATTGCTAGGCCATTCCAAGTGTTGTGGGGCTGGATTGCAGCACACTTTTCTTCATACTCAATGTTGAATTCAGTTAGAGACCCCAATGGTTGATTCTTCCCATTTTTATAGAAATGTTTTGGTATTTAACCTCAAAATTTGAGACTTGATGTAGTGATAATGGCATTTAATGTCTCAGAAGAATTTAGCTTCTTTCATTTTGATAACCCACCAACTGGAACATTTATTGATGATGGTAAAGAAAAGAGTAATGAGTTTTCGGTCTTATATGATGTCATTCAAGGATGGTGTATTATCCACCAGGATTGATGGTGAAATTATCTATGAGGCTTTCAGCCCTTATAGGTTTTCTATTCAGTTCAGATGTCTTCAAAAATTAAACACTTCTCTACCCAAATATGTTGGATACGAGAAACACCTAATGGTAGTGAGAAAATTATGTACTCTAACGGCTTTAGAGGCATCCAAATTGTCTATTACATTACCTACACCAGTTGAATCAATTTTATTGGAAGCTGGATATGTCAAGGCTTAGGATTATTCATATCCTCAAGGGGATTTAACGAAAGTAATATATCGAGTGCCAACTACAATGAGTGTTGGGCGTGGAAATTGTGGAATGAAGTCCACGACCAGAGATGATGTAGAAGATTCAGAGGTTTCAGAGCCTTCAAAACATCCTCGTAGGAGGTATACCAGGAAGTACAGGGATAGATAATTAATACATCCGACGCCAAGGAGATCCAGTCACCGCCATCAGAAAGAGGTTCCTATTTCATCTGTTGAACTTTTTGAAGAAGAAGGGAGGCCTGAAGAGGCTCACTAGTCAGAAGGTGTTGAATCTCTTCTACATTCAACCATACCGAGATTGAATTATGTTCGACCTCCATCCATTCATCATTGGGAGGGTGTAACCTGTAACACCCCAAGATTTTATGAAAAATATTCTTTTTAATTTCATTAATATCTTTTGTTGTACGCTACACCAAAAGGATCTTGCACAACACGCATCCTTGACTTACCTTTCATTACACGTAATCGTGACCTTCCTCAATAGCGTGTGTAGTACGCAATACCGAGTTTCACTAAACAACGATATGCTATTAAAATATTATTAAAACTAGCCGTTATGAATAGTAATAACCACTTTTTGAAATTTTGTAAATTTTATTTTTCAAAATGGACTTCATTTCTGGATTCATAATATCGAAATTAACTTAGGGTGAAATTTTGGTACTTTTCGGATAACTTTCATATTCTGATGAATAGTGAAAATTACTAAATTTTAATTAAAAAAAACTTTTTTAATTGAAATAATTAATAGTGATAAATTATTAATTTGAGTGGTTTTAAAGTATATTTAGAATATATTTTTACAATTTAATACAATTTTGGTCATTGGATGTAATTTCACATTTAAACCAGACATAAACAAGTGTCAATCTTTTGATAGTTATTATCTCTTAAGAACACGCTATTTGTTTTGATGATGAGAATTAATTTTTAAATTAAGTAATGCAATTGATATGTTTTGAATTTGGTAAAATAGACATAATTTTTCAGTTCATAATATCAAATATAGCTTAGGCCTAATTTTTGGTATTTTTCTGGAAACTTTCATTTTTTGATGAATAGTGAAACCACTAAGTGGTAGTTAAAAAAATAATTTTTTCATAAAACTTAATTTTACCGCTTCTGTGAGTGGAATTTCAAAAATCTGAGAGACACGGTTGATGTCAGTAAGTAAAATGTGATTCAATGAGATGAAAATAATTTTTGGTGAATAGTAACTTTTTACTTTTTTTTACCACGGTTAAAAGTAAATAGGGTAATTAAGGGTAAAAATGTTATTATTATTACCCCAACACATGTCCTAATTCTATTGGATAAGTGTAATTCGAACAAAAACAAGCTTAGGAATAAAATATGACCATTTAGGCCCACTTGGATTAGATTAGGACATTTATTATTAATTTATTTAAAGAAGGGTTAAAATAGTTAAAATCAAAGTTTAATGAGAAAATAATTTTTAATATAGGGTTATACATAAGATAAATTCGACTATAAATATTCATTAGAAAGCTAAAAATATTTCCTACATAATTATATTTTATTTTTAATTTTTAGACTTTAAATAAGTTAATTTATTTATGACACAAATATGATGTAGTAATTATACTATTAATGAAATATTGACATAATTAATGTTATAAATACCCAAATAAATGTAATTTGAGACTTTTTATGAATTCCACTAATTTTATAGGTTAATATGACATGTTAGTATTTATTTAATTAACTTTTTTAGAAATAATAATTCTGTTATGAGTTTCACAAAAATCAATTACTAAATAGTGTCAAAATTGACATAAAATAGTTTTTAAAACAAATATTATATTATCTATTGTTAGTTTATTCCTAAAAAACTACGGTTCGGAAAAGATACTTATATCATGATAGGTGTATCATTAATGGACCACTTGGAGGTCGCTTGGATGTATATTGTAAGTTTATTAACTATATAATATAAAAATTCAAAGTGACATGGTAAAGGTCAATCTAATTAACTAAGCATTAAAACTAAAAGATAAGGTTAATATAATGACCTAAACTTGTCTAAATTGTATTGGATGAGAGGATTTCGACCTATCCCCACCTTAGCTTCGAAATAAATCAATTTGGAGATATTTAAAACCGAATTTGTCTTTATAATAAAATAATATTTTTAGTTATTCCAAAGGTGCCCCTCTCCTCCCTTATAAAAGGGAACCTCATCCCTCTCATCCTCACACCACTTTGAGCCTTCAAGCTCGGAAACCCCTGCCAAATTCTCTTCTCCACTTCCCTAGAAACATCCTAGAGGTCCTGGTATTCTTCAAAGACCAATTTTAGTGCCCTAAGAGGAAGACTCAAAGAGGCGCTTCAAAGAAGAGGTAATGTCTGTTACCGATTCTTTCATCTTTACTTCTTCTTCCACTTCTTCTTCTTAGGTTGTTTCATTATGAAGTAATAACATCAGTATCACTCATATACTGATATGTTATTATAAGTATGAAACAACCTTATTTCACCATCTATCCATCCTACGGAAAACCAAATCAACGCGCGTGCGTACGTACGGAATACCGTCTACACGCCGTGGTGTAATCTATTTTCCACCACCACCTTACTTGGATGGGTATAATGGTGTACACAATAACTATATATGATTATTTTAAAGTGATATTGATTCTGAAATAGTATACATACACTCCAATACAATTCCACGATCATGAGAACGATATCATCGCTCGTGCGTACGTACGGACTACCGTCTCCACGACGCGATGAGATTCATTCTCCACATTAACCATTCATGAATGATTATAAAGTATATATAATAAGTAATCATGAAATATATGAAATAATAATGATACTGTATTTATGTGTATATATATATGTATGTCATCTACTTAATTCCATTCAACTCAATAAGGAATCGAAAATAGCAATCATGCGTACGTACGGCCTACCGTCTCCATGAACGATGTATTTCTTTCCATTTATTGATCTATTATATATATGTATATTCTGAATATATATTATATGTAAATGATGTTTTATATTATGGAATTTTGTAATCATGATCTAAGTAATCATATGGATAATTACAAGTCAAAACACGGACGACAAATGAAATGATTTTACCCAAAACGCTCTTTATCATGGAATTTACAAAAGAACGGGTAAAATAAAGTCATAAGTGAACCATATATGATATCATAACAATGAGTATGATTCTGGAATAAGTCAATGACATTATTTAAATCATTATACAGGAGGTTTGGACACTTACGAAGCAAATTGGACCTAAGGTAAGGGAAATATCACAATCTCATTTTTATCCGAGATTGTTTATTCTTTGGTATTTACTGGGGTGTATTTTATCATCCACATCCATGTTTCCTCAATATGTAATATTTATATCCTTCTACAATAGTTTATATCAAATTTTACCCTTCAGTGATTTTTTAGTAAAAGATATGAAAGGAATCTTTTGTCGTTTTTCATACGAGGTACTTTTTGACTTTTCCGACAAAAGTACGAGAAGAATGTTTTCTTTTAACTTATACGGCATGAATGGATTTTTAAAAAATTATTTCCAAGAAGCTTACCTTACAAGTTTTCAAGTTTATTTTTAATCAACTTCTTTTAGTTTAAAATTCTATGACATGTTAAGAAAGGAAAAATGTTTTTGAAGTAGAAATGATATTTTCCTCAAGAATGGAGTTCAAGTGTTTTATCAAAATTATTTTCCATCTAAGATAATAAAGGGTTCTGTTTCTATCCCTATAATTACGTTTATTTGATTATGTTGTGATGTAATTATTTTTATGAATTCCTTTATCTTATATGAATTGTTTTATGATGTCACGATGTTTAGGAATCCAATTTTTATTACATGAGTTATGCTATGATGTATGGTTTATGATTTTGTGGCACACATAAGAATGGTATAATTATGAGATGGGTGGGAACTATATCTCCCTCCAATGCATTGGGTAAAGATTTTATATCTCATGAGATAGACATGGATGGAACGATAGGTCAAACCGGTTCAGTGAAACAGGACTGAAACGAGGAGTGAACTCGGTTCTGAAAGGGATTTTGTCCACTAAGATAGTCTTGGAAATGAGTCTTGACTAATAAGAAATGATTATCTATGATTATGTGTGTACGCCACAAAGTTTCATGTTTTAAGTTATGATTATTGGGATTACATTTCACTACTATGATTTATCCCATGTTATGATATTATGATCTCTTTTGCAGGTTAAGATTTCCAAAATGTTATGTTCTTATGAATATGATGTGATTGATATTTATTTTGTTTACCCTTACTGAGCATTTGAGATCACCCTTTTATGTTTTCTTTTCCCCAGGATATAAAGAATGGTTTTAGGTAAAAAAGGGAAGATCTTTATGGGAGATGTTGAAGATCTTTCACCATGATTAGAAGATTACATTCTGAGTTTCCAAAGACACTAAACTATTACGGTCCTTGTGTGTGTGTTTTTTTATGTACTAAGTATTCCACAGAAGTAATGTAATTTCCATGTACATCAAGCTTTGGGTCTCTACAGTTGGTATCAGAGGAAAGGTTTAGTCAACCTTTGGAAACTAGGATGCGAAAACGTTAGTGAGATCCCTAGAGATATTTGTAAGGTATGTCTAGGGATGTCCCTAAGGATAATTATACATATAGGATATAGTCCTAGAACTATGGTAACGATATTAGATTATACCAAAGATGTTAGATATTGAAGTTACCCCCCTTTATTATGATTTTTTCCTCTCACACTATTCTTTTTGGGTTTTAGAAAATGGCTAGAAACAAGATGATTCACGATAATGGAGGATATGATGGACAATGGAATTATATTATTCATGAGAAACGAAATGAAATGTGATTTGGAAGTCCAAACATAATTATTATGCCGAATCAGCAATCTCATAATATGATCAATAAAGTAAAATTTGGTAAGTTTCCTGACTCGGATAATAAGAGAAAGATGGAGTTTCATGATGATCATAGAGGAAAGAAAGTTCAATTTCCCCTATGTAAATCATGTGGGAAGAGGCATCAAGGAGAATGTTTAAAAGGAACTGGAAGATGCTTTGGGTGTAGAAGAGAAGGGCACAAAGCCAGTAAGTGCAAAAGAAAAGGTTCAGTTAACACCAGGGATGAGGATAATGGTATTTCTACGACATCAACAGTGGTTAAATGTTTTAAATGTGGAATGTACGGGAATTATGCAAACCAATTCCCTAAGGGAAAGTCTCATGAAGAGAATCAGTATGGTCGTATGGGTAGTATTTATGTTGATTATGATGAAGAGACTACAAATGATATGTGAGATGAAAGAATTGTTGAAGCTCGGTCAATGGTTTAAGAATGTAGTGGAATGATTACATGTTTATCATGTGTAATGTTGTATAAGTAATCTCATGGTACTATGGAATAAAGAGACATCTAAGGATTGTTACACTATTGTCTTTCCTTGAGTTTTGAAAGTGTATGATTAATGGTACTAGTATCCATGAAAGGTTATTCAGATATTTTTGGAATGTAGATGTTATGCACATAATGAAGGGAAAATGAGAAAATGAAATGTTTGACCGTATTCATGAGCTCATGACTGATATAAGTAGAAGGTTATATCATGGTTTGAGTATATAGAATTTTTGGATTTTGGTATGTGGAAAGAGTTAACTTTTGACTGCGTTCATGTTTTCACTAAGGTTCAATGGGTATTCATTCTTCAAGAGAATACATGATGAAGGTATTCACATGTTTTTAATTTTACGAACAAGATATATCTTATGATATATGGGGGATAAATGATGGCATTCACGTGATTGTTATGTGACATTTCAAGTAATCATTTTCTTTATACTATGAGCTTGGACCGAAGTATTTTAGATAAGCCTAAAGACTAGAATGGATTATGTTGGACATAAGTTAGGATAGAATTTTTTTTGATATTATTGATGGGATGTTATAGTAATATAGCTATAGAAAAAGGACAACCTGCAGGACGGGCGACAGCCCATCGCGTCGGACAGGGCTGTGGGAATCGAACCCACAATCGAAGTGCGACTGGCCTTTATCGCCTACCACTGGCCTACAGGAAGTCCCTGTTTAGTAGAAACTAGTTTTATTATATTAAGCAATATAATATAATAAGTATAAGTCCATTTTAGAAACCATATATGATTAATCTCACTATAGATGGACTTATGTATTTTTTCTGATAACTTTTCTATCCTTTTGTTTGAGACAGATGGAATGACCCATCATTCTATTACATGATCTGCTAACACATCACGAATGACAAATTCAATTTATTTCATTAAGAGATGAAGTGGGAATTTTCCAAAGAATGACCAACGGTGAGACTATACCAAAATCACAAAAGTATTTCTTCTAATTCCAATTTCATCAACTTTAGGGAAATGATCTTGAAAACCAAAATTGTTGTCCTAGTGCTCTTATATCTGATGAATCAGATGGTACCTTAGATCGTCACAAATCTATGGATTTGTGATTTCTGTCTTTCCATAGCCATGTTCTATAACACTCTCCATCAGAACGTGATGGTTAGATTTCTCTTCCATATCCATATTTTCACCTATGTGGAAACCCAGTGATTAGTTTATTTGGGTAACCGTTACCTTTCATAATTTTTTTTTTAAAGATTGGTTTTGGTATTCCTTTTTATGATGTGGGTTTCTATTAAAGAAACTTTCGAGTAGTAAACCATTTATAACCTCGATGAATTTCGAGGGCGAAATTCGTTTTAAGGGGGGTAGAATGTAACACCTCGAGATTTTATGAAAAATATTATTTTAATTTCATTAATGTATTGTGTTGTATGCTACACCAAAAGGATCTTTCACAACACACATCCTTGACTTGCCTTTCATTACACGTAATCGTGACCTTCCTCAATAGCGTGTGTAGTACGCAATACCGAGTTTCACTAAACAACGATATGATATTAAAATATTATTAAAACTAGCCGTTATGAATAGTAATAACCACTTTTTGAAATTTTGTAAATTTTATTTTTCAAAATGGACTTCATTTTTGGATTCGGAATATCAAAATTAGCTTAGGGTGACATTTTGGTACTTTTCGGATAACTTTCATATTCTGATGAATAGTGAAAATTACTAAATTTTAATTAAAAACAACTTTTTTAATCGAAATAATTAATAGTGATAAATTATTAATTTGAGTGGTTTTAATGTATATTTAGAATATATTTTTACAATTTAATACAATGTTGGTCATTGGATGTAATTTCACATTTAAACCAGACATAAACAAGTGTCAATCTTTTGATAGTTATTATCTCTTAAGAACATGCTATTTGTTTTGACGACGGGAATTAATTTTTAAATTAAGTAATGAAACTGATATGTTTTGAATTTGGTAAAATAGACATCATTTTTCAGTTCATAAAATCAAATATAGCTTAGGCCTAATTTTTGGTATTTTTCTGGAAACTTTCATTTTTTGATGAATAGTGAAACCACTAAGTGGTAGTTAAAAAATGAATTTTTCATAAAACTTAATTTTACTGCTTCTGTGAGTGGAATTTCAAAAATCCGAGAGACACGGTTGATGTCGGTAAGTAAAATGTGATTCAATGAGATGAAAATAATTTTTGGTGAATAGTAACTTTTTACTTTTTTTTACCACGGTTAAAAGTTAATAGGGTAATTAAGGGTAAAAATGTTATTATTATTACCCCAACACATGTCCTAATTCTATTGGATAAGTTTAATTCGACAAAAAACAACCTTAGGAATAAAATATGACCATTTAGACCCACTTTGATTAGATTAGGACATTTATTATTAATTTATTTAAAGAAGGGTTAAAATAGTTAAAATCAAAGTTTAATAAGACAATAATTTTTAATATAGGGTTATACATAAGATAAATTCAACTATAAATATTCATTATAAATATAAAAATATTTCCTACATAATTATATTTTATTTTTAATTTTTAGACTTTAAATAAGTTTATTTATTTATGACACAAAGATGATGCTGTAATTATCCTATTAATGAAATATTGACATAATTGATGTTATAAATACCCAAATAAATGTAATTTGAGACTTTTTATGAATTACACTAATTTTATAGGTTAATATGACATGTTATTATTGATTTAATTAACTTTTTTCGAAATAATCATTCTGTTATTATTTTTACAAAAATCAATTACTAAATAGTGTCAAAATTGACATAAAATAGTTTTTAAAACAAATATTATATTATTTATTGTTATTTTATTCCTAAAAATATAAGGTTTGGCCAAGATACTTATATCATGATAGGTGTATCATTAATGGACCACTTGGGGGTCTCTTGGATGTATATGGTATGTTTATTAACTATATAATATAAAAATACAAAGTGACATAGTAAATGTCAATCTAATTAACTAAGAGTTAAAACTAAAAGATAAGGTTAATATAATGACCTAGACTTGTCTAAATTCTATTGTATGAGATTATTTCGACCCATCCCCACATTATCTTCTAAATAAATCAATTTGGATCTATTTAAAACCGAATTTGGCTATATAATAAAATAATATTTTTAGTTATTCCAAAGGTGCCTCTCTCCTCCCTTATAAAAGGGCACCTCCTCCCTCTCTTCCTCACACCACTTTGAGACATCAATCTCAGACAAACCCTACCAAATTCTCTTCTCCACTTCCCTAGAAACATCCTAGAGGTCCTGGTTTTCTTAAAACACCAATTTTAGTGCCCTAAGAGGAAGACTCAAAGAGGCGATTCAAAGAAGAGGTAATGTCCGTTACCGATTCTTTCATCTATATTTCTTCTTCCACTTCTTCTTCTTAGGTTGTTTCATTATGAAGTAATAACATCAGTATCACTCATATACTGATATGTTATTATAAGTATGAAACAACCTTATTTCACCATCTATCCATCCTACGGAAAACGAAATCACCGCGCGTGCGTACATACGGAATACCGTCTCCACACCGTGGTGTAATCTATTTTCCACCACCACCTTACTTGGATGGGTATAATGGTGTACATAATAACTATATATGATTATTGTAAAGTTATATTGATTCTGAAATAGTATACATACACTCCAATACAATTCCACAATCATGAGAACGATATCATCGCTCATGCGAACGTACGGACTGCCGTCTCCACGACGCGATTAGATTCATTGTCCACATTAACCATTCATGAATGATTATAAAGTATATATAATAAGTAATCATGAAATATATGACATAATAATGATACTGTATTTATGTGTATATATATATGTATGTCATCTACTTAATTCCATTCAACTCAATAAGGAAACAAAAATAGCATTCATGCGTACGTACGGCCTACCCTCTCCATGAACGGTGTATTTCTTTCCATTTATTGATCTATTATATATATATATATTCTGAATATATATTATATGTAAATCATGTTTTATATTCTGGAATTATGTAATCATGATCTAAGTAATCATATGAATAATTACAAGTCAAAACACGGACGACAAATGAAACGATTTTATCCAAAACGCTCTTTAAAATTGAATTTACAAAAGAATGGGTAAAATAAAGTCATAAGTGAACCATATATGATATCATAACAATGAGTATGATTCTGGAATAAGTCAATGACATTATTTAAATCATTATACAGGAGGTTCGGACACTTACGAAGCAAATCAGACCTAAGGTAAGGGAAATATCACAATCTCATTTTTATCCGAGATTTTTTATTCTTTGGTATTTACTGGGGTGTATTTTATCATCCACATCCATGTTTCCTCAATATGTAATATTTATATCCTTCTACAATAGTTTATATCAAATTTTTCCCTTCGGTGATTTTTTAGTAAAAGATATGAAAGGAATCTTTTTTCGTTTTTCGTACGAGGTACTTTTTGACTTTTCCGACAAAAGTACGAGAAGAATGGTTTCTTTTAACTTATACGGCATGAATGGATTTTTAAAAAATTATTTCCAAGAAGCTTCCCTTAAAAATTTTCATGTTTATTTTTAATCAAATTCTTTTAGTTTAAAATTCTATGACATGTTAAGAAAGGAAAAATGTTTTTGAAGTAGAAAGGATATTTTCCTCAAGAATGGAGTTCAAGTGTTTTATCAAAATTATTTTCCATCTAAGATAATAAAGGGTTCTGTTTCTATCCCTATTATTACTTTGATTTGATTATGTTGTGATGGAATTATTTTTATGAATTCCTTTATCTTATATGAATTGTTTTATGATGTCACGATGTTTAAGAATCCCATTTTTATTACATGAGTTATGCTATGATGTATGGTTTATGATTTTGTGGCACACATAAGAATGGTATCATTATGAGATGGGTGGGACCTATATCTCTCTCCAATGCATTGGGTAAAGATTTTATATCTCATGAGATAGACATGGCTGGAACGACAGGTTAAACTGGTTCAGTGAAATAGGACTGAAATGAGGAGTGAACTCGGTTCAGAAAGGGACTTTGTCCACTAAGATAGTCTTGGAAATGAGTCTTGACTAATAAGAAATGATTATATATGATTATGTGTGTATGACACAACGTTTCATGTTTTAAGTTATGATTATTGGGATTACATTTCACTACTATGATTTATCCCATGTTATGATATTATGATATCTTTTTTAGGTTAAGATTTCCAAAATGTTATGTTCTTATGAATATGATGTTATTGATATTTCTTTTGTTTACCCTTAATGAGAATTTGAGCTCACCCTTTTATGTTTTCATTTCCCCAGGATATAAAAAAAGGTTTTAGGTAAGAAAAAAAAGGGAAGATCTTTATGGGAGATGTTGAAGATCTTTCACCATGATTAGAAGATTACGTTCCGAGTTTCCAAAGACCCTAAACTATTACGGTCCTTGTGTGTGTGTTTTTGTTATGTACTAAGTATTCCAAAAAAGTAATGTAATGTCCATGTACATCAAGCTTTGGGTCTCTACATAACCCGTGATCTTAGGGATGCTTGGGCATTCCTCTAGCATGGCATTCGAATACAATATGTTGGTGACATTAAGGCACCTTCTGATTTCAATCCGAATAATAAACTGGATGAAGTACATGAGTATATTACAGAGATAAAGGCTTTTATATGTGAAACTAATGAAAAAATCCATTCCTCTAATAAAGTATCTCATATAATTGAATTTGGAGTTCACGAAGGGGTAATTATCAACCCTTAGGAGGACTGGGATATTTATGTTCATACTGAGAATGTATTTTCCTTTTCTTTTGTCTCAAATCTACTTTACCATTCATCATAATTAATATTGATGAAAATGCATTTGTGCTGCTTGAATATAGGGAAGGAAACTCTGGACCAGTTCTTGAATCACCAAAGTATGGGCCTACAGGCTCTCCTATCAACACATCTAATGATCCTCCCAGGTCTCCAAAAATATTTCTAGGAGCATGAATCATGACTGGGTTAATGGTGATGGATAATCCTCAGCCATTACCTCAAGTTTCTCTTAACAAGAGGAGTGTTTCGATTTCTCCCCAAGCTTATGAAATGAAACACAAGAGAGCAATGGGATTGATATGAAGTGTTTTCAAAAGGAGTAAGTATTTTTACTGTCTTAAGGGCATTATAATTTACTCAATACCCTCTAGTAATCACATTTATCCTCTTGCAGAATTTGTGTCTCTATCTTCTCTCAAGGGACTAAGAGCTGATTCTTCTAGACTAGAGAGGGAAACCCTAGGAGAAACCCAAGTTCATGTTGATGAATCTATTATCTTAGCAGATAAATCATAAAAATATTCATATGTACCCCTTCCCAACTCCACTGAGAGAGAGAGAAAAGTCATGGTAAGATCAAATACATATCTCATGAATATTAAAAAAACTTGTCTAATGTTCTTATTTCTCAACATATATCAGACTAGTTGCCTTTCCAATGGGTTTTGTAATAACCAATGTTGATATTCCTATTGCTCTAGAAGAAAGGAATGAAGACCCAGGGCAATCTGACATAAATACTGCTGTTGGTCCAAACCTGGAAAGATCTAATGATGTTGTACCAATTGAAGATCCAACGGAACAGAATGTCAGTGGAGCCAACTTGGAAATCAACCAATATTTTTTGGATACATTAAATATTGAAGATTCTATAACATTCCAATCTTCATACACTGAAATGATGGAATCCATTAATCCAAATATTCATATTCTGGGTTCCATCAAGGAGTTTGGGGATTTTCAGGAGGAATTGCAAGGACATAATTCCTTATTCTTGAATTTTCCATACATGATTGTTCTTCTTTACTTGATTCTTTTCATCAAGGTTCACCTTATGTATCTTTATCTGCAAAAAATGTTGCAAAGGCTCTTCAGGAATAGGGTATTCCTCTCTATCCTTATTCTGTTGGAGCTGGAGAAATATCTATAGAGGACCTTCCATCAAGAAATTCTCTAGAGCCTTCAATTATGATAACTGGGAAAACTAAATAGATTGCCCCTTCTCAAGAAACATATACTCAACATACTAAAGCTGAGAATACCGAGGATGAATCCAATCAAGTGTCCAACTTATTGTTGGGTAAATTTCATCGATTTTCTAGATCATACTCTGTTTCTTCTATTTTTCTGAAAATGAAAATGACCTTGATTTATCATTTAGGGTTATCGGTTTCCACAGTTAGATCAGAAGGTGAAGCTTCCATGTTGGCTTAGACATCAGTTGAAGGTAAATCTTCTACTGTTCTGAGAGAAGGAGAACAAGGCAGCGCTTTAAGTGATCTGTTTCTGGAGTACATTTTACCTCATAGTACTTACTCAGATTTAGTCTTAGACATGCAGTATGCTCTTGGCATGAAACATAACAATACATGGCGACATATTTGGAGAATAATTGTTGAGAATCATTTAGATGAACTGATGTCCCATTTTTTCAAACTCCCAACATTATTTTGCGTATTGGGATTTTGGTGGATTTAATTATCAACCATTCTATGATGCAATGAAAGAGACCATTAACTAACGGGAGTAGGAGCATAAGCTGCTGTAATATTTTGAAAAGGCTAAATGGGTCACCAATGTTGAGAGCTTCCAAGCTACAATAGCTAAGGCAGAAGCAGATCATAATAGGAAATCAATCAAATTCTGCCAAAAAATTAAAGAAGCCATGAAGGAGTCATTATATCTTCAACAGCAACTGGATGATGTTCATAAAAAATGTCACGACCTGTCCTCGGGACCCATGCCGTGACTACCCCAAGCCCGCCTTCCATAGGCCAGGGGCTGGCTACTAGCACCAAAGGCGTAAATCCCGACAAAAGGGGAAGGCATTACCTTTATAATGTAAACAAAAACCACAGAGTAAGCAAGCAGAAGTAAACACCAGGTAAAACTGGGTACAATAGTAAGTGCGGAATGTAAATGGGCCAGAATACAAACCCAAACTGAAAGTAAAGTACAACTGGAAAGAAAGTACATCAACTGAAAATAAAGCAGTAACGTTGAGCCGTCCACTAGAAGTCCCACCTGAAGGGTGGGTACAGATAGCCTCCTCATCTCCTTGGGTCCAGCCGTCCGCTCCTTGTATGTCCCGCCCAGTGGTCCACCTCCAGGTACCGACTTGCTCCACAAGCCTCAACCACGATCAGTGTTGTCCGTCGTCTGCATCCAACACAACATAGTGTGGGCATAGCCCGTGCAGGGGTGAGTATACGCTACTCAGTAGGGACCCCGAGACCCTCGAAAGTATCCCAGAATCCAAAAAGGATAATCCACAATGGAAAGATACAATCACGAAGTAACATCCAACACTACTTAGGTATATGCCCATACATATACCTAAGTCATCAATTCCGGTTTGGCTCCGACATCTGAGCCCAAGTTCGATCAAGTACACACAGGATAGTACAACCCAATCCACATAGGAAATCACAACACAATCCACATAGGAAGCATGTCAATCATATCTAAGATAATGATTGAAAGTCAAGACTCAGCTCACAGAGGTATACTTCGTCGTAAGGTGACAGAGATGATCAGATATAGCCACTGATTCATCTAAGCTGGGACCCACGTAGGATACAAAAACCAGCTACTCTGCCAGACCCATGTAGGATACAAGAACAGAGTCAAACACTGCCGGACCCACGTAGGATACACGAACAGTAGTACTTCCAGACCCACAAATGATACAAGAACAGTAGACATCACTGTCGAACCCACGAAGGATTTCAGTACGGTCTTCGTCGCTGCCGAACCCATGGAGGATTTCAGTGCAGTCTTCATCGCTGCCGAACCCATAGAGTATTTTAGTGCAGTCGTCGTCGCTTCCGAACCCATGGAGGATTTCTGTGCAGTCATCATCGTCGTCGCAGTCACAACCAGCTCTAGGGTTCCAGCACACAACATGCTCGATTCCGGGAGGGTCCTCTCCATGAGCCAAGGGGGTCGATACATCAACTGACACGTATTCTGGAGTTTATGTATCCCAATGTTTTATCTCGTCAAAAGGAACTCAACGTGACAGACGACACGTCAATCGGACGCCCAGTCTGAGAGTTTTTTGCTTTTTCGTTCCAGGGGCCCGGTTGGTATTTAAGTCAAAACCAACCTGACCGCACTCCAACTGCATCTAATCCTCAAGAGGAGTAATACAAAAGGTCCATCACACTAAGAGGAATCCAACAAAGTCGACAAAACATCAATCGGATGTCCGGAGCTCAAGTTATAAGCGTTTCCGCTCCGAGGGCCCGGTTAGTTTCGAGCTCGAACCAACCCAGCCAAACAAAACTTCTCCAAAACCTCGAGTGTAATATACCGAAATGACCTTCTCAATCCAAGGATTAAATCGCAACTGACGGTGTGTCAATTAGAGGTCTGTAACCCAAGATATGGGCAAATGAACAAACCTGTCCGGTTTTAGGGGGTGTAGGGCCCGGACCGACCCGACCCGAGACCCCCAGAGTCGGCCAGAACCGGGTCAACTTGACTCGGGTCCGGGTCCGGCCCATTAGGGGGTGGCCTGAACCAGTGGGCGCGGCCTGGACCAGGGAGCACGGCCCGGCCCAGTGCGGCCGGTCCGGCCTAGGCAGCCTGTTGGCCTGGCGCGGGTGCGGCCCATGTGTGGCCAGCTCAATGTTGGCCGAGCCGAGAGGAAGGGGTGGGGGGGGGGGGGGGGGGGCGCTGCCCCCCCGATTGAAACTGCGACCTCACGTGGGGGTCGCTCCTTTTCCATCCAAGGTTTATGACCCCCGGTCTTCCTTCCAAAAACGGCCGGCCCGACCGGTGCTGCCGCCGCTGGACCCACAGTCCCGCCCCTCTGAGGTGACGGTGGCTGGCGGTTCCGGCTGCCCCGCCTTACACCGTCGTGGCATTGAGCCGCGTCGTTGTACGACCGGCGCGACGTGACGGCGCCGCGCATCTCCGCCGTGGCCCCGCTCCGGCTGCGGCCTCTTTGTGGTTCTCTGGCGCGGTGCGACGGCGCTGAGGCTTTGTTCAGCCTCGACGACACGGCGTGACGGTGCCACGCTTCTTCGCCCGTTCCCCTTGCTTTCGCGCAGTGTCATTGCACCGCGCTACTTTTCCTCGTGCCATAACAAGTACAACGTCAAAGGGGGAGGAGGGTCGGCCGTGTTCGTGCGGTCCGACCTCCTCTCGTTATAATGATAATTGGCAGCGCAAGAATAATAGTCGATGAACGACAAAGAATTCACGAACAAAAAATCAACCCCTACCTCAAGGTGTTGTCGAACAAAGGTTCGTCCCGGGAAAAGGACGTCACGGAAGACGACGTCACCGAAGGAGGATCCATAAGCGTTGTCGACATCGCGGTACACGACGTCGCGTAGAAGAGGATCATTGGCGTTGCGGTACATGGTGTCGCATCGTCGATCTCTGAGGAATTAGCATTCTTCGTTGGAGGATGGCGTTCTTCGTTGGTGTTGGTGCGTTCTTCGCGTTCTTCAAGGAGGAAGATGAATTCTTCATGGAACTCTCCCTCTCAACACAATGAAGAAACCCCTAATGAAATAAGACTTGTCTTATTTAATTAACACACACAACCCAACATTCCATTTGAAATTCAAAAGAATTCATTCAATTAATTGAATTAATTGAAGAGTCTTAACAGTCCAATTTTTGTGAGAGTTGACTTGGCATTTAATAAGGGGGTGCGGGTGTGTTACTAAAATAATGGGGGTTTGCGGAAGTTGAATAGGTAGGGATCGTGTGGGGCCCACCTCACTAATATCCTATCAAGAGGGGTTAGGATATAGTGGGTCCCACCTCAACTTCCATATGTAGGTTTAAACTACTTAGAACATAAAATAAAAATTGTTGCACAACTTTTATTTTATTCATTAGTTAACCCATTTTTAAATAACCACAACCGAGAAAACGAAACTCCAGGAAAGTTGTTCCTAAGCAATTACCGGTGCTGAGGTTTCATTGGTGCCCTTGGATTTCAATCCTGAGCACCGGTTCAAAAGTTAGGAAAACCCGCTCGTTCGTTCACTGAACGTACCCGAGCTAAACTTCGGAAAATGATTCCGGGCGCACCGGGCCTCGGAATTAGGTGCCGTCAAAAATTGCGTTCTTTTAAAATCCCAAAGAAAATTAAGAAAAAATTTACCTTGAATTTTACGGGTCTTTTACATTACTCCAGCCTCAGGGATTTACGTCCCCGTAAAGATACATCATAAACTAGGGGAATAAATGTAGGTACTGTGCATGCATCTGAGCCTCCCGCTCCCAAGTGCTCTCCTGGAGGTTCTCGTGCTGCCATCTGATGCGCACTAAAGGAATCAACCGCCCACATAGGACCCGCTCCTGTCGATCCTAGATCTCCACTGGGACCTCCGCAAAAGTCGCCCCATCGTCAATGTCCCGCTCCCCATGGTCGATCATATGCGTTGGGTCATGCACGTATCTCCTCAGCTGAGATAAGTGGAAGAGGTCTTGAACCCAGTGCAATTGAGGTGGTAGAGCCAGGCGACAAGCCACCTCTCCTATCCTACTGAGAAACTGGAATGGTCCAATGAAGCACGAAGATAACTTGCCACCCCAACCAAATCTCCGTAATTCATGTCAAGGTGAGACCCTCAAGAAAACTTAGTCGCCATCCTCGAACTCCAGTGGCCTTCACCTCCTGTCATCATAAGACTTCTGCCGGCTCTGAGCTGTCCTCATCTTCTCCTGAATGACCTGGACCTTCTCTGTCGTGGCCTGGACCATTTCTGGTCCCACAAGTGCTGACTCCCCTAGGTCAGTCCAGCACAGAGGTGATCTGCAAGGTCATCCGTACAATGCCTCGTATGGTGCCATCCCGATGGTGGAGTGGTAGCTGTTTTATGCGAACTCCACCAAGGGTAGGTGGTCCTCCCAGCTACAACCAAAGTCGAGGACACATGCACGGAGCATGTCCTCGAGAGTCTGAATGGTCCCCTCCGTCTGACCATCTGTCTGAAGGTGAAAGGCGGTGCTCAGTCGTAGTTGCGTCCCGAATGCCTCCTGCAACCTCTTCCAAAGTAGGGAAGTAAAGTGAGAATCTCGATCGGTGATAATAGATGATGGAACACCATGAAGTCGTACGATCTCCTGAACGTAGAGGCATCCCAAGCTCTCCACTTAGCCCTGCTCTCTGATGGGTAAGAAGTGGTCTGACTTGGTGAGTCACTCGAAAATCACCCAAATGGAGTCGTGACCTCTGGAAGTACATGGAAGTACAGTCACAAAATCCATAGATATTCCATCACACTTCTACTCCGGGACATCTAAGGGATGTACCAAGCCTGCTGGTACCTGGTTCTCTGCCTTTACCTACTGACAGGTAAGGCACCATGAAACGAAATCTGCCACAACCTTTTTCATACCCAGCCACCAGTGCTGACGTCTGAGATCCTGGCACATCTTCGACACTCCTGGATGTACCGCTAAAGGGGATGTGTGAAACTCCCTCAGAACCTCCTCCTGTAAAGAAGCTGGTACCATGGTACATCTTCTGAAAAGGACAACATGCTCTCCTCCCACAAAGAATCCATCAAGTGCCTGTCCTGAGGATATCTGTGCATGCCTTGTCTCACAGTCTACGTCTCCACGCTATGACTCTCTGACCCGATGAAGAAGTGGAGGAGTGACTGTGAGTGACTAAAGAAAGGCTTCTCCATCTCTATCCACGGAGGATATCTGCAAAGCAGCTAGCTGCTTCGTCGCCTCCCCGAGTAGCTGAATGCCCGTCCTTCTGATGAGAGCATCGACTACTACGTTCCCCTTCCCAGGAGTATAGACTATCTCAAAGTCATAGACCTGGAGGAACTCAATCCATCACCACTGTCTCAGATTCAGGTCCTTCTGTGAGAATATGTACATGAGACTCTGGTGGCCAGAATAGACTGTAAATCCCTTGCCCATCAGATAGTGTCACCACATCTTTAGAGCGAAGACCACTGCTGCTAACTCCAGGTCATGGGTAGCGTAGTTCTGCTCATGCTGCCTCAACTGACGTGATCCATAGGTGATCACCACCCGCTCCTGCATTAGGACACATTCGAGTCTGGTCCCTGATGTATCTTAGTAGACTATGTACCCTACTCCCTCCTCTAGTAGCCTCAAGATAGGTGCGCTGGTCAATCTCTGTCTCAACTCCTGGAAGCTCTGCTGACATCTGTCTGACGACACAAAGGGTTTCCCCTTCTTCGTCAAAGCTGAGAGTGGTGCCACAACTCTGGAAAAGTCTAGAAAAAATCTCCGGTAGTATCCAGCTAGACCCACGAAACTCCGCACCTCTGTCACGCTCCTAGGTGGATCCCAAGCTAGCACTGCCTCGATCTTTACAGGATCCACTGCAACTCCCACCTCAGAGATGATGTGTCCCAAGAATTTTACCTCACGTAACTAGAACTGACACTTCGATAGATTACCATAAATATGGTGCTCTCGAAGTGTTTCCAGTAAAACCCGCAAGTGGTAGGCGTGCTCCTCCTCAGTGGTTGAGTATATCAATATGTCGTCGATGAAGACCCCGACAAATCGATCGAGGTATGGCTGAAAGATCCTGTTCATGAGACTCATGAACACTGATGGAGCATTGGTTATGCCGAAAGGCATAACCAAGAACTCATAGTGGCCATACCGACATCTGAAGGCCGTCTTCTACGCGTCCTCGTCTCGAACTCTGAGCTGATGATAGCCTGACCTGAGTTCTATCTTCGAGAACCACCGTGCTCCCTTGAGTTGATCGAAGAGGTCATCAATCCTCGATAGCGGATACTTGTTCCTCACAGTCACCTGGTTCAGGCGAGGATAGTCGACACATAGTCGCAAGGTCTCATCCGCCTTTTTGGCGAACAATATCAGGGAAGCCCAGGGTGAAACACCGGGTCAGATGAATCCCTTGCCCTGCAAGTCCTCCAGCTGTACCCGTAGCTCTTGAATCTCTATGGGAGCCATCTGATATGCTAGTGGGGATATCGGGGCTATCTCGGGGTACAAGTAAATATAAAAGTATACCTCTCTGCGAGGAGGTAGTCCCTGAACATTGTAAGGAAAAATGTCCTCATACTGATCCACCACTACAGGAAAACTTGGACTCCGCACGTCAACTGCTCCTAGGATGAGGCTAGCCAACTGATGAGTGATGGGTTGTCCCCTCCTCTGCGTGAGTCCATCCTACGCTGCAAAGGCTCCCTTCTCACCGGTGAAGGTGAACCTACTCCCATCGGTGCGAAAACACCGCACCTTGCGCCTAATACAGTCGATCTGAGCATCTTTAGATAACCAATCCATGCCCAAGATGACATCGTAAGGCCTCGATGCTGCTACAAGAAGATCCCAGCCAAAGCTCTCGTCTCCTAGAGTAAGCTCACACTGGCGGAACTGGTGCGTAATCATTGAGTCTGCTCCCGTAGGAGTCTCTAGCTTTAAGGATCGATCCAACGGCTCCGTCGGAATCTCTGAGCTCCGAACAAGGGCAGAAGCAATAAAAGAATGACTCGCTCCTGTGCTTATAAGAACTACAGTAAGGGTGGAGTAGACACAGATAGTACCTTGAATCATCTCTGGCGTGCCGTGGTCATAGGCCTCTACTGCCTGAAGCTGATCCTGTCTCTGCCCGCCAGCTCCCTATGGTCGGGGTGGACCTCCTCCTGGTGGCGGTGGTGGTGGTAAAGCCTCAAAGCGTCGCCCACCACCTGCTGCTCGGACAACTCCCCTGCCTCGTCTACCTGCTCTCGGCAGACCTCCACGATCGACCCTCTGCCTCTTCCTGGGTGGCCCCTCAACCGTCTGCTGCTCCTCTGCATGGCGGGTCATGTAGTCACGAGCTAAGTGGCTCTGCCTGCCGCATGCGTAGCACTGTCTGCTCCTCGGAAGGATGGCTCTGCACCGCGTGCCCCTCACCTCTGAGCCAGTGTCATGAGGTCATCCACCTGAAGGTCTGGTCCACCTGGACCCCTATGACATCCGTCGACTGCCAGCTGCAGACGACTCTGCTATGTCCCGCCCTGCGGTAGGCCTTGCTGCTGGTGTAGGCTCAACAAGAAAGCTCTCTATAAGAAGGTCTCGCTCCAGTGCTCCTGCCTGTGTCAGAATGCTGAGGGAGATCATCGATGCCATGATCTCATGCCTCTATCCCTGCTAGAAGGTCCGAGCCCAGAAGAATGGGTCACGTACCATGTCCGTCGAATAGTGCGAGAGATCGGTAAATCTCGCCGAGTACTGGGCGATCGTCATGCTGCCCTGCCGCAGCTATAGTAGCTCCTGGATGCGCCCCGCACGGAGGGTGGCTGGGACGAACTCCGAGCGGAAGAGGCTCTCAATGTCCGTCCAGAGGAGTGATGCATCTTCGTGCACCTGGAGCATCAATATCCACCATCTACCTGCTGCTGCGTGCAGGAGGCTCGCTGCAAGGATCACCATGGGGTCAGCTGGTGTCCCTACCAACCTGTAAACTCACACAACCACCTCCAGCCAATCCTTGTCTACCTGAGGATCTATCTTCCCATAGAACATGGGTAGTCTCTAATAATGAAACTCGTGCAGTGCACTAAGGCGACTTGCACTCTCAGCGGATGGGGCTGGTGGCATCGGTGGCTCGGCGGGTAGAGGTACCGCCAGTGACTCCACTGAAAAAGGTCCCTGCACCGAGGCCTCGTCGCTCGGTGGGCTGTCGTCCCGCACAAAGCTCGGAACCCTAGATGGCTGCTGTCATGGGGCCATCTTGAAAAGAAACAGGCGCGCCACGGTCAAATAGTATACCTGGTGAGCTGACATAGTGTAATCAAATAGAAAACTTTTGAAACACACATGCAATCAATGTTTTCGTGCATTGAGTCAGAAATCAGAAGTCAGGGTCCTGGTGTATGGATACGTCGGCCGCCGCACCAACACTGGACTCCCTGGACTAATAACCACACTGAATACCCTTAACACTATTGCTTCAAATAGAAGAAAGATCAGAGTCCTAAGTTCTACCGTAGAACCGAACTTCTCTGATACCAATTTGTCACGACCCGTCCTCGGGACCCGTTTCGTGACTACCACAAGCCTGCCTTCCATAGGCCAGGGGCTGGCGACTAGAACCAAAGGCGTAAATCCCGAAAAAAGGGGAAGGAATTTCCTTTATAAAGTAAACAAACACCATAGAGTAAGCAAGCAGAAGTAAACACTAGGTAAAACTGGGTACAATAGTAAGTGCGGAAAGTAAATGGGCTAGAATACAAACCCAAACTGAAAGTAAAGTATAACTGTTAAGAAAGTACAACAACTGATAATAAAGTAGTAACGTCGAGCCGTCCACTGGAAGTCCCACATGAAGGGTGGGTACAGATAGCCTCCTCAGCTCCTCGGGTCTAGCCGTCCGCTCCGTGTACGTCCCGCCCAGTGGTCCACCTCCTGGTACTAACTTGCTCTACAAGCCTCAACCACGATCAGAGATGTCCATCGTCTGCATCCAACACAACGTTGTGCGGGAATATCCCATGAAGGGGTGAGTATACGCTACTCAGTAGGGACCCCAAGACCCCCGAAGTTCTCCCAGAATCCACAAAGTATAATCCAAAAAGGAAAGATACAATCACGAAGTAACATCCAACACTACATAGGTATATTCCCATACATATACCTAAGTCATCAATTCTAGTTCGGCTCCGACATCCGAGCCCATGTTCAATCCAGTCCACACAGGATAGTAAAACCCAATCCACATAGGAAAGCACAACACAATCCACATTGGAAGCAATTCAATCATATCGAAGATAATGATTGAAAGTCAAGACTCGTCTCACACAGGTATACTTCTTCGTAAGGTGATAGAGATGATCAGATGTAGCCACTGATTCATCTAATCTGGGACCCACTTAGGATAAAAAACTAGCTACTCTGCTAGACCCACGTAGGATACAAGAACAGAGTCAAACACTGCCGGACCCACGTAGGATACACGAACAGTAGTACTGATAGACCCACATAGGATACAAGAACAGTAGTCATCGCCGTCGAACCCATGGAGGATTTCAGTACGGTCTTCGTCACAGCTGAACCCACAGAGGATTTCATTGAAGTCTTCATCGATGTCTATCCCACGAAGGATTTCAGTGCAGTTGTCGTCGCTGCCGAACCCACGATGGATTTCAGTGCAGTCATCATCGTCGTCGCAGTCGCAGCCAGCTCTAGGGTTCCCGCACACAGCATGCTCGATTCCGGGAGGGTCTGCTCCCCGAGCCAAGGCGGTCGATACATCAACTAACACATAGTCTAGAGTTGATGTATCCCACAGTTCTATCTCGACAAAAGTAACTCAACGTGACAGACGATAGGTCAATCAAACGCCCGGTCTGAGAGTTATTGGCTTTTTTGTTCCAGGGGCCCAGTTGATTTTTATGTCAAAACAAACCCGACCACACTCCAACTGTGTACAAACCTCGAGCAGAGTAAGCCAAAAGGTCCGTTTCAGTATGAGGAATCCAACAAAGTCGACGGAACATCAATCGGACGTCCGGAGCTCAAGTTATAAGCGTTTCTACTCCGAGGGCCCGATTGGTTTCGAGCTCGAACCAACCCGGACATACAAAAAGTTCTTTGAAACATTGAGTGTAATATAATTAAATGATCATCTCGACCCAAGGATCGCATTGCAATTGACGGTGCGTCAATCGGAGGTCTGTAGCCCAAGATATGGGCAAATGAACGAACCTGTCCGGTTTTAGGGGGTTTTGGGCCCGAGACCGACCCGGCCCGAGACCCCCTGGGTTGGCCCGAAACGGGGTGACCAGACCTGGGTCCGGGTCCGTCCCATTAGAGCGCGGCCTGGCCCAGGGGGCGCGGCCGGCCCGGCCCGGTGTGGCCGGTCCGGCCTGGGCGGCTGGTTGGCCTGGCGCGGGCGCGGCCCGAGTGTGGCCAGCTCAGCGCTGGCCGAGCAGAGCGGAAGGGGGGGGGGTGCTTCCCCCCTGATTGAAACCATGACCCCACGTGGGGGCAGCTCCTTTCCAGCTGGGGGTTATGACCCCCGGTGTTCCTTCCGAAACGGCCGGCCGGTGCTACCGCCGCGGGACCCCGCAGTCTCTCCCCTCTGAGGTGTCGGTGGCCTGTGGTTCCGGCGGCCCCGCCTTGCACCACCACAGCTTTGAGCTATGGCCTTTTCCAACCGGAATGGCACGATGGCGTCACGCCCCTCTGCCGCAGCCCCACTCGGGCCGCGGCCTCTTCGTGGTTCTCCGGCGCGGCCCGACGGCGCCGCGGCTTTGTTCGGCCTCAACGACGCGGCGCAATGGCACCACGCTTCTTCACCCGTTCCTCTTGCTTCCACGTGGTGCTGTTTCACCGCGCTGCCTTTGCTCGTGCTGCAACAAGTACAATGTCAAATGGGGAGGAGGGTCGGACGTGTTCGTGCTGTCCGACCTCCTCCTGTTATAATGATAACAGGCGGTGCAAGAATAATCGTCAATGAACGACAAAGAATTCATGAACAAAAAATTAACCCCTACCTCAAGGTGTTGTCGAACGAAGGTTTGGCATGGGAAAAGGACGTTGCCAAAGACGGCATCATGGAAGGAGGCTCCGTAAGTGTCGTCAACGTTGCAGTACACGACGTCGCAGAGAAGAGGATCGTCAGCGTCGCAGTACACGGTGTCACGTCTTCAATCTCCGAGGAATTAGCATTCTTCGTCGTCCTTTGTCGGAGGCCGACATTCTTCGTCGGTGTCAGTGCGTTCTTCGCATTCTTCAAGGAGGAAGATGAAGTTCTTCGTGGAAGTCTCCCTCTCAACACAACGAAGCAACCCCTAATGAAATAAGACTTGTCTTATTTAATTAACACACACTAGCCAACATTCCATTTGAAATTCAAAAGAACTCATTCAATTAATTGAATTAATTGAAGAGTCTTAATAATCCAATTAATGTGAGAGTTGACTTGACATTTAATAAGGGGGTGCGGGTGTGTTACGAAAATAATGGGGGTTTGCGGAAGTTGAATAGGAGGGGCTCGTGTGGGGCCCACCTCACTAATATCCTATCAAGAGGGGGTTAGGATATAATGGGTCCCACCTCAACTTCCATATGTAGGTATAAACTACTTAGAACATAAAATAAAAATTGTTGCACAACTTTTAATTTATTCATTAGTTAACCCATTTTTAAATAACCACACCCGAGAAAACGCAACTCCCGAAAACGTGTTCCTAAGAAATTACCGGCACTGCGGTTTCATTGGTGCCCTCAGATTTTGATTCCGAGCACCGGTTCAAAAGTTAGGAAAACCCTCTTGTTCGTTCACTGAACATACCCGATCTAAACTTCGAAAATTGATTCCTGGCACACTGGGCCTCAGAATTAGGTTCCATCTGAAACTACGTTCTTTTAAAATCCCAATGAAAATTAAGAAAAAATTTCCCTTGAATTTTACGGGTCTTTACAAAAAACATGAGCAATTGAACCATACATTGGGAGAAACCCAATTAGAGGGGTTAAGTGCCATTTCAACTGCTAAGGAAGCACTTCGTCGGGATGAGTAGGCTAGAGTTTTTTAGCTATCTCATCTTAAACAGGAAGCTAATAGGGCTTATACTATTCAAAAAATGGAGAGTCATGTTGAGAGTTTATTTTAAAACCTAATAGAGAGGCTCCATTTTTTGGATGTCCCTCTGATTTCATATGAATGAAAGAAATTTTGTCTTCAATCATATATGTTCTCACTCTTGCTTTTTTTATTTCAATATTAAAGGTAATGATGATGATAAAATATTTTTTTTAAACATCAAACCTTCATGTTAGATAATCATGATTACAATGAAAATAATGGGGGTGCTCATAATTTAATTATTAATCTCATGGGCCTAATGAGAATTGTTTGATTTTTGTGGGGGTTGTATGGAAAATCACACAGACTTCATATATTTTGACTTGTTATCACTCAATATCACCTAAATCATATAAAATGTATGTTTAGTGAGCTAGGAATTGACTTTTTTTCAGAGTTACCTTTGCGGGTTTTCAATCTGGTGAGTACTACATCTTTTTTTGTTGGCAGTTTAGAGTCATGCATGTTGGACTATAATGGGATAATATTTATCGTCGAAATAGCTTTGACTATAAATTTTGAAATTAAATCCCAAACAAGACACAACAACTAAGAATTTATTTAATATTCTTTAGATATTTCCAAGGGTAATCTTGTGCCATGCTTTTTATGGTCTCCAAGTTTAAAACTTATTAACATAAGGGGAGTCTCTTCCAAGAATGAAGTTATCATTTTTTGAAAAACCCATTATGGGGGTTGTATTATGCAGGGCTATCTAGGGCTTATGATGCATAGCCAAATTTTCTCATCTTTTGACTAAAAGGCCCATTATGTAGGCAACTTATTCAAGGCCACCTAAGGGCACGTGCTGTGTAGTCAGGAAAAAGAGTTCTTATGAATTTAACATTTTACTGTTGATAGAAAAGGGAAAATAAGATTTGGGTGACTCAAGACCATAGTGGGTGGGTTTTCCAAGGAAATGGATTTTATGACTAAAGGGCTATTTTAGGCCGACATGTGTCATGAAGAGGAAAACGACTTCGATAAAATTTTGGTGTATGAATAACGGTTAAAATTTATCCGAAAGAATAATTTATGATATAAAACTATGTAGTTTTAAGTCATACTCTGATGACATTGTACTGTGTATTTTTAAGTCATGCAATGAGGACATTGTGCGGATTTATTTTAAGATCTTTTTCTTCAAACAAAGGTATGAAACTATTCCAATTTCTTGATAATTTGTTTGGAAACATACTACCATATTCAAGTATGGAAGGGAACATTATAAACTGTGATTTGGGAATTTCTAGATATGAAGAATGATATGGAAAAGGGGCTAAAGGCATTATAGGAAGTCTTTTCCAAGAACAAAGTTACCATTATTTGAAAAACCCATTATGGGGGATGTAATATGTAGGACCAACTGATGCATATACTGTATATCCAAATAGTGGAATCTTTTTACTAACAGGCTTGTTATGTAGGAAAATTTAATGCAAGGCCACCTAGGGGCATTACTGTATAGTCAAGCAAAAGAGCTCTTAAGAATTTTGACATTCTATTACTAAAAGTCGTGGAAAGTTTATGGAAATTCATATTTTCTAAAACATAGATTTTGGTTTATGGAGAAAGGTACCTGAATATAAAGAGGGTATTTGCAACCAATATTTCCAAAGAATCGATGGAATATGACTTTTACGAAGGTCTGACCCAAACATTGGAGTTGTGGTGTATGTAGTTTTAGGTCATACAACGAGGACTAGAAATGGAAATAGTATATAATATGTGGCCATGTGATTACAAGGTTATTTCATATAGATTTTAACACCAGGAGAGGGAAATGTGTAAACCATGGTTTTGAAGAGCTTTAGATTGAGAGAAAGATAATGGTACAAATATACCTAAATGACAATTTTAAAATACAGATTCTTATATATTGTCATCAAAGTTTGAAAGGGACAAAGACATTATAATCAAGAACGAAATTACCATTATTTGAAAAAACTATTATGGGGGATCTATTATGCAGGGCCAATTGGGGCATATACTGCATATCCAAATAGTGACATCTTTTGACTGACATGCCTGTTATGTAGGAAAATTTTATGCAAGGAAACCTAAGGGTACGTGCTGCATAGTCAGGAAAAAGAGTTATCAGGTATTAGAAACTCTGTTACTAGAAACCATAAGAAATATTATGAATATCTTGAAATATTAAAGATTATGAGTGTGAAGTATAGAAGAGAGTTCTGCTCAACGCACATAAGAAATATTTGAATCAATCTTGGCCATGATTTTGACATCCTTTACATATATCTAAATTGTATGTAAATTGGTGAGTTTCTTCATTTCCTTTTGAATTAATATTGTGATGTGTAGATTAAAGTCATGCAATGAGGACATTATACTGTGCAGTTTTAAGTCATGTAGTGAGAACATTATACCGTATAGGTTTAACTCATGCAGTGAAAACATTGATAATCCCACAAGAAATTGAGACACATTATTTATATAAAGAATCCTTTTACCAAATTCCTAATCCCACGTAAGCTATGCTCAGTGTGATAAATAAGGAGTAGTAAGGGTTTCTTCTATAACAAAAAGGTGACATAAGTGAAGAATGTGGGTGTCAGATTTCCATGCAGTTTAACGTCATGCGGTAAGGAAAAATATGAAATGATGTGAAAATAAAGACATATTGTAACTGGACTAAGGGATAAAATCTATGTGTCGCTATGTGTCTTGTTGGGGGAAAGAATCAAGCCATACGTAGTTCTTTAAACATTCCCTATACAAGTTTGATTCTTATATAAAGAATAAAGGGGTTTTGGTTATCGTGGCTGGGCCTAAGATTGGATATTTAGGCATCTCTACGTATCTCATAAAGATGATAATCAAGCCGTTCGTAGTTCTTTAGAAAATCATTTCCCACACCAATCTGGTTTGACATGGGAGATGAGGGGCTTTAACACTTTCTAGAAGAATGATTAAATTAAAGACACAAGATGGTATGAAAATCAAATCATATATCTTAAAATATCACTCTATATAGATCAAGATTCATATACAGAAGGAGAAAAGGAAATAAAAATTTGTGATTGTGGCTGGGCCCAAGATTGGAGATCCAAGCATCTCTACGTATCTCATATAGATGAGAATCAAGCCACATGTAGTTCTTGGAACAAGGCCCCTATACAGACCTGACTTAGACATAGGGTTGGGAGGGACTCATGTTTCACTAAGGAGTAGCAATGATGTCAATGATTCTTTCTTATAAAAGATCCTAACGTCAAGTAGAGAAGACATTAGCTGTACAGTTTAATGTCATATAATGATGAGAAATGTTGTCATGCAGATTAACATCGTGTTACAAGGAAAAAGATGCTACACATTTTAACGCCATACAATATATATTCTTATGGTTGTTATGAAGTTTAATGTCTTGCAACTAGGACTTTGTACTGTGCAGTTTTAAGTCTTGCAGTAAGGACATGGGGGCTATGAAGTTTTTAGTCTTGCAGTGAAGATGTCTATGCAACTACACAAAGTATTTCTTCAAGAATATTACATTGGTTGGAGTTGTATTATGATCTACATCCATTGAGATTAAGGCATAACCTCCATTTGAGTAGACCTTATGTATGGAATAAGGTCCTTCCCACTTTGTCTCGAGCTTTGGAGGTTTCTTTCCTAGTATCATTGGAGTCCTGAGGACCAATACCAATTCTCCTGGAAGAAATTAATAGAGGAAAACTTTATTGTTAAATCTCACATTATTCGATTTTGATAGACTTATAAATGATGCAATTTATGGAATCTTTTTTTTGTCTAATCATTCCATCTCATTAAACCGTTTCTGAGACCTCTCATCTGTCGAAAATTGATCACAGATTGCAAATCTGAGTGAAGGAAATTGAATTTCAATTAATAAAAATGCTTTTATTCCATATACAAATGAATAAGGATTTTTCTGGGTGGCAGTACGAGTAGTAGTTCGATAGGCCCATAAAGCATGAAAAAGTTTATTAGGCCAATATTTCTTATCTTTATCCACAATCTTTTGGAGTATATTTGATAATGTCTTATTGAAAGCCTCTATCTATCCATTGGACATCACATGATAGTGAGCTTAATGGTTGGACTTGATATTGTGATCCTGATATAACTTCTTTAACTAAATCAAACAAAATTGGTGCCATTGTTCTTCAATATAGTATGCGGGACACCAAATCGGGTGATGTTTTTAGTTTCGAAAAAACTAACAAGGATTTTCCTCCAACTTCTTTAAGAGGAATTTCTTCAGTCCATTTAGAAAAGAAGTCAGTAGTAGTAAGAATATACTCAGACTGCTTAGCCGTAGTTTTAGGATAAGGTCCTACAACATCTATTACCCATGTGGAAAATGGACAGAAGTATTTATCTATATGTTGCAACTCTAGGGGTTGATGAATAAATTTGGAATGCATTTTTCAGGGATGACATCTCTTAGTGAAATCTGTGCAATCCTATGTCATTGAAGGCCAAAAGTATCCAAGACTTCGAATTTGATCAGAAGGCCTATGCCCAGACTGGTGAGCACCACAAGCTCCTCGATGTACTTCTTTAATAGAAACTTCAATTTCTTATCCACCAATACATCTGAAGAGGACTCCATCAAAGACTCATTTGTAGAGTATCTTCTGGTGTCATGGACTATCATAAAGAGTAAAATTGGCCGTTCGCTGTTGGATCTATTCATTTTCATCCCTATCTAGTATAAGTACTCCATTTTGAAGATATTCCATGATGGGTGTTCTCCATCCTGTGGTATGATCATAAGGATCTGAAATATGGATAATTTCATCAATTTCCACCATTCTGGTTTGAAAAAAATGTGAGACCATACGACAATGAGCTATGTTGATGACTGTCTCATCATGATTTGGATCTTCCAAGTCCGTAGATGCATTAACCAATGCATCAGCTTGAACATTTTGTGATCTCAAGACATAAGACAATGCCAGTTATGAGTGAAATTCAATCATTATCTTTCTAACGTAATCACATAGTGATATTGACTCTTATTTTATGATAGAATATTCCCCATTGATCTATTTTTTTACCAAGTCTAAATCATCATTTACTCTTAAGTGACTCACTTGCACCTAAAGTTCCAATTCCAATCTTGCAATGAGATCTTGATACTCTACTTCATTGTTGGTACTGACTTCTGATAACAGGAAGAAATAAGTCAATACTTCCTTTTCTAGGGAAATAAGGACAATTCATAATCCATCCATAATGAGTTTAGGGTTTTCCATTATCTTCCCTGTTGGACTTCTGGAGGCACCATCAAAGTACATTTTCCATGTTTGGGGATTATCGGGAATAGAGATGACCTCTTCATCAGGAAGTTCAGTATTTAATGTTTTATCTTTTGAAGATGGATGTTTAGCCAGGCAGTCGGCCAGATCTTGGCTTTTTATTTCCTTCTAGGGCACAAACTGAATATCAAACTGTTGAAAAATAACTTCCCACTATGCCAGAATCCCTATAAGCATAGGACGACTGAGGATAAATTTGAGCGGGTTACTGTGAGATACCTATTTGACCTCATGATGTTGTAGGTAGTGCCTCAATTTATAAATTTCAAATATTAATTCCATACAAAACTTTTCAATACATTAATACCTAGTTTCTACATCAGGCATAGTTCGACAGATATAGTAAATACTATTTTCATTCCCTGCATCATTCTTTTGATCAAGGAAGGCACCCAATGATCGCTATAAAGTTGTCACATAGAGAATAAGTGGTATTACTTCAACAGGTGGAATTAATACCGATTGACTCAAGAGATATTTATTGAGGGTATCAAATGCTTCTTGGTAGTTTTTAGTCCATTTATAGGTGAATCCCTTCTTTATTAATCTGTTTAAGGGAAAACACTTTCCTGCCAAATTGGCGATAAAATGCCGAATATATGCCAAGTGTCCTTGGAGTCCTCTTAATTATTTAAAATTTCTAGGAGGTAACATGCTAAGTATTGATTTTTTTTCTCATGATTAACTTTGGTACCATGATGGCATATAATGAATCCAAGGAATATTCCTGAGGTTACCCCGAAATCACATTTCAAGGGGTTCATCTTCAAACTGTGTTGTCAATGTTTATTGAATATAGTCTCTAGATCAGTCAAGTGATTGGAACATTGTCTGGATCTGGCCACCAAATCATCCACATAATATTCAACAAATTTCCCCAAGAAGGGTTTGATAATATAGTGCATGGAACGTTGATATGTTCCACCTGCATTCTTTAATCCAAAGGGCATTACCCGATAGAAATACACACCTTGAGTGGATCTGAAGGCTTTATATTCTTAATACTATGGGGCCATACGGATATTATTATACCCAGAGTATCCATCCATGAAGGAAATAACTTCATATTCAGCTATTGCATTAATTAAAATCTCTATAATTGGAACTGGAAAATCATCTTTAAGAAAATGCTGGTTAAGATCTCTGAAATCAATGAAAACCCTGATTTGACCATTCTTCTTTTTCACTAAGACAATGTAGGCCAACCATTTGGGATACTGAACCTACCTGAAAAAGTTATCATTTATAAGGTTATCAACTTCATCTTCAATTTTAGAGGCATGATTTGGGTGTGTTTTTATTTATTTCTTCTTGAATCCTCGATGTTATTCTGTAAAACCCAAATGATGAGTGGCTACATCAGGATTAAGACCTATAATTTCTGTATAATTCCAAGAAAATATATCTCGATGTTGCTTTATAAATGAATTATTCACCTCTTGACCTTCATAGGTCATGGCCACACTAATTAGAGTGGAGTGTGGATCTTCTTATGTTCCCAAATTTATTTCTCTAAGCTCATCCATAGTGGTCGAGACACCTTCCTCAAATGATGGAGGAGCATCCCTGAGATCTTCCTCTTCTTATCCATTATGTGTTACCTGTGTTTCTACTTGCATAGTATATGAGGAGGAAAAACTTCCAGAGTTAGGGGAGGATTCAGTATTTAAACATTTTTAAGAAGAGGCCACCATATCTAACCCTACTGATGATGAAGGGTCTTCCTGTGGTAATAAAGAGGAGATGATGAATTGGGAATCAACATCTTTGTATTCCTTTAGAATTTCTACTACTTCTTCTACTCTGATTGATGAAGTTGAGACTTGCTATAGTTCAGAAGATCATATGAAGCCATATCCATTTAGGCTTCCATCCCTACTTGGTAAATCAATAATTTATCCCATGCTGTCAGGCTCAATTTCCGCAATTGACATTATGGAAGTTATTGGAAAAGTGCTTGGATTAGATTTTACCCTTTTAATTTGATGGATGGGTAGAAAATAATCTACACTAAAATGCATGAATGGATTTGATGGGATCTTTTCCAATCCATTCAGAGTATTAACTCTGGTTATCTTCTTTGTTATGGACCGCGTTCCCTTTGTGTGAAAAAACTCCGCCTCAATGTTTTGAGATTCACAGGTTTTGAATAGATCCTTGTCACCATACAATGTCACTATTTGACCATTGAAATAGTGCTTAAGACATTGGTGGTATTACAAAGCTATGGATGCATGTTGATGCAGCCAAAGCCTTCTAAGAAGAATGTTGAAGGTTGTGTCCTGACGAACAACCATGAAATATGAATTAGACACAAGATCTAAAAATTGTGCTCTGAGTGTAATCTCACCCAGAGATTATTTCTCATTATGATAATATCCTTGAAACATTAAAGTTGAAAGAGATAAGTCAGATTATGTCAGGCCCAATCGATGAAGTGTACGAATGGGAATGAGGTTGACTCCAGAGCCATTATCAATAAAGGCTCATCAGATGTCTATGTCATTGACCTTTGTAGATAAATTCAAGGGTTTGATATGTCCATGTATAACATCATCTTCATCTTCATCTATAAAATATATGACTACATGACATTCTGTAGGATCATTCTCTATATGGTAAACCTCAGCAGCAGCAACTTCAGTTTCAAACTCTTGAGGACTTGACGAAGCATCAATAAGTGATTCTCAAAGTTCTTTTGACTGATTCAAGGAATCAAAAACTGATAAATTGGCCGGTACATGGTCCAGTTGTTTCAAGACATCATACTTTTGGTCCAGATTTCTGTGTTTCCCAACATGGAAATGCGTTTTTCAGGTGTCTTGGAAGTTGATGCTTCTGATGTAGATGTACCCAGTGTCAAAGGAGAAGCTAGAAATACTATTGTCTTTGGTAAATTAGTCTGACTAGGTCTATCTACTTACTGAGAGGAAGATGGTGTGACTTCTAATCGGTCCTCCAAAATAATCATGTCAGAACCGAACCTATCTTGCATGGAATAAACTCATTGTTCATGTTGAGCCCACTGAAGGACTCTTCCATGAGTTTCCTCCGCATAAACGGTCAAGAAGTGGTAGAGTTAAAATGGTAGTTTCTAGAATTCCCACATCGTCCCCTATATCATAAACCTTGGACTATTCCTTTAGTTACCCATTTAGGTACAAGGAACTCCGACTCATTATAATCAAAATCACTATTGGCATAAGGATCCGTTAAGTGGAAAAAATTGACAGAACCAAAGATCAATTCTTCATCTGATGAAGATTCTACCTAACAGGTTAGTTCTGGTTGTGTCATTTGTCAGGGTGGTGAACGTGCTTTTGAAGTGTATGGCATGAAATATTCTAGGGCGAAGGACAACTTTGGCCTTAACATGAACTCGTCTTCTTCCAACTTTTCTTTTTTACTTATGATCACCTCCTTTTCTTGAGTATAGAACTTTTGATGAATGTGGTTTTAGTATGGATGGAGTGGTGGAAGAAACAATCAGTTGTTTCATCTATTTTCATAAAATTTCATTAGTTAGGTTGATCATTTTCATGATAATCCAATTATCATATTTCTACACATTTTTACTTTTGACTTCCTTTCATTCTCCTTCTTCCTCTAGATCAGTAGTAGTAACACATGCTACTTGAGCTGATGAATTTTCAGTTTCACTTGTCTAGAGTTTATCATTTTTTTCAGGTGTTCATTGAAAAAAAAAAACGCTCCTAAATGGGATGCCCCAACATCTGGTGAAAGAGACAATAATTTGGATGATCTTCTTCTCCTTATTTTTTTGGTTACTTAGAGCTCGACAACTAACCAAATTGTTCTCCAGAGATGAGATGAAGTAACCAGGAACTTGTTCGTTCCAAAAGGAATAAACATTGATTTTTAATTCCTCAAACTCTTTCTGCCTTTGATCTCTTTGATCCTCTTGATGCGGCGGTCATTGTTATTGATGCTTTGGAGGTGGATCCCTTCAATACGATGAAGGTTTTGAAGTGGAAGCAGGTATAGGTGCTTTCTTGAGTGTAACGGTAGTAGCCTATGCTTTCCCTATTCTCCTTCCTAGAGTTGATGGAATTACATGAGTTTTATCCTTAGTCTTTATAATAGAATCTTCTATCTATTGAGAAATTGAAGTAAGGTCTCGAAATCCTCTTGTGTATTTTACAGGGATCAGTGGTGTGTGTAACTCATCACGTAGATTTGCCACACAAATTGGTAGCAACTCTTCTTGAGGGAGTTCCAGACTAATGGTATATGTTAATCCTTTCCATCATGCAATGGAATATGAAACTCTTTCATTATCCCATTGTTTACAATCGGTAAGATCAAAAACTGTAGTCTTCAGTAGCGTTGTGCTAAACCGAAGAAGGAATTTTTGGTGGAGGTCTTCCCATCCAGTAATTGATCGAGATTGTAAACTTGTATACCAGAAAAAAGTTGGTCCTTGTAATGACTACACAAAACACCTAAGCTTTACTGCTTCTTATTGTTGAGGATTTCCCATCATGGGATCACAATGAGAAACAAAATGTGTTAAGTATTGTTCCAAATCTCCCGAACCATTAAATATTGGAAATGTGGTATTCCAAAAATTTGGTGGGAAAGGAATCAGATCAACCCATTCAAGATGTGTTTGATTCTGCCTTGGTTGTATACCCAATGGATGGGTTTCTTTATTCACATATGTAGTTACTAGAAATCCTTTTTTTCTGTGGAGCTCCTACATGATATGCAAGTTTAGGATCTTCCTAGGGAGTATGTCTAGTAGAAATGCTGCTTTGAATTAACTCTATATTGAGTCTTTTAAACTCCTTCATCTCCTCTTATTGTTGTGAAAATATCTCTTCAAGCGAAATATATTGACCTTCTCTAATGAAAATGTGAGATGAAATCTAAATTTTACCTTTCCCCTTGTTAGATTCCTTTCGAAGGGGTGAAAGGTGGTTATTTGAAGGCATACCAAGATTTTGGGTAAGCCTCTAATTTTGGGTATGTAGACCTTCTTCATTTACCTTAGTGTGTACCTTATTATGGATAAGAACATCATCTTTTGATTCCCCTAAACTAGATTCATTTCTGGAGGGTCTTTTGTAATGGTGTTAATTACATTTAATAATGGATAATTCATTGATAACATTCTGTCAGTATCTTTGTAATATTGTCTCCCTCTTTTTATTCCATGAGACTCTGTTATCTTATAAGATAGATTCTCAAGATCTATTTGATGGATAGTAACCCAAAGGGAATCCTCAGATAGTTTAGTTGTGCGATTTCATTATGGATTCTTCCCTAATCTGGAGAAAACTGACTTCCATTGAGGAGGAGATTGTAGATGTGAAAAATCCCCCTACCCTGTAGGTTGAGGATGTTCATGTTCTTATTCATAAAAACATTGAACTTTGTTTAATGAACTTGAAGGTTTAATTAAATGAGCCCCCAAACCTACAAGCTGGGGTGGTTCATGAACTACTATGGCTGAGATTCGTGCAGTTTATTTTCTGATTTTACTAATTTTGGTTTAGAAATTATCTGGGAGAATTATCTGATAACCACTCAAATCACTTATTTCAGCTGATCGTTGTTCTATTTTAGAAATTTTTGTTATCTGATGGCTGGCATCCTCTAAGAGGGAGGCCTATTCAAGATTCTAATATGAATGATGTAAACGTAACACAAAAACCTCATTTCTTTGGGCCAGACTCTGATGAGAGCAGGTTGAGGCTTGTTATTGAGAATAAATTTTATTACATACAGAATCTATTTGTTGTGGTCGACTGTGGGCAATAAAATTGCATGATACAACTTTTGGAGGACTTTTACTAATTCTGGAGTGCAATGAAATGCAATGCTTCATGTGCACCCCATCCTCTGATGTGAACACCAGATGAGGAATTAGAAATTAATTGGCATATCCTCTTTAGAAAACTAAGGCATGCACACTAAGGGATTCTCTATTGTTTTTCAACATTGGATGTTGGGAAACTAAGAGAGATTCCAAGTCAATTTTTCATTGCAACCCTTCTATCACCTTTACATGATTTTGATATTCATCATATGGTAATAATTTTATTTTTAAATGATAAAGAGTTTTCCATAAGTCGAGGCGGATATCATGAATGTGATCTTTTGCCATCAATTCTAGAATGTTATACTGACAATTTTCTAAAGGCCAGAATGTGACTGGTATTTCTCCTTTAGAAAATTGTCTTATCATGCTTAACATATTTTCATTGTCTTTCACTAAATGTTTCTTCACTTGGTCTGATCAAAGTGGACACTCTGTATTAGAAGGAAAATTACCCAAGGGAGTTTTGGAGAATGACCATTCCCTTAAGATGTCATCCGATTGAGAAAGTGTTTCACCAGTCAATGAAAAGGCATCAGACATGAATGGACTTCTGTTTGAAAGTGCCTTTAGATATGAGGGACATCTCATCACTATATTATCAATTATAGAATCATCTTGACAATGCAAAATACTACTATAGATAGAACTTTCACAGCAGCTTCCATCATGGGGAGGACCACCATGGTGGATTATAGCAGGGGATGAATCCTCTTGCCCCCTGATCTTCTGGACACACTGAGGGTTGCCGTGGATCTCATCCAGAGATAGGTTCCCTAAATTGACTGAATTTTCATGAAGCAAGCCTTCATGATGAAGTGTCTGGTGGGGAACTTTAGAATCACTACTACCACTCTCATAATTTAGTAATGAGAGGATAGGATCTTAAGAAACATTATATAAATGTCTGAAGGATTCAAGAACTCCAACATTAATAGGATCCAAATTGCAGTTTGACTATTTATATTCCAACCATGTTTGATGAAACTTATTCTTGGATGTTCTATTACACTTATTTGGGACAATTTCTAGGAGAAGTGCTTATCATGGGCATGTGTATGTGCCTACCTTGGAGCGGACATCAGAACACACCGATTACCTCCAATTGGAAAGGGCATGTGTTCCCGATCCTGTTGTTCATATGATATGGGGGAGTACGCCCCATGACCCTCCTAGACTAGATTAGAGGCATGAATATACTCTGGGATAGCATGCTGATGTGTTATCCCATGCGTGGAGACATATTTATGTGTATGTTCCCCTGGTACTGTTGAAGTAGTTGTTATAATATCCTAACATGCTTCTAGAATATGAGTAGGAATTTGTGTCTAACCTTTCACCATTGATAAGATGTGTTTGGTGACTTCAGCAGCCAGAATGGGAATATATGTGCATTCTGTATTGGGAGTAGGAGTATGTTCCTGCTCCTGCCCACCTATTTCTATCAATGGGTATTGAAAGTACTCATGCATAGGTAAAGAGAGTTGTGTATTCCCCAGATTTGTCATCGGAGATTTCCAAATGACTTCTCCAGGTGCTGCCTAGTGAGACTATTAGAAGGCTGGATGAATACTAGTAGGTGTATGTGCCTACTGGTTGTTTCCCATCAAGTATGGTCGACAGACTACATTCAATACTGGCAGACAATACTTCTGGAAGAATTGGTGATTGTATGTAGGTATATGTTCATGTTTACCAATTGCCACCACATTGGATTGGTAAGATTATTTAAATACAGTCAGACGAGCTTGCTGACTAGATGATAACTTTTAAGTAGGTGTATGTGCCTATGCACAGTACTCCATCGAATTTATCTTGTGGGATTGGTGGGTTGCTACTAGATGAGTCTGCTGGACAACAAAATTAGGATGGATAGGTGTATGTGCCCACTTGTTGTTCACCATCACGTTAGGTTTATGGAATTCTCCAGAGGGGGTAGAGGTAAGAACCAGATCCCTATTGACTAGACGTTGTCCCCGGTGATTCATCTTGTGTGACTGGGTCTAAGAGGCCTGGGCTAAACATCCAGAGGCAACACCCCTATCATGTTGCGGGTTCACTACCGCATGATTCTGCTAGTGGCGATTGTTGGTGGGAGTCCTTAGGAAGGACTCCTACATCCTTTGATTGAGGCCCTGAGTGACCTCTTGATCCAACTCTTTATAGTATGGGAGGGACTGGTTTCTTTATTACAGGGATAAGGACCCGAAATGGTTGAAAAAGATGGTTGGCATTGTCTTCTTCATGATTATTGGTTATTGTTGGACAGATGATCGAGGATTTTTATTGACTTAGAGGGCCTGTCAGGCAACCTCCAAAGTAGGGATTATACCGTGATGGTGATACTCCTTTACCAACATGTTTGATACCCAACATTGAATATACTGAGTGGGAGATGAGTTCCTTCATGTGGATGAAGATCCCACTTGAGCAGTGGTCGAGAAGTTCACAAATATTGTTTTGAAGAAAGCCATTTTGGACTGAAGGGTGTTCTGTGAAAAAAAACTGAGAAACAACAACAAACTCCATTAAATAAACATATTTTATATGGATACATGCATGATTTATTCCTTTGTCTAGCCTTCCTTTATCAATTGATATGGTCCTAATAGGTCGGTAATATTATTATCTTGGTTAAGGATTCACATCGGGTTCACCATTTTTGTTTCGTAGTTCCTTGAAACGTGTGTTCTAGTTTTAAGAATCATTGCTTCAAGGTAGTTTCCATTGGATTTTTTCATGGAACCGTAAATTTACAGTAGTCCTTTAACAAAAAGGGACTTGGTTTCCAAAGGAATATATTCCTTAAGTTTGAACTTTACGATACCTAGGAACGTACATTGTTTGAGAGGATGGGAGGTCGGACTCATCCCACCCTTTTTAGGGGAATTATTGTATACTCTGGGACTCTCTTTTTAAATTTAAGATATTTTCATGAATCCTTATTAATTCACCAAGTATAACATAAGTTCCCCTTGTAATTTTCAATTACTTATAAACATGTCTAAAATTTTGAATCATTCGTATGTATTCAAGGTTATTCATCAATGAAGATATCTGTATGTATTTGAGATTCTCGATTAATGGAATCCTCTCATTTAATATTTAGAGATTCTTTTAATCATATTTATGATGATACAGGTTTTTTAAGCCACTCAGAGGGGCACTCTAAAATTTATTCTCATCCAGGGAGACAAAGGTTTGTTTTGATGTTGGGATCGTACCCATGAAATGGGTTATCTATTGATCCTTGTGAAAGGAATCAAAACCCTTGTAGTTCAGTGCCGATTAATAGGACACATCATAACTTGTAAGGTCAAGTGATTAGGACCTAGCCAAACAGTTTAATGTCATGTGGTATGGACATATAAGAAAAAGGTGCTTAGTCAATGTTTGGTGTGAGTCTTTTGCCTAAGAATCCCAATGAACTTGGAAAGGATATGGGTTTCCAATTAAGATTAAACCCTGTTTGGGATATGGACCAAGGAGAACAAGGTTAATTTAATGTGTTGGGTTTGAACATCAAGGAGGATTCTTATATATCCCATGTGTATGGGAATCAAATTCCACGTAGTTCGATAAGTCTCATAGGAGAGTATAGTCCTTTGAGAGAGATGAGTTTGGGATTACTTCCTGAAAAGGATGCCATGATAACTTAGGGGTTTAATTTGGGGATTATTTCTAAGGAAGATACCCAGATTAAGGGAATCAGGTTTGGATTCTTGAAGAGGATATCCAATGAGCTTGGGCCCTGAAAGGGCTTCCAACATATCCTGGTTTGATCAGGAATTAGAGTTCTCATATTTCCTTCACCGTGCGTGTTTGTGAAAATGTTGTAATCATCACGAACCTCTAAGACCACATGAGTCATGCTTGGTGTGAGAAACGAGAGTATGTGAATGATTCAACAATGACACATACACTATTCCAACTTCACTAGTGGAATTGGGCACACCTATGACAGCACGGGTGGAAGAGGGAGAGGTCATTGAAGGTTTCGGGCGCAGCGGAAGCGCGTTGGTGGGTTTTCCCAACTTTAATTTTGACGTTAAACAACGTTCAATCCGAGATCCGTCACGATTTAAAACGCCAAATCTTCAGAATAGAACGAAGAACGAAAAATAAAAGAAGATTCCTGGAACCCTTGAGATAGGATCATCATATATTGGTTATAATTAATTTAATTAATTAATAAGAATTACCTCGATGGAATTCTTTCTTCGTTGGAGTCTCCGGTCACGATCTTGTGATCCGTCATTGCGTTGTAGAATCCAAGTACAGGATTCATCTAGCAGTGATTCACACGTGATCCACATATCTCTGGACTTCGCCGAAGGGATCTCCGTGTGCTAGCATGGAAGAACCTTCACTTGTGATGTCTGCCTTCAACCACCTTGATCTAGTGGAAGATCTCACTCTCGTAACTTGAAAGCGTTTTGGTGGAAAAAGGAATTCTCTCTTGGCTTGAGAGTATTTTTGAAATCCGTTGTGCACAACAATGACTCTCTTTCTATGAGAATAATGTAATTGGGATTATAATACTTAGAATAATAAAATGAATTAATTTCCTGAAAGCATTTAATCTTTTCATTTAATTCTTAGTAATACCCCATGTCTTAATAATGACAGTTGACAATCATTATTACTTGACATGCACTCAACATATTACATTTAATATCATTTAATTAAATAAACAATATTTTCTCACGAATCCCGAAAAAACAAACCACCTGACGTGTATATAAATATACACAACGTGTGGTTTAATTTTCCCATTTTATTTATTTCCTCCACCATATTTATTAGACCTTGAGTAATGTCTATTTATTTATTAAATAAATGTAACTGCATTACTCGCTAATAAATATATATTATTTCATCCACAATATATTCTCTCGAATAACTAGTGTCAAAATAAATGCGATCAAGCATCCTTAAATAATTATTAAACCACAGTCGGGAATAATATTTAATTAACTTGTCAAATTAATATTTAACTGAGATAGATGGACACACTTAGTGTGTGACCCTCTAGGCCTCTTTCTCAGTGGCATTAGGAGAAGCCTGCCTAAAGTCCAAGGTTAGAGTCTAGAAACATGCCAAGGCAACCATATCGAAAGAAGTTAACGCCGCAATGATGTGTCACCTCCTACGAACGCTTACCGTGTAATATAATCCCTTTTTCTCGATATCTTCAATCAAGCGGGTTGCATGCTAGTGCCATCAACCCATGTGCTCGATTATTCTTTCTTTGACTTCTTAGAATTGAACTCTCCCATACCTTACCATGGCCATGGGTTTATTTAGGCTATATCAATTCCATCAAAGGGCCTGAGATATATACTTCCGTTATGGAACAGAAGGGACAAATCCTTTCTCTCATTATCTATTAATGCAGTATTACTCGTGACACACCCAACGTATCCTACCTTGCTGCGAACAGTGTGTCATCACAGTTTTTGTCAATATATCTAAGTGCATGAGTTTTAATACCCATTAATAATAATATTAAAGTCTAAGGACCAATACACACGTCCGCAGATAGGAACATCCAATGACACTATAAAATGTGGATTTCTTACTGGCGGGTCTCGTTCTCATAATATCCTCCTGGATATTACCAAGGGCGCACACCATGAGAAGATGCCTCAAAGTTTTATGAGTCCTCACCCCTAATGACCTGTATTATTTGTGTTCCTCAAATAATATCATCCGACCATAGAACATATATTCAAGAACTGTGTTATGGCACTTCTGTGTTATCATCATAGCAGGGATCCGATATGACCCATTAATGCAACAACTGTCCTTAGGACATTATCACATGCATTGTCATGTAGAAGAACAATCAAGATGTGATAAGGATTTTATTAATGAATAAAGCACAAAGTAGTTGGTTCTAGGCCAGAAACACCAACAGACTCCCACTTGGACTAGAGCCAACTGCTAACAAACTTTAACCCGCTAGCTCTCACATGATATTCATGCTTCTTCTGAGATATGCCTTTAGTCATGGGGTCTACCATGTTCTCTTCCATGGACACTCTGATCACTGTAACTTCTCCCCTTTGATAGAAATCCCTCAAGAATTGATACTTCTAGAGTATGTTCTTTGTTCGTTGATGTGACCTTGGGTCTTTTGCAAGAGCCGCCGCTGCAGTATTATCACAATACAATGTAATGGGATCTTTACTACTAGGCACCACGTCAAGCTCCTGGACAATGTTCCGAATCCATATGGCTTCCTTGGCTGCATTAGAATCCGCTATATACTCGGACTCTACTGTAGAACCGGCGACAACTGGCTGCTTTGAACTTTTCCAGCTCACAGCTCCTCCATTGAGACAGAAAACATATCTAGATTGCGACTTCAGATCATTCTGATCTGTTTGAAAGACAGGATCAACATACCCTCTGATGACAAGCTCCTCGTCACCTCCATACACAAGGAACATATCCTTAGTTATTCTCAGATACTTAAGGATAGTCTTAATAGCAGTCTAATATTGTTCCCCTGGATCTGCTTGATATCTACATACCATGCTCAGTGCATAGGCAACATCAATCCTGGTACATAACATGGCATACATGATGGATCCTATAGTCGAAGCGTATTGGATCTTACTCATTCTATCTTTCTCTTGTTGTGTCTGAGGACACATTTTCTTAGAAAGATGTAAGCCATGTGACATTGGAACCAATACCCTATTGGATTGTTCCATACTAAATCTCTTTAGTATCTGGTAAATGTATGTACCCTGACATAGTTCAAGAATCCTCTTGGATCTATCACGAATGATCTTGATCCCTAGTATGTAGGCTGCTTCACCTAAGTCTCTCATGGAGAAGCACTTGTTCAACCAGTCCTTAACTGACTGTAAGGCTGGTATATTGTTTCCAATAAGAAATATTTCATTAACATATACTACTAGGATAACGACTGCATTCCCATTAAACAGCCTATAAACACATGGATCACATTCATTCTTAATGAAACCAAATTCCTTTATGGCTTCATCAAATCGAATGTTCCATGACCTGGATGCTTGCTTCAATCCATAAATGGATTTCTGCAACTTGCAAACCAGTTTGGCTTCACCTAGAGTCACAAACCCTTCTGTTTATGTCATATAGATATCTTCTTGAAGGTTCCTATTATGTAAAGCCGTTTTGACATCCATCTGCCAAATCTCGTAGTCATGGTAAGCTGCTTTGGCAAGTATGATTCTTATGGATTTAAACATGGAAACTGGTGAAAAGGTTTCATCCTAGTCAATTCCTTGATGCTGTCTGAATCCTTTAGCCACCAGCCTTTCTTTATAGGTGCTAACTTGACCTTCCATGTCCAGCTTTCTCTTGAATACCCATTTTCATCCAACGGGCTTTACATCAACTGGCTCATCGACCAGAACCCAAACTTGGTTCTGATACATGGAATCCATCTCTGAATTCCTAGCTTCTTGCCATTTTTCAGCTTCTAATCTTTCTACTACTTCCTTGTAGGAGAGAGGTTCATTATTATCCAATAATAATGATTCACCATCCTCGATGACTAGGAAACCAAATCTCTCTGGTTCACTTACCTCTCTTGTGCTCCTACACAGTACTTTTGTTTCTGGAACCTCTTCCATGAGGACCTATAAAACTTGTTCATGTACCAACTCCTATGTATCTTGTGCATCAACTTCGTCGAAGTCAATCTTTCTCCCACTGTCCTTCTTGAGGATGTGCTCCCTCTCAAGAAAGACTGCTAGTCTAGTGACAATAACTTTCTTGTCTTGAGGGTTATATAGGTAATATCCTTTTGTTTCCTCGGGATATCCTATAAAGATACACTTCGTGCCTCGGGGTGCCAGTTTGTTTCCTGAGAAGGCCTTAACAAACGCCTCGCATCCCCATACACGTGTGTGCGACAAAGTGGGTTTCCTTCCATTCCATAACTCAGATGGAATTCCATTTGTCGCTTTAGTTGGTACTCAGTTTAATGTGTATGAGGCAGTTTGTAATGCATATCCCCAAAAGGATAATGGAAGATCTGCATGACTCATCATCGACCTCACCATGTCCAACACGTTGCGGTTCCTCCTTTCACTAACACCATTCCACTGTGGTGTATAAGGAGGAGTGAGATGAGATAGAATCCCAGACTCCCGTAGAAGATCGATGAACTTTTGGTTCCGATATTCTCCACCTCGATCCGATCGAAGCTTGTTTATCTTCTTACAAAGATGATTATCTACTTCATTTTTGAATTCCTTAAATTTCTCAAAGGAATATGACTTATACCTCATTAAGTTGACATAGCCATATCTAGTCAAATCATCAGTAAAAGTACTGAAGTAAGAATATCCACCTCTAGCTTCTACTGGAAATTGTCCACACACATCCGTGTGTACCAATCATAGAAGCTCTGTGGCCCTTTCACCTTGTCCACCAAAAGGTGGCTTGGTCATTTTTCCTTGTAAACAAGCGTGACATTTATCAAGTGGTTTTAGCTTGGTAGAGTCTAAATAGCCATCTTGGAAGAGCTTTGTCAAGTTCTTTTCATTCACATGACCAGGGTGGTGATGCCATAACTGGGTGATGTATGAGTCATGTGAGTTTGTTTTTTTATCGATTGCCAACACCTGGTTTTCGTAATTTAATACATACAAACCATTATTCAAATGTGCCATAGCATAACATACATTGTTCTTATAAAAGTGACAACCCTTATTTCCAAACTTGAAAATAAATCCATCCATATCCAAACAAGATACAAAAATTATGATCTTGGTAACACTAGGCACAAAATAACAGTTTTTAAAACCAAAATCATGCCAGTTGTCAATGAGAGGTGAGAGTCTCCAATAGCCAATACAGCCAGCCTTGCGCCATTGGCAGCTCAAAGATCCACCTCTCCCCTGGCGATCTTTCTAAATCTACTTGGTTCCTGCATTTGAATACAGATGTGAGCCCCACAAGCTGTATCTAATACCCAATGTGTAGAAATAGAAATATTACACTTGATAACGAACGCACCTTTAGCGTCCCCACTCTTTTGGGTGCAGTTCCTCTTCCAGTGGCCCTACTTGCCACATGAAAAACACACTGCCTCCCATTCCTTTCCATGCCTCTGGATCTTCCCCTTCTTGGAGGGACGGTGCTCGGGGGCTTCAGACCATTTATAAGTCTTTGGACCCTTTTCCTTGTCCTTCCTTTTCTTGTTCAACATAAGGACCGCAGGGTTTTCATGCCCCATGTCCTTGTCAACCTGGAGAATCAAGGTCAGAAGCTCCGACAGACTCTTCTCATTGCCTCTCATGTTATAGTTGAAAATCAATCCAGAGAAGGTCTTGGGCAGTGATGATAGGATGATATTTGTACGCAACTCATCCGAGAATTTAATCCCTAAGATGTCCAGGCATTCAATGTAGCCAATAATCTTGACTACAAGAGGCCCAGCTGGCGCAGAATCTCCAAGATTTGTGGTAAAAAAAGCATTGGAGATATCATACCTCTCCTGTCTCGCCTTCTCTTGGTAGAGTTTTTTAAGGTGAGACATCATGCAATATGCGTCCATGTTTTTAGGTTGCTTCAAGAGCTCATTATACATGGATGATAGCATGAAACACTGGACATCTGTGGCATCATCCATTTGTTTCATGTAGAGATATAATTCCTCATCACTAGCCTCTTTCCCAGGTGCAACTGGAATAGGCTCTTCTAGCACATACAATTTCATTTCATGGCAAAGGACGATGCGTAAACGCCTCTGACATTCTTGGAAATTGGTGCCGGTGAGAAGGTTTTCTTTTTTGAGTATGGTGTGAAATGATATGTTTGAAGTCATTTTATTTTCGTTTATTCAAATTAAGATGAGAAAAGGTTTAGTACATTATTAAAAAAATTGAGACAAATAAATAAATTATTACTTATTAGTCTCCCACTATTTTATCGAAATCCAATAGCCCTCACCATTGACATCAGAATATTCTATTGCGTGAATATTCTAGTGGCAAGGATCCATATTTCCCTTCGCATTACCCCAAATAAGGTTGCTCAAGCAACTTGAAGGGTTTTAGGTAGGCATTCCAAATGCCAACTGCATTAATTCGTAGCTCCTTGATCCGCTGAGTGGACTCCCCAATCCTGAAATCCTTTTTTGGATTTCCTCAACCTTTACCTCTTGGTCACACCATGTCCTGCTGTGGCAGTCAACCCTTGATTCGAACCAAGTCAAGTCAACCCAAAACCTTGAATTATAATTCCCCGATAATTGAAAGCACCCCAACTTGGGTTGGTCAAGCACTTTGAACTATGGTTCAATTCTAACCAAGATTATGGGAGGCTATGCTGACTTAATATTTATTTTGAGGGATTTTATCCTTATACGTAAATTTCAATTTTATTATCTTTGATTACATGTTTTTTAATATTAAGTGGGATATACTAAAGTGATTAACCATGTCTGAGATAATATTTACATTTAAGCCGGTTTTATTTTAGTTCCATCTTGCATGCTCGTTTAATTCATTAATTGTGTGATCGTGACAACACACCCACAATAAATAAACCATGCAACTGACAGAAACAAAATAAATGGTATGATCATGATCTTCTCTATTGGTTATTTTATCGAGCAGTTTATAAACTAACCCACGACCTAGGGGAGAAACACCTTGAACCTTTCGGGTTCATGTTTACAGCTTTCCAAATGTCCACCTTTGTATCTCCTTGGATTGGTTTCACCTTGGCTCCTGACTTGAGCCGCCTCCACTAGCATGGGAGCTCCATCCATTACATATGAATTTATCTCACATGCAGGTGAGGGGTAAAAAGGGGTTTTTACATAAAATAATCATTGGGCGTGCAGGCCCTACATATTAATGAGGTGATGGATCGCAGACCAACAAATTTAATTTAAATAAATAAATTACAAAAAAACCATTCACATACAAAGGTCTCGGTCTAGCTTATGATCATCCATACATGGAACGATATTTACACATAAATAAAACTAGCATTCAATTCTTTAATCATTATTGTTTAAGATAAATCACGCTCGAATCAATTAATTATCTTTAATTAATCAATCCTTTTATCTTAAATCATTTTTCTAAATTTCCTTGAGATTCTCATCCATCATAATTTTAAACAAATAAATTCATTTAAAATTATCCTTGTACATAACTTGTACCTTGGAGGTAACCCGGTGAATTCCCATTTGTTACGCAAATGTTAAATTAAACACATATATATAAAACTCATATCACGTGTTGTTCCTCAGCTTTACGCCTACACCATGGTACACGTCTCAAGGATTTGTATAATATGATAATAAATTTTAATAAATCTGCATAATTTGGGTGAGTACACGGCGTGTAGTTCTGACTACACGGCGTGTACTATTCTTCACCATCCATCCGAAGTACACGCCCGGGGACATGGCATGTTTATGTACTTCGAAATTTTTTGGAGTACAGGGCGTGTTCTATGGGACACACGCCGTGTAGTTTTTTCATTACACGGTTTCCAGCTGGGCAAGCTGTGTACGGGGTACACGGACCAACCCTAACCCAAAGGTACTACATGCCATGTTCATTGGACCACACGACGTGTAATCTGGAAACCCTATGCCACCTGTTTCTTGTCAACACATGGTGTCTTAAATTCTTAGAAAGAATCCAACACATGGCCTGATTTGGCGGATCGGTCAATGCATTGAACCTAGACTACACGGCGTGTACTTCCAAATACACGCCGTGTACTCTGGTGTTGTACGGACAGAAACGTTTGGCTCCTCCGGATGAGTTCCTCTATTTTATTTTAATCAAAATTAAAAGAAAAATTCGTTTCTGTGAGGTGAACGAGAAATGAGGGAGGAGGGACGGATCTCGAAATTCATATTTTCAGAATGATTAAACTTGAATTGAAATAACTAAATCATTAAATGCGTAAATTACCAACAAAAAACTAAATAATTATAACCAACTATATGACCCCTCTGATACCACTTGAAGGTTCCGGGTGCAGTGGAAACGCGTTGGTGGGTTTTCCCAACTTTAATTTTAATGTTAAACAACGTTCAATATGAGATCCGTCATGATTTAAAATGCCAAATCTTCAGAATATAACGAAGAATGAAAAAGAAAAGAAGAGTCCCAGAACCCTTGAGATAGGATCATCATATATTGGTTATAATTAATTTAATTAATTCATAAGAATTACCTCTATGGAATTCTTTCTTCGTTGGAGTATCCAATCATGATCTTGTGATCCGTTTTTGCGTTGTAGAATCCAAGTACAGGATTCCTCTATCGGTGATCCACACGTGCTCTACGTATCTCTGGACGTCGCCGAAGGGATCTCCGGGTGCTAGCACGGAAGAACCTTCGCTTGCGATGTCCGCCTTCAACCGCCTTGATCCGGTGGAAGATCTCGCTCTCATAACTTGAAAGTGTTCTTGGTGGAAAAAGGAATTCTCTCTTGGCTTGAGTGTATTTTCCAAATCCGTTGTGCACAACAATGGCTCTCTTTCTATGAGAATAACTTAATTGGGATTATAATACTTAGAATAATAAAATGAATTAATTTCCTGAAATCATTTAATAATTTCATTTAATTCTTAGTAATACCCCATGTCTTAATAATGGAAGTTGACCATCATTATTACTTGACATGCGCTCAACATATTAAATTTAATATCATTTAATTAAATAAACAATATTTTCTCACGAATCCCGAAAAAAAACCAAATGGCGTGTATATAAATATACACGGAGTGTACTTTTATTTTTCAATTTTATTTATTTCCTCCACCATATTTATTAGACCTTGAGTAATGGCTATTTATTTCTTAAATAAATGTAACTGCATTACTCACTAATAAATATATATTATTTCTCCCACAATATATTCTCTCGAATAACTAGTGTCGAAATAATTGCGACTAGACATCCTTAAATAATTATTAAACCACAGTCGGGAATAATATTTATTTAACTTGTTAAATTAATATTAAACTAAGATACATGGACACACTTTGTGTATGACCCTCTAGGTCTCTTTCTCAGTGGAATTAGGCGGAGCCTGCCTAAAGTCTAAGGTTAGCATCTAGCAACACGCCAAGGCACACATAGAGAAATAAGTTAACGCCACAATAACGTTTCACCTCCTACGAACGCTTACTGTGTAATATAATCTCTTTGTCTAGATATCTCCAATAAAGCAGGTTTCATGCTAGTGCCATCAACCCATGTGCTCAATTATTCTTTCTTTGACTTCTCATAATTGAACTCGCCCATACCTTACCATGGCCATGGATTTATTTAGGCTATATCAATTCCATCAAAGGGCCTAAGATATCGACTTCTGTTATGGAACAGAAGGGACAAATCCTTTCTCGCATTATCTATTAATGCAGTATTACTCGTGACACACCCAACGTATCCTACCTCGCTACGAACAGTGTGCCGTCACAGTTTTCGTCAATACATCTAAGTGCGCGAGTTTTAATACCCATTAATAATAATCCTAAAGTCTAAGGACCAATACACACGTCCGCAGATAGGAACATCCAATGACACTATGAAATGTGGATTTCCTACTGGAGGGTCTCATTCTCATAATATCCTTCCTGGATATTACCAAGGGCGCACACCATGAGAAGGTACCTTAGAGTTTTATGAGTCCTCACCCCTAATGACCTGTATTATTTGTGTCACTCAAATAATATCATCCGGCCATAGAACATATATTCAAGAACAGTGTTATGGCACTTCTGGGTTCTCATCATAGCAGGGATCCGCTATGACCCATTAATGCAACAGCTGTACTTAGGACATTATCACATGCATTGTCACGTAGAAGAACAATCAAGATGTGATACGGCTTTTATTAATGAATAAAGTACAAAGTAGTTGGTTCTAGGCCACCAACTCCAATAGACTCCCACTTGGACTAGAGCCAACTGCTTACAACCTTTAACCAACTAGCTCTCACATGATAGTCATGCTTCTGCTGAGATAGGCCTTTAGTCATGGGGTCTACCACGTTCTCTTCCTGGGAGAATGGTCCTTTTGACTGTGGATATAAAAATCCATAGAAACTCCATGAATCCTAACCCCATTATGAAAAAAATTTGGAAACCAGTGACTATGGATATACAAACCCAAATAGGAGACATGCTAATGTGCCTTTCCCAAATGTTTGATAATTCAGGAGATTTTGGTGGAGGCTTTAACTTATTCCCTTTCAGATGAGGGAACCAAGGAAGGAGATACCCTGACATGAATGGATTTGAAGAGGGTACTTAAGTTGGTATGTAGGATTTATACCATGCTCTTCTGCATAGGTACATCAGGCAACTATGCCAGGTAGGCACCCCACGTTGCGGTGCTGTGCAGCAGTATCGCACAGGTGTGTCGCGCAGGTATGTCACGCATGTTTGTATGATTACTGAAGAATATATTTCACATAGGGGAACCAAACCTATGTAAAAAATTGTGAAATACTTTAAAAAAATTCTTTTCCCATTTAATTATCTCTTCTCTCGTACTTTAGAGAGATACCTAAGACAATTTGAGGGATCTGGGGTGAAATAGCTAAGTAATGGGAGATTCAGGGAGTATTTTAACCTTTTCAGTATTTGAAATGGGGAGCCCAAGGGTCCTATTTATAAGCATGGTGGGGGATTGTTCGAAGGGATGGTTTCCACATAGATCATTTGTGCAGATTCTTCGCACAGGTCGATTGCATAGGGGAACCGAAATTATACTGTCGCATAGGTCTGCCGCGCAGGTCTGTTGCACAGATCTATCGCGTAGCCCTTTTGAGGGTTTATCTTTCCTTTGAATCCTTCTATTTTGGACTTGGGATTTTGAAATATATAGGGATATATTCACAGTGTTTTTTTTATTCTTAAGTGGTTTCAACAATGTCATAGAGTCCGTTATTTGTTTTAGAGTTTGGAAAATGAGATCAATGCCCTTTTGTGCATTTGTGGAAGAAGATTATAATGAATGAGGTAAAGTAGTTGAAATACGAGGACGGGAAGGCCCAACATCTTATTTATTTTCTACTTCAAATATTTTTCCTTTGAATCTTTTATAACATCAACATATTTATCAGTTTCTTCCATGTATGATATTTTAGTATGTGAATTTAAAGCTTACTCTTCCACGTTTAATGATGATTTGACTTCAACAGAAACATATAAAATAGGATTCCTATCATACTAGGATGATATCAGAGTATATGTTGAAGATAACTCTAATAAACTTTCATATTCCTTTGATTATTCCCCTTATTCTGTTTCTTTATCATCCTCATCCTGTTAAAATTCTTTTTCTAACTACCTCATAGTTATCAGAACTCATTTTCCAACTTTCTTTATTGATTTTTGTTTGTTCTTCTCTACTGATTTTGGTGGTGATACTTGAAATGAATTTTGAACTTTAACTTCTTCCATAACTTGTTTTTATTTTCCCTTATCCCTAATGACTGTGGGAATAGTTCAGTTTTCAATAAATTCTAAACATTTTGTGCCAAAGCATCTAGTTATGTATGATCAAAAACATAAATAATTCTATACTCTGGAACTAGTTGTACTACTGATAAAGGTAAAACTTAAATCGGTTTATTTTCCAAAGATTGTTTTACAAATTTCAACAAATTTTCCATTATTCTTTCTTTAGTAAGTCATTTTCTTTATTTATTATTCTTCCCAAACTATTTCAATTCATCACCTATTTGGATCTTTAAGGATAATTATTTATCCTTATCAAGACTGGAAGAACGATACCCTAGTTTCTTTTTGGATTTATGAGTCATTATCTTTCTAAGTTCAACATCAGGCATCAATTTCTATTTATTCTGAACTTTAGGATGTGAGGTGTCAACAGATTTCTTTAACATTGGGTTAAAAAATAATTTCATCAAGTCCATTGTTTCCTATCTAATGAGAGAAATATTTTCTATCATAGATTACAATTGATTTTTTATTTGAAAAACCTCTATACATACCAACATCTAGTTTATAAAACAAGAGAAGATAAGAATTTCAAACATCATCGATTCCTTCTTAGTAGATTTGATAAATAGAAAAAATACCTTCATAAGATTAACTTGCCTCATATTCATAATTATAAAATGAAAATATGAAAAAATTTCAGAGTATATCTTTCTACTTTCCTTGGGATAAAATATACTTGCATCCAGAGAGTAACAACTCTCACATTTAGAGTTAGATGAAATTATTTTTATATTTTCTCATAGGAAGTAAAGAATGATTCTTCTTCTTTTGACTTATAAAAAATCCCAATATTCTCAAGAAGATTATGAGGTGGTAGATATGAATTACCCTATAAGGGTATTTATACTAACTCAACAAATTTATGATAAATTAACTTGAAACATTCACCCAAAAGTGTAAAAACAACCAGATCTAAATCCTATTATGTATTAAATTCGGCTGAAGAAGTAAAAAATCTTAAAATTTTAGGAATTTTTCTGTCAAAATATTCTTCCTGAACACATATATTTTCCCAAACTTGGAAAGTAATAACACTTTCTAGAATAGAATCATATTTTTTATACCTAGTTTTCTTAATCAGTCTTTATATAATAACTTCTCTCTTCAAAAAGACTTCTGTAGAGGCCATCATACTAAAGTAGATACAAAAACTCAGACTAAATAAATTGATTAGATGAATCCAAAAGTGTCATATTAAGTATTAAAATGGGTTCTAAGGGTCTAGAATAAAATACGGAAGATTGATGTGGGACAAGGTATGAACCATCCTTATTTATAGGAATGGGGACAATGGTTTGTATTCAAGAAAATCAATATCTTAGACTGAAATCAACATTCTAACCTAATAGTTGAGATTAAATTATCTAATGATTTTAAAAAATATTCCAAACTCTAATATCTTTTTATGAAATTTTTTTATCTAATTAAAAATTAATCTGATTGTAGAAAAATTTAGGTTTTTATCAAAATAAATTTTGTAAAAACATAATGAATATGTAAAAAAATATTGAAAAATAATAGTAGTGCACAATTACAAAAACTAAATGATTAGAATAATACCTTTCATAGTAAGTTTTACTTTCAGCATTTGTAACCTGTTTTCATGGTTTTTTTTAAAATAAAATGAATCTGAAATAATTTATAATAGAAATATTGTCTGACAAAATTTTGAAATAAATTTTGATTCCAAAAAACATTACTAAATATTTTTTTGTTCAGGAAAAAAATGTCATTAAAAATTTTGATTATGAAAACTAAAATGTTTAGGAAAACAAAATGAATTTCAGATAATCAAGGGTTTTAGAAAACAAATGGTTTTTAGAAAATTGAAACATATGTACTCCCTCTTTGAGAAGGACTATTTGTGAAAGTATGTGTTTCCTATCACAAATAATTATAAATGAAAAAAAAATTGATGGGAAATTTTTCCCGCTACAAATGAATTTGGTGCGCAAGCGCAACATATAGCAGGAACCATTATTTTTTATGGGAATTTTCTCTTGTTGCAAATACTATTTGATCTTAGGATTATTTATGATGAACATTTATTACTGGTCACAAATAATATTTCGACATAATTCTATTTTTGATGGGACTTGTTGTAAAAAACTTTTTTATTAACGAAAACTTTATTTATGGTGAGTACCATTTGTGATGGGCTCCATTGAAAATAAAACTATTTGCAATGGGAGTCCCCTCGCAAATAGTCTAGTCACTACTAATCTATCCTATATATATGCCCCTCAGTTGATTTCCCCCCTCACTTTCATCTCCTTACCTCTCCTCAGCTCTCATTTCCTATCATCTCCTCTTCTTCGTTTCTTCCTTTAAAAATTTTAATTTTTCCAATGAATATTTTGAAATTTGCATACAATAACGCATCAATATTGAGATTTTTTTTAAAATTTTAATTTTTTTTAATTATTTTATTTTATATTTGACTATAAATTAGTATTATTCATTTGTTTTAATTTGGAATAATTAGTTTTAAGTAGAATTAATTATTTTTAATTTGGAGTAATTAGTTTTGATTAGTAGTAATTTGTTTTAATTAGTAGAAAGTAGTTTTAATTACTAGTAACTACTTATAATTGAAAAATGAGTAGTATTAGTTTACTGAACTTAATAATAATTAAAAGATCTTAGTTATAAGTAAAAATATTTTAAAGTAATAAGTAATAATTTACAGTAATTATTAATTAGTAGTAATTAAAAATATTTTTTTTATTAATCAATAGTAAATATTAATAATTTAAAAATAATTAGTAATAATTAGAGATAACGAGTCAATATTAGCACTAATTCGTAAAACTTAACAGAAATTAGTAAAAATTAATATTAATTATTATAAATTAGCATTAATTCGCAGTAATTAGTAGAAATTAGCAGTAATTCGTAAAAATTAGATGTAATTATTATAAATTAGATGCAATTACTAGAAATTAGCATTAATTAGTAGAATTTTGCCATAATTAGTAGATATTGGAAATAATAAGCGATAATTAGTACAAATTAATTGTAATTAGAAACAATTAGAAGTATTTAGAAAATAGAGATAATTTGAAAAAATAGTGGTAATTAGTAGAAAATAACGGTAATTAGTATAAACTAGGGATAATTAGTAGAAAATAGTGATGATTCTTAAAAAGTAGTGGTTATTAGCTTTAATGAGGTAATTAATTGTAATGAGTAAATATTAGTAGTAATTAGAGGTAATGAGTAAAAAATAGTAGTAATTAGTAGAAATTAGCTGTAATTAGAGATAATTAGTAGAAATTAGCATTAATTAGTGAAAATTAATAGAAATTAGAGGTAATTCGTATAAATTTGAGGTAATTAGTGGTAATTAGTAGAAATTAGTTATAATTAGTAGAAATTAGTGGTAATTGGCTATATATAGTAGAAATTTCCTGTAATTAGTGGTAAATAGTAGAAACAAGTAGTAATTAGTATAAATTTTCATTAATTAGTATATGTTAGAGGTAAATATAGGTAATTAGAAAAAAATATCATTAATTTTATTTAATTATTGATAATTATAATTAATTAGTGGTAATTAGAAAAAAAGAGTGCTAAATAGTATAAATTAGCAAAACAATAATATAAAATAGTCTAAATTTGCAAACAAATAGCCAGAAATAGTAAACAATAGAGCTAATTAGCAATAATTAGTGGTAATTAAAAAAAATAGTGTTAATTAGCGATAATGGAAAAATAACAACAGTAAATAGCATAAATTAGTAAATAATAGCATAAATTTTAAAAAATAGGGGCAATTAGTGGCAACTACCGGTAATTAAGAAAAATAAGAAAAAGTTTGTGGTAATTAGTAAAAACTAGTACACACCGATGAATTCACACAAAACTATAAATTAGAGTTTATTTTTTTAAAGAATAATAATTTCATATTTAATAATTCAAATTTTTATTGAACAAATTAAACTAAAAAATAAATTATACATATGGAATATAAGAATTTACTATAAAAAATATAAAAATTCCTAAAAAAATACGTAGCTTATGTCTAAGAATTCATATTTCATGTATTTAGGGATAGAAAACATGTATTTCAGATGTAAATATTAGAAATATGGAAAAATAAAAAAAATACATAAATTAGAGTAGGAATAATTACCTAAATAATTTTCTTCATGGTGAATAATTGACGAGGAAATTAATTAGACCATAGTAGTGACCACAAATCTCTAGAAATTAGTTTTGGAGTACTTCTTTAGTCATGATAGATACATGAATAACTCAATTTTTGTATGCACGCATAATGTAAAACACTATATTTATAACTAAATTAGTAAAATAAAAATATTAATGGAAACATTAATAACTAAATTTAGAAAATCAAAAGTTTAATGGAATCATCATTATTAAAATAAAAATGAAAATATATCAGAACTGAAATTCAAGTGGTGGTACACTTCACCCAATTTTATGGCCCATTGGAATAATGAATCTTTTTTTAGCAAAAGATGTAATGTTGGTTAGTATATATCAAAATAATAATGAATTTTTCTAATAGTGGACAACATTAATAAAAATTAATATTTGAGGATATTCCCTATTTTGGGAAGCATGAATTCAAATTTAAGTGCTATGAGTAGGTATAGTAAATGATGGAAAACAAAGCCTTATTAATGTATACCAACATCAATAGTTTTTTAATGTTTTAAAATAATGTATCATAAAATTTCATATAGGGAAGGGATAAAATCATAAAATACCAAAGAATAATTTAAAATCATGTAACAAAAGATGAGCTGAAGTGCATATTGTAAAAATCATGCCCAAGTGTTGGTGCTCTCCAACATTAGTAAATTGGTAGAAAAAAAATCAAACCTATCCATTAAAATTATATGTATCCTAGTACTACATTTAAAAATTATTAAATATCAATACAATAATTATAATTATATTCTATTATGAATATCTTTTAAAAAAATATAATTTGTAAATATAGTTGAATATTAATGAAATACCAAAGTAGAAATAGTATAACTAATAATTTTTTTTTCTAATTTCTGAGAGATTACATGTATGTAAAAATGATGTAACATATCTCAAATAAATTATTTCTAAATATTTATATATTAAATAGTTTACAATTAATTTAAATTTAGAAAATCTAAAAAATAAAACTGCTTGCAACAGTAAATGATGTCAATGATTTGAAGCATAGCCTTAGAAATGAAGTCCTAATGGTTGAATTTTAAAATAATTATTATTAATTAGTCTATTACATTATTTTGTAAAACAATAATCCAATTAACCTACAAAAATATTATTTGTATATAATTAAATGATATATAATGAAATGTAATAAATGAATCAAATATTGTTTTTGCAACTAATATGTGGAAAATGGTAGTGTAGTATCCATGATTTAGAATAAATGTGAAATTTTACCAATAAGGAATAATTATAACATAAAAATGATAGATAATATTTATTGTAAATAAACATATACATATGGATGATGTCTTGCAAATAAATTTAATGATTAACTGGTTGTGATGAAATTGAATTGGGGAAAAAGATTCATTGATGGAAGAGGACTTACTGCAACAGTCCATACAAACATTATAGATTTAATTATAAAATAGATTCACAAAATAGATAGCTGAATTGAATTAGAAAATTCCATGTAGATAAAGTGTTAAGACCCACATATATTATGGTTTCTAGAAATCAAATTAAAAAGGGGAAATATAAATCAAAACATCCAGGGTTAAAAATAGTTGAAACCATGAATGATACGATTTCATAACATTGAAGTAAATAAAGGAACATAAAAGTTAGACCTGTCAAGATAAGGAAGAGATGATGGTCATAGATGAATCATGTCCTGATTTAGGAGCCGATAGTTGAAGGATCATTGCTGAAAGTAGATCTTTGTTCATGGAAATCATTATAGATGAAATTAAATTAGGATTACTTATGGGGTCTAGTGTCATAGACGATGAAGGGGAGTGGGGGCCGATAGATATAGAGATGGGATTGGGGATACGGAGAAGCTTAGTTAGTGGTGGGGAAGGTAAGGCATAAGGGGATAGTGAGGCATAAGGAAGAAGGCAGGAAGTCATTGATATATTGGCAAAGTCCAGTTGATGGGGATTTAGGGAGGAGATGGAGTCCTCTAGCCATGGAGGCAGATAGGTGAAACCCTGAGAGAGGAGGAAATAGGGAGGTTGGAGGAATTAGGAGTTGGGGAGTGAGTGTGTGGAGTGGGATGGGGAGGCTAAATGATACAGTGGAAGGAGGGAGTTTGGTGGATAGGGGAATCGAGGAGGGATGCAGAGCCGATTAGGGAAGAGTGATAGTGAGGAGTGGATGAAAGGAGCGAGAAACGGAAATAATGAATTGAATTTTTTTGGAGGGAAAAGATTTATTTTGAGATAAAACATGTGCATGGGGAAATCCTTCTTATATATATATATATATTAGATAAGTGTCAATTAGCGATAATTATAAAAATTGGTGGCAATTACCAAAAATTAGTAAAAATTAGCATTAATTAGAGGTAATTAGTAAAAATTACTTGTAATTATTAAAAAATAGTGGTAATTATAAGTAATTAGAAAAATTAGAAGTAATTAGTGGTAATTAGTTAAAATAGTACTGATTAACCGCAATTAACTACAAGTAAAAAAATATCCATATTTAACCATAATTAGTAATAGAAGGTTGAAAAAGGGGTGTGAGGGAAGAATGAAGTGGAAGGGATGAAGGCGGTGATGGGTTGGAAGAATTTTAGTTCCCCTAAGTTCAGATAATTTATAGGAGAAGAAGTCATGGGTAAACCTGTGTTTGATGGAAGAGGAAATATATGTGAGAGATTACACTAACATGCTTAGTGAGTTTTTTCCTTTTTTGGATCAATCTATCTTCCTAAGAAAATAATATTTTAAGGGTAATTGTAAAGTAAATGTATGATTATCATAAAAAAATTATTTTCTCATGATGATTGATTTAACTGAATAACGTAAATAATACACAAAGAGTGTCGTTGTTATCTCTTGCATATTATTCATTTTCTATCAGTCAAAGGTTTATCCATGAATGTCTCTTCTCTAATCTATCTGAACCTATGGGAATTGAAATTCTTTACCTCTATTGTCACCTATTTCCCCTCCACTCCCAGATTCCCTAGTGGGAAGCATAGAGTGTAGGGTTTTCATGAACATCCTTCATCATGATGAGGGAAGGGATGGAAAAGTGCCATGAACTTCCTTCTTCAATATGAAAAGCAGATAATGACCCCTTGAGTCCTGCCTCTAGTAGGCCCTGTGGTGGCGGCCAGTACTAAGGGTATACAAATATCACAAAATGGGTCGTATTAACCTTTTATAGTAACCAAGATTGGGAGATAATATGTATCAACCTCAAACCAACCCCAATAAAAATATATAAAAGAATAAAAAATCAACCTCACATGCATGTTTAAATAAAAAAATCTAGAAATACAATGAAAAACTACAAATAAAATACCAAAATAACACTTCTATACAGTGACACAAAAACTATCTTGATAACCGAGATAGTAGGGTCTAGCACGGTCCACGTAATCTCCCTAGAGACATGAAAATAGTTTGATATATATAGGGTGAGCATACAATTATAGTCATTAGGAAAAGCCAAAGTCTCTCGTGCACAAGTGGGAGAATCATACTAATTCCCCTATGAGAAAAATAGTAGAAAATAAAGAAGTAACTAAAAAGGTATACTATCCACCCCAACCTCACCAATACATGCTCAATGAATAACACAAGTAAAGTAAAGTAGTAAGCACATTGACAATAGGGTACCCCACACCACTTTCCACTGGTTAAATGCTTATCCCTAGTGGAGAACATCCTAACGTTACCATGTTCTTCCACAAGCCCCACTATCACAACCTGCCCATACACACCTAGGACACATACAATATCCCACCAAAAAACACCTGGGCCACAATTATATCGCATCCTTCCTGCAGATACCTGGGACACAAAACCAAAACCTCATCCCATAGACACCTGGGAAAGTACGACATATCTCATCCCAAAGACACATGGGAATCACACCTCACCTGCAAACACCTAGGCCACATAACTATAACACAACCTACCCAAAGAGTCTAGGGAGACAAATTCCTATAAGAGGGTATAGAGAAGATCCAATAACCAATCATTTATCCTCCCACCAAGATGTTGGGGAAAACACCCTCCCCCATAACAATGTGGGTGTTCGGAATGTAGTTCCCAACACAGGTTGGGTTCATATAGAAATCACAAGGAACTAAATGTATATATATATATATATGTACCAAACACTCATCCCAACCTATGGGTTTTTAAAACAAACAACTAGGCCACACAAAACTACCCTTGCTTCCACCTCTATAGCATAACCACACAGTCAACCACAGAATTAATTCATGACCCCAACCAATCCATTTAACCAATTATCACTCTTTATTAAAAAAATTATTTATTTATTCATTTATTCCATCCCTACATGGGAAACTACCAAACACATCACACCACAAGTAACATCATAATGCACACACACTTCACAAAAGTCTCAAGAAACTTTGGGTGAAATTCCCACGCAAGGTACACCTTCTTTTTCAAAATTATCCCTCCCAAACCATCCTCAATATCCCCACTATACTAAAATCACCACATTCCAAAAAAAACAAAACTCAACCAGGTTGTAGTGCCACTATACAAACAAACAATTCCAAACAACCATAACACAACCTAGATGTAAACCCACTATTTAAAAGGTTCATCCATTTTCCATAATCAATCAAACTCTCCATTAGAGATTCCATTACACCACCTGTACCACCTCATACACACAACCACACTCCCACTCCACCAAAACCGAAGCCCTACTACACAAACATGCACACCACACCCATAGAACCAACCCCTTGTCCACCCCTATAGCGACAACCACACATCCAACTACAACACGACACAACCCACACAAGATAGAAATGATCCACACAAAACACACAACCACAAAAAAGAGGAAAAGTGTATTCATATTTTACTCACCCCTTATTTAATTCCACTTTAATAAATCAGGGGTTATCATAGAATAAGTTTGTTCCTATGGAATCTATTTAATATACAATATATACGTAATTTATCTTGTTTTTCTATTCACATCCATTCAAAAAAAGATTAAAAACAAGTATTCATGGGTCCGGTGAGCAAACAAAGATCACCAATAACCATTATTTTTAGTAGGCATACGGTTAACACAATTCAAAACACAGATCAAAGATAATAGATAAAAAAACACAAGCATTATCATCTTTGTCCCCGCCCTTCATTTATTACAAAGTTATCCAACCCCATTATCATAACAGTTCCATTCATCTTTATAACACCCTTAATTTAGATTTGGATTTCGTTATATTCTCGAAGAGATTCAAGTTTACCCACCCCGCATGATATATAATTAAAATGGGGATAAAGGAATTCATAACTCGAAAAACAAATGATCAGTAACTCCTCCTTACGCAAAAAATAGGGGGTCGCACAAGCAACAAGTGGGAATCCAAGGAAAAATAGATCAAAATTCCACAACACTACATGTGAATCCATGGTTAAGGAAGACTCTGTGAACACCAAGAGAAAATGGAAACACACATGGATGAGAATATCTCGACTTAGAAGAGCTAGATCCTATATCAACGAAAGGAAACGATTTCAAGGGCCATTAAGGTTAGATCATGGTCAATATTACATGGTCTAACTATTTAAAATTCACAGGAGAATTAGTATATTAAATATATAATTAATATCCTTTGAAATTCCTTTATAACTGCCCATAAAAGGTTTTAAACTCTATTTACATCGAATAAAATGAAGGAGGGGAAAAATGAAAAAAGCTGGAAATCACTCACCGATGGGTGAGTCCCTGACGCGAGTCACTGATGTGACCCACTGATAGCAAGTCACTGATGTGACCCTCTAATAGCAAGTCACTGACATGACCCACTAACACCTGACTCACTAACATGAGTTATCGACGCCCGACCAACCAACACCTTATCTACAGACGCCCGACCTACCAATGCTTGACATAATGACGCCTGACCTACTGATGTCCGACCTATTATCGCTGATCCACTGACACTAAGCTACCAATGTGTGGTACTGATGCTGATTTACCAACATGAGCTACCGATACCACCTACCGACATGAAGTACCGACACTGAGTCATCGATGGAAAAACTGTAATTTTGGTAAACTCTTGAAATGAACTACCGTTGCCTCCCAGAACACCCCAAATGCTACATTTTGACAAAGTAGTGGACTAGGGAGGTCTGATCCGTTACATCAGATACCTCTCAAAATATTATCACCCCCAATAATTCAAAACCAAACCCATAAGAAAGAGGGGTCTGAAAAACCACCCCTTAAGAAACATCTCAATGATAAACCACTCTATGTTGATTGAAAGTAAGAGTGAAACCTCAAAATCCAAGAAGAAATCATACCATATTTAATAACCCAAACATCCAAAAGATACCCCACACAAGAACCAACTATTCAGACACATGAATTAGAGAATTCTTTCTTCCATGTCAGGATACTATCCGCTCTGGGCAGAACAGACTCACCCGCATTGGATTAATCACATCTCAATTAATGAATCTTGATTATGAATTGAGTATCCCCTTTTTCACATGTTAGGAATTTATCATACTTTAGAGAATAAGGAAACAACTCATCTCATAAACAAGGTTCAAGAATTACATCATATGCAAAGAACACAAGGAAAAATAAAAAAAGTCCAGGTACTGGGTACACATCTTCATCTCCCTTTTATAAGTACTCTCCTTAAGGCTACCATGCCTCAAAAACATGCAAACCAATGGAAGGGTCCCACCACATAACATCTTCTATTAATGATCCTAGATCTCTACTGGGAAATCCACGATCGTTGTGTTATCCTTGATATCCAACTCTCCCCAGTCAATGACATGGGATTCATCGTAAAGATATCAACAAAGCTGGGAGACATGAAAGGCATCACAGAACTTCTCTAATTGTGGGGGAAACACCAAATGGTATGCCACCTCACCAACTCAACCCAACACCTTGAAGGGTCTGATTAACCTGGGAGAAATCTTTCTCCCTCGTCCAAACCTCCACTGCCCACATCGAGGGGAAACCTTCAAGAATAGGTTCTCCCCAACTTCGAACTCTAAGGCCCTCCTCCAATGATATACATATGAATTCCGAAAGTATTGTGTTTCCTTAATCCTCTCAAAAATGAGATTTAACTTCTCTGTCATGCTCTACACTAGATCGGGTTCAAGAACAACCATTTCCCAAACTTCTTTCCAGCACAAAGGTGAATAACATGACCTTCTATATAAAGATTCAAACAGATCCATTAAAATTCTAGACTGATAGCCATTGTTTCATAAAAACTATACCAATAGAAAATGTCAAAACCAAGACCCACCAAAATCCCAGACGCATACTCACAACACATTCTACAATTTCTGGATGGTCCTCTCTATCTGGCCATCTGTTTGAGGGTGGAAAATATTGCTGAGGTGTAATTTAGTTCCAAAACCATACTAAAATACCCTCTAGACTCACTTGGTAAAATTCATATCTAGATCTGAGACAATGGATCTCATAACCCCATGTATCTACACCACCTCATCCACATACCTATGCACTAAAGAATCCACTATGCCAGACACCTTAATTGCTAATAAGTGACCTGATTTTCTCAGCTGATCCACTATTACCATGATTTCATCACATCCTCCCTAAGCCCTAGGTAATCCTATGACTAAATCTATCAATATTTCATCGTTCTCCCACTTGGGGACATCTAGGGGCTACAACGAACCATCCGGAACACGGTTCTCAACCTTCCCCTACTAGCACACTAGGTACTTTTCCACAAAATCTACCATTTCCCGCTTCATCCTGGGCCAATATAACTGTTCCCCCAATACATGGTAAGTCTTGTAAACTCTCGTGTATACTACAAGGGGTGAGCTATGAAACTCACGGAGAACTCCCTCACACATCACCACTAGAACAAACAAATTCTCAAGGAAAAACATCCAATTCTAACCATCCTCCAACCATCCCTCCAGAGCATCACCCCGGTCAATACAATCACGAATCCCCTCCACCTCTGAGTCTTCCCATTGAGACTCCACCACCTTATCCTTAGACATGTCTACACCATCATCTGGAACATATAGCCTTTTCGGCCATCCATTCCTACATCTAAGTGTAAGGCAACCAACTCTTCCATCTCCCTCCAAGCGTCCGAAGATTCTCAAACTAACTCCTTTTATGACATCTTTCTCAAGGCATCGACCACAACATTACACTTTTTGAGGTGTAAGATATCTCAAAGTCATAATCCTAGGGAAACTTCATCCACCACCACTACTGAAAGTTCAGGTCTTGCTAGGAAAAGATACACCTAAAACTATTGTGATATTTCAAGACCAAAAAGCACTCCCCAATTAGGTAATTCCGCCAAAAATTCTGTGAAAAAACAACTAATGGTAGCTCAAGATAATGGGTGGAATAGTTACGTTCATGGGGATGTAACTTCCCAGACCCATAAAAGATCACTACTCACTAATACATCAGAAAACACCCCAAGAGTAGACAGGAAGCATCACAAAACACCACAAACATCACACCCACCTTTGGAAACTGGAGCACTGGAGTACTAACCAACTTCCCCTTCAGATAGCTGAACGCTTCCCCAAACTACTTGCTCCACACAAAAGATTTTCCTTTTCTGGTCAGATCCTTCAACATAGTTGCAACTTTAGAAGAATCAAGTATAAATATCTGGCAATATCCTTCTAGACTGAGAAAACTATAAACCTCTACCATATTCTCGGGTTCTGCACAAGAAACAACTACCTTGACCTTCAATGGGTCCACTTCTACACCATACTAAGACACCACATTTCCAAGGAAGTGGACCTCCCATGTCCAAAACATGCACTTGGAAAACCTTTCGTAGAGATGGTGGCATCGAAGGACCTCCAAGAAAGTACTAAGATGCTCGGTATGAACCTACTTGGACTTAGAGTAGATTAGAATGTCATTTATTAATATGATGACAAACCGGTCTAGGAACTCATTAAATACAGAGTTCCTAAGTCCCATGAATATTACTGGTGAGTTCGTAACACCGAACATCATAACCATAAACTCAAAGTTTCCATACCTCCACCTGAAATAAATCTTAAGGATACCATCCTCCTTCATCCACAGTTAGTGATATCCAGACCACAAATCAATCTTAGAGAACCATATTCCTCCCATTAGCTGGTCAAAAAGATCATCTATCCTCAGGAGAGGCTATCAGTTCTTGATTATTAACTAATTCAACATCTGGTAGTCTATATACAGCCTCAGACCACCGTATACCTTCTTCGAAAATAAGACCGGAGAACCCCACAGTGAAACACTCATCTGGATGAATCCCTTCTCCATCAAGTCATCAATCTGAATCCTTAACTCTCGTAGCTTAGAAGGTACCAACTAAAAAGGCGACATCAAAATCAGAGAATCACCAGGCTGTAAGTCTATCCCAAACTTAGTGTCACATCAAGGGGGTAGAGTCACAAACTCCTCATTAAAAACATCTATGAACTCCCCAAAAACTCTGGGAACCCCCACCATCTCAGCACCCACCAATTCCACTGACAGCTCGAACCAAAAGGAAAGAAGAAACTCCAAACACTAACTGCACATTAGAAAAATCCTCTTTCCAACGAAACCCACATGTTGGCCATCCATTTATGAAAACATGACTCCCATCTAGAAGAAGTCGATGATTGAATTTATAGAAAACATCCAATCGATGCCAAGGATGATATAATATGATTGCATCTCTATCACGAAAAGATCCCCACTAGACTGATGAAGCCCCAACAATAGTCTACATCCCCAGCAAACATCAAACAAGCTGGTCTAACCTCCAACTAGTGTACTCATCACATGGGGAACAAAAATTATCTCTATGTCTATTCCCAGAGCATGGGCTAGATTAGGTGAAAAAAGGAGTGCGAATCTCCAAAATCAAAAAAGGTGAAAACAAGGGTACTAAATAAGATGATCATACCTTGAATGATCACTGGCTCCGCTAGAACAAATTCCTCTGCAGCATGCAACTGACCATGCCTACCTCATCATCCACTATTTTTTCAACCACATCCTCGACCACATCTTGGTTGATTTCCCTAAGGATCACCCTAAGGTCGATCTCCACCTGCTCCATCTCTTCTCGGTGGAGCGAGAGCCTACTACTGAAACGGCCTAGCCGGAAACTGCTGTTGGGGAGGGTGATGAACCAATCCACCTCCACTATACTGATCTTGAAGTGGTCACTAAATCTAAAGGTTCCGATGGCCTCTCTAAGTGAAACACTTCACTCCCATACCTATAGGAAAATCATGAGGAACAGAAGATCAAAACTGAAATTGCTGAGGTTGACTCCCCGCTGGATGAATCCTTGAATGCCCCAGAACCTGAGACCTAGTTCATGAAGCCTTTCCCATCGTAGAACCATACTAGCTCCCCTATTTTAGAAGACCCCATCATGATTACATCCTATAAACAACTTCCACCTTCTTCTATACCTCTAGGTATGTCGGTAAGGTGAAGGGAATAACTACATATTGGAGAGAAGGACATAGTGCCTCCTCTAAGCATCTTGATCAAGATTCCTTATCTATAATGTGATACAGAGTAATGAATTAGAGATACTTGAACATGATCCCAATTACGGTACCTACATACTCCCATGTATAATGGAGAGTATCTTTTTTATCTTCTTAGCCTTCATGGTTGAAGAAAGTAATTCCGCCTGAAAATCCTTCTCAAAATCAACCCACAGAACATCGGCCTCCTTCCTATCCCCTAGGCAGAGCATCCACCACTGACAAACATCTCCCCATATATGTATCACTACCAGTGGAACTGAGTACTCTATTGGAGCCCAGATCAATCTAAAAGTGATTACCAACTCCTCAAGATAACTATTTGTCTTTGTATCAGAAATTATGCCTTCATACTTTCCTAGAGTCTATCACTGTAAATCATGAAGATTCGTCTGCCACTGATCATCCACCCCACTTGGTCAACCCTCCGTTAGTCATCCAAATCAACCTAATAAGCCTCCACTACCTGATCCACTCATGGATGATGATCAGGTGCCACATCTGAAAAAGTAAATAGGGAACTCCTAAGCCCGAAGAGTATGAAATTTTATTTAAGGTTCTTTTTAACTTTTTTGTTATTTAATTTCCCTTAAACACCCAACTCAAATACGAAAAAGTCATTGTGATGCATGAAACATTACTAGGGCCTCTACCCTACAAAAAGTATAGCCTCACTTGGTAATTTGGTAGACTCAGAGTCCTTGCATAAGATCATTGGGGGGGGGGGCTATAAAATCCCATGTCCTAACCGGCCTTCCCTAGCCTATGTCACACACCAAGATCACCTAACACTATTTCCCTACCATCCCATGCAATCCTCACTGTTCCCAACTCTAAAATCCATCCTATCTCTCAACCACCACCTCTAATATCATTCTATCACAAGCCTACTTCATCAAGATGAGGGAAGGGGTGACATAGTTCCATGAACTTCATTATTCAAGATGAAATAGAGATAATGACCCCCTAAGTCCTACCTCCAGTAGGCCCCAAGGTGCCGACCAACACCAAAGGTATACATATCTCACAAAATAGGATACATTACCCATTTATAGTAATCAATATTGGGAGATAAGATGTATCATCCTAAAAATAAATACAAGAAATATATATAAAAGAAGTCAAAATCCACCCCACATGAAATTTTAAAGCTACAATGCTAGAAATATATTGAAAAACTCAAAAGTAAATACCAAAAGAATAGAGATAAGAAGTGACACAACAATTATACCGAAGCCCAAGCTAGTTGGGTTTAGTACAGTCCATGTAATATTATTGGATACCTAAAAACTATTTTATATACATAGGGTGAGCATACAATTATACTCAGTAGGAAAAGACAAATTCAACCGTGCACAAGTGGGAGAAGCATACTAATTCCTCCATGATAAAAATAATAAAAACTCAAAATCATCTACCAAGGTAGTGTATCCATAGAAAGTAATGATCACAAAATAATGAAAATTAGGTAAAGTAGTAAGCACATCGATGATAGGGTACCCTGAACCACTTCCCACTAGTTAACTTATCATCCCTAACGGTGACCATCCTGATGCTACCATGCTCTTCCACAAGCCCCACTCTCATAACCTGCCAGCACACACCTAGGCCACATACCACATCCTGCCCACAAACACTAGGCCCAAAACCATATCAAATCCCTCCCACAGACACCTATGACACAAAACCACAACCTCATCCCAAAGACACAAGGGAAAGTATGATATATCTCATCCCGAAGACACTTGGGATGCACACCTGGCCTATAGAAACATGGGCATCACAACCACACCACAACCTGCCCAAAGAGTCTAGGGCTACCAATGCGTAGAAGAGGGATAAGAGAAGAGAAAATCACCATCCATCCATCCTCCCACTGGGATATTTGGAAAAAAACCCTCCCCCATAACAATGGGGGTGTTTGGTAGGTAGTGCCCAATAAAGGTGGGGTGCGTATAGAAATCACAAGGAACTATATATATATATATATATATATAGGTACCAGACACTCATCCTAACCTATGGGGTTTTTTAAAAAACTTTTCCACACAAAAATTCCCTTTCTACCACCTCTAATGCATAAACACACAACCAGCCATAGACTTAATTCATGACCCCAACTAATCTATTTAACCAATTATCACACAATATTAAAAAATTTATTTATTTATTCATTTATTCCATCCTTACATGGGAAACTACCAAAAAAATCACACCACAAGTAACATCATAACCCCCACACACTTCATAAAAGTCTTTGGAAACACTAAGAGAAAGTCCCACACAAGGTAACACCATCCTTCTTCAAAATTATCCCTCCCAAACCATCCTTGGAAACCCCAATACAGGAAAATAACCACATACCATAAAAGAAAATATAAATAAACTTGTTGTTGTACCAATACACAAATAAACCATTCCCAATTACCATAACACAACCCAGATGTAGACCCACTATTCAACAGGTTTACCCAATCCACAGTCAATCAAACTCTCAATCTGAGATTCCATTACACCACCTAGACCACCTCATGAACACAACCACACTCCCACTACACCAAAATCGCATCCCTACTACAAAAACATGCCAAACTACATCCATAGAACCAATCCCCTATCCACCCATATACCCATAGCTACACTTCCAACTGTAGCACCACACAACCCACACAAGACAAAAAAGATTCACACACAGCACACAACCACACCAAACAAGGAAAAGTGTATTCAGATTTAACATACACATTGTTTAATTCAACTTTGATAAATTAGGGGTTATAATAGAACAAGTTTGATCCTGAGGAATCCATTTAATTAACCAGATATACATAATTTATCAAATTTTCATGTTCAATGCCATTCAACAGAAGATTAATAATAAGTATTTATGAGTCTGGTGCACAAACTGAGAATACTAATGGATATGATTTTCAATAGGAATATGGTCACATTAATTCAAAACATATATCAAAGATAATAGCTAAAAAAACACAAGAATTATCATCATCTTCCCCTCCCCTCATTTATTACTAAGGTAGCCAAACCTGTTATCATAATAGGTCCATTCATCTTCATAACACCCTTACATTAGATTTGGATTTTACTATATTCTCAAATAGATGTGAGTTCACCCACCCTACATGATAAACGATTAAAAGAGAGACGAATGAATTTCTACCTCAAAAAAATTGACAATCCACAAATCCTCCTTGCACTAAAAATAGGGGTCACACAAGCAGCAGGATGGAATCTAAAGAAAAATGGATCCTAAGGCCACATCTCAACATGAAAATCCATGGGGAAGGAAGTATCTAGGAACACCAAGAGAAAATGGAGACACACTAGGAAGAGAAGATATCGACTTAGAAGTTCCAGATCCTATATCAATGGAAGGAACTATTTCAAGGGACATTATGGATGGATCTTGGTCAAGATAACATGGTATGACTATTTCAAAGTCTCGAGGGAATCATGATGTTAATGATATAGTTAATATACTTTGAAATGACTTTAGAAATTCCTAAACAATGTTTTAAACACGATTTATGTAAAATAAAATGTAAGAGGGGCGAAACTAGAAAAAATGAAAAAAGATGGAAATGACTCACCAATGGGTGAGTCATTGACGGAAGTCATTGACGCGACTCGCCGACAACGAGTCACTGATGTGACCCACCAACAAAGATTCACTAACGTGACCCACCAATGCCTGACTAACCGATGTGAATCACCCATGCTTGACCTACCAATGCCTGACCTACCGATGCCCAACCTACTGACGCCCGACCTACTGACACCGATCCAACGACGCTGAGCTGCTAATCCGATCTACCAAAGTTGAGCTACTGACATGAGCTTCTGATACCACCTATCGACCGGACTTACCAATTTTGAGTCACCAATGGAAAAACTGGAATTTTTGAAAACTCTTGAAATACGCTACTATTGCCTCCCGGAGAACCCAAAACAATAGATTTGGAAAAAGTAATGGACCAGGGAGGTTTGGTCCATTACAAGGGGGTAAGTGGATGAGGAAGTGAACGAATTGTAGCGCCCCTAAGTTTTGACCAGATGGGGGAGATGGAGTCATGGGTAAACTCAAGCCACTTTACACATGACTGCCTCTCCACCAAATGGTCTGAACGTAGGGGCCCTGGAATTATTTCACTCCATCGTGGCCTTCATCCCATCCACTCCATGCTTCCCTCATTCCCCAAAGTCACCTTATATTTTCTTTTAATGGTTATTAAGGGTAATTTGAAAAAATTAACTGTAATTAGATAAAATTGATATTATTTAAAACTAATTTTTATGTTTTTAATTTTATAATTTTTTTGAATAATCTCTTCCTTATATCAGATCAATCAAAAGAAACATTTTACATTATATTTTTTTATAAAAATACAAAACAAGGAAGATGACAATAGACTTTATTACAAGACCATGATTGAATAAATCATCATAGTAATCCAAATGGTTTTAGTATAAATCCTATATATATTGAGGGCGTTGAAGCTTTTTTATCATTTGTTTCATCTAAAACAATTTTTTTTCAGAAGGGACAATTAATTTTATATGTAAGAAATTTTTTTAGGAGACATGAAACATTTGAAAACATTGAGGGTATTCTATTGAATTTTTGTTTTCAGAAAGATTATGTTTTTAATATCAACATGGTGAATGTTTCTTGAGAGAAGATACTAATAAATTGGTTCTAGATCCACCACGGTTTCAATCATTATCAAATCAGGTTGTGGGTCTATTTGTTCAACAAACAGAAACTAAGAATGATATTGATTTAATTCTAGAGTTAGAACCATATAGATTTTACGAGTATCTCAAGTCTATTAAGGATTCCTTATATCTTAGTTGCAAGAGAATAAAATTTGAAGTGATTAAAAATTTTATGGATATTAAATCATATAATAGAAAGTCAAATAGATGTTTTGATCAGATATTCTCTTTGGTTAAAATTCTATTACCTGAAGGAAATGTGTTTCCTACCAATTTCTATTAGGCAAAGAAGCTGGTTCATAATTTGGTCTTGGTTATCAAATGATTTAGGAAGGTTTAAATTATTATATCTTATATCATGGTGACAATGATTCATTAGTTAGTTTTTCTACATGTGGAAAATTGAGGTACAAAGAAGCCCAGTAAGGGAAGCCTAGATTGGATTCCATTAAACATCTGAGATATTTCTTGATTACACATAGATTATATTGTTTATTTTTGTCTCAGAACACAGTTTCATTGATTTCATGACACAAATACAATATTTTAACTAGTAAAATATTTTATAATACTTATAATGGAGATTCATGGAATTTTTTGACCATATACACACTTATTTTTATTTATTATCCCATAATGTGTGATTGGGTCTTTCTACTAATGGATTATCTCCAGTGGGGTTTTATGACAGTCAATATTCTTGTTGGCCCATATTTATAACTCCATACAACCTACCTCCTTGGATGTTGATGAATGATCCATATATCATTTTGGAATTGTTAATTCTTGGACCTCCAAAAAGGAATATTGATGTCTAATTTAAGCCATTAATTGATGAGTTGAATTTATTATAGAGTAATGGTGTTATTACACATGATGTAATTGAAAAATAGAATTTACTAATGAAAGATGCATTAATTTGGACAATTAGTAACTTTACAACATATGGAATGTTATCTAGATGGATAAAAAATGGTCCAAAATCATGTTTGTACAGAGCTAGTGACAACAAAGTGTTTATACTCATCAATGGGAGAAAACCTTGTTTTCTGATTTTCATCATAGATTTTTTCATATTGATAATCCTTTTCAAAGGAGTAAATATCATTTCCAAAAATTTACAATTGAAATAGATTGAACTCTAGTAATGATATCAAGTGTTAATTTAAAATATATTGTTTATTAATTACCTCCCATTAACTTTGGACCAACTATAAACCAATAAAAAATAGATGTCTTTGGGAAATATCACAATTGGATAAAACATGGTATTTTTTTTGATCTACCATATTGGTAGGATTTTTTGGTCTATCACATGTTGTATTTCAGGCATATTGAGAAGAAATATTTTAATAGTGTATTTTATATAGTTTTGGACACACCAGTTAAGCCTAAGGATAATGTAAAGGAATGATTATATCTTTACGAAATTTATCAGTGACCAAAACATGAGTTGTTTGAAAATGAAAGATCACAAATGTTAATGAATCCAAATGGAAATTATAAAATTTCCAAAGAAAATAATTTATTATTTTTCCATTGGATTGCATAATTGAGGATACCATATGGTTATGTTTCGAATTTGGTAAGATATATCAGAAAAAGACATAATACCAGATTAAAATTTCATGATTTTCATGTTATAATGGAAGGAATTATACCGATTGGTTTTAGAGGATTGTTAATCCTTCAATTTGGGATGCTCTAATAGAAATATCATATTTATTTCTGAGACATTTTTGTGATGAAAACATACTGTGATTCATTTATTATACTATAATAATATATTATTTTACTTTTATTTAAACAAGATTTTCTTTGCGACATTAATTAATTCAATGGTACATTTGATATTAAATTTTTTACATGAAGAAAAAGGTGGAGGGCCAATATAGTTCCGCAGGATGTACCCGTATGAGTTGTGCGTAAAGAAATTAATGAAAAAATTACCTAACAAAGAATAAATTGAAGGGTCAGTTGCATAAGTTTATCTATAGGATGAAATTTCTTTTGTATTGTCCCATTATTTCCAACCCGAACATCCTTTAAAACATAACTGAATGGGATATAATGAGAGAAATTTTAAAAATGAAATGAACATTCAATTATTAGTTTTTAATCGTCCTGAACATCACTTTGGTGGATTCCATGAATGATGACTTTCATATGATAAAAATCAATTGGCTTATGCATATATTTTTCTCAACTTTGAATAAATGGAACAATTTTTATAGTGAGTGATACTATCACATAATATTAAATTTTTTTTAATGTAAATTAATATTATTTTATTTGTATATTGTATGATGATCATATCAAGAAATGGATTCTGAAAATTACAGCAGTTTACCTTGAAGAATATTGACAACATAATTTTTCCTACTAGTGTGAAATACTTATAAAATAAATTGTTTATGGTTAAACATATGAAATAAATTTATTATATGTCATATTGTTAATTGTTTTTCAAATTTTTTGGTATCACAAAATGTCGATAAAATTGATAATAAATTGTCTGTATTGATTATCCCACCATCCAAAATGGTTAAATATTTTAATTAATATATGGTGATTGGTGTTTTATTTAATAAATGTGCATATGGTGAATAAAAAAACAAATAATAATGGTTTTTTCTTGAAAGGATATCATTATAGAGAAAGTGAAGTTAACTTTTATGGAAGACTTGATGAAATAATTGAACTATGTTATCTAAGATAGAATTATGTAATGTTGTTTAAATGGAATTGGTTTGATACTTATAGAGGCTTGAATGTTTATATGCATCATGGAATCATCAAAATTAAATATAAAAGTATTATTTTAGTAAATAAACCATTATTATTGGCTTATCAAGCACATAAAATTTATTATGAAAATTATTGTGATTCTTTAAGAGAGTTAATTGATTAGTAGATCATTATAAAAATGAAATCCCATGAAAATTAGTATATGTAATCTAAAATTTGTTCTATTGAAGTGAAAGTAATTGAATTGTTTGAAGATATAACTCCAAATACATCTTTTCAATTAAGAGGCTCGAATATCAACAATGACACCCCGTAGTTACGAGTCGATGGTGATGATGATGTTGATAATGTTACAAATGAAATTGAAATAACAAGTGATTATGAAGATGAAACTTCTATGGAAATTGATGATGCTGAGGAGTAAGATAAAAATATTTACACCATCATTTATGAATATGAGGATGAGGATGAATAATGAAACAATTATATGTTGTTTATAGTAATAATAATAATAATATATATATAATACTCATTTTCTATTATATATTGAAAACATTATTTTCATGTTTCATATGGATGAAGAGACTTTTCATGAGATATTTCGTAGCCTCAAGGAGACTATGATTCTTTTTAATAAGCTTTATGCCTCTTCATCTTACCCTCATGTTGGAGGTTGTTCAGTGTTGACTCAGAAGGGTCATGGTATTGTGAAAATATTAATTCCTAGCATTATTCCTAAGAGACATCCACATATTGACTTATATAGATACATGCATATGTAATTTCATTTCTGTATTTCAGTTAATTTTCATTAATTATCATTAAATGTCATTAATTTTTTTATATACTAATTTTTTTATTATATGTGTTTTTCCCACAGTTTTTCTTATAAAGATGTTGAACCGGGGGGTGATATTCTTTGAAATTATTTTTCTTGAGCATTCGTGACATGAGATCATATTCCCTTTGAATTTAAACACCATATGTTCAATCATTGTATGGTATATAAATAAATAATTCTTTTTTTGAAATTTATTTAATTATTTACTTGATATTATGAATTATTTGTAGGTTTTATGGTATGCCATCGAAGATATAATGAAGAAATATATCTAGGAGGCTTGTATGTTTTAATCTTGTAATATGATTTTAACAATCTATGGAAGGGATCCATGAATAAAGCTAGAGTCATAGTTTTTTATCAGTCTTGTTTCAAACATCGACCTGATTGAATATCCTGTTAGGTTTGGGATGTATTATGCTCATACTAAATGAAATATAGTTTTTAAGGGAGATCACCATTAGATCAATAGAACTAAGGGAGAAATGTGGTCATAGATAGAGTTGGTATCCATACATTTAGTACTCATCGACGAAATATGACAAATACTTTTATTTAAATATTTATATTACTATAAATGTAAACTATTTATTTTATTATTCATATAATTATTTGATCATCCTGATATTATGGAGTTCGATGTTAATAAGAGGATATACAATGATCCTGTCATATAATATATTACTGGTGGTCAATAACATCAGATTATGTTTAGTGCAATTTTTTGAGTTATAAAATTAACTGAAAATATTTTTTTACAATTTTTATTTCAAATTTCATTTTAAAAAGTCTTATGAGGCCACAAATTCTAATAGACATAATTATAGTTAGGTTGAGACTAAGGGTTAGGCCACCAGTGCATTAGGATTTGATGACACATTATAGATGTGGGAAACTCAGTATGACTTTGAGAAAGACTGAGTTGTTGGTATTATCTCTTGATTGATGCTTGGATGTTATTATGGTTCTATTGCATGGGCTAAGTTCATCTCAAGGGGTGCTTATAGAGAGTTATCAAATTTGGCTACAAATTATGAAGAGAAGTTGTGATATCCGGATGGGGCTATAAATACCCTATTTAGGGAGAAAGAAGATCTTTTTTGATAGTAGAAGCATCAGTAGGAGGAGCAACATCAATTGTAATAGAAACATTGACTACAAGAGCAGCAATATGATAAGATGATCAATTAAATGTGATGTCTTCCTAGGGTATAAGTATGGAGTTCTATCCACCACCTCCTCTAGATTACCCTCCCCTTCTTCAGTTATTGATATTTTTGACACATTTATTATGATAAATATTTGAAAAAACCAATAATTTTTTATATGGTTATTAATTTATATGTCTACAGTTTTATATTTTTTATATATTTTTTTGTTTTTTTTTAAATTTTATATCATTAATTTTATTTTTAAAATATAAAATTTTAAATTTTAATTTTAAAATTTTTATATTTTTTATGGAAGGTAAAGTATCTCATCACAAAAAAATAGATTTTGCAACACATTTTTCAGTTATGGATAATTTTTAATGGTTTCTCATTGCAAATAACCCATAAAAAATAATTCATATTCTAGTAGTTCATAGCCTATACCATTCATTGGAACCATTGTTATTATTTATGGTTGAAGACCTCAACATGAACCGCCCTTTAGGGTGGGTTTTATTTAATCCTAATGACTGCCATTCTTTCCTTGTAACCAACTCACCCCTTGGGTGTGTTGATCTTGAAACTTGTAAGTGGAATTCCATAATTAGAATTAAATAAATTGTTAAATGACAAGGATACATCACTTGTCCCTTGTTATAACTTGTAAGGGAATTGATTAATGGAATTAATTAAATCTAATTTTAAAAAAAGATGGATAATTCTCTTGGAATATTATTACATATTAAATATGATGTGGTATCTATTTAAGTGCCTTGATTACACCATTAAAGTCTTGGATTGTCTTGAGTAAGACATGGATTCCCAGCCTGGAATTCCTTGAGTGAACTTATAGGATGACACCAGATTTATCGAAGTGACTGCCAAGAAGTACACCATCCTTGGACTTGGTCAATGTATTAGATGTCTGAATCCCTTGGTCTGACACCAATGATTCACTTATAAACCTTTAAAATTTGGAATTCCTGGGATGAGTTCCCAAGATTCTACATGATATCCTCATACACAAACTTCCATGGATGATCTCCTTGGACTCCAATAAAATTTATACTGTGGTTTCCTTAAACATGATCCTTATACTCAATGAAGATTCCTTGGACATGGGTTTTAGGTTCCTAGAATGTTGAAAGGTATTACCTTTAGAGATAACTAGATAAACTGAAGTAGGTTTTATTCACTTGGATTACCTTTGTTTTATAATTTCTCTTTTTATATTTATATTTATTTTTCACACTACTAAAAATTTTATTCACAAGAATGATTTATATTGGACACGATTGGTGGTGTCTTACTGAGTTTTTCTCCACTATGTGAGGGCCATCATTTAGTACTTGGGATTATTACATGGATATAGGTAAGGATAAAGGGAAGCACCTAGATGTGGATGCTTGATTTTCCTTTAATATAGGAGTTTAGGAGAAGATGACTAAGCCATCTCCCGGGATGTTTATGGAGATATTTGTTTTTGTTATTCTTTTTCTTTTATTAAACTAATATTGTATTATATTACTTCCATCATATTTTATGGATTTAATTTTTGTATCATTACGAAATCATTTGTATTTGATTTCATTTACCATAACGCCTGTTATATATCACTTGGATGATTTATTATCCCACCGACTTCTTATTTACACTATGTTGGTTTATATTATTTTACACTTATGCTTTATTATTATTCATTATTTTTACACCTTGATAAAGAGGGAATAATATCCCTACTATACCACCATACACCCTTGATTCTAACTGGTATCCTCCGACATATGACGATGCACTCTTGTGGCCATGTTCCGAATTGGGTTTAGTTACTTATGTGTGAATTAGGTTCAGAATGTCACAAAGTGGTATTTTATGTGTTTCTTTTCTTTTTTATTGTTGTTTGGGGTTGGTAGACAGGATATTAGAAAGTTTTGGGACTTGGTAATAAGTCGTGTCTGGGAGTATCTAACCCAAGTACTAGGGAAATGCTAAGTTACCAGGGGAGAGAATTGTTGTTCTAGATTTCATATGTTACATTTTAACTACTTTCACTATTATATAACAAACATGTTTTATGATATTATGTCTACAGATTTTATTTTACCCATGTTCCTGTATGGAAAGGGAACATTGTATCATGCATCATAATAGGCACACACACACACGCACATGTCATGCATGTTCCATGCCTTTTTTATTTTCATTTGTTGATTTCATGTTTCCTATTGTATGTGAATTGGTGGTTTTCTATATGATTTATAATATTTCTTATAGGTAAAAGGAGATAAATAATTAGTTAATTAAAGTGTCTACATCAATATAAATGGAGTTTTACCATATATCTTTATGGTGGAATCTTAACTAAACAGTTATGAAATATTTATGCCATGGAACCTTAGTTACATGGGTTGAGATTCCCATTGGCTGTGATTAAATGGATTCCAATTATAATTTAAAAATTCTGTGCCTCTATTAATTGGGAATGATGATCTATATCATTAAATCATTTTATATGAACTTGTTACATCCTAATAACATATCTAATGTGTTGGTTATGGCTATATGAAATGATAATTGTAACTTATAAGTCTTAAGTCTTTATAACGTGGGAATAGAAATACATCTAATAGAACAATTATTTATCTAAACATAAAAAAATTGTAACTTTTAAATGAAATGGTTTTCATTAAAAGGGGATTCTAATTAAAACTTTAACATTTTTTCCTCTATAATATTCAATTGAATCCCCATATAACTGAATATTATAATTAAAACCAAGTATCTTGCCTTATAAATTGACTATATAAATTATAATTTAGTCACTATATATATAGTATTCAGGCCATAAGCCTATTAATATTTCCTATCAGTAATCATTTATACATACTATCTTTTCTAAGGAATGTTCTTGGCATTGTAGATATATGCCTACACAATGACAACGAGTTGAGTTCTTGGAATGTGATGATGACCATGCTCTTGAGGTGGTTAGACCTGAACCACCAATAACACAACCATTGAAATATAAAATAGTAACACATATTATACCTAGAATGGGAACTAATTCCAAAATTTTATATAGTTTCCTACAACTAGTATAGTCTATAGAGGGAGTTTCATGACATGCACTTACTATGTATGAGTTGACGAGAGAGTTCCAACATCACCACCCACCTAATTTTTCCGGGGACGATTGTCCCCAGGATAATTAATCTTGGTTTGAGGACATAATTTTGATCTTTATAAATCTCTAGGAACCTATATAATGAAGGGTGAATATCACAATTTATATTCTTTTGGGGTATTCCAAGTGATAGAGGTATGTTCTCACACAAGAAAATCAACATCGGGTTATGTTATGAAGGGATTTCAAGATTATTTTCTACAAATTACGTTTTCCCATAAATTCTAAGGTCTCATTGAGCTAGGGAGTTCATGAATTTGGAGTAGGGTGTTTTTATTTCATGGAATAATCATCTCGTTTCACTAAGCCTCAGTGCTTCATACCCACTCTTGCAGGTGATGAGTAGTCCAGGGTGAGTCATTTTGAGAATAGGATTAGGTATGCCATCTAATCTTATGTAACCATATTTTGTTTTACTACCATCCCTAAGATAATGAGACATACCCTTATCTCCAAGAATAATATGAGGGAAAATTAAGGTTCATGGTATGGTGGTTCAACTTATAGGCTAGGTAGTGCATCATCTAGTTGCAAGAAGCATCACTTTGAGATTTCTCATGAGGGAAGTGCCTATCAGAGTGTATACAATAGAAGTTTTGTGGTATGAAATAAGTGTGTAAGTAAAGGTCACCTAAAGCCTAAGTTTGATAGGGACCTAGTAGAGTGTTGAGCCTATAATATAATGGCATATCTCTAGAGAGTTTTTAGGACCTTTCCACTAGTTCCCAAGGGGATAAGATCTACAACAACTCCAAATTGTAGAGTGGGATTAGTTCCACTATTCCAAACTAAAAGCTAGAGTACCTTTGGATGATCAGGACAAGGTAGTGGTTATGGTCATGGGAGATAGACTTATGGTGTGAAATTCTAGTATAGAGGACATACTAGGGGAGTTTAGGTTGTGACTCAAGGTCATAGATTAGGCCAGTTACATGCAGTGTAGCCTATACTTGAAGAGTAGAGTGCTATGCCATCAATAGTGCAAGGTCAGATCTCAGTAGCCTCAAAATTAGTATCTGATTTTTTATATTAGTGATTCACACACAGTGTTGTCTATATCTTTAATGAAGTGTATTGGACTTGAGATTTACACTACTACAAATATGACCTTTATCAGTGCCAGAAAAGTCAATTAAAAGTGCTAAAAAAAGCGCTGTTAATTGAGACGAAGATATAGGGGGTCCCTTTTATCAGCGCTCCGAAAAGCGTTGATAATGGCCACTTTTATCAGTGCTAAAAAAAGTTATGATAAAAAACCCCTTTATCAGTGCTTTTAAAAAGTGCTGATAAAAGTCAAAAAAATAAAAAAAAATAAAAAATAATTATAACGCGGGGGGGGGGGGGGCTTTTAAATGTGCTTGACCCCCCCCTTTAACAGTGCTAGGCGGACCCCCACCATCACAATCTACCACACGCTTCCCTTCTCGCACATCCCCACACATGCGCACCCATTTGCATCCACTCAAACTCGAACCCATGACCTCCCCCCTTTCACATGTGCACCTTTACCACTAAGCGATTTCATTTTTTTCTCTATTTAATGATATAAATATAGATATATGTATTCGTATATTAATATAGATTCATATTAATATAAATATATTTATTAATATATTAGTATATATATATATATTCATTCATATATTAATATATATTTACATTTATCTATATATATATTTTGAGTTATAATTTTTTATCCACATATTTATTTGTATATTAAATAAATAATTATAAGATTAGTTTTAAATAAATTTATGAAATATGTTTTTTATATGTTTTTATAAACAAATAAATACATATATACATACATATATACAACACACACACACACACACACATATTTAAGAATTAATACATATAAATGTGTATTTGAAAAGCCATAGAATGTTAAAACGACCATAACTTCAAATAAAGAAGCGCTTTTCAACTCCACAACCATTAAAATATAATAAAATGAAATAATCTTCGATATGATATGTGGTACAAGCTTAATGGAACTCTGGATCAGACGTTATACTTGTTTGAATGTCAAAAAATCGGGGTATCCCAACTAAAAACTCAGTTTTGAAGGCCTTCAGGGCCTTTTTTGGCTTCGAAAAATCTGATAGAATCTTTGATATGGTTATTATCACGTAGATATCATCACAGAATTCAATTAGATATGCTGTAGAGCTCAAACGGACACCCAGATCAAAAGTTATGGCCGTTTGAAGTTAGAGTTACATTTTCTTGTTATTTTAGATCTTTTATTTTTTATTTTTATTATTATTTTTTTTTTTATGGTTGGGGTCGAAGCCTCATTTATTATTAAATCAAAGAAAATACCTCTTTAACTGGGTAGAGGGAGACCCATTACACATCCCGAAGGCCTAGTGGGCATTTAGCCCAATACATGGCCCATAGGCCCATTTTTTGGCCCAAAGCCCATTCTGTGAATAGTATTGCTACAGTACCCGCGCTGCTATAGTGCTGCACAGTACCCGCCACTACTACAGTACTCTACCACCGCTACAGTGCCCGTCGTTGCTACAGTGCCGCCACTGCTACAGTGCGCTACAGTACCCTGCGCCTAATGGGTTTTGAACCCCCATTTTCCATGTAGAATTAAGGGGTGCATACCACTAAGCCAAACCCCAACTACTTTTAGATCACTTATTAATTTTTTAGATTTTTTGTGTCTTAAAATTTTTATTAAATGATTTTTAATCAATAATAATTAGCAAATTATTAATTAACAATATTTTTTAAAATATTTTAAATCCATTTTCACTAAATTTCTTATATATTAAATGTAATAGTCTATTTATACTTATCTAAAACATATTTAAAAAATATATATTATATTTATATCAATATAAATATACTTATATAAGAATATATTATTTTTCATGATTTTTTTGAAACATAAATTATATCAGTGGTAGAAAAAAAGCACTAACAAATCCCCCCTTTATCAGTGCTACTAAAAGAATCGCTGATAAAGGGGGGCCTTTATCAGTGCTTTTTTAGCACTGATAAAAGGGTAACACTTCCCTTGCCTATTTTTGTAGTAATGTGAGTACTTTTATGGGGTAATGTATCTTGATACTTTGTTGGGAGTATAGCTAGAAAGTGTATGCTGATAGAATGAGTGTCCCCACAAGATAAGAAATTACCATTTCCTATGGAACCTTTTCATCTTTGAGATAATTATTTTTGATATAATTCTTAGGATGTACTCATTAGTACCTCATGAAGACCAAATTTATTGTTATCTCCACGGGGTTTATTTTATATCACCCGATAGAGGTAGTTATGTTTACAAAGGAGAATTAGATGTCAAATCAAATCAATCTAGACCTAAGCATCAGGGACTGGGTGAACTATCGATCTAGATTTATAGTCTCTTACTTGATGATTTAGGAGTAATATAAGCTAATTTTCCTCCAGTGGTTGACTAATTCAGATATGATTTACATAATAAATTAATGTGGTTATCTAATTATTTAGAGGTGGAGTTCTCCACTAATATTATTCTCAGAGTCAAATCAATATCTATTACTCCAAACATGATGGATCTTACTGAGATTCAAGAACTCAAAAGGTGGTTGGAGGACCTAGAAGTCAAAAATTTTATACGATCCAGTACATCTATATGGGATTTTACTATTCTTTTTCCAATAAGTCTAATGGTACCCTAAGGTTTTGTGTGGATTACCAGAGGTTGAATCAGCTTACCATTTAGAACCAAAACCCACTTCATCGTATAGATTGTCTCTTTGAATATCTACAGAGAGTCAGTGCCTTCGTGAAGATTGATTTAATATTGTAATATCATCAGGTGAGAGTTAGGAACCCAGATATATAATGTACTAATTTTAGAAGTTGTTATGGAAAATATGAATATACTGTAATGTTATTCAGTTAAATGAACATGATGACTATTTTCATGGATTTGATGAATTGGGTTTTCCACATGTACTTTTATTCTTTCGTTTTTTTTGTGGATGATATCTTAGTGTATTATCAGACAAGATACAATCATGAAAAAACACCTGACACCATACTGAGTACACTAAAATAGCATAGGTTCTATTCCAAACTCACAAAATGACACTTTTGGATTAATAATTTTCATTTCATGGGCCACATTATATCAAAATAAGGGGTATACGTGGATCCAGGGAATGAGAGATCCATTGTTAAATGGGAGAATCCTAAGGAAATTTTTGATATATATTGTTTATTAGGGATATACGGTTACTATCGGTGTTTCATTCAGAACGTTTTACACATTGCATCACCACTTAAATAATTGACCAAGAAAATTTTAATGTTTACATGTTATTAAGCTTATGAGGAGGCCATCCAGAAGTTAAAAGGAAGTCTAACCTTATCCTTGATCTGCATTTTACCTAAGCTTAGAAGGGGGTGCACATTTTATTGGGATTCATCAGGTGTTAGGATGGGATTTATTTTGATTCAAGTGGAACTAGTCATAGCATATGGGTGTCATTAGATGATACCTCATGAGCATAATTACCTACCACATGATCAGAAGTTAGACACAGTTGTTCATGCCTCAGGTTTCTAGAGATATTACTTGTTGGGAGAACAGTTCATGGTACATATAGACCCTAAAATCCAAAAATACAAATTCACTCTACTAGAATTGAACCTTTGATAATGAATATGGGTTTAGTACCTCAAGTATCTTGACTTTGAGATTAATTACATGCCAGGTAAGGTAAATGAAGTTACTAAATATCTAAGACAAAATTTTTAGAATTAAGTTATTCAGGAAGCTAGTAATGAATGGAAGTGGATGGATTTTATTTTTTAAATGAATATGAATGTTCATAAATGTCAAAATTAGCATTTCCTTATAGATTTGGTTGAGGATTCATCAATTTTAGATATGATACATAGGAGGAAACTTTCAGATCATGAAGGATTGTTTCTAAGTGAAAGTATTTTAGGTGAAGACCCCTTGCTTAGTTGTATTTTTAGGGATGATGAGTTCCTTCATATCCATGTGTGTATCTGGGAACCTACAGACATGAGAGAGGAGTTTATGTGTGAATATAACACTTCCAAATGGGATGTAAATCCTGGAATTAATAATATTTACGATGAATTAAACCAACAGTATTAGTGGACTAGTATAAAATGGAAATTTCAAGATTTTTTACTAGTTGCTCCACCTGTTAGTAGGTGAAGGCTGAAAACCTTTTAATTACAAAAAAATTGAACATATTTCCCAATCTAGAATAAAAATAGAATGATATCACTATGTATTTTTTGAAGGCCTTACTAAGATCACCGGGGGAAGTGATACAATATGGGTGATCCGAGATAGGCTGACTAAGGTCGCACACTTTTTTCCTTTTTGGGAGACCTTTTTAGTGAAAAACATGGTATAATGTACATTTCAGAGATCATGCACCTTCATGGGGTTCCATGTATCATTGAATTAGACTAGTATGATCGATTCACTTCTTAGTACTTGAAATGGTTGTAGAGGGCTCTTGGATTACATGTAATTTTGAGTACTGCATACCACACTCAAACTGAGAGTCAGTCCAAGTGAACTACACAGGTACTAGAGGAAAATCTTCAAGCATGTTTCCTTAATTTTATAGTCCCTTAGGAATTTAATCCCATATTACTAATTTCAATTACAATAATAGTTTCCAAGGGACCATCCAAATGGATCTATAATAGGATCTATACACCAGGCATTTTCATTAAACTCTTTTATAGTTAGAGGTAGGGGTAGTAGCCGTATTGGGACCACACTCATGCATAATACATCATATCGAGTATGGTTTATTAGGAAATTTATGGATATGGATCAGAATATGAAGAATTTGTATGCAGATCATTATCACTAAACTCAAGATTTTGAGGTTGGATATTGGGTCTTCTTTTGTTGTTTTCTTTCTATATTGGCTCATCGATGGATTCAAAGGAAAGGTATACTATTTCCTAGATGCATTGGTCCTTTAATGATATTAGAATGAGTTGAGATGGTGGAATATTAGATAAATATTCCTTTGCAGTACTGGGCTATGCATGAAATTTTCATGTTTCTCAAATCCACCATTATTATTCTGACCCATCTCATGTTTTTTATCCTAAGGAAGTTGAGTTGGAGGATGATTCTTATTTTTAGGAGTATCTAGTTCATATTGTTGAACACAGATTGAAGGTTATTTGAGATAGTAAAATTACATTGTTTTTATTTCTATGGAAACATGACCATGTACATGATATGTCCTGGGAATGTTAGTCTATTATACAAGATCAGTGGCTAGATTTAGTCATAGATTCCACCCAACTACCATCATTTGGGAAACATGGGGATGTGTTTTTTAAGTAGGTGAGTTTATAAGATACCACATTTCCCTAGAGGTACATACCCATTAATGTTTCGTTAAAAGATTTCGTTTTGTCTAAATTGATGTTCTTAAAGGGTTCATGAAGGTTTTGGGAGCATTCAGGCTTGGTGAAAGGATCATGGTTCTTATTTTCCAAAATAAAGAGAGAGGTTCATGATTAGAGAATGGTAAACACTAACTGTACACCTTAATTGTGTGGCCCTATAAGGGAGGATCATGGTCTGAAAAAAATGAATTAGAGGTCGCACAACCTTGAAAAAACTGTAATAAACTACAGAGGCACCACACATGATTTTCAAAAGGTTTTTATAACTACGCTCTTAGACCATGTGGGTTGTCAGAAAAGGTACAATGCCAAATTCATGTTTTGTAAACGGTTTTTCTAACCTTGCACAGGAACAGTGTAACAAGAATGCACCTAGACAGTAGGTGTGCACAGTTGGTGCATAATTTGGCCAACTATGTGGCCAAACCATGTGACCCTTTAAAATGTTGTAAATGATTATTTCCCACTCTTTCCTTTAAAATATTCTTACTCCCTTCCCACTCATTTTTCACAACAAGAGGCATGCAAGATATCTCCCCTTTCTATATTCTATGATTTGAAGTATCTACTATATTAAAACTCTATTTTAATCACCATTTGGTGGTGATTGATCAACCTGGACTTGTCTAGAACTCCATAGTATTTCTTTACTAGTTTTCTTCATCATTATAGGTGTTATCTTCATGAAACATAATATAGACTATTTTAGGGGGCTTGTATCGTTTTCCATTTTCACTCATTCCAGCACAAATCTAAGCCAGATACTAGATAAATAGTTTACCATAGGGTTAATGTAGTTGTTCTATTAATTTTCTCTAAATGTTGTGGTGTTTATAATTTTTCACCTTTACATTTCATTCTAGACCTTTCATTCATTTCCTCTAAAATGTGTAACTCCTTTATTTAATTTCCAAGACCATGACCCAAACCCTTAATTAGGCCCATTTATATTATTGTATGTTGAAGGACACAATATAAACCACCCCTTTAGGTGTATTTGATCAAATTATAATGACTATTATTCTTGAATTGTAACCAACCCACCCCTTTGCTATCTCGAGCTTGCTTCTTTTACGTAAAATTCCATAATTGAATGAAATAAATTGTTAAATGATATGGATAATTCACTTATCCATTGTTATCACTTATAAGTGAAATGGTCAATGGAAAAATTAATTATAATTGTAAAATGAGATAGATAATTATCATGGAATAGTATTACTTATTAAATATAATTTGGATACTATTTTTGGACCTTGATGACACCATTGAAGGAATTTAATGCATTGAGTAAGACTTAGATTATTAACCAATAATTACTTGAGAGAACTCATAAGATGACACTTCATTAATTAATGGTATTTTCAAGTGGTACACCATCTTTGAACTTAGTCTATGTCTTAGATGCCTGAATTCTTATGTTTGACACCAATGATTCACCTAAAAACACCCAAAAATTAGAACGCTTGGGATGAACACCCTGGATTCATCTTTATGTCCCCAAACCTGGACTTCTATATATTATATAATTGGATTTAAATAAAATATTTTCTGGGATTTCCTTGTACATGCACCACAGACTCGATGAGGATTCCATTACCATGGGCCTTGGGTTACTGGCCTACTGAAAGGTCGTACGATCAAAGATAACCATATTAAGTTGAAGATAATGGTATTTACTAGGAACAAATTTGTTTTAAAATATATCATTTCATATGTATATTTATATTTCACAGTACTTCCACTTATATTCACGAAATGTATTTTTATTAAACAATATTGGTTATAGACTAATGAGTTTTACTCACACCCGATTCGGTCCATCATTTGGTACCCAAGAAGATTACATGGATACATGTAAGGATAAATGGAAGTTATTAGCTATATACAATTGATTTTCCTTTTGTGTAAGATATTGGGAGTAGATGACTGAGACATTTCCCGGGATTCTCATGGAGATAGATGTTTTTGGTATTTTTATTTTTTTGTTATACTGATACAACATTGTATGCCTGTTAACATGTTTTACTTCTATTATTTTTGTAACTTCATGAAACCATCTGTATTTGATGTTATTTTTGGTTATTTCTAATGTATATCACTTGCAAGATTTATTATTATGCTTCCATACTATTTCCAAAATGTTGTTTTATATCATTTTCATCCTTTTTCTTATTATTATTTTGTACTTTTCCACTATGATAAAGAGGGTACAGTCTCCCAACCTTAGCACTATAGACTCTCACTTATAATTGGTGGCCTCTAGCATACGCGAAGGTGTTCTTGAGGCTATGTTGCCAACCAGGTTTGGTTACTTATGAGTGAACTGGGTCTAGGATGTCACATTTGATGTATTTATAATCATTATCTTATTCATGCATTGTATACTATTTAGTTAATTATATATATTATACTAGTATTTTTTATTATTTTATGTATTGGAGGTATGTATATGTTATATGTTGATATAGGATAAGGCCTCCCATAGTATGAGATATGCCTACTCAGTGCTAATCACTAGCGCCTGGCCTATTAGGGGTGGGCTTGGGGAAACACTCAAAATATAATTCCAGCCTAGTCTAAGCCCCAATGGGTTAGGTTGGGACATACATCCACTTCTTCACAGCACTTAAAATAAACTGAGATCAATTTATTGATTTTTTTCTCCCACATGATAAATGATGTTATTTGAACCTACCTATACCATGTTTCCACAAACATTCCCGAAAAATATGTTATAAGAGTTCACAACACACACAACCATGTTGAATTTGCATCTTACCCCTTTAAGAAAATCCATTTAAACATATACCCCCTCTAAATAAGAGATCTACACCCCATTAAGTTAAACATATATATTTGGATTCTCCCCTATATTATTTTTCTTTTCTTTACTAATACTCCCCCCTTTTGAGACTAGGGAAATAAAATAAAGAATGAAAAAAGGTTTTTATATTTTCATTCTCCCACTTTGAAAACAAATATCTAAAGTATAAGAGAGATATTGGAAGGTATCCCCATACCTTATAATTGATAGGATTAAGGTTGAACTCCCATAATCAACCTCAATATAAGAAATCTTTATTTAGATAATGGCTTAGTGAGAATATCTATAATTTTATCCCTAGTATGAATAAACTCTAGATAAATAACTCCTTTCTACACTAACTTTTCTTCTTTGTATTCCCATATTCACACCTTTCTTCCAAAAGAAAAATCTTCTAGATGTTGATATTATAGCTTTTACATTTACAACCAAGTCCACATTTGTATATCGAAAGAGATCAATATTTCCATTTCTACCAGATTTCAACCCATTATCCATTGAAAATTTAATATACAATAGAATCCTCTTTACATTAATGAAATTACATTCCTTTAGTGCCCTTTGATATCTATAACACAATGTAACAACATACACTACATCCAATCTTGAAGACATAATCAAAAGAAAACTCATAATTACCTTCTTTAATTATCTTAAATGAACTTCCTTTCCTTTTCATCAATTTAAATATTTGTTCTTATTAAAATTGGTGTAGAGACTAACTTCAAACCCTATATTCCAAACTTCATCAGAAGTTCTTGGGTATAAATATATTAAGAAAGAATGATATGATATCCCTATCAAGAGATTTATAAGCCCCAAAATTACCCCATTTCTTTAAATATAGACATATAAAACATCTTTTTAATCTCTAATGGTAACTCCATTCACATACATTATTTATTTCTAGAAAAAATAATATCATTATCATAGAAAATAAAAATAAGTGATACCACTTTTTCATCATTAATATAGAGGTCTTTGTCCCCACATCCTCCTTGAACTTCAATAACTTCAATAAAGTGTATAAATTGGAATTACAAGATCTTATGACTTATTTTACCCCATATATGTCCTTCTTTAACCAGTAAAAATATCCTTCATCTTCGCTAAGAAACCATCAGGTTACTCAATATACACTTCATCTTCTTGGTATTCATTGAGAAAGGATAATTTGAAATCCATTTAGAAGATCATGTATCCCCTTTGTGCTATAATAGAAAATATATCTTAATAGTATAAAGCCTAAAAATCATGGAAAATTACTTATCAAAATCACTTCCTTGAATATGCAAGTACCCTTTGCAAACAATTCTTGATTTTTTCTTATCATTAATCCTCTTTCATTTATCTTGTTATGAAACAACATCTTATTTTGATAAAATTCCTGTTTGTTGGATAGGGATTGAACTACCAATAATCATTCTTCTTATTATAATTAAGATTTTGATTAATATAATTTATCTTTTCTTGATAATCTAAATCATTTATCACATTTCTTGGTTGAACATAAAAAATAATGAGGTATATAATATTGTGCTCAAAGTTATCCTTGTTTGAAGCAACTGTCCTTATTATCTAATGATCTTTTGGACCTCCATCAATTTTATCAGCCTTGTATGAGTTGAACAAGTTTTTTATTCATCATTATAAATGATTTAATCAATATCTTCAGTCTTAACTTCTTTTTAATCCTCATTATTTTTGGAAACATTACCCATATTCTCATAAAAATTTATTTCATTATCTTAACTTATAAAAATTTCTTCTTAATGTGTAATTTAATTATTTTAGTGTTCCGAAACCTTTAAATAATTTGTATCCAAAATCTTCCATGTCTATTTATTGTATTTTTGATATCCTCTTCCAAATTGAAGGATAAGTAAGGAAAATTCCATAAAATCCTCTCTTCTCAAACTTCCCATGGTTTTTACCTTTCACTTTAATAATAAAAGGGTTTCCAAATTCCCTTATGTATTTAAATAATGTTTAATTGCTATAAAATATATCTTATAGTAAAATATATTAATTTGTCTAATATAAATAATAGATTTTTATATGAACAATTATACAAAATTATAGTCTCCAGAAATAATGACAAGTCTCATGCACAATCACCATTGTATGATCCATATCCACTAAACTTATTTTATTCCACTCAGTAACAATATTTTATTATTTTTTCTATGGTGCACTGATTTAATGATGAGTATCATGCTTCTAAACATATATTTAAAATTTTACCTTAGTATATTTAGTATCATCGTAAGTTCAAATATTCTTTAAGCATAATACACACTCCTTCTCATTGCTACTTCTAAAATTATTAAACATAATTAGATCATTCAACTTATTCTTCATGAAAATAATTCATGTTATATGAGTAAATCCATCTATAAAGTCAATAAAATAATTATCACTATTTTTGTTTACTCCCTTATAAGACCACACATATCTTAATTAATGAGATCTAAAAATTAAGATGTTTCAATCCCTACTTTCTTGTGTGAAAAATATAAATATCCCCCTTTTTTCATGTATAGAACATCCATTTAACTCTCTTCAAAAATAGGAGTATTATAAAGATTCTCTCTTCTGGTAAATTTACCCATTTACTTTTGACCAATATGACCAATCCTATAATTTCGTAATTGATTTTCCTCCTTTAAGTTTAATTAGTATGAATTTTCAGCATAACCAACCTGAAATAATTGTCCATGTGTTCACTATCCTATAATAAGTACACATAAATATTTCAACCACTTCATTAAGAACCCATATTTTTGAAACACCACATAATTTCATTCATCACAGAGCTGAGATATTCTTAAAATGTTGTGTTTCAACCCATCAACATATAACATGTTCTTTGACATCAACTTATCTTTTCTAATCACTACTGATCCAAATCCATTTATTTTAAGTGAACCGTCATTTAAAAATCTGATCGATCCTTTATTTTACTTCTAAACATCTCTCAATGTATTTAAATATAATATCATGTGTGTTTATAATCCACTATAAAAAATACATAGATGTTTTTTGTGATGGTTTGAGTAAAACATCAAAAACTAATGTCATATATTTTTATTTTTATTTCTTATTCTAATTATTTTAATTAAAAAAATTATTACTCAATTGGGAAAGTATAATAGTGATAAATTCCTTAGTAAAGTGACATGGTTGGTCACACCTTATGAAAAATCATTTCAATGGTTGAAACTTATTCTCAACTTTTAGTCTATAATTTTTTTATTGTTTCAAATGTTTTATTCTTTGTGTTGGATGAATCCACACAAAATGTTTTCTCCATAATCATCTAGGATCATAGAAATTTCTGTTATTAAAATAAAATCACCTTTAAAAGTATCTAAATCCCTCGCAATTGAAACAATGTCTATAAAATTCATAATTTCATTTGAAAACTTATTACTATCTATAAATTGACACCTGATCCTTTTATTATCTTTTTGACCTAAAATTTTACTTCTTTTTTCAATTTTATTTATATAATATTAAAACATTACTACTCACTCTAGAATTATTATTTTAGTTTTTCAAGTCTATATTTTTAATAGTTATTACATTAAATTTTAAATTCACATAATTTTTTGTCTTTTGAGAATCATATTGTTTTTCCATAAATTTTACTTTTTTTACTTGTGGCATTGAATTAGCCCTTTCAAAAAAATTTATAATAAATTTTTTAAAATTTTAATGTAAAATTGTTATCCTAATTAATATTAAACATTATTTTAAACTTAAAATATTTCCACAATACTATCCATTTATCATTATCCATCTTCATCCATAGAATTTTTGAAGTTGAATTTGATTTTTTTCAATTCCATTTCCACCTCTAATATTTTTTATTTTCAAGTTTAAGATATACTTTTTTATTTAACCATATACTACATCTCAAAATTAAATTTTCTCTATTTATCAAGAAACTTATTAAACACTAGTGAAAACTTCCTCATTCAGTTTTTAAATAAGTAATTTTTCATCAACTTCATTAGAAGTCTCAAATTACTCTTTTTTCCTTACTACTATCATAATTTTTTAATTTTTATAATAAATTTTTAATTTTGGTTATAAAGAAGTTATTACCATTAAAATTTAGAGAAAAAATTAATTTTTAAATTTTTGAATCTTTCTTATTTGAGAATGTCTTTACATTTTCATCCTCATCCTCAAAATCTCACTACAATAAACTGAGCATTAACGGTGGTTTTGTAAACCTCCTCTAATTTTTTTTTAAAATAATTTCATAGTGGTTTTTTATAAACCACCGCTAAACAGTTAAAAAATTTAATACACGTGACACTTACCCCCTCCCCTCACACCTCCAACCCCCGACCCCCACCCCACAGACTCCTCGAGGCCCTAGATCGTCGCCACCCATCTTTAACCCTCGTTGCGCCTCGCCTCTTCGTGACTTGGCTCGCCATGCCTTGCCTCTTCTCACCCAGCCTTGCTTCACCATCCCTCGATGCACCTTTCCTCACCACACTTCACCTCGCTGTACCTCACCTCTCTGTACCTCACCTTGCCACACCTCACCTTGCCTCCCCTCTCCAGCGATCCCGACCCCTTCCTCACCGTCCTTCAAAGGTCGATTGGTAAGTGAAGGTAACACATAACAATTTTATTTTTGGGTTTTTTCCAAAATTGGAAGATATTTATGGTTAAATGGGTGTCACATCATAGGTTTTTTTGTTAGTATAGTGTCGATAGTTCTCCATAGACCTTATAAGTGTTGTTGGAAATATGTGTATTGAGATAGTTGTACCTGATGTGTTTTCTATAATTTATTCCAATTTTTTTAAAGTAAATATATAATTATAATTATATAAAGGTAGTTATTAATGTTATATGATGTGATTAAAATTTTTAGAGTTGATACGGACTTAGATGCAGCATGGATGCTATTGGATGAGGTCTGTAGAAGTATTTTTTAGGTTTTAACATAAATATGGTGGTTGGTGGTCCCTATAATTCAAGAAAATATTCTTATTTTTTCATGAATTACCACTAAAATAATATTTTAATAGTCTTCGGTAGAATTTATAGGGGAATATTGTTATTGAGTAAAAAAGATATGATGGCGGTGGGTCTCCTATACTTGAGATAGGTTCACTAGATCACCTGGGTGAATTGGGATCACCCGATAACTATTTCACCAAAAATGCGACAGTGTCAACATAGTTGGGGGTGACTATAGGTTTTTTTTCATGTATAAGGTGATAAAGGGTTTCATAATATTTTTTTTCAAGGGAGAGTAAAGTAGGTTAGAGATTCTTAGGCCTAGTGATGACTTGTTAGATGATCAAACATTACAACCATGGTGAGTGACACCATGTTGAGGGTGGTTTGAGACATAATAAGAATTATAAGTGGGATAGTTCATTCAGGATAGAACAATTTCTGATGGAGTGGGTTTCCTAAAAGTAATTTATTAATGGCTATAAATAATAATATTATATAAGGGGACAATGAGTGGGTTGTGGGTATTTATTAGGACCTGGAATTTGGATTATATACTGTTTAGAGTGACATGGATTGGGATAGCCCATGGGTATAAGGACAATGAGTGTGGTGTTGATTCAATTATGTTGGAATGGACATTAATATCTTATTTAGGACAATACTTCATGATTCAGAATCACTATGTTTATAACTATGTGATCTTGTATCAAGGATTATAAAAATTTATGGTTCTAAAAGTCCAAATGGATTCCCCAAAGGGTGATGTTGAACTTGTTATGATGAGGGGATAGCTCTCAACTGCATTTTTCCATAGGATTATTTGGTTAACTATGTGACTAATATGGTCCTTGCCTTTGATTCATGTTATTTATGTGACCTCAATAATGTTTGTGGTGATAGGTTAGTGTGCGTGATGTGACCTCCCATAAGTGACATTATTTATGGAACTAAGACTATTGCATTTTTCCTCAAGTAGAGGGTTATATTTTTAGAATGTATGATTGTTCCCTATCACATCATGTAGTTGCTCATGTAGCCCCCTAAGAGATAGGTAGTGTGATAAGTTGAAATTTATTTAGTATTATTTAATTAAGAACCTCTAATGGGATGGTTAAGCCATGGAACATTGTGAGATGTGATCGATGAACCCTACCTTTATAGATAATGCAGTGGGATGAGAATCGATTCCTATAATTAAATAATTAACCACTAGTCAGTTTTATAAAATTTCATTATAATCCAATGTCATTTTCAATGTTTTGACCCCTTGAATCATATTTTTAGAAACTTATATTTTCAAAATTAAACTTGTGATCTTTTCAATCACACTTAATTTTAGATTGATGTACTGTATATTCTTACATTTAATAAATATGAAATTATTGTTTACATATAATTTCACATCAATTAAGGGTCATTTTATTAGTTTTGACCATCGTAAGCATATTTTAGAGTTATAAAATAATATTTTTTTTCAATTTCATTCGTTAAAAGATAATAAAAACTTGGATTGATGTGATTTTTATTCCTATATTTAAAAAATTAATCACCAGTAATATTTATAATATTTAAAAATAATCAAAAGTTAGTTTCTAGAATTTGACCCTCTAAAACATGTTTTTAAATACTTTTATATCATTAGAAAAACATTTTTGGTTATTGTAAATAAAACACACATCGATTGATGTTTCATTCATTTATAAATGATAAAAATTAACCAATAATAATTTCTCAACAATTTAAAATCAATCCATGGTAGTTTTCTATGTTTTAAACATTACTTGCATATTTTAAGAATTTTAAAATAATAAAACTGCATTTTTGATCAGTTGGAGAAAACTAACCCTCATATATATGTGGAATCTTTTTCTATATGTCACAAATTAATATGTAATCATTGAAATTAGATTTAATGAAAATATTAGGTTATTTCATTTGTTTCAAAACCTTTAATAATGACTTTTAATGAATTTTATATATTTAAAAGTATTATTTCAGTCATTTTGAGTAGAATTTAAATCAGATTAGTGTTCCATCTATTCATACATGTAAAAATTCAATCAAAGATAATTTTCATAGCATTTAATGAGAATTCACAGTTGTTTTCTAGGTTTTCACATTAAATACAATGATCATATGTGGACTGTTTATTTTATTCCTCATGTATACATGAATATGATATAATATACTAGGGGCACCTGTTAAATTCATATGGAGATGTATTTATCACACCATTCACAGAGACCCATATGTGCATGAATACCTTATATTTATACTTCAACTAATAACATCACATGTAGTGGATAGGTCATGTAAATATTGATTCATATTTTTATATAGGGTGAGTTGAGGCCTGAGGATGGATGTAGGTCTAGATTTCTGGTGTTTTATTTTTTGGTTTATTTTATATTTTTTATCATCCCTTGGGATATTAGTGTTTGTATAACAATATGAATTATTCATGGAATTTGTTATATAATTTTGTTTATTTTATTATTTACATTGACATGTGGTAGATGTCTTGGTTATTTTTCTATTATAGTATAATCTAATTTGATGTATTTTTTCACCATAGAATATGGATTAGTACCTTGAAACAAGTTTTCAGCCACTTTCTTATGTGTTGGAATTCTTGAGGTATGTCGAACGTCATCTCATATGATTATTCTAGAATGGGAAATTACAAAGTGAAATCATAACATTTAGTTCATTTTATAAATTTTGTAGATGAAATAGGGGAATATGAAGACTTTATCAAATCTTGTGATAGACCATATATAGGAGAGTCATGAAAACCTTTTCGGTGGTATGTCCTGGTTACCATGGGTATGAGATTGTTCTTATATCATTTTTCTTATACGATTGAGTTTTTATGGAACATAATGTTCTTACGGATGTTTTTATTCTAAATTTTCATCTCATCTATCACTAGAATGAGCCCCATGTTCGTGAACTGTATTTGGTATATATTACTTTCATGACATATACATGAATGAATTTAATTATAATTTTAAAATGGGATTTAGTTGATTAAAGTGTAAAAAAACATATATAGAGTTCAAAAGTATTTAACCACAATGAATTTATGCTACATGATTGATCCCTTCATAAATATAATTATTTATAATTTTGGTTATTGAACTCACGGAGTCAGGAAAATTGATTATTGATCACTTATTCTATATTTATATAGGAAAATATTATTTAACATATGCATATTTTATTCAAATAGTATATATTAATCTCTTTTCCTATTTATTAATAGTTTCAGGTTTTATTTTTATTTTAATAATGTGTAGGCACATTGTGTTATATATGGGTAAAAGCTGAATCACATTACCGAGGAACACACCTCAGAATGCTAAGTGTTTTTCGGAGATTTTAAATTTTGCAATTTCCAATCGATCCATTGATGTAAGAATAAGACGTGCATGCCCTAAATGTAAATTTAGAAGATGGTTGAAGAGGGATGAAGTTTATGGGGACTTTATATTAAAGTAATTCACAAATCAATATTTGTGTTGGATTTGTCATAGAGAATCAAACATCAATGAAAGGTTGGGCACTGATGTAAATCCACAGATTGAGCTCCCAACTTCGTTGACATTGAGAAATGAAATGAAAAACCTTATAAATGATGCATTAGGAATTTCAATACACCAACATCAACATCAAAACATATTAGATAAACTAGTTGAGGGTGATACAAATAGTAACATGACAAGTTATGTTTTTGAGAGTGTAGAGAAATAAGATCAAGATGGTAACATATTAGTGGATCCTACTCTTGATTCTATGGAGACAAATGTAAGAGAAAACTTCACTAAGAAGACAAATGTGTTTCATGGTTTATTTGACGATGGAAGTCAAGAGTTGTATCGTGGATGTTTGAAATATTCCAAACATTCTTTTTTGATAAAGTTTTACCATTTCTAATGCCTCTATGGAATTAAAAATAAGGTAATTTCCATGATATTGGAATTATTGTGTGATACATTTCCTGAAGAAAATATCCCTATGTATTTTTATGATATGAAAAAATTTGTTAACAAGATTGCTCTGAAATATATAAAAATTCATGTGTGTCCCAATGATTGTATGCTTTATTGGGAGAGGATTCAAGAAGATAAGATTTCAAGAAATGTTCTTCCTCTAGATTGCAGTATATGGGTGATTATGGAAGACTTAATCGACATACTACCATGAAGAAGAAGAAAACAAAAACACCTACAATGGTTTTTTGTTACTCTCCATTAAAGCCTCGATTGAAATGATTATTCATGTCATTGAAAAGTGCTGAACACATGAAGTGGAATTCTGTAGATAATAACAATGATGAGTTAATGTGACATCCAATAGATTCACAATTGTGGAAGAAATTTGATTAATTACATCGACATTTCTCATCTGATCCTAGGAATGATCGATTGGGATTGGGTGCTTAGGGATTCAACCCATTTGGGACTTTGAGTACCAGTTATATAATTTGGTCGGTTGTCTTGATACCTTACAATCTACCTCCATGGATGTGTATGAAATAGACGTATTTTATCATTTTGATGATTATTACTAGAAAATAAATGCCTGGAAATGATATTGATGTATACTTGCAGCCTTTAATTGAAGAATTATAGGAGCAACGATGTTGAGACATATGGTGAATCTTCTAGAATAATGTTCAAAATTCCAGATGCTCTATTGTGTACCATTAGTGACATCATTGAACTTTGGAATTTATTTGGTTGGAACACTAACACAGGTTTGGATTACCCTATACATAACTTTGATTTTGAGCCCAAACGGCTACCTCATAGTAGAAAATGACGAGTTTTGCATCATTTAATATTTCTTGATTCATCTCAGAGAGTTAGGATGAACAAGCCAAAATTCAATGGTTTTATTGGTCATAGACAAACACCAAATTTTTTAATAGGTTTTGATATATTGGTACAAATAGGAATTGTTGAAATAGAATTAGGGAAGGTTCATCATTTCAATGATAGTGGGAAATGAGTTTGAAGTGCATCATCAAGTGAAATCAGAACTCAATAATGGAAGAAAAAAGTATATTCTTCAAACATCCATATTGGGAATTTAATTTTTTATAAAATAATAATTATGTGATGAATATTGAGTAGAATGTTTTCAACAATTTGAACTTAACATTTTTTAATGAGTATGGCAAGTCGAAGGATCATATTAATTCTCAGAAAGACTTACAAGCAATGAACATAAAGCATGATCTCTGGCCAGATGAGAATGGAAAGTTTGCACCAACAATTTTTTCAATGAAAAATATGGATAAAGATACATTCCTTAAAATTTAAAAACATGTGAAGGTATATTATGGGTATTCAAGTAACATCTCAAGGTGTTTTGACTTAATGAATCATAGGTTAAATGGATTGAAAATCCTGGATTTACATATTCTGTTACAATAGTTACATCTATTGGCATTGTGTAAATTATTACATGAAAAGGTTACTGCTGTTGTACTCTAATTATGAACATTTTTCAGGAAACTCTGTGAGGAAAATATACATCCATTTCATCTTAACAACCTTCAAGATAGATTTTTATTGACACTTTATGCAATGGATATGATATTTCCTCTATTGTTTTTACTCTTATGATCCATTTAAATATGCATTGGGTTGAGGAATCTAAATTAGGAGGCCCCATACATTATCGATGGATGTATTAAATTTAGAGGTAATTTATTTATATGTTTTTCATTTCAGTAAAGAATTATTGGCACTTCATTAAATACATAATTATGTTTTTTTATTTCACAGGTATGTTGGGCATTTTAAATCATACGTGAAAAATAAAACTCAAATTGAAGGATCTATTTTTGAAGGCTCTTTGGTATAGGAGTGTCTTAGCATTTTTTCTGGATACCTGGATGATATTGAGATAAGATTCAATCGAGTTGGATGTGCTAACGACACAATGAATCAATCTAAAATACACGGGAAATCAAAAATCATTCCTACTATTGGCCGATTTGTTGGGATGATATCAAATGTTACACTAACTGAAATGGAATTATTATGGGAACATAGATATGTGCTGCTGAATATTGAAATTGAAGATCTATTTATTAAAGAGTTTAGGATACAAAAAAAAGAGATGAATGAGAGTACGAACATAAAATGAGAAAGATATAAAAAAAGCTATTAATAAAGATCTTGTAGAATGGTTTCCACGACATGTAATTTCACAAATTTTGAAATCAATATGGATATTAGGTTGATATATATATTTCTCAAATCTAATAATGTATATTAATTTTTTCAGATCATGAATACTAATACTTGAGCAGAGTTTTCAGAAGATTTGAAGTTTTTTTCTCGAGGTCCTATAAAACAAGCTAGAAAGTTCGACACTAACAATGTGAATGGATTTAAAGACCATACAGTTGACCGGGAAGAGGGTTTGAAAGCACATAATAGTGACGCATTTTCCTTTTCTAAAGTGGAATACTATGGAAAATTTATTGATATTATCAAATTAAACTACAAAGGACATTTTTAGTTGTTTTATTCAAATTCAATAGGGTGGATATTATCAGGGGTGTTAAAAGAGATTCCTTATAATTTACTTCTGTGAACTTCTCTCAGTTGATGGATGTTGGTAACCATGAACTGCATGATCTGTATATCTTATCATCGCAAGAGAAAATTGTATATTATGTGAAAGATGTCATGGATGAAGGGTGGAGTGTTGTTTCTCATGTAAAACAAAGAGACATGTATGATATGGGTGATGAAGCTGAGTATTTTACCTCTAACATTGAATCCCATCAACAACAAGAATAAAACTTATTTTTCCATCATGATAATGAAAATATTAGTCTTTCCAGATTGGATGAAGTATATGAAGTAATGATGGAGTAGGAAACTAACATGATTGAAGGATAAAATGATTTTATGTGTAGTTATCCATTCATTTATCAACTACCTATGTAATTTGTGAATTCATTCATTATCGTTGTTATGTATATTTTTTTGTTAGTACTGTGCATCTATTATCATTTATATTTTTATGCATGAATTTTTTGAAATATATGTTTTAAACATAATTTGATTTGATTAAATGTTAGGACTGCCAAGGAGGAAGTGTTATACTCACACTATGGGGTCAAAGAGTTTTTCTAGAACCCAATCAACTCTGGTAATCTTTTCATTAGTTTAAATATTTATTAGACAATGTTATATTTTTAATATATTAAATTTGTAATTTATCTTTGTTTAATGAGGTCACTGTGTTTAGGCCACCAAGCATCCCAAACAGAAGTGTGGTTGAATATTCATAAAAAATATGATTGTAGTTTTGTTAATGAGCCTTACAAAGAAATTGGGGTATGAATTCATTTTGAATTATAATAACTTATTATCAGTTGTCAATATGTTAATATATATTGCTTCTAATATGACTGATATTTGATTTATAGGTAAAAACTAAATAACTATGGGATTTCAATCCCACACAGTCCAACTCAGTCTCCCAGGATGAACCTGTTTATAACATCCTTGGGAAGGATCATCTTGGTTGAGTGCACAGATGGTTTTGGGACTATTACTATCTAAGGTCTTTGGTAAGAAAACATGGATTGAAAGTGATGACTAGTGTTGAGAAGTTAAATAAAAAAACATCAAAATCATTTAGTTAAAAAACTATTATTTATTTTAAGTTTAACTATAAATATACAACATTGTTTAATTTTCAATATAATTGTCTTATAGGTGCTGGTAGAAGGAAGTTGATATGGAGATAGAGAGGGTAACAAGTAGATTTCATAATTGGGAAATGATTAGTGGAGAGAGTTTCTTAATATATCAGTACGCTAATGTGGGTATTTTTTTCTTATATTTTAGATGGGATTGGGATAATGGGTTCCCTATGTATGTGTTTTATAACCATGTTTGTATATGATGTGTTTGAACTGGATATAGAGATTGAAATTTCTATATGATCATATATGATGTTTAGTTTCTTGTATCTATTTTACATGTCGGTTTATCTGACTATTATATTCTACTATTTCCCACTTATTTTTCATGGTGTTTTACTAAGTATGTTTATAATCACACCTACATGGGCTTTGCATGCATGATTTTTTCCTTATATAGACAACTTGTAGATGCTTTCCTTAGTAAACCAAGTACCTATGGAACATAGAAGTATTTGGAGGCATTGACCATGTTTGGTTGTCAGACTTAGGGATATTGAGTTAGGAAGTCCTCTTCTTTTTTGCTTTCAGTTGTTTCTAGATTGGGACCTATTTTCCTTTTTCCTGGTTTGGGATGTATTTTTCCCTTTTCCCTTCTTATATATTTTTCTATCTCATTCTGATGTATTTCCTAGAGGGTATTACATGAATTTTTAACAATAAGAGGTTTTATTTTATTATACCTATATAGTATTTCATGGAGTTGAGTATGTGTGTGGGTGTTCACGTACAATAGGACAAAGCCTCCCACTTCAGTTATATTCTTACTCTGTTCTTGTTGCTAGCCCACCAACTATTGGGGGTGAACATGTGGTGTCACTCGCAACTTACTGGTGTCCCAAGTAGGGTCCATATAGGTCAAGTCATGACACAAAACCCCATGGTTTTCTCTACGACCATAATCTCTATCTAACCCCATCCATTATAAGAAAGTCTATACCCTTTTCCAAATCTCACATCACGACCTAGTCCTATTGACCAAGGATCATTTTATGTTATCTCTCACCAAACTAAGGTCCCATATCACTTATCCATAAAATGATATCTCAAGCCTATAACATATAGGACAACCCCTATCCACAAGAACCTCTATTTAATTAGTATCCTCTAGTTTTCACCTTTTTGGTTAGAGCTCAATCTTGATGCGTTGGGTGATTTTCCTTTTTGGAGATTTTTGTGCTCTATTTGTGAATGAACCCTATTTTTTGATCTCTATCTTGTTGGTTTTGGATAAGACATGGGGATGTAATCAGATAACTCATACTATGTGGATTCTAGTCAGTCCAGGCACATAGAGACATCTTTACTGTTTTTTGTGATCTCATAAAGGGGAGTGATCAGTTTTGGAAGTCATAGGATTTCATAAAGTATTTACCCATTGTATAAATCCGTGTCAGTTTTAATCCTCTCTTGTGGAAGTTTAGATCATTTATGGATATTTAAGGTGATTTCTCTTTTGGTGAATCAATTTTTATTGGTTTTTAATCATTAATTACCCTTTTGATAAAAATGGAATTCATGATGGATAGATTCATATTGAGAAATATTTCTTTATTATTAAATTAATTTATCTTGTTTTTAATTTTGGCGGATTTAGTTTTAACATGAAAATCCTCATTTTAATTGAAATACATTGATTCTTTATAGCTAGTTTTAAATGTATTAAATGTATGTTTTCCTTGGGAGTGTTTTTTGTAATAATTTAAAGAATCAATTTACTTTCAATGAGAAATGTATTGAGAAATGTATTGATTCGTTAAATTTATTAAGAAATGTATTATTGATTTCTTTAATGGGTTAATTATTTCCATGTTTTTATGTATTATTGATCCTTTAATGTTTTGTGTCTTGTTTTATTCCTTCAATGTATTGAGAAATGTATTATTTATTTCAATGTGTTTTTCTCATTTATCAATGTGTCAATTATTTATGTTTTGGTGAGAATCAACATGCGTTGATTCTTTAGTTTTAACATGTGTTTTTTCCTTTTACATTGATTACATATTTGATGATATAGTAAAATATTTATTATCACTGTTTTGTTTCTCTCGATGTAGGCTCTGGGGCTGTAGAACCTACAGATTTTTTTAAAAGCATGAGATAACAGTGACTTAAACCACTTCTAAATATAAGATTTTTTTGTGGAGGTTTAAACTGACCCTATATTTTTATATTTTTTAAAGAATCTATTAAAACTACCGCTAAATATGGAAAAAATTTACTTAGTGGTGGTTTTATTCATATTTATGGTTATTTATTTTGGTAAAAATTCTAGACTATAGGGGCAGTTAAAAACCACCGGTAGATCCCAGTTATTTTATTAACCAAAAAACACCACTAAAAATAAGAAAACCACTACCAAATAGAACTTCTACTACAATTTCCATAAACTGCCACTAAATGAAAGAAACTACTTCGTGTTGAACACTAAGACAAATTTTAGTGGATTTTTTTTGAAACCGTTATAGAACCATATAGAGTCGGTTTAAAACACCTATAGATTCTTTGTTAGATGCAGTGTCTTCATCTCATTTCAAATCTGGAAAATTTACTATGAAATGTTTAATAACTCCACAATTGAAACACATTTCTGGAATCTTTCCCTAAAATATTCTTTTTTACTCTTCTAAAACTTCTATAATGAATGACATGATTTTTCAAAATTTCATTTAAATATCTACTTCATTAATATATTTTTCATTATCTTCATAAATTTATTTCCCAGTCTTCTCTTTCTGGAATTATTTACAGGAAATTTCCCAATTAGTATTACTCTACTTCTTGATAACACTTATCCTACACATTATATAAAAAAATAATTTCATGAAAATCAACCAATGAAAGTGTACCTAGATCATGACCTTCAAGTATTTTCATCAAACCTATTTGAAAAATATACAGTATCTTCTTAATAATTATCAAATCCTCTAACTTTTCACCAATAACTATGAAATTGCAGATAATTTCATTAATTTGAGTGAATAATTATTCCATTTTTTATCATAACGTATCTTGAGATAATCATATTTTGATCTTAAAATTTTTATCTTAGATTACTTTAATTTTATACTACCTTTATTTATATTTCACAATTTATCTTAGATTCCCTTAAATGTTTTCATCCCTATAAGATTGAGTAACTATTTTTTCAAAGGAGATGAGAAAATGGAATTTCAAGAATGACCATCATTCTATAAAAATATTTGTACCAAATATTTTTATAGAAACACCTTTATCATGAAATGTAAAATAATGCGTAGTAGCCTATAATACATCTATATTGATTGATAATAACTATGGAATCATCTAATATTTTCATATATAGGAAATTTTCCCATCAAAATTGAGTATCCCCTTATTGTTCCCTAAATTAATTTTTTACATGTTCACAACAATCATTTAGAACCTGAATCTTCTTATATAACGGAACAATTTTCACTTAAAACTCTAATCAAGTGATCATCTTCAAAAGAAACCCAAGTACTTTTATGGAATTGAAAATGCTCTACAAGATCAATGAGAATTCACTGGGGGGGGTGAATGAGTGAATTCATTTCCATTTTTAGGATTAAAAAAAACATTTGAAACTTGTTAAATTGAATGACTAGATCTCGATCACACACACTAAATAGTAAATGCATAAAGTATAATATATTTTTATAAGTTACACCACTCATAAAGTGTAGTTACATACTTGGTATGATATGGTGAAATCCATGATCATATGATACTATACAATCATCTTGTTATACACAATGGGAAAGGCTTATCCTTGAAATCATAATATACAAAAAAATGTTTTTTGTACTTGTGTATAGTTCTCCTACACAACCAAAGATAATCATTTTTCAATAGAAACAATAAAATAATTCTCCATCCATAGAACTCGAAGTTATTATTGTTTTCCTTTCCCTTCACACTTCTTAAACTCTTGATGGAATACCAAATTGGTGAGAGAGCCTTCTTCTTATTCCTAATATAAATCTTATTATTCATTTACTAGTTCTATTATTATATAATATTTACAAATTAACAAAAAAACTAATCTTTAATAGAAATAATTTCCTTTTCAAATTCATATTTCAAACTCAAAATTCAAAAAAGTAACTAATTTCAACTACTATTCAACTTCTCCCACTTATTATTCCATATTTTAATTTGTATAAGTCTTTTATCCACCCTTGGATGTATAAAAAGACTAAATGATTTGAGTTTTAGAATTCTATATAGCACTAAATGAGACAGACCATCATGAACCTTGAATTCAAAACTATAGTATAAATCATGATGTGAATTTATACATTGTGGAATGATAGAAAAGTTTTCATATAACAACTTCTCTAAAAAATTATCCCTTTATTACATTATAAACTTCTTCATGGTGCATGAATTATCTTCTTTTATTTAGGTCTACATAATTACAGAGTGATACTATACATTTAAACAAAATCCATACAACCACCTCAAAACAATATAGATCTTAATTTTCATGGGTTCACATCTCATCGCAAGTCCATCCTTGATGTCACACTTCATCCTACAATACTATGTATCTTTATCAACAAGACATGACTATATATTAATTTTATAGACCCAACTGAAAACCTTTATTCATCCATGACTTACATTACAACATGATTACCATCTTTCACTCATAATCCTTATTCTCAAACTACTTATAACCATTACATATCAATCTAATTTAGAGTGAACCTTATGTTTTATAGGAAAACATTAGGTAAACCTTATGTATCACTACAGAGTAACCCTTATGGATTAACCATTTTGTTTGACAACTTTACCATTTTCAGATCTAGTTCTTCTAATCACAAAACATCTCCATATGTCTTCAAACTTCTCCAAACATCATCAACACACATCTATACTTCTTCTAAACACCTCAAGAATACCAAAATACCTTCTACCCACATAATAAAATTTAATTTATATATGTTTATATATGATTTATTTATTTAAAATAAAAGAACACAAGCAATATAAAATCTATTCTCTTCCTATATCTTTACCCTTTAAAAAAGAATCATAATTAAAGATATTATTATTCAAATCCTGTTCTAAAAAACTCTCTTTGGGCCTCAAAAACTCCCCATGGTCATAATAAATATAGATCTCATAATATTAATTAATTAGATATTAATCTCAACATAAAGGTCAGTGAACTCAAAATATAGAGGTATTTTATTGCAAGTGAAGGTTAATGATCCATGATCTATGAAAAAATTTATACATGTGAAGTTTTGTCAATGGACATGAAGCATTGAGAGAGAAGAGTTTGTGAGAGAGTTATTTAAATGATAGGGAATTTGATATTTTTTAAATTATGTATATGGAAAAAAATTATATCATAACCCATGATATCTCTATATCACTATATGTGATATAGAGGCTATGACATGTGATATAGGTATATCACCAAGAGTGATATATGTGGAACGACAAATTATATGAAATACTGCACACTAATACTTATTTTTTTCAACCTAAGTTATCATATTTTCAGTCTAAAAATTATTATATTATGTTTAAGGGAGTTTTAACACATTATTTTGAATTATTTTTGTTAAACATTCATGATTGGTATGATTTGAGTAATAAAGTGTACATTAAAAAAGATATAATGCATGGACTGTATGTTAAATGATTGAGATCCTCAATCCTTGGAACATCTAAGGATGCCTATATAAATAGGATCAAACCAGGAGAAAGTAAGTGTGATTCATAATTTTTTTCTCGTGAACTAGAATTCCATGGAATAAATAATTTCCTTATATAAGATTTTAAAGATTCACAGAGTTGGTGGATACTTATAAACATAAGAGTCATTTAGTTTTTGTTTAAGGATATTCATAACATAGGATATAAAGATGAATATTCAACAATAAATGGTATATTATTTATTTTTATAATTATTATAGATACCAGAAAATTTATATTTTTTAATTTGTTAAATTTTATTTTAAAAAAGAAGGGTATCACGGAAAGAATCATTAGGGTGGAGTTTGAAGTATGCACATGTGAGGTTGTGTAAAGAAATGGAATACCAAATGGATTATATATCCTCTATGGGTTATGAATATAGGTAAGTATTTGTGTCTATTGTATATAAAAATTTATGATTTCATATGTTATTATATGGATAATTGGTCATAGATAAGGCCTAGTATTGATCTCATGTGGTTAAATCATGTGATGAAAAAATGGTATCAGAGAAAAGTTTTTGGTCAGTTGAGTCACTAATATGTCTATGGATAAGAATGGATTATTTCTTTATAATTAATCTATAAATAAGTTAGATTAAAATATTCATATAGAAATCCCACATCTCTAAGGATATGTATAAGAAAGTGAGATTTATCAAGGATGAATCAAATTTTATCTCTCAATTGTGAAGGATCAAGATTTATGAAAGGGTTAATGCATCATGTATTGACCCATAAGAATAATGAAAATACTGTGTTTAAATGATGGATTAATGAAATTTTAAATTTATGTTGATTTAGACTATTAAATGTAATGTTTTTAGAATTAATTGAAAATCAATTTAAATAATAGTGTTTTCCCTAAAAAATTATTTGCAGTGATTTGATAAATTATAAGTTAGAGGTTTACAAGGATATATGATTCATTAAAAGTAATTGATATTTAACATAATTGGGTATTCATATTTATTTGTTTCCTGAGTTCTAGTTTTGTATTAGTGATATGAATTTTTTATGTATGTTTACTGGTTGACAAATAATATTTCCTTTTTGATGATAAAAATATCATTTATATGTGTTATGTTAAAAGGTAATATTTATTAATTAAGTAACTTAGAATTTAAATTTATATTGAATTAAATAAATTATATAATGTATATTATGAAATAATATAGAAATCATGTTTATAAATTTAGGGATATAAACAAATATTAGGTAAATTTTTTAATTGGGTATATAAGAATGTTTTAATTTAAATTTATGATTTTTTAAATCATTATGTAATTTTTTATGATATAATGACTCTATTTCGTTATTTTTTTTGTATATTTTTATAGGGACGCAAGTAATTTTTAAAATAATAATTGAAATTTATTTCGATCATTGATTTTGATGTAATTAAATTTCATGATTTAATGAAAAGGAAATTGAATTTGTTAAAAAATGAAATATAATTATTTATATACACATAAAAATTTTAAGATGATCATATTATGTCAAAAAATAAAATAAATAATCAAATGTGATAATTTTGACTATGATAATACGAGATAAATATTTATTTAGAAATAATTTTGATAAATATAAGTTTGATATTATTATAGAAAAATATAAACTTGTAATAACAGAAGGATTCATGAATTTTTTATTTGTATATAGATAATTTTGTTATATTGAAATTTAGTGTATTGAGTTAAAAACCTGTAAAATAATATCATTATGTGATTTATTGAGATATATATTGAAATGTTTATTTTTAAATATATGACAATATTATTTATAGAATATGTTGGTAGATTGTTATGATGGATGTTTTGTAACAAAATAGTTAATAAAAAATTTTCATGGAATAATTACAACTATCTAATTAATGGTCAATGAAGAATTAAACAAATAATTAGTTATAAGTTAATTAATTTGTATATTTCTTAAGTTAAGTTGTTCAAAATAGATTTAAATCCACTCATGAACTTTTAATGGTATATTAAAAGAATTATTTGGTGACTGCTTAATTATAAATTATAGTATTATTGTTTTCTAAATTATTCTATGTTTTTTTGTTATTTTATTTTATCTTTGTTTGTTTTCAATATATTTCCTAAAAATTTACTAATTTATTTGAGTGAATTTAAAGAAAGTATGAAAGTTAATTATATCGGTTTTAACCGGGTTGATTTCCAAGTAAATGAAGGAATAAAATGAGAAATTTTTATTGTGTAAAATTATTAATTTTGATGAATGAAAGTTGTATTGGATTTTATTTTTGTAAATTATTTCACCCCCCAATGAGTTAAATTTTTTAAATATAAAATAATAAGTATTTAATGATTAAAAAAATAAAATATATATTATTTTGGAAAGTTTGAGTTAAAGTACTGAAATTATTTATGGGTTTTATTATCTAAAAATAAAAATCCATGAGAGTTGATAAGTGTATTTTGATGATTTTAATATGAAAATAAATTTTCAATAATATTATAATTTCAATTATTTGGAGTTTGATGTGATTTTATGTGAACAATAATTATATCGTTACATATGAATGTATTTTCAATTCATTAAGTAAAATTTATTTAATGTGTTATGAATTTCTTGAATATTTAATTCGAGAATTAAAAAATAGGATGGGCTAAATATGTGTCTCAAATATAATGAATTTTTTAAATTTTTTCATAGGTTTTTTCCTGGATAGTGTGATTTAAAATTATTATTTTATATTTTAAATATCATTTTAAATGTTTTAATATTTTAAATATAAAATGGTGGATCATAGATTGTCAGAAAAAAATTTAATATATAAATTTTTATTATTCCGTGGTCAAAGGAATATAAATTAGAACATAAATGTTGATGTTGTATGGTAGAATTATCTTATTTTTATATCTTTATTTTAATTTTTTCTTTTAAGAAAAAAGATTATGGTTTTCAAGGATGAATTTTTTAAGGGGTATCAATTGTTGAGATTGGTAATTATCCTTTTCATGTATAATTATTTTAGTAAAATTTTAAATATTCTTAAGTATTAAAATTTTAAAATAGGAGCGTAATATAAGGACTTTAAAATTCATATTTTTTCATAAAATATTTAGGGTAATGAGTATAATATCAAAGACAATTTTACTAGTATAAAGTTTGAAGTAAAAACATAAGTGTGTTTTGGTTGTGATATAATTAAGGGATGTGTATATTATTTGTAAGGTATGAATATAAGTAAGGGATATTACATATTTACTAAAAGCCTTAAGAATTTCATATATTATTTTGTGTCTAACTGATAGTATCGAATTCCAAATCATCATTTCTAGTGTCAGAACTGGGTTGTGATAATTATAATTCTAATCCTATCATGGAAGGATATTTCGGAAGAGTGTTTTGTTTTAGTTTATATTTTTTGGTGTTGTTTGATGTGAAAAAATTCCAAAAGTGGTATCAGAGTAATATTTAGAGTATCATTGGGAGAGATATACCTTTTTCTAGCATGATTGAATCTTGTCCATTTATTATGATCACACAAACAATTATATGAGATATTTTTTTTCATAGTCTAGGAAGCGTTATTCTAAAAATAGAGTATCATAATGTATTAGTGACATAGAGATATCATGGTTTTTGATATGATTAAAATATTGGTTTTTGGAGTAATGAAAGGGAAATACGTGGTGTTATCACCATATAAGATTCAAATCATGATTAATGATAGTTATGTGATAGTGGTAACTCACTATTATAACACCCCAAAATTATAAAGGGTTAAATGACTAAATGATATGACTCGTGTCAACAAGGTGAACCTTTATTTTTAGAGAGCCTACATGATTATAACTCCACAGGTAAGAATGCTTATCCTAGAGTAGTGATCAGGGTAGGTGAACCTTTGGGAAGTTTCCCAGTGTGTGTGCGAGTGAGGAAAAATCACACTAAGAAGAACATGTGTTGGACCATGCGGAAAATCATTAGTTAGATGATCCATTCAGGTACATGGGTGGGCCCCAGGGTGGGGACCTCCTGTCTGTGGGGAAACTGGTGGTACATGGGGGGCCATGACCTGATGACCATGTTAAAGAGGGGTGTTTGTGCTATCAGTGGGACCTAGTTTTTACATTTGGTATCAAAGTTTGAATCTAGCCTTAAGTGTGGTGAAATACCTGGGATGAGATTTAGGGCCCAAAATAAGGATGTTGTTCAGTAGGGTGGGGGGGGTGATTATAACACACCATAATGATAAAGAGTTAAATGACTAAATGATATGACTCATGTTAATAAGGTGCACATTTCTTTTCATAAGACTACTTGATTAGAACTCAACAGTTAATCATTCTTGGGATGGATTAAGTGATCAGGATGAGTGACCTTCTAGGATATTTCCTAGGCGGTGTGCAAGTAATGGAAAAGCACATTTGGAAGAACATATTTTATCATGCAGAGATAGTAATTTATCAGATGACCTGTTCAGGCACGTGTGTGGGTCCCAGAATGGGGATGTCATGTCTCTGGGGAAACTAATGGTACCCGGTAGGCCAAGACCCAACTACCATATTAAGGTGGGGTGTCTTTGATGTCAACAGAGCCCATTTTTACAACTATACAATATTTACCAATATATGATATTATTGTATGTCATGTGGAATATTTTCATTGAGTGATCCTCCCAATAAAAACACTACAATGAAAGCGGTCAATTATATCGGCTCAAGATTTCCATACATAAATTTTACATCATTTTAGATGAATATTCATAACATTATTATACACACCAGAGCTATAAAGGTTTACTGTATTTGGATACTAGATACAAAATCTCATTATTTCCGGAAATAACTTCAATATCTCCCACCAAGATCTTCTTAAATAGTACTATTCTTGTCATAGCCTACATAAAATATTTCATCATAACCTGTGGAAAGGAAACACTACTGGAAAAACGACCTATACCCATGGTTCAAAACCGTGGGTATAGCCCCCAAAACCATGGGTATAGGCTATACCCACGGTTTGGGGAACCATGGGGCTGAGTGGCGTCGGTATAGGGGTCTCACCCTAAACCCACAGTTTAGCAGAACCGTGGGTATAGCCTTTTCAAAGGGAGGACCACGCTGCTCTAGCATGGCACACACCAATCCCCACGGTTTCCAAACCGTGGGGTATTAAAAATTAGAAATGGGGCACCGCATGAATTCGAACCTGCAACCCAGCCACGCCTCACTGCTGCGCCTCACCACAAGACCAACACACCTATAATTTCTATTTGTTAAGTATGCATATATCTACAAATATATATTAATATAATCCACGGATTTCAAACGAGAGGAAATAAATTCAAAAAACGCAACTTGGAAGATTTGAACCCGCGACTCGCGCGACATCTGCAGCGGAATACGGAAGTCGTGACCAACTCGGCTAATCGAATTTTATTAACATTTCAATCTGGTTATTTACTTATACTAAAAATAATCAAATATTTGAAAAATAAAAAGATACCAAGATTCGAACGCCCGTCTTTCATATACGAGACAGAGAGCTGAACCAACTAACCCAGCGAAATTATTGAACTAAAATCTTCACTCCATATAATTATATTAATTTTAAATCATGTTCCCGCCAAAACAAAATTCACTCCCGCGGGAATTCCCCCCCCCCCCCCCCCCCGCCATAATAAGGAAAAGCTATACCCAAGGTTTTGGAAAACCGTGGGTATAGGTCTTGTAAAAAAAACCCTTATCCCTATGGTTTTTTAGAACTGTGGGCATAGGTCTCTATGATAATCCCTATACCCACGGTTTTACCAAAACCGTGGGTATAGGTCTTCAAAATTAACCTATACCCATGGTTTTGCCGAGAACCGTGGGTATAGGTTCCTATACCAGCCCTATACCCACGGTTTTGGGAAACCGTGGGTATATGGGTGTCCTATACCCACGGTTTTGTGCAAAACCGTGGGTATAGACCCATTTTCCAGTAGTGAAACCTAAGAAATGGTGAGCTCGGACTCATAGTGAGGATAAACATGGAGATATCACATGATGATCATTTTCAAGTATAAGATAAGAATAAGGGTATAAAATCATGACCATAACTTACAAAGTTCATACCCAATCTATCTGAGATCATAATCACGATTCATTGTATAAAACATTCTCATAAAAAAGACAATATTAATAATAGGGTATAATCACCAATAATCAGCCATAATCCATGAGATCATAACATAAAAATATGAATGTGGGAAAAATAATCTTATAACATTGTGAATATGTATAATTAAAAAAAGGTTCACTCATTAAGGACATGAAATCAAGACCTCGAAAAAACTTATGGATATGAAACCAAGTCCATGCATACTCTTATGGACATGAAACTAGGTCCACACATAATCTTATGGATGATAAAAAAGTTATATGAAAAAACTTATGGGCATGAAACCAGGTCCACAAATATTGTCGTGAACATTAAATCAGGTTCACGCATGAAATAATTATCTCAGGAGTTATCCATATTTAACCATTGAATTTAATAGATATATAATTATGTTACCACCCTTTACATAATCCTAATCCACTCACATGTTTGCTGTAATATCATAAACTATTCACCATATCACTAAATCATAACCCATGGAAAATAAATGGATTTCACAAACATCACATCATCATAATAATGACCCATCCATAGGATTAATATAGATGGTATCATTGGATAATATCCCCAATAAATACTAAGTAACATCAAAGGATTTCATATTAGGTGAAAACTCCTTTAAAAGGCCAATTGGAATATTTCTCGAGTAAAATACCATTTTCACTATTAAATAAATTCTTTAAAAAATAAAAAATAAAAAAATTATAGAAAAAAATTTAATTAAAATTAAATTGTAAATTTATGAATTAATCTTAAAATCATTGAGAGGTCATGATGGAGGGAAATTTTTTTTATGTCATATATTTTAAAACAAAGATTACTTTATCATTTTTTGGTCAAAAGTCAAAAGTATCTCTTTCAGAAAATGGCATGAATATTATTTTTAAAAAAATTTGTAAAAATTATATAATGTGTAAAAATAAAATTTAAAATAGATAATTAATATTAAAAACATTTTTAAAAACATTTTTTTGAAAACATGCATATGGAAGAAGAGATATTTTCGACCGAAGAAAGAAATAAAGTCAAATTTCCTCAAAAATATTATTATCATATCTTGAGTACCTAAAGAGAGAAAAAAGAAATAAAATAATGTGATTTAAAAAATTGACAATAGTAGAAGAAAATATATTGTGTTTAATATTTAAATTTCATACAATTATCTCAATGGAATCTTAAACAAAAAGAATCTCGAATAATCATGAGATTTTGAAATAAACCCTTATCACTTTGGTAAATTTGAATCATATCCACCATAAAAGAAGTAAATTAAAATTAAATATAAAATAACATTAATATAAATGGAATCCTGAGATATAATATCAAATATTAGGTATATACCCACATGAAAGTAACTAGTGGTGAATATGATATATGTATTTTTGAAACAAAAGTTTTATGAGAAAACCCTTATGTCAAGTCTCGTATTTATCTGTACATATTAAAAGATATTTTATAAAAAATATATATTTATTATAAATTTATTAAATAACCATACTAATATATATTATTCCATATATTGTTTTTTTATAACATCATATAACACTTTTATTAATAACTATTTATTAAAATAATTGTTTCGGGTGAGAAGAGCTTCATTTTTCTTGAATGTTTTGGTTCAATAGTGTTAATATTTATAATTATATCAAGATTAAATCCAATAAATAATTTTAAAAATGATATTATTATCATATATATTATTTAAATGTATATTTAGAGTCATATAAAAATGTTAGATATTGAAAAATGACTTACACCGTTCATGCAGACAGTAGGCCATACGCATGCATGAACGATATTTCCATTTTCGACAGATAGAATAAAATAAAGTAAAATAATATTTAACATTTATAGAATAATTATCATATCATATATATAATATATATTCCACTAATTTATCCTTATTACCATCCATGTAAAATTAATCGAAAAAATGAATCAGATTGCTTTGTGGAGGTGGTAGTCCACACATATGCACGAGAAACATTATCATTTTCATACAAATTGGAAGGAAAGAGGGTAGATATTATATTATAATTATAGAATCATAATTATGAAATAAATATAATATATAAACATTAAACATATCATAATAAACATCAATGAAAAATGGTTATGGAAGATTAATTGTGTCTCTATGTGGATATGGTAAGTCGTACATTTGTACGAGTGGTACTTTCCCATCCCATTTGATGGAAAAGATAGAGAATAAATGTTTTTTCTTAATCATAATAAAATTTTGGTATATTTTTAATATTAAATTTATTATTTTATGAATAATATCACAAATTTAGAGGAATTATAAGAAGAAGAAAATTGAAAGAGGTCAGGTAAGATGATTACCTCTTCTTTAGTTAGCTTCCTTTAGATCAATTTTTAAGGAGACTTGAATGATATTTTAAGAATAATATAACCTATAATTCATGGGTATTGAATTTTAGAAGATATTGCGGTATGGTTTTTTCAATATAGATGGCTCAAAGTGGTGTAAAGAAGAGAAATGAGGGGCACCATTTATAAGTGAGGGGAGGGGTACTCTTAGAATTTAATAAAAGAAAAAATAAAATAAATTAATTCTATAGAAACATTCTTCCAAGTGGACATATATTTGAATATAGATATATATTTGGTTGAAATATATTCCGTAAATAAATAAATTTGGGATAAGATTATGTGGTGTTTTAAAAAATATCTTTTGATTAACCCCTTAGTTAACCAATTTTAGCTTTAACCGCAGTAAAAAACTTTCAATATTAAAGGGTTATATTTTTAAATATAATGTGAAAATTGTCTCATAAATATAAAAATATGAAATTATTTATCATATATTATTCAAATTTCCCTATTTTATGTTTTTTACGATTTTTAAATAATTTAATGAAATATTATTTTTCATTAAATTTTATTAATGTCATTTTGGCACTATTCAATTAATTTGAAATTAAAGAAAGAAATAAAAATATTTAATTTGAATATAATTCTTTCAAAAATACCAAATAATATATATTTATCAAAAAAATTCTTCCAAATCGATAATTCAATCAAATTATATTACTTTATATCTTTTAAAAATCAATTGTTTTATTTTTCTGTTAATTGAATTAAAACTATGTTAGCATTGCATAAGAATATAAAGTAATTATTTTGTCACTAGAATTAAAAATAAATTAGCATGATAAAAAATTAATTTATATTTTAAATTAACATTAAAAAAAAACCTAAACTCTTTTTATCTATATGTAAAAATAGAGATATTAAAGTCCAGAGCGGGACATTTTGTTTTTATTCTTTTCTTAGAGTAATATAACGGTCAATATCAAAGAATAATTGAAACAATGGGACATATATTAGATAATTTTATGGAAATGGATTCCATATAATCATCCAATAGGATGAAGGTGAGAGATGGGTTGCCTTTAGGACCTTATCTCATGGTTTGACCAATATTCTACCCATTTTACCCTTACCGAGGTGTCAAATATTTACCAATGTTACTATTCATAACGAAAAAAATAAAAGGGTCATATTTTAAAAATTTGGACCTCATTGTTGAAAATATGGAGTCCATTTTTCTATATTATATTTCTATAAGTGAAAGAAATTAATTTAAGACAAAAAACAGAAAACATAAAGAAAAATGGTTTTTCAGAAAAACACTTTTTAATTATAAATTTTTTATACCAAATTCATACATTAAATTGATTATAATAAAATTAATTGGAATATTAATAATTTTGTAGAACTAATTTTATTTTTAAACCATTTAAAACCAAATGTATCTTTGTAAATGCTTGAAATAAAAGTACAATTTTCAATAAAAATCATTATTTTTAATTATTCATTGAAAAATAAAACATTTGATAAAATTATCCTAATATAAACATAATCTATTTATGACATGATAAATTAAAATATTATACAATTTTTATCAAATATAATGTAAAAATACCATAAATTAATTATAATATTTTCTCAAAAAAGTAATAAAAACCATTTGTAAAGAAATCATATTTTCCAAGAACAAAATGACTTTACTAAAAAAATTGGGTGCTTATATCCTACGAATTAATTAATAAATTTGTATTGAGTTGGTCATACATATATATTCCATAATTTTTTTATCCTATTTATACATTTCATTTCAATAACTAGGCTATAATTGTCATATAATAATATTTCGTGCCCCGTTTAGGCTCAATGTTGCATGTCATATATGCTATCAAATATAATGTTCTTCTTTTAAAAAATTATGGTGTTAAATACCCCTAATAAATTACATCCTCACATTTTGAAATTATGCTCGGTTATCAGGGGTATGACATTTTAAAATTCTTTTGTGTAAAATACACATAATAAAAAGCGTTAATAAAACTTCCTCTAAAAAAGAAGGAAATAAAAAGGTCATCTAGAACAACACCAAAATAGGTTTAAAAATAGTATAAAATTTGGGGGAAGTGAAAATATACACATAGAGTAGATTTTTTTTCATAGAATAATAAAAAGTGATAGATATCATGGTTAGGATAATTTTAATTACCAAAAATGATAAATATATGATGGGTGAAAAGACAATCCATTCATCAAAAAATAGAGAACATTGGAAAATTCATTTACTCGATATCTTTTACATTTCATAAACACAATTTCATTCATTATTTTTTCTTCAATAAATTGGAACCTAATCTATTACTCCATAAGATGAGTAATCACGATGAATTTTTTATATCTGAATCACTAAAATTAACTTCTTGTAGATAAAAAGATCTATAAAAGAATAAAAAGTCATTCCACTGGTCTCAAAATGTTTACCAAAACAAAAATGGGTTGCATAAGTTATATAATATGGATAAATATAATATATTACTATTTAAAACCTTAATAATAACACCAACAATTCATTTTAATACATTCCATAAATAGTTAATCCTAAGGATACTCCAAAATATATTTGACCAAGATCGAAACTCAAAGATTAGAGTGATTTGATATCATATCCTTCCATGATCATCTAAACTATTATCTTGAAATGATTTTAATCACTCATAAAGTCTCATACCAAAATTTATATACCTTAATCGTATATTCTTAAAATATACTAATCGTTTCTCAAAATAAATTCACAATAAAATAATATATGCTTCCAAAAGATAATTTACCAATTTTTCATTAAATAAAATTGTAAACTATTGAATACATTACATAAATAAGAAAATGTAATAGACTTTATCAAAGATCACTTTTTTATCAAATTACTTACTAATTTTGATGTCCCAAATACTATCCCATTTACTTCATCAAGGTCAACCATATCTTTATACCAACTAAACATTATTAACATGACATCAAGAACATATTAATCATTATATTTCCCTTAATCAAGTTTTTAAAAAACTTATGACCTTACCACTAAATTACCTTTCTTGGTTATCAATACCATTCAACTAATAAGGAACAATCCATAGATATTTCATGAATTTTATTAACATAATATTTTTGGTATAACACTTATACAACATAATTCTTGAATCTCAACTCATAAATAGTACAATCATCAATTCCACTGAAAAGCATAATGTGAACACTTCCCTGGCCTGAGAGTTAGCCCTTGGATTAGGGCATTGAACCCAGTAAATCCCTATTTCCCCACATATAAGATATTTAATTCATCAATAACTCATTGATCTATAATCTTCATATACACGTATAAAAATATTCCCATTACTTTCATATATCCTCTTAGGTAATTCTTCCCATATACTTGACATTATCGATATGATGAAGACTATACTTTCTTACCTCCATGATCATTGTGTGACATCCCGAATTGAAAACCATTAAAATATTCCCCAATATGGTGGGACACATGGACTCAATCATGCCTCCTTGTATGCCAGTAGCTGCCTACTAGTAGTGAGGGTCCATGATGGTATAATGGGGAGACTATATCATCATGATCAGAGTAGCACATTAGTAAAATAAATAGGAAAATAGCGGAATAATAAGGAATAAATAAAAAATAGAAGGTAAAGAATCCTATATTTAATAAATAACATGAACAAAAAATATCCAACATTTGACACAATATGATGTAATTTCATATATCTAAAAAAATGAAACAGGAAGGCATGGCAGTAGGCATGAAATATAGAACTTGTGTTAAAAGAAAAAAAAGAGAAAATGATTATCTCCAATAGTATCATAAGAAAAATATCATTCATGTGATTACTCTATACCATGCTATAAACAAATCACACATCGACCATTGGGTGCTTCCCCCGTTCCCTACCTGCATCCACATAATCTTCCTAGGTACCATCTGAAGCCCAGATTGGTTGTGAGATAAACTAAGTAGGCCCCCACTAACGGTGATTATAAATATCCAATTAGTGCTTATAATGTGAGTAGTGTGTATATATAATAGTAAGAAATAATCAAATCTATAAAGGTTCAGTTCTGGTGCCTAAAGTATACGAGGCTGACACTACCAACTTCAGATAGGCTAGATAATATCTGAACTAGTAACCATGTGTATCCATATATATAGTACGTATACGTAGTGATGTATATAACCTTAAATATGGATACCTCTACTGGATTAAACCTAAGGTGAAACTCAAGCATCCATGGGCTGTATAATCTGTCTTATTAGTGGTAATGGATGCCATGCCCGGTATCACAAAAATAGGGAACTCCATTCCTAGTATCATAACAGTAGGGTCACCATGCCGAAATCATAACAGTAAGGGTCATTATGACCATATATCACATTCATAAGGATATCCATGCCCAGTATCATATCCAAAGGTTCACCATACCCAAATAACAACAATAATATCTCAATACCCAAATCATAATAATAGGGTCATCATACTGGAATCATATAAATAGTGTCATCAGGCTCGAATAATATCAGTAAGGACATCATTCCTGAATCATATCAGTAGGTTCATCATGTCTGAATCATTATTATAGGTTATCCATTACCGAATCATAATAATAGGGTCATCATTCTCGAATCATATCGATAGGGTCACCATGCCCTTATCATAATCCACAAGGGTCTCCATGAAAATATATCATAACAGTATAAGGGACACCATGCCTGTATATGAAAGCAATGTATGGGATGTCATTCCCATATATAACAATTGTAAATAATTAAAGGCTTTAATAAGATCCAAAAGATAATCAATAATTCTTTAACATTACTTATTAAAAAGGGTGTAACCATTGTTATATTTAGTCACATGGCATGGTCACACCACCCACCGTCCATTTGATCTAGTATAGTTTGATATGAGTTGTAGCCATGATTCACAACAAAAAATATCAATTTTCATTAATGATATCACATTTTAGAAGTCGAACCAGACACACTGATAGGTATTTTGGTTATACAACCCTAAATGTAAAATAATCATACCTAAGGAACACCCAAAGGGGTGGCTCACATGGAGGTTGAAAACTTTCAATCTATTGTGGGATTTATAAGTGACATTAGATTCTATAATGGGAAACCAATTAAAGGAAAATTCATTTTAGTGTAAATACATGGTGAAACCAGTATTTGGGACACAATGTATAATATAAAGCATAATGAATTTGAGGAATAATTACTCAAATAAATAACTTATTCTTGAAGAGGATAACTCATCCAGTATTGGCATTTAGTTTGGTCGAAATCAGAAGAAAATAGAAAAATAGATGAACACCTAGGAAATACGGCATATGATTCTATACTAAAAAAACTCCTTCGAGGATAAGATAAATGGTGACAAGATCCTAATGAGTGAAGACCTTATCATGGGATATCCAACAAGACAACCAATTTTCAAATTGGATACTAGATGGATGAATTATCAGGGAACCTAGGTGGAATCTTGAAGATGACTCAATGGGTGAAAATAAAGAGGGTTATCCATTGGAAGATGAAAAAAAGAAAGGAATTTAAATATATAATACCTTAAGGAAAAAAATAATTTAACCCTTTAAACCCATGTCATAGGGTTTGGGAACATGGTTGGACAAACCGTGCACCAACCGTGCACCATACACTGTCCAAGGAGGGGCTCACACAATTCATGCACTCTGTTTGGAAAACCATGTTAAAACCATGTGTTATTCCTTTACTAGAAACTACAGAGCATCCACATGAGCATTCTCCATGAGTCGCAATGTTATGTAAAATGGTATGACCCCCTTATGCTCATTGGAATTCCCCATAAAATTATGAAAAACCATGTAGACTGGGTGGCATAGTTTATACTAACCATGTGACTCGGTTGTTTATTCCTTTGGCTAGGGTTCCGAGCTCTGAACAAGACCCAGACACCCTAATTTCCTCTATATCTCCACTAGGAATCCATATTTGGTCAAAACCAATGAATTAAGGTATAATTTAAAGGATATATGCCTCATATAATAATTGGGTCCTTACAGTATCCCCCCTTAAAGAAACTCATCCCCGAGTTTCCATTCCTAGGGTGGTAAAACATTGTCTGAAAACAACTCTAGCCACTGAGCATATATGTTTTCCTCCCACTCCTAAGTATCATCTTGTACTCAGTCATGATATCATAGAACCTTTACTAAAGGGACTGATAAACCTTAGAGATTCTTAATGATATAATAAATGATGCATATGCTATAATCCTTAAAAGAATCATCGACATGCAATTCAACATCCTCGAGATAAACAATATGTGGTGGGTAACCATGGTAATGATGAATCCATGAAATGTGGATGATGTCATGCATGGCATGGTACCTATGAGTTAATAGAAACTGATAAGTTACCAAATCTGCTCTATAAAAAATCTCAAAAGGCCTGATAAAATGGGGGCACAACTTCCCTTTCCTCTATTTACATCTATGCCCTTGTCTGGGTGATACCCATAAGAAAACAAGATCCCCGACCTCAAACTCTAGAGGTTGTTGACAGTGATTAACATATGATTTTTTTCTATATTAAGCTATAAACATCCAATTTGTAATTAAATACACATACTCCAAAGTCTCCTATATGAGAGGAGGACCTAATAGCACATCCTCTCCCACCTCTAACCAGTATAGGGGTGAATGGCACGACTTACCATATAAGGACTCATAAGGATCCACATGAATTGTTTCATGAAAGCTATTATTGTAGGAAAACTTATAAATAGGGATATGATTCTCCCAAGAACTGCTAAAATCATATATTCATGCTTGGATCATATCCTCTATTACATACATCATCCACTATTACTAACTGTTAGTCATGGGTGAAAGGATGTACTCAGAAGTACTTGCATACCCAGAGATCTCTGTAAACCCTGCATGAACCTTGACATGAACTGAGCACCCCAATATTAAATGATATAATTTGGTACAATTAATAGGTATATAACCTCATAGACATAGAGTCTTCCCATCTCACCAACTATGAAAATCTCCCAAATAAGAAGTAAGTGTTTTGGTTAATTGGATGTTTTTTACCACATTAAACACATTTTGATTTATAAATTAATATCATTTGTAAAAAAGATTCTAGAACATTAAATAAGACATAATAAATATATTATATATTTTTCAACCATAAAAATTGTTTGATGACCAGAGTTGAAGACAGTAATAGAAATTAAAAACCCATCATCCTTGAATGTGATAAATTAACACATCTCGAATGGTGTTTTAATTTCTAGTTTAAAAGGAGGAGAAGATAGATATGATGATGAATTATTACATTATTATAAAAAATTACCTTACATGTAAATTAATGGATATATAATAATATTTTGATGAAAGGAGGCGAGTAAAGAAATAGAAAACAATATAACTAAAAGAAAATAAAAGAAATGAAAAGAGGAATTTACCTATTGAATATTTCTTCCTTGAGAACCTCTTTGGGGAAGAGGATTTGTTATTTTGAAGCATCCAAGGGCTACAGGATGTTGGATAAGGGGTTAGGGAGATATTTTGGAATAATTTAGATAACACATAAAGATTTAGAGGAGTCAATAGCAGAGGTAAAGAGTTGTGGTATTTATAGTGGAGGATATGAGGGGTTTCCCATTATTTTAATCATTAGTTTAATATTTTTTCTCAAGACTGTGAATTGTTTTGATTTTTGTGACCAAAAATAGTAAAGAGTACATGTGAGTTTTAGATAATCGCCTTACATCTTCCATACATCAGTTGATAACATTATAATTCATGTATTTATCATTTATCATAAATTATAATATTTTACTATCCACAAAAAATAATGTATTTTATTAAAATCAAAAAAATTCACTGTAACCATTTTTCAACATGTAAAATTCAAAAATGAACTCTATTTTATTAAAATAATTTTCTAAATATGAGAAATTTAATTTTCAATTAAAATCATAATTGTATCTCCCTAACCCTAGTTACCCAGAGTTAGTGCATTATTAAATAACATTAGCATTATCACAAAATATCAAGTCTCGAATAACCGATTAGTTTAGTAGCCTTGGAAGTACTAGATACATACATAAGTTTTACCTTACATCCTGAAATTAAAAAAACAAAAACATTGTGTCCCTTTTTAACTCACTCATATCCCTTAGCTTATCACTGTAGGTCAATCATAATATAATTCTTCACATCCAAGGAAAAATAAAAAATAAGAAAGTAGTGAGCTCAGATGCTCAGTAAGGATAACAATATAGTGTAAAATTTCATAATTAATCATAAACATTTAAGGCAATGTATAAGACTAATACACAAGCCTTTTAAAACATAAACTTCAGTATAATATGAAAAAAAAATCAAATAATTCCATTTACTTTTTCACATGGATATTATACTAGTTGAATAATCACATTTAATATCAATATCTAATTTCATAATGATAGAATGCATAAGGCCAGACATCATAACCACATAGTGAAGGCCTCGTGTTAAAACTACAAATAAGATTTTTTCAAGGCCTTATTCCAAGACACTAGTTTGTCTCATGAGACCTATCAATTCATTGAGGTGATATAGCGGCCCCCGCCCATAACTTACTAGGTCCAATGAATTACTCATAAGAAAAGGGTGAAACATAATATAAACATTCGTATTTAAACTAGCATATGAAATGTCAATATTTTAACCATAAACCATGAATGGTATAAAAATAGAACATCCATAGTCAAACATAAATAATTCAATACAATATGTAAGATTTTTTTATAATAAATCATCCTCAATCAATAATAATGAAGGATATTGACATAGATTAAAATAATCAGTAAAACTATTCGAGAGAAATATCCCATTTTTCTTGAAAACATTTAAAAGTATCACTATTTATCAAGAAGCTTTTAAAAATAGATTTCTAAATCAATGTGTCCCATACACTTTGAAACTTTTAAATGGAATTTTAATTTTAAAATATTCATGTACATGAAAATGAATTTTAACACCATTTTTAAAACATGGACATTGCTGAGAATGATTTAGAAGAATAAATCTAAAAAATGTTTAAAATGATAATTTAGTTAGAGTTCCTAACCAAATGTGATATACTTGAATAAAAATAACTGAGGTAATAAAATCTATATAATATCATGAGAATAACAGGATTCAAGATATATTGTGTCAAAGTATTGTGTATACACCATATAAAAGTGAATTGGCGCATAACAACAAATAAGCCTCAATGGAATGTAAATTGAGATGAAATCACTTATAATGACCATATACTTAGGTTAAGGATAAATAAATAACATAATTATGTGTGAAAAATATAAATACACTAAATCTGATTGGATATTCAGTTTAAATCAATCAGAGGACATTCACACATATTCTTGTAAAAACAACACTAATGACTAGGATGATTAACTCAATGAATGGAAATTGAGTTAAGATTACTCTTATCATGTTCATATAAATAACTTTAGAATTTATAAATGGAGTTATTATGTGTATCAAAAGAATATCAACATGTAGGGGAGTGTAAATTACTACATAAATAAATAAATAGTGATTTCACACAAAATCATGGAGTAGAATAATCAATAAAGTTGGCATAAAACCCAATGAGTAGAAATCAAAATTAGAAATTCCATTAACGATTTGGTAAATTAATAAAACATAGACTCTATGAAATAAGGATCATAAAATGAAGATGTAAAACCCCATAAATTAAATTATATTACACAAATAATACAATCATGGGTAGTACATACACCACACAATAGGAAATAGTGAAAAATATAACATTAATCTCACAGAAATAAAAAGTGAGATGAAAAACCCTTAGCTTTAATTTTCCTTAGTTGAGGGTAAGTTAACCTCCTTTATAATAGTTAAATAATTCTTATTAAATTATACAAGAACAAAATACATAAATATATTATCATATATGATCTTTTAATATTTCTTTGTTAATAATATTTCCGTAGTATCATTGTTTTGGGTGTTAACTGATTCATTTTCCTTTATACGTTATGTTACGTAAGTCATATTTGTTATGGAAAGAATTTATTTGATTCATATAATTACTGATATTAATTTCTTAAAGAATATTTTATATCATAAAATGAAAATTATTCTTGAATGCTTATGATGAGAAATGAATCTTATCGCGTTCGTGGAGACATAAATCAGTACGTACGCAAGAGCGATAATATCATTATATTGATGGTGAAATCATATGTAATTGGATGGTATATAATATATACAGAATCATTAACATGTTATATTTATTATTTACATCAATTATACTCATCATTATACCCATCCAAATAATTAAGTGTTGAATAACAAACTACACCACCACGTAGAGACGATAAGACGTACGTACGCACCTATGGTGGCATTGTCATTCATAGGATGGATAGAATAATGAATATTGTTGTACCATATTTATAATAGAATAAAAATGTGTAGAAGTTACTGAATTTTTTATTTTGGTATGGAAACAACAAAGAAATAGGAAGTGGAAGAAGAAAAAAAATTTGAAAGAGGTGGTAAAATTATTACCGCTTCTTCAGGTGCTTCCTTTTGATTTGATCAAAAGGGCTCCTAAATTGGGATTTCTGATCAAAGTAAGTCCTCTAGGTTGAATTGGGGGTAGTTGTTAGGATATTTGATCAGGGGATGGCCGAGACAAATGACTTTGGATGTGTGAATTTGAGTGAAGGGGAAGTACCCTTTTATAAGAGAGGTGAGGATCACTTTAGGAAAAGTTTGAAATATTATTTTATTATAAAATAATTTTCTGTTTATAATGGATCCAAATGAATTTATTTCTAGGATAAGGTGGGTATGGGTCTAAATATTTTTCAACCAATAGGATTTAGACATGTCTAGGTCACCATATTAACCTTATCTTTTCGATTTAATTCTTAGTTAAATAGTTTAACTTTTACTATGTCTTCTTGTATTTTTATATTAAATAGTTAATAAACTTACTATAAAATGAAAAAAAACCTCAAGTGGTTAATTAATGACATATATATCATTATAAAAGTCTTTTGGACAAACCTTATATTTTTAAGAATATTATATCATTTAATAATATAGTGTTTTTTTTAAAAAATAATTTATGTAAATTTTGAAACTATTTAGTATTTGGTTTTTGTGAAAGTCAAAAAAACATGATTACTTTGAAAATAATAAATTAAATCAACCCTAACATGTAATATTAACCTATAAAATTATTGTAATGCATCAAAATTTTCAATTTACATTTATTTTAATATTTATTACATCAATTAGATTATTCTTTCATTAATAATTTAAATATTGCATCATCAGTGAGTCAAAAATAAATTTAATTATTTAATGTATAAAATTATAAATAAAATTAAATTAGGTAGTAAATCCATTTATCTTTCTAATTAATATTTATAGTGGAATTTATCTTATGTGTAACCGTATATTTAAAATATTTTAGGTATTAAACTTTGAATTTAACACTTTTAACTCTTCTTTAAATAAAATAATAATAAAATTTCTAATCTAATAAATGTGGATAAAAAATGATCATATTTTATTCCTAAGGTTTATTTGGGTTAAAAAACACTTATCCAATAGAATTAGGACATGTTTTGGGGTAATTATAAGATAATTTTACCTTTACTTACCCTATTTACTTTTAATCGTGGTAAATAAAATTCAAAAGGTACTTTTCACCAAAAATAATTTTAATCCAATTGAACAAAATTTTACTTGATGATGTCAACCGTGTCTCTTGTATTTTTAAAATTCAATTCACAGAAGAAGTAAAATTCTGTTTTATGCAAAATTTCAAATGTCCCTAGAAGGTGGGTAAAAAATGGTAAAAAGTTCAATAAAATTTTATATATCTAATATTATTATAAAATGACTACAATGAATTACATTTGACTAATATAGGTATTATTTATATATTTTTACTTTAAAATAAATTTAAATTAAAAATAATTATATAAATAAAAAGTCAGGTTTAAACATGAACGCAATGTTTTTCACTATTCATCAAAAATTGAATGTTTTTAGAAAAATACCAAAAATTCACCCAGAGGTAATTTTGAAATTACAAATTAAAAAATGATGTATATTTTAAAAAAATTAAAATATAAAAGTTGTGTTAATTAATTTTAAAAAAATATTTCCATTGTCAAAACTAGTAAGCAGGTTTTTGTGAAGTAAAAACTATCAAAAGATTGATATGTGTTTATGTCTAATTTAATTGTAAAATTACTTCAAGATGACCAAAATTGGATTAAATGATAAAAATATAATATAATTATACATCAAAACCATTCAAATTTACAATTTAACACAATATATTATTTTGATTAAAAAAGTTGTTTTGAATTAAAATTTATTAATATTCACTATTCATCAAAATATGAAAGATATCATAAAAGCACCGAAAATTTATCCAAACTAAATTTTTATGTCCTGCTTCTAAATAAGAAGTTTATTTTGTCAAATTGAATATATAAAAGTGTCAAATATTGGATTTAAAAAGAATTCTCCATTAAAAGGAAGTAAAATTGCATTTTTTGAAAAATACTTCTTTTATCTGAAAAATTGAATTTGTTCTTATATTATTTCTAATAAACACATAATATGGATGTTAAAATTATACGGAGTATATAAAATTCAAAATATAGTTATTTCTATTTATAACTTCCTTTTGAATGGCTAGTTTGGTAAGTCGTGGTGCACTCGAACTCTATGTTGCGTATAGCGCAAGCTATTGAATTACTTTAAAGAAAATAAATTACTAAGAAATTGTTGGGTGTTAAATTCTTCCCAAATTATGTGAATTTCAACCTAGAAATTTTAAAATTATGCTGGGGAACTTCATTGAAAGTCCCAATCGGAAAAAGAGTCAATAAAACTATCACTTTAAAAGAATGAAAGAGAAGTAAAAAGGTCACCTGAGATAACCCATACTAGAATTCGATGTTGGAAAACATGGATATGAAAGATAAAATAAGTGTCATGTTTTGATGTAGAGTGATACCAAACATGATCCAGAGAAATTTAAAAATAAGAATCCCACAAAATTGTGATGGGTTAAACAATCATCAGTTTCCCACTAGGAAAAGTAAATGGACAACGTTTTTTGTTTTATGTTTCATTTCATAAAGTTGAGAAATTTATTTATGAGATTGAGTAAGAACATAAATAGATATACTTAATTTTCAAGTATAGTTTCATCCTTTAATAAATTTCTACCACTAACTCATCTTTTCTTAAAATGATGAGTATTCAAGATGTCTTGGTCACACCTGAAGTGCTAGAATCAACTTCTAGAGAATCACATAATCCACGAAGGATGAACTATATATTTTCCTTGTCTTTAGAGATTAACCAAACCCAAAATGGTTAGTACAAGATCAGATGATCCCCAAAATGGATAATCCTTTATAGAAAAAAAATACTTATATTAATTTCCAAAATTAAACAAACAATTTCCAATGATCAATAAAAATCATTCAATGAAAAATGTCCTTAAAATCATTCAATATAATCCAAAAGAATATTGAGACCCAAAACACAGAATATTTTAATCACAGCCTTTCCTAGTAAATCTTAACATTTATATCCAAATATCATCAACTACTTTTAAAGTCTCATACTGAAGTGTAATTAACCAAATCACATATTCTCTATGGCAGGTTAATCATTTCCATTAATAACCTGAATCTTTATAAATAACATATATTCTTCCAAAATAAAAATCCACCATTACTCCTCAAATGAAATCCCATAGTATTCTATTTTCCTTAGGCATATAGTGTTCTCAACAGAGCGAACTTCTTACAAAATAACATTTATCACTTAATCACAAAATCATCTTCCTTTACTAAGGATATCCATTTGATAAAATATAAGATCCACAATCAACTTATTATTGATCAATAAAATCATTTAAATAAATTTAATTAGTCACACTAACCAGGGACTTCACGTAGTCCTGTGGTAGGTGATAAATCCTAGTAACACTTTGGTTGTGGATTCGATAACCGCAGCTTTATCGGACGTGATGGGTTGCCACATGACCTGCGTGTTGTCATTTTTTAGAAACTATAGTTTATAACATTCCCAAAATGAGATAAATTCCTCAAAATTACCATAACATAATTTAACCACAAATGTCATCTGATTCCTTTCATTTTCATCCCAAAAATAAATAACCTATAATTGCCTCAAATTCAAGGATCATATAAACCCAAATGGTTCTTTATAACTATATCCATAAAAGAAAAGATAATTCTTTCTCAAATGGAATTTTCACACAAGAAACAGCTGGGTTACACAAACAAGAGAAAAGTCTTCCAAAATAATCCCATCAACCAAGAGAATTAATACTTTTAAAAATTTCTCCATCCATTTATTTCCACATAGGCTCTTCCTTGACTTAGTGGTTATCCTATAGAATAGGTCATTGACTTTGGTAAAACCCAAGTCACCTACCTTTACGGAAAATGACTATAAATTGATTCTTAGGATAATTTTTATTTTCTTCTATAGTACTCTTCATTTTTCCTCAGCAATTCTTTACTTTATGTCCTTATTTCCCACACATAAAGCATTTATTTGTTCCATTGATACACTTTACTAGGTGTATCTTTCCACATTTCCTACATGATGGAAATTGGGCTTTCTTTTCTCCATGGTCTCCACTGCTGGAGCTCTTATCATTCTCCGCCTTTCTTTTCTTTGTTGAGTTTGGGAGTTGGTTAATGTAAATGTTGTTGATCATATTTTTGGAAACCTGATTCGACATGAACATGAAATCTTTTAAACCTATCAAAATTCCATTTTTAGCTCATTTCCACCATAGTTCCCACCTTGTACATCATGTTCAATGTTACTATGAATTCCATGGAATCCTGCCATTGACTAAAACTAGAAGGCATAGTGTGAGTCATAAAATAATTTAGAGAATATCATGACACCTTATTTTCAATCTAAAATAGCATAGGATTAACCAAGGTTATTTATTCTAATCTTATATTAAAATCCTTTAAATTGGTTTTTAAAGAAAATGTGAATTATCCTAAGCATATATCCTAGGAGTGTTGTAACCAAGAGTATAGTAAGGCCCATTGTCGTGAACCAATTTCTATTTGAGTCTAGCTCAAAGCGGTATTTTTAGGTTTTACCCCTAGATACATTTTTTCCAAAGCTACCTCTACCTGGTCATATCTAGACAGGTATGTATTTCTTGGAAAATTCAAAAAATTGATACATTACCAATATTCTAGGAAGTTCTTCTATACTAATCCTGAAAGTCTATCTTAGGGTAATGTTCTCTAATTAGAGTTTTTCTAAATCTAGTTTGCAAGGTTTGTACTAAACTTCTTCTGATACAAACCATAATGCCCCGAACCTAGTTACCTGTAGTTGGCGCATTATTACATAACAATTTCATGATCACAAGAGATCAAGTCTCTAATGACTGATTATTTTAGTATCCTTGGATGTACTAGATATATACATATGTTTTACATTAAATCATGAAATAAAAAAACAAAAAATTTGTGTCCCCTTTGAACATGATCATATCCCATAGCCTATCCCTAAAGGTCAATCATAATATACTTCTTCACATCCTAGTAAAAGAAAAACATAAGAAAGGGGTGAGCTCAGATGCTCAATAAGAATAACAATATATTAGGAACATTCATAAATAAGAATAATCATTCAAGGCAATGTATAATACTAAAACATAAGACTTTTAAACTTAAACTTCAGTATAATATGGAAAATATAAATCAAATAATTCCATTTACTTATTCACATGGATATTACACTAGACGAATAATCACATGTAATATAAATATCTAATTTTATAATTATGGAATGCATAAATTCGGACATCATAACCACATAGTCAAGGACTCGTGCCAAGACTACAAATAAGATTTTATCAAGGCCTTATGTTAAGACACTAATTTGTCTCATGAGAGATACCGATGGATCAAGGGGATGTAGAGGGCCCCTCCCATCACTTACTAGGTCCAATTCATTCCTCATATGAAAAGGGTGAAACATAATCTAAACATTAATATTAAAAATAACATACGAGATGTGAATATTTGAACCACAAACCATGAATGGTATAAAACTAGCACATCCATAGTCAAACATAAATCATTCAATACAATATGAAATATTGTATTATTATAAATCAACCTCAATCAAGAATAATGAAGGATATTAATGTAGATGATAATAATCAGTAAAACTGTTTGAGGAAAATATCACCTTTTTCATGAAAACATTTAAAAGTATAACTATTTATCAAGAAGATGTTAAAAATAGATTTTTGAATCAAAGTGCCCCATAAAAATTTGAATCTTTTAAAATGTATTTTAATTTTAAAACATTAATGTCCATATAAATAAATTCTTAACACCATTTTTTAAACATGGACATTAATGAGAACGATTTAGAAGAATAAATCTTTAAAATGTTTAAAATGATAATTTAGTTAGAGTTCCTAACCAATTGAGAGATACTTGAATAAAAATAATTGAGGTAATAAAAACTTTATAATTTCCTGATAACAAAGGGATTCATGATATACTATGTCAAAGTATAGTATATACACCATATAAAAGTGAATTGGCGCATAAAAACAAATAAGTCCCATTGGAATGTTAATTGAGATGAAATACCTTATGAAGACTGTATCCTTATGTTAAGGTTAAATAAATGACATAATTATTTGTAAAAAATTCAAATAAACTGAATATTATTGGGTATTTAGTGTAAATAAATCATAAGACATTCACACATATTCTTGTAAAAACAAACCAATCACTTGGATGTTTAACACAATGAATGGAAATTGAGTTGAGATTACTCTTATGAAGATCATATCGATGACTTGAGAATTTATCAATGGAGTTATTATGTGTATCAAAAGTATTTACACACTAAGTGGAGTGGAAATTACTAAATAAATAAATAAATAGTTTTTTCACACATAATTTTGGAGTAAAATAATCAATGAAGTTTGCATAAACCCAATGAGTAGAAATCAAAATTGGAAATTCTCTTACTCATTTGGTAACTTAAGAAACATACACTCCATGAGAGAATTATAATACAATAAAGATGTAAATACCCAAAAATTAAATTATATTTACCAAATAATTCAATCATGGGAAGTACATATGCCACACAGAAGGAAATAGTGGAAAATATAGCATTTATCTCACTGGAATAAAAAGTGAGATGAAAACCCATTAACTTGTACTTTTCCTTATAAGAGGGTACATTAACCTCATTTATAATTGTTATATAAATTCTATTAAATTAAAAAATAACCAAATATATAAATATGATATCATATATGATCTTCTAATATTTCTTTGTTAAAAATATTTCAGTAGTATCATTGTTTCGGGTTTTAACTGATTCATTTTCCTTTATATGTTTTGTTATGTAAGTCATGTTTTTTATGGATAATATGTATTTGATTCATATCCAGAATGATATTAAGTTCTTAAACAATATTTTAAATCATAAAATGAAAATTATTTTTCAATGGTTATGATGGGAAATGAAACTCATCACGTTTATGGATATCGTAATCTGTAGGTATGCATGAGCGATAATACCATTCTATTGATGGTGAAATATTATGTAATTGGCTGGTATATCATATATACAGAATAAAAAACATGTTATACTTATTATTTACATCAATTATACTCATTATTATACCCATCCAAATAATGAAGTGTTGAATAACAAACTACACCACCACGTGGATACGATAAGCCGTACGTACGCACCTATGGTGGCATTGTCATTCATAGGATGGATAGAATAATGAATATGGTTGTACCATATTTATAATAGAATCAAATGTGTAGATGGTACTGATGTTTTTATTTTGGTATGGAAACAACAAAGAAATAGGAAGTGGAAGAAGAAAAAAACTTTGAAAGAGGTGGTGAAATTATTACCTCTTCTTTGGGTGATTCCTTTTGATTTGATCAAAAGGGATCTTTATGTGGGTTTTCTGATCAATGTAATGCCTCAAGGTTGAAGTGAGGGTAGATGGTAGGGTATTTTAGTAGGGTTTGGTCAAGAAAAATGGCTTTGTTTGTGTCAATTTGAGAGAAGGATAAGTACCCTTTTATAAAAGAGGTGAGGGTCACTTTAGGAAAAGATTGAAATATTATTTTATTATAAAATTATTTTCAGTTTCTAATGGCTCCAAATGAATTTATTTAGAGGATAAGGTGGGTATGGGTCGAAATATTTTCCACCAATAGGTTTTAGACATGGTTAGGTCACTATATTAACCTTATCTTTCAGATTTAATTCTTAGTTAAATAGTTTATCTTTTACCATGTCTTCTTGTATTTTTATATTACATGGTGAATAAAAGTACTATAAAATGACAAGAAAATCTCCAGTAGTTAATTAATGACATATATATCATTATATAATTCCTTTTTAAGAACTTTATATTTTTAGAAATATTATATCATTTAATAATATAGTATTTGTTTTAAAAACTCATTTATGTCAATTTTAACACTATTTAGTATTTGGTTTTTTTGAAAGTCAAAACAAACTATATTAAATAAAAAAACGCATTATATGAACAATAAAATGTCATATTAACTTATAAAATGATTTTAATTCACGAAAAGATTCAATTAACATTTTTTTAATATTTATATCATCAATTAGTTTAGTCTTTCCTTAATAAGGTAAATACTGCATCATTATTGTGTCATAAATAAACATAATTATTTAATGTAGAAAAATTATAAATAAAATTGAATTATATATTAAATTATTTTATATTTCTAATGAATATTTATTGTCAAATTTATCTTATGTTTGACCCTATATTTAAATATTTTATTTATTAAACATTGAATTTAACACTTTTAACTCTTTTTTAAATAAAATAATAATAAATGTCCTAATCTAATCCACGTGGATAAAAAAGGATCATATTTTATTCATAAGGTTTATTTTTGTTGAAAAACACTTATACAATAGAATTATTACATGTTTTGGTGTAATTATAATATCTTTTTTACCTTTACTTACCCTATTTACTTTTAATCATGGTAAATAAAATTCAAAAGTTTCTATTCATAAAAAATTATTTTCATTCTATTGAACCAAATTTTACTTATGAATGTCAACCGTGTCTCTCAGATTTTTTAAATTCAATTCACAGAAGTGGTAAAAGTTTGTTTTATGCAAATTTTCAAATGTGCCTAGAAGGTGGGTAAAAGATGGTAAAAAGTTCAATAAAATTTTATATATCTAATCATATTATAAAATGACTTCAATGAATTAAATTATAATATTATAGGTATTATTTATATATATTTTTATTATAAATTAAATTTTAATTAAAAATTATTATTTAAATAAAAATTCGGCATTAAACATTAACGTAGTGTTTTTCACTATTCATAAAAAATTGAATGTTTTTAGAAAAATACCAAAAATTTACCCAAAGAAAATTTGGATATTCCCAATTAAAAAATGATGTCAATTTTACAAAATTCAAAACATAAATGTTGTATTAATTAATTTTTAAAAAATATTTCCATTGTCAAAAAAAGAAAGCGGGTTTTTGAGAAGTAAAAACTATTAAAAGATTGATTTGTGTTTATGTCCAATTTAAATGTAAAATTACTTCTAATGTCCAAAATTGGATTAAATGATAAAAATATAATATAATTATAAATCAAATCAATTTAAATGTACAATTTAACATAATAAAATATTTTGGTTAAAGAAGTTGTTTTCAATTAAAATTTAGTATTTTTCACTATTCCTCAAATTATGAAAGTTATCAGAAGAGCACCAAAAATTTATCCAAACTAAATTTTTATGTCCCGATTCTAAATAAGATGTTTATTTTTTCAAATTGAATATATCAAAGTTTCAATTATTGGATTTATAAAGGTTTCTCCATTAAAAGGTGGTAAAATTTCATTTTTTGAAAAATACTTCTTTTATTTGAAAAATTTAATTTGTTCTTATATCATGTTTAATAAACACATAATATGGATTTTAAAATTATATGGATTATATAAAATTCAAAATTCAGTTAATAGTATTCATAACTGCTTTTTGAACGAATATTTTGGTGATTCGTAGTGTGCTCGAACTCTGTGTTGCATGTAGCAAAAGCTATTGAATTAATTTAAAGAAAATAACTCACTATTAAATAATGGGGTGTTACAATAATTTACTTGAAAAAAAAATTATAAAATTAAAAATTCTTTTCTAACTCACTAAAAAATTGGCTAAGGTCTCGTAAAATTATCTTATGATCATAATACATAAAAATAATAATTTATAAATTCATTTTATGAAATTAAATTATATTTTAATTTATTAAATTAATCATAAAATTGTAATTAAATATACATAACTTACAACAATACAAATTCTAAATTAATAATTTTTAAAATATTTACTCACTTATACTATGATATAATAATACCATATTTTCACTTATAATATGGATAAAACTTATTTATACTTTCATTAGATAGGTCACTATTTAATTGGCCGATTTACCATTCGTAAGGGCCACATTACTATTCCAAAGGTCAGTTACTATTTCATTAGTATATGATCCTTAACTTAAAGAGATACTTTTTATTTCACTCATTATTTATTTATAAGGTTTTTATTTTGTTCTATTTATAATATTATATGATTATAATTTAAGGAAAAACCAGAAGAAGGGAATTACATTGATAAAACATTGGGTTATTACATCCCCCCTTAAGAAATTTCACCCTTGAAATTTTGTTTTACATTCTAAGACGTAAATAGGTGCAGGTACTTTTCCTTCATTGACTCCTCCAGTTCCCCTGTTGACTCTTCATACTTATGGTTCCACCATAGAACTTTGACTAGGTGAGTATTCCTGTTGCATAGAACATTATCTCTATGATCAAAGATCTTCAATGGATGCTCCTCATAAGAAAGATCATTCTCCAACTGTACCACCTCTGAAGATAGTAAATGTGAAGGATCTGGTATGTACATCCATAATAGGGATCCATAGAAGACATCATGTACTTTAGACATAGTAGTTGGATGTTCTAGTCGATAGGCCACAACTCCAACATGATCAAGAATCTCGAAGGGGCAGATGTACCTAAGACATAGCTTTCATTTCTTACCAAATCTCATGAACTTATTCCATGGAGATATGCAGTGGAATACCATTTCCCCAAATTTTATATCAAGGTCCCATCATCGATTCTCTATATAACTCTTCTGTCAAATTTAGTCTTCCTTAATGTGATGCTCAATGGTTTTCCCCTTGTCCACCATTTCATTGACCGTTTCAGGTCCTAGCAGCTTACGCTCACCAGCTTCAACCATACATGCTAGTGTTCTTCACCTATTCCCATAAAGGGATTCATATAGTTCCATTCAAATGCTGGAGTATAAACTATTATTATAAAAGAATTAGACTAGTGGAAGATATTGGTCCTACACTCCTTTGAAGTCCATAGAACATTATCTCAACACATCATCCAATGTCTTAATAGTTCTCTCATATTGGGAAACAATTTGAGGTTGATAGGATCTGTTGATGCTAAACTTAGTGTTTATAGCATGTTAAAGACATTTCCAGAACATCGTGTTGAATCTTGGATCTTGATCAGATACAATATATAGTGTTAATCCTTCTATCCTTACCACATCATTGATATATATCCATGAAAATTGATCCAATTATAAGTCCTATCAAATTGCAATAAAATGAGTTGTCTTTGTAATATGATCTGCAATGAACCCTATAACATTGTTTCCTCTAGATGTCCTTGGAAGTCCATTGAAAAATACCATGGTGATGTTCCCGCACTTCCATGTTGTTATGGTTTGTGGTTTCAGCATCCCCATATACTTTTGTCTTTCGGACATCACTTTTTGACATAGCAGGTACTTTGAAATATATTTAAAAATATCATTGTTTATATTGTCCCACCATAAGTTTTCTCAGATATCTCGATACATCTTTGTGCTCCCTGGGTGAATAGAGATGGTTGAGCTAGGCACGTCATTAAAAAACTCCTTCTTTATCTCTAGATCATATTGTAAAAATAATCATGACCCAAATCTTAAAACTCCTTCCTCATTAATCTTGAATTTAGAGGATTTACCATTTCTAATAACTTCTACCATTTTCATAATTTCCACATCTTTTCTTTGAAAAGCCTTGATTTTTTGCATGATGGATAGTTAAGAAACCATTTGAGAAAGGATTTATGATGTACATACCTTAATTATTTCTTTTCCATCCTCTACAAATATATATATATATATATTTATATATTGGATCCTTTTCAATTCTAATCACTGATAATGATACATGATCCTTTCTATATAGAGCATTCACCACCTTATTTTCTTTACTGGGGTGGTAGTGGATTGAGCAGTCATAATCCTTGATGAGATCTAACCATCCTCAATAGTGAATATTAAGCTTCTTCTATGTGAATATATATTTAACACTCTTGTGATAAGTATATATCTCACACTTCCCCCCATAGTGACAATGCCACCCGATTTTTGAAGCAAAGATCAAAGATACCAACTCCAGAGCATGAGTGAGATAGTTTTTCTCAAGGGAATTCAACTTTCTCGAGGCGTAGGCTATCACTTTATCATTTTTCATCATCATAGATCCTAATACTTTATTTGAAGAATCATTTTACCCCATAAAGCTTTCTCCACTTGTTGGGAGTGTGAGTACTAGAATAGTGTGAAGCCTCTTTTTCAACTCCTTAAAAATAGTCTCCACATTCCTAATTCTAGAAAAAATTGACCCTCTTTTGTATTAGCTTGGTCATTTGGTGTGACAATTGTGATACGTTCTTCATAAATCATCGATAATACCTGGATAGACCCAAAAATCTATGGATCTCTATTACATATTTTGGTCTGGGACACTGTTCAACTACCTTTATCTTAGAAGGGTCCATAAATATTCCTTTACTAGTGATAACATTCCCTAATAATGATACTTCCTCCAAATATAACTCACATTTACTATAATTTGAATAATGTCTCTCCCTTCAAAAATTTAACAGAACTGTATTCAAATTCTTCTCATGTTCCTCCTTCTTCTTGGAGTAAATAAAAATATCATCGATAAAGACTACCAAAAATTTGTCAAGGGAATCTCTGAAATCTCTATTTATTAAATACATTAATATATATGGAGTACTAGTGAGTCTAAATAGAATCACTATGAACTCATAGTGTCCATACCTTGCTCAAAATGTTGTTTGGGAATATCTGCATTCCTCACTTATAATTGGTGACAACCCCTACTGAAGGTGAAACTTAGAGAAATTAATGGCCCCACAAAGCTGATCAAACCTATTATCTATCCTTGGTATGGGATACTTGTTCTTCATATTGATTTTATTGATCTCACTATAATCAATGAAAAGGTTCCCTGATCCATCCTTCTTCTTGACTAAGAGGACTGGCGCACCCCGTGGTGAACCACTTGGGCATATAAAGCTTTTCTGTATATCATCCTATAACTACTTCTTCAGCTGTTACTTCTCAATGGTGGCCATTCCATAAGATGTATTTTATATTGGTAGGTATATAGGAACAAGCTCAATTGAGAACTCAACCTCTCAATTAGGAGAAAGACCAAGCAATTATTCAGGTAATACCTTAGTATAATCCCTCATGATGGGTATATCTTTGAGAAGCATCATCTACTTTATCTCAATCATTGGATATAGACATAGTTTCTCATAAGGTAGTAATACACACACTTGAGACCATGATTTTAAAGGAGATTCATCATCCTCCTTACACCTGTAATGAATTGGAGGAAGCTTCAGGATTTGAAGAGTGATATCCCTTTCGCGATAGTTTATGTTGGCTTTGTATAAAGATAGGGAATACAAGAAAAACATAACATTGAACTCCACTAAAGGAATTATGACATGATTTTATCAGTGGTTCAATCCATAATCATTTACCTAGGATGAGTTATAAACCTAGGATGAATTTTTTTCCCTTTCTTTGTTCTCACAGATAAATTACCCTCCAAATTTTGAGGTGGTGTTTGAATAGCTCTACTAAACTTGTAAGATTTGAAAGAATGCATAGAAATAGAATAAAATTGTACATTTTCTATTCTTTAATGAATAACTAGCATACCTTTCACCACATCATTTTCCTACTCCACCTTAGTAGTATTGATAACATAAGACCTTCCCTGTTTCCTTGGAGGCTATTGTTGATTTTCTTCAACAACCCTTGGCTTAGGAAAAATGTTCGCATAATGCCCATGCTCCATGAAGTTGTAAAAATGTATTGTAGGCTTAGTTTTGATATGAAAATTACTTTATTTTTCCACTTTAGTGGGATTCTATATATCCCTCTGATAGTCCTTTCTCGATGTCCCATTCTTCCACATTAGAAGTAATTCCGAGTTCCCTTTAGACAGTTCCCAAGATGATTCTTCCCAAATATTTGACACATGGGATGTTTGATCTTCTTTACATCATGAGATTTATTTTACACACCAACCATTTTAAATACCATCTTACTATTTTTTTCACTTGTACCATGAGGGAACTAAGAGTCCATGATCTCCATTTCAACATTGAGGGCATAATGAACAATATCCCCACAACTATCAAAGTAACAAATCACCAACTCTTTTCTTAGACTTGGCTTTATTACACTAAAGAAATGATCCATATTACATTTAGGGTTCATTAAATAGTTAGAGGCATATAATTAAATCCATGAGAAGTTTTCTTCATACAACCTGATGGACTCATCTTCCTTCTTCTTAAGTCTGAGGAACTCTCTTTCCATCTTGAGACAGAGGGTTTGGGAAATATATTTATTGACTTTTTTTCCGGAAATAATCCCAATACACGGAATCAATTTCCTCCTAGGAAATAATATTCTTGACCAGCTTCAACCACTAATTAGCTTCCTTATAAAATGATAGACTGCCAACATGACCTTCTCTTCTTTGAAGCACTGGTGGATAGAGCATATCTTCTCAATGGAGTTAATCCACTATTCTGTGAGGAGTGGATCAGAATATTCACTAAACATGGGAGTCCTTTTCCACATGAAGGATTCAATGGAAACCTTCTCTTTCCTTGGAGGAGGAGGGAATTCCACATGATTCAAGTTATTATTCATAACTTGAGCTATCTCAGAAATTACTATCATGAAGTCTGGTGCACCTGTTCCCATCATATTTGGTAAATAATTTGGGAAATCTTCACATTACCTATCACACTGATTGTGGGAATGTGTTCTTCTATTTCTCACTATTAACTAATAAAAATAACATAAATTTATGGGCCTTGAATACATAGATAATAAGCATAAAAAGGAAACTTTAAACATAAAAGGATAACCTCTTAAAGGAAAATTATATCCTAGCTTGCGATTCTCTAAGTTTAAATATAGGTTATCCTTGATATGTTTCTTAACATATATTCTTATGGTATTTTTTTTATTCCCTTAATAATGGTTTTTAATGAGCTTAGGAATTTACCAAATCATATCCCCCAGGAGTGTCAAACCAGGAGTGTATAAAGACCCATTGTTGTGCACCGGTTTCCATTAAAGTCTATCTCAAAGCAATGTTTTCTGGTTTTACTACTAGAAATATCTGTCCCAGATCCACATCAACTTTTTTGTATCCCGACATGGATGTATTTACTTGATAAACAACTTACTCTATACTGAGCAAAATTTAGGGATGTTCTCTTATACATAGTCTCATCCTTAAGGTTCTTACTAATGCACCCTATTCCTAATCTACAAAAATAAGTAGACCTCCCTTTGAAAAAAACTATAGTGACCTTTTCATTTTACACATAATATTAAATGATTTTGATCATAATAAAACATCATATTACAAGCCAAGGCTTATAAAGTCTTGTGTCTTGGAAGACTAGGTATATAAAACTTAAAACATGGGACTAAATATAACATTCCTTTATTAAGTCTTTATAAAGATATCTTAAATTCCATTGTTCTCATACATCTTCATAGGATAACATGGGGATAACATGATCAAATGGATGAGCTAAAAAACCCAGCAAGGGAATTAACATAAGAAATAAATCTTTTTCACATGGGTTATAAGGCATAACATGATGATATAAAAAGGCATGTAACATATGTAATCACAACATATAAACACTGGATCATAAAAACATGAATTCTTAGTAATGTGGAAGCAACATAAAACATAAATTTAGTATGAGTCAAGGATCATCGCATATAGAGGATCACAAATCAAGGTTACACACCAAGACCATTGCACATGGTAGCACGAGTCTAGTCTAACCACCAAGACCGTTGCACATAATGTCTCATAAGGATAAAATTTACCCAATGCATTTGAGAACTATCTAGGTGCACCCATCATAACATGTTCATTAAAATTATTTTCACATATATAATCTAACATAATCAATCATAATAAACATAAGGGTACCCATTGAAATGGGTTTGCTTGTGGAGAAGTATTGAGGGGGGAACCACTTAAAAACATATATATACCCAAAATAGAACAATTAAGGAATCTTGATAAATCATTTTGGAGAATGTACCTATAATTTATGATATGTACATAAAAATAACATATAACTTAATTTGGGTAAAAAGAAAGATAGAGTAACCCGAATCAAAAAATAGAGGTTCGGGTAGAATCCCATAACTTAAGTCTGATGGTGTTTTTAACGTGATCTTAATGTACAAGATAACCAAATTAAATTCATTAATTAATATTTGAAGAAACAATTATTCATTTAATTTATGTAATATAACCTTATTATGTTAATTAATTATTTTTTATGGGCTAAGAGTTTCAATTTCATTGTTTGGAAGCATTTGTTTCATTGGTTTTCATGATTGGTTTACTTATATACATGTAAGAATAAACATGAAATATAATAATGGGTGTAAATAATTGAAGTTTAATATTATTAGTGAAAATAAAATTGATTAATTGGTTATAAAATTCATTTGGTAATTTGGAGTGATGATGAATCATTATATAAAACATTAATGATAACTGTTTTGGTTAATTGGTAGTTTTTTGATCACATTGAACACTATTTTCATTATAAATTAATATAATGTGTAAAAAAGGTTACATAACCTTAAATTAGACAAAATACATATATTATAGTCTGGTTAAACCTTAAAAATGGTTTTACGGCCATAATTAAAGATGGTAATAGAAATTAAAAACATGTCATCCTTGAATGTGATAAATTAAAACATCTTAGATGGTGTTATCATTTCCAGAATAAAAGGAGTAGAAATGATAGATAATGATGAATTATTCCATTATCATAAGAAAACTCTAGTAAATTTTTAGTACCAGAGTTATCATAAAATTTTGATGAAAGTAGGTGAGGAAAGAAAAGGAAAAGAATGGAACTTTAATGAAAATAAATGAAATGAAAAGAGGAATTTACCTCTTGAGTATGTCTTCCTTGAGAACCTCTTTAGGGAAGAGGATTTGGTCTTTTTAAGAGACCAAGGGATTATAGAAGTGTAATAGAGGCATATTGAGATATTTGGAAGTAATTTAGACAAGTCACAAGGCTTGAGAGGAGTGAAGGGAAGAGGTAAAGAGGGGTGGCATTTATAGTGGATGAGAGGAGGGGTTTTCCATTATTTTAATCATTAGCATAACATTTTTTCTCAAGATTATGAATAGTCATGATTCTTGAGACCAAAAAATGTAATGAGTGAATGTGAGTTCATGATAATTGTACTACATCAGCCACACATCAGCTGATGACATCATGATTCATGTATTTAGTATTTATAAAAAATTATCATATTTTACTCTTCAAAAAAAATTCAGGTATTTTAGAACAATCCCAAAAATTCACCCCAAATATTTTTTATGTTTATAATTCAAAAATTGAATCAACTTTATAAAAATAAATTTCTATATATGATAAATTTAATTTTTAATTAAAATCATAATTTACATGAAAAAATACAAATTTTAAAATTAAAACTACATTTCTAACATATTGAAAAAGTAACTAAGGTCTATTAAAATTATCTTTTGATCATAAGACATAAAAATAATAATTTATGAATTCGTTTTTTGAAAATAAATTCTATTTTAATTTTTTAAATTACACATAAAATAGTAACTAAATATATTTGACTTAAAAAAAACCAACACTTAGTTAATTATTTTTAAAATATTTACTTACTTATACTATGATATAATTATACCGTATTGTCACTTATAATAAGGATAAATTTTATTTATAATGTCATTAGTGAGGTCACTATTATATTGGATTTTTACTATTCATAAGGGTCACATTATTATTCCAAAGGGCAAGGTACTATTCCATCAGTATATTTTCCTTAACTTCAGGAGATACCATTTATTTCGCTCATTATTTATTTTTATGGTTTTTATTTTTTTTTATTTATAATATTATATGATTATAATATAAGTCACAATTATACGAAGGGAATTCCATTGATAAAACATTGGGTTCTTACAGCCTAATATGTCTCTCGATGCTTGGTTTGTCAGAAAGTTTTGAATGAGAGACAGGAGTCAAAGGAGATATTACAACCATTACCAATACTAGAATAGAAATGGGAAAATATCACATTGGACGTTGTCGTCAGACTCCAAAAAAATCTATAGGCCATAATGCTATATGGGTTATAGTTGATCACCTTATGAAGTAGACACACTTCATTTCTATTAGAGATGATTTATCTTTCGATCAACTTTCCATGATATATCTCAAGGAAGTGGTAAGAATGCATGGAGTACAACTCTCCATTATATCTGATCGAGATCTGAGGTTTACCTCAAATTTTGAGAGAAGTCTTGAGCAGGATCTATATATAGAGTTAAGTTTCATCATGACTTCTCATCTTCAAAGAGATGGTTTGTTTGAGAGGAAAATTAAAACTCTAGAAGACATGTTGATACCTTTTTCTATATATTTAAATGGTTTTTGGGGTCAACACATACCTTTTTTGGAATTTTCATACAACAATAGCTTTCACTCCAATATTCAGATGGCTCCTTATAAATCCGTATATGGAATGAAATATAGTACTCCAACTTACTAAGATGAAGTTCGGTAATGAAATATATTAGGACCTAATCTTGTTAATGAAATGGAATAAATTGCCAGATTTATTCAATAAAACATAAGACAAGGTTAGATTTGACAAAAAAGATATCCTAAAAACTGAAGACAAGGAATATAGTTTGATGTGTGTGGCATGGTGTTTCTACGAATATCTCCCTCGAAGAGAGTAATGATATTTGGAAATAAAGGAAAGCGAGGCCCTAGGTATATCAGTCTTTTTGAAATTTTGGATTATGATGGGAAGGTAGCTTACAAATTGGCGCTTCCACCGAATCTCTCTCAAGTACATAATATGTTCCATGTATCTCTACTATGAAAGTACACACCTTATCCTTCACATGTACTAAAATTAGAAGTCGTACCACTAGAGTAAGATCTTTCTTATGAAGAACAATCGATAGAGATTCTGGATCGCAGCGAAAAACTTCGGTGAAACAAGACCACTCACTTGATTAATGTTTTGTGGCAGAACCACCATTTTTTGGAAGCAATATGGGAACATGAGGATATTATGAAGAATATATATCATCATCACTTTGTATCCAAGTGTTGAATTTTGTGGGCGAATTTCAGTTTAATGGGTGTAGAATATAACATCTGGATGTTTTTATAAAATATTTTGTCTAAATAATTTTAATTCATCAATATATGACATTTCACATTATCACGAGTTTAGACAAACCACGTGATTACCTTACTATAAAATGACCATCTTAGCCTATCCATTATATTAATAGGAATAAATATAACTGACTAATGAAAATGTATGGTTAAGTCATTCACTACCAATTATTTGTGGAAATTATAAATCAATTATAAATTTATATTTCTATATTAATAATTTGAGTGAATTAATATTATTAAAATAAATTAATGAAATATATATTCTATATACTTAATAAAATATTTTTAATATTCATCCAACTGATATTTTTTTATAGGGTATTAATAAACCCTATTTGATGTATAAAAACCTTTATTTTTCAAAAGGGTATTTTTTAGCCTTTTAATAGAGATTCCCTTTTAAATTAATAATTTGACAAATTAATGATTTTTATATGAAAAAATAATCATATTATTTTTAATTGGGATATAAAAATTTACTTTGGATTTTTTTTAATATTTTTCTGATAAAATTCAAATTTTGATGAATAGTAAATATACCTTAAATTTTTATTGAAAAAAACATTTTCATCGAAATAATTTATATGGTTAAATTTTAATAATGAATGGTTTTAAAGTATAAATATAATATATTTTTATCATTAAATATAATTCATGTCAGTAGCATAAATTTTATATTGAATTTTGATGTAAAATCATTTCAATCTTTTACAATGTTTTAACTTTTAAAAATTGTTCTCTTTTTCCAACAGCATGATTAATTTAAAATTAATTAATTCAACATATATAATTGAAATTTTGAAAACTATATTACATATTTGGAATTGTTATGTCAAAATTATTTAAATAGATTTAATTTATTTTTTGGCATTATGAATAGTATCTTCGGTAAATTTTATTAATAATGTAAAAAGGTAAATCCAGTAATTAAGAGTAACAATACTATTATAAAATTACCCTAACACTTGTCTTAATATCATTGGATGAGTTTTTCTTTACCTAAATCATCCTTGGGTTGAAATGGTGTCCTTTGGAAGTCACATGGATCATATTAGGATATTTAATTTAATTTATTTGATGAAAAATTAAATATGGCTTATAAAGAAAATAAATTCGATTATTAATAATCACATAAAATAAAAAATATTTTTATTTATCATGGTAATTTTTTTATATTTTCAGGAAATAAATAATTACCTTAAAGACTAGTACTTTGATGATGCAAAAAATAATTAATTGATAAAAAATCAATAAAATAATTTTTATTAAAATACGAATAATAATGAAAATACCCAAATTTTGTACCAAATCTTTTTTTTTCGATTATATATCGACCATAACCATCCAAGGGTCTAGTTATAAACCATTTGAAGACTTATAGAAGAGATTACGACCCTTGTATTTTTTTTAAAGTGATGTTCAAGTTATCACATTAATAATTTAACAAATATAACATTTTAAATGCTGTATTTTCAAAAATATTAATTCTTCTAAAAATATTATTGGTAAATATAGTATATTTATCTTCATTATAGTATTTTATTTTAATTTTTTATTCAAAAAATATGTGTATTAAATAATTACACAAAATTGATGTAGTGATTATTTTATTAATTGATATAATCAATAAATGTTATTAAAAATATAATAATAAATATAATTTATGATAATTAATATATCTAATAAACTTTTTGTACTACCCTAAACTATTAGGAATAAAATTAAACAGTTCTTTAGAAGTTAAATTATTATATTTATATTTTTAAAAATCAATGAATTAAATATGGTCAAAATTGACACCATTGATTGTCTATCAAAATAAAGTTTTATTAAATTATTTCAAAGTAATTATTTTCTTAAAATATAATAATTATAATACGGTATAAAATTTTCTACGTTATTTATTTATGGATTAATTTCCATCAAATAAGTAAATATTTCACCCGTTTAATATTGAAATATTTGTTATCTAAGTAAACAATTAAATATAATAACTAAGTATTCATTATAATATCGAAGGTTTTATTTTATATAAATACATGGTTAAAATCTATTGGTTGATGTTATTTAAACCATATATCATATCATATTATAAATTGGGACATTTTGGAGGTTTTTCTGATGGGGTTTTAATTTATTATAAATTAATATTTTTGGAGATCCCAAAAGTGCCTCTCACCTCAATTATAAGAGGGAACCTCCTATGTCACCTATTAACATGACATTTAGCCTTCAATCATGGCCATACCCTACAATTTTCCATTATAAACCTCCCTATTTTTGTTATATAGGTTCAGGTATTCTTCAATTACTAACTCTAGTTCTCTAAGTGAAGATTTAAAGGAAGAATTTCAAAGAAGAGGTAATCTCCTCTCTCGATTATTTCACACTTTTTTCTTATTCCACTTACTCTTCATGAGTTTTTTAATTAGAAAGTAATAAATCTAGTATAGATTATATAATTATATGTTATTATGATTATGTAACAAAAATATTCCATTTTCTATCCATCATATGAAAAACAAATCACTACGCATGTGTAAGGATGACTTACTGTCGTCATGCCGTGGTGTAATCTGTTTTTCACCAACACCTTATTTGGGTGGTTATAATGATGGAAATAATAACTATATATTTTTATTATAATATTATATTTTTTCTAAAATATTATACACCATTCAATTCAAAACCATTCAACAATTGTGGGAATGATATCGTCGCTTGTGCCTACGTACGACCTACCATCTCTACGATGCGATGTGATTCATTCTACATGATCTTACTTAAAGAGTGATTATGTAAATTTATAGAATGAAAAAAATGATATATAAAATTTAATATAATTTAGGAGTGATATAACTATGAATTATGAAGCATAAAAAAACTTATTCAACAAAAAATGCATATGAAAATGAAGCAGTAAATACCCAAATAATAAGTAATAGTGAAATGTTATTAATAAAAATATGATAATATGATAATATACGATATCATAAAAATTACTATGATTCCTAAATAATATAATGAAATTATTAAAATCATTATACATATGGTTCATATACATACAAAAGAAATTAAACCTATGGTAAAGGATACGTTCACAATATCATTATTATCTGAAAATGTTTATACGTAAGTATTTACTGGTGTATATTTATCATCCATGTCAATGTTTCCTAAATATTTAATATTATTTATATTATTATATAATTTTTTAAATTAAGTTTTTCCCAATAGTAAATTTTATTAAATGTTATGAAAGAAATATTTTTTTGTTATAAGATATGAGGTACTTTTTGACTTTTCTAGAAAAAGTATGAGGTGAAAGTTTTTTTTAACTTATATGGATTGAAAAGGTTTTATGTCTTTATAATTCCTTATTTTCATGATTATTACTATAAAAAATTTCACATTTACTTTCAAATAAATTCTTTTCTTTTATTTTTTTTCATTTTGAGAAAAGAAAACATTTTTTAATAAGAAAGGATATTTTCCCCAAGAATTAATTTCAAGTGTTATATCAACATTATTTTCCATCTAAGATGAAATTATTTAATAGGGATATGTTTTAAATATAATATAATTATTTATACTATGATTTTATTATGTTTATGATGGAATTATATTTATGAAATCCATTGGTTTTACATGGATTATGTTATGGTGGAATGATGTTTTAAGAGACCCATTTTATTCCTTGGGTTATGATGACTGATTTATGTTATCATGGAACACGTACGAAGTATTTCATTATTATATGGGTGGAAACTATATATCCCTCCAATGATTGGGTAAAAAGTTATATCTTATGATTTATACATGTTTCGAATGGGAAATGATATCATTTCAGTAATACTGGGCTAAAACGAAGAGTGAACGAGATTCCGTAATGGATTTTTATGCTATGATAATCTGGGAAATGTACCTTGACTAATATGAAATGATTTTCTATGATTATGTGTATTAAAAAAACTTCATATCTTATGTTATTACTTTTCTTATTACATTCATTGATTCTTAGGAACTTACATTATTTATTCCAAGGCATGATAACACGATCTTTCATATGTAGGATAAGATTTTCAAATGTTATATTCTTATGCATTATGATTATGATATGATTAGTATCTACCTTGTTTATCCATAATTATAATCTTATATAACCCTTTAATATATTTCTTTTCCCTAGGTCATGAAGAAGGGTATTAAATATGATATGTTAAAATGGGTCTAGTTATGATGAAATAAGTGGGAGACAATGAAGATGTCTTATGAACCAGTTCTTTATACTTACCTATTTCTAAAGACACTATATGTATATGGTATGGTCATATATTTGTTATAATTTGTAATGAATATTCTTTATCATTAATTAATATCAATTTATGTAAAGTATGGGGGTGTTATATCACAGATACTTTATTTTTTGATAAGTGTGATTTCCAAGGTAATAGAGCATCCAATTAATGGTGACATAAGATATGTTTCTCTTAATAATTTTATGTCTTTACTTGGACTCGCGTTCAATCCTTGATTTAAGAATTTATTTCCTAATAGTGGGTGATAATAGTGTTTTAAATGTCCTCATCGATGACTAGTCATACCCGTGGATCACTTGTAATAGATATCCATTTTAACCAATCACAGAAAACATAGAATTTGTGATAATCCACCAATATATAGTTATATTTGTTATGGTTCTCTCATGATTGGTCGTTGAAGGACATACAATATCCCTGCATATCAAGAATTATACGTTAAATCTCTCCCCAACTTTTGATCACATTGATGTTTGTAATATACTCCCTCAACATGCTATAGTGGGCATGAATAATATAGGTACTATCAATCAAACACCTATAGTGGCCCCTATTTCCAATATTAGAATTTCAATACCATCCCCAATCATCTAATTACATCATAAAATTCACCCAGTTATCCGGATTAAATAGATTTAGAAGTGTAGGATTCTCTTATTTTATAGGGAACCATTAGAAGAATATCCCATGAGTAGTTAATATTGATATATATGAATATTTTTCAAATTCACCCTATTATGGGAATAGTAAAGACGATACACCTATATCCCCCGATGAAATGTAATTCAATGCCTCTATGGACACTACATCTTTTTAATCATATTCCCATTCATCATTTTTAATGAAAGGGGAGTCAAATCCCCATTTAAATATGAATTTATTATCTCATAATCAAGATTTTATCATGATTCAATTTTGGTTATCAAAAAACTAAAGTTTAATACTGAATCCATAAATTATTTTGTAGTTATTCATTATATGTAAAAATAACTTAATTCTATACCATGAAACAATTATATATGGGTTTATCAGAAGGAAAAAAATGCTGGAAGATTTGGATTATTTATTCACAATACAGTTCAATATTATCTCTTTTAGTAGGCCCAAACCCTACACTTTACCTTTTTGTATGAAATTTATAATGGAAGAGAAAGATAATAGCTATATTATGATCATTACACATACGACCAGACATCAATCAATGTTTTTTAGGAGGTGACTTCAACAAGATTATTGTTCTATAAAAAAGGTAGTATGTACTTATTCTAGTAATGAAATGAATGATTTCAAAAAAAATTGAAAAAAAATAAATTTATTGATATAGGAATCATGGGATATCCTTATTCATAAAGGAATACGAAACTAGGTTATGGGAACATGGTGTAGAGTTCAGAGGTTTCTATTGAACATCCATGATATTTTAATTTTTACCAACATTTCAGTTATCCATTTAATGCATATCATGTTATATGATTTCCCTCTACAATTACAATATATATCTTATATCCTAATATAATGTTTTTCTTCTTCTTGTAAAGATAGACCAGTAAGATAAATTTATACAGGAGGATCATTCTTCTAGGAGTTCCACATGTAATGTTAACCATTGGGAATCCTTAAAAAAATTGATATCTTAGTTGTAATATATAGGAATGGTATAATCATAAATATTATCCTGATTTTAGTTTTGAGGTGTTTTACAAGAATATCCACTAAATAGTTAATTTAATAAATAATTTCTTTTAAGAATATATTTTCTCAAATTTTTGATGAAATAAATTAATTAACTGATTACATTTTTGATGAATAAAATACGAATCAAATAAAATATAGGATGTTTGGTTTTATGGTGGGTTATAGATTCACACATTTTTCTAACTCCTTTAAAAACGATACATTTTTTGGGGATTCTCAACACATATCAGGATTATGTTTTCTATTTTAATGATAGAAATACTATTGGTCATCTTGTAGTTATTCAGTTTTCCACATTTCTCATAGATAATAATATCCCTGAATCTATATTAGAGTTAGTGAAGAGGATCATGTATTCATGATTATCTATATTTAAAAATGAAATTTTATGAATTTGTTTCTATAGGATATTTGATATAAGGAAATATCCATTGATGAGGTTAATAATATAAATATGTAAATTAATCTAATGATTGATGGGATATCTATCTCTTTCCTCACCAAAACAAGGTTAATAATTAATTTGGATGTAATATTGGCTATCAAATACAAATTAAATGTAATTTATCTTTATATTTTCACATTTTTGATGTCCCTAATGTTAATGCACAAGGTTTTTCAAAACATTATTTCAATCAGTTCTATTCCATTAATATTTGAAACATAAAATAAAAGTTCCTAGACATTATTTTTTATTAAATGATATTTTATCACCTCTTGAACCACATCTAAATTAATCAACATGAATTAATCAAGGGAAATAGTATACAAAGAGATTTTTCCTTTTCCATTGAGATTTTAGATGATTCAGATAGTAAGTCTCTTGGAGGTAATATAACACTAAAAGTAGATATAGAGAAATAATATTAGAAATTAGTTGGAGATTAATTATATTAGTTCTTTTATGATGGGGTCTATTGAAATAGGTTTTTTTACATTGTACATCTTCATCGTTATTCGAGTATGAACTACTTCATTTTCTTATGCACGTTTTGTTGAATAAGTTATGGTTCTACTTCTTAGGTTATAATTATGAAATTTTCAAAATGATATCAATATAAGATATATCATATATATTAATTATATAAATTTATATAATCATGCTTCAATGGATATCATGTAGAATGAATCACATCGTATCGTGGAAATGGTAGGTCGTACATACGCACGAGCGGTGATATCATTCCTGTAATTGTGGAATGGTATAGAAGTTGACAGTATATTTCTTGTTCCACAACCCATATATTTTCATAATAAAAATATATAATAATTATTTACTTCAATATACCCATCAATGTATGGTGGTGGGAAAAATAGATTACACCACGATGTGAAGAAGGTAAGACACACATTCACACATAAGGTGATTTCATTTTTCATAGGAAAGATAGAAGGTGGAATATGGTAATTGAATAATCATAATAAAAACTTAGTATATAATTGATACTATAGTTATTACTTAAGAATAGAAAAAACTCATAATGAGGAAGTTAAAGAAGAAATAAGTTTGAAAGAATTGGTAGAAGAGATTACCACTTCTTCAATGAGCTCCCTCTAGATCGTCTCTTAAAGAACTATAGTTTGTCATTAGAGAAGACCATAAACTCTATAATGTGTCTAGGGAATATGAGAATGGAAATGGTCAGGGTATGGCCGAGCATTAAGGCTCAGAGTGAAGTGGATAAGTGAGGGAGGACACGCCCTTTTATAATTGAGGTGAGGGGCACTTTTGGAATATCAAAAAATGTTAATTAATAAAAAATAAAAACCCATAAAAAACCTCAAAATTTTAATATTTTAAAATATCCGAAGAGGTAAGGTCATAATATCATCAACCCAGGAAATTTATAAAAGTTTTTCTATCAATCAAAACCTTATCATATTAATTTACACTTAGTTATTCTATTTTATTTCAACTAAGGTAAAAAATATTTCAATATTAAAAGGGTGTAATAGTTACTTATATTATGTCAATTAGACCATAAATGAATAATTTAATTAATTTTAGTCCATATAATAATTATTCTATTTTCTTAAAAATGTTTTATTATTTTTATATAATTTAATAATACATTATTTTGATAAACAATCAATAGTGTCAATTTTGACACTATTCAATTCATTGATTAATAAACATATAAATATAATATCATAACTTCGAACCAAATATTTTATTTTACTTATAATATTTCCAGGTAATCATTAAAATTCTTTGGATATATTAATTATCCCAAATTATATTTATTGTAATATTTTTAATAACATTTATTTATTATCTCCGTTAATAAAATAATTACAACATCAGTTTTGTGTAATTATTTATTATACTTATTTGTGGAATAAAAATTATAAATAAAATACTATGAAAATTTTAAATTATCTAGATTTCAGAAGAATTCTTATAGGTGAATATATCTTATGGAAAATATTACATTAAAAAAGTTTATATGCATTAAAACATGAATGTGAGAACTCGAAAATCACTTTAAATAAAATATTATATCTGTCATAATCTTTTGAATATTTATCCAAAAGGTAAATACCTCAAACATTTGATGAATATGGTCGATACATACTCAAACAATAATATTTGGTCAGGTGGTTTGGTCTTTCATTTTTTATTATCATTTTAATAAAAAACATTGTATTGATATTTCATTAATTAAATAATTTCCACATCATCAATGAATAAAAAATTAAGGTAATATTTTTTTCCAAAAAATTAGAAATAATTTACCATGATAAATAAAAATATTTTATATTTAAATTAATATTTGTAGTTAAATTTATATATTATAAATCCTTATATTAAAATTGATATAGTTATTAAAATTTTCAGAAGACATATTTAACTTTTCTTTAAATAAAATAAATTAAATGTCATAATATCATAAAAGTAGTTTCCAAAGGATACCATATCAACCCAAGAATGATCTTGGTTGAAACACACTAATCGAATTATATTAGGACAAATTTTATGGTAATTTTATAATATTATTTTTACCCGTAATTATTTGATTTACCCTATTATCATATTAATAAAAATTACCAAAGTTACTATTCATAATACACAAAAATCTAAAGTAAATTATTTAAATAATTTGGACCAAATGATTCCAAATATGAAATATATTTTTCAGAATTTGAGACACATAAGTTTCAGAAATTAATTTAAAATTAATCAAGATGCCGGAATGAGAAAACATGATTTAAAAATTTAGACATTGAAAAAGTTTGAAATGTTTTCACATAAAAATTCAATGCAAAATTAATTCCAAGGAACTTAATTATATTAAATGATAAAAATATAATATATTTATATTTAACTCAAAAAATTTGTCTCCAATTAAAATTCAGTATATTTTAACTATTCATCAAAACTTGAATGTTATCGGAAAATATCAAAAAATTGTCCAAAGTAAATTTTTATATCACATTTCAAAAACAGAAGTTTATTTTTTCATATAAAAATTGTTAATGTTTCCAAATTTTAATTTTAAATGGGTTCTCAATTAAAAGGCGGTAAAATTACCCCTTTAAAAAATAATGGTTTTTTAAAAAAAATAAGGGTTATTCATATCCTATGACTACAAAAATATTGGATGAATATAAAATATAATTTATTAAATATATAATATATATATATATTTCATTAATTTCTTTTACTAATTCTAATTAACTTTATATATTAATGCAAAAATAAAAATATATCCTTTATATTTAAGTGTTTTATATGTTTCAAAAATAATTTGTCGCCAATGAATTCACCACAAATTTTCATAAGTTAGTTATATTTATTCATGATAACTTAACATTTAGTTTATAATGGTCATGCTAAAATAATGGCATCTCATATTTTGTTTAAACTCATGATTATGTGAATCACAAGCTCTTTATGAATACATTTTTTTATAATGAAAATATTTCATAAATACTTCAGGGTGATACATTTTACCCCCCATAAACCAAATTTTTTCCTTTAAATTCATCACTTGGATAAATAATATGAGGATACCATTGCTTCATCACATCCTTAAGTTTCCATATAGATTTCTCAAATTCATGGTTCTTCTATAAAACTTTAACCAAGTGAGTGGTCTTGTTTCGTAGAACTTTTTCGATAAGATCCAAAATCTCCATCAGTTGTTTTTCATAAGAAAGATATTTATCCTATGGTATGACTTCAAAGTTTAGTACAAGTGAATGATTTGGTATGTACTTTATTAGGACAGATACATGGACCAAATCATAATCTTTAGAGAGATTCGGTGGAAGGAACAATCAATATGTAACCTTCCCAACACGTTCAAGAATATAGAAAAGATGAATATATCTCGGGATAAACATTCCCTTCATCTCAAAAATAATTAATCTCTTAATAGAAGATATTTTTATAGAAAAATTTCCACCCAATTCAAACTCTAGTTCTTTTTATTGGTTCTCAGCAAAAATATTTTATCGACTCTAAGATGATATTTTGTTTTATTGAATATATTTGATATTTTCTACCATTTCATCAAAATGTTTAGGCCCTGATACATTTATTTCCCCTAATTCATCCTAGAAAAGTTGGAGTTTTTCACTTCATTACATATAGTTATTTATAAGAAGCCAACTGAATATTGGAGTGAAATCTATTGTTGTACAAATATTCTGCCAAATGTAGATGTATGGACCCCTTTGAATTTTCATTTCATTCAAAGGGAATATTCTCTCTATGAATATTTTTACTAAAGGAAAAAAAGTTTCTTTTTAACGTACGTGGTAACAACGACCTTTCCGCCGCTGAAAGTTTTATTTGATCTTTGGCATCCTTAACAAGCTATAGTGTTTTTAAAGGAAAATAAATACCATATACCCATTTTATGTATTTTGGTATTGAAAATGGTTTTGAGAAAAAAATTATTATTTCAATAGCTTTAAATGATATATTTTTATTGAAATGTGGAAATTTTATACTTACATTATGCTTGTTTTATGTGTTATGAGTATGTTATGGGTCTTGGGAATTGATTACGTATACGGGTCATTCTGTAATAAACCTTGGGAGGGTGAGCCCGAGATTGCACTCCAATGCATTGGGTAACATGATGGAGGTAAAAGAAAATGGTTCTCCTAAGAGATTTAGGGAATATATTATGATGGGTATTCCAAATGTAACTCCCTATGTAGATGTGAAATCTATAACGTAAGTATGTTATGGATGCCACAAGTTACCTTTATGATTTATGATTTCTATGTGTTATTCATAAATCTGATCATTTCATGATGTATGAGCTTATTCTTGGTATGTATTGATGGAATAATGTTTTATTTCTTTATTTTATAATATTTACTGAGCTTTTTATTCTTATGCAATGTTTTGAATTGTTTTTCATAGGACTTAAAGAAGAATAGGGTCAAGTATGGGATCATGGAAAAGTCATGCAGTCTAAAACATTGAACTACACATGACTCTTTTTTTCAAGAGTTTTTATTTTATAAAAGAAATAAAACATGAGTAGAAGAGTATACTTTGTAATGTTTGAGATTTAATGTAATAATTATGGCCTAATTCTCTAAAACTCTAAACCTAAAAAGATCCCCAATGTGAATTATTCATTTAATTCAAGATTATGTAATGATTTATGGCATGTGTCCTTACAATTCCCTTCCACAATTTAGGGTCAGTATTATTGGATAAAATCACCTATTTTTCACAATCCATCGCAACCACATGAAATTTTTTCCATGAGGTCACACTTGTGGTAAATTTCTATTGTTAAATGGACTTTGTTTCTTTATACACAATGTTTTACCTTCATGTTGCAACTTCACATGGGTACTAACTCCTTTTTCAAAAGCTATAAAAAATGTTATATTTTCTTCATTACAATTATGAAATAAAATTTCAATACTTTTTAATAAATGAATTATTGGGTTCATCAAACAATAATAAATTAAATCAATACAAATTTGAATTAAACAAATTAAATATGAAAATATTTACTAAAAATAATTGAAATATTATTCAAAAAACAGAATAGAAAAATTGCATCTTTTAATGAGAAATCAAATTTTTTTCTTAATTACATAATGTTAAAAATCGAAGAGACTTAAATTAATTATCATTAAAAAATTTAAATTCCCATTATGGTTTCCACAAAATGAATACCTAATAAAAATTATGTAATTTTTTCCAAAATTAAATACAGAAATTCATTACAAGAATAAATATTCAACTTGATAGAAAAATCACAGACATCCTACTGTAAATTTTTTGAACACCTTTTCTATCTCTATAATAATTAAAATTAAATATTTGATTATTAAAATCATCTTTTGGAATGAAAATAGAAGTTTAAAACCTAAAAATATATTTGGGATCATGTAATAAAATAGTTCCATATCAATGAACCCTTCTCATCATCTAACCTAAGTGATGGAACGACCAAATGACTCATGGCCCAAACCAATGTAAGTGAAGAGTTATATTCTTATTGTTATTCCCATTATTATATAGATATTTATTATAAATATAAAATGTATGAAATAGAATACTTAATATAATGATTTCTTGAATTCAGGAAAAAATTCCCGGATTATAAAAAGAAATATAATCCTATCTCAAGTGAGAAGGATCATGTCTCTATATAAAGGGAGGTGATATTCACGAAATTTAAGGAGTAAATAGTTGTTCAACAATTGGAATCAACAATTTAAATGTATAAAAAATCTCTTACCAAGTCCACCCAAGTTAGGAAAAATTTAAATTTAATATTGAGAACATATAAAAATTGAAAAAATTACTATGGAAATGTTTATAATTAAAGATCCTCTAAAAATACCATGAATACCATTTTTATAATAGGTATATCTCAACATATCATTTACAATTCCCATATAAAAACCAGAAACTAAATTTATGAATGAAATATTTAAAATACTCGATATAGTAGAGAAAATTATGTTCACTTATATTTTAATATATTGCCTAGAAAATATTATATTTCATATATAAATTCATACCCTAATAAAATTTGTGTTCCAATGAATTATTTGACTAATATTTATGGAAACACATTGGGGGTACCAAAATATATATTTTGTTAAATTTTTATGGGAAAAACGTCTCAACAACAATTATTGATTAACTATATTATACATTGACAGTGGGTTCATAACACACTTATGTGGTGAGTTTTTACATTTTTAATTATTTTAATTCTTTTAAAATTAGTTTTCTTAAATAATATATTTCCAACTTGGTAAAAACCCTATTGGTAAAAATGTTTTTTAAGGGGGAGTCTATCATGTATTGTATTGAATGTTTGCGGTGAAAACTATTTTACAAAAATAAATCAGTCTGATCATATTGAAAAAAATAATTCCATTAATATTCATAAGCATGACTGACATTTAAATTATGTTTTTTCTTAGAATCACTTTTTTTAAAACATACTAGTTAATTATATTAATATTTAAATTCAATAATATTTATGATTGAAATTTGAGATTTTCACCACTCTCATTAAATATTTCTTACATCCAATACCTCTTACTTAACAACACATTTATTTTTATTTGAAGGAGTGAAAAATGGATTATAAATGATTCTTTCATTTAATATTGGAAAATGAGATTATTTCACCCTATTTGTATTCTTTTATCATTATGTACCATTGAATTATAATATCCATCATAAATGTTGGACACATTGATATTACAATGATCCTTTTACTTTCATGTGGAGTAAATTATTTTGTTTAATCATTATTTTATTTAAAATCCTTATCCAATAGATAAATTTATTTGTTTGGATATTAAGGTACCTAATTTATTTAATCATTTTATTTATGTCTATAATTGACTGATATATTTGTTTCACTCTATTCAGTATTTATTGATTGTTTTTTTTCATTTAACACATAATTTACATATTTTTGGTGGCCCGTTATAATAATAGATGTATGCATCATTTGAGGTTGTGCTGACCTTTTAAAAAATAAAATTTTCTAAAATCTAAACACAAATTATTGAATGAAATCTTGTATCATAAATTTTTTTATACACTAGTAGCTTTAAAAATTAAATTTCAATGAACATGGGTGTTTAGGTTTTTTGGTTCTTAAAATATTTCATGAAGGATGGAATATTTTTTTATTTGAAATTCGAATTTAAAACCATCATTTGTGGTAATATTGGAATAATATTTTCATCTTTATTTAACCCCATTTTACAATATGTATGGATTATTTGTGTATTAATACTCTAATTGATAGGGTGAAATATCTCTTTTTAATAATTAAATTTATTTCTATAGATACAACATATGGGGTGGTATCTGAGTGGTTAACAGGACTTGTAATAAGGCATAAAAATTGAGATTAAATCCTTTTGGGGATGTATTTATGATGTTATTGTCATAACACTCTAGTAGTACTATAGCGAGCACTGTAGTTGCCACACTATTCAAAAAAATTGGAATTTTGAGAGATAAATCAAGGACATCAAGACAATGGGACTTCAATACATCAATATAGGGAAATTGTGTTTCCAAAGATTAGACTATAGGCATAATCATGTGCCTTTATCCCTAAGAATGGTGGACTAAGTCATTTTCCTAGAGCAGTTCATGATCTATTGAGAAGGAGTTGGGAACGATGGGGCCTGATGATGAGTTAGACATGGAGGCTCCATTATAGAGTAGAGATAATGCCCTAATTAAAGACCCCAGGAAGGTGAGGAAGTGATTAATAACTATAGATTTCAAGTTAGTTGTATATGATAGAGTAATATATGAATAATAAAAGGAAAAGGGGATGCTATAGTCTGGTGTATTGGGATTGGTACTTTAGGTCAGTTAATGATATGGGTCATTGGGAATATGAGTGATGTAATGGACTTAGGCCATTGATATTTCAAGTAATTTATGGGTTCCATCTCAACCATGTTAAAAATATGATTATCTAAAAATAAAAAATATAAGGCCTATAAGTGATGAACAATATATTCCTTAATAGTCGCTATTTTTAAAATTTTGAAAATATTCAATGATTATTTTTTAGGATATTAAATTCATCTTTGGATTTAAACTCTCTTTATGAAACATTATTTTAGAAATCAATAATTTTAATACATGAAAATTATATCTTGTTAGATGAATATTCAATATATAACCTTATGATCTAGGACAAAACCATATATGTTTAAAGCCTTTGGAAACATGGATACTTAAACAACTGGTAAATAAAATATATAAATTTTCTCCCACAATGTTATTCTTATCTATCACCCTTCTAAGAAAAATTATACTTAAAACATTTCATCATATATCTGGTAAATAAAAAATAAAAAAGGTTGATATTAATTTCTCTTAAAAGGTAAAAAATAGTGATAGTAATGATAATTTAAACATAACATGTACATATTGGGTATGATATAAAGAACATAAAGATTGAAAATAATACCTAACCGTTCATAAAACATAGACATGGTAATGAAATAAGGATTATATATTCATAATATATGAATCATAAAGGGATAAAAAACATAATCCATTATAATATAATAGTGTCATAATATCTTTTTATAAAAGAGTTTAATTAATTTTGGAAAATAATTATCATATAAATCATTTTTCAAGGAAACCCACCCAGACATTCCTAACATGTTATCCTTAGGATAAATTCTAATATACAATATTTATTCATATGATTTCCTCATGTGTACCATCTGTTGGGATTGGAATAACCTCCCATGTAACATATTTTTTCATTCATGGGATTAGCTCCTATAAATCCTTCGATATCATAGAATAATAATATTTATCTAGTGTATTTGAGCACTATATAATTTTTTCCCATCATCCACATAATCATAAATAAATTAATATGTATTTCACATGACCATGAATGCATTCATAATAACATAACTAGTGTAAAAAAATTAGTTTCATGAATATTTCATCATCATAATCATAAACCATCTAGAGATATAATAGATATGGTATTATTTGATCATATCCCCAGTAAATATTGAGTAACATAAATATAATTTTCCAATGACGAAAACTTACTTTAAAAGTTTATTCAAACATTTCATAAGAAAAATACACTTTTCACTTTGAAATCACATATTTAAAATAAAAATAATTCACAAATTTTTAGGAAAACATTTTCTATAAAGAGTAATTTATATACTTTAAAATTATTTTTTAATATTTTATAGGTAATGATGGTATGAAATTCAATTCATGTTATGTAAATTAAAAACTTCTTTCACATTTTTGTTAAAATTTCAAAAGTATCTCATTTGGAAAATGATAAGAATATTCCATTTTATTTTTTTAAATTAAAATTGGTAAAAATCAATTTATTAAACATAAGAGAATATTAAAAACATTATTGATATTTTTTCTAGAAATCATGTTTATTTATGAAGGTATATTTTCAATCTAAGAGTGAAATAAAACCATTTTTAAGTTAAAATATTATTTCAGTCACCTATAAACATAAATGGAGGAAAAATGAAGAATAAAATGTATTCTATAGAAATAAATATAGGAGAAGAATATGAAATAATTTTATCAGTATTTTATCTTATAATTTTCTTCAATTTTTATTCATGCACAAATAATATTTATTAAAATCACATTGAAATACAAACCACTGGCCGCTTTTGTAAATTTTGAATCATAAGACCATGAAATAATAAATTGAAATGAATAATTAAATATCATAAACATAAAGATTACCATGATATAATTTTTAAAACGGGTAGTATATACACCTTATAATCATAAATTTTTACACAACACCAAATATATCTGAATGAAATAACATTAAGAAGACGAAATTTTAAGAATTTGGTAATTTCTGAATCAAAAAACCAAAAATGAGGGAAACTAATATATATCTATAAATAAAAAAATTCATTTAATCTATGATAAAATAAATTCATGGTAACTGTATATATAACATAGAAGAAAAAATTGGTGAATATTTCATTTTTCTCAAAACAATAAATGTGAGATGAGAAAACCCTTGCCTTATGGTCAAATTAATTCAAAAGTATTCTAAAAAAACTATATAATAAATTAAAATTTATTATACTTCTATAAAAAACACATTTATATAAATATACTATCATATATTATCCACTTATAACTTTAAATCATTAATTTATAAATAATTTGTTATTAAAATCGTTGTTTCTGTGTGTTAACTATTTCATTTTTCATGATAATTTCTGTTTGATAGTTCCTATACATGAATAGCGATTGTGGATAGATCATATAAAAAATGATATTTATGATTTAAATATCATATATATTCAGTATATAAATATTTTAAATATTCTCTAAAAGATATATATAGAAAAATAAATTATTTCATTCATGGCGATGGTCAGTCAGACATAAGCATGAAAAATGTTTTTACTTTATGAAAGACGAAGAATGAAAGGTAAATAACAATTATACTTTAAAAATCATTATTATTCCATATATATCATATAAATTAATTAAATTCATTATTATCACCATCCATGTTAATTCTAATTCAAAAGAAAAGGATCATACCCCTTCGTGGAGGTGGTAGTCCACATGTATGCACAAGTGAAGTTATCATTTTATAACAGATTGGAAGATAAGAAGCTATATATGATTCTATAATTAAATAATAATAATAATTTCCAAAATATAATTTATAAATATAAAACCATATTAATACATATCCATGAAATATGGTGAGTGGAAATGAATTGTATAACTATGTTGAAGTTGTAGTCCACATGTACTCACGAATGATACAATCATTATCCAATTTGATATAACATATGGTGGATAATTGTCGTTTCAGGAACATAATAACATTTCAGTATATTGATAATGCATAATATATTATTTAATTATGGATTACTCGTATTTTTAGGAGGTACAAGAAGAAATAAATTTAATGGTTTTGAGTAATATGATTACCACTTCTTCGGGAGACCTCCATTAGATACTTTATTAAATACCCTTGTAATAACCTTTTAATAACATAAGAAGAAATAATTTGTGTATATAAAGGTTGATAAGATAATATTTTAGGTTTCAGATGAGATATATGGCTCAATGTTTTGTAATGAAGAGAGAGAAGTGTTGTATTTTAATAAGGGAGGTAAATGACACAGTTGGAATTACTAAAATGATTAAAATACAACTATGTTACTCCCAATAAAAATACTTATATATGAATATATATTGGAATAAAAACATTATAAGTTTAAATTTTCATCATCCAATTAATTTTTTTTTGTTTGTGTTTCATTTTAAATATTATCTTTTAGTTTAAACCCTTTGTTAACCAATTTAATCATAATTGTAGTAATTACTTTATTTATATTTCTCGCTTTGAATTTTACTTATATGGTTATAATGAGATAAAAAATGGAAAATTGATGACACTTTAGACTAGTTCTCACAATAATTTCCCAATATAAATATTTCTATGATTTTTAATTAATTGTATAAAATATTATTTAACAAAAATATTATTACTATGAATTCTGACATTATTCATTTAATTTAATTCTAATGAAAATAAAAAAAATATAAAACCTCCCCATATTACTAATACAAATTATTTAACTTTAAAATTAAATTAAAATAATAATTTACTAAAATTGTATAACTTCAAACAATTTTAATTTTTTTTCTATCAATTAAATAAATACTATATCAGTGTCCTGTGATAATTTAATGTAATTATGGAATAACTAAAATGTAGAATTAAATTACCATCTTAAAAATTCACTAATATTTGAAATAAAAATTAATAACTAAACTTATCCTCATTTTACCCTTATAATAAAAATCTAGAAATATTAATGTCAAGAGAGTAACATTTTGTATATTTCGTTTTATTAATAAAATATAAAGGTCATAATCCAAGAAAATTGGAACCAAATAAAAATAATTTCAAATAATAGATGAAAAAAATCAAATTATACTCATCCAATAGCATATAAGAATTTATTAAAGGAATTTTTATGCCTTAACCAAAGGCATTAACTTTGTTTTACTCATTTTACCCTTACCAAGGTTACAATTAATAATGACCAAAAATAAAATTAACCTCTTTACCAAATTTGAATCACTAGAGTAAAAAATATTAGATTAATTTTTCTTTATTTTGTTTCTATATGCGTCATGAATTCAAATTAAAATTTGTTTGCAAACATTTGATGAAAATAATTTTTAGTAAAATAAATTTTGAGTATAAAACTAGATATTTTGATATTTAATGCCAAAAAATTATATTAAAATGAAATTTTTATTGAATGTATAATATATAAATTTATTTAAAATATTTAAAAAATAGAAACTAATTTAATTTATTAATATAAAAACACATTACGTAAATAAAAATTGTTTTCATAAAAAAATATATTTTAATATCAAATAATTTTTATTTTAATTTCTAATAAATCAATAAGTAATGAATTCATTTTATACTTGTGTAAACCTTTAATGTTTAATAATTTTTCAGTTCTATTCATATCCACCAATCTATCAGCTAGGTGATAATGATCACATTAAATAATAATATTTTAATGGTGTATCTTGGTTTGTTCAAACTTGGTTTTTCATCTAAATGAATCTTTCAAAGAAATAAAATTTATTTAAAGAGAAATATATCATAAAATATTATGGTGTTACATTATACCACCATAAAAAGAATTTATACTCGAAATTATTTTACTCTTATAAAAATAATTGAGGATATCTATGTCTCATCATATCCTCAGTTTCACGAGTATCCTCTTCGAATTTTGGATTCCACCATGAAACATTAACAATGTGAGTAATCTTATTATACATCAACACACCTATATTATCCAAGATTTCTACTAGTTTTTCATCATAGTAAAGATCATTATAAAATGGTATGGCCTATTTGTTTAGTATATTTGATGGATCAGGTATGTAATTACAATAGAGATATAGATGGAACAGATCATGAACTTTATAGAGGATTAGTGGAAGTGCCAGGGGATAAGCTACCATCCCTCCTCAATCAAAAATCTCAAAGTGGACTAGATAACATCGGATCATCTTTTTATTCTTTTCAATTCTAATATACTTATACCATGGGAAAATTAAAAAGAATACCCTCTCACCAACCTAAAATTCCATATTTTTATAATGACTAAAAACATAACATTTCAATCAATTAAAATATCGATTTATGTGTTACCGAATGGGTCAACAATTCTATGTCATTTCCTCATATAGCTCCCATACCAATATATTTTTTTCTCCAACATCACCCCAATATGTTAGAGGTACATAATTATTTACATAGAGGGCTTCATAAGGGGCCATCTGAATTCTCGAGTGAAAGATATTGACATATGAAAACTTGACTGGAGGAAGGTGTTGATCCCAAAAACCATTAAACTCTATAGAATAAAGTATAATCATATCCACTAGGTTTTTAATGGTTCAGTTAGACTTAACATCTATCAATGGATGCTATGAAGTATAGAAACTCAAATCTATATGTAGATCCAATTGAATACTTTTCAAGAATGCTGAGGTAAGACTTGAATCCTGAAAAGATACAATAAAATATGTCACTCTATGAAAACATTCTAGTTTTTTAATGTATGGTCTATTAAGCTGTCATAGAGAGAAATATTATCTTATATAAAGGATGTGTACTGACTTTATACGTTGATCAACTACAACCCAAATAACATTATTGTATCTTGTTGTCTTTGGGTTTTAGAAGACAAAATACATGGTTTTGGTTTACTATTTCAATTTTTTTATTGCAATGGATTAAAAATATCTATTGAATTTTGTATCTTAGCAGTGACTTTATTCTATACCAGACACTGGGATACATACTCGGTAATATATCTCTTCATTATGACCCCTCAGAAATACTATTTTAGATCACCATAAGTCATTGTACTTTAAGATGAATAGAGAATGATGAAATGTGATCTTCATACAATATCTCTTTGTTTAATTACGATAATTATAAAACACAAAAAAATTCCTAAAATATTTCATTACTTCAAAATCAAGGTTGAACTTAGGAACATTTTTGAAATTATTCTATAGACCCGCATATTCCTTCTACACCTCTTTAATCATAAAATGGATAGATGGTTGAACACACATTTTACAAAGATAACATTTCATGCATTCATTTAAGACTAATTGGAATATCCTTTGTAAATATAGATATATTTTCTATTTTTTGATCCATATAAAATAATATATAGTTTGATCCCTAAGATTCAAATCATCAATAACCATATTCTTGTCCTCAAGGTTGTAATTTGTTAAGAGTTAAAAATATGTAATCAATACCAACCATCTCTTATAGTGTATATTTATATATTTTTTAGTGAATATATACTTTAATCATTAATTATTTTTATATATATTAAACCTTTCCTCATTAATAGAATACTTCGATATCATTAATAGAAAAATTACTACAGTTAATTATAAATCCTGAGTTAGATAATTTTTATAATGAACCATCAATTAGTGTGAGGTGTAATATAATACCATATCATTTTTCATCAGGATATATCCCATTCTCATATTCTATAAATCATAAATTATCACAAAAACTTCTCTAAAAAATGTTAATATAATTATGAATTCACAGAATAAACTTCTCTTCAGTTCCTTAAAATATTATTAACATTCATTTGGGAAAAGGAACATGAATCATGTCCAATTTAACTTGGTTAGTGGATTTAATATCCATTATAAATTCTGAAAATAGTGTGGATAATATCATACAAAAATTTGAAAAATATGAATATCAGTCACAAAATTTGGTCTATGTAAGGTTTAAATAACTTCCTTCATTGATGGATTCACATATATATCCTCACATGAGATTACATGACCAATAAATAAATGTTTTTTTTGTGAAAATGATTTTTTTAAAATTTTCATATGTATTCTACTTCCACAAGGTATTAATTATGATATTTATGTTTTCTTATTTCTTATACATAATCTTTTATAATATAAGAAAATAATTTATAATGAATTCCAAAAACATATCAAGGTAATATCTAAATAATATATTCATTAAATCTATGAACATAGAAGGGAAATTAGAAAGGAAAAAATAGATTCAAAATAAATCAATGTCATCTATACCTCATGTGGAATGATTTAATGGATATATCCTCATTATTTTTCCTCAATTAGGCATATCCATAATAAAGGTCAATCTTGGAAAAGTATTTATTTTCATGAATTTGATCAAACAAATAATTAATATGAGTTAGATGATACTTATTCTTGATTGTGTTTTTTAGAGGTCATGATAAGTAATTTAGTGTTTCATTGATCCATATTTCTTCAAATAAAAATGATTATGAGAACCCTAATTAGATGAATATGGTTGAAGGAATCGCTTTTCAGGATTCTCAGAGAGTTGTTTTTTAATTCCGATAACACAATTAGGGACATTATTTATTTAGTATTTGAAATATGGTTTGAACCATGTATTAGTTCTATTGAAAAATCAATATCAATATTGCATCAAAGACTAGGAAAATATTTCTGGAAGGAATTAACACACTCTTTAACAATAGACATATATTTTATTTTGAGTTTCTCCCTAAAAACTGAAGATAAAATTCCCTTTTTAATAGTAATGAAAAAACATATAATGGATGATATTTTTGTTGGAAGTTTATATTTATTATCACATTGATACATGACAATAGTTTGGTTCAATATATTAAAAGTGACATCCCTTCCTTTGAAATTGATGCAAGGTTTTGTTAAATAATGTCAATGCATTCCTAATACAACATCAATTTCAACTATAGGGAGAACAACGATATTGTTTAGGAAGAAAATTCTCACCAACTTCAAACAGAGATGAATCATAGACATGAGATATGATCATTTTACCATTATTATTTTTCAATATTAATTAAATATGTAGTTGATGGGGTTATGATAAGATATTTTTTGTGACTTTTATTAATATATATGAATTCAACTAACTATACCTAAATAGTGTACTCAAATATTTTAGGATAAATGTAACCACCAAAAATTTATCATTATATCACCAATCCCAATGTAAATTTCTTCAAAATTTATGCCATAAATATTTAATCAAAGAGTTATATTATGAAAAATATTAAAATTTATTTCTAAACATTGAAAATTACATTCAATATATGAGGCCTTATTTTTAACCTTGGTTATCCCTGATCATCATGTATTAAAATCTTTTATTGTTTTTCCTAATGAAAATGTCAATTTTCCCAATCATATCCCGCAATAGTTTCAATCCATGTCTGCTATAAGGGAATACTCAATATGCACTAGAATAATGGACTAGATACACTCAATATGATATTTTAACGGTTATTATCCCAATATACCTCTATTAATAAACAACATCCACTTGTAGTATCTAAATAGGGATGTTTATCTTGGAAAAAAATATTTTCTTTACCATAAAATAGGATAGTATCCTATACATAGGATATTCTAATGGGTTCTCATTAATGTATTATAATACTAGATTCTATTTTATCAAAAAAAAAACTACATCTTATTAGATTAATATTTAATAAATAAAATTAGTATCCATGCCCGAACCGTAATGGTTTAGTGTCTTTATAAAATTGAATACATAAATAATTGGATCATTTGATATATATATATATATATATATATATATTGACTCCAACATAGTTCACCCTAACTTTTACTCTTCTTAGACAAATCATACATAATACTTTACTTCATATCATAGGGAAAATAAAATATAATAATGGGAAATCTCAAATTATAATTAATTGTAAACAAGGGAGAGATTAATGATCATTTAAACATAACATGATCATATTGGGTATGAGAACATGAGTTTAATAATTTAAAATTATACCATGTAATTCTAATACCATAAACATGTGTCATGGAATAAATCTGGTCATTTCATAATAAATAAATCATAAAGGGATCAAAGAACATGAACAAAGGGAATAAACTCTTTCTATAATATCATGTCTTAAAATAGTGGAATAAAGTGTGTCATATTAATAAATATATAAATATTATATAAAGTATACCCATGAATAAATTCATAACATGTTAGGCTTGGGATAACTACCCATGTACTTGCTTTGAGCATGGGATAAAATCACGTGAAGCCTCTATCTGGATAGGGATAGTCTTCAATGAACCCTATTTCACTAGGCTTGTGATAACCTCCCATGTAACCTTTGATCTCAAAGACCACTGATCATGACCCAGAGTGTTATTGGTCAACATAATTCTATAAATTAACATCAATAAATAATAAATCTATTCAAATTATTCCATAAGACAATGAAAAAATTCATCATAACATAACCTATGGAAAATAAAATAGGTTTCATCGATATGTCATAATCATTACCATAAAACCTTTAGAGAAAGAATAAAGATGTTATAATTGGATCATATCCCCACTAAAAACTGAGTAACATCAAAGGATGTTATCATAATTGAAAAATTACTCTAATATATCACTAGAATATTTCTTGATGAAAATACATTTTTTTACATTGAAATCAATTATTTTATTTCAAAATAATTCCAAAATATTTAGTGAAAAAATTTATTTAAAACAGACCATGGAAACCTATAAACCAATCTTCAAATATTTGAGCATTCATGAAGGTATGAAATTCCATTCATTTCATGTATGCTAAAATAAATATTCCTTTCACATTTCTAGTAAAATTCCATATGTACCTTGTTCATAAAAAAAAGAATATTCATTTTTAAAACATTTTTTAAAAAGAAATACATGGGTGGAAATGAATTTAATAAATCATTGTTTAACTTTAAAAGACTTCATTAAACATTTTTAGAAAAACTGAACAATGAATAAAAAATATTTTCAACTAAAGAGAGAAATACAATAATTTTTCCTTAATTTTTTTTATTAATATCAAGAGTAATTGAATATAAAAAATGAATAGAAAATATAAGATATCAAGAAATATATATTGGAGAATAAATTTAATTTTATCTATCAAAAAATTATTTAAGAATTTACTTTTATATAAATTTGTGAATAAACAACCCCGATTAAAATGTGATTGAAACATAAATCTCATTCCACTTTGATAACATTTGAATTGCAATCCTTAATAAAGGATAATGACAAAATAAATATTAAATATCTTTTACATATGTAGAATAATGATATAATAATTAAAATGGGTAAAATATACACATAAAAATAATAAATACGTATGTAACATCAAACATTTATCAATGAAACAATATTATGATATAGAACTCTTAAATCATTGTTAATAAATGAATAAAAATCACATGAAAGAGGGTAAATCATATGAATTTATAAATAAATAAAATTGTTATTAAAATAATCCTAAACTACATTAATTTTTAGTTTATACACCACAAAAAGGAAATAATTGTTTAGTATGACATGTGTCTCATAAAAATAAAAGTGGGATGATAAACCCTTACATAAAGTTTGAAACCCTTCAAATGTGTTCTATCCTTCTGAAAAACAATTTATATTTATTATATGTAATGTCTTAGAAGCTGGTATCCATTATCCTTTTTTACTATTGGTGTTAAAGGAACTTGGAGGAGGGTTTGGAGAGTATGGAGGTTGTTTGGTGGAAAATGGGGGAGCCACTGAAAAAAGGGCATGGATTTAGTGTGGAGGAAGGAGTTACACTATAGTGTTAGTGGCTGCAGCATAGTGGACCTCAATTTTGGTTTAAGGGTAATCAATAATATATTCGAGGCTACTTATTTCTCAAGAATATCTATAGAAAGGTTATGAGGATATGACATATTGTGATTTTGGGGATACTAACACCTTACGGGTACTTGTGCCATTGGATTTTTGTTATCGAATAGTCCCAATCTATATAGAAGGAGTATTAAAGCATTGTTCTTAAGGAAGTTCCATAGTCTACAGATCTACTTAAATAATATTTCATCTTGATGTTGAGAATAGAATTTGAATGTGTTAATTTTTAATGTGGTCACTCATCTTGTTCCGTATATCTTTCCACATTAACTAGTGTTGTTCCATGGTTTATGAAACCGCATCATGGTCTACTAAAATTTATAATGCCTCTAAAAACAAGTAGAATATTCAAATCCAATTAATTTTTTCTTATTTCACTACAATTATAGGTTACCAAGAGTTTTTTTTGACATTCCTTGAATCCAAATTAAATAGGAATAGATATCGGCTTCCATATATCGATCTATGGTGATCCAAAAAGATATTTACCTCTTCTCTCTTGCAGTTTCTCTCCTTTTGGTTTCATTTTTTCTTCTCATTTTTTCTTTACATTATATGGATCTAGATATCCACTATTATTTTGGGGTTTCTCCTATCATTTTTGTGTGTGTTCATTATAGGATTTCTTCAGGGGGTCATAGTTCCTCATGGAAGTGGTGATTAGAGATTCATAACATTTTTCCATTCACATTCAAATAACACTAAATCCTTTGAGTTAGGGGATTCAATTCTTCATCTATTTAATTATATGAAACAATAATTTTATAATATTATATCCATTTATATGGAAATTGAATTATTGTAATAATGATTTAACCAAATTAATAATTAATTGGATTGTGATCAAATGTTGAGGTTTGATACCATGATAAAAGGTTTGTTTTTATTTTCTAGATAGTTTTATATCTATTTCATTATTTATAGAATGTTTCTATTCTATGTAATAGAATGTAATTATTGATGTAATATGGTAATGAATATATATTCATAATTAAATGATTTACTGGATTAAGGAGTTATGAAGAGGTACAATGAAATGAATCTAATGTTTATTATAATTTGATGATAATCAAATTGATGTACTTTACATGATTAATTGAATAAGATCTTCCGTATGTTAATTTAATTGATAATGAATTAGAATCATGAAAATTATGGTTGATGATTAAAATTAAAATTCATGTTATGTGATAATGATACATCTCTATGTTTTTTTTAAATTGAAAATGATGTTAAGAGAAGGTTTAATGATTGATGTATTATTATAGATTGATGTCTTAGGTTTACCACAATTATAACCAATTAATAATGAATTAGTTAATTTGATACGGAATATAAAAAGGTGTTTGATAAAGAAAACTAATTATGCTATATATGACATTTTTCTTATGAAGGCCAAAGTTCCTTGAGTTTGGTGATGTGAGACCTCATTTTTAGGTGAAGGCCAAAATCCATTATTAAGACAGGAAAGTTTCTTGGTCAAATATTTTTGTTTTAGGATGAATTTGTAATGTGAGCTTGATGTTTTCTTGTGATGTGATATGAGCCTTATATGTCTAATCCTGGGATGGATGATGTAATATGGTTGGGGTGGATCGGTTTATGTGCTAGTAATTGACATCCATGATGGCGAGATGCATCAAGATATTCACTTGGGTGTCAGGTATGACACTAGAGATGATGTAATTGGTTGATGATGATATTAAACATTTTCTTTTAATATGGATACTTTTATGAAATGAATTTTTATAATGGTTAATGTATGGGTTGCTTTTTTATATGAGTTCTGTTCCACATTTCATGAAGTATATAGATGTGATGGGTTGAATATTTCCAATTAGTGGTATATTAAGATGGTTTTATTATAGTAAATGGATTATTTAATGTAATAATGTTTAATAAATGATTGAATGAATATGGTCTGTGTTAATGGAATGAAAATTTCAAAATATCATGATCCTAACTAACCATGGACTCGGTTTTAGAATTTGACTTAAGGGCATGAACTTTACTATGAAGATTAGTGTAATGTATATTGGAATAATTTTAGTGGATGATTAACATATAATGAATTAATTAACTAAATAGAATTAGATGAAATAAAACAATGAAATTAAATTATTTCCTTAAAATAGTTTTTGTGTTTAGAGGATATATAGTACCTAGCAATGAAAAATCGGTTGTCCGGGTGATGATAGATGTAGTTGATATTAGGACTATGTTATTCCCAAAGTGTGGTTGTAAGCTATATTATATCATCTATATTTAGTTGATTTTATATGATTACCCACCATTTTTAGTTTGGTATAATGACACACAATTGACATTGGGAGAGTATTTTCCCCAACATCATGGTGGGATGATCAATATATGACTACCCCCACTAGACCCAATCTCTTCTCCTGGTAGATTCATGTGTTGGTATGTATGAAAATTATTTTCCCTATATATATATGTGTGTGTGTGCGTGGGTGTAAGGATATAATGGATTTTGGTTATTTCAAAAATATATATATATTAGAATAACATCCAAATGGTTATTATACATATGAAGTGTATAGATTGTGATATCTTTAGGTACCTTACTTGGTGTATGGGCTAGGACGGTTTGAGGTATAATACTCGATTTATGATTCATGCCATATTGTCTTTGATGGCTCCGAAAAATTAACCATTTACTATATGGTGATGTGATATAGGATACTTTTATGATGTCACACATCATATGAATGTTTTGAAACATAGACTAGTTGTCTTTGGGATGGATTATTCTTCAGAGAGATGAATCCGAACGTGTGATTTGGGGGTGAAGCAGAAACCCATGGGGAAGCTACAATAGGTATCGATGATGCTTCATTACTATATTATATTGTATCTTTTATGTGATACTTTTTGATATATATCCATTGTATGGTTGGGAACATTGTATAACTATTTAGGTGATGCATTAGTTTCTCTATAGTTTATTATGCTATAACCTCCTTTATTATTTACACGAGAGGCTCCACAGAGGACCCTAAAATGTAAACTGTTATCCAAACCCCACATATATATAATTTTTTTCAGGTTATAATGAGTAGGTTAGATATTGGTCTATATATTACCAGATCATGATTTTTAGGATCTATTTTGGCTTTATGGCCACTTTTGAGTTAACTTTTATTACTTGTAGTTTTACCTTAGGTTATTTTAGTATTGTATGAAATCACATGTCTGAACATGGGTTTAATTCGGATATGTTAATAGTCATTGATATTTTAATTTACATATATCTATATTCCACATTTTTATCTTAGCAGGTAATTCCTTCAATTGTATTCTTATTACACCTTTAGTGCTAGTCTCTAACCTGGGGCCTACTGGATGTGAAACCCAAGCAGTCACCATCTCCCTTCTCTCATTGCTGGACCAAGTGGATACTCTTAGGAAGGATGGGATCAAGAAATTAAAAATATATAACAAAATCATGTACATAATTATAATATATTATATGTTCCACTTATATCATTTAAACTGCTATTTATTAATAATTCATTTTTAAATCGTCATTTCTGGCTGTTAACTGTTTCGTTTTCCCAAGAATTTCAGTTCAGTAGTTCTAGCACTTGTAAAATGTTTATGGTTCCATCATATAAATACATCCATTTATGATAAAAATATAATTTTTATTCATTATAAACACACATATATATATATATATATGTATATATATATATTCATCCCTAGATTTTATTTTAAGAAAAATGAATTAAAACATTCAAGGGGACTGTAGGTTGTATGTATGCAATAACAACATTTTGAATTTTTGTCCGCTGGAATGATTGAATGTTATGTAATAATTTACCTTTAAAGAATAATTATTAAATCATAAACATAATATATATACCTTAAATACATCCTTATTACTATATTTTTAAAGAGTAAATGAAAAATGAATCACTTTGCATTGTGGAGGTGGTAGTCTACACATACGCCTGACCGATGTTATCATTTTCCAAAAGATTGGACCATAAGAAGGTATATTTGATATTATATATCTAGAATCTGAATAATTTCATAAATATCATTTATAAAAATTTATATATTTTTATTAACCATCCATTTAGTAATGTGATGAAATATAAATTGGATCACTACATGGTGGTGGTGGTCCACAAAAACACACGAGTGATAAATTCACTTCTAATTTGATGGAAGAGAGGGTGGATAATTGTTTTTTAATTATCATAATACAGTTATAGTGTATTGAGGATACTAAAGATATTAATTTATGATGAATAACAAGAATTTATTGGAGGTAAAAGAATAACTAAATTGAAATATGTTGGGTAAGGTGATTACCTCTTCTTCCGGCGACCTCTGTTAAATCCTTTATTAAGGAATCATGGAACAGACTTATAATAACTCCATCACCTTTAATTTGTGGATAAGGAAGTCAAATAGATAATTTTAAATATTTTTTTCGTTATATGGCCCAATGTGGTGCGATGAAAAGAGAGACGTGGTGTCCTTTAATAAAAATGGGAAAGGTCTCACTTTGTGTTACTAAAAAGAATAAAATGTAATTAAGTAATTATGAAGAAAAATACTTCATGGTGTCCATATATTTTAATTAAGAGAATATAATGTCAAAATATCACCATAAAATTCAATTTATAAATTTTTTGGTGTCATTTTAGACATTATCATTAGGTTAATACCTTGGTTATCCAATCTTAACAAAGGTGATGACTTTTTAATTTTAAAGGATTATAGTTTTACATATAAGGTAATAATTATCTACTAAAGGGAATAATAAATCAATTTTTATCCATTTCTGATCTTATTTATCATCTTTTAGGATTTTATGATATTTAAATAATATAATAAAAAATTATTAAAAAAATAGCAATAATGCCATTTCAAACACTATTCAATCAATTTGACTTTAAATAGAATACAAAAAAGAATTGGAATATAAACCTCCAATCATTTGTAATAATAAATATCAATATATAAAACTCTTAAAAGATAATAATTCCTCCAAATTTTAAATTTTTTAATATTTTTAAAATACACTATTTTATTTTTCCATTAATTAAAAAATGGGTGTTGTTGTTATGTTTGAAGTTAAAGTAATTGTTTTTTAAAAAATAGATATCCATATCCAAAGTAAAATCATTATTCATATTTCAAATAAACATTTAGAAATAGACTTATAACTGTTTTTTCCTTATAATAAAAATTTAGAGTTATTAAAGTCAAGAGAGTGAAATTTTATATTTATAATTTTATTAAAATAATATAAAGGTCAAAATCAAAGACAACTGTTACCAAGGGGCCATATATTTGGGACCATGATTATAATGGTCAAACTCCACTCATAAAATATAAAAAAAATCACTTTTTATTGTAATTTTAATGACTTAACCCAATGTTTGAAACATGTTTTACAAATTTTACACTTACTATGGAGATTAAAATGTACCATGTTTTCTATTCATAATTCCTAATAATAAGTTGTTCCAATTTAAAAAATTTCATTATCTAAATTCCCAATATGGGATCCAATTTTTAGTTTTCAATTTCTAAAACTGGTGTAAATTGATTTTAAAATATGTTTAAAAAACATGATAGAAACTTTTTTATAAAATTACCTTCCTAAGGATAAAAAGGGATTTATTTTTATCACATATTAGAAACAAATTAGATAAATGAGAAATATTTTTATTTAATTTTGACTAATAATAATAAATGAGGATAAGTTTTTGTAACACCCAGAAATTTTAAAATATTAATATATTTTTCTATAGCATGTAGGACACAGACAACCAAGTGTAGAAGGAAATATAAAATTTCATGACTTATTGATATATTTAATATTTCAAATGAATTAAATATATGGTATGAAATTAAATGCATGAAACACTATGTTTATCTTTATCTATATGGAACACTATGTTTATCTTACGTTACACACAATAATATTTTTGTCTGATGGCTTATGTTACATGCAGGACTGAGTTTTTCTTAATAATATTAATATTATTATTATCCCTAAGAAATTAAATTGATGGTTATGAATTGGATTAACAAAATTATGAAAATATAGTGTTTAAGAAAATATATAATTAATTCTCATTTACTAATTAATTATAATGTAAAATAGAAACCAATTCAATATAAAAGAATTATTTATACAAACTATTTTTACGTTCCCAAAGGAATTTTATCATAATAAATATAATTAATTACTATTAGTGAATTATATTAATAACAATTTATATATATTTAATAATTTTTTTACATTCATCCAATATATTTGATATGCATAAGATTTGAACAAAATCTAATTTTACGTATAAAAAGACATATTATTCTAAAGGAATTTTTGATTCATTTTAATGATGCAATTTCAAAAAAATGACAATGTTATAAATTTATTTGAAAAAATAAACTTTATTTTCGAAATAAGAAATTCAAAATTATCTTATAGTGAATTGTTCTTATTTTCCTGAGAAATTTCATTTTTTGATGAAAAGTGAAAAATACGTCATTTTAATTGAAAACATCCTTTTCATTTTAACTATTTATAATGTTAAATTAAATTATATTTTTTTCAAGTAATAATAGATCAAATATACATATATTATCCCAATTTAGGTTATTGGAAACATTTATATATTTAATTTAGATATAAAAACATAGTATAAGTTTAATCATTTTCACTTAAAAAAACTCGCATTCTAATCCCATATATGGGATTACTTTAAAATTAAAATTTCCAAATTATATGAATTGAATTTGGAAAAATGAATTTTAATTTTAGAATAAGAATAATTTATAAATTATAATAAATTAAGATAATTTTTTTACGAATTTGATTATTGAAAATAGTTATAATTAACTATAATGATTAAGAGAAAACAAGTCTTCGAGGGGACTAAACTTTATAATTTAGGGGCCCAATGATCTATAAACTTTTCAAAAACTATTTTATGGACATATTACAAACCCATTTTATGATAATTATATTATCTATATGGTTCCATTTTTGGTGCCACGTGACATGGATAAATCATGGGTGGAATTATCCCTTTTAAAAATTATAAGAATGTCAATTACCTAACTTATAAAAGGCCACCCCACTCATCCCTCCTTATAACACATTTAAAAAAAATTCTTTAATACAATTCCAGAAAAAAGAACTCCATAAATTCCCTTTAATAATTTTAGAATACTAATATTAGGAACAAATCCAAGCTAGTATGGATTTAGTTAAAACAAAATAAAGATACGTGAATAAGAAGTAATGTTCTCCAAGGATCGTCTTTATTTTATATATTCCCCACCTATTCCAATTTTTTTCATACAATGATTATATAATAACCTCAATATCATCCATAAAATGATATGTTGTTATAATAAGGTTATTACCAAATACCAGACAAACTAGAATCATATGGTTTATGAAATCATTGTTCATGTGTACGACAAACTACAACCTTATGAACCATTGTCATGCATTCTTAAATTACAACCTATAGAGGTTGGTTATGATAATGGATAAAAATTTTATATGTGATATTTATAACATTATAATATTACTGGGGTCATTAATTGTTATTCTTCCTCTTACCTTCCATTCCGTAGGAAACATGATAACGTCGCTCGTGTGTACAACGTACTACCGCCTCACGATGCGATCTGATTCGTCTTTCACTAACACACGTAATAGAAGGATATAAGGGTGATATTAATTATTATATGTGATATACATGATATAATTATTATATTAATTACATATTTATAATTATTTAAAAAAATATTTATTTAATTTTGTTTACTTTTACAGTAAATGGGAGATGATAACTTTGTTTATGTTTGTGTGGACTACCACCTTCAAGGAATGACGAGGATCTATTTTCACCACCCCATCAAATGGATGATATATATATATATTTAAATAAATAATATGATATAAATGATATTAGAATAAATATGGAATTATAAGACACTACTTTACTATTTTCCATAATGATCATTGGAAAATGAAAATGTAACTCATGCGTAAGTACCACCTTTCGTCTTCATGATCATAACATTCATCATTTTCCTAAACATCACGAATTATTTGTTAAAAATTTAAATTTTATTTAATTATATGATAAATATTTCATGATTATAATTTTTTATATTATATAACAATATAATATGTACATGAAGAAGATTATTCATGACGTAATATGTATGATAAAACAAGGTAATTAACACTATAATTATTAGAAATAATGAATGATTATTAATAAATAGGTAATAAGATGTTATAAAGTTATCATGTATGATATTATAAATGTGAATATGGTTATGTTATAAATTAATAACATTCTTAAAAACATTATATAGGAGGTTAAATCATGGTCAACCCAAAGGAAGTATAAGGTACAATATTTCATCTAAATTTCATTTCATTGAGGCAACTTGTAAAGTTATGCACCTAATTTATTTTAATTCTATATATGATACTCCTTTAAAATTATATATCATTAATAATTCATTTTTTATGGTATTTTAAGTCTATAATTTAATTATTTTATATATTTGGATTTGAATTTAAAGTTACCAAGTGGTAAGGAAATATCATTACATAATTTCTTTTCATAAGGGTATATTGCATCCTCATTGTCATTAATATTATAAGATTATGTATATTATGATTTGTAATTATATTATGTTTTATTTATCATTTATTTATGTTTATTTTCATTTGATACAAATAATTAATTCATTTAGTGATTCTCACTTTAAAGTTATTACTTCTTTAAGGGTTTACATCACAATATCATTTTAATCTGGATTGTCTATTATTGAATTTATATTGAATGAAATTAATTTTTAAATAAATAAATGAACCCTTTAATTTTCCTCTCACACAATTATTCATCATATTTATCAATTTATAATACCATTTTCTCACTATTTTCTACTTAAATTTTTTTTGAAAAGGTTTTTATGAAAACCAGCATTATTTCACTTTTCTCTCAGAAATATATTTTCTCTCAAAACAATGATTCCTAAAAATGATTTGTTAAAGATTAATTTACCTATTTTTTCTTCTAATTTTTTTAATGGAATATACATGTCTCTTTCTAAACATGGAACATTTCTAACCTTTTTACCAGGAAAAAAGTAATGTTCTTTACGACATGTATGAAATTACATATTGAAATTGTCACAACCCGTCCCAAATGGTTCCACTTCAGGACTACCCCAAACCCCTTTCCAAAAGGTTAGGGGATGGATACTAGCATTGTGTATGAATATAACTAACATGGGTGGTCTTAGTCTATTGTACATGTACACACGAACACATCTCCAAGATCAAACAATGCTGAAATTTAAAACAACTAATAAACCATGCGTGAATACATATAAATCCAAATAACACAGTATGATAAAATGTACTAGAAATAAAAAATGAAAAATAAAATTCAACCACAAAGAGACTAAAATGATGCAGAACCTAAAAATATAAAAGGTGACTATTATGAAGGGATACACTAGAACAAACCATAGTTAGTCTATCTCACTAAGTACTGCCTTGTCTTGGTTCCTCTAGGATTTTAAAAAATGGTCAATAATTTTTATAAGACATGATAACTTTGTGTAAATACAATGTAGGGGTGATTCTAATAATACCTATTTAGACACCACAAAATCACTAATCATGAAAAAAAAATAACATTCCTCTCAACATAGGTATATATCTACAACACAAAAAACAAGAATATCTAGATACACTCAACCATGACACATTGTCACAAGATAATGTCATAACTGTATCTCTAACCTAAGAATCATGTTCAATGGTTCCACATAACATTCATCTATAATGACACCCTCAACAAATTACATATCATTGAAGGAGTGGTTATGAGATGTCATGATCACCAGTTTTCACCATAAGAAGTGTATGTTGGATGTCTGTAATCACCCAAAAAATAAAAAATGAAATTGCTCCATAATTATAATTATTTCATATAGTAAAAATTAGATAAAATCACATATAGATCACAACAAAAACATTATAAATTAATAATTAATTATGTAAGAGAACTTTTAATGAATTAAGGAACCTTTACAGATGGAATAGTAACATCACCTTTAGAAAAGTAACGTAAACTTTAAGACTAGTAATTCATCCAACAGAATAGTAACTTCACCTTTTAAATTATAAATAAAATTTAGGTATCATATAAATGATAATATTAAACAATTATAACATTGTATACATAAGTAAATATTTTGAAAATTTTTAATAAAGAGTTGTAATTTTTGTAAGTTATAAATTTGTAATTTCAATTTTTTAATTAATATAATGATTTAAATGTATATTTAATTAATAAAATAGATTAATAAATTAATAATATATTTTCTTGTGATTATATTATAATTTTATGATACCCTAAATAAATTTTCAATCTGTTATAAAATTAGTTATAATTTTAAAATCACTATTTACCAAGTAAATGATTATTTTAAATACAAAATAAATTTCAAATAATTAGAAAATTATTTACATAAAATGGATTTAAATTTATAATTCCACACATTGAAAAATTTTTAGTGTTAATTTTTAGTATTTTTATAAAATAATTGAATTTCTGGTGACTAGTAAAATACGATAATTTAAAATAAAAACTAAATACATGAATTATTGAGTCACAAATGATGTATGGATTATGTAAGACCAAAATATTGAAAATTAATTCATTATTTAAATATATTTTTTGATAATTCTCAAATTATTCATATTATTCATCCATAATAATAAGCTAATGAATAAAAAATGAGAAAACACCCCTCTCCCCACTATAAATACCAACCTCACCACTTCTTTTCCCCACACCATCCAAGATTTGAGACTTTTATAAATTCTTCGTAAATCTCTTTCCAAGCTCCTCCATAATATCCTAGATTCTATGGCCTCTTAAAAGGTGAAAAAAATTAATAAAGAGGTTCTCATGGAGGAAAAATTCCAGAGGTAAAATCCACTTTCTTTTCCTTTTATGTTCTTTTAATTTTCTTATTCACTCCCAACATCCTCTTTCTAAATGTTCATGGAAAACCCTGTATCTTTAATAGAGTATAATTTTACAATTTTTATGTTTTATCCATCATCAAACTCCATTCTCTCTCTCTTTTATTCTAATAATGAAATCATCGCCCATGATGTGTCAATTTACCAACATCTTAGACAATGAATTTCCATTTTCCATTAACGCCTTCAATGATATTCTTAAAAAACTATAATAGTTTTTAAACTATTTAAAAAATATGTAATAACATTTTTTTATTCTGGAACTATCCTATATAAAAAATAAGGAATAATTGAAAAAAACAACTTTGTGATGTTCGCAAAACAACCAAAAAAATATAAATGATTGTCACAAACCTTTTATCTAATAATTCATCCTCATACCATATAAAATATTATATATGTTCATTTAAACTTCTTTATGTTAATTAATGAGTTATTATTTCAAATATTTATAATTATAACCATTATATATAAACATACATACTCATATTCAAGTGAACCAATCAAGAATACCAAAAAAATGAACAATCCCAAACTATAGAATTGAACTCTATAACTCCTATAAAAGGGTATAAAACATCTTAAAAACCTATAATAAATTAAGTAATGTTAGAATAGGTTATGGATGTTTTTAAATAATTAATTTAATTTGAATAGCCATGGTATTAATGTGAAGAAAGAACTCATACATAATGTAAGAGGATTATCAAACACATCTCTCTTTCTTTGGGTTATCCCTCTTTTACTCCATTTTCATATTTAATGTTCCATTGACATTTCTAAAAAATAATTTCATTACACTTACCTTTAATATTCTATATATACACATTTATAATATTATTTTATGAAAAAATAAGATATTTTTCCTAATCAACTATTCTTTATAAAAAAACTTTTACTTATATTGATATTATTTCATCCTCACTTACGATTGATGATTCTTATACAAATTACGTTATTTGAACATTATTTTGGTAACCCCAATGTTTATTCCTGAAATAATTCATTATGAAATGAAATAAATTTCTTTCAATGGTCTATGTTATATCCAAAATTGATATACATTCTCTGTGGAATGCATGATAATTTAAATGTTATGATGTGAAAGGTGCGCTCAAAATTATATAGCACATGTAAATGTTATGATCTGATGGGTGCACCCAAAATTATATATCCCTCCAATGAATTGGGTAAAGTGATGAATGTCATGAGATAAATTAAAATATCTATGAACATGATTCTATTTATGTTCAAAATTAAATGTGGTGTTGACCACTTAGATTTAATGTTTCATTCTTTGTAATCACCGCATTCCATGTATTTATCTAATGATTCCTATCTTGATTATGATGATGATACTTTGCATATGTTTTGATTACAATAAATATGATCACCCATATTTATGTCTCTTATTCATCTTATTATTGTGCTTTTAGCTCACCCCTTCATTTTATGTGTATTTGTAGGTGAAAACCTATACAAAGTAGAAAACAGGGACCACTAATAAAATAGAGAATAAGGAATTAAACAAATGATAATGTTTTATTTTGTAAATGTTTTGTGTGGTCTTAATTTCCCCAAGATGATAAAAATTGGATCCTAGTTGTGTAACACTTTTATGTTATTTATCTTTAAAATGATTTAATAGTCATCTATGAAAAACTAGGGTCACTAGAGTTTTTATTGGATAAAGTTTTAGTAAATTTTTTAATTTGGATTATAGAACTATAGGGAATACCATTAGTATGAGTCTAAGTATATGTAATCACTCAATAATCATTGGTAAACATAGGGATCCAAAAATTTATGCCTTTAATGTTAATTTCAGAAATGGATAAAAATTTTAATGACTTGGTGAATTATTTGTTTTCTAACATTTTCTATTTTATAAAATTGTGGGAACTAGGAGAAACCAGGATGACAACCTGTGTGAGGGACAATACAGTGATTGCATAAATAGAATCCCTAATGCCTTGGGAGGTGGAGTTCAAAATTTCATAGTAATTATTACCCAGCCATCCCATGTTATGAACAATATCCTAAACAATGTGGAACTTAACCCTTCCCATAAGATGGTGCAATTGGGTATCGAGTCCTTTATGTGGCAATGACCCCCAAAAATTTTTGGATCTTTTGATCCACTGTTCATTAAAATTTTTGTAACGCCCCGACCCCAGTTACCCAGAGTTGGTTCATTATTACATAACATTTTCATGATCACAAAAGATCAAGTCTCGAAAGACCGATTAGTTAAGTAGCCTTGGAAGTACTAGACACATTCATAAGTTTTACATTACATCATAAAATGGAAAAGTACAACAACATTGTTTCCATAAACAACATTGATATCCCATAGACTATCCCTATAGGTCTGTCAAAAAATACTTCTTCACATCCTAGGGAAAAAACATAGAATGGGGTGATTTTAGATGCTCAGTAAGGATAACAATATAGCAGAAACTTTCATAAATAAGCATAAATATTTAAGGCGATGCATAAGACAAAAACAGAAGCCTTTTAAACATGAAATTCACCATAATATAGAAAAGATAAAGTCAAATAATTCCATTTATGCATTCACATGTATATTCGACTAGTCGAATAATAACATGCAATATCAATAGCCACTTTCATAATGATGGAATGCATAATGTCAAACTTCATAAACACATGGTAAAGGCCTTGTGCCAAGACTTGAAATAAGATTTTGTCAAAGACTTGTGACAAGAAACTAGTTTGTCTCATGAGACCTACCGATGCATCGAGGAGCTATAGTAGGCTCCACCCATCACTTACTAAGTCCAATGCATTCCTCATTTGAAAAGGTTTAAACATAACATAAAAATTCGTATTGAAACTAGCATACAAAATGACAATACATTATCCATAAAACATGAATGGTATGAAATAACACTTCCATAGTAAAACATATCACAAAACCTTCAATACTATATGGATGTTTTGTATCATAATAATTCAACTTCAAAAAAGCTTAAAATCCGTCAATGGATTTTGACATGGATGTAATCAAAACCTTTTTAAAGAAATATCTCTTTCTATTTTGAAATCATTTAAAAGTCCTGTAATTTTAAAGAAAAACATTTATTTTTGAAAATATTCTTATAAATTTTTAAGGTACGCTTCTACGATGTTATAATAGTGGAAAATATCCTCACCCACTCTATAAGTTAATATAACATTCATACAATAAATTTGTCAATAAGGTCCAAAAGTACCTTGTTTAGAATATAATGGAAATATTTTTTTAAAACCATTTTATAAAAAGTCAAAAAAAAGGGTATAAATGGATTTAATCCATAGTCTAGTAAATGGTACAAATGTTTTGGAATACATTTTTAAGAAAATGGATGTGGGTGATAAAGAGGTCCCAGAAGATACTTACATAAAAACAACCTCGGATAATAAAGAGAATGTGAAATTAACCCCTAAATTGTACTTTTACTTGGTCAAGGGTATGTCAATATCTTGTATAATTTCAAAATAGTTGTTATTAAATTATACAGGAATAATATACATTAATATGATATCATATATGATCTTTTAATACTGATTTGTTAATAATATTTTAGTATTATCGTCATTTTGGGTGTTAACTAATTCATTTTCCTTTATATAATTTGTTATGTAAGTATTGTTTGTTATCGATAGGATGTATCTTATTCATATTCATAATTATATTAAGTATCTAAAAATCATTTTTAATCATCCAATGAAAATTAGTCTTGAATGGATACGATGGGGAATGAATCTCATCACGTTTCGTGGAGACGGTAATCCGTACGTATGCACGAGTGATAATATCATTCTTTTGATATTAGAATAATATATAATTTGATGTTATGTCATATATAGAGAATCTTTATCATGTTATATTTATTATTTACATCATTTATACATCATTATTATACACATACGAATAATAATGTATTGAGTAACAACTACACCACGATGTGGAGACGGTAAGTCGTACGTAAACACGTATGGTGACATGTCATTCAAAGGATGGATAGAATAATGAATATGGTTGTACCATATTTATAATAAAATCACAGTATATAGAAGATACTGGAGATATTATTTTATAATAGAAACAACAAGGAAAGAATAAGTGGAAGAAGAAAAAACATGAAAGAGGTGGTGAGATATTAACCTCTTCTTTGGGTTCTTCCTTTTGATTTGATCAAAAGGGCTCCATAGGTTGGATTTATGAGTAAAGTAATGCCTCTAGGATAAATGGAGGACATTTTGGAGGGGGTTTGGGTCAGTTTGGGTAGATCGAAAAGGCTTGGAAGGTATAAATTTGAGGGAAGGGGCGTGCCCTTTTATAAGAGGGTGACATGAACCTTAGAAAAAACATAAAATATTATTTTATAATAAAACACAATTCGGTTTATAATGGCTCTAAAGTGATTTAATTCTAGGATATGGTGGGTATGGGTCTAAAACCACTCAAAAAATAGGTTCTAGATAGGTTTGGGTCACAATATTAACTTTATCTTTTATATTTAACTCTAAGTTAATTAGTTTGACATTTACCGTGTCTCTTTATATTTTTACATTATATGGTTAATACAATTCCTACAAACTTTCAAGAGAACCCCAAGTGGTTTATTAATGATATATATATCATTATATAAGTCATTTGTCCGAACCATATATTTTTAGTAATATTATATCAATTAATAATATAATATTTGTTTTAAAAACTCTTTTATGTCATTTTTCACACTATTTAATAATTGATTTCTTGTTAAAGTCTAAACAACATTATTAATTCTAAATAAATTAATTTAATCAATCCTAACATGTCATATTAACCTAGAAAATTCTTGGATGTCATCAAAACTTTCTAATTATATTTATTGTAGCATTTATAATACAATTTATTTGATTATTTCATTAATAAAGAAAAATACTACATCATCATTGTGTCATAAATAAAAATAATTATTCAATGTCTAAAAATTATAAATAAATTAAAATTATGTAGGAAATATTTTTATATTTCAAATTAATATTTATAGTCAAAATTATAACATATATAACCCTATGTAAACATTTTTTTACTAAAAGATATATGCTTATGTCATTTTTGTATTTACTTTAACTTAATTAATATAAATTGTCATTATCACTTAAAGGTTTCTCCATGGGGTCCCAAAATCAACCCAAGGATGCCTATGGTCGGGAATGTATCATAAAATAGGCTTAGGACACATCTTAGGTATCTTAATATTAGTATAATATTATTTTTTACCCCTTATTTATCAGATTTGTCCTTTAACCATGGTAAATAAAATATTTACCGAAGTAATTATTCAATATGTCTAAAAATAAAAGTTACCTATTTACACAATTTGAAACAACTGATTCTAAATATAGAATCCATTTTTCTAAATTAAAAACACAGAAGTTGCAGAAATTAATTTAAAATTAATTCTCTTTGTCAAAACAAAAAACATGTTTTTTATGAAATAATAACTATCAAAAGATTGACATTTGTTTATGTCCAAATTAAATGTGAAATTACATCCAATGACCAACATTGTATTAAATGGTAAAAATATAATCTAATTATACTTTAAAACAACTCAATAGTATAATTTAGAACTATAAATTATTTTGATTAAAAAAGTTGTTTTTAATTCAAATTTAGTATTTTTCACTATTCATCAAAATCTGAATGTCTTCAGAAAAATACCAAAACATCCCCCTCAGAATAATTTTGATATTCTGAATATAAAAATGAAGTCAATTTTGAAAGATAAAATTTATAAAATTTCAGAAAGTGGGTATTACTATTCATAATGGCTACTTTGATTGGTCGAAGTCTGTTAGAATCTCGAAGTTGGGTACAATGCATGCTATTGCATTATTCAAAGGGAAACGTATCGTGGAAGCTTGGGGTGTTACATTCTCCCATCCTTCAAATAATTTTCCCTCGAAATTTCTAGATTATTACCACATAAAAAGATTCAGGTGGTTCTTCACCATTTGTTCTTCAGGTTCCCACGTTGCCTCTTCCATCTTATAGTTTCTCCAGAGAACTTTTACAAGACGAGTCATGCAGTTTCTCAACAATTGTTCCCTTGAATCAATAACCTTGATAGGATCTTCACTATAATACATGTTGGGTTCCAGTCCTACTTCCTCATAGGTGAGTACATGCGTTGGGTCAGACATGTATTTTCTCAATAGTGATACGTGGAACACATCGTGAACTTTGGAGATACTTGGTAGCATTCCCAAATGGTAAGCTACAACCCCAATTTGTTCTAGAATTTCGAAAAGTCTGATGTACCTAGGACTCAATTTACCCATCTTACCGAATTATATAATTCCATTACATGGAGATACCTTCCAGAAAACATGATCTCCTACCTGAAATTCCAAATCATTCCTTCGGTTATCAATATAGCTCTTCTGCCTACTTTGAGCTACATTGATGTGGATTTGGATTACCTTCACCTTTTCCATCATTTACTCAACAATTTCTGGGCCTACGAGTTTTCTTTCACCAACATCATCCCAACAAGTTGGTGTGCAACATCTCTTTCCATATAATGCTTCATATGGTGCCATCTGTATATTTGAATGGAAGCTATTGTTATAAGAAAATTCTACCAGTGGTAAATATTGATCCCACATACCTTGAAAGTCAAGTGAGAAAGATCTCAACATGTCTTCTATGGTTTGAATAGTCCATTCTGATTGTCCATTAGTTTGAGAGTGGTAGGCAGTGCTCAAATGAAGTTCAGTATCCTGAGCTTTCTGAAGACTTTTTCCAAAATCTTGATGTAAAACGGGGATAATGATTAGAAACAATCGATAGTGGTACTCCATAAAGTCTTAAAACTTCATTAATATGTAGTCTTGATAAACGTTCAAGTGGTAAATCTTCTCTTATGGAAACAAAATGTGCTGACTTGTTACGACGGTCAACAATGACTCATATTGCATCGTTCCTTCTAGGAGTCTTTGGTAGCCCCATGACAAAGTCCATCATGATATCCTCCCATTTACACTCAGGTATGGGAAGAGGTTGCATGACTCCTCCAGGCTGTTGCCTTCCAGCTTTCACTTATTGATAAACCATACATCTTGACACAATATCAGCAATCTGCCTCTCCATGTTTTCCCACCAAAAATGTTCCTTAAAATATCTATACATTTTGGTGCTCTCATGGTGTATAGAGAAACTGGAGCTATTAGAATCATCCAACAATTCTATTTTAGGAACAGGTAAATTGGGAACACAAATACTCTTCCGAAATTTCGAAATTCCATCTTCATATACGAAGTCACTCAATATCCCGTTATTCACATCTTTGATCTTCTTTTGAAACTCCTCATCATTAGCCTGAGAACATTTTATCCTTTCTAGTAAAGATGATTTAGAAACCATTTAAAAAATCATTGATTTTTTACCATCCATGGTTATTCCCATATCCATATTTACTAGATCCATGTATATATAATCATTTTCAACTCTCATCTTGTTCAAAACTCCATGTTCATTTCTACTCAAAGCATCTTCCACCTTATTTGACTTCCTCGGGTGGTAGTGTATAGTGCAATGATAATCCTTGAGTAGTTCAATCCATCGTATTTGCATTATGTTGAGTTCTTTTTGTGAGAATATATACTTCAAACTCTTGTGATCCGTATAAATCAAACATTTTTTACCATATAGATAGTGTCTCCATATCTTCAAATCCTAGATTACAGCTAATAACTCAAGATCATGACTAGGATAGTTTTTCTCCTGAATTTTTTGTTGTCGTGATGCATAGGCAATAACCTTATCATTCTGCATAAGGACATAACCAAGTCCTTTATTTGAAGCATCATTATAAATAACAAACCCGTAATTCCCTGATAGTAGAGTCAATATAGATCATTGACTAATCTTCTCTTAAATTTTTCAAAACATTCTTCACACTCTTTTGTCCACACAAATTTATCCCCTTTTTTGTGAGTTTTGTTAATGGGTTAGCCATCCAGGAAAAATTCTAGACGAAATGTCGATAATAACCTACTAAACCAATAAACCCGCATACCTCTGTTATACTCATCGGTGCTGGCCATTCTTGGATTGCCTTGGGCGTAGAAGGATCAACAAATATTCCTTCTTTAGAGACAATATGGTCAAGAAAATAAATCTCCTGAAGCTCGAATTCGCACTTGCTAAACTTCCTATATAATTCACGTCTTCTAAGAGTCTTTAGAATAATGCACAAGTAATTTTCATGATCTTTGTATCTTTTGGAGTATACCAAGATATCATCAATAAATACCACAAAAAAGTCATCAAGATATTCCTTGAAAACTATATTCATTAGATCCATGATGATAGAGTGTGCATTAGTCAATCCAAAATGAATTACTATAAAATCTTAATGCATGTACCTAGTTCAAAATGTTGTTTTCGGAATGTCTTCCTTCTTCACAATCAAATGATGATATCCAGATCAAAGATCAATCTTTGAAAAGTAGTGATCTCCATGATGTTGGTTGAATAAATCATCAATGCGAGGTATGGGATACATGTTCTTTGTTGTTATAGCATTGATCTCCCTATATGTCACACCCCGACCTATGCATTTATTTTATTTTATTATTATTTGGCTTTAGATAATTTTCGTTGGGGTCCGGGGTGAGTCCCGGACTAAATTTCTGAGTTTTGGATAAAGAGTTCGTGTCTTGGGTTCGACATCATTGGACACACGGGTTGGGCGCGACGCCGCGCAGCTTCGCCCAGGAAACGGCATGACCTTTTCATCTTTAAATAATTAAAAATATATATATATAAATGTTAACTTATTGCATCATTAAAAATTTTTATGGATATTAAGGATTTTAATATTTTTATTTTAAATGAAAACTAAAATCGTTAATTTGATTACTATTAAAATAGTACAAATTCTTTTCTTATTTTTGCTTTATCATTAAGGTTATCATTATTTTAATTAATAACATTATTGTTATTATTATCATTAAGATATTTAAGTTATAGTTAGATTTCCATTTATTTTATTTTATTTTATTTTAGATTTAGTTTCTTTTTATTTATATATATATTTCTTTTAGGGTTTGTTGTGCACTTGTCTTTATCTTCTCCTCTGCGCGTGGCCTTGCACCCAGCCGCCACCTTCCGAAGCGTTTCCCCTTGCTACGCTCGAGGCACTCCGCCCTTCCCATCACACACCGACTGTAGGACACCCCACATGCACCTCCTTCCCTGTCCGCTCTTCCCAGTCGACGCCGATTCCAGCGCCCCCCGTATGCGGCTCTCCCCTCCTGCTCGGCGCACCTCTCCGCAGATCCTGCTCGCCTACTACCCATCACTGCCTGCTCCTCGAAGCGAGCCGCTGCCAACGCCTCACCCCCTCGGCCTTCTCTCCTTCCCTGTGCATCCCGCACCCAACACCTGGGTCTCCCCCCTGTCCATCGCACCTTTTCCCCCCCGCTCAGCCTTCCCCCACTCCCCTTTTTCAGCAAGCCCTCCCGTTCCTGCTTGCCCTCTTTCAGCGCAGCATCCCACCTTCGGCGCCCCAGCACCCCTACTACCTGGCCTCCTCAACAGCCAGCCAGCACCCCCCCCCCGGCGCCCGACTCCCTCTCCTCCACCGTCCTGGTGCAGCGCGCAGCCCCCCGGGCCTCCCTCCTGCTTTCCGTTTCAACACACCCATCCTCGACCTCCCCTGCTTCTACCCTCTGCCTTCATCCAGGACTCCCGACGCTCCCCTCCTGGTCTGACCCCTGCCCGCTGTGCCACCTCATATGGCGCAACCTCACTTCCTGCCTCATGTGCTTATCTCTCCCTTGTCTCCCTCCGTGCTGCCGGCCTCAGCTCTCCCTCTTCCTCAGCAAGCGCCGACCTCCTCTGCTCCCTGTCCGCCGCCGCACAACCAGCCTCTCGGCTCCCCTGTTTTCTGCCAGCACCCTCAACCCGTGAGCCCCCTTCCTTAAACATTTCTTTTATTTATTTTATTTGTGCTTTTCTTATTATTATTCTACTTATTATGGTTATTATTTTTATTATTATTTTTATTATTATTGTTGTTGTTATTATTATTATTATCATTTTTATTATTACTATTACTATTATTATTATTATTATAAATATTATTATTATTATTATTATTAATCTTATTATTATTATTATTATTATTTTTATTATTCCTTCTTTGCCCATTGTTTTTTAGGGGGTTATCAACTTATGTTTGCTTTTGGTAGGTTTCGGATTTTTAGGACCCGCGCAGGGCCTTTCCATGTGAGCGCCATCGTCGCGCCTTGTTTTCGAGATTCCGTCGTCACCGTGCTTTAGTTTCAAGGTGAGCGTTTCTTCCCGCTGCTTGGTTTTGCGTGCTCTAGTGAGTTTTTTTTGTATGTGTCTGAGTCCTTGATATTGTTTATACAGAGTGTTGGAATTTATCATGTGGTTTCGGACACACGTTGTGTCATCGCGCCTTGGTTCCGTGGTTGTTTTGTCATCGTGCTTGATCTTGAGGTAGGTCTCCTTTGCACTGCTTTTAAAATTTAAGTTATATTATTTCATTCTGTTTGCGCACCCTAATTGTTCAAAATAAATATTTTATTAATTTTAAAAAATATGAGATAATATAAGTTAATTAATTCTTAATATAAGATATTTAATTTTTAAATGATTATTTAGTGTAAAAAGATCCGTTTATTTTATACACGACATATGAAATATCCTCTTGATGATCGGACACCCAATAATGAAAGAATGCTAGTTTGGCTTTTAAACATAATTTACGGAATATAAAATAGAGTTCTGGTTTAATGAGAAATGATTCCTTTTGAAGCATGAGCAAGTACTTTGGTTCTTTTAAGAAGTTGTCTGGTTGGCTCGTAAAGGTTATTTGGAAAAAATAAAAAAATTTGGTTTGGTTTGGTTTATAAAAATATTTTCAGCCTGTGAAGTAGTATTTTGGGGGTTCATTAAATGGTTTTGAACTGGGTTTGGTCTTGTAAATAAGTTTCACTTTTTTTAGAGTAGTGATTGTAAAATGTATTTAATGCCTGTTTGGCACTTTATGGAAAACGATGAAAATGTTTTGATAAAAACCCTCTTAGGAAAACTCTAATGCTTTGGTTGCAATTGATTTTTTGGGAGGCCGTGCTTAGAGTCTCCCAGGTACATGAGTAGTTAAAGGCAAGATGTTGTCCCATGGAGTGGCTCGGGGTGATGCCTTTTGTGTTTTATATATAGAAATATCTGATTGGATGCTCGGTTGGCATCAGTTGGCTCACCCCCTTTTTAAACACTTGAGACTTGGGAATGTGGCATATTGAGAGAATATTATAAGAATGATTGCTGCACTGGTAGGTTATGGTTCTGACCAGTGGCCCATTGTAGGTGGATATATTGGGTTTATTACTATGGGATTTTCCCTCGACCTGCCTGAGAGAGGATGGTTGAGTGTATTGTGCGTTTTGATTTCATCGTGACATGTCGATAAGGATGATTTCTCATGTATTGGTGTCTTATGGTTTATTCTTGATCTCCTAGGTTCACCATGTCTATTCAGCTTTTGTAGCTTGCAGTAATGATTATGATGTTCACATGTATACCTACATTGCCCTTGCTGTGTGTTTTACTTTGTGTATTCTGGTGTATTTTTTCCCTTGGAAAGTGGTAAATTTATTTCGATTAGGTTTCTAAAAATGGTTTTCAAATGGAGTGTTTAATCCTCTTTGTACAAATTTGAAAATATAAACATCACTTTCCCTTTTCCTAGAATGTCATTGATACTAATGAATTGAACCCAAATTTAGAAATGGTTAAGGGAAATGGTTCGTACTTTGTTTTTAAGTAAAATACTTATAAAAACATACTTTTATAAATTGTATTTCAAACATGAAATGTTGTTTCTTTTATGTTGAAGGTAGTGCATTGGGAATAGATATCGGGCTAGCCTAATGAGTTTTAATACTCACGCCTATAGTTATTTTCTGTTTTGATTGTTTGTGCAGGCTATATCTTGAGTGAGCTCACCTAGGGCGATTCTTGATCATTGAGTCAGAGAGCGACCTGCGAGGTCGAATGGAGTTTGTTCAGACGTCGTGTTTGGTCAGTTTTATTTTTCTTCTATTCCTGTTTACTCACTTTGTTTGATTTATCTTTTCTGCGCTGCTCTGTATTATCTTTTAGTCTCATTTATTAATATTGGGTGAAATCATTCCCATAGCATATATTGATGCCCTAGCACTTGTAGCCAGCCCTGGAGGATCGGGAACGCCTCTAGGGCCATGTCGCGGGCCGACGCGGGTGACTGGTTCAGGGTCAACCCGGGTTGGTTCGTGACACTATAGTCAATGCACAACCTCATAGATCCATCTTTCTTATTAAAAAAAGGGACAGGGGTTCCCCATGGAGAAACACTAGGGGGAATAAATCACTTATTACTCAATTCATGTAGTTTTTTCTTTAGTTCCACTAATTCCACAGTGGACATTCTATAAAGGGTCTTCGATATGTGCCTTGAACTAGGAATTAAGTCAATGGAAAACTCAATTTCTTATTCTGGAGGATGTCCAAGTAAATCCTCTGGAAACACATCAATATATTCTTTCACAATAGGTACATCCTCTATTTGAAAATTCCTTTCCTCACCCATAGTTATTTCATTCTTTTCCTCCCAAATAATTGAATTTAGTTGAGCTACTGGGGGTGGATCTAGATAAGAATTAGGTGGTGATGTTTCTGCTCTAAAGATAAGCTACTCTTTATCTTCATCAAAAATTGTAACATTCTTCTTCTTACAATAAATTTTCACATCATGGTCCAAAGTTCAATCCATACCAAGGATTATATCAAATTCAATCATGGGAATGATGATGAAATCAGCAGAGAAATAAAGTTTATATGCCTTAATGGGAACTAATTCACAAAAATTTATTGCAATGACAATTCCCTTAAGAGTTTGGACTGAAAACTCCCTTGTTAAATAAAATTGGAAATTTCTAATTTTCATAGCAAACTGGGAAGATATGAAACAATGTGATGATCCAAAATCAAATAATTCAATGGCTAAACTTGAGGAAATCATTAAATTACCTACCACTACATCTTCCAGAGCTTCAACCTCAGTAGTAGTGATAGCATAATCTTGGCCCTGATCCCTTGGCCTTTTCTGAGGTAAGTTCCCCAGAATCTTAGGACATTAATTTGAATAATTTCCCCATTCTCTACAATTGTAGCATTCAACATCAACAACCTATTACTTCCCCTTGAAATCACGAGTTTGGTGGCCTTTTTCACCACACTTGTAAAAGACTCTCATTCCCTTAAAGAAAGTACCGAGGTGTTTCTTCCCACATTTACTACAGTATGGATATTCAACTTCTCCCTTCTTCCCCTTATTTACATTTCTAGAGTTTTCTGCATATCTCTTCTTATCTTTCTTTTCTTTAAAGTCGTAAGACACAGAGAAATCCTTTTCTATCTTGATAGCACATGAGACAATGTCTTTATAGGATGAGAAGGATTGTGAGACTAATTATTGATGGAGAAATGATTTTAACCCATCAAATAAACGATCAATCTTACTTCTTGGGTTACGTATATAATCTGTTGCATGCCTCTCTAACCTCATAATTTTAGCTTCGTACTTTGCGACATTATCATCCTCCTTTTTCCTTATACTCAGAAATTGCCTTTTCATATATGCTTGATGGTAATGAGGAAAGTATTTTTCTAAAAAATCTCTTTAAACTCCCTCCATTCCATATTTGATACTTCGTCATCTTCCTTTGTGTTTTTAATTAATAAACACCATTGATAAACATCTCCAGTGAGGCGGTGAACTTCCATGACAACTTTTTCCCTTTCTCTACACCCCAATGCATGAAATATTTTCTCTAAGGAACTTATCCATTGCTTAGTTACCAATGGATTTGTACTCACATTTAATGTTGGGGGTTGTTTCCTCAAGAAGCGATCTAACATTGATCCTCCATGCTGTGGATCAGGGTGCTCCATACAGTTAAGGTTATTATTCATAACCTAAGTGAGTTCTCCCAGTATGGTGATAAGTTGATCAGCACCAGTTTCTTCACCAGCTCCACTATAATTATCTTTAGTAGGAGGGAAATCCCTATATGGATTACGTGCGTTGATATTATTTTCATTCCTTCCACTAGGGTCCATTTCTAAACAATGGCATAAACTAGTTTAGTAATACATAATTCCATTCTTGTAAACCCCTTAACATAAATTGAATAGTTTATAGATATAATCCATAATCATAAAAATGTTTTCTTTGAGGAATTATGTATTCATAATCTCTTCATAATGGTCTATAAAGAAAATGAGAATTATCTAAGCATATCCCCCGGGAGTGTTGTATCCAAGAGTGCAGTAAGGCCCGTTGTCGTGCACCAGTTCCTGTTCGAGTCTAGCTCAAAGCGGTGTTTTCGGGTTTTACCCCTTGATACATCAATGGAAAATCCGCCTCTACTAACTCGTATCCAGATAGGGATGTATTTATTGGAAAACTCACAAAATCTATACAATACAAAAATTCTAGGTAGTTATTCTATAAATATCCACAAAGCCTATCATAGGGATATGTTCTCTAATCAGAGTTTAACTAAATCTAGTTTCCAATGTTTGTACTAAAATTCCTCTAATACCAACTGTAACAACCCAAACCTAGATACCCAGATTCGGTGCATTATTACATAACATTTACATGATCACAAAAGATCAAGTCTCAAAATACTGATTAGTTTATCATCCTTGGAAGTACTTGAAACATTCATAAGGTTTACATTACATCATAAATTGGAAAACAACAACAAAATTGTTTCCATAGACAACACTGAGATCCCATAGACTATCCTTGTAGGTCAGTCATAAAATAATTCTTTGCATCCTGGGAAAAATAAAACATAGAAAGGGGTGAGCTCAGATGCTTAGTAAGGATAACAATATCGCGGAAACATTCATAAATAAGCATAAACATTTAAGGTAATTTATAAGAAAAAAACAAAATCCTTTTTAAACATGAACTTCAGCATAATATGGAAAAGATAAAATCAAATAATTCCATTTAATTATTCACATCGATATTCTACTATTAAAATAATCACACGCAATATCAATAGCCTCTTTCATAATGATGGAATGCATAATGTCAGACTTCATAACCACATATTCAAGGCCTTGTGCCAAGACTACAAATATGATTTTTTCAAGGACTTGTTCCAAGACACTAGTTTGTCTCATGAGTCCTACCGATTCATTAAGGACCAATAGCGGGCTCCACCCGTCACTTACTGAGTCCAATTCATTCCTCATATGAAAAGCTTTAAACATAACATACACATTCATATTGAAACTATAATTAGAAATGTCAATACATTATCCATAAACCATGAATGGTATAAAATAACACATCCACAGTCAAAAATATTAAAAAACCTTCAATCCTATATGGAAGATTTGTATCATAATAAATCAAATTCCAACAGACTTAGAATCCATCAATGGATGTTGACATAGATGAAATACAAACCTTTTTAGAGAAATATCTCTTTCTATTTTGAAATCATTTAAAATTCATGTAATTATAAAAGAAAAAATTTATTTTTGAAAATATTATTATAAGATTTTAAGGGATGTTTCGACGATGTTATAAAGGTGGAAAATAGCCACACCCTCCGTATAAGTTAACAAAAACATTATTACCTTAAATTTGTCGAAAAGGTCGAAAAGTACCCTGTTTGGAAAACGACAGAAATATTCCTTTCAAAACATTTTATAAAAAGTAAAATAAGATTATAAATTAATTTAACCCATAGTCTAGTAAATAGTAATAATTCTTTGCAATACATTTTTACTAAATAAGGATTTGGATGATAAAGAGGTCCCAGTAGATACTTACATAAAAACAACCTCAGATAATAAAGAGATTTTAAAATTAACCCCTACCTTGTACTTTTCCTTGGTCTATGGTAGGTTAACCTCCTATATAATGGTGAAATAATTGTTTTTAATTTACACAAGAATCATATACATTAATATGATATCATATATGATATTTTAATATTTCTTTGTTAATAATATTTTAGTATTATCATCGTTTTGGATGTTAACTGATTCGTTTTCCATTATATTCTTTGTTACGTATGTAATGTTTGTTTTGGATAGGATGTACATTATTCATATTTAGAATTATATTATGTATTTAAACATTATTTTTATCATCTAATGAAAATTAGTCTTGAATGGATACGATAGGGAATGAATCTCATCACGTTTCGTGGAGACGGTAATCCGTACGTACGCACGAGCAACAATATCATTATTTTGTTATTAAAATAATATATAATTGGATGTTATATCATATATACATAATCATTATCCTGTTATATTTTTTATTTACATCATTTATACATCATTATTATACCCATCCTAATAATAAGGTATTGCGTAACAACTACACCACGACGTGGAGACGGTAATCCTTACGTATATAGGTATGGTGACATGTCATTCAAAGGATGGATAGAATAATGAATATGGTTGTACCATATTTATAATAAAATAAAATTATATATAATATACTGGATTTATTATTTTATAATGGAAACAATAGGGAAATAAGAAGTGGAAGAAGAAAAAATATGAAAGAGGTGGTGAGATATTTACCTCTTCTTTGGGGTCTTCCTCTTGATTTGATAAAAAAGGGCTTCATAGGATGGTATTATGACTAAAGGAATGACTTAGTATTAAGGGAGATAAGTTTAGAGAGTATTTGGTTAGGTTTTGGCTGAGCCAAAAGTCTTTGAAGGTGTGAACTTGAGGGAAGGGGGAGTGCCTTTTTATAAGAGGGGTGAGGGGCACCTTAGAAAAAACATAAAATATTATTTTATAATAAAATTATTTTATGTTTCTAATTGCTCAATAGTGATTTATTTCGAGTCTAAGGTGGGTATGGGTCGAATACCACCCATTAAATAGGTTCTAGACAAGTTTTTGTCACTATATTGACCTTATCTTTTATATTTCACTCTTAGTTAATTAGTTTGACATTTACCATGTCTCTTTGTATTTATATATTTTATGGTTAATAAACTTACAATAAACAGCCAATAGAACCCCAAGTGGTTAATTAATGATATAAATATCATTATATAAGTAATTTGGCAGAACCATATATTTTTATGAATATTATATTAATTAATAATATAATATATTTTTTAAAAACTCCTTTATGTCAATTTTGAAACTATTTAATAATTGGTTTTTGATAAAGTCCTAAAAACTTTATTAATTCAAAATAAATTCATTTAATCAATCCTAACATGTCATATTAACTTATAAAATTAGTGTATGGCATCAAAAATTTCAAATTATATTTATTGTAACAATTATAATACCATTTATTTGATTCTTTCATTAATAAGAAAAATATTGCATCATCATTGTGTCAAAAATAAATTTAATTATTAAATGTATAAAAATTATAAATAAAATACCCTTATGTAGGAAGTATTTTAATATTACTAATTAATATTAATTGTAAAAAATATAACATATATAATCCTATGTAAAAATTGTTTTACTAAAAGATATATGTTTATGTCATTTTTGTATTTACTTTAACTTAAATAATATAAAGTGTCATTATCACTTACAAGTGGCTCCTTGGGGTCCCAAAATCGACCCAAGGATTCCCATGATCAGACATTTATCACACCATAGGGTTAGGACACGTGTTAGTGTAATTTAATATTATTATAATATTAATTTTTTTACCCTTATTTACCGGATTTACCCTTTAACCATGGTAAATAAAATATTTACCGAAGTAATTATTCAAAATGTCTAAGAATAAAATTTACCTATTTACACAATTTGGACCTCCTGATTCTAAATAAGGAATCCATTTTTCAAAATTCAAAACATAGAAGTGGTATAAATTAATTTAAAATTAATTCCTGTTGTCAAAACAAAAATCGTGTTTTTTTAAGAAATAATAACTATCAAAAGTTTGACATTTGTTTATGTCCAATTTAAATGTGAAATTATTTCCAATGACCAAAATTGGATTAAATGGTAAAAATATAATCTAATTATACTTTAAAACCACTCAATAGTATAATTTATCATCATAAATTATTTTGATTAAAAAAGTTGTTTATAATTAAAATTTAGTATTTTTCACTATTCATCAAAAACTAAATGTTTTCAGAAAAATACCAAAGCTTCACCCTAAGATAATTTTTATATTATTAATCTAAAAATTAATTCCACTTTTAATGATAAAATTGATAAAATTTCAAAAAGTGGGTTTTACTATTCATAACGGCTACTTTGATTGGTCGCGGTGTGTTAGAATCTCGAAGTTGCGTACAATGCAAGATATTTCATTATTCAAAGGGAAACGTACCATGGAAGCCTGGGGTTCTACAAATTGGGTCAAATAGATATTGAATCTATTTTATGTGCTCCACTATTCTAAGAAAGATAAGGTGAATCTCAGTGTTTATCATCTATATTGAATGGTTTATCAATGGTGGGATTGGATTAAAAACTCCAAGAAGAGGGATGCAATTTAAGAGATGGAGTTGGATGACTTTAAGATAATGATTCTTAACAAGTATTTACCTCTAAATAATTATAAAATCATGGAGGGAGAATATATAGTGCTAAAGTAAAAATAAGGTGGACCTATCATGGTCTAGGCAGAAAATTTCCAAAGGATTTAAAGGCGTGCTTTGGGTTTGGTTATCAACAACGATATAAATATTAATAGATTGATTAGTGGTTGAAAACCTCACCTTTGAAAGGCTCTATTAATTCAAGTATTTGGGAGATATGGAGATGTTTTTGGATGTTCTTTCTATGTTGAGATGGAGTTTAGAGAATGGTCCCCTGGCTATGGTGATAAGAAACGAAAGACTGAGTTTCAAGCTGGGGGATCTAAAGACAAGGGTGGAAAGAAAAATCAACCACCCACATGTAAATATATGAGATAAAATATCATGGGAACTAACTCAAATGGATAGGGAAATTATATATTCATGGTAGAGAAGTCCACCATGATCTTTAATGTCAAAAAGACATGAGGAAGCTGGAAAATGTTTTGGAGGAAAGGAGAGAACCGCATATAGTTCAATACTTCAACTATTGGGTGAAAGGGCACTATGAAAGCTGGTGAACTAAACCTTGATTCCTCTAGGGTAATCTTTGTCATCAACCACCAAAGGCAAAGGTTCAAGGGAAGGATTATTCCATTAATACTTCTGATGTGGAGAAATAAAATGTAGTCGTATAAGGCACACTTATTATTCACTCAGGAATGTAAAAACTCTTATTGGATTCTAGTTTTACGCATTCCTCTATATCCTTCTATTTTAAAAGAACTATTAAATTAAATACCCAAAAACCTTATGTAGAGATATCTATACAACATATAGTGGCATTATCATTTTAACCCAAGCGTTGCACTCTTCTCCTATAAGCATAAGTGGGAATAATATCTCAACAAATCTCACGATACATCATTTAGTGGAATTAAATTTTAAAATTGGGATGGATTTACTCTCATTATATAGAGGGCACATCAAATATTGGGAAAAGGAAATATCTTTTCTTATTACTAACCTCCCATGACCCACTATAATTTCAAGGAATATCATTAATCTCCTTTGGAAAATCATCAAATGGTGTGGGTGTTGATTCCCTATGAAGAAGAATTCCTCTCTATAATGGTTGAGTCAATTGAATGTATCAACCAATGGGAAATGGCCATTTTGTGGGGATAAAATGATTTATTTCCCAAATATTTACTTAGAATATCCCTAGATCATGAGGTAGAGTTTAAAAAAACTCATACCTAGAGCTACTCTTATCTCAAAATTACCCTACAAGATGGGCCCAATAAAACTACTGAACTTAAAGAATAAACTCCAAGATAATCCAGAAAATGGATACATACACCCTAGTGTACTAAATTGGGGTATGGAAGTTATATTTTTCAAGAATAAAGATAGATCAATGAGGATGTTTATCAATTATTAAGAACTCAATAATATCACCATAAAGAACATGTATCCTCTTCAAAGGGCTGATGACTTGTTCAATCAAATTGGAGGAGCTCGATACTTAACAACGGTGGATCTTTATTATGGTAATCATGAGATAAAGGGGAATAAGGATGATATTCATAAGTCTTCCTTCGATATAAGGTATGGGAACTATGAGTTTCTAGTAATTACATTCAGACTTACTACTGCCCCTATGATATTTATGGATTTGATGAATAAAGTCTTTATAAACTACCCTGAAAGATTTTGTGATAGTGTTATCAATGATATTATCATTTACTCCAAGAAAAAGGAGGAACATGAAGAACAACTAAGGATTGTGAAGGAAACATTGATGAATGAGAAATTGTACTCCATGTTTATCAAATGTGATTTTTGGATGCAACATGTACAATTCTTGGGATATGTGATCAGAAGTGAGGGAATTTCTATAGACCCATAAAAAACAAAATTATTTGTAGAATAGACCAGACCCTCTAGTTTCATGGAAATAAAAACCTTTCTTATCTTAGAGGGGTACTATTAGTGTTTTTTGGTAAATTTCTCATTATTATCTAGCTTACACACTATGTTAACTAGGAAAGTGGTAAGGTATGTCTAGATGGAAGAATGTGATGAATGATTCAAGGAGCTAAATAAGAGGCTGATCACTGCTCATATACTAAAATTACCAAAAAAAATGGAGATATTGTTGTGATATACCATGATTCTTCAATGAATTTATTGGTTGTAAACTCATGAAAAATGATAAAGTGATATCCTATGCCTCATGAATGTTGAAGATCCATGAGAATAACTATCTCATGCATGATATAGAAATAGCAATTTTTATTTTTTATTTGAAAATAAGGGGGAACTACCTCTATGGTGAGAAGTGTGACATACTGATCACAAGATCCCAGATTATATATTAAAAAAAAGGATATCAACATACATTGAAGGATATGGTTATATTTAATCAAGGACTACCATTTCTCAATAAACAATCGTCTTGGTAAGGAGAAAAAGTTAGCGAGTGATCTTATTAGAAAATAACCTCATACTATATCAATGTTGTAGATTGAAAAACACACCATCATCATTTATATACAATGGAAGGATTCGAAAATTATTACAGTGGGGAATACATACTACCTTTCCCAAATGATTTTCTAACCATTTATCCAAAAGATGACTGAGGAGGGATAAAGGGATTGTCAAAATCTTCAAAATAAGGTGAAGGTAGTAAAGGAAGGGAAAAAACAATAGTTCCATATTTATAATGATAGTGTTATTTATTTTGGAATAATTATTTATGTTCCATGTGAAGGTGGAGAGCTACTATCTTGATGCAGATGGTGGGGAGGGGCAATTCCTTGTAGATAGTCTGGTTGAATTCCCTAAGACCTTCAGGTCATGTAATCTCCAAAGCCTATGGTCCATGTAATATCTGAGCCTACAGGCCTTGTAAGGGTTCCCCCTAATCCCTTCAAAGGGGGGTTATCAAAAATCAATAAAAATGAAGACCTTCGTGCCATTCAGGTAAAATGATGCTCTGTATGGGAAGTGATGTAGAGCTCTAACCTGTTGGAATGATGATGGTGAACGAAAGTCACTTGGACCTGATATTATTCAATAGATATAAGAGAAGGTTTAATCCATCTAAAAAAATATCAAAGGTTCTCAAAGTTGTAAAAAGGGTTATGCTGACAACCATCGAAGGGACCTGGAGTCCAACATTGGTGATAAAGTCATCCTTTGTATACCATCATTGAAGAGAGTCATGCAGTTTGGAAAGAAAGGGAAGATATACCAAAGGTACATTGTCCTATTGATATCCTTGTCTGTATAGGATCCATGTACAATAATATTGAACATCCACCAAATATTGATCATTATTATAATGTGGTTTACAGATCACTCCTGAGCAAGTACATACCAGATCGCTCATATGCACTAAACTCATAGGTGGTCTATCTAGATGATGATCTATCTTATAGGGGGAAGTCAGTTATGATTCTGGATTGAAGAGATAAGGTTTTACACAAAAAATACAACCCACCTCATCAAATTGTTGTGAAAAAATGTTATGTATAAAGAAGTGACATTGGAACTGGAGGAGGTGATGAAGGAGATGTACCCTCACCTGTTTATGTAAAATAAAATTTTGAGGGTAAAAATTCAAAAGGGGGGAAGAATGTAATGGCCCACAATTTTACCAATGAAATTCACCCCATCTTATAATTATTTCATATAGTATAAATCACATAAAATCACATAGAGAGCACTATAAAAACATTTTAAATGAATAATGAATGAAATAAGAGTCTTTTTAAGAGACTAAGGAACCTATATCGATGGAATAGTAACTTGACCATTGTAATTTTAACAAAACCCATAGGAATAGTAATTCATCCAAGAAAATAGTAAATTCACCTTTGAAATTATAGACAAATTTAGGTATCTTTCAAATGATAATATGATATAATTATATCATATTATAAATAAAAAATATTTTAAAATTGCTTAATTAAGTGTAGGTATTCTTTTTTGTTATAAATATTAAATTAAAGTTTTAAAATTAATATAATGATTTAAATGAAAACTTATTTTCATTAAATACATTTATAAATTAATATTTTGTTTTGCAATGATTATAAGATAATTTTTATGAGATCTTAATTAATTTTTCAATGTGTTATAAAATTTGTTATAATTTTAAAATCAGTATTTTCCGAGTAAAATATGATATTATTTAAAAATTAAATTTATAATATTTATAAAACTAATTTCATAAAATTGAGTTCACTTTTTAATTCTAATTTTTGAAAAAAAAATCTATTGTAATTTTTTTGATATTTTTCTAAAATACATGAATTTTGTGAATAGTAAAATACAATAATTTCTGTTAGAAACTAAATACATGAATAATTGAGTCACAAAATTTCTATAAATGATGTAAAACCATAAATTATAACTCCCCTTAATTATTTTAATATATTTTTTAGATAATAATCAAACTTGTCATTGTCTTGAGCCAAAATAATAAACCAATGAATAAAATAATGAGAAAATACCTCTCTCCCCCAATATAAATACCACCCCTCAACATCTCTTCTCCTCACACATTCAAAGATTTTATGCTTGTCCAAGTTCTTCCCAAATATCTTTCCAATTACATCCCATATTCCTATGATCAATTGGACTCATAAAAAGTGAAAAACCTTTTCCCTGAGGAGGTTCTCAAGGGGGACAAATTCATGAGGTAAAATCCTATTTCTTTTCCTTTTTGGTTCTTTTAATTTATTTTTCATTTTTTATTATCTCCTCTTCTCATCTATACAAATTTGCATGACAAATATAATATCATTTATATAATTTTACTCTATCATGTTAATGTAAGAACTATCATCAATATCCTCCCTCTCTCTCTCTCTCTTTTATTCAAAAAATGAAATCATCACCCGTGACATGTCAATTTACCAACATCTTGGAAGATGTATTTTCATATTCCTTTAACAACTTAAAGGATATTTATAAAAACACTATAAGTTTTGTTAAATAATGTAAAATTTATTTAATAACACTTTATATGATCTGGAATTTATGTATATACACAATAATAAATAATGAAACAAAACTAGTTTGTGATGGTCGAAAAACTATCAAAAAATCAAAATGATTATCAATAACATTTTATATAATGATTAATCCTCATAAAATATAAAAAATGATATATATAACCATTTAATAATATTTATATTCATTAATAAGATATAATTTCATTTCTATAGAGTTATACCCATTCTATATAAATATCCATACTCATATTCAAGTGAACCGATCATGAAAACCAAGAAAATGAACCCTCCTAAATGTTGGAATTGAACTATATATCTTATTTAAAATTTGTTAAATAAAAATTATAAAACTATAATACAATAAATACATATAAAATAGGATATTAATTTTTTTAATTAATTAATTATATTCAATTATCTAGGATATTGATGTGAAGAAATCACTAATATATAAAGTAAAGGGATTTTCAAACACAATTCTCTTCCTTTGGATTTTACCTATTTCACTAAATTTTCTTTATTACTGTTAAAATTATGTTCCATAAGTATAATTTATTTACCCATCAATTTTATTTTCTTGATATACATTTTTTCTATCTGATTTTATGACAAATTCAATGATTTTACCAAAATAAATCATCTTTACAAAAAACGAAACTTTTACTTCTCATGTGATTATTTATTCCAAACTCAAGATTTTTTATTATTATACCAATTATGATATTACCTATTAATTTTGGGGTCCTAGAAGTTCATTTTTGAAATTATTCTTTATGAAATTAAAGCAATTCATTTATATGTGTTATCTTATGTCAAAGAATGATATACATTATAGGTAGTATGAATGTATATTAAAATGTTTTTATGTGAAAGGTGAATCTAAAATTATATAGAGAATGTAAATTTTATAATGTGATGGGTGCACCCAAAATTATATATCACTCCAATGCATTGGGTAATGTGATGAATCTCATGAGATAAAGTGAAATATTAATGAACATAATGATATATTTGTTCAAAATTATGTGTGGTGTTGACTACTAAGGCATGGTGCTTCCCTCTTATGCATTCCCACATTTAATTCCATTATATAATGCTTACTATCATGATTATTATGATTAGCCTTTTCTTATGTTATGATAATGATAATTATGATAACTGATGTTTTATGTCTCTTATTCATCCTCTCAGTGGGATTTTATCTCACTACTTCTTTTGACATATATCCTCAGGTGAACAATTTTACCAAGTATAACACAAGTACCCCTAAGAATATAGAGAATAAGGAATAAATAAATGTTTATGGTTCATTTTTTAAATTTTATGTATGGTCCTAATTTTACAAAGAAACTAATCCTTTAAATCTTAGTTGGGTAATGATTTTATACTTTTCAGTATTAAAATGATGTAATAATTATGTAAGAAAATGTAGGTTCCCTATAATGTCATAATTGAATGATAAAACTATGGGGATCACACACAAGGATATGGCGTATACCAATAACTCAATATAGAGTTACCTGCTATGTAGAGGATCAAAAAAAACATAGTTTCGGTAATGAAGATACCAATAATTTCACCTTGGAGAAGACAATAATGGATGATCTCACACATGGAATTAAAAATGAAGTCCACCAACTATATTGATGAAGTACCACTATTGGGATCATCCTCCTATTAGTAAAACATGATTATGCACTAACCCTTAATTAATGGATGAACTGGATTCCCCCAAATGAAACATGTTCAAAATTATTAGGGTATATGATCTAAGCCTTCTTTGATAGAGTACATGGAATGTAATAGTAGTATAAGGTATATCCCTTTCTCACTGGGTCATCTAATTTATTAGGGCTCGTGCCCTTTCATATGTCAGAGTACACGATGTGTCTGAGCCCGTATACTCCTAACCATGTCCAGGTACACAACAACTCCTGTGAGAACCTCGACTATCCATGTTTTTGTTAGAGTAGATGGTGTGTCCAAGACTATGTAATCATGCCCATGACATGGTATACTCTTAGGTATAAACTGAGTGGCCATGTTGATTCACACAACTTGTGATATTGGTCACACAACATGTTATAGGGGTGACATGCCATGTGATATTTAAAATCTCATGTAATCCCTAGAACTTCACCAGGGGTCCCTCTAAATAAGTAACTCTGCACTACCTGTGGTGTTCTATAAATTTTTTCATTTCCTCATTTCCACTTCATAAGTATTCTTTTAATCCTCTGTCCATCGATTCATCCATTCACCTCACCATAAAATGTGATTCCTTAGTCGGTTGACCCTTTTTCTCATCGATAACCAAGTTTTTTTCTTTGAATCCATTCAGAAATAACCCCCATGAGTCATACATCATCTAACATTGATGAACAAAAATATTGGGTATCACTAAATCTAAATGATACACTACTGCGAAAATCTTTGTACAATCCCCACGTCATACTGGGGATATATCTACAATATCAGACTGTTTCACCATGAAAAGGGCATGTAATAATTTATTTCTAGGTATTTTGGTTAAAATAGTAGTCATAAAAACCCTGATGATAAAATAATGAATACTGTGATGAGATATCAATGAAATTGAGAAAGAGTAAAAAAATTATTCATGTTCAGTTATCCTCAATTCATTTATGTTAGAATGATGAATGGAGAACCAAATAAAATAAACAATTCTCCCAATAAATCTCCATAGGTAATCCCATATCACAATAAGAACGATCTGTGAATCAATCCATTTTTTATTTATTCTCATTCATTGTAGAAATAAACAGTGGGGGATGGAGTAAAAATAAATAAAAATACTATCTCGATTTGGACTGATCACTAATGAATAAAGAAAATATGTTGTTATTGTTGGAAAGATCCCAGTGTCATATTGGAGCACTAATCCTCAATCTTGACCTAGTCATCACTTGTTAATGGTGCTCCTCAAATACTCTCTAATATCACCCCATGATTTCTAGGGTTATGCAAATAACCCTTCAAATCATCCATTAGGAGGTTCATATAGAAAATTATTAGGTCAATAAATTTATTAAATAAATTAATTTAAATGTATGAACACAACCATGCAACATCCCGATCAGATGACACATTCCAAGGTTATTTTGATTCTAGGTTAAAAACCTACTATGAAAGTGATGAATCGTTTATATTTTCAATCATAGCCTCTATTAAGAAGTTATTCCACTTTTTAGAAAAACTATGCACGTGTGCATTTAATATATTTTTAATATATTTTAAAAATTAATTCCCACCACACCAGGCCTTCGAATCACATTCTATCTCATCATATATTATGAAAAATATTTCCAGATATATTTAAATATCTTACATAGAATAAAGGGACATTATATTTTCTCAACCATTTGGATTTACATCTTGAATAGAAAAAAAAAAGGGTACTCAAAGAGATGTGGTTTCTAAACATGCATATGTGTCTCCTGCTCCCAAGTGGTTCCGTAATTATTCCCATTCTACCACTGGACACATACTTGGGGAATAAATCATCCATGATGTATCCTCTCTTATCGTTCCTTTATCTCTACGTGGAACTTCTCAAAGGTAGCTTAATCCTCTATGTCTAGCTCACCCATTTTGATAACATGTGGTTGGTTGTGCATTTACATCCTCTGCTGTGATGCATACAAGTAGTCATGTACTCGATATAACTATGGCTTTAGAGATAAGAGGTACAACAAATCACAAACACTATGTATTAATGGTATTGGGGTAATAAATCTCAAATAAACCTTCGTTCCCCATATGAATATAAAGAATGAAAATCAAGTTGAAACCCGCAGGAACACATGGTCACCCTCTTTGAAATCCAAAGGCGTACATCTTCATTCACCATAGGACATATGATGACACTTTTTTATCCTCATCCTCTACTAGATGATCTCCACATTCTCTATAGTGGATCACAACAACTCTAGATAGATATTTTCAACTCTCTTGTGTCAGTCTAGCATAGTGTTAACCTATAGGGTCACCAATACAAGGAACTGAATGGTGCCATATAGATGGTGGAATATTTATTTTAGTTGTAATAAAAATCCACTAATGGTAGTTTATCCTTAAAACTATGGATAAAGTCTTAAATTAAAGCCCACAATAATTCCTCCAATACCGGAAAGCTCCTCCCAGTTTCCTTGCTTTGGGGGGGGGGGGATTTTTTCTCAAACACATTTGACTTCCAAAAGACTCCTAAAATCATTTCCATAACAAATGTGTGAACATGTCATATTGATCACAGATGATCATAGAGGGAACACCAAAGATGTGTAGTTTATTTTTCATATAGATTAATGACTTTCCCACACTCGTAATTTTAGTTCATGCGGGCTACAGTCATATTAGATTTATTTGTTTCCCAAACTACACTAGCCACTATGATGTATTATGGTGATTGTACATGGTCAATCCCATGAGTAATCGATCTATTAGTAGTAACTTATATATTAGAACCCTATATATATAGGTTTCCTCATGAGGTTTTTAATGTTAAAAAAACTAACACTTTAGAATTTTAAATTATGAATAGGGATAAAGAATGGACCAGGGTAAATTTCAAGGTTTTAGTTAATATATAATCTCTATTTTAACCAGGAATGGTCCTATGATATATGATATGAAGCTAGAAGAGGTTTGTAGTTGGATATCTATTAACAAAAACCTTGTAATTTACCCTAATGAGTAATCCTTGTTCTGGAAGTAATTGTGACCTAAGTGCATTAATCTTAGCTTCCAAGGTAAGAAGTGTCATAGGATATTGGTCATAGACTAATATACTCTAATCAATTCATGGTCACTCATCCAAACCTCCCATTGGAGGGCCACTTGACCAAAATCGATAAACATTCTTTTGACCTGATAACTATTCTTAGGATTTTGATGTTGAGAATTAGATATTTATTATATTCATATACTCCTACTCTCAAACCCAATACTAGGTAGCTTAGCCACTCATGGTAGAAACAATTTCACTTTTTATATGAAATTGGAATTTTAACAAAGATGGAAACATGGATTGAAATTAAATGATTGAAAAACATTAAATGATTCAGTTTAACCAAATAAAGATCATTCAATCATGAAAAATCAATATAAAGCATGAATAAAATGGAAATTTAATCAATTTTCTAATTACAATAGGAAAGAGAACGAGAACAACAAAAATTTGATGAATATTAATGATTGGGATGATTAATGTGTGAGAAATGGTGTTAACGATGCAAAAAGGGGTGAAAAAACTTTGAAAATTGATCCATTGTGATTTTATTTAGGTAAAATAATGAAAAGAATTGAAGAAACTCGAGTTTAGGGAGAGTTAATATAAAGGATGTGAAAGAAAAATGAAAAAAATTCATATTGTCCAGCCTCTCTATCCATGAATTCCTACTTCATATATATAAATAGTAAATTACAAGAGTTGTAATTGGTATTAAAATAATGTAATCCTAATCTAATATTTTATCCGCAGTTTTTGAATATGCACGTACCATGCACAAATCTCATCCGAGATTCAGAATTTTGACTCCTTTCATGACATGTAATTGGATTTCATGTCATGAAATTATTTCTGCGGGATCATTTTCAGAGGGAAATGTTATTTGAATACTACACATCGTGTGTGGTGATTCATGTCATGTAGAGATGGTTTACATCATGTAATTAGGATTTACATAGTGAAGCATGACATGAATTTAATGTTCTTCATGACTTGGATTTACGACATGAAACATGTAGTGAAATGATATTACATGTCATCTATGTATGTTTCATTATGTGTAATAGCCACATTTTATCCTTTTCTTCATTTTTTTCATTAAAACCTTGAAATCTTATTACCTATAACAATCAACACATACCAGGTGCATTATTGATTACATCATTACAAAGACTTAATAAAATAAGACCAAAGTATATATATGATTTAAGATTCTCAAATTCTACCACACATGAAAAATTTTATGTCCTAAAGAAAATGGATCTAAATAGGGATATCAAAATATATGAAATTTTTAAAATAGGAAACATTCATTATATCTCAGAAAATAAAACTATGTGTATTTAGAAAAATCCAGTCTCTAAAATCAACCCTGCATAACAAATTAGTCATTCCTCGAAGCTCATTTATTTGAAAAAATTCATAACACATTAATTAAAATTTCATAAATATTCCTTCAACTCTATACCCAATTTTAATTTTAATCACAATGGGTGAGATGAAATTGGAGTTATTATCATACTCTACATACATGCTCCTTACAATAGGCTTTCATTGGTTGTATCATCTACTCATTGTAAAGAAAAATACAAAATCAACCATGAGGGATTAAAATATTTGGTTCTAATAGCTTCTAGGCTATGCGAAGGTTGGTAAATAGTGAAAAAATCTCAAAAATGATGGTAGGTTCTAGATTATAATGCATTAATGTTGTGAAAAATAAAATTAAATGACCCATCCATAGATAATAAAGCTCACACTCCTAGTAGATCAAGTTGGATCCATGTATATATATCATGAAAGTGAAACAAGGGTATCCAGTTCCAATATATTTCTTTTGAATTTTTATTTTTTAAAATTCATGTCTAGAACAGATCTTAAATCCATCCACTACCAATATATGATCCTTATAGGGATTAATTGGTCTAGAAATGGTGATTTTTGACCTTCCAAATACAAAAACCAATTTTTTTCTTTTACTATTTTATTTTTCAATGGAATATGATTGATGCTAAATAATATAATGTAAACATGGATTTCAATCAAACAGTTTGGTGAGAAACACAATACATGTCCACAATGAAAACATCCCATGGTGGCTGGAAATTCCCCCATATTTTTTCAATGTAATGTCAGGAATTATAAAATGATCAGGGCAGGAAGAAATAATCAACTTTTAATAATTTCATACAATAAGGTCATTTATAGAAACTACTAGCTTAATGAAGGAAATATGTAAAGTGGTTATCCGGAAAAAGTATCTCAGTAAAACTTTCCTCTATCATTTTAAAATTGTATTTGTTTAGTCATAGCCTCAACTAGATCTCAATGTATGTTCTGATAGATTTACATGTCCCAAGTTTCACTCAATAATTTTAATCGTAAAATAAAATGAAATTATTGCCTCATAATCCTCTTAGGAAAGGGAGTTTATATTGAACTGAAATTCACTATGGGTATACAACCAAATAATATGTTAATAAGAGGAAAGTTCAAATTTTTTGAATTTGAGTAAATTAATAGGCTTATTAATCATTGTAAAAGTCTAAACAGGGACAAAAAATGGTTTTCCATCCATTTCCAACTTAAAATTTTCTTTTATTTAAAATGGTACAACAATTTTTAGGTATTAAAGCATGCTACCAAAATGAAACTGTCTCATAGAAAATGAGATTTGGAAATTCAAGTATATCAAAAGTGAAACTCATAAAAAACTCCCCACACATATCATGAGATAGTTTACACACTGTCTATGGATGTACTATTTTAGGGGTATGAAAAATAAATTTGTAGATATGGAAAAGACAATTGGAAGATGAAATGGTAAGGAATTGAGAGCTCATTATAATAAGTGGCATTACATGGGGGATCATGGGGAATTTGATTTGAAATTGGGTTATCTAGAAAATGGGTTAGAAATAAAAATCATTCACTTGTTAAAGTATCTGTAAAAAGGTTTGAAACATTTTTATAAATTAGAGAAATAAAGTGGATAGTATGAAGATCAATGAAACATAATTTATTTAAATGTATATATTTTTATATAGTAATGATTGAAGGGACATATGATATAAAATAAAAACTATAAATGATGAATAGTACAAAATAAAAACTAAAAATATGAGAAAATAGACAAAATATGGTTTGCCTCCCATAAAGTGCTATCAAATGATGTTGTTAGCTGGTTGGATGGAGTAGTGTATCAGGTTGTTTTATCCATTGGTTTAGTTTCTCTTCTATAGTTTATAGGTACTCGTGGTAGTATCTTGTAGCTATCATGGTCTTTTGATAGGAATGATCACTTCATGATAATGTTGTGAATAGATCTAGTGTGAAAGTAATGGATTCTATGCTTGTGGTGGTGGAAACTATGCATGAATCTCAAGTGAGAGATCTTGAAGATGACACCCAATCTCAGCCAGGTGTTGAGTCACTCATCTAAAGAGGATAGATGGTGACACAAGTACATCGAAAACCATAGATGAAACTGAGGATCTATAAATGGATACTATAAAATTATAATTATTTGAAATATAATCCATGTAAAATGGAGAGAAATCAGTTTTCTATATATTATCAAATTGTAACAGTAAAAAATGAAGGGAAACATAGGTAAAAAATAAAATCAACAAGACCTGATACATATAACCAAAATATAGATGTGAATTGTGGGAATCTATGATTAGTAACTGGAAAAAAAATCTCATTGAACATCCACTCTTGATCAGAGGATGGTAATAGCTAACCTGCTTGGGAAATGGAAGTGATGTTGGAAGGGAATGGTTGGATATTTACTAAGGGTAGTTTTGTTGTTCTGGAAAGATGATCTGGGGTAGTTGGTTGGGAGGTACTTATCCTGAGTGGAGCCATGTAACACCCCGAGCTTCCACGATACGCTTCTCATTCAATAATGCAATAGCTTGCATTGTACGCAACTTCGAGTTCTAAAACACCGCGACTAATCAAAGTAACCGTTATGAATAGTAATAACCACTTTTTAAAATTATAGAAATTTTATATTTCAAAACGGACTTCATTTTTGTATTCGGAATATCGAAATTAGCCTATGTTGAATTTTTGGTATTTTTCTGAGAACTTCGAAATTTTTATGAATAGTGAAAAAATACTTAAAACAACTTTTTTTAATCAAAATAATTTATAGTGATAAATTATACTATTTAGTGGTTTTAAAGTATAATTAGAATATATTTTTACCATTTTATCCAATGGTGGTCATTAGAATTAATTTAACATTGAAATTGGACAAAAACAATTGCCAATCTTTTGATATAAATTGTTTCTTAAAAACACGCTATTGTTGTGACATCAGAAATTAATTATAAAATTAATTAATGAAATTTATATGTTTGGAATTTTGTAAAAGAGACATCATTTTTGAATTCGGAATATCAATTATATCTTAGGGTGAAATTTTGGCATTGTTCTGAAAAATTTCAATTTTTGATGAATAGTGAAACCACTAAGTGGTAGTTAAATAACTGATTTTTCGTTTAAATGAAATATTACCACTTCTGTGATTTGATTTTTAAAAATCCGACATACATGGTTTTCATTAATAAGTAAAATGTGGTTCAATGAGATTAAAATAATTTTTTGGTGAATAGTAGCTTTTAAGTTCTTAATCGCGATTAGAGGTAATTAGTGTAGTTTAAGGTAAAAATAATGTTTTAATAATATTAGACGAGCTTGACACTTGTCCTACTCCTATTTGATGAGTCATGGCCGACCAAGACAACCCATGGGTCAACTTGGGGACCCCATGGAGCCACTTTGGTTGGAAAATGACATTAATATATATTTATTTAATGTTAAAATTAAATTGACACAAACATGAGTTGTTCTACTAAAATAGTTTTTAAGTGGGGTTACACAAGTCCAAATTTTTACTATAAATATTCATTAGAAATATAAAAAGCTTTCCTACATCATAGTATTTTTTTATAATTTTTAGACATTAAATAAATTAAATTATTTATGACATCATTATGATGCAGTGATGACCTCATTATTTAACGATTTTAATAAAATGAAACGATAATGTACAATCCAAGGCTTACACTTGTCCAAAGACTATTGGATAGGTATATTTCAAACCCTTATCACCTTAGCCTCTAATTATATAAGTGTGGGACCTTTAGAATCTGAAAAGCATTGTATAATAATGTAAATTTCCTTACTTTCCATGAGTGCCCCTCCTCTCCGCTTATAAAAGGCCCCCACCTCTACCACCTTACTCACACTTTCAAAGCCTTTTGGCTCTGCCAAACTCTGCCCAAATACTCTCCCAACTTCCTCGTCTTACTCCTAGAAGCCTCACTTTGGGCAGAACTCTTCCCAAGGAAGCCTTTGGCTCAAATCAAAAAGAGTTACCCGATTTTGAGGTAATGTCTTTTCTAATGTTGTTTTGTTTTATTTTTCTTCTCCAACCCCCTAAAATCTTTTTATTCATTTATTTTGTAACAACACCAGTATCATCAATATACTAGGATGTTGTTATAAGAAGTATTCAAGCTACACTTACACATACCTACATCTAATGGTTAAAGAACATACGGTTTCTGTGGATGGTGAATTTCTGCCTCACGAAATGATGATTGTTCAACACTCATATAACACCATCAAAGGTGGCCATTAAGATGTCACTATATTTATATATGATATATATTATGTTTATGTTTTAATTATGCTTCTGTATTTCTCATTTATGGCATACTTTATGATTTCCATTATGGGTAAAACGCGATAATTTCATTTTAGGAAGTGCGGACTACCGCCCCCTCAAAGTGATTTGAATCGTTAATGCCATATGTGGGATGTATAAAGGATGGAGTAAATGGTATTATACACTATATTATACTGGAATTATATTATACATTTATATCATTATGATTTCATTCCATTAAATACGAAATAGAAATGAAAGTAGCGTTCATGCGTATGTACGGCTTACCGTCTCCATGAACGGTGCATTTCATTTCTTACCTCTAAATGTTACATAATATTATAAATGAATGTATATACTGGATATATACGATATATATGACATCTAAATCATGAATATAATTATGGAGATAATGGATATTCTACCACATAAAACAACTTGTAATTATAAGAATTTCATTGTTGACTCAAGTACCAAAGATCGACAAAACGACCGTTATTAACTTAAATAATTACATAATGTTCATAACATTTTAATAAGTGATATAAAAAGGATAATGAAATTAAAAATGGTTCTTAATAAGGTATATATTAACTCTAGTTTATTATTCATGAGGTTAAATAATGGCTGAGTCAAGTCAGACACGAGTTAAGGGAACTTCTTAACCCAACTTTTATTCTTTGGGTTAATCTCCTACTTTCAAATTATGTCATGATATTATTATGTCCTATTTTGTATTTTTACTTTATTCATGTGTACCTATATTGAATACACATAATAGATCTATTTTATTTTAAAAATGATCTTTGTAAGGAAATTTCTTAACCCAACTTCCATTCTTTGGGTTAATATCCTACTTTCAAATTGTTTCATGATATTATTATGTACTATCTTGTATTTGTACATTATGTATGTGTACTTATAGTGAATACACATAATAGATTTATTTTATTTTATAAATATGATCTTTGTAAGGGAATTTCTTAACCCGACTTCTATTCTTTGGGTTAATATCCTACTTTCAAATTATGTCATGATATTATTATGTCCTATTTTGTATTTTTACTTTATTCATGTGTACCTATAGTGAATACACATAATAGATCTATTTTATTTTAAAAATGATCTTTGTAAGGGAATTTCTTAACCCAACTTCCATTCTTTGGGTTAATGTCCTACTTTCAAATTATTTCATGATATTATTATGTACTATCTTGTATTTGTACATTATGTATGTGTACTTATAGTGAATACACATAATAGATTTATTTTATTTTATAAATATGATCTTTGTAAGGGAATTTCTTAACCCAACTTCCATTCTTTGGGTTAATCTCCTACATTCAAATTATGTAACGATATTATTATGTCATATTTTGTATATTTACTTTCTATATGTGTACCTATAGTGAATACACATAGTAGATCTCTTTTATTTTAAAAATGATATTTTTAAGGACTTCATCTCAATCTCCTTTCATTGAGGCATATTTGGTTTTATACACAACTTTCTTTTATACGGTGTATAAACCCCTTTGACTTTTACGTTTATTCAAAAGGAATCTTTTTTTATACAAAGCGTTTTACTAAACGACAAAAAGGGAATGCTTTTCTTTCCATACATATGCGGCGACAACGACTTCTCCGCCGCCGTGACCATTATTTGAGTTTCGGATTCCTCTACAAGCCATCACTTTTTTTTAATGAAAAATAAAAACAATGTTTTAACTTTCTTTTATTTTGGTATTGAAAATGGTTTTGAAAGCATTTTTATTATATCAATGTGTTGTATTGATATCTTGTGATTGAAATGTGGAAATGTTATGTTTCCTTTATGCATGTTTTATGTGATACGATTATGTTATGGTTTATGATATGTTTAAACATATTCATATGAGGAATGTATTGGACTTAATAAGTGACGAGTGGAGCCTGCTATAGCTCCTCGATGCATCGGTAGGTCTCATGAGACAGCTAGACGTGGAATTGGCCGAGGCCCTTTCCCAATTTGATTTATGGTTTTGGCCGAGGCCTTAATCATTTAAGACGTCTTGGCCGAGGCCTTGACAAAATGTATCAGAATGTCTGGCATTATACATTCCCTCATTATTAAATTGGTTATTGATATTGCATGTGATTATTCGACCAGTAGAATATCCATGTGAAGAAGTGAATGACATTATCTCATTTTACTTTTGCCATATTATTTTGAAGTTCATGTTTAAAAGGATTTTGTTTTAGTTATACATTACCTTAAATGTTTATGTTTATTGATGAAAGCTTCCGCTATATTGTTATCCTTACTGAGCATCTGAGCTCACCCCTTTCAACGTTTTAATATTTTCCAGGATGTGAAGAAGTATTTTATGAATGACCTGCAGGGGTAGTCAGAAAGGGATATGAGTGTGGACTATGAAGACCATGTTATTGTAGTTTGTTTACTTTTTGATGTAATGAAAGACTTATGAATGTATCTAGTGTTTCCAAGGCTACTAAACTAATCAGTCTTTCGAGACTTGATCTTTTGTGATCATGCCAATGTTACGAAGTAATGCACCGACTCTGGGTAGCTGGGGTCGGGGCGTTACAAGCCATGTGTCTGGAAGATGGATCAACAAATGGAACCATAGTGGATATGGTGGTGGCCAACCCCATTCCCTGCCAATCATGCTCTATAAGTTACTCATGTTGGGTAGTTGGTTCAGAGATCTCTAATGGTAGGTTGGCCTAGGTTTTGGGTAGGATTGTAGAGGTAGAAGAGGAGGGGATGATAGGGGCTGATTTTAGCTGAGATTCTATGGGATATGAGTCTAGTGTAGGGATTGGAAAATGCAATATATCTACAAAATTAATGTGTAGATGCTTGAAATTTTTTCTCATATTACCCATGATACAAAGTTGAAGGGACCAAAGTTCTATCTAGAAGGAATGTGTGTGGGGAGCAGTATTGTATGTGGTGGTGGTAGAGGTAGGAATATGGGTGGTAGGTTATGGAGGCGAAGTGGTTAGTGGAGTGGGTGAAGAGTAGGTTGCATCATCTATTAGAACCTCATTATCTACCTTATGGACTACTGGAGCCCATTTGTAGGTATAATAATATTTGTTCAGGAGATTTATCTTATGTAGAAAAATGAGATGGATGGATTCCATCAGTCCAAGGGAGGTGAGTGGTAAAGAGGCATAAAAAACATTGATATGGGGGGATAGGTGAGTGATTAAGAAACATCCAATCAATGTGACTATCATCCTCATAGGATGATATATGTAGTAATATGTGGAATGAGAAACCATGTTGACAGAAGGTCCACCCATGGTTTAAGATAGAAATATGAAATCCATCTGACTAACACTATCATGGGACTAAACTCGAGAAAACCATTCATTTATCAGGGCTCTATGGAGGATACATAGTTATAGACATCACAATTGGGTGGATTTGGTAGTAATGATATTAGCTCAATTTGAGTATCTCATAAAATTATACACCAAAGCTACCATGAATCGGTATTTGGAGGATCAAGTTATAGGGTAAGATATACCAAAGATTCAATGAATTCCTTTATTTAAATTCTAAGGCATATCCCAAATTAGAAAAATGAAAGATCATGGGGTTATCAACCTAGTCTGAAGCAGAGGCTATCCACTACGACATCAAATTTGTAGAGAAACTCTAGACATAACTCCCAAAATGTCTCCTGACATACCCCAAATAATGGATGAAATATGGATTCACACAAGAAGCTGGAGGACCTCCAGGATGATATGTATATGAGGAAGGATGACCATGTTGATAGTTTTTTGGGTATGCATTGGATTTTTCTTCATATGGTTGAGGGCGAAATGGTGCTTTGGGTCTTAGAAATGTCGGATGGGGTGAAAATGAAGTTCAGGGAAGTGGAGGGGTTATGGGAGTACCTAACAAAGAAGGAGGGAAGGGGATGGGTGATATGAGAAGTGTGACTGAGAGGGAGGGAAGGGGACATTTGGGCTGTGAACCCTAGGTTCACGACTTGTTTTTTTTAAATAGGTTTTAGGAATTACAAAATGTGTAATTATTTCACACACCAGGTAATTCTGATTTTTATGAAAAAATTTTCATAAAAAGTACATGTTGTAAAATAGGGTTACATGATGTGTAATTGATATTTTTTCTATTTTGGTTCAAACCCTAGTTATTTGATCCCAGAATTTCCAATGAATTCATAAATTTATTCTAATATAATCTAGCTAAAGGTGAACTATTCTGGATTTCCTCCCAATTAGTGCTTCCCTTAACATCGAGATCTTGGCACTTTGAGGCTGAGATGAATTTCAGGTTGATGGAACAACCTACATGAAAGGGATCTTGATAGAGTTTAAATATGTGACCATTAAATTTGAATGGTGGACCAAGTTTCTACTGAATTTCAACAGTCCCATAGGGAAAATTTTAAATGACTATGAAGGGTCCGGACTATATAGATTTCAACTTCCCATGGATAAATTTTAATCATGATTTGAATAATAAGACCTTATTTCCTGGGACAAAGATGAACCTTGCAAAGAGTTAATCATGCCAATTATTTGTTTTTCTTTGTACATATTTTAATTTTCATAATAATATTTTAAAAATTATTCCAATTCATCCAATTGTATAATCTCATATTATCTAGCTTTCTAAGAATCCAAATTGATCTTCTTAATTGACCAGAATGAACGAGGATCTAATTCAACTGACAGCTGAAAAGGTTTTCCATAAACAAATCTTAAATCCGGTATACCAATGGGTGTTTTTTACATAGTGTGGTATTCCCACAGTGCATCATACAATTTCATACTCCAGTGACACTAACTTATGTTCACAACCTTTTATAGGATTTTTTTTTATTTTTCAATTTGATAATTCAACAGGCCCTCTTATTTGCAGGTGGCAGGGAGTTCATGTGGTTTAACAAATTCTATATTTCACTAGTATTACTTTAATATCATGATTTTTAAAATATGTTCCCCGATCCCTAATGAGTAATCTAGAAAATTCAAATCTTGGAAACACATTTCTCTTGAGGATGTTCATGTCCACTTTGGTTGTGTCATGTGTTGTTGCCTTGGCTTCTACCCATTTGGATATGTTGTCAACACAAAAACAAATATAATAATTTCCATGTGAATTGGTAAATAGTACCATTAAATTTATTCCATATAAGTCAATGATTTCAACATCTGAGATTGGTTTTTGGGTAATTTCATTTCTTTTTCTAGTGTTACTAGTTGTTTGGAACCTTTCATAACTTTAAAATAATCCCTTGCATTATGGTGTAGTGCGGTCTAAAAACTCCACCTTGTAAGATATTTTAATCCATGAATTGTTTTCCATGTTTTCCACTAGTTCTTGACTTATGATTATTTCCTAACATATCTAGTATTTCATCAATAGGAATGCAGTGTCAGAACTTGCCATATGCTCAGTGGTTAAGCATGAGTGGTTCATCACAAAAATAGTGTGATGCCTCATCTAAAATTTTTCTTCCTTTTTGATAGGAGATGTATTGGAGTAAAAATCACATTGTGAGATAATTTTCAATATCTTAAAACCATAGTTGTACCTTTATGTTAAAAATTGTTTCATCTGAAAAAGTTGGATTTGATGTCAATATCATCATCATCCTTTATGAGTAGTAGTGGATGTTGGGACAAATGAGTAGTGATCACATTATCTATGCCTTTGGTATCCTTAGTGAAAATGTCAAAATTTTGGAGAAAAGGGGTCCTCTTTATCATTCATGTATTTTCATCTTGTTTTCATCAAATATACCAGGGGGTATGATCGATGTGCACAATCACCTATGATAAAACCAAGTATGAACAAAATTTATTGAAAGCATGTACAACTGCTAAGAGAACATTATATATATATGTGTTGTTAACTTGATATTATTTCATCGTGTTATTTGAATATAATATAGGATAGAATATTTGACAATCTTGTTTCCCTAAAACAAGATCAATAGCAATGTCGCTGGTGTTACACATAAATTCAAATTCCTTATCCAAATCTAGTGAAATGATTATAGGGGAATCTACCAGGATTTTCATTAATGTATTTAATTCACATCAACATTAATCAATGAATTAAAATTTATTTTCATTTGATAAGATTTGAATCATAGGGAGGGAAACTATTTTGAAGTCTTTCATGAATTACCAATAGAATCCTACATGGCCCCGAAATATCTTTATAGATTTGACTGTTAAAGGTTTAGGAAATATTTGATCACTTTTATCTTGGAATGATCAACATCTATGCCATTATTTGAAATTTTATATCCAAGTAATACGAATACTTGTTCAATAAGGTGAACTTTTATTCAACTTAAAACTAGACACTTCTCTTTACATCACTATTGGACTAACTAATGATTACTTAGGTAGACCTCGAAATATCATCCATATACTGAAAAGTCAACCATCAAAATTTCTAATAATTCCTCTGCCATATCATGGAATATGTTTTCAATGTCCTTTTGAAGGTCTCGATACATTTCATATAATGAATAACACGAGCCTATATGCAATAGTGTAAATGGTCATGTGAATGTTGTCTTAGAGTAACCATATGGGTGACTACAATATGATTGTATCATGAATATCCATCCATGAAACAATAAAATTCATATTCGGGCAGCCATTCCAACATTTTATCAATAAAGAGAAAGGAATAATGATCTTTTTGGGTTAACACATTTATATTTATTTAGACAACACATACTCTCCATCAAGTGATGGTGTGAGTTGAGATCAGTTATTCTTCATCATTCTTCTAACTATGAGACCAACATCCTTAATAACTACCTATAGTGGGATCACCCACTCACTAAAAGAGATTGAAAAGATTTTTCTATCATATAGAAGATTCATAACTTATTTTCTAACAACCTTTTTCATTGGTGGTGTGAGTCACATCAGAGGTTGACATCTGGGTTTTGCACCTTATTCAAGTAAAATTTTGTGGGTGACCAAAGTATGAAAAACTACTTTGATATTGGTGACTACCTAGGAAATTTACAGCTTATGAATTTTCAAGACTTCGACCAATTTTTTTTCCTATGAATGTGGGAGTTCCGAGTTAATTATATCTGGTCGAGCATCAACAATATCTTGAAAGGAATTCTTCAGTGTACTAGGATGGGGTTTTAGTTACAATTTTGATGGTAAAATTATTGAGGGTATGAAAGGTGGGATAATTTCAGTTGTAGTAGGTTCAATTTAGTTTAATTACTCAATTTCTTAATTCTCATCCTCATTAGGGAGTATGTCATCACATTATTCTTCACTATTTATGTAGCCTTATCTTGGGTATGTGAGAGAGATCACATGGGAATCAAAAGAATCATCTATTTTTTGTGCTTCTTTACAGATCGAACAAAACATTATCTTCACTAACTCAGAATATAATCCTTCCATGATTCAAATTAGTTAATTCCTTTCCAGTGGGTCGGAATGGTTATCATTTGATTATTGGAACATCTTCTTCCTCTTCCATGACCAAAATGAGGAAGTCCACTAGAAAGTTGAACTTGATGACTTTGACTAAGACATCCTCAGGGATATTTTATTGAATGGTAATCTAATTTGAGTGCTAAAATTATTATTTTTAGTTATCTAGGCCCCATCTTGAGGAATACACTCATAAACATGAGGTTGATGTTGGCTCGTAAATAACACAAAGCTCTTCTGAAGATATATTCTCAAGTTGTGCATGGATTTTAAAATATCCTTGGATATCTCATTTGTATTGGGATTATCTACTGAAAAATTGAATAACATTATTCATTGAGTGAGATGACTCCCAGGACTTCCATGTTTCTTTTTTTTTCAACGGATATCTTTGGGAAAATTTTCATAGGTGGTAATTTGAGAGATTGCCTCAGAAAATGGAATGTTGATGTGCAATTTTTTAAACATTTCTGGAAACATATAGTATTTACCTTAAATTATTCCACGCTCTACTCTTTCTGGAAAAGGAAGAGGTTTTTTATAGGGTGGTGGAGAAACATAAATTTCATTCTTGGGTTTCTAATGTGTTTGTGTTTTTAGTGGTACCTCTTGTGGTATTTATTTAGTGGTTCCTACAACTTATTCTTTTATTAATTTATTATGATTCATGATTTCCTCATATTGTATTTAATCACTTATTCATGGTGGCTGAAAATATATAATTTTTTCACTCCATAGAACCACCACCTTTTCCTCTTTCCTAACACATGTTCTGTATTACCAGGTAGAGTACGTGGAAATTTATCTGACAGGGTATGGGAGATCTAATCCATTTTATGATTGAGGTTTCAAAGATCCACTCATTGATTATTCATTTTGGTTTCTTCGGTAGTCATCGTCTGATACTCTGTTTGAACAATGGATGAGAGTAGATTTTCCAAAATTGTTTGAAGAGGTACAGCTGGTTGTTGAGTTCTTCATAGACTAGGATAGACTTTATTTTATGTTGTTGGAGGAAAGGGTTTTTGTGCAGTTTCTTGTGGTGGTTGGTGAACATGATTCATTGGTGGATATCCTAGTGGTCCATGATTATAGGAAGGTTTTTAACACTTCATTATTGGTAATACCCGTAATAATTATGTTTTAGCTGTTGCTGAGACCTCTATTGAAAATATGTCTATGGATGTTGGAACTATTGATTTTGATGATTCTAATTAACATAATCACAATATTGATTTTTATAAATAGTTTATGTTCAATCATGATATGAAAACATGCGTCCAATAATTTCTCATGACTAAATATCCATTATAGGAGCAGGTGGGGGGGGGGCGATGCAGCAGGTTCATGAAATGATTCATCCTTCTTAGGTAGGGATTCTACACTAGTGCAGAAAACGTTTTTTACGTCGGTTAATTTTAATTTTTTACGTCGGTTTCTAGCCGATGTTAATATGTGCGACGTTATAAATAAGGTTTTTGACGTCGGTTATTTAAAAACCGACATCAAAAACATAAAATCACGATGTTTATCACGTCGGTTATTTTAGAACCGACGTGATAAAGGGCCTGGAGAATGGTTTATCACGTCGGTTATTTTAGAACCAACGTGATAAAGGGCCTGGAGAATGGTTTATCACGTCGGTTATTGAATAACCGACGTGATAAATGGCCTGGACAATGGTTTATCACGTCGGTTATTTTAAAACCGACGTGATAAAGGCCCTGGAGAATTGTCTATCACGTCGGTTCATAAACAACTGACGTGATAAACAGGGGCGAGGGGGTTTATCACGTTGGTTCATATAGAACTGACGTGATAAACTGGGGTGAGGGCGGTTTATCACATCGGTTCTATACGAACCGACGTGATAAACCGGGCTGAGCATGGTTTATCACGTCGGTTCATATAAAACCGACGTGAAAAACCGGGGGAGGGGGGTTTATCACGTCGGTTATTCAATAACCGACGTGATAAACCATTGTCCAGGCCGTTTAGCACGTCGGTTATTCAATAACCGACATGATAAACCATTCTCCAGGCCCTTTATCACGTCGGTTATTAAATAACCGACGTGATAAACCATTCTCCAGGCCTTTTATCACGTCGGTTATTAAATAACCGACGTGATAAACCATTCTGCATGCCTTTTATCACATCGGTTATTCAATAACCGACGTGATAAACTATTTTCCAGGCATTTTATCACGTCGGTTATTAAATAACCGACGTGATAAAACCAATTTTTTTTAACAGAATGCAGTGATCTTCTCTCCACCAGAATCAACCAGAAAACAAATCAAGAAATCGTACCACAAAAACAGAAGTACATGAAAATTAAGCATGTACATAGATAACATATAAAACTTACCCCTAGACAGCATCCACCCTCATTTATACCCCATGGACAGCCCTCCCCCACCCCGTTGGAGCCCTCACTCTCATATATACCCCCTGGATAGCCCTCCCCCACCCCATTGGAGCTCCCACCCTCATGTATACCCCTTGGACAACCCTCCCCCACCCCATTGGAGCCCCCACCACACTCCTGGACTACCCCCCGACCCCCGGACACCCCCAAACACCCCTCGACAACCCCCCACCCGCCTAAACAGCACCTCCTCAACCCCTCACCCCACTTGACAGCCCCCACCACACCCCTGGACATCACTCCCACACCCCTGGACCGGCTTCCCACACCCCTGGACATCCCTGCCACCCCCCAGGACTGTCCCCCCACCCCACCAGACAGCCCTCCCAGACCGCTGGACACCCCCCAACCCCACTAAACACACCCCCACACCCTTGGAACCCCTCCCCCACAAACCCAAATCCATAATAGAAGAACCATCAAAAGTAGAACAAAACAAGAAGTAGAGAAAAATTAAACATTCACTTATATAACATTCAAAACTTACACTGTCAACTTAAAAAAAACCAAATCAAACCTAAACAACTACCAAATAGACAATTAAAATGACAATATTCAAAATTACATTTTACATTACAAACAACTAAAATTCAATCAAACCTGTAAAATAATTTGACCACTCCACTTGTACGTGTTTGATGTCTTCAGCAGTATAGGGTTGAGGGTCATCAAAAAGATACAAATGAAAAAGAAGATAGTTAACGTGTATAATGAATAAATCAAATTGAAATATTATGGCAAAGTTTAAGAGGAAATCGTACGAGGTCAAAATTCTCAACTGTCCCAGTTGTTATTATTTCATACATAAATCTTAACATATAATATCCGCATTCGATGAGGCCTTGTTGTTCATGAAAATTCTGTTTTGAATGAGTGTAAATTCAATATATTATTTTTATTTAATAAATCAAAAAGTACATATTATAAATGGAAATTTACCTTTGCATTTACATATTTGATCTTTGCATTTCTATTATTTGTGTTTTTTCGAAAGTAGACCCATGAACTATTAGAAAATAATACGAATGGGGTAAATTTAAAATTCATTATAATATATAAAACTATTGAGAAATTGAAACTAACTTTTCCAATATATTCTTAAAACTTTCCCACACATCACCACGAACAGAGCATATCCAATAAAGAGCTTTCTCCCTTGGGAAAAAAATCCCTAACATCCAATGATCACTGATAAAAGGAAATTTAATGTTAGTGGTTTTTTATGTTAAAAGATAATTAACTCTTTGAGAGAAATGTGTTTCATACCTCTCACAAAAAGGCATCATCCAACATTGTATGATTATATTATTTTCAAATCCTTCAGCAATATAAACCATTCTTTGTTCCTCAGTCAGTGCACATGCTTCAGGGGAAATCAATTGCGGGTCCATGAATCCATATACTTCTGTCAGTTCATTCCTCTCACAAATTTTATAAAGATACCTAATACAAAACATATATAAGTATACATTTTTAATAAATATAACGCAGGGAAAAGGTGTTAAGACTTACATGGAAAAAAATTTCACCACGTTGATGCCCAACTTATCTCCAGTACCAAGCTCCATGATATCAGATTTTGTAATCCCCACACTTATTTCACTTCCACAATCATGAGATTCCATTAGAAACTTATAAAAACCAAACAACAAATGTGAATATCTTGACAATCTGTCAAGACCACTGGAATCCGTATCTGATGTCATAGCCTGTTGTCTTTGTTGTTGTCTATACAATATTTATTTACCTTTGAAGTATTCCTGTGAAAAAAAATTGAGAATTATAGTAGTTTTCAAATGATAAAACAACTTTAATAAAAAAATAAAATAAAAGATATAAAATTCATACCTCTATGGTAATGAGTCGAAGAAGTCTGGATGGACAAACTAAAAAATGGCCAATACTCTATCCAATTTTCGCCACCTCATCTGTAGGTATTGGTACCCTAGCTGATCTATCTATAATATCCTGTACAGTGACCCTCTGATTCTCTACCTCTAATTGTTGATGATGAACTGTATCTCCTATACAATATACCAACCCGTATGCTACTATATGATGTTAAGAATCATCAACATACAACTCACAATATGTAGGAAGTTGTGGCGGAGGCGTAGGATAAAAAATGGGGTCCGCAGGCTGAGGTGGGGGAGTGGGAGCTACTGGCGGAGGTGGAGGATAAATAATGGGGTCTGTAGGGGGAGGTGGAGGAGTGGGAGCTGCAGTCTGAAAATGTCTTTGCATTTCTGCAAACATAGACTGCACCGACTCTCTAATATTGCCTTCCATCGTCGCATTAATATTTTGAACTTCAGCCTCCAAGGATTCTATTTTTTTTATAAACCCCCTCAATGTTAGAAGTTGAAGAACGTGGAAACACTTTTCTTACCGATACACCTGCCGGATATCCTCTTACATGACCAGGATGTTCGGGCCTTCCCATTGCTGCAAATAAAATATCTTCCCTCCCAGTAGCTGTAAATGTCCCCTCTGAACTCTTCTCCTCAATAGAGTCCTGTGTTAATTAATTGAACATTTCTGTAATGATTGAAACTTATATGAAGAAAAAAGTTAACTTAAATAAATTAAATAGATATCTTACAATCCTCTCAGCTACGATTCTCGATTCTTCCAAAAGATATTTCCCTTTTTTCCCTTCCGAGCTCTCTTCCATTTTTCATGTCTAGATGGAGGAGATGGAGGGGCCACCTCTCCAGAGCTTGAAGACTCAGCTCTTAGTTGTTGAAATTTTTCCGCTATCATTTTTTCTTCCAATAATGTATACCCTCCCCGAGATAAACTATGAGGGTATACATTTTTAGATTGGATCTCCTGATGATCTTTCCTTGTTTTTTGTAATTTATGAATAAGAAATAATTAACAAAACATTAATAAAATCATTTATATAAGAATGTTTATAAAAGTTTACATTGCCCTTACCAGAAATGACTCTTTTTTTCTACTTTCAAAAAACTGTCTCCATTTGTCTTCATCTATAAAAGGATATATACGACATGGATTGTCATGACTCCTATGACCATAAATGAAATTAGATGAGAGGGTTGATTTGAAATCCCTCCATCTCCTGGCAGCCAACGATAAGCATTTCTTCTTGACTCCTCCAGTGTCAGGAATATCAAATGTCATCTGATAAAGAAGAGGTTAAACATATTATATATACTAGAAACATTAAAAGAATGGTCAAACAATGACAAAAGATCTTACCAAAATCGTCTCCCACAACTGAGAGATAATCGCTTTATCTACACCTCTCCAATCATCATACAGAATGCTTACTTTGGTCTTAGCCTGAGTTGCAACAAAACCCTTAAAATCATTGGCATTCGGACCTCTAGGAATATCATCATCATCAAACTCAACTACTATCCTCTGATCCCGCGTATGGGCAAGTGATAATTTTGGTAAACGTGTGCACCCACGTTTACCAACCATTGAACTCTTTGTCGTAATAGGAGCATGTGAATGTTCATCCCCAGAGGTATGACCAGCAATATTCTCCTCTCCAGAATCATGTGGTTGATCATCTGAATGATCTGTCATTATCCTTCAAATCAAAAAAACAAACGTCAGTTCACAAATATACAAATTCAAATATTTTAATACTACTGTAATCAGAAAATAGAAAAGTGTACTAAGTTACATAATAGTAAACATTGGTAATATGGTAAGCATGTCAAACAATGGTAAATATGGCAAAGATGTTCGAGATGGTCAAGATGGTCATGATGGTAAAAAATGGAAAAAATGGTAAACCTGGTAAACATTGTAAACATGGTAAAGTAATTGTCAGTGAACAAATATACAAATTCAAATATTTTAATACTACTGTAATCAGAAAATAGAAAAGTGTACTAAGTTACATAATAGTAAACATTGGTAATATGGTAAGCATGTTAAACAATGGTAAAGATGGAAAATATGGTCAAGATGGTCAAGATGGTAAAAATGGTAAAAATGGTAAACCTGGTAAACATTGTAAACATGGTAAAGTAATTGTCAGTGAACAAAAATAAGAATTTTAAAATTCATGTAATGTTTATAAACATGATAAAGTAAACTAAACAAACTTATAACAAATAAAAACATATACTTATTTTATTTTAAAACATGTTTTAATAAATAAAAAACTTACAACATCTAACATTTATGGAAAAAATAAATTTAAACAAGAAATAAACATATATTACCTATAATTTTAGGAATGTACAGATGGATTGTTTTCCCAAATTCCTTCGTCGTGATCGTTCCTTATGGCACAAACTATGTCTTCAACATGATCGTCATTATGTTCTGTTAATATTTCCATGGAAGTAGGGATCTCACATAATTCATCATATTCATCAAGTTCATCCTCACCAACATATTATTTTTTCCCTTGTAAAACAACAGCCCACTGCATATCTGATTGATCTACTACATAAAAAATTTGTTTTGCATGTGTTGCCATTATAAAATAATCAGCTGTGTCTTCCAATCTATTCAGATTAACAAGTGTCATTCCAAATTCATCATGTCTGACACTGTTGTTACTGTTAAACCATTTACAGTTAAGAATGGGAACTTTAATTTTAAAGTAATCAACCTCCCATATGTCTTCAATCACTCCATAATATGCATTTGATGCAGAAATTGGGTTTTTGTCCATAGCACTCGAAAAATGCATTGCTTCTGCAAACACCAATACACCACTATTCCGAACTGCACTTCTGTTGTCCTGAGCTTTTGTATGAAATTTATAACCATTAATGTCATAACCAGACCATGTTATCACATTTAAAAATGGACCACCCACTATCCATTTTAATGTCTCTGATACATCTGATCTACCAAGCAATGTCTTTTTAATCCATGACAAAAAAGTTTTGTTGTGCTCATTCAAAATCCACATTTCTTTCTTCTTTGGATGACATTGTTTCAACTCATTAATATGCAATGTGATATATAGTCGAGCATCACCTATGTTATTCAAGATGTATGATTCTATCTTCTTCATCTGTTCAGCTGACAATGATTTGACTTTCAAGCCGCAAATCCCCTTTCCCTCATTATTAACTCGTTCATGGCGAGATGGAGGCAAACCTATGTGTTACGCCGCAGCCAAGTAGCTTGTACAAAACTTTTCTACCTCCTCAGAAATATACTTTTCAATAATGGAGGCTTCAGGTTGATATAGATTTTTAACATACCCCTTTAATATTTTCATATACCTTTCAAAAGGATACATCCAACGAAGATATACAGGTCCAAAAAGCTTTATTTCTCGAACCAGATGAATCATTAAATGCACCATTATATCAAAAAAAGTTGGAGGAAAATACATTTCCAATTGAGAAAGTATAAAAATTGCATCCTTTTCCAAAATGTTCAAAGCATTCACATCAATCGCCTTGTTACAAATTGAATTGAAAAAATAACACAACTTCATTATAGTCTTTCTGACACGAATGGGAAATATTCCACGCAATGCAACTGGTATAATTTGTTGCATCATGACGTGACAATCATGTGATTTCATACCTATCAACTTCAAGTCCTTCAATGAGACAAAATTTTTTACATTAGAAGAATAACCTTGAGGCACTTTGGTATCATGAAGAAACTGACAGAAGCTAATTTTCTCCCTCTTCGATAATGTATGACAAGCCGGGGGAAGAAATATTCGTCTTCCTTTAGGAGTGGGAGCTAACTCCAAACGTATTCCCATTGATAGTAAGTCTAATCTTGCATTCAACCCATCTTTAGTCTTTCCTTTAATATCTAACAATGTTCCAATCAATGAATCACAGATATTCTTCTCCACGTGCATGACATCAATATTATGTTTAACTTCATGATACCTCCAATATGGTAGCTCAAAAAAATTGACCTTTTCTTCCAAATATGTCTATCATTACCAGATTTTTGTGTCTTTCCCAATGTCACGTCAAGGTTTTTCACCCTCTCAAAATACAGATCAAGGGATAAAGGTTTTGGAGCAGTATCAAATTCTTGTGAGCCATTAAATGCCTTTTTTAGTCTTCTATAAGGGTGTTCCATAGGCAAAAACTTTCGATGACCCATGTACACCGTTTTCCTCCCATGATGCAATTGACAATAAGACGTCTATTGTTCGCAAATTGGACATGCTTTATGCCCTTTTACACTGTATCCAGACAAATTTCCATACGCTGGGAATTCATTTATAGTGAACAGAAGCACTGCATGTAGTTGAAAATATTGCATTTTATAAGAATCATACACCCTAATACCATCAGCCCATAACAGTTTCAAATCATCAATCAACGGTGACAAGTAAACATCAATATCATTACCGGGTTGCTTTGGACTAGAGATCATTGTACTCAACATGACATATTTGCGCTTCCTACAAACTACAGGAGAGAGGTTGTAAATTACCAATAAAGCAGGCCATGAACTATGTGTGCTACTGAGTGTTCGGTATGGATTCATTCCATCTGTGCACAACCCTAGTCTGAGATTTCTTATTTCATTTCCAAATGTAGAATACTGCGCATCAATTTTCTTCCATTGTGGACAATCAGCTGGATGACGTATTTTTCCATCACATACCCGCTCTTCAGCATGACATCTTAACCTTTTCGCATCTTGTGAATTAGCAAATAAACGTTTGAAACGATTAATTATAGGAAGATACCAAAATACCTTTGAAGGGAGCTTTGTAATCTCTACATCACCCTATGATTTTTCTTTCACCTTATACCGTGATGTCCCACATTTTGGACACTCTAACAGAAATTCATATTCCTTCCTATATATAATGCAGTCATTCGGACAGGCATGTATTTTCTTATATCCCAATCCCATCGGGCGTAATATTATCTTGGCTTTGTAATGTGAATCTGGAAGATTGTTATCTTTTGGAAGAATGTCTTTCATCAATTGTAACAGCTCTGTAAAACTTCTATCACTCCATCCATGCTTCGCCTTCAGGTTAATCAATCTTAACACCGCCGACAAAACCGTAAAATCTTTACAACCGGGATATAATGGTTTTTCAGCATCACCATATAGACGTGTAACCGTCGGTTCTATCTCAATTTGTTCCGCTACAATATCGCGAATCATTTATTCAATTCCATCGGAGTTACCATCTTGCGAATCGTCATCATCAGTGACATTCCGTCCATTTTCACCATGCCAAATCCAAGGGCTGTAACTCGGATTAAAACCATAACATATCAGATGATATTTTATATCTCTACTTTTCAACTTCTTCATATTCAAACATTTCAGGCATGGACAGAAAAAAATGTTACTACTTGGAACATTTCGTTTTGCAAATTCCAAAAAGGCATCAACACCTTCCTCAAATTCATTGCTCATTCGATGTGCCATAATCCAACTTTGACTCATTATTACCTATAACAAATATCAACAAAAAATATATATTTTTAATATAAGACAAATACATGTTTATATGAAAAAAATAATAATTTGAATGTAAAACAATTTATAATATAAAACAAATCTATAGGTATTTAAAAAAATATGCTTGAATATTATTTTTAAAACAAAATATAGTTAGATATAACAGTTTTAAATTTCATTGAATCAAAGAAAACCATGACGCCTACATAGATTAATATTGATTACGGTTTTGATGTTTTAATATATTAGATAAACAACCTATTTTAAATTGCGTGCAGACCTTGATATTGGTCTTCATCACCCTTCGGTGTGACTGGAAAAAAGAGGTCTACCAGCATGTTATTATTTTATCAGCAATTCACTCATTCTTGTTTCTGATGATCGTTAATTGCATTGGCAGGCTAAGAGGGCCGCCCAGCACGTCCAACACTGGTCTGCTCAGAATAACAATAGTCCCACTGATTCTGTTTAATCCTTTATTTCTGCTTTTTAATCCCATGTAACATATCTTGTGGGGATTTGATTTTGTACTTGGCCTTCAGCTTTAATGGTTATCAATCAAAATAAAACTCGACTAAAAACTCTGTTTATTTTAGGTTTTCAAAATCCAAAAACGAAAACAAAACAACCATGGACAAAAACTGAATTCCAATTACAGTCTGTCAACCTGTGAAAATGATAAACATCTGAAAATGATAAACAGTCTGTTAACCTGTGAAAATGATAAAATTGTTTTCTAAAATGATAAACAGGATTAGATTAAATCTTCATCCACAGATACTTCAACTAAATCCAATAATAGATTCATTTCAAAAGAGATTTGAAATGGTAAGCATGAAAGAAACCAGACATTCATCTGCTGATACTTCAGTCTAGTTCTGACAAAAAAACGTCTGGAAAGTTGTTAAAGAACAATTTAGTTTAACACAAAAATAAAATTATGAATAAATTAATTGAAATCACATAAGCAAAAACCATGATCCCTTTGGAAAATGTTACACAAACAACATAATAAATCAAGCAAACAAATGTGATTCACGGCTCAAGAATTACATATAGAATCAGAGAAAACAAAAAGAAATGGAAAATAAGAACTAACTCCTTTTGAAGTGCAACTCTACATCCACCTGGTTTGCCTCTCAACTCCATGTTAAGTCAGAGTTTTGGTCCGGTTAGCAGCTGTCTGCAAGATTAGGTCTCCTGAGTTGGATGTCTAGAATCTCATCTGTTAGGTTTTGTTTAGAATGTTTGGTCGGGAATCTCTGATTTTTTTCCTATTGCCTTCGTATCCCCTTTTATCAGCATTTTCCACCGAATACATTTTTCCATTTCGTGAATAGGTCTAGAAGATTCCTTTATATCTCAGACTAAGTTCACTTCTTCAAACTAACCACTTGTATGTGACTCAGTTAAAAGTAGTCCTATCTGAAATACACCTGCTTGAATGTTGTGAGTTGAATGTTGCGAGTTGAATGGACATAATAACCATTTGCAATAACAAAAAATTCCACGAGATTCAAAAACGAACGAAAAGCACATCAAGAATCGAAACAAAAACGAACGAAATAAATTCGTGGAAGGCTTACTTGAATGTTGCGAGTTGAGATGATAGATCCGAGAGGAGTGAAGAAGATAAACAATGAAGACAAAATGAGTTTAACGCAGGTCGATCGACGAGACGATTAGGGTTTACCGCGCGAGAGAGAGACGAGCCGGCGGACTGTCAATCGAAAAATCGTAAATGACAGTCCACGGGCTTTAATTTTTTTAAATGTTTTATAACGTCGGTTATTATATAACCGAAGTTATAAACTATTTTTTAACTTTATAATGTCGGTTATCTTAAAACCTATGTAAAAAATCTCCCGCTCTTTGGTTTTTTACGTCGGTTATTTTATAACCGACGTAAAAAACGAGATATCTATGGGTTTTTTACGTCGGTTATTTTATAAACGACGTAAAAAACCAATGCGCAGGTGGTTTTTGACGTCAGTTTCCAAATAACCGACGTAAACCCCCCCCCCCCCCCCCCCCCCCCCCGTGCATTGGTTTTTTATGTCCGTTATAAGATAACCGACGTAAAAACCCAACAGGCGCGATTTGTAACGTCGGTTATTAAAATAACCGACGTTAAAAATCTACTCGCCGCATTTTGACGTCAGTTATATATAACCAACGTTAACAATGGTGCCGTAAAAAACGATTTCTGTACTAGTGCTACATGTATACCTTGTTGAGTATTCTATATGAATTAGTGGATACCATGATTGGGTGGTCCATGATCACTCTACCATAGGTTGGAATTGTGAGACACTTCATCCAAAATAGCTCTTTCAGATTCAAGTGTCTTGAACATAAGTCCTCCATTAGTGGAAACAACGACAACAATATGTGTAGCTTGATTGAGTGCATGTTAGAATGTCTGGAGCTTGATCCACATGTCTAGTCTATGATGTGAGCACTTTATCATGAGTTCCTTAATTCTCCCACTAGATTCCCATGTATATTCTCTATGAATATAACTGAATTTTTCTATATCATTCTAGATCTTCCATATCCAGATTGGTGGGAAGTATTTGTTTAAAAATTTCCTTTCTATATCATCCCAAGATGTGATTAACTAGAGATCTTGACTTTTGATCCAATACATTGTTGTTTCTCACATGTAGAAGGGAAAAAATATAAGTATCATTACATCATAAGACACTCCCAAGTTGCAAAAGGTATAAAAAAATTCCATGAAGTTTGAAATGTTTTCATGGGGATCTTTACGTTGAAGCCCACTGAATAAGTCCATGTTCAATATCATGTGAATGAGTCTAGGTTTGATCCTGAAGGTGTGTTCTTGAATAAGAGGTCACACAACACATAGAATTACACCATTGATTAAAGGAAATTAATAATAAATGATGGTGTGTTCATGATGTGTCATCTATCTCCATGAATTAATGGTTTCATGTTGAGTGGGTTGGGTTGATTTTTAACTACAAGATTACTTCATTCTGTCATTTGTGAATGGCGACGTGAAGATAGATAAAATTTTATTGCATGTTTGAAGGTGGACATTTATTGTACATCAAGGAACCTTGAATGAGTCGAAGGGACTTGATTCATGCATTAAGTATCATGAAGAAGGAGGACGTAGTGTCATCCAAAAGAAATGTGAAAAGATGAGAAATGGGGAAAGGAATAAAAAATCCCAGGTCCATTGGCCATAAGTTACTATGTGAATCACGTTAAATTATTCCCAGTAATGGCGCCAAAATTTGACGCACCTGCAGACATCATTTTAATCCAAGTAGGGTAAAATTAGACTACATTTATCTATTTTCCAAACTAAACAGGCTACTGAGAAATAGTATAATGATAGTATGGGGTCGATCCCACATGTAATTGATTTGGAAGTAGGAACATACAGCTTAAAACCCTATTATAGGAGTCCCCATGAGCTTCTCCAAGTTTGGGAAAACTAACAATAAAGACTTGTTAATTGGGAACAGAGATAAGGAAGGGAATGATGTCAATTTTGGGGTTTTAGGTAAGAGATAATCTCTATCCTAACTTGGTATGGTCCTAAGATCCAGGATGCGAAGTAAGAAGAGGATGCAAGTTGACTATGACCAAACCAACTAGTTCTACCTAGGAGGTGGTTACTCCTTAGTTTGGAATTAATATTTACCTAACTACTTTAAGCTTAAAATGTAAGTCAGTAAGTTTCATATTCTATTAGTCATATCATAATCTACTCTAATTCGGATTGGGTCGTTCATCCAAACATCCCATGGTCAGGGTTGCTCGAACGAATTGGATAAAGAATTTTTTATTTAACCAGATTATTATTCATATGATTAACTTTTTAGAATTAAATATTCATTAAATTAAAAAACCCTTACTCTCGACCCCTACCCTTGGTGGTTTAGCCAATCATGTTAGAATCAATAGAAAATTGATACGAAATTGAAATTATAAATAACATGGAAACAATGAATGATATTAAATAATTGAAAAACATAGAATTATCTTGTTTAACCAATTGAAAAACATTCAATAAATAAAAATAAATAAAAATATTTAATCAAACAAAAATTCAATAAACTAATTACTTTCAATAGGAAGAAGAATGATCTAAACAAAAATTTGAGGAAGATTGATGATCGGGATGAAATATGTGCGAGGAATGGTGTTGATGATGAAAAAAGGGATGAATAACACATCACAAATCAATCCAATGTTCTTGTATAAGTAAAATAATGAAATGAATTTATGAAACATGAGTTTGGGGAGAGGGATTCAAAAGCAAATGGGATAAAAAATAATGAAATTTGGATTTTCTGTCCTCTCTTTCCATGAACACCTACTAAATATATATAAGTGGTAAATTACACAACATGATATTTATATTCACATTATGTAATTCCGATGCAGTATTTTCTCCACAATTTTGGAATCTATGCATATCTCACACAAATCTCATCTAATATTTGAAATTTTGACTCTATTCATATGGTTTAAGTCGATGGAATGTTGTGAAACTTCTTTCAGAGGGATTATTTTTAGAGGGAAATGTGATTTTAATTCTACACATCGTGGACTAGAGATTCACATTGTGTAAGGATGGTTCGCATCATATAATGTTGATTGATGTCACAAGATATTCCACGACTTTGAAATTCTTCTTTACTTATCTTCATAGCTTAAAATATGTGGTGAAATTATATTACATAATGTATAAGGATGTTTCAGATTTGTAATAGCCAATTTTCCTCCATTTACACATTTTTTCCTTTTCACCTTGAAAGCCTATTTCCATAAAAATCAACATATAATAGGTTCATTGTCTTGTATATTATCAAAAAATACTTAATAAAATGACACCAAAATGTACATGTGATTTCATCTTATCATGTCTTCCCAAGATCTCTATTGATAGATTTTCCTTCCTCATAGGGTTTCACCCCCCGGTGCATCATTTTTCACTTTGGAATCTATGAAAGTGATGGTGGACCTCAAAAACCCAGGAAGAATTATGTGTCTTAGAGATTTAGTGATGATGGCAGTTGGTGGCCCTAAGGGGGGTCTCAGGTGGATTAAGGCAGATATCCTCGATGGAACTTCTTTTGTGGTCAGATTTGTTGTTGGTGGTTGGCCTTGAGGTGGTCGGATTGTCAGATATTGTTCAGATCTACTGTTTAGTCTAGATTTGGTTGGATTTGGACGTCTTTGGTTATCCTTGAGGATGTTGGCATCGTGAAGACAAGGTGAGACAAATTGTGGGTGTTACTCCCATGATATTCGGTGCCCTTGTTCTTTGACGACATTGATCTTTCTTGTGAAAATGCAGATCTCTATGTGTTGTGATAACTGGGGTACACTACAATGGACAGATAGGGTGGAATCACCTTGGGTAGGCGGTAAATGGTGACTCTAGCTATTTTTGTGGTTTCATTACGGATTTCTTGGTGGCATCGTCTAGGCTTTTCCCTAATCTTGGATTTTTATTGAGCCTGCTATGGCCAATTTGGACATGTTTTTACTTGGTTTTATTGTAATGTTCTATGTAACATTGGGATTTTACACACTTATCAAAGGTTGCATGCCTCTAGCCTTTGGGATTGTAACGGTATATCCATTATACGAGTTAAAAATGGATTCTTTTCCTTCATTTTTTTTTCTTTAATAAATAGGGATCTACCCTAAACATTCTAGTATGATTACCCAGAATACATTATGTCCCCTGAATGTAAATGGGAATCCCATCATGAAGTAAATGGATGTACCATCTCACTTCCACTTTTATTCATAATGGGTTGACCGAAACCCACTAGAACCTTGTGCTCAACCTTCATTTTCTAATAAGAAAGCTATCAAGAGAAAAACTATGAAACCCCCTTCTTTATTCATGGCCACCAAAAATGACATCAGAGGTCATAATACATATTCTAGACACTTTGATATACCAATAAATTATTTGTTTGAAACTCATTCAGAACCATGACCTGAAACATCACTGGTATCATCATATTTCCTCTAAAAAGTGCATCAAGGCCTTAACCTTCATAAAATCCATCAGGAGCATGTCTTGTGGATATCTGAGTATGTTGGGTCTCAATGTTGGTGTCTCCAAGCAATGAATCCTATACCCACTATAAAATTGTATTGGTAACAACCATAAAAAAAAGTTATGATTTTCTATCCCTATCCACATATCTGAAATGAGACAACTTCTCTAATTCCTCACCCAGATATTGCAAACAAGATGTCTTGATGAGAATATGTTCCATGACTATCCCTTTCCCAGGATTGTATAAAATCTCCAAGTCATAATCCTAGAGTAAATATAACTATTGAATCTATATCATGTTATGATCCTTTTGAGATAATATATACTTGATACTCCTGTGGCCACAACATTAGATAAAACACTCACCCATAAGGCAGTGTTGTCAAATCATTAGTGTTAAGATTACCAGCACTAACTCAAAATTGTGGGTGATGTAGTACTGATCATGTGGTCTCAAATGAAATGATCCATGGAAAATAACTAATTTCCTAAAAATTAGAACACAACTAATCTTGGTCCCAAATTCATCATAGAAAACTACATACTCGACTTTGTCCTCTGGAAATCTCAAGATTGGGTCACTTGTCAATATCAGCCTCAACTCCTAGAAACAAAACCATCACCTCTCTATTCAAAAGTAATGCATCCCCTTTAGGTAAATTTTTTCACGGGAGGTGATATCCTATAGAAATTCCATATGAATCACTGATAGTAGTCTTTAATCCCATAGAATCTCTGCACTTATCTCACTCTATTGTGTGGATCCCAACCTAACAATCCATCGACCTTCATAGGGTCCACGAAAACACCATCTTCTGAGATAAGTTTTCAAACAAGTTAAACCTCTTATATCAAGAACATGCACTTCAAGGGATTACCATAATGTTAGAGATCTCAGAGTACATCCAAAACCACCCAAAAGTTAATGGTGTTCTCCTCCTTGTAATCCAAGTGAAATACAATATCATCGATGTAGACTACCTCAAACCAATCAAATAAAGGCTGAAATTTATAGTTCTTGAGCCCCATGAACATTAATAGGTCGTTTTTCTTGTGAAATGGAATCATTACAAAATTAGAGTGACCAAAACAATATATAAATTCTATCTTTGACCGATCCCCATACCATACTCACAACTGGTGATTTCGTGATTGAAGTTCAACCCTTAAGAACCATTGTTCCCCTATCAACTAATCAAAGAGGTAATCAATCCTCAGTAGTGGATACATGTTCTTCACGGTCACCCGGTTTATGTAATGATAGTCCACATATAACCTCATTCTCTCCCACCATCTTTTTTGTAAGACAACACTAGGGATTTCTAGGGTGAAACTTTGGGTCTGACAAATCATATTACCTTTGGCATAGATATTGAGGTCATATCATAGAGTAGATCATTATAGAATTCTATCATTGAGTGGGGATGTAAGCCTGAAACATACTTAGTAATGGGTTCCTCATACTCCTCCAAAACCAGAGGCATATGAATGCGCATAGATTCCATTGAACCAGGGTTTATTCCATCCAATTGATGATTAATCAGCTTCACCATTCTATACATGAGTCCATATTTCTCATAATAGGATTCCCTTTTCACCCACAATGGAAAACATAAACCCTTCATTGTGGACACACCACATACTACACCTAAAAATGTCTTTTTAGGAATAAACTGTAGATAACTAGACCATACATAAGTTGACTTCATAAAGAATCATCACTTCCACAAGGAGATACCAAGAGAAAATTCCACCTCCATGAGTTATGCACATTTTTGGCATATGTGCATGATCACCAAGGCACCTTCTATATGAGTATACAAGAATAATGCTTAATCCAAGGGATGAAAAATAATCTAAATGATTGAAAAAAATGTTTGAGAATAATGTTTTGAGTTGAATCTATGTCTATTAGTAATGTAGATAATGTAGAAAAGAAACATATCATATGTTGTATCATCCCTAGAGACTCTAGGTCATAGGAATCAACCGTATGTAGCTTCCCTCTTCTTTTCCCACTAGCTCAATGAGCCTATCATGGCCCTCTTGGGGGTGGTGGTGATTACAAGCCAATATATTTACCACCTCAAGATATTTCTTAGATCCTCCTCCATGTTCTCCTCCTTGTGGACATGCCTTATCTCATCACTTCTTCTTCCTTGGAAACCCATCCATTTCCTCTTTGTCAGCCATAAAAAGGGTTATAAAATCCCTCATGAGATGCACCTACCTTCAAAAGTGTTTCAGTGCCTCTCCCTAGGCTGAATAGACTCATCCTATGAGACCTATACCACAAATATGATTCTATGGGATTAGATCTTGAAATGTGTCACACATCTAGGACCCAGATATTAACATCAACTCCCTACTGCCAAAGTCCCGTCCGCTATGTTCCCACTACAATGAGCACCAATCTATGTATTCTCAACTTGAAAACTCTCGACCACAAAATCTCTCTATATCACCCCAACATAGTTTTGAACTGATATATGTATAATGCTTTCTCGAATGTCCCTACACTGTCCTTTATCAAATGTTCAATTCTAAAAGAACTAATAATGAACCATATCCATCAAGTATCTAAAGAGGTTAGATATCCTCGATGAATACTCATCCATTGTTGAACTACCATGATGAAGCTGTAGAATCTACTGGATGTGTACATCCCACAATGTACTTGAAGTGAACACCTCTTAGAAAATGTAGTCAAACAATGCACAAGAAGGTATCTACTCATCTCATGATTCGGTCACCAAAACCCCACCAACATCCTAAAGATCTAAAGAGAAGGGTCACTTCCAAGGCAACCTTCAGATCCACCTATTTCCTAAAAATTTAGAAATCACACATCTCCACCCATAGTGATTCATCTAACATCTTTGGGTGTGCCATAACTTAGAAAATTAGGGGTCACTATCACTAAAACTCATGAAGCGCACTCAGTCTGCACTCCTCATCTTCCGGTATTGTGATGACCATCTCTTTCTTAAAAGGTGGTGGTATAACCTGCACACCACTTGGATTTAACACTTCTAAAACAATTCCATGATTTTATGCCTAGTTAATGATGGGATCATCCTCATCATCTTGATGCTTAATCCCAAAGGGCATAAATCAAGAATGAATCTTGAAACAGACAATATGTAGCATGATCAATGAGTATATCTTGAGAGATGACTCAAGAAGGACATGAAAACCCCAACCAATTATTACATGATGTATGTACCAATATTTCTATTGAAACTAACATATACGTGTAATGATTCATAATGTAGGTTATCAATGTTCTAGTGTATGGATATTTCATCCACCACACCAACACTGGAGTTCATTTCATGAAATATAAACTCAAAATATATAACATTGTTTCCCCAAACCAATATCCCAAACTCTAATACTACTATAGAACAATCTCCGCTGATATTACTTTTGGATCAGGTTAAACCAAATGCACACAAGAGGGGGGGGGTGAATTGTGTCTTTTACAAATTCCTCACAAATCATGATGAAGACCGAGTCTGTCGTTTATCTTTATCAGGTTATTTATTCAGTGGAAAATAAATAGTTAAATAACACAAAGATGTATAGTGGTTTGGGGAACAGAAGGTCCCTAGTCCACTCCACCAATGCTCAAATCCACAAGCTTGGTGATTTTCTCTATCTGGTCCCCTTATCAACAGACCATCAACAACTGAGTGTAGTCAGTTGACACCTTTACAAGACAAGGCTAAAAATAGATCCCTCTGGTACATACAAAAAACCAAATACACATCTTAGTACGAGAATCCGGTTACTCAAAATAAAAAGAATATTTTTCTTGAAATAATTTCCAGTTTTTATTCACAGTTGGAACAACATGCAACTAATAGTAGATTGATCATCGTCTTCAGAATGAATGATCTTCAGGTAGATGTTGTTCTGAGCTGATCTGGTTTCATTAGATCATGAAATGGATTTAGAAACTTCAATAACAGTTGACTCACAATAGATAACCGATGTATAATCAATGAATATTCAACATGTTTCTTCTTCTTCTTCTTCTTCATAAAAACAAAGTTTGATTGTACCTTGTAACATTAGATCTTTAAATCTCGAATGTCTCTGGAATAGTGTCGCATTGAAAAACTCAAGAGCATGATATATATATTTCATCCTTTTTTGATTCACCTCACTCTATGTAATATAAAATAATACCATTATATATATAAAATAAATATGAGTGTTTCTTTTTATAAATTTATATCCATAAAAGTCACCTTTAGAATCAAGATATTCAAAAATTTTGAATAATAAAGCAGTCATAACTCCCCTAAATATTCGTCATGAAAAGATCCTCTTAAATCAATCATTTGAATCAAAAATAAATGGTTTTTATTTAGTTAAAGATTCATTTTAAAATCAGGATTTTAATCTGGCTTGAAATCAGCCTAATAACCTGCATAAAGATTATTGCTCAATAATGTCATAATTTAAATCCCCGATGACAAACGTAGGGTTGAACTGCATAGCATACATTCTATGAATGTAAGTTTCACAATGTAAGGTTGATCAAGAAAGTAAGGTTTGACGATTCATTCTTCAAACGTAAGGTTGTTCTCAAATGTAAGGTTGATCATCCATACTTTTCTCTTCAACTTTCAAATATACAGTATATAATCAATACTTTTATCATCTACTAAATGTAAGGTACATGATCCAACATAATTTTGTTTTCAAAATTAAGTTGGAGAACCATACTTTTGAGAAACAAACATGACGTTCCATACTAACGTAGGGTTCATCTTCTATACTTTTCTGTTACCCCGAATGTAAGGTTCCTTCCAATGGTAGGGTTCTTCTTCCATAATTTTGTCTATAACATATGACTTCTTAACCACACTTTTCTAGTATCCTATAAATGATGAATTACATCCTTACGCTATGCTCCTCAACGTAGGGCATGAACAGTGTTTCCAGAGCATGCGAATGTTATTTCCAAATACGTAGAGCATGAACAGTGTTTCCAGAACACACTAAAGTGCCAAAAAGATTTCCGAAATCCTTTCCAAATATTCCAAGTGGATTAAACGCTTAAATATTATTCAAAAATGGAGAAGTAAATAATATTAATTTCCTGAAATATACTCGAAGTAAAATCATTAGAATAACAAATAAGGTTATTTGTGAACATCAAAATAATCATAAAGAGATAGAGTATTTTTCTCAAAAATCATCCCCAAATAATAATAAATTATTGTTGAAAACAACACTTTCTCAACAATCTCCCCCATTTTGATGCTCACGAAACTCCTAAAATAACCAATGAAATTATCTTACAAAATTAACTGTATATAGTTTAGAATTTTGAAAATATAAAAACAATATTAAATTTTAAAAAAATTATTTCCTAATTTGTTTTTACATTTTCTCCCAATTTATAATGTAAAATAATATCTCTTCCTTTATAAATAAAATTTTTTGTTTATCCAAAAGAAATTTCTCCTTCCATGTGTATCTATATTTCTACATTTTAAATAATGAAATAGAATAAAATAATCTTTTTTTAGTAAGTGATTCAAAAATTTAAAAAAAATTAAAAATAAATGTTGTGTTTATCCAAATATCTCCCCCTTTTGTGATATCAAAAATAATGATAGAATAAAGAATATAACTAGCACTGAACTTATGTAAATGTTATAATAAACTATTTATCAATATTTGAAACTGGATTAATGGAATTCTAACATAGACAGTACAGTAAAATAAATTAATAACACTTAAACATGGGATGCAAATATATTTTATTGAAAATATAATTACAAGTATAGTAATGAAAATGGGAACCAATTTTGGGCTTAAAATGTTTGTGAAATAGGTTTCAGCACCTCTGAATGACTTCCTTGATCTCTAACATCTATAGTATAAACCTTTTCATCAGTCCATCGCCTAACTGGACTATGAGATCCCTTCCTTCCTAATTTAGATGGATTTATTCAATCAAATTGACTCTAAAAAACTCATATAACTACTCTAACATGTCTATAAACTGATTAAATTTCTCTGTGAATCTATTTAACAAAACTCTGACCCCTGGTTCATCTGATGTAACCTGGTTAACAAGATGCTTTTGATTATCTAGCAGAACAGATAATGGAGCATTGTTACACTGTATGTCCTATAATATTTCATTCATATTGCTCATTACTACTGTAATGGCCTGAAATCTCCTTATCAGATCAGGCGAAGTACCTGAGGTACCTGCTTAAATGTCCATGACAGTTGAAAACTATTGCTCCATGAAAATTTTGAATTCGTCCAAAAAAAATTTACTACAATTTTATATTTTAGTTTTCCAACTTCAAATAACATTTCATTCGTAAAAATTTCCACTTCCAATTTTGAAACTGAACTATCTTTCATGTTTTGAAACTTATGTCTCTCTTTTTCTAATTCTCTTCTCAAAGAAGCATTTTTAGCTTGAAATTTATTAAATTTTAGGATTAAATCCTCCACATGATCCTTATTAGAATCAAAAGCACCTTGTTCTTGATTCTCAGTCATAGCTTCCACTAGATTTATCAAAGCTAAAGGCAGGGATTTAACATCTTACTTCTCTTCATCCCCCTATGTACGAGCTTCTCTACTGATTTTTACTTCAAGTCCTTTCCTGACTCATCCAAAAAACAATACTCTTTAACAATTGAATTTTTATTTTTAGAAAGGATCTCTACTTTATTTATATTCACGGGTTCTTACTCATCCTAAGAATATTCTTCATTGATTTCCTCCAAGACTGGATCCTCTAATACAAGTTATTCTTAAGCAAATTCCTCTTGAACAATCTCAAAAGGATCTACAGTTTGAGTAAATTCAGATCTAGCCATTCAACTTGTCCAGTCTTTTCAATAGTTTGAGGAACAATTTCTTTTTTTACTTGAGGAGCCACCTCATACCGAGAAACTATTGGTTGCGCCATTTCATGTACTGAATATTCTCTATTAAATCTATAGCTTAGAAGAGGTTCATTTGCATCAGCATTTGTTTGAGTAGGCTCTTTACCAGCTTGATCCACTCTATGCCTTTTCCTCTGAAGTTCTTGAATTTCCTCATCAGAAGGTGGATCAACTTCTTCTAATCTCAGTCTTCTTAAGGTTCCACTTACTCTAGATTCTTCTATTCCTTAGATTTAGGAGGTTTCTCCCCCTGAGCAAATTTCTGGTCCTCCTCAGCTCCAACATGCATAAGCTTTCCTTTCACAGTACTCTAGAAGAATCCAATCATCCTTAGATTTTCATCATTGAAAATATTATTATGATGGCATCTTACTCTTTCATCTATTAATCTCACCATATCAGACATAAAAAATAATTTTGAAATAAACCTTCCATTGGGATATTCGTTTATTCTAACCTCTGGCTGATAGTAGTGGTTGAGATATCATACCATATATCTCAAAAAATAAAACTTTATTTTACTAATAAGAAAAAAAATTTAATACATGTTAGGAAATAAAATCTTCTCTATCTCTGACATCCTAGGAGAAATCCTTGTTTGCATAAATTTTACAAGAATCTTCTGATCAGGTTCCTAATTCTTCACTAACATTTTTCTTATACTTGTAGAACCAAATAAAAATGAAATAATGTCTTCAGACTTATGTTAATTATTTCCAATACTATTTATTTCTAAATGATAAACTCCCTTAAGAGGGAAGTTTAAGATTCTAGCTATTTCGACAGATGAAATTGAAAAATCTCAATCTTCAATTTTTGCGCATATGGTGTCCTCTGAACCTCCAAGAATAAACGAATGGATTTGAAAAAGTGTTGAAGCTCTACCTATTATATAAAATCTATATTTCATCCACTGAAATTTTTCTCTAGATTCTGAAAAGTGAGGTCTTTTCTTAGCATGAGATCTGTTTGATACAACCATTCCAGGTCGATTACTTTTCCATGTAGAATCTATCTTCCCATCGTGTTCTGACGGTTGGCATTAATAGCTTATCCTTACTCAATTCTTCATGTCCTTCCCATTTCTGTTTCAATGTTCTAATGAATCTAAGGTTTAGGGTTTCAGAGGTTTAGTTGAAGGTAGATCAAGGCAGTAAGGTTTTTTCGATTTTGAAAGGTTTTGAAAGAAATAAACGGGTTTAGAATTTGAAATGGATTCTGACAACCTTGATTAACGTGTAATTTACTTACATAATGATCATTACTTTTTCTTAAATAAAATAAAAACATACTTGAAAAAAATATATTAAAACATAACTATTTATTTTAAATTATTCTAATAATAGGTAATAAAATAGTAATAATTAAAACAATTAATTTAAAAATTAAAATTTCATTTAAAAATAAACCTATCTCCGCCTTAATAAAATCAAAACTTCCAGTTGGAAGTGGTTTAGTAAAAATATCATCTAATTGAATTTTAGTGCTTACAAATTCTAAGAATATATCATTTTTAAGAACATGATCTCTTTGAAAATGATTTCTGATAACAATATGCTTAGTTCTAGAATGATTAATAGGGTTTTTTGAAATATTTATAGCACTTTTATTATCACATAATATAGGTGTGTTATTAAAATTTATTCCAAATTCCATAAGAGTGGTTTTCATTCACAAAACGTGTGCACAACAACTGCCTACAGATACGTATTCTATCTCAGCTATTGACCGGGAAACTGATTGTTGTTTCTTACTAGACCATGACACCAAATACTTTCCTAAAAAGTGACAAGTCCTTGAGGAGGCTTTTCTATCTAATCTACAGCTTCCAAAGCCAGCATCTGAATATGAAATTATTTTAAAATCATAAGTTTTTGAATAGAGAAGAGATTGAAAAATATTTCCTTTTAAATACCTAAAAATTCTTTTGACAACACTTAAGTGAGATTCTTTAGGATAAGATTGAAATCTAGCACAAATAAATATTGAATACATTATATATGGCCTACTAGAAGTAAGATATAATAAACTACCAATCATACCTCTATATAACTTGTTGTCAACTGATTTTCCAGTTTCATCCGAATCAAGTTTTATATTAGTACACATAGAAGTTTTATAGGTCTTGTTGTTTTAAAATCAAAATTTCTTTATTAAATCAGTAATGTATTTTCTTTTATGTAAAACATTTCCAAAATATTTTTGATAAATTTGAAGACATAAAAAGAAATTTAATTCTCCCATCATACTCATTTCAAATTATTTTTGTAATAAATTTGAAAACTCATGACAAAGTTTTTTGTTTTTGGAACCAAAAATTACATCATCAACATAAATTTGAACCAATAAAATATTATAGTTGACAATTTTCTTAAATAGTGTTGGATCTTCCATTCCAACAGTAAAATCATTTTTAAAAATAAAAGAACCTAATCTTTCATACCAAGCTATAGGTTCATGTTTAAGGTCATAAAGAGAATTAGTATGTTTTGAAATAGAATCTGGTTCTTTTGAATTTTCAAAACCTGGAGGTTTATGAACAAAAACTTCCTCCAATAAGTAACCATTTTAAAATGAAGACTTAACGTCCTTCTGAAAAGTTTTGAATTTCATATGATATGAATAGTATAAAAGGATTCTAATAGCTTCTTCTCTAGCTATGGGTGAAAAGGTCTCATCATAATCTATACCTACTTCCTGGTTATATCTTTTAGCTACTAGTCTTGCTTTATTTCTAGTTATTATTCCTTGATCATCTTGTTTATTTCTAAAGACCCATTTAGTTGTTATAACTAGATAGTTCTGAGGTCTTTCAACTAAATTCCAAACTTCATTTATCTTGAATTAGTTTAGTTCTTCTTGATTTTCTATCATCGAACAATCATCAACTAAGGATTCTTCTAATGTCTTAGGTTCTAATAGGGATACAAAGGAAGAGAATTCAACATGATTCCCAACATTACTTCTAGTTTTTATTCCAGTGTCTAAGTCTCCTATAACAGTTTCTAAAGGGTGATTATTTAGGGTTATAGACTCTCTAGGTAGTACACTACTAGGTTCTTCAATGTCATGTTCTTCTGAATTTAACTAAATTACATTTAAATCTTTTTCAAAGTCATATTTTAAGTTATCAAGTCTCAATTTATCATTAGAGTCAGATTCATCAATTTTTTCTTTCCTTTTCTCAAAGGGATCACATTCATAAAATTTTACATGAACTGATTCTTCAACAATCCTTGAATTTTTACTAAAAATCAATAAGCTTTGGAAGTAGTAGAATATCCTAAGAAAATTACTTCATCGGATTTCGGATCAAACATACCATGATTTTCCTAGGTGTTTAAGGTGTAAACCATGCATCCAAAAACATTAAAGTAATTTATTTTAGGTTTTCTATTATTCTAGAGTTTATAGGGTGCATTTTTAAAAATTGGTCTGATAAAAACTCTATTCATTATATAGAAGGATGTATTTATAGCTTCTTCCCAGAAATAGGTAGGAGGACTGTATTCATTTAGAATATTCCTAGCCATTTCTTGAATAGTCCTATTTATTTTTTCAACAATTCCATTTTATTGAGGTGTTATTGGTGAAAATAAGGTTTATTTAATATACATATCTGAGCAAATGGAATTAAATTCTAGATTCTCAAATTCTCCACCATGATAAATTCTTAAGGAAATTATTTTAAAACATTTTTTGTTTTGGATAGCTTTTCAAAAACCTTCAAATATAGTAAAAGCTTCATTTTTATATTTTAGAAAATAATTCCAACTAAATATAGAATAGTCATCAACTAAAAAAAATTATTAAAATTTAGAAGCGAATATTTCTATTCTTGAAGGTCCAAAAAATCCATATGGATAAGTTCTAGAGGATTATAAGTATCAATTTTGTAAACATATTTGTTGGATGATTTGTGCTGCTTGCCAAGTTGAAATGCATCACAGAATCTATCACTTTAAATTTTGAGACTAGGAAAATAAAAAACTAATAGTTTCTTGGATAACTTATATAAAGCACATATATTGTAATGTCTAAGTCTTCTATGCCATATCCATGATTCATTTATCTTAGCAGTTAAGTAGTTTACTTTTTGTTTACACAAGGAATTTAAGCCTAGTGTATAAACATTATTAGTTCTGGGAAATATAAATTTAAATAATTTATCTTTAAAAATAGAATAATAGTTGCTAGAAAAATCAAAAAAATATCCATCATCACAGAGTAGAGATATACTTATCATGTGGTGTTTCATTCCTTGTACATAGAGTACTTTATTGATTTAGACAACTTCTGGGTCTCCAACAGTTCCAATGCCAATAATTTTACCTTAGGCATTGTCACCAAATGTGACTAGATCATCATCCTTTTGAGTTAATGTTTTAAAGTTTGATGAATTTACTCTCATATTCCAGGAGCAACTATTTTCTATCTATAGTATTTAAGTTCGGCTTCTATGACCTGCTTCCTACAATTGCATTTAAACAAAGGTTTTTTTTGGTACCCATATTTTGTTGGGTCCAGCAGTGTTAGCCAACAAAAACTTGGGTATCCCGAATTTCTTTTTTTTTTCTATAATTAATAGAATCATATAAACTGCTTGCAACAGAGGAATTTTTAATCCCACTTATTTTCGGTTTCCTTAAATACCAACTATTAGATATATGACCTTCTGTTCCATAGTAGTTGCAAATTTTTCCTATTTTATTTGTAACAAAATAGTTCTTATATAGTTTGGGTTTCTCGCCTTTACGACATATTCAATATCTTTCCTTCTAATCACATTCTTTCCAAGAATTTCATTTATAATTTTCTCCATTTATAAACACAAGAGCTTAACTTTGGTATGTTTCTAATTTTGTTTTCAGTGCTTTTATTTTAGTTTCATTATCTGTACAGTCCGTGTTTGATGAGTTATATTTTTCAATTAACTCTTGATGTTGTTTTAGTAGAGTGTCTCTTTCTCGTAAAACAATAGTGTGAATATTTTTTAGTGATTTATATTTCTTAAAAAAGGAATCATATTTCTCTTCCAGCATACTATAGTACGCTGCAAGTCTATTATTTGAAAAACTAGAATGAGAATCAGAATCGGATGAGTAATAAGATTGTACCTCATCAGCTTCTGCCATAAAGCACATGTTCACTTTCAGATCTAATTCTTTTTTTTCTGATTCAGACTGTAATGAGATGCTAGAGTCTTCAGAAACACTCCAAGTAGCTTTCATTACTCTTTTTTCTTTCTACTCATAATCAATGCTTTTGAAAAAAATCTTTTTCTTTTATCCTTAAAATTGAGGACAGTCAGGTCTAATGTGACCCATCTTTTTTCATTCATAGCATATGACTTCACTTGGTTCTTTTTCCCCCTTTTTGAAGGATTTTCTGAATCCCTTCTTCTTTCTATAGAATTTACTGAACTTTATGTCTAGCTGAGCCAGTTCTACATCTGAATTAGATGAATCATAATTCTATGATTTCATTTTGATTTCATTCTTCATTCTTCTACTTTTCTTTTGAGATGTTACCTTCAAATTAGTATTTTCCTTTTTTCTTAAAACTTTATGCTCATTTGCTTCATATTCCATCTCAACTTCATACATCATAAGAGTTACAATTAACTCTCTCATTGTAAGATCTTTGACTGGTGAGGATTGCCTAATAGCAGCTGATATTCTATTCCACTTAGGTGGTAATACTCTTAGAACTTTTAGGTCATTATCTGCTTGTTTGATAGGATCACCCAAGGGAGTGATATTATTCATAATTTCTATAAGACTTCCATTCATCTGGATGATGATCTCTCCTTAAAACATATTCAATGTGTATAATTTCAAAATATTAGTGGCATACCTCATTTGTCTGACATTATCAGTTCCTTTATAAGAAACTGCAATAGTATGCCTCATTTCATAAGTTGTCGGGCACTGAGATACTCTGTTGAATTCATCTGGTCCTAGACCACAGATGATAGCATTCATAGCTTTCAAGATTATGTTGAATTCTTCTTCTATATCATCACTCCATGTTTTAGGTTTCTCTGGAATCACATAGGGATTTAGAGTTTTTGAGTAGACTATGTATCCATGGTTCTTTATGTAAGTGACAATCCTTGACTTCAAGCATCCATAATTTTCCCTGTTGAAGTAAAGAGCTCGAACCATTGAAATACCCTCTTGTGTATCATTCAGTGTGTTATGTATAAACCCAAAAAATTACTTTCATCATGTTATAGATTTGAAACAACCTCCTCCTTTGAATCCAATTGTTGGATTAGGTTATACCAAATATGCACAAGAGGGGGGGGGTGGATTGTGTATTTTACCAATTCTTCACGAATCGTGATGATGACTGATTCTGTCCTTTTATCTTTATCAGGTTGTTTATGAAGCATAAAATAAACAATTAAAGAATGCAAGGATGTATAGTGGTTCATGGAATATAAGGCCTCTAGTCCACTCCACCAATGCTCTACTCCACGAGCATGGTTATTTTCACTATCTGGTCCACTTATCAACATACCGTCAACAACTAAGTTCAGGAAGTTGACACCTTTAGCAGTTAATCCTAAAAACAGAGACTTCTGGTTCATACATAAAACCATATACTCATCTTAGTATGAGAAGTCGGCTACTCAAAATAAAAAGATAATTTTTCATTAAATAAATTCCGGTTGTTCTTCACAGTTGCAACAACATGCAACTGACAGTAGATTGATCGTCATATTCAGAAAGAATGATCTTAAGGAAGAAGTAGTTCCAAGCTGATCTGGTTGCAGTAGATCTTGAAATGAATTTAGAAATGTCACCAATAGTAGATTCATTAAATATAACCTATGTAGAATCGATGAATCTTCAACGTGTTTTTTCTTCTTCTTCTTCAGAAAAACAGATTTTGATCGTACCCTATAATAGAAGATCTGTAAATGCCGAATGTCTTTGTAAAACTGTAGTAGCGAAAAACTCAAGATCTTGATATATATATTTCTTCGATTTTTTCTTAACCTCACTTTCTTTAATACAAAATAATACAGATATATATGAAATAAAGATGTGTGTTTTCCTTTATAAATTTAGATCCATAAAATTTTCCTCTAGAATCGAAATATTGAAAATGTTTTAATAAAAAATCAGTCGTAACTCCCATGAATATTAGGAATGATATGCTCCTATTAAATTGTTCCTATGAATAAAAATTAAACTTCTTTGAATCAGTCAATGACGCATTTTAAAATCGGGCTTTTAATCTGGCTTGAAATCTGCCTAACATTCTGCATGAAGATTGTTCCTCAATAAAGTCGTAATTTAAATATCTAATGCTAAACATAGGGTTGAACTGCATATCATACATTCTATAAATGTATGGTTCACAATTTAAGGTTGGCCAGGAAAGTAAGGTTTGATGATCCATTCTTCAAATGTAAGGTTGATAATCCATACTTTTCTCTTCAACTTTCAAACGTATGTTATATAATCCATACTTTTATCAGCTTCTAAACGTAAGGTAGATGATCCAACGTAAGGTTGTTTACAAAAGTAAGGTTGGTGCACCATACTTTTGAGAAATAAACATAACGTTCCATACTAACATAGGGTTCATCTTCCATACTTTTCTGATACCTCGAATATAAGGTTACTTCCAAATGTAGGGTTCTTCATCCATAATTTGGTCTATAATGTATGGTTACTTAACCATAATTTTATGGTATCCCTTAAACGACGGATTCCATCATTACACTATGCTCCTTAACATATGGTATGAAAAGTGTTTCCAGAACACACAAAAGTGATTTCCAAATATGTAGAGTATAAACAGTGTTTCCAGAATACACTAAAGCGCCAAAATGATTTCCGAACACTTTTTCAAATATTCCATGCAGATTAAACGCCTAAGCATTATCCCAAAATGGAGAAATAAATAATATTAATTTCCTAAAATATACTCAATGTAAAATCATTAGAATAACAAATAAGGATATTTTTGGACATAAAAATCTTCATAAAGAGATAGAGTATTGTTCTCAGCAATCTTCCTCTAATTATAATAAAGTATTGTTGAAAACAACACTTTCTCAACAACAACTATATTGTGACTCATCCGAATGGGGCCTATGATATAAAACCCACAAGTACTCTTCCCATATTCTAGGGGCTATTGACTGGGGAAAAGTAGGCATGTCCCTAACATGGGAGGCCTTAGCCTAAAGTACTTTTACACACACACACACACATCTAAGATCATACAATTCTCAAATATTAAAAAAATTATAACCAGGATGGCATATGTCTAAATCCCACTACCAAAGTATGATAAAAAGTAAAATAAATCCAATAGGTCCAAATACAATCCCACTAGAAAGAGTATGAAATGAAATCCAACCTAAAAATATAGTGGTGGACTACTATCAAGGTAACCACTAGAACACACCTCGGTTTTCCTGGATTAATAATCTCTCCTTTGTCTAGGTCCCTCTATGACCCCGTTAAAATGCCAATCATCTACATAAGAAATTACATGTATCTGAAAATCCCATACAGTGGTGAGTATAAAAATTCCCAATAGGACATATAGAACTCACTAATCACACATCATCAAGAATAATAGTCTTATCAATACATTTATTTTTCTACATCACATTTGACAAGAACAAAAATATGTTCTAAAAAAGATTCACTATCAAAATGTAATGTCACAGTCCTATTCGCAACCAAGGAATCATTATTGATGGTTTTACATAACACTCTTGCAATAGAACACAATCTATGAGTCACATAACCCTAATGTCTTACATTCGAGATGTTATGCTTTTCAGGTCTTTCCATAAGAAGTATATATTACAAGTCTGTATAGAATTATACATAGAATATGATCACATGCAAGGAGAAGAGTTATACCAAAAAAATAAATATAGAATTACCCTCTAAGTAGGGGATTTCCACCTGCATAGTTTTGTTCATTACAATACTATGAACACTACCTAGGGTAATATGATGATAAATGATCTCATTACAAGGCATAAATATGGATTCAAACAAATCTTTCCATGAATTCCCATTGAAGGGATCACCATACAATGTGTAGGATTTGATTCCCTACGTACATGTATTGAAAGGATATAGGGGTCACCCTATAATAAAACTTTTCCAATATGATAAAGACACGGTCACTAAGTCTTATTTAATGTATTATATGACATGTCCCTTCAACAATGGGTCTGACCTGTATATCACAGCTCGTGCACCTTCTTGTGTCAGAGTACATGATGTGTTTGAGCTAATGTACTCATAAACATGTCTATGTACATGGATTTTCCCATGTAAACCTGGCCTGCCCATGTACAGGTTGGATTAGATGGAGTGTCCAAACCTCAGTACTCCTGGGAATTTCCATGTACCCTTCAAGGTACACATTGAGTTTTTAGGTTAATTTGAACACTATGTGAAAGGTTCCCCACACTGTTTGATATTTAACATCTCATGGAAACTCCAACACCACACTTGATGTCTAATACAACATGTTACTCCACAATAAATGATGTTTACTATGAAATTTTATTGATTATCATATTACATCAAACATATTCTCTCACTCCTCTATCCGTCAATCTGGATGTGCACCTCATTGAAAATTCAAATTCCATAGTAGTCCAACCCATTCCATGACAAATCCCTAATTTTATTCCCTTTAAATCCATTCAGAAATTACCATCATTTATCATGTATAATTTCACACTGAAGAATACAAATATTGGGTGTCCTAAAATACATATAATCTACTACAGCTTCCATCCTTATATGATTCCCATGGCAAACAGATCCCAGATATGTAATATCGAACCATTGCACCAATAAATGGGTCTGGAACCATTGCTTTCTCAATATTTTAGTTGAACCACCGATCAAACCTACACTAGTGATAAAAGATGAATAGTGGTGTCAGAAATCCCAAAAACACACAATGAGGAATGAACCAAGGATGTTCTCGGTTGGCCTTGATTTATTTCCATTAGAATGAAAAATGAAGTACTAAAATAAAATAAGCAATTATCCCAATAAATCTCTAATAATAAACCAATCCCTCAATATGAATAATCAGTGAATTAGTATGTGGTTCAATTGAATCATGTTCATCATAGAAATACAAAATGGGGGAAGGAACCAGAATATCAACACCCTACCTCCATTTAGATAAATATTTGACCAAGAATGAATCCCCATCATTGTTATTGGTGAGATCCACAAGTCCTATTATCACACTAATCCTCTATCCGGATCTCTTCATCACATTCCAGTGGATCTCCTTCAATGATCTCTGATGGAACCTTTAAATTTTTAAGAATTATTAGGATAAACTAAAAAATATTCCATAAGAACTATTACATTGAATAATATTATGTATTGTTATTAATTATTTAAATTTACTAAATCAATTAATTTATTTAAATGTCTTCCCATGATAGTGAGTCAACCCAAAGACGGAAAACATCCACGAATATATTATTCCTAGATAAAAACCCATGATATAAATTTATTTAATGCATTAGATATCTAATCTGATCCTCTTTTTAAAAGTTATTCATCTTTTTAGGAAAACAGCACACATGTGCATTTAATATATTGAAAAAACTAATTCTAAGAACATAGACCTTCAGAATGAAGCATCATCTTAGAGACTAGTCTCAAAAATATTTCATGAATTATTCCAAGTATTTACATGAAAAAATGGGTTTCACAGACATGGACATAATTTTATTAAAGCTATTTTTCATGTTTACAATGGTACTTTTAAGTAAAATATCTTTAAAAGCGATTTTCAATGAAATGAATTTTAAAAAAATTCCAAATGAAAATGATAACTTCCTCAAGAATATTTATATATAATCCTTTTATGGTATTTCAATTCATCAATGAATAAAAAGGAATATTTTCAATCCAATGGGTATATATAGTTTTTATACCATCCCTATTATTTCTCTGGATGGTTTATGATCATTGTTGCCATGGAATTTATTGACATTCGCTTACTTGATTCATTCTTATATTCATTAAAATTTCCATTAATTGTTTACTTACCATTGGAAATGAAATTTAACCTAAATATCCATATTTTTTATGATGGATATATATATTTCCAAAACTGTATACCATTTATACATAAAATTTTTTACATTAAAATTTAATTTCTTCTTGGGAAATATTAATAAATCCACATTATTTACTCAATATGAATATTTGATGATAAAGAAAAGAAATTATGAATTAAATAGATTATTTTATATATGAGGAATGATTTTTACAATTATGACATAGGTGGGGCATGATTAATGATATCCCCTCAATGCATTATTAGTTTTTTCGGATTAATTAGTTGGATATATTTAGTTATGTTCATATTACCTATATGTTTTAAACCTTCTTATGAACGGTCTTGATGAAAAAGATATCTTGTATATGGGAAACATGGATTCAAATATTTAATAATTATATTCATTCAAAATTCAGTTATTATTATCCATGATTTTTTAACTATGGTAAAAATCTATGGATTTATTTCATTCTCTACTAATTAATTAAATAGAAATATTGTTTAGTTATTAAAAATTCCTTATTGAGTATAACTTATCTAGTTATTTAACTTTGCATATTGAATTTTCATTATCTTATCATGATATTCAAGTTATTTTAATGGTAGGTGTGCTCAGTTATTTACCTTTCCATATTAATATTTATTTATCTAGTTATTTATATTGAGTTGGTGTTTAGTGATTTACCTTCCCATATAAATTATTATTATTGATTCATGATAGATTCTACTATACTAAACACATACAAAAATTTAAGCTGAAAATTATTTTGTTTCCTTCCCCCGATTGTATGAAGTTTACTAGTACTGAATGGAATTGAAACTGTAGATTGCATAAATTTAATCTCGAAAAACAATTACGTTGTAATTTGTGTATTCAAATTTCATTTAGGACTCACGTATGTAAATAGTTTACTAAGACTACTAAACTATTCAATCCTCCAAGATAAAACTTCATGTATATAGTGAAAATTTAATTGTAGAAGTCCTTGACTCTAGGTTGTGAGGGTTGAGGTCACCATAGCTTATATCATAGGAATTTTAGTAGCAACATTGGAATGTATATTTATAAAAAAAATTGATTTGGTGACATAACCATATGATTGACTTTTAGGATATGTATAAAGAACATAATAATGTTTTGGTATAGTATATTCTATGTGTGTTTCCATTGAAATACATCTTTAAATTGATACTACAAGTGGGTGTGATTCTGGAATAGAGGTACTTAGGGGTAAAAAATCTAAAAAGTCCAATCTCCTTGAATCAGACACTATCCAGTAACTGACAATGGTCATCATTTCACACCTAGTTTGAAACTCTAGGGGGATATACTTAGGTTAATTATCATTTTCTTTAGAAATAATTGTAATGGATTTAAAGATTTAATGATAATGAATGAACTAGGTTAAACATAAGGTGTCCTAGATTGAAAATATTTTTTCATCATGTAGACATCCAATAAATGATTTATTTTTTTCCCAATATGATTATGGTTCCCAGATTAGGCTTTTGGTTTCTATCAATAGCTAGAACCTGAAGAAACCGTGATAATATTGAAAATGAAGAACAAGGTGGTGGATATAAGAACCCAAATAAGATTATGACTAGAGGGGAATATATAATGATTATCCCTCATCAATTTTTTCAAAATAAGGTCAACAATGTATAATTTATCCAAATCCCAATCACACTAAAGAAGAGAAGAATTTAGTTCTCTAAAAACTAAATTGATAGAAATCATGGAGGAAATAATGATAGATTTCCATCATGTTAGAAATATGGAAGGAAAGACCTAGTAATGTTATTTAAAGGATCGGGAAGATTCTTTATGTGTGGAAAGGAATACAATAGGGAAAATAATTGCTAAAGAAAAATTAAGTGTAAGATGTAATGATATAAATCCCATCCTAATTATCCATTCATATTTTTCCATATTAAGATATGAGAATATGATAATTACTAATGTGAATTCCATCATGTAAAGGGTAAAATCTAGACCATGAAAGGTCCAATAGAAAAATAAAATGGTTGAAGTATTTATGTATTGTTTTTGTATTGAAATACATATCAAAAATATTATTTAATGATTAAATTTCATAGATTTCCATAATATTCATTTTTAGAATCATATTATAATGGTTTTAGAAGAAGGACAACCTACATGTCGAGTGACAACCCATTATGTCAGGAAAGGCCATGGGGCTTGAACCGATTACCGATGGATGTTAATATTTTCACACATAACACTAGAATATGATACTTCTTGGTGTCATTGTTTATAAGTAATTTAATTAAAATATTAATATTAATGATAGAGTAGTGGTGTTACTTTTGTGGCTTAAATATTAATTTCTTATTTTGGATAACTTCTGATAACCATATTGGATTTGGAAAGCAGTTAGAGATGGATAGAAAGACATGTCATTTTTATATTGATCTTATAATCATTTAAAAGTGAATTTTAGTTCACCAGGAAAAGAAATTCATTTTTGTATACTCATATCTTGGAGTAAACTGGTATAATTGTAAATTGAGTGAGGCACAACCAATGGATGAGATTTTTCTTATGAAATAGAAATGTATCATGAAAATGTATTTCTTCACATAATAAAATAATAAAATAATTATTAATCATTAGGAAAAGGGTATTGAAATGAAAATGTTATCCATTACATTTATATATGATAAATCAGATGGTCTTTTAAATCATTATAGATTTATGGTTTATAGGCCCTAAACATTCCATTGATCACTCAATTTAATGTGATCAATGAAATAAATAAATCTGTATAATTATTTACACTTCGAATTCCAAACATTTACATTCCACTAATGTTCACTTATGTAGAAACCTAGTTATATGTTATCCCATATGATCATTATACATACCTTTCTCTATAATTAAGACGTTGTTTTATTATCTATTTTATAATGTGTGTTTTTCAATAAAATAATTAATAAAATATCAGACCATGGATTATGAATATCATGTTTAAATTGTGATGATTCAATTTAATTTGGGGGGATATTTAACACCTAGACAGTTGAAAATATGAATATCATATATGATATCATGTATGACACACAACAACAAGCCTAGAAGGAAATATAACATCCCATGAATTAATGATATATTTTATATTTTAATAAAATTCAATATATGATATATATTTCAATGCTATTAACACTATTTTTAGATTTATTTATAAAGAACACTATTTTAGCTTGCATTAGATGAAACAATTATTTTCTACAACGACTTGTGATATAGGCAAGATCATTTTTTACCGAATACTATTAGCATTATTATTATTTACCAGCCATTAAATTTGGTGGTAATGAATAGGATTGAATAAAATATGAAAATATATTATTTAAATCCATATAAAATAAAATCATTGGTTTCCAATTATTTTTAAATGAATATAAAATCCAATTTTATATAATGGAAATGTTTTTATAAAAAACAATTATTTGTGCCAGAAGTGTTTTATCTTAATAAATTAAATTAATAAATATTAGTTAATTATATTAATGATATATAAATATATATATTCAATTAAATGTTTTTAAATTCATTCAATATATTTTATATTCATAATATATGAACAAATACATTTTTATGCATAAAAAGCTGTATTTTCTAAAGGTTGATTTATTGCCTCTAAATAGAGCAGTTTTTAAAAAAAATTATTTTGAAAAATTTATAAATTTTATTTTAAAACAAAAATTCATTTATGAGATAATAATTTTCAAATTATCCTTGGTTTAAGTTTTGTTATTTTTTTGAGAAGTCTCATTTTTTGATTAATAGTGAAAAATACTCAATATTAATTGAGAACTGCCTTTTCGTTTAAATTGATAATAATGATAAATTATATGGTGTAACATATAATTATATCAGTTACTTATATCTATTAATCCATATTAGTTCATTTAAATCATGTTTATAATTAATTTAGATAAAAAATTTGAAAACTTTTGAACATCTTTACTCAAAAAACCCTCTTCCTCGTCACATATGTGGGATTAATTTTAAATTATTTTTTTCCACTTATGTTGTTATAATTTTGAGAAATGGATACGAAATTTTGATAATTTTTTTTATAATGTATAATAATATCAAATTAAATTTTTATCAAAGTTATTAGTGAGAACATTTAAAATTAATTACAATGATTAAGAGAAAAATAGGTTTACTAAGGGACAAAACATAAAACTTATGGGGAAAATGACCTTGAAACTTATTCCAAACATGTTGGATAGCAATATATAAAAATTAAAACGTATATGATATTATTTTTCCATTATTGGAGCCACATTAAATGGAAAAAACCTGTTTGGAGTTCTCCCTCTTTGAAAATTGTAAGAGTGCTACTCACTTCACCTATAAAAGGCCTCTGCATTTTGTGTGCACTTCACCCCTTATAACCAATTTCGATTGCAAAATACCTTCCCAATCAAATCCAAAACATAAATCTACTAATACTATAATCCTTATCATGGTTATAAATCCAACATAGGAATTTTTTAATTAAAACCAAAGGAAGATACTCTAAAAAGAGGTATCATTCTCCAATGAGCGTCATTATTTTACATCTTCCTCCACAAACTTAAAATTTTTATTTTAACATGATTATATAATAAACTCAGTATCTTAAATATTCAATTAATTTTTTATTTTATGTGTAATACATACAACTTCACACACTTCCATCAAATGTGTTGTGAAATCATCTTTTGTGTGTACGGAGGAGTACCGTCTCTGAAATAGATGTCGTTTGTTCTTACATTATAACCTATGAAAGTTGATAATGATGATGGATATAAATTATAAATTATAAATTTATAAAATTATTATACAAATTGAGTAATTATATATTATAATTTTTTTTTAAAATTCCATTTTATAGTAGTAATCCTAACTTCACTCATCTATATAACGGACTACCGCCTCTCGATGCGATAAGATTTGTCTTTTTCTTACAAATCAAATGGAATGTGACCAGAGAAAGGTTAATTATTTTATAAGATATAAATATTATCATTATGGTATTCATGAAATATTTATAATTACATATTTATAATATATATTTCATTTTCTTTACTTTTAATCTAAATGGAAGATGAAAATATTGTTTGTGTACGTGTAGATAACCACCTTCATGGAATGATGTGACTCTCTTATTATTACCAAACCACATGGATGATATATATAAGTATATTTAATGAAATAATATTATATTAGTATCTTTATTTATAGATAATATATTTATTAATTCCTTTCCATAATTATTATTGAAAAATTAAAATGTTACTCATGCTTATATATAGCTACCATCTCCAAGATCGCAACATACTAAATTTTCATAAACATCATTCATTACCCAGTTTAAAAGAAAAATTGATGTAAAAATATAATTATTTTTCCATGAATATTATTTTTTAGATGATAAAACTACATAATATTTATAATAATTAGATCATTCATGAATAAACAGGAATGAGAAAACAAGGCAATTAATACATGAAATAATGAAAATAATGAAAGATTATTGATGAACGGGTAGTAAGATGATATAAAGGGATATTTTATGAAATTATAAGTCTGGATATTGCCATTTTATAAATTAGTAATGTTATTAAAACCATTTTACTAGAGTTTAAATCATGTTCAACCAAAATGAATTATATAGTAAGGGATTTGATCTCAATTTCATTTAATTGAGGAACATTGTAATTTTATGCACCAAATTTATTTTATATAGTGTATATAATTATCATTTGACAAGTAATATCATGAATTATTTAATCTTTAGGAAATTTTAAGTTTCAATTTGTAATATTTCATCTATGTTTATTTAAATTAAATGCTTCCAAGTTATAAAGAAAATTTATTACTCAATTTCTTTTCATTTGGTTATATTATGTCCTTATTACCATTAATATTATAAGATTATGTTTATATTGATTTTTTCATTTTTTCTGTTTTATTTACATTTTTATGCGTATTTATAAATTGATAAACACAATTTGTTTCTTAGTTTATTTTTATATCAACATTATTACTTTTTCAATAGTTTAATTCAAACACTCATTTTAATTGGGATTATTTATTGGATAATTTCTATTAAGGGGAATGGATTTATAATTAATTAATAATACATTTAATTTTATTATCATATTTTTATTAATGATTTTTTTAATTAATAATACCATTTCCCATTATGTGGTACTAAAATGACTTAGAAAATGTTCCTATGAAAACCCGAACTCATTTTTCTCTTCGGTCAGAAATCAGTTTTGTCTCACAACCATGTTTTATAAAAACATATTCAAACATTTTCAAATTATTTATTAATTTTTTTACTATTTTTATTTTTTTGAAATTTTCTCTATAGAATATTATGGTTACTTTCAAGATAACTCTCTTATCTAACCTATTTACCATATAAAAAGGAATGTTCTTTAGAGCATATTAGAAATTACCAGCCAATATGAATGTCATTTATTTTAATCTTTAATTTAATGTTTTCAAGGATATTTTTCAATAAAATGTTTTTAAAAGTTATTTTTAGGGAATTTTTAAAAACAAATAAAATGAAAATGACATTTTCCTCAAGATTGTTTTTATGATATTTTATGGTATATCAATTCATCAATGAAAACAACCCAATATTATTAGTCTAATGGGAATGTGTTATATTTATATCATCCTATTTATTCCACTATATAGTTTAAGATAATTTTCTCTAAGGAAATTATTGACATTCACATCATTAATTAATTTTTTAGTCATTAACATTCTCTTGAATTATTCACTTCCGATTAGATATAAATTTCTCATAAATACCCATATTATTTATCATGGATAAATTTATTATCTAAACCATATATCTTTTTTCTATGTAAGGTATTTTATAGTTGAATTCATTTTTTATCTCAGAAAATGTTAATAAATCCATATTATTTACTCAATATGGATATTTGATGAAAATGAACATTTTTTTGAATTAAATCAGTTATTTGATATGTGATTATTTTTTATAGGTACGATATGGGTGGGATTAGTTAATGATATCATGTCAATGAATCTGAAGACTCATGGGTTGAATCAGTTGGCTAACATTAGTTATGTGGGGTTTTATATAGTATGTTTGAAACGTCTGGTGAAAGGTATTGATAGTAAATGAATCATATATCTAGCAAACATGGAATCCAATAATCTGGCATTTAAATTATTCATAAGTTATTTGTTATTATAAAAGATATTTTCACTATGAAAAAAATATATATGTATTTATTTTTTTGAATAATAGATTAGATGGAATGTGTATTCAGTTATATTCCCTTTTATATTTAGTTTACCTTATTTAGTTATTTAAATGGAATGTGTGTTTATTTATTTAACTTCCAATATTTTTTATGAATTATCTTTCCCTGGTATTCAAGTTATTTCAATTTTATGTGTGTTGAGTTATTTACCTTTCCATATTAATTATTCCTTGTCTAGTTATTTAAATGGAATGCATGTTCAATTATTTACTTTTCTATATTAATTATGATTATTAAATCACTATTACCATCTTTTGTACGTAACCCTTACTAAGAATATGATTTCACCCTTATTTTGGTTCATTTCCATTGGATTCCATGAAATTTACTATGACTGACAAGAAGGGTTACACTATATGGAATAAACAAAATATCAAACAATTATGCTGTAATTTTGGTATTCAGATGTAAAATATGACTCATGTTTGTATCTAGTTTACCAAGTCTACTGAAATATTTATTCCTTCCTAATCAAATTCCTTGTATATTATTCCAATGTAATGTTATTAGAAACCAGCTCTATGTTTCTGGGGTCTGGGTGGCTACAGTTTTAAAATTTTATTTTTATGAATTTTTTTTTTTGAAATGATTATTGAATTACATTACTAAATATATTTTTGAAGTATTTAAAATTATTTATTTAATTTAATTATGAAATATTGAGTTTTATTTTGGATATAATCATGATAATTAGTAATACTTATCATTGTAACGATAATTTTTTATGTATTCAAGATTATCAATTAGGGTGATTATAAAAAATATCACACTCTTTGGTTGTTTTAATTACTAGATATACATTGTTGTCTTTATAATGTTTTAATTTATTGGTTTTTAGTGTTTCAATTTTATATATTTTATTATATATTTTCTAAAACAACTTTAGGAATCTACAGAATCAATATGGAAATTTTTTGGGTCTATCATAGGTAGAAAAAAAAGGTTAGGAAATGTTGTCCAGGCTGACAAAAACAATTCATTTGGAATGGGCCCCGTATGAATTAATACAAAACATAATGTGTATTTAGGACACATGAATGTTCTAGAATAATCCTAATGGAATTGGAGGACATAAATAATCCACCAAATAGTTATTAGAATATAGTTATTACCAAGAAGATTAATTCTTGAACCAAACTGTGTCACTTTTCTCTCATATTTGTGCTCACAAAAAACATTTCTTAGCTACTATCATTATTTTATAATTGTATCTTGTTGGATAAGTGGGAGCTCAAAACCATTGACTTTAAGTGTGTTTTGTGGTGAAAAAATTATATGAGGGAGATTGTATGGTCATTAAAAATGAGTGTGATAGAGATATGTGATCAATACCTGAAAAGTGATGTAGATTAGGTTTCCAACAACAACAAAATAAACGAATAGTGGACTTATTACTACAAATCATAAGATAATATATTTTTCAGGTGCCTTCGTCTTTAATATTTTAGTTAAACCACTTCTAGTTTGGTTATTTTTCCTTCGAACCAATGTTGTGGAGACTTATAACCAACTTAGAAAGTGTTGTAGAGGTGCTGTGAGAAGGAAAGGGAGACATATTCTAGATGTAGAATTAATTCATGCAATTAATTATTCACTCATGATGTGAATGATTTGGGAATACCTAATAGATCCCTTGTAAAGAATTAATGACTCTTATAGAACATAAAAATTAATATCTCATGTCATTAGAATGGTTCATGATGTGAAAATATTTTTCTGTATTTTTAATCAGACGTGACATATTTTTCAGTTTATATTGGAAAAAACTAATTTAATATGTTAATTCCACATCCAAAATGTGAATTTATAATTCCCAGTGATGCTTTTAAATTTTATACTCCATTTTTTTTTTAGATCACACACCCCTCCCTCAAACTAGAAACATTCGATCAGTGAACAAGGGGAATTAGCTTTGAACCAGAAGAAATAACACATTGTTTTTTGGTGTTTGGATCTAATAGATCAGAGGTAGTCCTTTTGGATTATCTTCACGATCCTGGTCCATTTTTCTCCATTTGGAAACCCTAGTTAGGGTCATCTGAACCATACCTAGAACTGATGCCTTATATCAATAGAATATTTTTTTCTCGTAGATGAGAAGGAAGAAGTATCCCAACTATATATTGTATGTTGAAGATTCATCATTATCTAACCAAATTTTATTAGTGTGGTTTAAATAATATCCATAAGGTGTGTCATTTTACTTTAATGTATGTGAAATATATAGAACCATGTTTTCTTATAGTTTGAATGATATAATATAAAATTTAATCCACTTTTCATGATAAATACAATGCTTAGGACTTCCACAAACCCGATTAAGTATGTTGTAATTGAGGCCAAACTTGATTCCAGTTGATGGTTGTATTGACTATTGAAACTTTGATAAATTGGTATAGTTAATATGGGAATTGGAATACCTAGGAATTATCATAATATTGTATAGTTTTAATTATTAGGAAATATAAGCATATGATTTCAAATAATGACTAAAAATTGTTTTTTTTTCATTTTCAAAAGGACGCTTTAAGGGAAGCGGAAAAGAATACACAGGTCGCGACCACCACAAAGTTCAAATTCAAATTACAAAATTCAAAGACATCAATCCCATTTCAGATCCATTGAATCACAACCCACACACCTATCACTGGTCTTCGCCTCCCCAACATCACCATCCCAAAGATACCCACCGGAATTCCCCTCGGCGGTACCATCATCCTCATAGACACAGATCATCCAGCCATCATAATGGTAGCCCCAACTTCAGACAACCACGATATGACAAAGAATCATAAAAAAAACCAAAACCAGAAGCAAGCATCCTTCAATCGATCGCATCCCAACATACCGAATGCATCGCGAACCAAAATCAACCAGCAATCACCAACCAAACTCATGAACACCGCAAATCCATTATCAACACATCACGAACAATAACGACTATAAAGAACAGAATTAGAAAACATCACCATAACCAGATCTCAGAGTCGCCGTAGATAAGATCCCATCACCGCCATCCAAGTCGCTCATCGGGGATGCGATGAATCGCCCAAGACATTTCGGATAATAGGTGGTATCACTCGAGCCACAGAGCCTAGAGCACATCTGTCAACCAGCACTGCAGATCCAAATAAACCCTATCCAAATAGAAGGAATCGGGTAGAGAGTAACCGCTGTGCGAAAGGCCAAGACAAACTCCTAAAGGACGCCGACTCCACTGCAACCGAGAATCCACCACCACGATCCTGGAGGTAGGGCGCCGCACAAACCCTAGGCAAGGAAGGAGGTGATGATGCGGGGAGTGTCTAAGTCGCGGAGCCCCTTACAGGCTCATCCTTCTCCTAATTTGAAATAATGAATAGTTCATTATATGGCTTAGGTAAGATGAACTAAATAATTAGGTGTGTAATGGAATGAGAATGATAAATGAGTTAATTATTACATGGAAGGGATTATAATAATCTTGATAATAAATTGTAAATTGGTTTGATGGATTAAATTATTTTTAACTTGGTAATTTGATGATATATTTGATAAGATTGATGTGTACCCATGTGATATATTATCATTGTTTATTATCTTGTTAAGACTACATAATTATGCTAAAATAATTATAGGTATTTTCCCTTCTATGCTATAATGATTAAAGGGGTTGTTTCTTATTGTGATAAAATTCTTATAGGGCTTCTCCCCAATTATGATAAAATGCTTATAGGGGTTGTGTCCTGATACGCTGAAATGGTGATGGGGGTAATTATTGGTTAAACTAAAACTATTTTAGGGATTTAGAGAGGTTATTATGTAATTATTATAAATTGTTTTCACATATATGATGTTTTTTTGGTTTTAATATTTTCACGACATGTTTAGATAGATACGGTATGGTGTGGTAGTTTGTTTGGCTGACTCAAGCATCGCCCTGGAGCTCATGTGGTTGATGATTTAGTTGACTATAAAATAATTTAGAAATTAGTGTTTGGTATTATTATACTATTTCACGAAATTATTATCTATATTGGATATGATTTTAAATCATAGTTGTTGACCACTGGAGTTATACTCACACCCTATTTGGGCACCATTTGGTACCCAGTTAGATTTCAGTGATATAGGTCTTGACATGGGCAAGGGGCTCTGTATTGATTGATTGGATATTTGATGGGTTTGATAATGGAGGTGAGTTTGACATGGGAATTGTGATAGGGGGCCTTGGGGTCCTATTTTACAGTCCTTTTAGTATTAATCTTATATGATGTACAACTTATCATTTTGTTACATTTATCTCGACATTATATGATTTCTATTATTATTGTGGTAGTTTTGTTTTCCAATGAATTATTATTGGATTTATATATTGTTATTTATATTATTTTATACTATTTTTGATAATCTATTTCTTTAGATTTTGGTATGCCCACAATCTTTCTTACTCCCTTGATGTAGTTCGATAGCCTCTAGAATACGGGGAGGCATGCCTGACGTCCACTTATAATCCCGACTCCATCATGTGAGGGAGTGTAATAAAAACCCTTAATTTATTTCTATTTTTTTAATTAATTAAATATTTTAGATCCTTTTTTTAATTCAACACTTATTTTAGATTACACTACATGAAATACTTGGTTTTTCTTGTGTTATAGATAATCTCGAGTTTCTCTAAGGATACACAGAACAGTTATTTTAAACCAAACATGACATACTTTTTAAATATTAATATGTAATATTATTTTTATGAACTATCCATTGGAATGTTGGATGTTAATAGGGTAATAAAAGTAATGAAAATATGATTTAAACATGTTTATATAATTCATTGGTTATGAATTAATTCTAAGTAAAAATAAATTCATTTTGAAAATAAAAGTAAATTGTTTCCTAAAAAACTATATTTATTCCCACAATAATGTTTTATATCAATTAATATACAAAATAAAATTTTCTAATATTTTTAATGAAAATTTTGTATTATATATAAAATAAAATTTTTAAAATTAATATTAAATGTTTTCAAGAAAATATATAAGAACTAATCCAATTTTACACATAAAAAATGCATTTTTCTAAATTGCAGTATTGCCACCTTTTATTGGTGCGCTTGTATTTAAATTAGAATCAGACACTATTATAAATTTTATTTTGAAAAAAAATATCATTTTTAGTAGTTATTTCGAAATTATATTTAGATTATTTGTTTATAGTTTTCTTAGAAGTATCATTTTTTAATGAATAGGGAAATATAAGAAATTTTAATTAAAAAATATTTTCTTAAAAAACTCATAACGATTAATTATATTTTAAATTTTTTTAAAGTTATATTAGATCAATTGTACATATTTTAATACAATTTATCTGACTGGAATTATTTTTAAAATGAATTTATATATAAAAACATCATAATTTTTTCAGCACTTTCACATTAAAAACTCACTATCTCATCACATCTACATAATTAATTTTAATTTTAATTATTCCACTTTTATAAGTATATATTCTCCAAATGAATTCAGTATCTAGAATAAACATAATTTATATCATACGATAAGGTCAACTTCATTTTTTGACAAAAATTATTAGTGAAAACCTGTAAAATTAATAATAGTGGTTAATGTTTGGAATGAGTTTACTTAGGGGTTAAAAATTAAATTTAACATGTAATATGACCAATATATTTGTCAAAAACCCATTTTATGGTCATATTTTGACCCTTTTTACCACAATATCTAAATTTATGACACATCATGAAACTTTTCCAAGGTATTGACCCATATAAGAAGTTACAAAATGGAAAAAATATACCTTCCTTCAATTTAATGTCTATAATGCCTAAAAATAAGGGAATTGACTACATTAGTTTGTTTATTAATATTATTTTGAAATAATTTTTTTATATTTATCATAATAAATTATCTTTAACTTTTATAGATTTAATAATTACTTAATGTGATTAAAAAATTCCAATATAGTAATTATTTAGTTAACAATTAAATGAAATAAATGATACTAAAAAAATAAAACTGAAGTAAATTTAAGGAATTATTATTTTCAGTTAAATTTGTAGAATAATATATCATGTTACAAAGATGTGAACTTAATATATTCAAATTAAAAAATTCTGATGATATTTTAAAATTCATAATAAATAAATAATGTCAAAATTGACATTGATGTCATTTATAATAAATGATATTTTTTTAATTGATTTAAAATTACAAAAAATAATAAATTCTATAAAGTAATATTAAAATGTTAATAAAAATTAATTATTTTCCATTCGTGGACTAATTATTATATTATAGAGATAATATTGATCATCAAATAGTACAATCTTTATTAGCACAGTTATAGTTAAAGCTGTGTTTTTTAACGTTACATATGACTATGTAAAAATTAATTTCCAAAAAAATTGGATTTTATTTTTATAAATTAGATCTAACATTTTGATTATGTTGGTAAAAGTTATCTATTAATTATTATTTTATTTTAGTCCTAGTGGATAAACTAATTTGATTATAAAACTAGTTAGGATAATCAAAACCCATAATGATAAAAATAGTGAAAATGAGATATTAAGGAATGAAATGTTTATAAAATGTGTATAAATATGCGATGGATGTGTTTTTATAAAATTAAATCCCTCCAATGATTTAATTTTCAGTTTTTGAGAAAACTTCAATAATTTGGACCTCCCAATAGTGAATACTTTTGAGTATTCACAATAATTCCACTCCTACTAAACTATAAATGGCCCTCACTCCCTTCACTTATTCATAACACTATATACCTTTGGATCATCCCTTCCCTAACCAAATAATGTTTACACTTCTATACCCTCATAAATGTAGCCTTAAAATTGGTATAAATCAATCCAACTAATGTCTTTTGTGAAAACCAAAAGAAGATACCTAAGGAAGACATAATCTTCACCATTGAGATTTTTTTTATTTCTTCTTAAAACCCCATAAATTATTATTGTATCACTATATTATAATAACCTAAGAATATCAAATATAATGATATGTTTTATGTTAAGGTTATAACCTGAAATCACACACCATTCCATCAAACGGGTTATAAAATCATTGTTCAAGTGTACAGAGGATTATCGCCTCACCAACCGATGTCATTCATCTATCCATTGCCACATTTTATGGCTGGGAATAATGATGTACAAGATATATATTATATATATATGATATATATTATTTCTTTATTATTATTTAATTATTAAATAAAACACAGCATTATGATTTCCATTTTGTGGGAATAAGATAACGTCACTCCTGTGTGTAGCGGACTACGACCTCGTGAATTGATGTGATTCGTTCAGACATTACATGGAAGGTATTAAGGATTGGTTTAATAAAAATATGTGATATATATATATATATGATATAATAAGTCAAATATAATTATTATATATATATATCATTTACATTACATTATTTCAATATGATAGGAAAATGGAAATATCGTTAATGCATATGTACGACATACAGTCTCCATGAACAGTGTATTCCATTTCCTATCGAAAAATTTATGGATTACACTAAATACATATATAATGAATATATACTTTATTTACATAATTTTACATTCTAGATATTAAGAAATAATTATCTATGTAAGATGACCAAAATTGAAATGTGAAAATATATACAAAAAAAGAAGTTATTACCTGAAATATAACTACAACATGGAATTGTTAATAAACCGGTAATATAAAAGAATGATAAAATTATATATGGTATGATATATATGTATATTATTTTATTATATATTTATAATAAAATTTTATTTATTTTACATGATTTTTAATTAGTACGATGGCAGTCAAGGCTTAAGGTAAGCAGATTTCAAGTCTTACTTGAATTTCTGAGATAGATTTTCCAAAATCACCACTTGTTTCTTTTTTGTGGTATATATACTACCCTATTACATGATACTTAATTAATATTCCTAATTTATTGATAATTTATTTTCCAATTTATTTTATTCTTTCATGGGTATGACGATTCAAATGTTACTCAATCTGTAAGGGATTTATGTCCTACATTTATTTTCTTATGAGACAGATGCCATGTTAACCACATGTTTCATTTATAGTATTTATACAATTCACATTAATGTATATTATGATATTTATAGATAAAATTATCTGTATTTATACATCCAATTTGGGATCTCTTTTTCATGGGGTTTACAGTTTATAAGGTAAGAAATCTATAAGGGATTTTTGTCTCAATTTAAATTCTCTTTGACATACATTATATTATGCAGCTATATTCTCTATAGAGTTGTACATAAATACACTTTGACATGTAATATTATCAATTTATTCATCCTAAAAATATGTTATGTTTCATTTTATGCCATTCCTTTATGGAACATATGATTCAATGTTACCAAAGTTGTAAATACTTTATGTTTGAATCTCATCATTTATCAGGATTGTTTAGGATAAAATATAAAATATTAAAAATCATGATCTACCACTAAATAATTATTAGGAATTTTCTTTTTCTATTGTTTTTCATGATATAATTCATTAATGGTATGTAAAGACCCGGAAATTTCAAGAAATTTTTTTTAAATACTTTTGAATTCTATGAGTATGCAGTTTCTGAAAGTGCTTGATTTCGAGGACCAGTGTGCCCGGAATAAATTTTCGAAGTTTATCCCAAGTACGTTCAATGAACAAATGAGCGGGTTTTTCTAAATTTTGAACCGGTGCTCGGGATTAAAATCTTAGGGCACCGATGAACTCGCAATGTCGGTAATTGCTTAAGGGGGCACTTAGCGTAGTTGCATTCGCAAAAGAGCAGAAGATAATTTTTTGGGGGTTTGTTTAGGAAATAAATAAAAATTGACGGAACAATTTTTATTATTTTTTGTAAGGGGGGTTTTTCCCTCCCATGGGTAGTTAAGGGTGGGGCTCACAGCCACTTAACTACCCATGTGTGGGTGTTAGAGAGGTGGGGTCTGCACGACCCCCACCATTTAATTCCCTATAAACCCATTAGTAAACCCCCCCCATTAATTTTGACAACCTCCTTTAATTGTCACCTTAACCCATTAAATTAAATAAAATCATAATTTAAATTGGAACCTTCCCCTTTCCCCTTTTTAAATTAACAGCCAACGCGTTTAATTAAAAAGGAACCTTCACTCTCCCTTCCTGAATTAAATGCCGGGGAGATTCATTACGTGTGAAATTAAATAATAGGTGGAAGCTATTATTTAATTTTCGGGAGAGCATCGTTGGTGAAGGTAAAAGAACATGGGAGAAACTCTTGATCTTTGTACGAAGAACGTCGGCCTCCGACAAAGGACGATGAAGAACGCTGGTTCCTCAGAGATCGACAACGTGACGCCGTGTACGGCGACGCTACGATCCTCTTCTCTGTGACGCCGTGTACCGCGATGCCGACGATCATCTTCCCTGTCGAGTTAGGGGTTTATTTTTAGATTCATAATACTCCCATGTTTATTTTCCTCTAAAAAATGAACATGGATCAACTCATTATCAAGTTGATTCGCGAACTATTATTTGCGGGTCGGGAACTATTATTTGCGGGAAATTGTTGGGAGTTGTTTCAAACCACTAACGCGGTGGGTGAGAAAAAATGAACAAGTCTGAACCCAAATTGTTTCTAATCTTGATGCGCAGAACATTGGGCGACGATGGAACGGGACCGAAATGGCTTTTGAAGGCCGTCGCAGTGAAGAGAGGGTCCCGAGATGACCGCAGGCACAGACGAGAGCAAGAACGGACCACCGGAACGACTCCGTTGGCTCGCAGAAATTTCCGGCGACGCGGGTCGCCGGCGCGGCAGCGTCGGCTACCGGAGGCGGCGGCCGGTAGGAGCCACCGTGGCTGAAGCCACGACCACAGGCAACCGGATCTCGCGGCCGCCCGGGATCCTGAAGGGACGCGGCGACCGCGTGACGCGTCCGTGGAGCGCAAGGGAGGGGGGACCGCGTCCCACCTACACGGCCCGCTGGCCGAGCCAGCACCCCCCCCCCCCCCACAGTCGAGCTGGGGTGGGTCACGCGGACCGGACCGGGCCACGCCCAGCTGGGTCGGTCCCAACCCCCCCCCCCCCCCCCCCCGCCCCCTTCGGACTGTTTTCAGTCATTTTCCCATAACGTGGGCTTCAGACCTCCGATCGATGCACTGTCAGTTGCGTTGGGATCCTTAGATCGAGACGTTCGTTTTGGTATATTACACTCAAGGTTTAGGGTAACTTTGGTTATAGACAGGTTGGCTCTAACACGAAACCAACCGGGCCCTTGGAGCAGAAACGCTTATAACTTATGCTCCGGACGTCTGATTGACGTGCCGTCGACTTTGTTGAATTCCTCATAGTGAGACGGTTCTTTTGGCTTACTTTTCTCGAGGTTTGGGCATAGCTGGAGTATGGTCAGGTTGGTTTTAGCTTAAAAACCAACTAGGCCCCTCTGACGGAAAAGCCAGTATCTCTCAGGTCGTGCGTCCGATTGACGCATCGTCTGTCACGTTGAGTTCCTATTGACGAGAAGAAACTCTGGGATAAATCAACTCTGGACTTCACGACCGTTGATTTATCAACCCCTTGGCTCATGGAGCGGACCCTCCTGGAATCGAGCGTGCTGTGTGCGGGAACCCTAGAGCTGGCTGCGACTGTGATGACGATGATGACGACACTTGGATCCTTCGTGTGTTCGGCAGCGAGGAAGACTGTACATGGATTCTCCATGGGTTCGGCAGCGACGACGATCATACTAGGATCCTCTGTGGGTTCAACGGAAATTAATACTGTTCTTGTATCCTATGTGGGTCCGACAGTATTTGACTCTGTACTTGTATCCTATGTGGGTTCGGTAGAGTAACTGGTCTTGTATCCATTGTGGGTCTGACAGCTTAGCTAGTCTTGTATCCTATGTGGGTCCGACAGCTTATATGAATCAGTGGCTAAAATCGATCATCTCCATCGCCTTACGAAGTGTATACCTGTGTGAGCTAATTCTTGATTCTCAATCTCATCATAGATGTGATTGACTTGCTTTCATTTGTGGACTGGGTTTTGTTTTTCCTATGTGGACTGAGTTGATCTATCCTTTGTGGAATGGGTTGTTCTTTCCTTTGTGGATTGCGTGGTGCTTGGGATATTGGAGACGAACTGTAACTGATGACTTAGGTATATGTATGGGCATATACCTAATTAGTGTTGTTGATACTTCTTGATTGTATCTTTCCTTCGTGGTTTATCCTTCATGGATTCTGAGAGTCCTTTGGGGGTCTCAGGGTCCCTACTGAGTATCATATACTCACCCCTGCATGGGCCATGCCAACACTACGTTGTGTTTGATTCAGACGAAGGAAAACACTGATCGAGGTGGAGGCTTGTAAAGCTAGACGGTACCCGAAGCTGGACCACTCGGCGGGACGTACACGGAGCGGATGGTCGGACCGAGGAGCTGAGGAGACTATCTGTACCCACCCTTCAGGTGGGATTTCCGGAGGATGACTCGGTGTTGCTGTTTTAATTTCTTTTGTTGTACTTTCCTTTCAGTTGTACTGTACTTTCAGTTGGGTTTGTATACTGGCCCATTTTCTTTCAACACTTACCTTGTACCCAGTTTTACATTGTGTTTACTTCACTTCCTTACTCTGTGGTGTTTGTTACCCTTTAAAGGCAATGTCTTCCCTTCTTTTGGGTTTTACACCTTTAGTTCTAGTTGCCAGACCCTGGCCTACAGAAGGAAGGCTTGGGGTAGTCACGGCGCGAGCCCTGAGGTCAGGTCATGACAAATTGGTATCAGAAGAGTGGGTTCTACCGCAGAACTTAGGACTCTAATATTTTCTTCTCTGTGATGCAATAATGTTTAGAGTAATGAGTGTGGTTATCAGTCTAGGGAGTCCAGTGTTGGTGCGGCGGCCGACGTATCCATACATTAGGACCCTAACTTCTGATTTTCAACTCAGTACAAGAAAACATTGATTGCATGTGTGTTTCAAAAGTTTTCTCTGTGATTACATTATGTCAGCTCACCAGGTATACTGTATTAACTGTGGAAAACCTATTTCTTTTCAGGATGGCCCCACGATGGCAGCCAGCTAGGGTTCCCAGTTACGTGTGAGATGGAAGCCCACCAAGCGACGAGGCCTCGATGCAGGGACCCATTATGGCAGAGGCACCGGCGGTACCTTTACCCACCGAGCCAGGGATGCTACCAGCCCTAGCGGCAGAGAGTGAAGACCGCCTTAGCACATTGCATGAGTTTCTGAGGCAGAGGCCGCCCCGGTTCCGTGGAGAGATGGATCCTCAGGCAGTTGAGGATTGGCTGGAGGCTGTTGTCAGATTCTTCAGGTTGGTAGGGATGCCAGCAGACCTCATGGTGATCCTATTCGTGATTCTCCTACACGCATCAGCGGGTAGATGGTGGAGCTTGATGCTTCAGGTGCACGATGAGGAATCTCTTCTTTGGACGGACTTCGAGAGCCTCTTCCACTCGGAGTTCATTCTGGCCACCCTCCATGTGGTGTACATCCAGAAGTTACTACAACTGCGGCAGGGAAGCATGTTAGTTGCCCAGTACTTGGTGAGATTTACCGACCTCTCGCGCTACTCCATGGACATGGTACGAGACCCATTCTTTCGGGCCCGGACCTTTGAGTAGGGGATGAGGCATGAGATCAGAGCTTTGACTACTCCACTCAGCATCCTGACTCAGGCGGGGGTGCTAGAGCGAGCCCTGCTAGTGGAGAGCTTTCTCGCCGAGCATCCATCAGCAGCAAGACCCACCGCAGGACGACACAGAGTGAATTCTTCCACAGCAGGCAGTCGACAGACGACGCAGGGGTCCTAGTGGACCAGGCCGTCAGGTGGGCCACCTCAGGACATGGGTTCGGCTGTGTGGGGAATATGGCATAGAGCTAGCCTTCTGAGGAGTAGACAGTTCTATGCAAGCGGCGGGTAGGGTCACATGGCTCGTGACTGCCCGACCCGCCATGAAGACGAGCAGCAGACAGTGGGGGGACCTCTGAGGAAGAGGCAGAGGTTCGACAATGGTGGTCTAAAGGGAGCAGGAGGACATGGTAGAGGAGTCGACCAAACAATTGGCGGTGCACGACGCTTCAAGGCTCTACCACCACCACCCCCAAGAGGTCCACCCCGACCACAGGGAGCTGGCGGGCAGAGGTAGGCTCAGCTCCAGGCAGTAGAGACTTACGACCACGGCGCACCCGAGATGATTCGAGGTAATATGTGTGTCTACACCACCCTTGTTGTAGTTCTTATAGACACAGGTTGAAGTCATTATTTCATTGTCTCCACCCTTGTTCGGAGCTCGGAGATTCTGACAGAGCCGTTGGATCGATCCTTGCGGCTAGAGACTCCAACGGGAGCAGACTCGACGATTACGCACTGGTGTCGGCAGTGTGAGCTTACTCTAGGAGGTGATAGATTCAGCTGGGATCTTCTTGTAGTCGTGTCGAGGCCTTACGACATCATCTTGGGTATGGACTGGTTATCTACGGTCCATGCCCAGATCGACTGTATTAGGTGCAAGGTGTAGTGTGTCTGCATGGATGGGACCAGGTTCACATTCACTGGCGAGAAGGGGACCTTCGCAGCACAGGATGGTATCACGCAGAGTAGAGGGAAACCGATCACACATCAATTGTCTAGTCTCATCCTCGGAGTAGTCGACGTGTGGAGTCTGAGTTTTCCTGTAGTGGTGGACCAGTATGCGGACGTTTTTCCTGACGATGTTCCAGGACTACCTCCTCGTATGGAGGTAGATTTATTTATAGACATGTACCCCAGGACATCACCGATATCCACTCCAGCATATCAGATAGCTCCCGCCGAGCTACGTGATCTGCGGGTACAGCTGTAGGACAGATAGGAGAAGGGTTTCATCTGACCCAGGGTTTCCCCCAGGGCTTCTCCGGTCCTTTTCTCCAAGAATGTGGATGGGGGCTTGTGACTGTGTGTCGATTACCGTCACCTAAACTAGGTGACCGTAAGGAACAAGTATCCACTTCTGAGGATTGATGACCTCTTTTATCAGCTCAAGGGAGTACGTTGGTTCTCGAAGATAGACCTCAGCTCAGGCTATCATCAGCTCCGAGTTCAGGACAAGGATGTACAGAAGACGGCCTTCAGGTGTCGGTACAACCCCTATGAGTTCTTGGTCATGCTCTTCGGTGTGACCAACGCTCCAGCAGTGTTCATGAGTCTCATGAACAGGATCTTCCATCCCTACCTTGATTTATTTTTCATAGTTTTCATTGACGACATACTGATTTAATCGACTACTGAGGAGGAGCATGCCTGCCACTTACAGGTTGTACTGGATACACTCCAAGAGCACCAGCTTTCTGTTAAGCTCTCGAACTTCCAGTTATGGCTTCGAGAGGTCCACTTCTTGGGGCACGTCATCTCTGAGGTGGGAGTTTTAGTGGATCTCATGAAGGTAGAGGCGGTACTTTCTTGGGAGCCACGTAGGAGCATGACGGGGGTGCGAAGTTTCCTAGGTCTGGCTGGGTACTATCAGAGATTTGTGCCAGACTTTTCCAGAGTTGCAACACTGCTTTCATCTTTGACAAAGAAGGGGAAAACATTAGTGTGTTCAGACAGATGTCATCAGAGCTTCAAGGAGCTGAGGCAGAGATTGACCAGCGCGCCCATCTTGAGGCTACCGGAGGAGGGCGTAGGGTACTTAGTTTACTGTGACGCATCAGGGACCGGACTCGGGTGTATCTTGATGTAGGAGCTGGAAGTGATCGCTTACGGTTCACGTCAGTTGAGTTCACACGAGCAGAACTATGCTACCCATGACCTAGAGTTTGCAGTAGTGGTATTCACCCCGAAGATGTGGATACACTATCTGATGGGCGAGCGCTTTACAGTCTATTCTGACTACCAGAGTCTCAGGTACAACTTTTCACAAAAGGACCTGAACCTGAGACAATGACGATCGCTCGAGTTCCTCCAGGATTATGACTTCGAGATTGTCTATACTCCTAGGAAGGGGAACGTTGTGGCTGATGCTCTCAGCATGAGATCGGGCATTCAGCTTCTTGGAGAGATGATAGAGCAGTTAGCCACTTTACAGATATCCTTCATGGATAGTGATGAGGTAGCCTATCTTCAGTCCCTCACAGTCACTCCTCTACTACTTCAGCGGGTCAGGGAGGCACCGCATTGGGACATGGACTCTGAGATGCGACAGGCACAAATATCCTCAGGACAACCACCTAATGGATTTTCTGTAGGAGGAGATCACATCATCCTTTTCAGGGGATGTACCTTGGTACCAGTTACACTACAGGAGGAGGTACTGAGGGATTCCCACACTTCTCCTCTAGTGGTACATCCTGGAGTAGAGAAGATGTATCAAGACCTCAGACGACAGTACTGGTGGCCGGGTATGAAGAAGGTTGTGGCAGAGTTCGTTTCTCGATGCCTCACTTGTCAGCAAGTGAAAGTAGAGCACCAGGTACCTGAAGGCTTGGTACAACCCTTAGAGGTCCCGGAGTGGAAGTGGGATAGGATATCCATGGATTTCGGGATGGGGCTTCCACGTACTTCTAGAGGTCATGACTCCATTTGGGTGATTGTAGACCGACTCACCAAGTCGTCCCACTTCTTACCTATCAGATAGCAGGGCTCAGTAGAGAGCTTAGGACGTATCTACGTTCAGGAGATTGTACGGCTTCATGATGTGCCATCATCTATCATCTCTGATCGAGATGCTCACTTTACTTCCCGACTTTGGAAGGGGTTGTAGGAGGCATTTGAAAAGCAGCTATGCTTGAGCACAACCTTTCACCCACATACAGATGGTCAGACGGAGAGGACCATTCAGACTCTCGAGGACATGCTTCGTGCATGTGTCCTTGACTTTGTTCATAGTTGGGAGGATCACCTACCCTTGGTGGAGTTTGTGTAGAAAAACAAATACCACTCCACCATTAGGATGACACCATACGAGGCCTTATACAGCTGACCGTGCAGATTACCTCTGTGCTGGATTGACCCAGGGAAGTCAACACTTGTAGGACCAGAGATGGTCCAGGCCACGACAGAGAAGGTACAGATCATCCAGGAGTGGATGAGGATCGCTCAGATCCAACAGAAGATCTATGCTGACAGGAGGCGGAGACCACTAGAGTTTGAGGATGGGGACTACATTTTCTTATGGGTCTCACCTCGACATGGATTACTGAGATTTGGTTGGGGCGGCAAGTTATCTCCACGCTTCATTGGGCCTTTTCAGGTCCTCAGCAGGGTAGATGACGTGGCTTACCGCCTGGCCCTTCCATATCAGTTGCACCGAGTGCACGACGTCTTCCACGTATCTCAACTGAGGAGATACGTGCATGACCTGATGCACATCATTGATCACGGGGAGCTGGGCATCGATGACAGGGAAACTTTTGCGGAGGTCTCGGTGGAGATCGAGGAGCGACAGGATCGGGTCCTATGTGGATGGCTAATACCTCTGGTGCGTATTCGTTGGCAGCACGGGAACCTCCAAGAGAGCACATGAGAGTGGGAGGCTCAGATACATGCTCAGTACCCTAATTTGTTCCCCTAGTTTTTGTTATAGCTTTACGGGGACGTAAATCCCTGAGGTGGGAGTAATGTAAATACCCTGAAATTTCAAGGAATTTTTTTTAAATACATTGGAATTTTATGAGTACACAGTTTCTGACGGCACATGATTCCGAGGCCCGGTGTGCCCGGAATCAATTTTCGATGTTTATCTTGGGTATGTTCAGTGAAAGAACGAGCGGGTTTTTCTAACTTTCGAACCGGTGCTCAGGATTAAAATCTGAGGGAACTGATGAACTCGCAGCTCCGGTAATTGCTTAAGGGGGCACTCACCGTAGTTGCATTCGAAAAAGAGGAGAAGATAATTTTTTGGGCTTTGTTTAAGAAATAAATAAAAATTGATGGAAATTTTTTTATTATTTTTTGTAAGGGTGGATTTTCCCTCCCATGGGTAGTTAAGGGTGGGCCTCGTAGCCACTTAACTACCCAAGTGTGGGTGTTAGAGAGGTAGGGTCCACACGACCCCCACCATTTAATTCCCTCTAAACCCATTAGAAACCCCCCCCCCATTAATTTTGACAACCTCCTTTAATTGTCACCTCAACCCATTAAATTATGTCAACTCATAATTTAATGTGGAACCTTCCCCTTTCCCCTTTTTAAATTAACAGCCAACTCATTTAATTAAAAAGGAACCTTCACTCTCCCTTCCTGAATTAAAAGTGGGGGAGATTCTTTATGTGTGAAATTAATAATAGGGGGAAGATATTATTTAATTTTGGGGGGAGCATCGTTGGTGAAGGTAAAAGAAAGTGGGAGAAACTCTTGAGCTTTGGACGAAGAACGCCGGCCTCCGACGAAGGACGACGAAGAACGATGGTTTCTTAGAGATCGACGACGTGACGTCGTGTACCGTGATGCCTACGATACTCTTCTCCGTGACGCCGTGTACCATGACACCGATGATCGTCTTCCCTGTTGTGGAAGGGGTTTATTTTGAGAATGATAATACTCCCAGGTTTGTTTTCCTCTAAAACATGAATGCAGATCAACTCATTATCAAGTTGATCCACGAACTATTATTTGCAGGTCGGGAACTATTATTTGTGGGAAACTATTTCGAGTTGTTTCAAACCACTAACATGGTGGGTGCGGAAAAACAAACAAGTTCGACCCCACCGTTTTTCTGATCTTGATTCTCGGAAAGTTGGGTGACGATGGAACATGAATGCAACGACATTTGAAGGCCGTCACAATGAATAGTGGGTCCCAAGATGATCGTAGGCGTAGACGGGAGAAATAACGGACCACCAGAACAACTCCGGTGGCCCGTGGAAATTTCTGGCGACGTGGGTCGCCGGCGGCGCCCCGGTGCGCCGCAGCGGCAAGCGGCCGGATCCCACGGCCGCCCAGGATCCGGAAGGGACGCGGCCACTACGTGCCGCGTCCGTGGAGCGCAAGGGAGGGGGGACCGTATCCCCCCCTGCTCAGCCCGCTGGCCGAGCCAACACGCCCCCCCACCCCGGCCGGAATAGGGCGGGTCGCACGGACCGGGTCGGGCCGCACCCGGCCGGGCCGACCCAGGGGGTGTTGGGTCGGGCCGGGCCCGGCCCAAACCCCCCACTTCGGACTGTTTTCAGTTATTTCCCTATAATGTGGGATGCGTACCTCATATCGACGCACCGTAAGTTGCGTTGGGATACTTGGATCGAGATGGTTGTTTCGGTATATTACACTCAAGGATTATGAGAACTTTGGTTACGGCCGGGTTGGCTCGTACACGAAACCAACCGGGCCCTCGGAGCGGGATGCTTATAACTGAAGCTTCGGGCGTCCGATTGATGTGTCGTCGACATTGTTGAATTCCTCTTAGTGAGACGGTTATTTTAGCTTACTCTGATCGAGGTTTTGATGTAGCTGGAGTACGTTTGGGTTGGTTTTATCTTAAAAACCAACTGGGCCACTAGGATGGAAAAAACAATATCTCTCAGGTCGGGCGTCCGATTGACGTGTCGTCTGTCACGTGGAGTTCCTATTGACGAGACGGAACTTTGGGATACATCAACACTGGACATCGTGACAGTTGATGTATCACCCCCTTGGCTCATGGAGTGGACCCTCCAGGAATCGATTGTACTGTGTGTGGGAACCCTAGAGCTGGGTGCGACTGCGACGACGATGACAACAACACTTGGATCCTCCGTGGGTTCAGCAATGAGGACGACTATACGTGGATCTTCCGTGGGTTCGACAGTGACGAAGACCATACTAGGATCCTGCATGGGTTCAACGGCGATGACTACTATCCTTGTATCCTCTGTGGGTCCGACAGTATTTGACTCTGTATTTGTATCCTATGTGGGTCTGGCAGAGTAGCTGGTCTTGTATCCTTTGTGGGTCTGACAGCTTAGCTGGTCTTGTATCCTATGTGGGTCCGACAACTTAGATTAATCAGTGGCTACATCTAATCATCTCTATCGCCTTACTAAGTGTATACCTGTGTGAGCGGAGTCTTGATTCTCAATCTTATCATCGATGTGATTGACTTGCTTTCCTTTGTGGACTGGGTTGTGTTTTTCCTATATGGACTGAGTTGAGCTATCCTTTGTGGACTGGGTTGTGTTTTCCTTTGTGGACTGCATGGTTCTTGGGAGATTTGAGATTAACTGTAACTGATGAATTAGGTATATGTATGGGAATATACCTAAGTAGTGTTGTTGATACTTCATGATTGTATCTTTCCTTCATGGTTTATCTTTCGTGGATTCTGAGAGACCTTCAGGGGTCTCAGGGTCCCTACTGAGTATCATATACTCACCCCTACACGGGCCATGCCCGCACTATGTTGTGTTGGATGCAGACGACGGATAGAACTGATCGAGGTTGAGGCTTGTAGAGATGGATGGTACCAGGAGGTGGACCGCTCGGCGGGACATACACGGAGCGGATGGTCAGACCGAGGAGCTGAGGAGACTATCTGTACCCACCCTTCAGGTGGGATTTCCGGAGGATGAATCGGTCTTGCTATTTTAATTTCTGTTGTTGTACTTTCCTTTCATTTGTACTATACTTTCAGTTGGGTTTGAATACTGGCCCATTTTCTTTCAGCACTTACATTGTACCCAGTTTTACTTAGTGTTTACTTCACTTGCTTACTCTGTGGTGTTTGTTACTCTTTAAAGTAAATGCCTTCCCTTTTTTGGGTTTTACGCCTTTGGTGCTAGTCACCAGCCCCTGGCCTATGGAAGGTGGGCTTGGGGTAGTCACGACACGGGCCCTGAGGTCAGGTCGTGACATGGTACCATTTTTTACTCATTGGTACTAAAATAATTTTTCTTTTTTTAGGATAATCAGAATTTTTTTCACTTGTTTGTTTGAAACTTGTTTTTTTTCAATACCATATATTCAAAAAATATTTTCAATTATTTTATTAGTGATTAATAATTTTTAAAAGAAATTTTACTCATGTAGTACTTTTTTATATGTTTTTTTAACAGAACATTAAATCTCATTTTCCAAAAAAATCTTGTTTGGATTTTACGAAAAATGTGAATGGGACCTTCATATTAACATGTTCGACATCAAATAAACTATCTACTGAAATGATCGGTCATTAATTTGATGATTAATTTATATGATTAAAAATTAATATATAATGATTTATTTTTATTTTTATTTTTATTTTGTTTTAAAAAGGGTTTTTCAAAGAGGAAGTTATATTTTTTTAAAGAAATGTTTTAAAATAATAAAAATAAATTTCCATCTAAGATGAAATATGTTGATTCTACCTATGACTTGCTAGGGATATGATCCAAGTACACTATTCATATTATTTTTATTAATCAATTATGTTTTTATGGAATGAATTTTATGAAACTTATTTCTCTTCAATGGGTTATAACATGATATGATTCTTGTCAAACATGCATCTTTTAATGGGCTATTATCAGATGAAATGATTATAAAACCCATCTCTTTTTCATATGTTATGATTTGATGAAATATTTTTGATACCCATATCATTTCATGGGTTATGATATAATGAACTATTATGATCTTATGGAACACATATGTATAATTTCTTTTTGTGATGGGTGGGACCTATATGTACATATAATGAATAGGGTAATGAATTATATTTCATTAGATAGATATAAATATATCAAGGAGAGAAACAGGTTCAGTTAGTGCAGTTTTCCACTATGAAGGTCTTAGGAGTGAACCTTAAAAGTAATGATGATCATGGGTGAAAAACTCTACTACTAATATGGTATTGGCAGTGATCCTTGACTACTATGATGGTATTGGGAGTGAACCATGACTTCTATGATGGTTTGGGAGTGATCCCATTCCTATATGATAGCCTTGGAAAAGAGCATTGACTAGCATGAAAATGATTTATTATTATTATGTGTATCCCACAAATGTACATATTATGGAAATATGATGCCATTATACCTCATGTTCTCTGATTATATGACCATTCTGGTCTTATGAAATTCTAATTTTTATTCGTTTAATTGGTATTATGATCTTTTATATGACATTTATGGATTTCAAATGTCATTATCACGTTCTCATAGAATTATGTTCAGGTTATACTTACATATATCCCTTATTTACCATTACTAAAAATATGATCTCACCGTTTGTTATTTTTATTTTACAAGGTTATGGAGAAATGTTTTATGTAGGTTATATCAATGAACAGTAAAAAATGGAAGGATATTTTTCAGAAACCATAAATATCATGCACCGAGTAAGAATTATGGGTTAAATGTTTTTGAAGATACTAAACAATTATGGTCCTCAAGTGTTTTTTTGTGTAATGTAATGAATATTCATAAAAAATGATGTAACATCCATCAATGTTAATCTATGATTCTCTATAATTGGTATCAAAGGAAATTTTCAGCCATACTTTGGAATTTATTATGAGAAAACAATATTATGACCCCTAGAGATATTTCTATGGATATGTTTGGGGGTATCTATAAGGATATGTTTATAGATGAGTGAAATTATAGGAAAATTTCATTGAATTTTGGTAATAGATAGAGTGATTAGTTTCCTATAAATATATTCCATGTCTGGATGTTATATGTGGATGTGGATCTACCATAGATGTACCTATGGGTAACAACACCTAAAATATCATATTAAGATAAACTTGAACCAAAACTAGTGCATGATAATGGGCCTTTCTGCACACCTTGTTTAAAAGTCTCAAGGGATATGCTTTGGAAATTTACACTCTTTAAGAACCACCATTATTGATTTTGATAGATGAAAACTATGAATAACCTAGGATAATCCTAAGTTGTCAAGGAATAAATAAATAGTTTTTTGATGGTGACCGCTAAAATTATTTTTCAGAATATGTGATTGTTGGCGCCAAAATATGGCACGAAAGGAAGGCATGAAAAAGAAGGCTGGCGCACTGCCTCGCGAAGCCCCGACACGAAGCCCCGATGCGAAGCGCCCCGAACATCGCGGCCTCGTGAAGCTCCATAGGCGGTAACTCTCCACGAACGCATTTGACGTTTGCGAGCCCACCGCAAAGCTCCAGAGGCGGTAACTCTCCACGAATGCATTTGACGTTCGCGAGCCTGCCGCGATACTCCAGAGGCGGTAACCCTCCGCGGACGACGTTGACGTTCGCGAGCGCGCCGCGAAGCACCCAAGGCGGCGCGCGAGTTCTGCTTCGCAGCGCCCCTTGCCTATAAATACTGGACTCCCCATGAGTCTCGAGGACGGACAATCCGACCTTCTAGCTTCTCCTCTCCCGAATCGCGAAGCACTCTTTGCCCCGGGAATCATGAGCTCTGTGAGGTACTTCTACTTCGCGAGCCGCCTTTTCTATGTCTCGTTTTGAGCCCCTCTTCTGAGAGGGATGCCCTTCGCGAAGCTCAAGGGCATTCGCAAAGGAAGGGGATTCCCAAGGGAACCCGGGTAGCCGCGGAGCATTTATGCTTCGCGAAACACCCAAGCTGCACTCGTGATACCTATGCTAAGGCAGGATCGCTACCCATCACGAAGCACACTGCTTCGCAGGACCCTGCTTCGCGAGGCACCTCTTCTTCGTGAGGCAGTGCTCCGCGAACACTATTCCACTTCGCGAAGCACCTTCCACTCACACCTATGCCCCATGCTAAGGCCAAGGCACTCCACTTCGCGAAGAACACTCGTTTGCTTAGAAATTCCTCCTCCCGTGCGACCCTCCAGGTTTGCACGATGTGATTTCAAAGTCCCATGGACAATTCCACCCGTAGCGTTGCTTCGCCTAATGCTTCTTTTCATAGGCACGCTAACGGCTATTGCTTCTTCGCATAGCCACGCTAACGTGGACCCCTCGATGGTTCGTTCCACACCCCCCCTTGACCATGGCCTTACTGGTACCTTCCCTTCCCCAAGTACCAGAGGGTACCAGTTATGTAAGTCCTAGGAGTTTGGAGTGAACCCACCTCGTCCGAACTGTAGGACGTTAAACTGCCAAGCACCACGTCCTCAACACATGACGTTAAACTGTGACCCGACCTCGTGCCTCTCACGAAGGGTCCCCCCAGCTCGAACATTTTTTACGCCACTCGTCTCCACAGGAATGGAATCACCCATCCACAAGGGATGATATCCTCCTTATTGGAGTGGCCTATGTTCTCAGGAGAAGGGCGACCCTAGTTCCCAAACGGATGGATGCACCCCTGCATCTCTGTACTTCCCCACTACCAAGGTCAGTGGAGGGCGTGATAGGAAACGAGGCACCCCCCATTCGGGCCTCCATCCTGGAGTAAGTCCCAGCACCATGGGCCGCCTAATGCGTAAGCCCCTCTTCGCTTCTCACGGATGCATCCTTCACGACGTGATCGTCAGGTCCTTGCAACCTCTTGTTTCTCACACCGAGCATGACTCACGTGGGCTTAGAGTGAGCACCGACCCTGACCCTCATCCATTTGAACTACGAGGACTTTGATCCATGTCAAGGCATGGTACGTAGGAATCCTCCATGAGGTTCAAGCCACATTACTCGGTCGTTCATTCACATCGAGTTTCGTCCCTGTCCCGCATGACGATAAACTGCACGCCCTCGTCCAGTATGACTTTAAACTGCATTCCAGTTCGACGGCAATCCGTTGCGACCATCCCGAACTACGAGGACTTTGATCTATGTCAAGGAATGGTACGTAGGAAGACTCTTAGAGGTTCAAGCCCATCTCTCATTGGACCAAGGTCCTTCATTTACATCGGTTCACCGACACCCACCACCCGGTCGTCCCAACCTCTCCATGTCGGTTCCCCGACCACCTTGGGCCGCCTCAGAGCGTAAGCCCCAAGTATTCAGTCCCGCATGACGTTAAACTATATTCCATCTCGCATGACGTTAAACTGTATCGCGTCCCACATGACGTTAAACTGTATTCTGTCCCGCATGACGTTAAACTATATCGCGTCCCGCATTACGTTAAACTGTATTTCGTCCCGCATGACGTTAAACTGTATCGCGTCCCGCATGACGTTAAACTGTATGTCGTCCCGCATGACGTTAAACTGTATTCCGTCCCGCATGACGTTAAACTGTATCGCGTCCCGCATGACGTTAAACTGTATTCCGTCCCGCATGACGTTAAACTGTATCCCCCCTCTTGGGCCGCCTCAGAGTGTAAGCCCCATCCCAACGAACTACGAGGAATTTGATCCATGTCAAGGCATGGTACGTAGGAAACCTTCCCAAGGTTCAATCCCACCACTAGTGGACCCACGAGTCTACTTTCATGCCGGTTCACCGATGAAACCCTTTGAACTACGAGGTCTTTGATCCATGTCAAGGCATGGTACGTAGGAAGCCTCTACGAGGTCCAAGGCCACCACCACTAGGACCCTCCTAGTCCTCCTCATTCACGTCAGCTCGCTGATGATGCCCATCGGACCAAGGTCCACCCTCGTGCCGGTCCATCGGAACCATCCCGAACTACGAGGACTTTGATTCCCCACCACGGGGATACGTAGGAAGCCTCTTCAAGGCTCAAGCCCAACTTCACCGTCGCCCCTACGATGGTCCCATTTCGCTCCGCCTCCACTCCATTCATCCACCTATCACCCATCCTGATTCTCGCCCAGACCGTCATATCTCGGTGAGACCATGTCTGTACGCTCCTCTTCACAGCCCCCCATGGGCTGGCCCCGGTATTGGCATCCCTTCAAGGGAAATCCCTCAATCCGATCTATTCTAGATAATGCTCCAATCGGGCCGATCCGTCCCCGCTGGACGTTAAACTCGCGGCATACCCTTTGTTAAACACGGGAAGATGAAGAAAGCCTCAGATATGTTTCTATGACATATAATTCCCCACACTCGATGTGGGATGCCTCGGGCTTCCACGCCCTCGAGAAGCCCTGTGACCAGAGATAATAGACAGACATGCCAGGTTCCCCTGCATCCAGACACGCTATTGATGCCTCAACGTGACTACTCCCCTGACTGAAGGTTGCTTCCCTGACTGGACCCTTTGGAATGTCCTGAAAGATGCAGTGTAATTAACCAGCGTCCATGGAAACATGGCACTGGGAAGAGTTTCACGAACTACGTATTAAATCTATGAGGGAGACCCGGATTAGGTGACGAGTTCTGAGGAGGAATCCACAGAAGGAAGAACTGACATCCCATCATCCCGTTTCGATCAAGGAGAAGACGTACCTGAACAAGGAACAAATGTCGCCCGCCTTTGGAAAGCGGGAATGCGGGGCAACAGAAGTGCGTCCTCCACAGACAGATGTGCGCGCCCCGGCGAAAGCGTCGGAAACAGAAATGGTGAAACCGACGTGAATTTCTTCTCCTCAATATGGAGATTAGTAGCGTTCGAGACACCAGTAGATTGACGTGTCACCGAATCTAGATATCCGGCGCCTGGTCCCGCCAAGCAAATAGCGGGCCTGTCGTGAAACTCACCGGATGTCGGGGTAGTAGAACGTGGGGCACTCTGTTCTGCAACGTGTTGGCGTGGATTCTTCTTATAGACATGGAGAATGGAAGGACGCTAGGGCACTGGCTGTCAATCCTTTTCCTATCAGTGCTGATGAGTTGATCCCTTCATTTCTCAGGAACCAGGTTGCTGTTACAAAGACGCGATCACCGCCCGCTAGCCTACGCAGAGGTAGGGGCAACACCGCCACAGCCACCCCACATGGTGCCGCTACCGCCACGACGGCTGCCACAGCACGGAATACGGGGCGCCCACGTCCCCTTTCCCCATCAGAGTTCATCCAGCTAAGGGTGATCAAAAACCGTGTGCCCAGGTACAAGGAGGAAGGGGTCATCCCAACTAGGGATATGGCCCGCTTGGACCAGGAGACCTCCAGGCCCCACCATCAATGCCGCCCTAACAGGCCGCGCAGGGAGCCCCTGCTCCCCACCCCAACGTTCAACTGTTTCGGGAGCCTGTCCCTGGAACGCCTTGACGACTCCTCGCCTTACGCTAATGAGGAGGGCGCCGTCCGGCTCAGCCCGCTCAGGGTCCCGACCCAAGGGCTCCAGGAGAGAGCTCCCGTCCGGCTGCGTCAGCGCCGCCATCCGACTCCGCAGGAAGAGCAGTCAGGCCATGCCCCTGCACCACCTGCAACAGCTCACCTGACCCTACGTCAGCGCTGGGCCCGGGCTGAGGACGCTCGCCCAGGCACGTCGACGTCGACAGCTACAGTGGCCCGAGCCACCGCCGACGTGCATCATGAAGCCCCTGCATACACTGAGCAGGGGCACTCCTTCACCCAACCAGGATCGAGACCCCAACCGCCTTACGAGCAGGCTGGGTTGACTCTCCAGGTTGTAGGCCCAAGTGGTGATCGCCGCGAACTAACCCGCGGTGATGTCATCCCGTACGGAGGCCCTCCCCGTACTACTACTCCACAGAGCGTGGGCCTTCCCCAATCCAAAGTTCGTCATGGAGGTATGCCTCATGCTACCCCCATCTCGAAGGAAGACCTTCCCTGCGACAGTGACGCTCGGCGTGGAATCCTTTCCCGCGCCCACTATATAGGGTATAGAGTCCATCCTCCTGCCCCTGACCTCCGATCTAAAGGCACTGCCCATCCAGTCCTTCTTCAACGTGGGGGTCCTCCCTAAGTCCTCTCTATAACCGGCGAAGGTCCTCCTCGCCCCAGCAACTCGAGGAGTGAAGGTCAGCCTCACTCCGTCTGCATCGACCATGGAGGTCCTCCCCATGCTCCTACCGGTTCCAACAGAGGCTCCGCCCACATGGGTGTTGTTCATGGAGGTCCTCCCCATGTACCCTTCAACATTTTCCCCGGTGCCCCTCGCACCCCGGCTATCTCGAGTGGGGCCCCCCTCCGCCACGACGCCATTGTCGCCCCAATACTGCTTGGTAGGGATCAACCATGTCCCGAAGAGACACCCTGGGGCAGGAGAGCGGGTCGTTGCCGCCACAAGAAGAATCCTAGAAAGGCCCGGGTGGAGATCAAACTTGCCCGCTTCTCCGACTCTGAAGCGGAATGCGACTCAGCGATGGTACCTTCTCCCCGCTCCTCCGTATCAAGGACTAGGGCAGGAACCAGGTGCGTTAGCCTCATTCTCCTGGAATATGAGGTCCACCAGATTCCCATCTTTCTCCGCAGGTACATCCAGGAGGAAGAAGTCTTGGGAATTCCATGGGTCTCGACCGCGTAATCATTGCCATTGTCACCAGAAGTGCCCTCTACCTCTACCAGAGATCACAGAGAGCTATTTTGGGGGACAACGACGGTAGAACGACGACATGACCGATCGCTGGTAGCTGCGATTCCTGTGCCGGAAGCTGTGGATATCATCACATCGTATCGTGACATCGTGGCCAGGTCACCTCACTCTTTAGAGGATGGCCCAGAATTCGGCGGCCAGTCAGCTTGTTCGTCGTATTCTCCGCCGCCGAGTTTACTATCCCAGAGGTCCACCTCAGTACCGCTACCGGTCCCTCAGCCGCCCCCGGTTGATGAGTGGGGCAATACAGGGCCAGACCCTGAGTCCGAACCCAGGAGCTTCTAGAGTATTCTTGCATCGGATTACTTCTCGGAGAAGTTCTGGCCGACGACGACGCAGAATTTTCGCAAACCAGAGTCTCTTACCCCTGAAGAAGTGGGGTGCTTTTGTCGAACCCTATGGGCGACACACTTCCGCCTTCGTTACGAACGGGTGGTGTAACCCATAAGTCAAGAGCACTTCGAAGAAATCGGCGAGCAGTGCCGCCTGATCGATGCAGCTGCACTTCTTGTGGACCAGCACCCTGAGTCGCCAGGCCGCCAGGGCACCCTTCAACGGAAATGCGTCCAGAGTTTCAAAGTACTCCGCAGGATCGTCAGGGAAGCCAGCCCCCATGTGCAAGTCCGTGGTTGGGGACACTATGCCACTCTCCTCTTCGACCCTATCCGACGGCTTCCCGATTCATTATGTGACATCGAGGATATGACCTCAAGAGGGGTCGCGGTCCACATGGCCGACGTTGTGTACAAGGAAGACGAGCTTGAATTCCTTGATGGAGACTTACCCCCCCCCCCCCCCCCCCCCCCCGAGGTCATACCGCCACTGTTGGACCCATCAGGGAGAGTTACCCGTCAGCAGAGGAACCTGCTAGGCCTCCCCGTACCCACCGAGTCGTTGGTACTCGGTCGAAACAGCGGCAAGGGTAAGGAGCATGTCGGAACTGTCAAGAACTCTGACCCGTCCTCCTCTGTGCAGAAAACGGACGAAGATCCCGAGAAGGCCATGTTACGCCAGTAGCTTGCTGAGCAGAAGAGTCTGGTTGACTAACTTTTGGCTGAGCGCGCTGCAGAGCGGCGACCCGACTATGGTAATCCCAGGCCAGGGCAGCAGGGGCAGGAACAATTTCCCCCCGGTGAGATGCCTCCGGGCAACCCTGATCATGCTACTGCCATAGACAGGGCAGAAGCCAGAACGTATGGCAAGAGGGCGCGATACGTCTCGCCAAACCCCCCCGAGCAACGGGGCAATCTGAAGAACCCATTCCGGGTTCCCCCAGTCGCCCCGCAGGTCATTCCGCCAGTTGATCCATGAGCGGCCGAAGCCGTCTACCGTGTTGAAGAACCTGGCAATGCACTTGTGGTTAGGGATCCCCGTAAAGACAGGGACCCTCACCCGGATGATCTTATTGCGTCACTCACAGCCCGCCTCGAAGCATTGGAAACGCGGCAGGTGGCGGTCCCACCGGATGGCAAGCCGTATCCCACGTTGGTAGATGATATGCCCGCACCTCCGGGTTTTGGGAACCCCACTTTCTCGCCTTTCAATGGGACAGGGGACCCGCCGCAGCACTTGGCTCATTTTTCTTCCAGGTGTGGCCCCATGCTGGGGACCCCGACCCAGCAAGAAGCCTCCATGCTCCGATGTTTCGTACAGACATTGGAAGGTCCGACCTTCGTCTGGTACAGCCAGCTCCCTATCGGATCGGTGACCGGTTGGGAGGACCTCTGCCGGCAGTTCCTGTACCAGTTCATCTCCACCACACGGAAGACCAGCATTGCAGACCTCTTCAAGTTCAAGCAAAGGCCTGATGAGCGGGTTGCAGATTTCATCGCCCGGTGGAAGGGACTTATGTATTCCCTCAATATGCCACTGACTCAGAAGAAATTACTGACGATGTGTGTGGGGAACGTCAAAACGGAGCTGGTACCCTCCCTGATTACCCAGAACTACCCTGGAGGTTTTAGAGATTTCTCAGATAAGGCTCAGCGCCTTGAGGAAGCCCTGCAACAGGCTAGTCAGGCACGTTTGTTTCCCCCTATGATCCCATCTAGGAGGACCGCTAGGGATGAACCCGCCGCGATGGCCCAAATAGAAACCCCGAGGAAGCTAGAGTTACTGCCGGTGGCACCATCCCCGCAACCCCGCAGGGGTCCTCCACCTCAAGCACAGGCTCCTGCCCAGTAGCAATCGCCTCAGAACCGACAGGTTCCCCCGCGCAATGCGCCACCGCCACCTAGGCGAGACAATCAGGTGCCGCCTACTCGGAAGGCCCCTCCGACCCCTCATCAGGGCCAGGCCCCCAGGGCCCCCTATCCGGAAAGAAGGCGCCAATATTATTCATTCAACGAAAATCAGGTCCCTGGCTATTTCCGAAGTGCTCTAGAGCAAGGGATCGTGCGCCTGCCCGAGTGCAGAAGGCCGGCAGAGGCGAATCTCACCGATCACCCCAACTACTGCACTTATCATCGGTTTCTGGGGCACACCCTCAAGAAATGATATGTGTTTAAAGACTAGATTCAAGACCAGGTCAACAACAACATAGTCAAGTTGGGCCCGGCGCCAGCACAAGTGGCGGGTGTCTTTGCAGGATCAGAGATCTGCAGCGACAGCGAAGGCGAGTGGCAGTAGGTCCCCAGCCACGGATCCCAGAAATACGATGACTGAATGGCTTGAAAAACCGTCGTTCGTGCCCATAGTATCATCCGGGCGCGCCTGAAGCAGCCGGGACCTTCAGAAGAAGTAGCCGGTACCTCTACATCGTCTTCACAGTTGACCTCTTCCCAAAAGGGCAAGCAGCGGCGACGCAAGAAGAAGCAACGCGCACCGCCGATGACGTCGTCATCCCGCACTATTGTAAACTTTATGCCCCCTAAAATGGGTATTCCTCCCAGAATCCACCCAGCGGTGGATGACTCCTCGAGCGACAGCCAGGGGTACGCTTCGGTTAACACCGTGGAGCTGGTAAAGCCCTATATGACCCCCTGCGAGGGGGAATGCCAGGCAAACCTCCCCAACATTTCTAGCCGACGTCAACGTCAGCGGAATCGCAACCGTGCCGGTCATCGAGGTACGTCAGCGGGCACTTTTGGCCAAGCCGTGCACGCTACTGAGACTAGACAGCAGGCTCAGCACAGATCTTAGCATGTGCAACCCCGTCTAACACCCTCGGCTCTACCTCCACCGTCGTTCGTGCTACTAGATCAGGGAGAGCTGCCTCGTTCGTATCACGGTCAGTCTTTCCCGGCTACAGGCCAGCCTCCGCTATCCAATCCTAGTCCGGCGACTACTCGCCAGGCTTCTACTAGTAGGCAATAAGATGTACCCAGTACTAGCCGATCGCCAGTTCAACCAGTAGGACAAGCTATGCCTCCAAATGCCAAACGACCTCTTGTAAGCAGAGGTTCACGTTTGGCATGAAAGTATGATGTCCTGAAGCACCTAGCCGGCATTCCGGCAAGTCTTTCTATCCTTGAGGCCATCCGCCTATCATCCGAGATGCATGAGGTACTTGTCCAGGCCCTAAGGAGCCCCCTCCAGTTTGAGACGGAGGTAGCAGCTGCAGAAGCCTTCCATACCGAGACGATTGAAAACGCCGAATGTCAGGCGGTTATCTCGTTATCCAGTGAAGATGAGGACCCTCCTCTACAAGGGCACATTCGCCCGCTGTACATCACTGGCCGCTTCAATGGTGTAGAAGTCCGTCGCTGCCTCGTTGACACAGGTTCCAGAATCAATCTAATTCTGACCCAGACGTTGTAAAATCTCGGTCTGTCTGAAGGTGATTTAACTCCCTCTGACCTCAGAATCCAGGGGTACGATAGGACTGAGCAAACCCCAGTCGGCAAGATCCGCCTGAAGACTCAGTTTGGGGGCTTAATTTCCAGCACCGAGTTCATGGTTGTCTCTCAGGACACCACCTACAACGCATTGATGGGTAGGACATGGCTCCATCTTCATGCAGCGGTCCCTTCATCGTATCACCAGTCCCTCAAGTACTCGCTCAACGGTCGAGTAGGCGTGCTCCAAGGAGACGCGTCCCCTTTCACTTCTTGTGAGGCCCGCTATCTGGATGCGGGTTATTACAAAAGTAAGGATAAGCAAATCCTAGTAGGTGAGGATGAACCCTCCCCGGTCGCAAGTGATCCCTGGGCAAGCATGGATGACGCCTACATCCTCCCGATCCACCGGTTGGAGGCCACGACACTCGACATGGGGAAATGTTTTGTTGTTTCGGGTACGCAAGGAAGGCATGTTCCCGTGTCCAAGAGACGGTGGACAATCACCTCGTACTCCTACATAAACTAGGCTCAGGTCATCCTGGAACCTCCTACCCCTGTACGGTACCGGAATGTCAAGCTTGTGACAATGGTGGTACGCTATATGTGTCTCTTCCGCCGAGCTGGAATCCACCGACTCAGGCCGACACGTCACCACTGATTTGATATCATCAAACGTGGCCCCTTAGGCCGAAGGCCATATGGGATAGGGTCGACTGCCTTCATTTCTATGGTCTCAATGGCAAGTGATTCTCCTGATATAATGACCACTGCTGCCCGAGCTGGCACCAGATGCCCCTCGGATTTTGATAGCCCAGAAGTACCTCCCATCACGGGAAATCCCCCCATGGGTGGGGAGGAAGACCTGGAGGATGCTCCCTCCGCCTTTGAAGAAGGCGTCTCTACCACAGTTGATGAACTGGTACAGGTGAACCTTGGTAGCGAGGAAGATCCGAAACCCACATTGATCAGTGCTGCCATGTCCCCCGAGGAGCGGCAGCAGTACGTAGACTTCCTCAAACAGCATCGTGATGTGTTTTCTTGGAGTTACAATGAGATGCCAGGACTAGATCCCCAAGTATCCTTTCACCGTCTGGGCCTCCCGGTAAAACATCGTGGGTTTAAGCAGCCTCCCAGGAAGATGCACCCTTCTCATGGTGCTATGGTTGAGGCTGAAGTTGACAAGCTAATCAAATCCAACTTCGTTAAGGAGGTCCAGTACCCCAAGTGGATTGCCAACATTGTGCCAGTCAAGAAGAAGAATGGGCAGATCAGAGTCTGCATCGACTTCCGCGATCTTAATCGCCACTGCCCAAAGGATGACTTGCCACTCCCGGTGACGGAGTTATTGATTGACGACACTGCCGGGTTCCAAGCTCTCTCTTTCATGGATGGGTATTCCGGGTACAACCAGATCCGGATGGCCCCCGAAGACGAGGATTCCACTGCCTTCGGGGCTCCCCAAGGTACCTTTTGCTACCAGGTTATGCCATTCGGTTTGAAGAATGCAGGTTCCACTTATTAGAGGGCCACGCATCGCATATTCAAACCGATTCTCGAGACATTGGTGGAATGCTACGTGGATGACCTCGTAGTCAAATCATGTCAGCGCCAGGACCATCTCAAAGAGCTCGAGAAAGTGTTCGGTTTCCTCTGTTCCCATCACCTAAAGGTGAACCTGTTGAAGTGTGCCTTCGGGGTCACCTCTGGGAAGTTTCTGGGATTTGTTGTCAGATACCGAGGTATCGAGATCGACCCGGAGAAGATCAAGGCCATCAGCCAAATGCCTCCCCCGAGAAACATTCGGGAGCTTCAAGGCCTTCAAGGCCACTTAGCCTATATACGCCGATTCATCGTGAATCTGGCTGGCAAGTGTATTCCCTTTTCCCGACTCATGAATAAGGGCACCACCTACGAATGGGATGAGGAGTGTCGGACCACCTTCGAGGAAATCAAGCAGTATCTGCTCCAACCTCCAGTCTTGATGCCACCCGTCTCCGGAAAGCCACTGGTCCTTTATGTGACCGCCCTGGAGAGATCCCTCGGTGCGCTGCTCGCCCAGAAGGATAACGAGGGTACTGGGAAAAGTCTCTACTATCTCAACCGCACGCTTCTCGATATGGAGGTCAAATACTCCCCCATCGAAAAGAGATGCCTTGCGCTCATCTTTTCCGGGAAGAAGTTGCGACATTACCTACAGCACCATGAGGTGCAATTGGTCTCCCGGGTAGCCCCACTGAAGTACATCCTGAATAGCCCCATGCTGATTGGCCGACTAGCACAGTGGGCAGTGATTCTCCAGCAGTTTGATATCAGGTTTGTACCTCAGAAGGCCATTAAGGGACAGGCATTGGCAGAATTTTTAGCTGCCCATCCAACCTCTGTGGATCAATCCCTGGACCTGGATTTCCCGGATGAGACGATCCTCTCAGTCGATCATGTTGTCCCGTGTTGGAAAATGCATTTTGACGGTGCCTCCCAGAGCCCCACCGGTAGGAGGCTCAATGATCCCAAGCTCAGCAGAGTGGGCCTGGGTATTGTCTTCATTATCCCGGTGCAGGCCATCCTGCCATACTCGTTCCTGTTGTCAGAAGGCTGTACGAATAACAAGGCAGAGTACTGGGCTCTCATCACCGGCCTCGAGTTGGCCCTTGAGATCCATGTGCCCCATCTACATGTGAAGGAAGATTCTGAGCTGGTAATCAAACAGGTCAATGGCGACTACGTCGTCAGGAAGCTGGAGCTTGCACCGTTACTGGAGTACACCCTCTTCCTAATGGCCCAGTTCTCTTCTCGACCAGAGGTTACCCATGTCCCATGGTCACAGAACGGTCAAGCAGACGCCTTGGCTGGCTTGTCCGCATCGCTCACAGAACCCGAGCAAGATGATTTGATCATACATGTGGCACACCGGAGATTCATTGCCCCCATCACCCAAGAGGACAATGATGGCCTGCGGGTAGGTCATCTTACCGCCAGACCCTCCACGACAGTGGTCCCGGGTTCGTCAGGCATAGTGATTGAAGCCGCTCCCGACTGGAGGGCACCTTTTGTCGAGTACTCCAAAATGGTTTCCTCCCAGACGACCGGGCTGAGCGCAAGCGAATCCGACGCCACGCGCTGTAATTTACCCACCAGAGCGGCCCCAGTCTTGAACAGATCCTTTATAAGCGGAGTTTCGATGGTTTCCTCCTCCGTTGCATCCAAGGAGTAGAGATACCTTAGGTTATGCAAGAGGTTCACGCCGGTTCCTGTGGCGCCCATCAAGCTGGGTCAAAGCTGTCCCATCAAATCCGGAGGTTGGGGTACTTTTGGCCCTCTATGATCCACGATTGTATTGGATATGCCAAGAGATGCCACACGTTCCAAGTACACGCCAACTTCTTGCATCGGCCACCGGAGCCCCTCCACCCCACCAAGTACTCTTGGCCATTTGCGGTATGTGGACTTTATGTAGTGGGGCCATATCCACCGGCAACAACCCGCCAGTGTAGGTTCATCCTGACTGCTACAGATTTCTTCTCCACGTGGGCAGAGGCAGTTCTGCTCAAAGAGGTCAAGGCCCGTTCCATCATTGACTTTGTGAGCTCCTACATTGTCCACCGGTTTGGGGTACCTCACGCCATCCTCACCGATAACGGCACCAACTTCCGAGAAGCTGAATTAAAGAAATTTTACGCCAAGTACGACATCTGGTCGAACCATACCTCCCGCTACCATGCGCAGGCGAATGGACAGATCGAGGCGTTCAACAAGACCCTCTCTAACATTCTGCAGAAGATGGTTGGTCAGAACAAGAAAAGTTGGTCGGACAAGCTTCCCAACGCCCTCTGGGCTTACCGGACGACGACTCGCAACTCTACCCAGGTGACCCCATATTCCCGGGTGTATGGAGCTAAGGTCATCCTACCCATTGAGATCCAGCTTCCATCATTACGCACTGCAGTTTATGATCACCATACATTAGATGAGGTAGTCGAGATCCGTCGAGCTGAAATAGAAGCACTGGACGAGAACCGGCTTCGTGCCCTGCACAATCTGTAAAGGCATCAGGATAAGATAGTGAGGGCCTTCAACAAGAAGGTTCGTCTCCGCTCTTTTCTACAGGGCGACCTGGTACTGTCCCTTCGAGCGCCAATGATTCCCGGTAGGAAACCGCCCAAATTAGAACCCAAATGGGAAGGGACTTATATCATCCATAAGGTTTACCCCAATGGAGCATGCTCCTTGGTGACCACGGATGGAGAGCATATAAACCCTCCCACCAATTCCAAATTCCTCAAGCGATACTTTGCCTAGGGCGAAAGGGTCCTGCACAACCCTAAACTGCAAGATGGTCCCGCACGACCTTAAACTGCATCTTCGTCCTACAAGACGATAAACTGTGTAACGGTCCCACATGACCTTAAACTTCACATTATGGTCCAACACGACTCTAAACTGTAAAGTCCTGCATGACCTTAAACTGCATCTTCGTCCTGCAAGACGATAACCTGCAAAATGGTCCGAGCTCTATGACTTTAAACTAAGATCTCCCCCCGTCCTTACTGCAAGATGTTAAACTGCAAGCCAGTCAGGCCTTCTTGACCGAGGCTCAGCCTCAGGCCCCTTGGCCTCCTCGGGCTCACGGCCCCATCTTCACCGCGAGACGTTAAACCGCAAGCTGGTCAGGTCTCCCTGACCGCGGTCCGGCCCCAGGTCCCTTGGTTTTCCCCGACTTACCCTCTTACGGGATTGTACGGTATGGTGTGGGACTACGTCCTCATTTACGTAGGATTACTTGTCGTACCTTACATATCCCCAAATGAGATTCTCCTCGTCCCGCATGACGTTAAACTACATTTGAAGAACTACGTGTGGCTTGATTCCCATTTCAATGGGATACGTAGGAACGCTCAGACGCCTCATCCTGAGCCCAGCCCCAAGCTTTTCTCTTCCACTATCCCCCCTGGGAATAGTGTCCTTGGAGGATCTTTGTGTTGCAGGGAGTAGGCTTTCTTAGCCCCGCTCATACAACCCCACTCACACAAGGATTGTAAGGGTCGCACCATGTGCCCACTCCCGTTCTTCTATCCTCCCACGTCCTCACTGCACGACGCTAAACTGCATGGCCTTCAAGAACTACGTATGGCTTGATTCTCATCCTCATGAGATACGTAGGAACGCCCGGACATTTCGTCCGTTGGCCAAACCCAAAAGCCAAAATCTTCCCCTCGGGTCAAGACATGGCAGGGTGCACGCTTTTGCCCCAACTCACATCGAGCAAGGCTCGACCCGGCTGCACATCCCCCTGGAGATGTTTTCCTCTTTCGTAGATGGATACAGCTATGCTTCACCCACTCCATGACTAGGATTCCATCATTTTTCACACCCAGAGGGACCCCCAAGAACGGCCTGGATACAATGCCCAAGGGCTCTCCTACCATTACAGGCCAACGCCCCTGAGGGTTTTCAATCAACAAGCCGATACAAGTCCCGCGTAGCGAATTTGGTCAGCGGTCGATGCTCATTTTTTTCTCCCATATCAGGTTACCATAGGAACGTTGTGTTTCAAACATGGTCAACAGTGTCCTGGATCTTCGGGTCCACCCCGAGATGTCCCAGACATCGAGTGCAGTGATTCGTTCTGCCCCATCCCGAGGTGAAAAACTTCCCCCGGGTGGTGCTAGCGATCGGGCCCACGGCCCCGATTCCCCATAGGGGTGTACGGTGTGGTGTAGGACTACGTCCTCATTCACATCGGGATCACGTACCATGTCGTACGCCCTCCCTTACGAGGCCCAGCCTCAGGCCCCTTGGCCTCCTCGGGTCCCCGACCCCTGTCCTCATGTAAGACGTTAAACTGCAGACCCGTCAGGCCTTCCTGACTGACGCCTGACCTTAGGCCCACTAGCCTTCTCGGTCCCCTCCGCCCAACCTCTTACCCGAAGTGTACGGTGTGGTGTAGGACTATGTCCTCATTCACGTCGGGATCATGTACCATGTCGTACGCCTTCCATTACGAGGCCCAGCCTCTGGCCCCTTGGCCTCCTCGGGTCCACGACCCTCGTCCTCATTGCAAGACGTTAAACTACAAGCAAGTCAGGCCTTCCTGACCAATGCCTAACCATCAGGCCCCTTGGCCTTTCCGGGCCACGACCCAGGTCCTCTCTTATAGGAGTGTACGGTGTGGTGTGGGACTATGTCCTCATTCATGTCGGCTTCTTCGCCATACCGCACACCTCCCTTGTTTAGGGGTATATTACTCCCCTTCTCGTCCCATATGAAGTTAAACTACATTTAGAGAACTATGTGTGGCTTGATTCCCATCCTCATGGGATACATAGGACCACCTGAATTTCCAGGATTCGGGTCCAGCCCCATCTCTCGGGAATCTTCATCCCATCTTGGCCCCTTGGCCTATCCTTCCTCCATGAGTGGATTATATAGTGTGGTGTGGGACTATTTCCTCATTCACGTCGGTCCCTTAATGACCACACCATGTACCTCTCCCTACTGAGTCGTTTCATCGATCCCTTTTCGGCGGTTCACCAATGTGCCTAAGAGTACTATGGTTTATTACCTGGAACGCCAAGCTTTACTCGGACACGTCCGCACCCGCTTTCCAGGCTTTGTGTATCCCTGCATCGGGGCTTCCATCATCTTTCACACCCGGAGGGACCCCCAAGAACGGCCTGGATACTACGCCCAAGGGCTCTCCTACCATTACGGGCCAACGCCCCCGAGGGTTTCGGACAACGAATCGATACAATCCCGCGTTGCGAATATGGTCAGCGGTCGATGCTCGTTTGTTGTTCCCACCACAGGCTAACGCGATATGGATGCTGCGTCTACACCATGGTTTAAAGTTTTCCTATATCGCCATGCCAACCCATTAGGCCCAAAATTTCGGGTACACAATTCACACCCTTCATCACTTCACCGTGTCCGAATGGAGTCTCAGAACTTTTGGTACTTTTCCTCCGTGCACGTCTGCGCGTTGGGGGAACAAGCCGTGTCAAAGGTGTCTTTCGGGACTCTACTAACTCCCATTTGACTCACCCCAAGTATTGCGATGAGGATACCCCCCTTGTTTCCCACACCGAGTTTAACTCACGTGGGCTTAGGGATCGGGTTGACATCTGTGCTTACTCGGGAAGTTGTCACCATCCACGGTCCGAGCTCTAAGACCATAAACTAAGATTCTCATCTGGAACTACGTTCAGCTTAATTCCCATCTTAATGGGATACGTAGGAATTCCCAGACCCTTTTTCTGGGGGTCCATCTTGAGTTCAGCAAATTCACCTCTCTGGTCCTGCCTTCAGGACCCCGAATACGGGACTGCGTGGCGTAGTGCGGGATTATGTCCTCATTCACGTCGGGTTTGCAATAGCTGCACCACGCACACGCCTGTTCTGAGATTTAGCCCTCTTATTCCTTGTCCAGCATGACATTAAAAGGCACCCTTCAGAACTACGTGTGGCTTGATTCCCATCTTCATGGGATATTTAGGACTGCCCGGACGCCCTGTCATCGGGTACAGCCCATTTGGGGTACCAGTCTCTCCCCCTGTTTCACCTCTTACCTATATATAGGCCCCTCGGCCTAAGGTCTCCCTCTCCGATTGGCGTACAATTTGATGTGGGATCATGTCTCCGTCAATTGTGTTTTATAACACTGCGCACATTTCCCACCTAGAATCATCTCTGCTACGTCAGCGCTGCATGACGATAAAATGAATGCTTGGTCCTATCTTACGACCCTAAACTGCGACATTATCATCCTGGCCGCACGACGAAAAATAGCACTGCATTGTGGTGACCTCGTTGTAGAGGACATAACGTTGGGTATTGGTCACACACCATGCCATTTGTCAATGCCCATCATGGCTTGATCCTTGTGGCGACATCACGGCCTACTATTCTAGGCCTGTCGCTTCACAAAAAAAAACCATTCACCTTAAAGAACAAACATGATTCATCAAATTCCGCTTCTTTTAGTGCAAGGGCCACGCCCGCACTCCCCTTTTCCCCTGGCACTGGTACCTTACCGTGCCACCTTTCAGAACTACGTATGGCTTGATTCTCATCCTTATGAGATATGTAGGAGCGAACGGGCACTTCCCCGTGGGCCCAGCCTAACCTGTGTATTTGGTCCCTCGACTCGAGCATTTCCCCAGAGAACGCATGGTAAGTAGGGCTTAGGTCCTCCTTCACGTCAGGTCTTGATGCCATGCGTCCCCTGCTCCTTTTACCCATTCATGGTCTAAGTTCCATTAAGAACTACGTGAGGCTTGATTCTCATCCTTATGAGATACGTAGGAGCGCCCAGACACTTCCCCTCGGGCCCAGCCTAACTTTCTCTTTCGGTACCTTGACCAAAAAACCTCTCCCAAAGGGGTTGTGCGATGTGATATGGTATTATGTCCTCATTCATGTCAGGTTTTTCATCGCACAGCACACACCCCCTATTCCCATTCACGCCAGGTGTTTGAGTTACTCCACCATGTGCCTCTTATGTCTCTTCCCATCCATGGTCCGAATTCTACGACCCTAAACTAAGATCTCCCTATGGGAAAGGACTCTGCTCCCTCTATCTAATACGTCTCGTTGTCGTATTCAGATGTGTTTTGACAAAGAGCCCGAAGTGTGGGATTTTCACAGGGATATTCCCCTCATCCCATGACCATGCTTCGTGAGCTCGCTATTTGGATCCTCATCCTCTTCCACGTCCAAAAGGACCCTCGGACGAAATGGATGCTAGGCTTAAGGAATCTCCATGAATGCTGGACCTAAGGATCCTCCAATCGTTTCGGGCCAACGTCCCTACGGATATCTGACGACATTTTTGACATGGTCCCGTGTTTCGAACATGGTCAACGGTCAACCCTCATTTGTCTGTCCCCATTCTAGGCTAACGCGATATGGATGCTCGTTTTCTGCCACGATCAACAGTTATCCTCCATCATCATGCTGCCATCATCGTGATCTGAATCTCGAGCGCCATGATTCACACATTTCCACTTCCTCATGTTCAAGTGGAATTCCATCATAATCGTCTCTTTCTCTTCGCGCATCTAGGTGCGCTAAATGATCATGTTAGTGTCATTGGGCCGGTATTCACCGAGTGTTCCTTTTCCATAACCTGCCCCTTTTTGTCGGGAAATTCCCACCACTACTGCTTGTTTCCCACACCGAGCACGACTCACGTGGACTTAGTAGTTTTGGAAGGATGTGTACCAACACAGTCGGGCTGCTCCTCATCCCGCATGACCTTAAAACGCGCTTCCAGAACTACATATGGCTTGATTAGCATCCTCATGGGGTACGTAGGAACGCCCGACCACTCTGCTTCGGGCCCAGCCCAATCCTCACTTTTGGTCCCTCGACCTGAAGAGTTTCCTCCGGGGGTATGTGGTATGATTTGGACTCCAAGTCCTCATTCACGTCGGTTTCATATCTACCGTGCCACACGCTCCCTGGGATCTTCCCTTTTATTCCACATCCTATTGTATGACGTTAAACTATAGGAGTCCATGTGTCCTCAACGCATGACACTAAACTGCGGTTCTACCCTGAACAAGTTCAGGATGCCCCAAGATCCCATTGGGAAGTGACAGATCCCCTCGCCAGAGAAGCCCTGTCTGAAAGAAGGAATGATCCATGATCAAACCGATGCACCCATCTGGCGTACTCCCACCACAGTGGTGTAACTACCTATATGTTGGATTCTGTTCAGACGAACCATCACTCCATATTCCACGCTTTGTGTGCCCCTTATTCGGACCCTCGTCCCCTTTCATGTCTCACGGGACCCCCTAACGGCCTGGTCTCATGCCGCATCGGCTCACCTACCGTCCTGGGCCAACGTTCTGGAAGATGGGTCATGTCTGGAAGGACCCCCTAAGAGTATGGATTTTTGACCTATGGTCCGCCAACTGTCCTGGCCCAATGTCCCGAAGGATTGATCAACAACATTTGTGACATGGTCCCGTGTTTCGAACATGGTAAACGGTCGACCCTCATTTGTTGTCCACATTACAGGCTAACGCAGTAAGGATACCGCTTCTCCTCTAAGTTTAACGGTTGTCCCTTATTGTCACGCCATCCCCACAGTGTTCCGAATCTTGGGTATCGTGATTCACACTTCCCATTTTCATCTATTTGGACCGATTTCAGCGCCCCTGGTGTTGCCCCGTTCGTGCATAAGAGCACGCTGAAGAAACTGTAATTCAGCTATCCTAAAAGTTCCTTCTCCGATCAAGACTCTCCCGTCTTTCAGAAATCCGGACTGGTAATCCGAATCCCGGATGCCTGGTGCATGATCCCCACTCCTATGTTAGGTGGGATGAGAGGGCAACTATCTCCTATTTCCCACATCGGGCTCGACCCACGTGGGCTTGGGGAATTGTCGACGAACGTCCCGCAAACATTGTAGGGATGTAACAAGGCAACTCAAACAGTGGAAATCGTGCGCGCTACGGCATTCAAAGCAAAGAAGAAAAAGATTTTGAAGCACAAAAGTACCAATAAAAGGTTTTTGGGTTTGTTACAATACTCAGGGGTCGACTCCCCCCATGGCCGGGTTGACCCCGTCAAAAGAGCGTTGGAGCTCCGCCACCCGTTGGCTTATAGCATCCAAGGCTTGCTTCCACTGACGTAGCTCCCGCTCCTCCTCAGCAGCGGTAGGGCGCAGTTCGTTAGTCCTGGATTTGGACCTTTCTACGCCAGCTTGAACAGCATCCATCTTTCCAGAGGTCTGCCTCATATGCTCTTCTGCCTCTGCCAGCTGGGCCTTCAACCATGAGACCACCTCAGATTGTGCATCAAGAGAGTCTAAAAGCTCATTTGCCCGGGTCTGCATCTGTTGGACCGCGCCTTCAGCCTCTTGGAGCTTCTTGATGTTGGTCTCCTTCCTCCGCTGCCAGCCCACGCTGAGCCCACGATCATGCTCCCGGATCTTCTCAGCCATAAGATCTCGGATGAGTGCGTGAGGAAGTTGGGAATCCACTCCCCCAGCACAGAGTTCGCGCAACCGCTAGAGGAGTCTATCCATTTTGGCCATCCATTGCGCTTGGGGGGTGTACTTGATAAAGCGCGTGATCAGCTTCCACAACCGGCGGCGGACTATGCTGTTGTCTTCCTCGTCGGAGGCCGTTTCGTCCCAGTCTGCGCGATTGGCAGGCTCGTACGCGGGATACAGCCTCAGGAAATCCTCGGTAGGATCTACATCTGGTGTTGAATCCAGTATGACACCTGGCACCGAAGCAGGCGTGACAGGACTGGGACCAACCGGTTCATCCTCTTCCTCGGATTCCACCTCAATGACTTCGGGAACGGCCCTGCTGGTGGTCCCGCCAGGGATGATGTGCGTCGCAGCTTGAGGAGATGGGGGGACTATCGCCACCATCACCGGCATGCCCCTAGGAGGGACGCCACCAGACATCCCAACCAGTCTTTCCGCAGCATCCCACGCTAGTTGAAGAACTGTACAACAGAGAGGGACATAAACGTTAGTTGGCATGGTCTACATGTGACAACGAGGAGATCGGTAGAGGAGACTTACGGATATCGACCTCCTGGCGCTGCTCTTGAGCCGGTACTGACGGGACCCCAAGACAAGGCCCTCCGTATACTGTAGGAAGGTCTGGAGATTCTGGAGGAGCCACCTCGGGTGCTCTGGTCCCACCAGACGCGGTACTGGACGCAGCCATAGGCGCGGGTTCTGAAGGTCCCGCATCATCACCCGCCGAGGGATGAGAACAAGGCCTGTGAACAAGTTCCTCCTGCGTGGCTCAAACATCGGTGAGAAGTTCATAGTGACCCAAGAACGGATCGTAAGGAAAGAAGTTTGGAATGCTACCTCGAGAGCCTCTGCGAATTCATCGGAATTTGAGCCCCGGTCTCCGACCTCGCCCTCCTCCAACGGGCTCCCTCCTCCAGCCTCATCCTCCTGAGAGGAGTCCTCTGATTCTTCCGGAAGGGGGAAGCGCTCCCTCAGATCGGCAGCCGATAACTGTGGGGGGACCGTCTGATTCAACAGTACCCTCACCCGGTCTGTCATTGGGTGAGGGACACCACTGGAGTGGACGTAATCCTTTAGCTCGTCCAGGTATTGTTCTGCCTCCACCGGAGACACCATGAATCCAGCCCGGACTGGGCCTATGCCCGGTAATTCCATCCCGAGGCGATTCAGGTGGGCCCATATCTCGCGTGGGCTGAGGAATTGCCAGTTGACATCCCAAATGTCCCAGGCTTCCGGGAAGACAGCATCCTCTGCCATGTCGATATGACACAGCTGCTTCCCCGGAGCCTGAGTGGATATCCTACGAAATCCCCTCGGTGGCTGCCCCTCCGGATGACCCTGCTCTTCCGGAATCACCGGATCCACCGCTGCTGCCATACCCTCGGCCGGTACGGGTCTCGCCGCCATGGTAGCCCCGCTACCGCGAGCGGCCCTAGCTACCATCCGACCCCGACCTCGAGATAGAGGAGGCCAACCGTCACCGACCTGAATAGTTTGTTGCTTCAGCCTCTCCCCGGGGTAAGCAACCTTCCAACTGATGGCATACTCCCTCACCAATCTGAAAGCGGAGGTGGATGGAGGCAATGTAATCCGCATATTCCCATCTTCCCGTGTGAACATGAGCCACAACTGCCTCATCACACACGGGTGCTACTCATGACGCACCTCCCAGTAGACCTGTGGGGTCAGCCGCTGGAGGCACCGGAACTGCCTCGCAAACCGAAGCAGGGTGTACGGTTCGCAGAGTGGCTCACGATCTAATTGTGCCACCAAAACTCCACCTCGAAAGGCCAGGAGGTAAGCCCGATGTTCTTCTGTTCCCCGCCCGTCATCAGTAAGTATCCCTGTCGGCAATGGGAAGGGGTGGAAATTAAACTCATCCGCCCTCCACACCTGATTCAGCACCATCGAAACGGCTAGTTTGAACGGGAAGCTCCCGACCGCGTTCAGGATGGAGGGGCGGAAGTTCGATCCCGGTAGCGAAATGGGGTTTGGATACTCATAAATCCCCCTGATATGCACTGCGATCCACCCATACAGGAGGTGGAAGGGCCCGCATATCCTTGGCGGCTTCTTGCCCTCGCTAATGTGCCGCAGCATTCTGTACAATTTGGTGATCATCGGAATCCCCAGATTGATCCGCTGCCCCGTGGCCAACATCGACGCCATAATAAACGAGCTGGGCCGCACCCCCATGCTTGTATCCCTCACCGGTAGGATCCAACCACAGATGAGAGCCGCGATGAATTCCGCCAGCCTGACCATCGGCTGTTGTTCAGTGCTGACACTGAAACCCCAAGTCTTCCATTGGTTGTCCTCCAAGACCCGCCAATACGAGTGCCCCTTTCCCCGTTGGGCCGCCCTCGGACAAGTTCGAGGCCTCGGGGGGAACTCTCGATTCTCTGGGAAATTCAGGAAGCATTTGAACCATCTCCTAAAGTGGACATCCCTCACTGCCTCCTTGTCCTCTCCAGGGATGAGTGTCATCAGCGCTGACGCCAATCGCGACATTTCCTCTGTATCCTCCCACGCGCTAATGACGGGGAGGATCTCGTCATACATGGCCCCCAAGATCGGGACCCCAGAAATCTGGTGGACATCCCACAGGCTGATTCCCACCTCCCCGTGATGCAGGTGAAAGGTATTGGTCCTAGACGACCATCTGCTCAGCAATTCCGGCATCAGTTTCTTCAGTTGGTAAATGTGGAATTGGGAGGCACATGCCGCCTCATACAACCCCACTCTCCTCAGCTCGGCCCCAAACTCCTCGCATGAGGCGCCTATCCAGAAGGCCCAGGCCCAGTCATCAGTAAAGTTTCCGCCCTGGCATAGGTCCCACTCATCGGACCATCCCTTCTTCGAATCCTGCAAAGCCGCCATCAGCATGGTACGGTAGAGAGTAGGGGACGTCTCCGGTTGCAGTGGCTTCCTGTCAATGTCGTTCAAATGGTTGTAGAGACAGTCAGAGGTGACGGGTGTGAAGTTCTCTTATGAGTGACCATCGGCCGCCCTGAACCATTGGTGCTGGCATGGTATGCTCCTGAACCAGCAAGCTGGTTCGTCCCTACTCGCCTCAGGGATAAAGACGTCATCCCTCAGCCCGAAGCCGTACAATGGCAGTTTCTTGCACTGCGGATAATCCTTCTGACCCTCCGATAGCAGATCTGTCAAAGAAGTGTGGTCCGAGTGGCTTCAGACCATCTCCCACAGGCCTGTACAGTTAGCCATCTCATCCCAACGAGCAGCATCTACAAGCACCCCCAATATAGACTCTTGATGGGCCATTTCGATTCCGGCACTCAGAAAAGAATTTTTTCAGCTGGATCGCGAAGCTCGACCGCGAAGCTGAATCGCGAAGCCGGATCGCGAAGATCGGTCGCGAGACCAAGCCGCGAAGTCTGGCCGAGGCCGACAAGCAGAAGTTCACTTGGCGCGGACGCAGAGTCGGAGACCCGCGGTTCGCCGCGAAGCTCGATTCGCGTAGGACTGTCGCGGAGTACGCGGAGCTTCGCGAAGTCGAGAGCACAAAAAGGCAAGGAAGTCACGTGAAGAAAAAAGAGGTCGACCCCCTATTTATAGGCAGAGACCTCGGAGCATCGCAGCGCGCCTCACCCGCACGGAGCATCGCGGCGCGTCCGGATCCATGGCCCCGGTCAGCACCGCGGGCCCCCATCGCGTAGCTGCATCGCGAACCACCGAAAATTTTGGCGATTTCCCCTCAGACTTCGACCCTTCACCCTCCGCGTCTCCAAGTCTGAGGGGGGGAGTTTGTTGGCGCCAAAATATGGCACGAATGGAAGGCGTGAAAAAGAAGGCTGGCGCGCTGCCTCGCGAAGCCCCGACGCGAAGTGCCCCGATCATCGCGGCCTCACGAAGCTCCAGAGGCAGTAACTCTCCGCGAATGCATTTGACGTTCGCGATCCCGCCGCGAAGCTCCAAAGGAAGTAACTCTCCGCGAATGCATTTGACGTTCGCGAGCCCTCTGCGAAGCTCCAGAGGCGGTAACTCTCCGCGAACGCATTTGACGTTCGCGAGCCCGACGTGAAGTTCCAGAGGCGATAACCCTCCGCGAATGACGTTGACATTCGCGAGCGCGCCCCAAAGCACCCGAGGCGGCGCGCGAGTTCTGCTTCGCGGTGCCCCTTGCCTATAAATACTGGACTCCCCCTGAGTCCTGAGGACGGACAATCCGACCTTTCGGCTTCTCCTCTCCCGAATCGCGAAGCACACTTTTCCCCGGGAATCATGATCTCCGCGAGGTACTTCTACTTCGTGAGCCGCCTTTTCTTTGTCTCGTTTTGAGCCCCTCTTCCGAGAGGGATGCCCTTCACGAAGCTCAAGGGCATTCGCGAAGGAAGGGGATTCCCAAGGGAACCCGGGCAGCCGCGGAGCGTTTATGCTTCGCGAAATACCCAAGCTGCACTCGTGATACCTATGCTAAGGAAGGATCGCTACCCATCATGAAGCACACTGCTTCGCAGGACCCTGCTTCGCGAGGCACCTCTTCCTCGCGAGGCAGTGCTCTGCGAACACTGTTCCACTTCGCGAAGCACCTTCCACTCACACCTATGCCCCATGCTAAGGCCAAGGCACTCCACTTCGCAAAGCACACTCCTTTTCTTAGCAATTCCTCCTCCCGTGCGACCCTCCAGGTTTGCATGATGTGATTTCAAAGTCCCATGGACAATACCACCCGTAGCGTTGCTTCGCCTAATGCTTCTTCGCATAGGCACGCTAACGGCTATTGCTTCTTCGCATAGCCACACTAACGTGGACCCCTGATGGTTTGTTCCACACCCCCCCCCCTTGACCATGGCCTTACTGGTACCTTCCCTTCCCTAAGGACCAAAGGGTACCGGTTATGTAAGTCCTAGCGGTGCGGAGTGAACCCACTTCGTCCGAGCAGCAGGACGTTAAACTGCCAAGCACCACGTCCTCAACACATGACGTTAAACTGTGACCCGACCTCATGCCTCTCATGAAGGGTCCCCCCAGCTCGAACATTTTTTACGCCACTCGTCTCCACAGGAATGGAATCACCCATCCACAAGGTGTGATATCCTCCTTATTAGAGTGGCGTATGTTCTCAGGAGAAGGGCGACCCTAGTTCCCCAACGGATGGCTGCACCCCTGCATCTCCGTACTTCCCCACTACCAAGGTTAGTGGAGGGCGTGATAGGGAACGAGGCACCCCCTATTCGGGCCTCCATCCTGGAGTAAGTCCTAGCACCATGGGCTGCCTAACGCGTAAGCCCCTCTTCGCTTCTCATGGATGCATCCGTCGTGACGTGATCGTCAGGTCCTTGAAACCTCTTGTTTCTCACACCGAGCATGACTCGCGTGGGCTTAGAGTGAGGACAGACCCTGACCCCCATACATTTGAACTACGAGGACTTTGATCCATGTCAAGGCATGGTACGTAGGAAGCCTCTATGAGGTTCAAGCCACATTACTCGGTCGTTCATTCACGTCGAGTTTCGCCCCCATCCCGCATGATGATAAACTACACACCCTCGTCCAGCATGACTTTAAACTGCATTCCAGTCCGACGGCAAGCCGTTGCGACCATCCCGAACTACGAGGACTTTGATCTATGTCAAGGCATGGTCTGTAGGAATACTCCGAGAGGTTCAATCCCATCTCTCATTGGACCAAGGTCCCTCATTTACGTCGGTTCGCTGACACCCACCACCCGGTCGTCCCGACCTCTCCATGTCGGTTCCCCGACCACCTTGGGCCGCCTCAGAGCGTAAGCCCCAAGTATTCCGTCCCACATGACGTTAAACTGTATTCCATCCCGCATGACGTTAAACTATATTGTGTCCCGCATGACGTTAAACTGTATTCCGTCCTTCATGACGTTAAACTGTATCGCGTCCCGCATGACGTTAAACTGTATTCCGTCCCGCATGACGTTAAACTGTATCGCATCCCGCATGACGTTAAACTATATGTCGTCCCGCATGACGTTAAACTGTATTCCGTCCCGCATGACGTTAAATTGTATCGCGTCCCGCATGACGTTAAACTATATTTCGTCCCGCATGATGTTAAACTGTATCCCCCCTCTTGGGCCGCCTCAGAGCGTAAGCCCCATCCCAGCGAACTACGAGGACTTTGATCCATGTCAAGGCATGGTACGTAGGAAACCTTCCCAAGGTTCAATCCCACCACTAGTGGACCCACGGGTCTACTTTCACGTCGGTTCACCGATGAAACCCTTTGAACTACGAGGTCTTTGATCCATGTCAAGGCATGGTACGTAGGAAGCCTCCACGATGTCCAAGACCACCACCACTAGGACCCTCCTGGTCCTCCCCATTCACGTCAGCTCACTGATGATGCCCATCGGACCAAGGTCCACCCTCGTGCCGGTCCACCGGCACCATCCCGAACTACGCGGACTTTGATTCCCTGCCACGGGGATACGTAGGAAGCCTCTTCAAGGCTCAAGCCCAACTTCACTGTCGCCCCTGCGATGGTCCCATTTCGCTCCCCCTCCACTCCATTCATCCACCTATCACCCATCCTGATTCTCGCCCGGACCGTCATATCTCGGTGAGACCATGTCGGTACGCTCCTCTTCACAGCCGCCCATGGGCTAGCCCCGGTATCGGCATCCCTTCAAGGGAAACCCCTCAATCCGATCTATTCTAGCTAATGCTCCGATCGAGCTGATCCGTCCCCGCTGGACGTTAAACTCGCGGCGTACCCTATGTTAAACACGAGAAGCTGAGGAAAACCTCAGATATGTGTCTATGACATATAATTCCCCGCGCTCGATGTGGGATGCCTTGGTCTTCCACGCCCTCGAGAAGCCCTATGACCAGAGATAATAGACAGACATTCCAGGTTCCCCAGCATCCAGACACGCTACTGATGCCTCAACGTGACTACTCCCCCGACTGAAGGTTTCTGCCCTGAATGGACCCTTTGGAATGTCCCGACAGAACCAGTGTAATTAACCGGCGTCCATGGAAACATGGCACTGGGAAGAGTTTCATGAACTAAGTATTAAATCTATGAGGGAGACCCGGACAAGGTGACGAGTTCTGAGGAGGAATCCAAAGAAGGAAGAACTGACATCCCATCATCCCGTTTCGATCAAGGAGCAGACGTACCTGAACAAGGAACGAATGCCGCCCACCTTTGGAAAGCGGGAATGCGAGGCAACAGCAGCACGTCCTCCACAGACGGATGCGCGTGCCTCGGCGAAAGCGTCGGAAATAGTGATTTTCTATTATTATTAGAATTTACCCCACTATCTTTTTGATCTTAGTCAATGGTAAGTACCAGAAGAAACAAGATTAACATTGAATTTGAAGTAATATTAAATGATGAGAAACCAAATGGGATTATGTCTAGAGTAAAAGATATTTTGATTATTCCTAATCAGTTTTAAAAGAATACGATTATAAAATTTTATCTTAATGAACTCTAAGACTAACAAAATATGTGTAGGAAAAGGATCAGAAAGAATTAGGGTAATGGAGACCATGGAGGAAATAAGATTCAGTTTATGTTTTTGTAAAGAATGTGGTAATAGAGCCATTTTAATGTCTTAGAGGAATAAGAAAATGTTTTAAATTTGTAAAATAAGGATAAAAAGAGAGAAACATAAAAGGGAAAAATGAAATGTTCACAAAAATAAGTGGATTAGAATAATGGACTCCATATGGTATCATAAAATACTGAATTATTTAAATTTTTAATGTATGGTAATTGTTTAATTTTATGTCCTATGTAGAATGATCATGAAGAGAACTAGAATAATTGAGTGAGGAATGGTTTTATTACTGAGGATGAAGATACTACCAATGAATTTTGAGATAAACTCATTATTAAGGAATATGATGATGAAGACTAGTTAATAGATTTAGAAATATGTAGAATGTGCTACATCAATGTTGGTGTAGTGTAAAAGGAGGGAGGTATAGAACATGATGTTTTTTTGGAGGTGTAGGGGTTGATTCATGGGAGCCCGGTCTAGGGAGAATTTATCCTTCCCACAAAACTAATTTTCTTTCCAGGTCACCTAGTCCATAATTGGGTTGAAAAAATGAGGCACAACTGTCATGACCCGTCCTCAGGGCCCATTCTGTGACTACCACAAGACCGCCTTCCACAGGCTAGGGGCGGGAGACTAGCACCAAAGGTGTAAATCCTTAAGCTGGGAAGGAATTTCCATTATAAAAGTAAATAAACACAACAGAGTACACAACTAAAGTAAGCACTAAGTAAACTGAGTACAAAAGTAAGTGCTGAAAAGTAAATGAGCCAGTATACAAACCCAATTGTAAAGTACAGTACAACTGCAGTAAAGTAAAATAGCAACCACTGAGTCATCCTCCGGGAATCCCACCTGAAGGGTTGGTACAAATGGCCTCCTTAACAACACAATTTCGTTCGTCCGCCCCATGTACGTCTCGCCAAGTGGTCCACCTCTGGGTACCGTCCCGCTCTACAAGTCTCTACCTCGATCAGTGTTGTCCGTCATCTGCATCCAACACAATGTAGAGCAGGCATAGCCCGTGCAGGGGTGAGTATACGATACTCAGTAGGGACCCCGAGACCCCCGAAGGTCTCCCATAATCCACGAAGGATAAACAACAGAATAAAGATACAATCACGAAGTATCAACTAACACTACACAGGTATATGCCCATACATATACCTAAGTCATCAATATCAGTTCAGCTCTAACTCTCGAGCCCAAACACAACCCAATCCACACAGTAAGTAAAGTCAACCACATCGATGATAATGATTGAAAGTCAAGACTCAGCTCACACTGATATAAATATTTTAAATAGTGATAGAGATGATCAGATGTAGTCACTGATTCATATAAGCTGTCAGACCCACAGAGGATACAAGACCAGCTAAGTTGTCATACCCACACAAGATACAAGACCAGCTACTCTGCCGGTCCCACACAAGATACAAGTACAGAGGAGAAACTGTGGGACCCCCACATGATACAAGAACAGTAGTCATCAACGTTGAACCCATGGAGGATTCCATTATGGTATTCTTCGTTGTCAAATCCACGGAGGATCCCAGTACAGTAGTTGACGCAGTCGTAGCCAGCTCTAGGGTTCCTACACAGAGCACGCATGATTCCGGGAGGGTCCGCTCCTCAAGAAAAAAGAGTTCGAAACATCAACTGTCATGAAGTCTTGAGTTGATGTATCCCAAAGTTTTGTATCTTCAAAAGAAACCCAACGTGATAGACGACGCGTCAATCGGACGCCCGATCTGAGATATATTGGCTTTTCCGTTCCATGGGCCTGGTTGGAATTACGCTCGTTCCAAATCTGGCCATTTTCCAAAGTTGTCCAAAAACCTCAAAGAGTATCTAAAAAGGACCGCCTCATCGCAAGGGTCCCAGTTCGGCAGACAGCGCGTCGATCGGACACCCGGTCACAAAGTTATTCGCATTTAAGCGAAATGATCCCGACCCGTCCAGCCCGGTGGGCTGGCAAGTCGGACCATCCTAGCTCAGTGGGTCCGACCCGGCTGAGGGGTCATCCCGGCCCAGTGGGGCATGGCCCGGCCCGGCTGGGCACGACCCGGCCTGGCCACAGCACGACCAACTGTCCGAGCAGTCCGAGGGGCGCGACCCCAGGCTTTCCGAAACGGCGGCGCCGCCCCTCCTGCCTGACCGAATCTTCTGGCACGAGCGGCCCGCACAGGTGGGCGGCTGTTTCCCCACGCGGCACCTTCGGGTGCCGCGACCTTCTTAAACCCAGCCACCCTCCTACCTTCCGGTTCGCCCGCCGAAGCATCCAGCGGAGCGCGGGCCGCGGTCCTCCACAGCGTGGCGCCACAGCGTGGCGCCACATGGCTCCGTGGTCCTCTTGTCTGGCTGGCTACGGCCAGACAATTATTCTTCGGCCAAGCAACGAGGTTGCGGGCCATGGTCTTCCCCTCTCCGTGCGGTATCTGGTGTGACGGTCCTCTAACAGACTAGTTCATGGTCGTTGTTTCCGCAGCTGCCTCAGTCATCGCCGTCTCTTCCATCTCCGCCTCCATCGTGAAAATAAACAAGGATTAACGGAGGGTCGTCGGGCCGTGTTCGTTTGGCCCACACCCTCCGCGTTAGGTAGTAGCAGAGGGATGATGATAATCCAAGAACAATAAACAAATAACGGGGTATAATTAATCACTTAAAGAACATACAAAACCCCTACCTCATAATTGACGTCGCACGTCGACGAGCCGCAGAAGACGAGCGTCGCGGTAGTCGGGCGTCACGAAAGACGGCATCGCGGAGAATGGTGTCGTCCCATCAACATGAGAGGAAGAGTCATTGTTGTGATGTGTTAATAGAATCCGAAGATGATGTTGATTTCCTTGACGTTTGGGTGAATCTGATGAAGAAGCGTTGTTGGAATAAGTCCTTCGTCTTTTTCATTAGGGATGTTCTTTGTTGAAGAACGTTGTTCTTCATCGAAAAAGGATCACCTCCCTTCTAATTCTCCAGAACCTCCCTAATAGTAAACATGCCAACACAAAAGAATGAAAAGGAACCCAATTTAATAGAATTTCCATGGAATTCAAATTAATTCAAAAGAGGTTCCAATTAATTAATGCATATATTAATTAGATAGGTTGGCACATTCAGTAGGTGGGAAGTGGAGAGGCTCCACCATAATATATATGAGGAGTTTTTAAAATAAACAAGGGATATTAATGGGGAGTTGAGGGGAGGTGAAAGGGTTTGGGTTCGTGTGGGCCCCATCACACTAAATCCTCTCATGGGAGGTTATGTCGGGTGTGGGTCCCACCCCTAACTTCCTCTTGGAGGAAATAACCAACTCTTAAAATAAAATTGTGTATCACCACAATTTTATTTAATTTAAGATAAATCCCCAAATTATAACATTCGGCTCGCATAAAACCCAACTGCGGTAAAGGTACCTTTAAGCAAATACCACCGCTGTGAGTTTATCGGTGTCCTCAGTTGTAAATTCTGAGCACCAGTTCAAAAGATAGAAAAATCCGCTCGTACGTTTACTGAACATACCTGAAAAAAACATCAGAAATTGATTCCGGGCACACCGGGCCTCGGAATCAGGCACCATCAGAAATTGCGGACTCGTGAAATTCCAAAGTTTTTAAGAAAAAAAATTTCCTTGAAATTTACAGGTCTTAAATTACACCCACCTCAGGGCTCTATGTCCCCGTAAAGATACAACACACACTAGGGGAACAAATGGGGGTACTGATCTCGCATCTAAGCCTCCCGCTCCCAAGAGCTCTCCTGGAGGTTCCAATGCTGCCAGCGAATTTGCACCAGAGGAATCGACCGTCCTCATTGGACCCTCTCCAGTCGAACCTCGATCTCCATCGGTACCTCCATGAAAGTTTCCCCATCATCAATGTCAAGATCCCCATGATCGATGATGTGGGACGAGTCATTCACGTATCTCCTCACCTGAGATACGTGGAAGACGTTATGCACCCTGTGCAACTGAGATGGAAGGGGTGGACGGTAAGCCACCTCGCCTACCCTACCGAGGACCTGTAAATGTCCAATGAATCGTGTAGATAACTTGTCACCCCGGCCAAATCTCTGTAGACCTCATCAAGATGAGACCCGTAGGAAAACATGGTCGCCATCCTCGAACTCTGGTGGTCTTCGTATCCTATCAGTATAAGACTTCTGTCTACTCTGTGCAGTCTTCATGCGCTCCTGGTTGATCTGCACCTTCTCCGTCATAGCCTGCACCATCTTTGGACCTATAATTACTGACTCCCATGGGTCTTTCCAGCACATAGGTGATCTGCATGGTCGTCTGTACAGTGCCTCGTAAGGTGCCATCCTAATGGTGGAGTGATAGCCATTGTTGTACACAAACTCCACCAAGTGTAAGTGATCCTCCCAGCTGCGACCAAAGTCGAGGAAACATGTACAGAGTATGTCCTCGAGAGTCTGAATGATCCTCTCAGTCTGGGCATCCATCTGAGGATGGAAGGTGGTTCTCAGATGTAGCTGCATCCCAAATGCATCCTGCAACCCCTTCCAAAGCCGGGAAGTAAAGCGTGTGTCTTGGTTGGAGACGATCGTCGATGGAACACCATGAAGACGTACACTCTTCTATACGTAGAGGCATCCCAATCTCCCTATTGAGACCTGCTCTCTGATCGGTAGGAAGTGGGCCGACTTGGTGAGTTGGTCAATAATCACCTAGATAGAGTCATGTACTCTGGATGTATGTGGAAGACCCATCAACAAATCCATGGAGATATTGTACCACTTCCACTCTGGGACCTATAAGGGTTGTACCAAGCCTACTGGTACCTGGTGCTCTGCCTTAACTTACTGACAAGTGTGGCATCGTGAAACAAACTCTGCTACAACCTTCTTCATACCCAGCCACCAGTGCTGTCATCTGAGGTCCTAATACCTCTTCTCCAGTCCTGGATGTACCGCTAGAGGGGAAGTGTGGAACTCCCCCAGCACCTCCTCTTGTAGTGCAACTGGTACCATGGTACGTCCCCTAAAGATAATGACGTGCTCCCCTCCTTCAGAAAATCTATCAGGCGCCTGCCCTGTGGATATCTGAGCATGTCGCGTCTCATAGTCAATGTCCCCACGTTATGCCTCTCTGAATCGCTAAAGAAGTGGAGGTGTGACTGTGAGAGATAGAAGAAAGGCTTCTCCAGCTATATCCAAAAAGGATATCTGCAACGCAGCTAGCTGCTCTGTCGCCTCTCCTAGCAGCTGAATGCCCGATCTCCTGCTAAGAGCATCAGCTCCAACATTCCCCTTCCTAGGAGTATAGACTATCTCAAAGTCATAGTCCTGGGGGAACTCTATCCGTCACCGCTGTCTCAGGTTCTGGTCCTTCTGCGAGAAGATGTACCTGAGACTCTGCTGGTCAGAGTATACTATAAAGCGCTCACCCATCAGATAGTGCCACCACATCATCAAGGCGAAGAACACTACTGCTAACTCCCGGTCATGGGTAGCATAGTTCTGCATGTGTTGTCTCAACTACCAGGAACTATAGGCAATCACCACTCGCTCCATCATCAGGACACACCCAAGTCCGGTCCCTGATGTGTCGCAGTAAACTACATAACCAATGCCCTCCTCCGGTAGCCTCAAGATGGGCGCACTGGTCAATCTCTGCCTCCGCTCCTGAAAGATCTACTGGCATCTATCTGACCACACAAAGGGTTTCCCCTTCTTTGTCAAAGATGAAAGCGGTTCTGCAACTCTCAAGAAGTATGGCAAAAATCTTCGATAGTACCCAGCCAGACCCAGGAAACTCTACACCTCCATCATGATCCTGGGTGACTCCCAAGCAAGCACTGCCTCTATCTTCGCTGGATCCACTACTACCCCCACCTATGAGATGACGTGCCCCATGAAGTGAACCTCTCGAATCCATAACTAGCACTTCGAGATCTTACCATATAGCTGGTGCTCTCGGAGTGTGTCCAGTACAACCTGCAATTGGTTGGCCTGCTCCCCCTCAGTAGTCGAGTAAATCAGTATGTCGTTGATGAAGACTATAACAAATCGATCGAGGTAAGGCTAGAAGATCCTGTTCATGAGACTCATCAACACTGCTGGAGCGTTGGTTATGCCGAAGGGAATAACCAAGAACTCATAGTGTCCATACAGACACCTAAAGGCCGTCTTCTGCACATCCTTGTCTCAAACTCTGAGCTGGTGATAGCCAGACCTGAGGTCTATCTTTGAGAACCATAGTGCTCCCTTGAGCTGATCAAAGAGGTCTTCAATCCTGAGAAGTGGGTACTTCTTCTTCACGGTCACCTGATTTAGGTAACGGTAGTCGACAAACAGTCTCAAGCTCCCATCCGCCTTCTTTGCAAACAAAATAGAGGATACCCAGGGTGAAACCCTGGGTCAGATGAATCCCTTTGCCTGCAATTCCTCCAACTGTACCCACAACTCACGAAGCTCGGCGGGAGCAATCCGGTATGATGGGGTAGGTATTAGTGCTATCCCGAGGTACAGGTCTATATAGAATTCTACCTCTTTGCGAGGAGGTAGTCCTAGAACGTTGTCAGGAAAAACATTTACATACTGATCCACCACATCAGAAAACTCGGACTCCCCACATCAACTGCTCCGAGGATGAGACTAGCCAACTAATGTGTGATCGGTTGCCCTCTCCTTTGCAGAAGTCCATCCTGCACTGCAAAGCCCCCTTCTCACTGGTGAAGGTGAACCTAGTCCAATCTGTGCGGACACACCGCACATTACGCCTAATACAGTTGATATGAGCAAGGACTGTAGATAACCAGTCCATACCCAAGATGATTTCGTAAGGCCTCGACGCCGCTATAAGAAGATCCTAGCTGAATCTCTCACCTCTTAGAGTATTCTAACACTGCTGGTACTAGTGCTTAATCGTCGAGTCTGCTCCCGTAGGAGTATCTATCCATAAGGATCAAGCCAACAGCTCCGTCAGAATCTATGAGCTCCGAACAAGGGCAGCAGCAATAAAATAATGACTCGCACCTGTGTCTACAAGTACTTCATAAATGGTGGAGTAGACACAGATAGTACCTTGAATCATCTCAGGTGCGCCATGGTCGTAGGCCTCGACTACCTGGAGCTGAGCCCACCTCTGTCTGCCAGCTCCCTCTGGTCAGGGTGGACCTCCTGGTGGTGGTGGTGGTAGAGCCTTGAAACATTATCCACCACCCGCTGCTCGGCCAACTCCCCTGCCTCGTCCGCCCGCTCCCGGCGGACCACCACATTCAAAACTCTACCTCTTCCTGGGAGGTCCCTCTACTGTCTGCTACTCATTTTCATGGCAGTTCGGGCAGTCATGAGCCATATGGACCTGCCCGCCAAATGCATAACACTGCCTTCTTTTCGTAAAGTTGGATCTGTTTCATGTGCCCCGCATAATTAAACCTGTATCCTCAGGTCGCCCACCTGATGGCCTGGTCTGCTTGGACCTCTACGACATCTGTCTACTGCCAGCTCTAGAATACTCCGATATGTGTCGCCCTGCGGTGGGTCTCACCGCTGGTGACTCCTCAGTGAGAAAGCTCTCCACTAGAAGGGCTCACTCCAGCACCCCCGCCTATGTCGGGATGCTGAGGGGAATCGTCGAAGCCCTGATCTCGTGCCTCTATCCCTGCTCGAAGGTGTGGTCCCAGAAGAACGGGTCCCATACCATATCCGTGGAGTAGTTTGAGAGGTCAGTAAACCTCACCGAGTACTGAGCTACTGTCATGCTGCCATGCTGCAGATGTAGTTACTCCTGAATCTGCACCGCACGAAGGGTGGCTGGAACAAACTCCGAGTGGAAGAGACTCTCGAAGTCTGTCTAAATAAGTGATGCCTCATCATGCACCTGGAGAATCAGGATCCACCATCTACCTATTGCTGCATGAATAAGACTCACGGTAAGGATCACCATAAGTTCGACTGGTGTGCCTAGTAATATGAAAACTCTGACGATAGCCTCCTGACAATCCTCAACTGCTTGTGGGTCCGTCTCTCCGCGTAACCTGGGTAGCCTCTGTCACTAGAACTCGTGCAACACACTCAGGCAGTGTGCACTCTCTGCTGCTGGGGCTGGTGGTAGCAGTGGCCCAGTGGGTAGTGGTACCGCTGGTGCCTCCGCTGTGATGGGACCCAGCACAAAGGCCTCATCACTCGGTGGTCTACCCTGTCATACAGAACTCGGAACCCTAGATGGCTACCTTCAAGGGACCATCCTGAAAGAAACATGTGCGCCACGATAAAATAGTATTCCTGGTGAGCTGACACAAATAAATCACAAAGAAAACGTTTCAAAGGAAACACACACGCAATCAGTGTTTTCATGCTCTGAGTTGGAAATCAGAGGTTAGGGTCCTGGTGTTTGGATACGTCGTCCTCCACACCAACACTAGACTCCCTGGACTAAAAACTAGTCTCAATACTCTTAACACTATTGCTTCATAGAAAGAATGATCAGAGTCCTGAGTTCTATGGTAGAACCGACTCCTATGATACCAATTTTTCACGACCCATCCTCGGGGCCCATGTCGTGACTCTCCCAAGCCCACCTTCCATTGGCCAGGGGCTGGTGACTAGCACCAAAGGCATAAATCACTAAGCTGAGAAGTAATTTCCTTTAAAAAAGTAAAAAAACACAATAGAGTACACAACTGAAGTAAGCACTAAGTCAAATGAGTACAAAAGTAAGTGATGAAAAGTAAATGGGACAGTATACAAACACAAATTTAAAGTACAGTACAACTGTAGTAAAGTAAAATAGCAACCAGTAAGTCATCCTCTGGGAATCCCACCTGAAGGGTGGGTAACTATGGCCTCCTCATCACCTCAAGTCTATCTGTCTTCTCCGTGTACGTATCGCCAAGTGGCCCACCTCCGGGTATCGTCTATCTCTACAAGTCTCTACCTCGATCAGTGTTGTTCGTCGTCTGCATCAAACACAATGTAGTGCGGGCATAGCCCGTGCAGGGGTGAGTATACGATACTCAATAGGGACCCTAAGACCCCCTAAGGTCTCCCAGAATCCATGAAGGATAAACCATAGATGAATGATACAATCATGAAGTATCAAACAACACAACTTAGGTATATGAACATACATATAACTAAGTCATCAATCTCAGTTCGACTCCAACTCTCGAGCACAAACACAACCCAGTCCTCACAGGAAGTAAAGTCAACCACATCGATGATAATGATTGAAAGTCAAGACTCAGCTCACATAGATATACATCTTTTAAATAGAAATAGATATGATCAGATGTAGTCACTGATTCATCTAAGATTTCAGACCCCCACAGGATACAAGACCAGCTAAGCTGTCGGAACCACATAGGATACAAAACCAACTACTCTGCTAGACCCACACAGGATACAAGTGAAGAGGTCAAACTACCAGACCCACATAGGATACAAGAACAGTAGTCATCGTCTTCGAACCCATAGAGGATTCCAGTATGATAGTCATCGCTGTTGAACCCACGAAAGATCCTAGTACAGTAGTCGACACAGTCGCAACCATCTCTAGGGTTCTCATACACAACACGCTCGATTCCAAGAGGGTCCTCTCCTCAAGAAAAAAGGGGTCGATACATCAACTATCATGATGTCCTGTTTTGATGTATCTTGAAGTTCCGTCTCGTCAAAAGAAACCCAATGCGACAGTTGATGCGTTAATCGGACTCCCAGACTGAGAGATATTGGATTTTCCATTCTTGGGGCCCGATTGGAATTACGCTCGTTCCAAACTCTGCCATTTTACAAAGTTTCCCAAAAATAACATAAAGTAACGCAAAAGGACCTCCTCGTCGCAAGGGTCCTAGTGCCACATATAGCCCGTCGATTGGACGCCAGGTCATGATGTTATTCAAATTTAAGAGAAACGGGCCAGACCCATCAATCCCGGCGGGCAGGCAGGTCGGCCCGTCCTAGCTCAATGGGTCCGAAACAGTAGAGGGTTCCGCCCGGCCTGGTGGGGCGTGGCCCGGCCCGGCTGGGCGCATCAATCGGACGCCTAGTCTGAAAGATATTGGATTTTCTATTCTAGGGGCCCGGTTGGAATTACGCTCATTCCATACCCGCCCATTTTCCAAATTTTTTCAAAACTCACTTAAAGTATCGCAAACGGACCGCCTCGTCACAAGGGTCCCAATGCCACAAACGACACGTCGATCGAATGAACGGTTGTTATGTTATTCGCATTTAAGCGAAACGTGCCCAACCCGTCAAGCCTAGAGGGCTGGCAGGTCGGCCCGTCCAGGCTCAGCAGGTCCGACCCAGTTGAGGGGTCAGCCCTGCTCAGCACGGCGTGGCCTGACCTGGAAGCCGGCCACGGCTCGGCCAACTGGTCGAGCGGTTCGAGGGGTGCGCCCCTCGGCTTTCCGAAACTGCGGCGCCGCCCCTCCTGCCCGGCCGGCCGAAGAGGGCCGGCTCTTCTGGCATGAGCGACCCGCACGGACGGGCATCGGTTTCCCCATTCGTCACCTTCGGGTGCCGTAGCCTTCTTCAACCTGGTCGGCCGCCAGCCGCCCGGTTCGCTCGCAGAAGCAGCCCGCGGAGCGTGGGCTGCGGTCCTCCGCAGCGCAGCGCCACATGGCGGAGCGGCCCTCTAGTCCGGCCAGCTACGACCAACCAGTTCTTCTTCGGCCGAGCGGCCCGGTTGCGGGCCGCAGTCTTCCCCTCTCCATGAGACATCTGGTGCTGCAGTCCTCAAATAGACCGGTGCATGTCCGCTGTTGCCGACGCGGCCTCAGTCATCGCCGCCTCTTCCATCTCCGCCTCCATCGCGAAAATAAACAAGGATTAATGGAGGGTCGTCAGGCCGTGTTTTTTCGGCCCGCGCCCTCCACATTAGGCGGTAGCAGATGGACGATGATAATCCAAGAAAAATCAATGAAGAGTGTGGTACAATTAATCACTTAAAGAACATACAAAACCCCTACCTCATAATTGATGTCGCACGTCGACGAGCCGCGAAAGATGAGCGTCGCGGTAGTCGGACGTCGCGGAAGACGACGTCGCGGAGAACGGTGTCATCCTGTCAACGTGGGAGGAAGAGTCGTTTTCATGACATGGGAAGAGAATCCGAAGATGACATAGATTTCCTTGACATCGGTTTGCATCTGAGGATGAAGAGTCATTGGAAGAAGCCCTTCGTGTTCTTCATTGGGGATGTTCTTCGTTGAAGAACGGTGTTCTTCGTTGAAAAGGGATCACCTCCCTGCTAATTCTCCAGAGCCTCCCCAATAGTAAAGTTCCTAACGCAAATGAAATAAAAGGCTCCCAATTTAATAGAATTTCCATGCAATTCAAATTAATTCAAAAGAGGTGCAAATTAATTAATGCAGATACTAATTAGATTGGCTCATTCAATGGGTGGGAGGTGGAGAGGCTCCACCATAATAAATATGAGGAGTTTTCAAAATAAATAAAGGGTATTAATGTAGTTGGGGTTTGGCTTAGTGGTAACCACCCCGTAATCCTACATGAAAAATGGGGGTTCAAAACCCATTGGGCATAGGTACTGTAGCAGTACTGTAGTGGTTCTGTAGCTACGGCGACATTGTTCATCAATGGGTACTGTAGCGGTGGCAGGGTACTGTAGCGGTGGAAGTACTGTGCGTGTACTGTAGCATGTGGGTTACTATTCACAGAATGTGAATTGGGCCAAAAATTTGGGCCTAAGGGCTATGTAATGGGATACATGCCCACTGGGCCTTCGGGCTATGTAATGGGTTTCCCTCTACCCAGTTAAAAGGGGTCTTTTCTTTGATTTAATAATAAAAATGAGGCTTCGGCCCCAACCTTTTTTTTAAAAAATATGGGGTATTAATGGAGAATTGAGGGGAGGTGAAAGGGTTTGGGTTCGTGTGGGCCCTGCCACACTAAATCCTCTCATGGGAGGTTATATGGGGTGTGGGCCCCACCCCTAACTTCCTATTGGAGGAAATAACAACCTCTTAAAATAAAATTGTTTATCACCACAATTTTATTTAATTTAAGATAAATCCCCAAATTATAACTTCTGTCTCGCATAAAACACAACTGCGGTAAAGGTCCCATTAAGTGAATGTCGGCGCTGCGAGTTCATCAGTGTCCTCAGATTTCAATTTCGAGCACCGGTTCAAAACATAGAAAAACCTGCACGTACGTTTACTGAACGTACCAGAACCAAACATCAGAAATTGATTCTGGGCAAACCGGGCAACGGAATCAAGCACCGTTAGAAACTACAGACTCATAAAATTCCAAAGTATTTAAGAAAAAAAATTTCCTTAAAATTTTTGGGTCTTTATAAAATCCCACCAGTGCTGACGGATTTTTGTGTTGAACCAACACCTATCGGTATGTCACCAATCGGGATTCTCTTCTATCTTAGATGGGAATAGATCCTTTTTGACTGGGGATCTTTCTAGCATGAACACTTCATGGGGAGGAGGGGTTCCCTTGTGTGGAGGCTTCGAAAAGGCCGCATATGGGGATTCCTTTTTAGAAAAAATAATAGTTAGTATGATCAAAGTATTAATGTGTTTGAATTTAAGTATTATTTTATATGAATCATGAAATATATACGGATTTTTTTAGATGTTTTCATTAACTATTTTCACGAATATATTGAATGATACTGATAGACCAGAAAAATTTATTTCATGGGAAGGAAATATTATATGGAAAAACATGATTAAGGGATGGAAACACTTAAGATGTTGTAAATTTAGTGAAAATGGTGTTTAGTTTGGATAAAAAGATGATTGATTTAGATAATTTAAATTGGATATTATTGATGAACTGAGAACTAATAAAGTATTTGGTGACAAGGTAGTTTATGTCATCATAAATAGAGCTAAAAAATTATTGGATCTATGAAAAAATTTATTAATATATGGTTTTATTCAAAGGATGAGGAATCATGTATGTTTTTGATAAATTTTTATAGTAATCCAGGTTGTTACCATGTTTCAGGATAATTATTAATTAAGTTATTCACATGTTTGGTATGTGACAATCAATATCCACTTTATGATATATGGTATATTAATGTTAAATTTATTTAAGTGGCCTTCTATCTGCAGTTTGGATTTAAATATTTTTTTAGGTCACAAGGTAAACCATTTATGGAATGGTTTAAGTTGAAATTTTGATGAGTTTTTAAGTATTAATAAATTATTTCTCTATATGAAGATTTATTCATATTGGATAACCTGTGATAACCATTTTTTATGAAACCTAAAGATAAAAGGAATGAATTATCAGTCCATATATGTATATTATGATATTTTAGTACTTTAAGGATAAAAAATTCACATTAATTTAATTAAGTAATAGAATCATTGGAAATTGACCCAGGGATAACTTAAGGGTGGGATTACGCATACAAAATGGAATTTAATCAATTATGTATATCTTCTTGTGAAAATTGATCATATTTTGGAAAAGGGTCTTAAAATAAAATGTTGTCCTATTATCATCATTATTAATGATATCAATGACACTTCTCATGCCACTTCAGTCTAAAATGTTATGATAACTATCATTATCTACATCACCCACTTTCTTGTGATAAATGATATTTATCACTAGATATAATTATTTATGCTACAGTTCCATGTCCATGTTTTCACTACCCACTAATGTTTTCTTATTTGGAATCCTAGTTATGAGATAATTTGTGTAACCATTATGTTTATAACACTCCCTTCTTAAGTTAATTTTTATAATACATTTTTTCGATGTGGGTTAATTTGAATTAAATTTAAAATGATAAACCTTTGATGATTGAGAATAATTTCGAGAGTGAATTTTATTTTAAATGGGGGAGTAATGTAATGCCCTATGATTTTGGGATTTTTTATTTAAAGTTAATTTATTATTTTTTATATTTTTATTTTCATGAAATATTGAGTTTATCTTAAGCAATACTCACTACATTGTTTTTATTATGTTACAAAAGATTCTAAGATTATCTTGCATTACAGGTAACACAATATTTATAAAAAACATGTCATAATATTTAAATATTATTATTTAATATTATGGTTATAAATTATCCATTATTAGAGAGGGAATGAATATTATTAAATAAATTATGAAAATATGGTTTATAAATTTTTATATATTTATTTGGTGACCAATTTATTAGATATTAAAATAAAACCATTTTGAAAATAAAAGGAATTTTTTCTAAAAAAACTATGTTAATGTGAACAAGTGTGTTTAATATCAATAAATTATACAAATAAAATTTTGTTAATAAGTATAATTATAATTTTATATTATATATTCAACCAAATTTTTGTCATTTATCAATATTTTTGTTTCTAGAGAATATATAATAATTAATCAAATTTTATGCTAAAATTTTTAATTTGTCTAAAAATCAGTTTTCCACCTTTTAATGAAAAAGTTCTTTTTAAAAATTTGTTTTGAAACTTTTCTTATATTTCATTGGTATAAATAAAATTATATTTGAAATTATAATTTATAAATTATATTTGGGTGATTTATTTTTGTATTTTTCTTAGAAGTATCATTTTTTTGATGAATAGTGAAAATATTGAATTTTAAATGAAAATTTCCTTTTAAGTTAAATAATTTACAATGATAAAATATATTTTATTTTTTTTAAAAGTAAAATTTGATCAATTATACGTATTTTAATCTAATTTATTTCATTAGAATAATTTTTTATGTTTAATATATAAATAAAAAGGTAGTAAACTCTTGAACATGTTCACTTTAAAATCCCGCTTTCTCGTCTTGTCTATGAGATTAATTTTAAAACAATTTTTTCAAATTATGTGTCTATTATTTGGAAATATTTATTCCATAATTTTAATTAGTATTAATTGTGTTATATTATAATTTTAATTTAATTGTTTTGACAATAATGATAAGTGAAAACAGTAAAAATTAATAATAGCGATTAAGGTAAAAAACGAGTTTAATTAATGGTTAATCATATAATTTAAGGTGTGATATGAACTACCCACATGAAAAAAACTATTTTATAGAAATAAATATAATTATTTAACCATATTTTTGAATATTATGCCTTTTGGAACACTTTTCCATGATAGGGACCTATATAATAGGTTAAGGAAAGAAAACGACAAAAAATTTACCTTCAATGATTTTAATATCTATAATGATTTAGAATAAGTGAAAAACTACATATGATTGTTTATAAATATTATTATTAATTACAAATATGTTTTAGTAATCATAATAATTTTTCCTTAATGTTTTAGAGATGAAAATATTACTTAATTTTCTTAAGAAACGCCAACATAATAATTCTTTAGTTAAGAAAAAAATAAAATAATGGATTCTAAACATAGTGAATGTGGAGTAAACTGAATGAATTAATGAACTACATAAATTTATTATATTAATATATCATGTTAAATAGTTTTTAATGTAATATTTTAAAATTACACAATTTTCATGACATTTTTAAATTCATAATAAATATATAATGTCAAAATTTACATGAACGTCATTTTATAAAAATGCTATTTTATTAATTGAATAAAAATTATTCAAAACCATATCATCTATATAGTTAATTATAAATGTTAATAAATATAAAATTTGGTCAATTAATGTACCAAATATTCTATTATAATGACTTTGTTGATTGTTAAATACTAAACAATTGGTTAGCGCAATTTTGATTTAAGGATTATTTTTTCATGTTACATACACTTATGTAAAAAAATAATTTCCAACCCACATAGGATTTTTATTTTATATATTTTATTACATATTTATAATAATTGGATACAAATTATTCTGTAAGGATCATTTTATTTTAGTGTCAAAGTACAAACAAGATATATTATATAACTTGTTAGCACAATGAAAAACCAAAATGGTAAAAATAAGGAAAATATATGTTAATGAATGAAATGTTTAAAAAAATTGTATAAAAGTTTTGTGGAGGGTTTTATCATCATATAATTCCACCTCACATTTAACTATCTATTATGGACCCACTTTTGGTAATTCTTACCACCCAACACTTGATACTTTTGAGTACGGACAAGAATGTCACTCATCCTCAACTACAAAAAGGAACTCACTCTTCCCACTTCTTCACACATATAAATACATTCAGAGCTACCAAGACACTACCTAATATGTTATACTCCACTATAATATAATTATATATTACTTTCATTGGGAATAATGCGAACCAAGGAATTCATTTGGTCTAAACCAAAACAAGATACCCAAAGAGGTGGTAACGTTCATCAATGGGCATTTTGTTTTATTTCCTAATCAATCACAGTAAAATTATTTTGTATCATTATTATATAATAAACTATTAATAATAAATATAGTTATATTTTTTTTATTTTATTTTCATGACTTAAAACCAATCACACTTCCATAAAATGTGTGATGAAATCATTGTTCATATGTACAATGGACAACCGTCTCACGAACCGATGCTTTTGTTTTTCTATTAAAACAATTAAAGGTTGAGAATAATTATGGAAATACTATTTATATATGTTATTTATGATATAATTATTATTTTTTAAATATTATAAAACATATACATTGATTATTTACATTTTTTGTGAAAATAAGAACATCGCTCGTGTGTACATTGGACTAATTCCTCATGAAGCAATGTGATTCTATCATACATTACATTGAATGAATTAAAGAAAATTTTAATAAAAATATGTTATATAAATTATATAATAGTTTATATATAAATAAAATATACATATATATCATTGATTTTTATTTCCTTTACTATGAAAAGAAAATGGAAATAACGGTCATGCATTTGTACGACTAACCGTATCTTGAATGGTGTGTTCTATTTCCTATCACAAAAAATTATGGAATACTATAAATAAATATTTAATGAATATATATAATATTTATATAATGGTCAACATTATTGATATGATGAAACTATGATCGAAGTAAGAGTACCAATAACGAAAAGTCAATACATATTCGAAATACAAAGAGGTTATTACTTGAAATGTAACTTTAACTTGGAATTATTAATAAACATATTATATAAAGTCATAATAAAATAATATATTGTATTGTATCAATTAATATAGTTCTATTGTTACTTTATAATAAAATTATATTTATTATATAGGATTTCTTAATCAGATGAAATTCAAGACATAATGTAAATGGATTTCTAGTCTCACTTTTATTTATGTTACACTTCTTAAATATTCACTATTAGTTTCATTTGTGTTGTGAATATACTAACATATGAAATGATATATCATGAATCTAATTCATTTAATGATAAATAATGTGTATATTTGTTTTATTTTTTCACATGTATTTTGATTAAAATGTAACTCAAGTTGTGATGGATTCTTGTTTAAATTTTAGATTTATATGAGACACATGTCATGCTCACCAAATGTTTCTATTATGTAGTTCATATAATTCTCTTGAATGTATCTTATAAATTTCCAACATAATGTTATTCTTATTTACAAATCCATTTGACTATCTCTATTTCATGGGGTTTACTATTCAATAGTTAACAAATTGGTAAAGGATTTTTTTCTCAATATTCTTTCTTTGAGACATACATTTTTGTTATGCACCTATATTCATTGATAAAGTAAAAATATATACCAATGAAACATAATATAATGAAATTATTATTAATCATGATATTTTACTTTAAATTTATTTTCATTCCTTAATGGGGATAATTACTTGATGATACCAATGTGGTAGAGATTTTATATTAGAATATCATCATTCATGAGTATTGTTTTCACTAATTCTCTAATGTTAAAATCTCACTACCTTCCTATAAAAAATTCTCATGAATTGTATTCCCATATTTTATTCATTATATAATCAATTAATGGTACCATTTTTTTCACCCTTTTGAACTTAAATAATTGAGAATTTTCTTAATGAAAATCGCAATTTATTTCTCTCGTTTGTTGGAAACTACTTTTCTTCAAAAACTTGTTTAAAAAAAATATTTTCTAAAAATATTTTTTAAGTAATTTATTTTCTATAAAGGTATTTTTAACCCTTTTCACTTTTTTAAAACGTTTTTCGATAGTAATATTGATTTCAATTTACAAAAGAATGCCCATTTGGATTTTAGAAAAAATGTGAATGCAACCTATTTTTAACATGTAATAAATGAATGAAATTATCCACTTCCATGAAAAATCATTTTATTGAGGATTATTTTATAATTTTTCAAAACAAATGTTCAATTTTTTTTAAATAATATCTATTTTTAAAAAAAAAAAATTAAAGAGTAATTAATATTTTCTTCAAGAAATGTTTTAAATGATTGAAATCATTTTTCTTCTAAGATGACATCTATTGATGTTATGCATGCCTTAATGGGGTTATAATCCAATTATACCATTCATATTCATTTTTGAATTTTTTATTTATGAACCCATATATATTTCAGGATTTATACAATGATATAAAGCTTATGAAATCCGCTTATTTTCTTGGTTTATTCTATGATAAAATGATTATATAACCTGTCTATTTTCTATATGTTATGATATAATGAAATGTTTATAATTCCAATTTAATTTCATGTGTTATGATATGAGGAGTTTCTATGATCTTGTGGCACACATATGTACTATTTACTTAGTTTATGGGTTGGACCTATATCTATCTCCAATGAATTAGTTAATGAATTATAAATCATTAGATACTACAAACTTTAATGAGGAGTTAAATCGATTTATTAAGGGAATTTTTTCAACTATGATGGCCTTGGTATTGATACTTGACTAATATGATCATCTTTGGAGTGATCATCGACTAATAATATGGTCTTGAGAGTGAAACTTGATTACTATGATGGTTTCTGGTGTAAACCATTGTGAATATGATGGTTTAGGGAGTCAAGCCATTCTAATATGATAGCCTTTAACTATAAAATTCCTATGCTTCTAGAAAACTATGTGAATGATAAGATTCATGATAGCTCCCTGTCATCCATTCCTTCCATATAGATGTTCAGTACCTATACAATACCTTCAATGTTTTATCACACTAGAATGTTGTAGTATCTATATACTCATACATCTAGTGGGGGGGGGGCACAGGAAACCGATTTATAGGTCAAGTCCTTATAGATGATATTTAAGAACCCATAGACACGAAAAATAAAAAGGCTAAATCTGTATACCTATATGTTACGAAGACTAGCCATGTGAAGGTGGGACATTATGGAGAATCCCAATAAAAAAATAGGTGCTAAACTAGAAGAAATTCGAGTAAAATTTCCGATGAAACTTTTAACTAGAGAGGTTGGGGATGATAGAGCTTTAGAGTGTATGAAACTAATATAATACATCATTTCAGTGATGGATTGTGAGGGTCATTTCCCTAAACATATTTTTTTTCATCCTCAATTGATGCTAATTATATCCTGAGGATTATGTCTTTCTAGGATGTGGTTCTCTATGATATAAATTTTCAAGTAATATTCTTACACCAAAGAAACATTGAAGATATGATGATTCATGCTCTCATCCTAGAGGGGAAGCCGAGGGAGGCCTTGAGTAAGGCTATAAAGTCTTAGTTTTGCAGTCATTGAAATATTAATCTAGATACAAGAAGTTTCAATATAATAGTTAATATAGGGAAAGTTGTGGGTATATAATCCATGACAATGGGAACTCACTATATGACTTCAAAATGATGTAGTGTTATCCATGTTGTAGGGTTTTCCCTATGTGACCATAGTGTCCTTTCCATATCATTGATTGTTGTTATTGTAGTTGGATGGTCCATATGCAGTGGTTTGGTAGGGGTAAAATTAATTAGAGTCTTGGAAAGGGGTCAATGGAGATATTAGATTTTATGAGGGATATAGATACCACTCAGTAGATAGGTCTCTGGAGTTCCACCAGATGTTCTATCAGAGGTATGTTATTTGTTACCCCTATTTAGGATAGATAGTACCATCTATATAAAAAATCACATGGGAGTATATCTAGAGCCTATGTTATAAGGGAGAATAAATTGTAGGCTATTCATTCTACTCCTATTATTTTAGATGCAAGAACTTCTACTACCAAATGTATGATTCTTGTATCATCTACCCTTTCCTATGTTTTTTATGACATATTGGCATCAGATTCATTTATATCTACTCAATTTACTGATTTTTTGGGCTTGTATTTGGAGTTATTTGATTAAATAATGTCTATAATCATTCTTATTGGGGTGTGATAAAATGATATAAAAAATTTTCATGGATTTTTCTTGAAATTGGTGGAAAACATTTCCTTTGGGAGAAATTTTTATTGAAAATGGCTAGATTTGATTAGATTATCTATTTTTTTAGATAATCCATTACTAGAATCCTATTGGATACAATATTATGGATTGTTATCCTTATACCTCTAGAATATGGCATCGATTATCACCAAGTTTATTTTGATCTTCTAGAAGGTTTTATATGACATATTTAGAGATGATTTTATTTTCTCATGACATAGATAGTAAACCTCATTCTGGATGATAATAAGATAAAGTAGGACAATTTTCCTCTAATGGTAGGACATTTTTATGATATCATTTCTAAATAATTCTATATCTAACCACATGACCATAAGACCGGGTTCACGATTGGGTTAGTGACAGAAGATAATCCGGTTTCTATCCCATCATATAGATTTAAACCAACATAGCATTGGGATTTGAATATTCAGTTGAAAGATCTATATGGTAAGGGATTAATCTTACCTATTATGTCCCCATGGAGTTATCCTATTTTATTCTCTAATAATGGATATGTGACATTGATCTTAGTAATTATTATTATAGACTAAACTGGAAGTTAGTAAAAAATTTGTATCCCTTTTAGTGCATTAATGACCTCTTCAATAAGCTAAGAGGTACAAGGATTTTCCCTTAGATTTACATAAGGTGGTGGTACCATTATTTGAGGGATAAACCATCGGATATACCTCATAATTATTTTATGTTAACGTATTCCTTTTATTAATCATGGTGATTTTATTAGGTTTAATGAACACACCAATGATATTTATGAATTTGATGAACTATAACATTTTTCTATTCCATGGAAAATTTATTATAGTTTTTATCAATTAAATAATATTGTACATTTAGAATGTAAACGATCTTTCCCAATATCTTAAAAACTTCTTGAGAACACTAATAGTGAAACAACATTACCCTAAACATTCAAAATTCATTTCATATTTGATAAAATTTACTCCTTATGTCATGTTATCTCAGAGCCTGGAGGGTCTGTGGACCCAGAGAAGTTTACAACAGTTGTATCATGGGAATGACATAATAATTTTATCAATATTAAGATCATTCTTGTTATTTAAGTCTATTACCAATGATTCATCCATGAATTTTACCATCTAGAATTAACGATGTTTAGGATAACAAAGAAAGGGGTGATTTTTTTTGTTCAGATGTTGGCAAGAGGGGATTTAGGGAGATGAAGAAAATGATGACCTCATCACCCATCCTTGCATTGACTATAGTGGTTATAGACCATATCGTATGCTTGGATATATCTGGGGTTGGAATCAGAGTGGTTGTAGTTCAGAATTATTGAGTGGTTTCTTATTGCTTTAGGTAGCTAAGACCGAATGATAGGAAAAAACCTAGTAATGATCTAGAGTTTTTTACATTAGTACATTCCCCAAAATATGTTAGAGACACTATATATTGGGTGTGGGTTTTTTGGAATACATGAAGCAAAATATCCTCAAATACTTATTTTCTCTATGAGACCAATACCATTATATGAGGAGGCAGGTCAGGTATCTATTTTTCTTTGATATTGAGAAGACTTAAACTCCACGAATGGTAATTTCTGTGTCTAATGGTTTGAACTTTATGACACATATAGTTGTAGTTTGAGAGTATTTTTAATAGTTGTGGGTGATAAAACTATTTCCAAACATGCATCTATATTTTTAGGGGTCTTAGGTATAACTAGATATAACATCCACATCTAATATACCCATGAATTTATACCATATCAATTGAGGGAAGATATATATTATGGAGGCATTAAATGTAAGTGATATATTATATAGTGGGGAGAAACCATCTGGATATACTCTTGGTGTCAGTGTTGTTCTTCTTATCTGTGGACTTGTGTTGGTTCTTATAGGCTTCTCTGAGGAGCTAATGATGGAGTTTAATACTTCTATATGGGTGTTATATCATGGAATGACAAATATGTACCATGTCCTCCATTTATATTATTGGTGTATAGGAATGAAGAATGAAATATTGGTATTTTTGGTAAGATTCTTCACCTATGAGTAGGTGAAGGCCACAAATTATAGTGCTACTAGGTTTTTACAACCTCTACCCATTTTTTGAATGAAATTGGGATGGTTTCACTATTTATTTCCTTACACAATTACACCTAAGAACTCCCAAGAATTATAAAGAGTGGTTTATTTTAGATTAAATGAAAAATTTATCCTAAATTATTCTTATTATGGAGTCCTTTACTATTGATTATCTGGGTAGATTTTTTATACGGTAGATGGTTCGATTGCATGTTTTTCTAAGAAGTATCATTTCTAATTGATATTCCAATTCCATTTCATGATTCAGGAAGGGACTTTAAAAGGCTTTAAGAAAACACACCCTTTTGATTATATCCTAACTTCCACATACTAACAGTCAATCTGAATTGATGAATACAATTCAATAGGATATGATATGAGATTATGTTTTGGAGTTTGATGGATCTAGGGGGAATTATCTAGAACTCATGGAATTTTTTTTATAATAAAATCATCCATTCCTTGATCTAAATAACTCTTTTAAAGTATTTGTTTTGTTGGTCATGTCATTTTCCTATTTTCTAGTTAGCAGTGGAAGGGTAAGTGATTGTTGGACCTAGTCTCATGTAAGAGACATCTGAGAAGGTTGGGTTAACTAGAAAGTAGTTTATAACCACACAGAGAAGGATAAATCACATTTTAGAAATCAGAGACAAACTATGGAGTTTGGGGTTTATATTTATCTATATTTAGTTGGTTGTATCCTAGCCTAGGGAAATTTCATATCAAGAATAAAGGGAAGATAAACCCTAGGATCTTTTGGTTCCTTGAGAAAAGAGAGTGTTTTGGTCATGTGGAATACAATTTAATCATTATATTATTCTCTAATTCCCTATACAATATGTTTAATGTGTCATAGTTTAAATATATATCCCTAATACTTCTCACAGGAAAAACATGGATGATGTCAAGCTAGATGTTGATACATCTGTTGAGGAGAATCTAATATATATTGTGATAAAGAATATGATATGAAAAAAAATTAATAAATTTTTAATTTCTACACACCGATACAATTTGGAGTACAACTTAGGGAAAAAATGCTATATGTTTGGGAGGTTATAAGATATCTTATTTTTAAATGTATATACTTCATTAAGAATTTAGTTAAAACTAATTGAGTTTTATTGTTCTATATTTTTAACATGTTTTTCGAGACTTCTACCTAACTATGTAATTTGATAAGAGGTGTTTAAAGATAGAAAGGAAGACGGCATCTAGAAGCCAAATTAATTAAAGCAGCAAATATTAAATTCATGATGTGAAAGGTCCGGTTAAACATCATTAATCCCATGCAAGGAATGAGTGACTATATAAGATCCAAAGAATTTAAATTTCATGTATTAAGAATGGATCATAATGTGATATTGATTTTTTAGGATTTTATTCTAAGGAAAAATCTTTTCCACTATATAGGTGAAACCTCAGATTCAATGTGTGAATCCCCCATTAATGTCATGAATGGGATGCATCCATTTCTCCCTTAAATCAAAAATACCCTTAATTTCTCATATTTCACACCCATCTCTCTAAAATGGTATTCATTCCATTAGAAACATTCTGAAATTCTATATTAATCACAATCTTGAACCCACTGGATATTGGTGTTCCATACCTATAGGTAGCAGTTAATCCTATCAGTTCTTCTTCCCTTTCATGATCTATTGGTTTTCCATGTGGAAACTCTAGTTTAGGTCAATCAAACCTTCCATATAATTTTTTATCATATGTTTATAGAACCATTTTTCATCATTTAAGGGATGTAAAGGGGAAATTTAAAATTCCATGGACAATGAGGAATCAACTTTCTTTTGAGGTGAGAGGTTGAAATAAACTCAGTAAGTCTTGTTTCATCAATTTCATGTATGTGAAACAAAACCAACAATGTTGACACAATATTTTCACAACCCAATCTAAATTTCAATCCACAATTTATGAATCATACAGATCTTAAAACTCCCATGGAGTTCATTGGTTTTATTGGCATTGATATTATACTTGATGCCACATGAGTGGATTTAATACCTCTAAACCTGTGATAAATTACTATAATTATCATCAAAAATACTTACTTAGGAAATATAATTTCATGGTAATGTGGTAGTAGGAATGAATGAGAAGTATAAGATTTGAAATAATTAATAGTCCTTTATATATAATATTCATGATGATTCAGTTAATTATGGGCATAACTGAATGAGAATAATTAGTGGGATAATTAATACATGAAAATGGATTGTAAAATTTTTTATTCTTAATTATAAATTTGACTAATAGAATAAATGATTGTAAACATTGTAATTTGATAACATATTTGATATTATTGATGTGTTCCCATTTGATATATTGTATTAGATTATAATATTATTAAGACTAACTTTTTATATTGAAATCTTTAGAAGGATTGTGCTCGGTTATACTATAATTCTTATAAGGGTTTTACCTAGTTTTGCTAAAATTATTGTAGGGATTGTTCCATGTTATATTGTGAGTATTATTGGGAATATTCTCAATTTTGATGAAATTATTATAGGGTTTGTCCTTGGTTATGCCGAAATGAGTATAAGGATTATCCATGGTTATAGGATAATGAATATTGGGCTTGTTCCCAGTTATATTGGGGTTATAGTTGGAAACATTTAACCATGATCTCAAAGATTAATGACATGGTTCTGTAGAAGGGTTTTCTAAACTAAGCATCACCTGGGAGCTTGAGTGGTTTATGGAGGAGTTGATGTAAAATAATTATTTATGAATAAATGTTTAATTTCACTACAATTATATATTCCCTGTTTATAACAGATGGATATGATTAGACATCATTTGTTTGAGACTACTGAGTTGAAATCAATCCCAGTCAAGGAATAGTTTTTTACCTAGACATATTTCAGGGATTTTGATTTGAAAAATGGTAAAGGACCCTATATTGATTTATTTATAGATGGATAGGTTGTATATTCAATATGGGACCAACAAAAGAATTTGGACTGGGGTCCTTGGGGTATTATTTTATTTTATGTATATTCTTTTACTTATATTAATATCATCGCATAACCTAGTTACACTCATCTCTTCATTTTATGGTCTATTTTATTATTTAGATAGTTTTTATTTTATCATTTTTATAATTAGATGTATGCTTGAAAGTTTATATTATTATAAACTATTTATAATACACAATTTCATCAGGGTATATTCTCCCCAAAATGTTCCATAAACCTTCATCTCTATTTGAAAACCTATATTATATAAAGAGGCATAGTTGAGGTCTAATTTCTAACATGACTTGGTCATGTGAGGGAGTATCGATCTAAGGACATTACATAGCTACTAAAAAAATGGTATTACTTCTTCCAACTGGTTTCTTTCTATAACCACAAAAAATAAAGTATTTAAACAAAAGTCTCTCAAGGATCATGAGGGGAGGGTACATAGGATCCCATAGTAGAGTTTTTTTTAAACTGTTCGGTTTTTTCTATTAATTTAATACTTATACAAATCTATAATCCTCCATCATGGTTTATAAATTTAATTGCATTAAATTAATATAGTTTTATTTTCATTTCTAAAAAAATTAAAAATAATATAAACCCCTCTTTTCTAATTAATACAAAAAAAAATGATTTTGGCATGTTTTAACCCTACACACTATGTTAAACAACTTTATCCCAAATTTACCCTTATCATGACTATTAAACTTTCATCCTCGATAATTATTTTAAAAGGAAACATTAAAATTGATATTATTTAGTAATTTTAACATGATGGTTCTCAATATGAAAATAATTTTATAAAATACTATTTAAAATATATATATAATTTAATTCCAGTATTAGCACTAAAAACATGTGAACACTATTTCTTAAAAAATATAATTTTATGGTAGAAATTTATGTGTAGGAAAATTTTATCAATCTGATTTTTTGGAATAAAAAATATATTTTATTGTAGAAAAATTTGTTATGTGGATTTCATGCCATGCTACAATCTATTTTTAACCAAAATAAAATAACACAATGAACTTCTAAAATATGAACATTTTATTTGATAGCGTATGTGACACAAAACACCATGCATAGATTGAAAGATAACACCCTGAGACAATGAGATATATGTGTTTTCAAATAAATTAAATATCTCCAATATTTTATATTATATATAAAAATAATTTTATCTTACCTTAGTCACAACACTATGTTCATATTATGTTACAGACAAAACTATGTTTAGCTGGCGTTACACAACACTGATTTCAAATAAAATGTGAAATATATTTAAAATATTTTTATTTAATATGATATGTATATATATCCATTAATTTGGTGAGTATGAATATTCCTAACTAAAATATTATTTTTATGGTTATATATGGATTATAAATAAGCTAATAATCAATTCAGATGAAAAAGAAATGTTTTTTGAAAAAAAAATATTTTTCTAAAGGATGGTTTAATATTACAATGGGAACATAATTTAAAATAATTTTTTTACACATAAAAAAATTTTATATGAAAAAATTAAATTCATTTTTGAAATTTTGATTCCAAAATTATCTTAGGGTGAATTTTGGTTATTTTTACGAGAAAGTTTCATTTTTTCATGATAGTGAGAAATACTGAATTTAAATTGAAAACTGCCTTTTAGTTAAAATTATTCATGAGTTTAAATTATATTTATAATTGTTTTTAAATTAAAATTAGTTAAATTATATATCAATTAATATAATTTAGGTCATTTAAGTCTTTTTTATATTAAATTTATATATAAATAATTTTTACACTTTTGAATATATTTACTTTAAAAACATGATTTATCTTCACATCTACATGATTAATTTTAAACTAATTTTATGTAATTTAACAAAATAGATTTGGAAAAATGGATTTAATATTTGGAATCAGAATAATTTTTAATTAATAATATGTTTAAATTAATTTTTGACCAAATTTATTTTTGAATGAAATTTAAATAAATTACTCTGATTGAGGTAAAAACATGTTTACCAGGTGACTATGCTTCAAAGAAACGGTAAAAAAATGGACCAAAACTTATCCAATAACAAATGGAAATCCATATGTATATATGAAAAATTCATGGTTCAATTTATTTTCATAATTTAGACTTTTTCTAGGTATAAACATGGTTACACATAACTCTTTTTAAAAAATTACATGTATGAAACTCTCCTCACTTATAAAATCCCCACCCTCTCCCCTCTTTTCTGACCTTCAAACTACTTAATTTTGAAAAGCACCTACCCAAATCAATTACCAACATCCCTAAAATATTTTTCTAAGACTTATCTTATGATTAAACCCATCATATATCAGATTTAGTACAAACCTTAAGAATATACCCAAAGATGTGGTAATGTTCTCCAATGTGCGTCTTTATGTTAATTATTTATCCAAATCCATTAAATTTTGTTAAAAAAATATAATATAATAACGAAAATATCATCAATATAATAGGATGTAATTATAACAATTTTTTGTCCTACAACCATGTTCATTTCCATCAAATGGGTTACAAAATCATCGATCAAGTGTATGGTGGACTACCACCACGCAAACCGATGTCGTTTGTGTAAGTGTGGACTACCACCTTCGTGAAGCGATGTGACTCTATTATCAAGAACAAAACTAAAATATGATATAAATAAGTATTCTATATTTTATATATACAATATTATGATAAATTTTAATGGAGACATATTACTTACCTCCTTTCCATGGTGATCATTTGAAAATGGGAACATTACTCATGTGTATGTACAACCAATCATCTCTATGATTGTATCATAATTAAATTTTCAAAACCACATTTAATGATTGTTTTTTAAAGTAAAATTTATGTAAAAATATGATAGTTATTTTATGAATATTTTTTTGGGTATTATGAAACAATATAATATATAGAGGAACCAGAATATTTACGATGAAACACACATAAGAAAGAAAAGCAATTAATAACCGAAACCAGAAAAATAATGATAGATTACTAGTGAATAGGTAATAATATGGTATAAAAGGATCAAATATGATATTAAAAATATTATAATTGTTCATTTATATGTTTTTAAAATGTTTAAAAACACTATAAAAGAGGTTTAATCACCATCAACCAAAAGTGAACGTAAGGTATGAGATTTCTTTAGTCAATTTATGTTCATTGGGTTAAACATTTACTTTATTTATTTGGTCATTATAAGAATATTTTTATAATAATTTTTTATTATCTTTTATTTTATTTTCGATTTTTTATGTGGAATTATAGTTGTAACACATAATTGATTCATTTTGTTAATTCCTACATCCATGTTATGATCATTTTAAAGGTTTATTTCACAATCTCAATCAAAGAGAGATTATTTATTTTTGAATTTAATTTAAGGAAAATTATTTTACCATTATATATTAATACATATATTTATTTTCTAATATGGTTATCTATTATTTTTTAATTTATTAGTACCATTTGTTTACTCTTGAGTACTAAAAATAATTGAGATTTTTTTTTAAATTTCTGACATCATTACTCTATTTGGTAGGAAATTTGTTTTCATTTAAAACAAATATTTATAAAAATGTTACCAAAAGTGTTTTAACTATTTCAATTTTTTTATTAACCATTTTTAGCCATTTTATATTTTTACCAAATTTTTTGAAACGATTCATGTTGTTGTTTTTTGGATAAGGCACTTTTATATCCTTTTTACCGTGTAAAAGGATATATATTTTTAACTTCTATGAAATGTATGGAATTTCCCTCCTTCATGGCTAACATTTCATTGAATCGTTATTTAAAAATTTACAGGGTTCTATATAAGTAAAAAAATTTCCTTATATTCATGGAATTTATTTTTTTTTCAAAAAAATCCATGAAAAGTATTTCTAAAATGATTTTTGTTTATAAAAAATGTTTTTTATAATGAAATGGGTATTTCCCTTAGGACTGTTTAAATAATTTTTTTATGTTATTTCTAATTTACTAATTATAAAAACCATTTATTCTTACTCCAATCGGTTAATTTTGTATTAATACCATATTTATTCATTTTATATATGTTTAAGGATTAATTTGACTATATATGTGATATTTTGATACTATTTACCATATTACTCTCTATATTCTTTGGTTATGTTTTCTTATTGGTGACACATTATCATTTTGTATGCTATATTTTAAATATGAATGGTTATGATGTATATGTTTCACCCCATTTAAATTTGTTATTAAACGTACTTATTATGCGATGGATGTGCCCTTTATAGACACTTGATGCATTAGTAGTTCACATTAGTCAAATTATATATGGGTTTTTAGTCGAGGCCTTACTCATATATTTAGATGTCTAGGAATGAATCCTTGAATTTATGTCATTCCATGAGACCTTGGGTGGATATATTTAAAAAATTCCTTGATGATATGTTTTTGATTTCCACCAGTATTAATTCTATCATTATGAATTCTATTATACATATTCCCAGTGATTATTCAATTAGTTAGATTATATGAGGTTGTGTTTTAAGCTCATGTGAATGTTTATATAGAATTATTTGATCTTATTTTATTCCCATAATATTATAATTAAGTATTCTATTAAAGGGAATGTGTTTTAATTATTTACCTTTCCATGTTTATTTATTTTTACTCATTCATAGCTTCCGTAATACACTTACCGTTACTCACCATTTAAGCTCGGCCTTCTTTTGTTTCCTTTCTCAAGAATATATAAAGTATACTATGTTTGATATGAAAGAATATGATATATGGGATAAATTTATTCTTTAGAATATATTATGTTGTAATTTTTTTATTCAAATGTGGTTTGAGACTCTTGTAGGTATCTATTTTTCCAAGAAATGTAATTTATTCAGTCTTATGATATGTGATTCCTTTTATATTTTACAATGTAATAAATCATGAAAATGACTCCAGGATATTAGTGTCAGGGTCTCAACAATTGGTATGAAAAGAAGTTTAATACAAATATATGGAACAAAATTTAGGAAAATATAGATTATGTATCATAACCCTATAGTATACTTTGAGTATAAGTATAAGAACATCCAAAAATTCTAGTAAGGAATAGATTATGAATCCCTATGTAGATATTATAAATGTACATGGTTCCAGAACAGATGTACCTAGAGACAATAACTCTGAGAAAGGTACGTTAGACTTGAATCAGTCTTTTATAGTACACGAAAACATGCATTTCTTTGCACCTAGTCGGGCACTATTGTGGTATATTCTTTGTATAATTATTATTTTATTTACTATCCATTTTTAATTAGTTGAAAATAAATATATTCCCAAAAGAAACAATTCTTATTATTATGAAATTATCTATGTTAAGTGTTCCACTATTTTCCATTGTTATATGTTGTTATTCATAATGTTATGATACAGTTTACTATATTCCACTATTTAGAAAGGGAATGTGTATAGAATAAGTGTGTATAGAATATGTGTATAAATAATTGTGGCCAATGTTTATATTTAACTAATAAGGAATCCAATACAAATGGTATTATAACTAAGAAAGTTATGGATATATTATGGAATCCTAATCAGGTTAAGAAAAATAACCTCTTTCGGATTAAGAAATGTATTCCAAAATGATATTCTCCCTTGTTGGATCACATTATGTGATAGATACCCATATAATTTAGTGGAACAACTTATCCAATTATAGTTGAGAAATGGATTAAGTCTTTATAGAAGATATTTAATGCATTGGGATGTGGCGAAAAAGATAATGTTACACCTGTAGTGTATTTTCTCAATGGTGATGTTGATCAGTAGTGGTCATTGATCAAGAATACCTATGAGGAAGAGGAAATATAACTCATAGAATGGAAGTATTTTATGTATATATTATTTTAAAATTATTTTCCCCATGAATAATAATCTAATATGAATAGAATGTTTCATTTCATAATGGAAAAGGATTAATAATGTGTTGTAGAGTATGAAGATACCTTTACATGGTTAGATATGTATTATAGGGATTACATACACAACATAGAGAGAAAGGTAGTCTAATTAGTATCAATATATAAAGTGTTTGGGTGAAGTATGAAAGGGTTTGGAAGTCTTGTTTTATGCTTTTGGGGATTTTCTTGATTTGTATGGTTTGATCATGGTTTGTAGAAATTGTGAATCTCCTAGAGGAAATAGTCCATAGCAAGGAAATGGGTTCTAGGTAGGTTCGTAGTATGGGAGCATGATTTGACCAAACCATGTGGCCACCTATGAGTAACAATGAAAATTAGATCAAAGGTAAAAATAAAGTTGGTGGACATTTTTTTAAACCATATGATGTAACCTTGCAAAGGGTTTAGGGAGGTACTGGTTGTAACATAATTAGCACACAGTTTTCCATACCATGTAACACAACAACACACAGTTAAAAAATTAGATCCTAGAAAATTGGATCTCACATAGATGTGACTCTAAACCACTTTTTTTCCACCCTTTAGACCCTAAATATTTTTCCCCCATCCCAATGGTTTTAGAGGCTCTCTCCTTTGATCTAAAAGATATCCGTTGGAAAATATTGGTCAGTTGACAGCCATATTTCTCAGAAAGTCACTATTCTTGATGGATTTCATTATATCAACTCATCATCCTTGTCTTTAATTACTCAATCTAGTCATATGTGGATAGATCTATAGTTTTTATAATAATCATGATGATATTTGGTTGTGATGAGGTTAGGGACCAGTATCTATGGTGGGTTTTTGGACATTCAACATGATTATGTTGTGAAATTCTTTCCATTCTTCATTCTTTCCATAGTTTTTTATGTAGGATGCTTCACACTCGAATCCTATTTTTAGAACATGAAGTCCTAGTTTAAAATTGTTTGAATTTATTAAAATTGATTTTAAAATTGATGTTCAAGTCATAGTAGAAACCATCTTTAGTGATGGTTTGTGTAATTTTGGAAATTGGTTATTTTGAAAAACAATCTGTTTCATGATTTCAAAATTATGTTGTAAAATATGGCTTGGTTTTGATATATTATAATGTTTTTATTGAAATGATTTCAATAGAAGGGAGGTTTTTTTTAAATATCTTGAAATGGAGGGTTTAAAATATATTTTCCATACATAAGTTGGTGTGAGTTCATGCTTTCAATGTGATCCTAAATTAGGGGCTTGTACCATTGCGGTACAAGGTATGTGACCTTCGATAAGGGGTGTTTTCTATTGGGGATCATAGATAGTTGCCACTAAGTGAAGACATGGTAGATGGATGACAAAACACTAATGATTGTGGAACTATGCTTCAGAAATGCATTGGTAGGTGAGTATTTGAATCATGCAATGGGAATTCTAAAAATGATTGTCAAATTATTTATTGAATTTTTTTTCTATCTTTGGAAAGCGCTTTCGGATTGAAAAAATTCTTTAGGATGCAATTTCTTTGGATTTTAAATTAATTGTTAAAATGTTTTAAGGTGATTTATATAAAATGTTTTATATAAAAGTGATAACCTGACTTATTATATTTTCTGGAGTAGGGAAGTCATTTGGGAAAATCTACTAAGTTTCCTTACACAACCATTTCTTGAGAACTTTAGTTTTTTGTAGATATTGTGTATCGAGATGCTGTTAAAGGGAAAGTATCTCATTTATTTAGTGGTTTCTCGTGATACTTGGGAAATGAATGTGGAGTTACATCTTGGAGTTTTTTGGGAGTTGCTGAGTTGGTTTCTTTGGAGTTTTTCATTTTTTGGTTTCGTAACCCTCTTTTTTGTTGATCTTAATGTTTGTTTTCACATGGTACTATAATATAGTAGGGTTGTTTGTTCATATATTATGTATCCTTAAATTTTGTTCCTAGAAAATTTAGTGGTGCATGTTTCGTGGTATGCTTAGTTTGTTTGTTTTACCTTCACAGAGAAAATCATCCCACGATTACTACTAAATACCTGAGAATGTATTTCCATCCTTTGGCATCATGGGGATGTTTCTTAAGGCCAAGTAGAAATTCCACCTTGACTCAAGCCGATGAGGAGGGGAGGGATGTTACAAGTGGTATTAGTTTGTTTAGTACTTGAATTGAGAAGTGTATCACTATGGGTTTTCCGATCTTTAATTTTCTTATAATTGTATTTGTAGTTGGTCTAAGAGTTGATATTCATTCTGGTTTATTCTTTTATTTGTGATGGTAGAAAGGGGTTGGATCATTAGGATGTGAAATTTATTTCACAAAGAGATGCAGTTAACCAATTTATGTTGAACTTCAAGTTACTGGGTAATTGTTTATATAAGTTTTTTGGAGACACTTATAAGATATTTAATATAATTTTCATGGATTTAGACCATGAGAAATGCATGACATGCATTATTTAAATGACTTCCCAATAGGATAAATATTTCATTCTGAGTAATGATTTATGATTTTGTGAAAAAAGTATATTTTTGAAATGTACTGAAAGAATGTTTTGAAATGAGATGTTTTGAAAATTGAATAATAGTGGTATTTTGAAAAAGGGTTTATTTCAAAAGAAGGTTAGAGTTTTCAAAAACATGTGAAGAAAAAAATGTATGGAATTTTGGAAAAGCATTGTTGTCATAATTGTGACTTGGTAAATTTGAAATTGTTAAGACTTCATTTTATATAGTTCTAGACTTATGTCATTTTTTTGGATATAGAAATGGAACCAGGTAGGTTTCATAGAAACCAATCAAAATAAGCTGATAAAAGTATGGTTTCACTTGATCCACGGGTGAACCAACAAGTGTTTCAAATTATTTTCCAAGATTATCAAGCTATGGATAGAGGGAGGTGAAGTGATAAAACAAGGCATGTAGATTATTATGTTTAGTTCTAGAAGTATAATCCACCCATATTTCAAGGTGATTCGGAACAAGAGAAGGTAGAGGTGTGGCTGAATAAGATGAATTGAATGTTCAATTTCATAGGCACACTAGTAGAGCTAAATATTATGTTGGATACACATCTGATGGAAGATCATGCATTCTATTAGTGTTATTTAAATATTCATGAAAAAATTTCCAAGGAATTTAATGGGAGGATTTTGAATAATTGTTTAACAAAAAATTATATCCTCATACATTCAAGATTATTAGAATGAAATAATTTTTCATGTTAAAGTATGTGAACCATTAGGTGACATAGTATCTGGCCAAATTTTTCAATTTAGTACACTTTTCACATGATATTTCTTCTAGTACATCCTTCAAGGAACATATTGTTGAATTTGGGATGTTTTAGATATTATCTTAATGATTTATATGCTTTTTATAATGGATTATAAAGAGATGGTAAATAGAGTAACAATGGAATAAAGGGAAATATTAGGAGCTATGGGTGGAGGTATCATATTGATACCTACATGAGATGGTGGGAAATCTAATTCAGGTAAATAGTAGAAGAGGGAAACCTATTTCTAAAGTGGGAGTATAAATCAGAATCGGACGACGGGATCGGTGAATCTTCCTCAAATACCCATGAGAAAACATGCATGTTTTCAACATGGTTTGTTTGATTAAATGAAGATATGATGTATGTCACCACCTGGAGAATTCCATAATTACAACTAGATGGGGAATATCCAGTGCTATTATCATAGTGCTCTATGGTGAGGTGTCTGGGACATATATCATGTTTCACAGAGGTCATGCGCTTTAATTGGAAGAGGGTATACAAATTCCTCTTGCCAATAGAATTAAGCTATCCATGGTGATTCTAGGAATTACATGACTCTTCAGTAAAGGAAAACCCAATTAGGAAATAAATAACAAAGTGCATTGAGTTAGCAGTTATATAGAGTGGAGAAAGTTATTACGGTTGATAAATATGTTCCATAAACATAGAAGGGTATGATTATTTTAAATTATAAGCTTAGGAAAGATATTTTTGAAAAAGATGAATCACATTCATTTATTTATTCATGTGATATTGCTTTTCTAGGTTTTCATTTATGTTGAGGCCATCTGTTTTGAAACTTGAAACTCCTCTCGGTAAAATAGAACATCTAGTCATTATGTGGAAAGAATTTTCTATAACCATTAATTAACATGAGTTGATATAGTATATATTAATTCATGAGATTTATTTCTATGACATAATCCTATGAATGGATTAGTTTAAAAATATAAAGGATCACTTCAATTGTTTTATGGGAAAGGTTAGTTTTATGACAGATGATGTAGCTGAGAATATCATTAATGGAGGCCAGAGTGTAATGGTAGGTGCAACAAGACTATTTTCACTAGTGGTTGGAACTATATCATACCACATCAAAATGTTAACTAATGAATCAGTGGAATAATTTTAGAGTAATAATCTTATCATAGTTTTGATCAGTTTCATGATGTCATTCATAAAAATTTCTCAAGTATTCTACCTATAAGAGAAGTGGAGTATATGATTGTTCTCTTTCCCAGGATCAATCACATTTCCATCCCATCTTATATTATGGAAGAAAAAAAATATAAGGAATTGACAGTGTTGTTGGAAATGTAGAATGAAAAGTATTCATTTGTTCTAGAATGTCTCTGTTGGAATCACTAGTACTGTTTTTCCAAAAGGTGGATTTAACTCATCAGTTTTGTTTATTATCATAACATTAATGAAGTTATGATAATGAATTAGTATCCTGTTCCTTGAATTGATGATCAATTTTATCAATTGAGGTGGGATTAGTTATTATCTAAAATTTACTTGTGATTAGGATATCACCGATTACAGGTTAGAAGGAGGATATTCCAAAAATAAATTTCAGAAGATGACATGACCATTATGAGTATTTAGTTATTCCATTAATTATTGATGATGAACAATTAGTCTTTATGTATTTGATGAATCATAAATTTTATAGATATATGGATTCTTTTGTAGTTGTTTTTTTGGATGACATATTGGCCTATTCAAGGACAAGGACTGAACATGACCATCATTTGGTTATAGTGTTGGGAATCATATGGGATTATCGCCTTATGAAAAATTATCACTGTATAATTTTTGGATAAAATAGGTATGTTACCTTGGACCTATATTCTATTACTAAGGCATTTTTGTAGATCCATAAAAGATAGTGGCTATTATCTCTAGGAAACCACCTAGGATTGTCTTAGAGATACTTAGTTACCTTGATCTATCTGATTATTGCCGATACTTTTTTCCTAACATATCATGATTATAATCCCCTGTGACAAAATTGAAAAGGAAACATGTTCTATTCCTATTTAATGAGGAATGTCAGAAGTCTTTTCAAGAGGTAAAGGTTTTTCATACATCCACACTAATATTGATATTAGTCATAATTAGAATAGGGTACGTGGTACATTGTGCTGCTTCAGGATCTATGTAAGGAGGTGTTCTCATGCATAGATATCATGTTTTTTCTTATGGATCATTGGAGTTATGTTCCCATGTGATAAACTATCCAACAAATTATCTGGAGTCATCTTTTGTAGTCAATGAATTGAAAACATGGTTTCATTATCTATTTGGTGAGAAATTCATAGTGTTTAGGGATTGTAAGAGTTTGAAACATATTTTCTCACAAAGAGAATTAAAATTGATAAAAATAACTGGATGAAGTATCTCCAAATATTCACCATTATCTTTATGTATACACATGACAAAGGAAATTCGATGGGGGTAGATTAAGAAGAAATGCATATGTTCAATTAGAAAAAAAGAGGTTTCAGATAAGTGGTTGTTGATGTCAGTGATAACTAACATGCTCATGGATTGGGAAGACTAAGGTAGTGTTGCAGATTTCATTCTAGTTTTTCATATTCTTGATTTTGATAAAAATAGTTAAAGAGGCACAAAACCCAGATTCATAATGTGTTTCTTTAAAGTAAAAACTAAATGGTGTGGAGACTATTGAGTGATGGAACACTACTAGAAAAATAGGTATTTGCGACGGGATCCCGTCGCAAATGGCTTTTTGCGACGGGGGCCCATCGCAAATGACCCGTTGCTAAAAACGGTGTCGCAATAACAATATTTTGAAACGGGCCCGTCGCTAAAGCCTTTTTCCACGACGGGGAGAATCCCCGTCGCAACTATTACTCCGTATATTTGTAAAAAACTATTTGCGACGGGGCCCTTCGCAAAAACTATTTTTAAAAAAATAAAAAAATAAAAATACTATTTGCGACGGGAATAGTATCCCGTCGCAAATACTATAAAAAAATAAAAAAAATAAATTGTTAATAAATTATTTTAATTAATATAATAATAATCCAATTATATTTCAAAAATAAAAAATAATAAAATATTAATAAATGATTTTAATTAATATAATAATAGAATTATAATTCACAAATAAAAATAATAAATTATTTTAATTAATATAATAATAATATATTTATAATTCAAAAATAAAAAATAATAGACTATTAATAAATATTTTATAATGAGACAGAAACTACGAATAGAAAAAAAATCATATTTTCATTTCACAAATTTTATAACATAAATACAAACTCTAATCTGAAGGAGTGGGAGGGGGGATCTGCAGATGGTGGTGTAGGAAACTCCATCCCTAAAGCATGAGTGAGTCGGCGCATGTACTCCATCTGATCCTGATGCTGCTGCTACCACCGAATCGTCTGCTCCTCGTACAGCTACTGCTGGCGTCGACACTCCTCCTCATGCTGCTGACGCATCTGCTCCTGCTCCTGTCGGAGACTCTCTATCAGTGCAGTCTGAGATCACAACTGATCCTCATAATGTGTAGTAGAAGAAGATGCACGAGATCCTCTCGAGCTGGACGCCAACATCGCAGCACTGCCATAATAATCTCCGGGAGTCAGTCGAGAGCTGATACCAACTACCCGGCCCTTCTCGAAGGCATACTGGGTGGCCTGCATCCATGCCGCCTCATCAAACTGACGGCCATTGGTCTGATGTGATGACTCGGCCTGACTCTCAGGCCGGGCCTGTGACTTTGCGGCCTCATATGACTCCTGTAGTTGCAATTTAAAATTAAAATTGTGAATATATTATATACAGTTAATTTTTAAACTTGAAAACAAATAATACTAACCACGATGTGATGCTGACGATCACCTCTGAGCTCCCCAGTAGCAGGATCACTATACATCCTCCGATATACGTCGTACTCCGTAATATCGGGGTGCTCGACAGCCTATAAGAATAAAAAATAAACTGTTAATATTTATAGTTATATAAAATATTTATAAATAATGTACGTACCAGATGTTGTCTATGAGTACTGAAAGAACGACTCCCAGCTCGATGAGTCATCTCCTATCTCCCCCGATTCTGCCTCCCCACCGATGATCTCCTCTGAAAGGCACCACTCAACCAGTGCGCACATAATCCATCCCATACATGGGATGAAATGTACTCTGGTCGGTGTGCTCTACATGACTCGTCAAAATCTGACACTCCTGCTTTCTTCATCGCTGCTTTTCTTAAATTGGGCAAAAACTGACGAATGTGATCACGCATGGCCACCTCCCATGCCTCGTGGATGTCGTCACGCATGGTATCCTCGATCGGATACCATAAACCCTACAAATAAATCAAAATATCAAGTTAGAAATGAAATAATTTTCAAAATAAAAATTATTTATTTATGTACGTACCAACCAATGGCCGAACATGGCCTGCTGCACATCAATGGAAATCTGCTCCCATGTGGTCCACGGCTGAGAGAAATAGTTGTGCAAAATAGCGCTGCCCTGTCCGACTGCTATATGCAGAAAACTGTAAAAATAAAAAACATTTATTATGTGAATAGATTAATGAAATCTTAGTCAAATCCACAGGTTATCACACAGGTTATCACACCTCCGTGTGCGTGGATCAAACCCAAGACGTGGACGTCGCTCGGGGACGGGGTCAGGAATCATCAATCGTGCAAGACCGCGCCCCCTCCGCATACTCCCTATAGCGCCTGCAGGCTGAGGGTCATCTTTCATCAACTCATCCGCATCGAAAGTCAGGTCAGCATCCACCAACTCACGAAATGTGGCTTCGTCCATCTGAAACAGAAAATGTTAATGTTGTTAGAAAATAATTGATAATTACTATTATATATACATATATACATATTATGATTGTATATAAATACCATGGAATTATATCAGTGTTCATCTTCATCATCATCTTCATATATGTCAATTTCATCTTCATATTCCTCCTCAATATCATCGATATCCATTTGAGTTACAGTTTCTTCATCTCTTACCATTTCAAATTCATATGTGACATCATTAACATCATCGTCATCACCGAATCTTAAATGTGGGGTGTCGTCATCGATACTCATGTCCCTTTGTAAAAAAGATTGATTTTGAGTACTCTCTTGAAAAACTTCAATTCTTTGCACATCAGTGAAAGCACATTCACTTTGACTAAACTGATTGTCTCGAATTTTGATTTTTATTACACTCCACCAATCAGTTAAGTTTCTTGATATAGCACAGTACTTTGTGTAATAAACTTGATATGCCTGTTGAGCCAATAAGAATGGTTCATTTACTACGAGAACACTTTTACATTTAATATCTATGATTCCATGAGTCGGATGAACACGCACGCCTCTCTCTGTATCCAACCACCGACATTTGAACATGGTTATGTAATGTTGTCCAAGATAACAGAGTTCAATGATTTCATCAAGTATGCCATAAAAGTCAACTTCATTTTCTTGATGATGAGATCCTCTCAAGCTAACTCCACTGTTCATTGTTTTTTTCGATTCCCCATATGCATGTGTGTGGAATCGAAATCCATTCACCACATATGCATTATAAGTTTTAACAAGTTTGGAAGGTGGGTTACTCAATACACACACCCGTTTTTCAATTTTATCATCATGTCGAGACACCTGAAAATTTGTGAAATAATTATCAATATAGTAAAAAATACATTGAATGAGTTTCTAAAAGATAAATAATTTATGTTACCAGTTTTTGAAACCACTGAGAGAAATTTTTCAGTCGACGTTCTTCGAGAGCAGCTGCTGTAATTTGTGGAATTTGTTTCTTGATATGATTATCATAAAACCTATAAAAACCAAAGTTATTTACTGTAACATAAATGATAGAATAAGTGATATAAACACTTACAGTACAACTGATGTCATCTCTTCACATTTGAGCAGAACATACGTATGAGCTCTATGATGTTCATCATCTGAAAGCCAGCGTTCATCAACTCCACCAAAACCAAGCTCTGACTGGTTGAAAATAGATAATTGATTGTCGATTTCATCAATATTTCTCTCGTTCCATCCCATTCGGTTGGGTTTTGAAGGATACTCAGATTCAAAATAATGGGAGCAGAAAAAAGATATTTCCTCTTGCAAATAAGCTTCTACAATAGATCCTTCAACAGATGCTTTGTTACGTACTTTTCTTTTCAATTTTTTCATGCATCTTTCAAATGGTAATTATTACTAATTATTGGTAATTATTACTAATTATTGGTAATTATTATTAATTATTACTAATTATTACTAATTATTGTTAATTATTACTAATTATTGGTAATTATTACTAATTATTACTAATTATTTCTAATTATTACTAATTATTACTAATTATTGGTAATTATTTCTAATTATTACTAATTATTACGATTTACCGGTAATTATTCCTAATTATTGGTAATTATTACTAATTATTGTTTAGTATTACTAATTATTGGTAATTATTACTAATTATTACTAATTATTGGTAATTATTACTAATTATTACTAATTATTGGTAATTATTTCTAATTATTACTAATTATTACTAAATATTACTAATTATTATTAATTATTACTAATTATTACTAATTATTACTAATTATTGGTAATTATTGGTAATTATTGGTAATTATTGGTAATTATTGGTAATTATTGGTAATTATTACTAATTATTACTAATTATTACTAATTATTGGTAATTATTACTAATTATTACTAATTATTGGTAATTATTACTATTTATTACTAATTATTGGTAATTATTACTAATTATTACTAATTTTTACTAATTATTGCTAATTATTTCTAATTATTACTAATTATTACTAATTATTGGTAATTATTCCTAATAATTACTAATTATTACTGATTATTACTAGTTATTGGTAATTATTACTAATTATTGGTAATTATTACTAATTATTACTAATTATTACTAATTATTACTAATTATTACTAATTATTGGTAATTATTACTAATTATTGGTAATTATTACTAATTATTGGTAATTATTACTAATTATTGGTAATTATTACTAATTATTGGTAATTATTACTAATTATTGGTAATTATTACTAATTATTGGTAATTATTACTAATTATTGGTAATTATTACTAATTATTGGTAATTATTACTAATTATTGGTAATTATTACTAATTATTGGTAATTATTACTAATTATTGGTAATTATTACTAATTATTGGTAATTATTACTAATTATTGGTAATTATTACTAATTATTGGTAATTATTACTAATTATTGGTAATTATTACTAATTATTGGTAATTATTACTAATTATTGGTAATTATTACTAATTATTGCTAATTATTACTAATTACTGGTAATTATTAGTAATTATTACTAATTATTACTAATTATTGGTAATTATTACTAATTATTGGTAATTATTACGAATTATTGGTAATTATTACTCATTATTGGTAATTATTACTAATTATTACTAATTATTCCTAATTATTGATAATTATTGGTAATTGTTCCTAATTATTAGTAATTAAATGAATAATTACCAATAATTAGGAATAATAACATTATTATTATATTTTATTATTAATATTAAAATAATATAATTTTTTAATTTATATACAATTATCCTTTCATCTGTGTGTTTTCTATCTCCACATACAAATAATACATGTGGAGACAGCAAACACACAGATGAAAAGAGAATAGTATATATATAAAAAATTATATTATTTTAATATTAATAATAAAATATACTAATAATGTAATAATGTTATTATTCCTAATTATTTTTATTTATTACTAATTATTAATATTTATTCTTAATTATTAAAAATTATTACTAATTATTCCTAATTACCATTAACTATGAACAATACTAATAATTTAAATTTATTAAGTAACAAAACAATGTAAACATAATTAAATTACAACTAATTAAGAATAATTGAAACTAATAAAAAATTAAAAAAAAAATATTAAATTAAAATGAATATAAATACCTTGAAAATTGATATGAGGTTGATCTCTGATCGTTCTTCAAAACTTCAATATCAACTCCGGAGAAAAAAATTAAACTTGAGAAAAACTGAACTTTAGAAATAAAATTTTGAGAGAATAAGAAGATGGAGTTTGAGAATGATTTGAAAAAAACGGATGGGGGTATTTATAGGTTAGATTATTTGCGACGGGTACCCGTCGCAAATACCTTAGCCATCATTTATTACTGTCAACGGTTAAATAGTTATTTGCGACGGGTCCCGTCGCAAATAACCACCTGCCGACATACTATTTGCGACGGGGGAATATTCCCGTCGCAAATACCTTTTACCGCCGCCGGTAATTTGCAACGGGAATATTTCCCCGTCGCAAATAAGTTTCCCGCGATTTGGCGCGCAAAGGGCGCCAGTCCTTTTGCGACGGGGAAAGCTATCCCGTCGCAAAAGGCTACTTATTTGCGATGGGAAAATACCCCCGTCGCAAATAACCCGTCGCAAATACCCATTTTTCCCGTAGTGGAAGATGGATGTGAGCTATTTTTTGTAGTATTGAAATCATATGGTCATACTGTAACGGCCCGAAATTTTGAATAAATCTTGTTTCCTAATTTCATGTGTTATTTTATTTTATTTTTATACTCAACAAAAATGTTTTATTTGATAAACATGATTATAATTAAAATGAGACCATTGGGTTTTGACTGTTATATGACCATCGGTCAATATGACCGCTGTGAACAAAATGTTTTGATTATTGTCTCTAAATATAAGTAATCTTGGTTGATTATTATAGAAAGAAGATTCGATGACCTCACCTAGTAGTCTTGGACCAATCGAAGCCCATCTAACTGAACTTGGGAAGGAGGTAGCACCATTAGGCTTTGCTCTGGACCAAACCCAAGCCGAACTTCATCATGTGAAGCTAGAACGGAATCGCCTTCGCGAGAAGTTCAAACTGATAGAAATTACTACTCGGGCAATGTTGGCCGAGCCTCCCTCGGACTCTCTCACCTTAGCACACCTTACACTTAGGTCCTATGCTAGTGTGATAAGGGGATATGTAAGAAGATCGTAACTGCCTTGTGTAATCCTTTGTTTTAAATAAAAATTGGGATTTCTTCTTATGATGATGTTTATGAATTTTCAAATGAACGGATAAATATAGTATGCATATTTTGATGAATTTTAGAAAAAGGATATTTTAAAAACGTTTATGTAAACCTTAAATAATTAAAATTGTGTAATGATTTTCAAAAAATGGTCTTCTACAATTATGTTTAGTACGAAATTTGGAGTCTAATAAGATCAACATGATTTTTTGATGAATAGTAAATTATGAATAGTGATTTTATGATTAGGATTAGTAATATGACCAAATGGATTAGTAATCTCACTTAAAGAAAGTTTTAAAATAATCTAGGCACCTTGATTAAGTAATGTGATTCAATAAAATGGTTAAATAACGGTTTCATAAATTATTATTCAAGTATTAGTTTTTTCGGGTGAATAGTGTTTTTTTAATTATAAATTAAATTAAAAATATTTAGAAAATTATTTTTATAAAATGGATTTCATTTTTGAACTCAGAGCCCCGATATTATGTTATGGTAATTTTTGGGGTTTTTTCTGAAAAAATGAATTTTCGGTGAATAGTGTATTTATATAAAAATAAATTTAAAAATATTTAGAAAATCATTTTTATAAAATGGAGTTCATTTTTTGAAATCAGAGCATTGATATTTGGTTAGTGTGAAATTTTGGGATTTTTCTGAGAAAGTTGAATTTTCAGTGAATAGTAAAAATGCAGTTTTAGGGTTTCGGTATGTTTAATGACATCATAGCTGTGTCCTGATGATGTCATGAGATATTTTAAGGTTTGGCCGGCCAAGGGTGATGAATTTTTGTTTTGGGGGCCCCATGTGGCCTAACTCCATGGTAAATGCCAAGGGAGAGCACATGGGTTTGAGAAAAGCACATGTGAGGTGTCCCTTGGCCATTAATGCCTTGTCCCCTCACTTTCCCTATAAATACCTAGCCCTCCTCTCATCCATTCGACTCCCCACTCTTCCCCAACAAAGTTCTGGTCTCATTACCTCCCAAGGAGTCCTCCCAAGGTGCCCCCAAGCCCTCAAGGTCCCAACCTTTGAGGTATAAGAGTTACATTTTAAGGTAAGGGATCTGACCCCTCTCTTTCTTTTCAAGTGATCTCTTTTATGTCATTCCTTTAATGCTCCATGTTATTATGTTGGAGGATGTTCTTTTATACTCCTATTACTGCCCTTTTTATGTTCATATAATGAGAGACCCCCTCTTACTCTCATTATTTCTTTTTATGAAGTTTTAAGTGGCGCCGTTAGGCTGCCAAAATTTTTGTAACGGATTTTTCTCCCTTCTCATTTTTCAAGATCTATTTTCATGTAATGTATTTCTTGTTCCTTTTTATTATGTTGGGGTATGATCTCTAAATTTATCATACTGATCTTTTATGACCATATGATGAGAGACCCCATTTGATCTCTTCAATTCAGTATTTTGAAGTTTTAAGTGGCGCCGTTAGGCTGCCGAATTTTTAAGTGGTTCTTCACCCTTCTCGATTTGAAGTTCTAATTTCATGTCAATTCTTTCAAGTTCCTTTTTGTTATGTTGGGGTGTGATATCTATATCTATCATACTGATCTTTTATTACCATATGATGAGAGACCCCATTTGATCTCTTCAATTCAGTATTTTGAAGTTTTAAGTGGCGTCGTTAGGCTGCCGAATTTTTAAGTGGTTCTTCACCCTTCTCGTTTTGAAGTTCTACTTTCATGTCAATTCTTTCAAGTTCCTTTATATTATGTTGGAGTATGATATCTATATCTATCATACTAGACTCTTATGTTCATATGATGAGAGACCCTATTTGACCTTGTCAATTCAATTTGTTGAAGTTTAAGTGACGCTGTTAGGCTGCCGAATTCTCACAAGAGAAATCTTATTTTTTCTTCCTTTCATATGGTATATTTTCAAATTTCATTACCATGTTCTTAAATCCTTTATATTTTGTCCCTATACTGTTTGATGGGTCATTTATGAATGTTTGACCCATGTCCCCTCTTATCTCAATGTTTTATAAAACCCCAAAACATAGCCGTTATGCTGCAGAATTTTCGTCTCAAAGTGCCTCTCTCTCTTTTCTCAAAATTATTTTACGTTATAAAATGAATACTCAAAGCTCTTATTTCTACAGGGGTATTCACATATATATCAAAATTTTCTATTTTAAATTCTGGGATTTACATACATGAGACCCGCTTTCCATTTCCGTGGGTTTAAAGTGACGTAAAGATCATGTCTTTAAAGCAGTTTTTAAAACATTATGATTATGAAATGAAACCCATTTAGTTTATGCTATATGGGTTATTTATGAAGTGGTTGATGATGATATATTTGGATCACATGATAATAAAAGAAAATTTAAGGGTGCGCCCTGATAGCGCCCCATTGCATTGGATAATGATGTAACCACAAGAGATTACAGTTTAAGGGTGCGCCCAGATATCGCTATAATGCATTGGGTAAAGACTTAATCTCTAGAGATGACCATTTTTAACGACACCATGGTGAATAAACTTGGTAATTTTTAATGACACCTTGGGGATGGACCTCGGTGAAACGAAGCGATTTTCAATATTAAATGTTGCAGCCACATCTTCAAGTTATGAAAAATGTTATTTTTATTATGATGTATCTCATTATTTCTTTCTCATGCCTTAAAGTTCTTTTTATGTCCTTATTGAAGTATCTCAATTTCACATGTAAAATGTTTCTCTTGTTTCCCTTATTGGGCCTTCTGCTCACCCTTTCTTTTGATGTATGTCCCCAGGTTATGAGATGCAGTAATGAACCTAGGATGAACTTAAGGAGAAGCCTTTCAAGTGTTTAAGAAGAGTGTTTTTTTGTTCTTTTCATTTATTATGTTCCTGGTTTCCAAGACACTAAACCTTAAAGATCCTCAGTTCTGTGTAATGAAATGAAAGTTATGTTATAAAAAGACAGGATGCTATAGTTGGTATCAAAGGATGGTTTAGTTATTTGTGGAAATTAGGATATGAAAACTTTAGGAAGAAGCCTGTAGAAAAGTCTATATATAGGAAATGTTCCTTGTATTTTGGTGAGTATTGAGTAATGGGTTTCCAAGCAAATACATCTCTGTCTGGATACGAGCAGGTAGAGGTGGCTCTGGCACAGATGTACATAGGGTTAAAACCCGAAAACACCGCTTTGAGCTAGACTCAAACGGGAACTGGTACACGACAACGGGCCTTGCTGCACTCTTGGTTATGACACTCCCGGGGTATATGCTTTGGTAAATTCATAAGATTAGTATGAACCATTGTTAAAGGAACAAAGATCCACATAAGAATATATGATCATGGATAACCTAGATTGGATCCTAGGGGATCACAAGTTAGGGTATACTTTTCTTCTACAAGTTATCCTTATATGATTTAAGCTTCTTTTCATGATTATTAGCTAATTATTTAAGCCCCTAATTATAGTTTCTTTTCTTAGTTAATGGCAGGAAATGGAAGAACATGTCCAAACAACCAATGTGATAGGAAATGCTATGATTTCCGTATTAATACGACAGAGATGATTAGGGGATTAAAATATGATTATTATTTTGGAAAACGTTCACTATTTTGGGGACCCTATATGATTGAGGAAAATAGATTACTATGGTATTTTCATTTAAGAGTAAGGTTGACTTATATTTTGAATAATCGATGAATTTATGGTGGTCTTAGAGTAATTTAGGTTACTTACGGGAATGATTAACCTATCTTGGGTAGGATATGATTAGGTTAGCTACTTTTGTTATAAGATGTTAGGAGTGGTTGATGTTGTTTGGAGATAAACAATGAAGTTTATTTTGGAAGACTATGTTATCAAATCTTTCTTGTATTTGGGTTTCAATCTTAGTTTGGTTTATTTTGAGGAATCTTAAGGACCATTATTTACGGAATGGTCTATGATGTACATTGGGTAGTACCATGGAACTTTGAAGATTTAAAAGTAGTTTCCATTCCAATGGGATTCTTTTTGAAGAGTTGTTTTACCTTACCCATTCTATTTTTGGGATAATGTTTAAAGATAGAAGAAATAGATAGTTGATCATTTGTGGATTATGTGATTCCCTAGAAGATGATTCTTGTGTTTTGATGAGACCAAGTTGTTTTGAATGCTCATCGTTTGGAGAAAAGATTAGTTCTGGTAAAAACTTATTAATGTATGAAACTATACATGAAGGTAGATATATTTCCTTATGTTTTTGTTCTATGTTGTAAATGAATCCCTCAAAGTTATTAAAAGGAACATAAAACAAAAACGTTGTTGGTTTAAATTTCCTACTAGGTAATCAAAGACCACTTACACACATCATAATTTTGGGATTTTCTGGTGGTTAACTTCCTCCTAATAATGTTTTCTATCACTCTCCTTTAGAACGTGACCCTTTGTTTTCTCCTCCATGTCCATGTTTCCTACATGGAATCCTAGTATGAGTAAACTCGGGTGGCCTTTGTACTTCCTTTTCCTTCTTTTAATGTAATAGTGTTACTGACTCTTTTTCCGATGTGGGACATTGAATGAAATTTCAAAACCCAATTTTAAAAATTGCGACGACACAATTTCTTACGGGGGGAAGATTGTAACGGCCCGAAATTTGGAATAAATCTTGTTTCCTAATTTCATGTGTTATTTTATTTTATTTTTATACTCAACAAAAATGTTTTATTTGATAAACATGATTATAATTAAAATGAGAGCATTGGGTTTTGACTATTATATGACCATCGGTCAATATGACCGCTGTGAACAAAATGTTTTGATTATTGTCTCTAAATATAAGTAATCTTGGTTGATTATTATAGAAAAATGATTCGATGGCCTCATCTAGTAGTCTTGGACCGATCGAAGCCCATCTAATAGAACTTGGGAAAGAGGTAGCACCATTAGGCTTTGTTCTGGACCAAACCCAAGCCGAAATTCATCATGTGAAGCTAGAACGGAATCGCCTTCGTGAGAAGTTCAAACTGATAGAAATTACTACTCGGGCAATGTTGGCCGAGCCTCCCTCGGACTCCCTCACCTTAGCACACCTTACACTTAGGTCCTATGCTGGTGTGATAAAGGGATATGTAAGAAGATCGTAACTGCCTTGTGTAATCCTTTGTTTTAAATAAAAATTGGGATTTCTTCTTATGATGATGTTTATGAATTTTCAAATTACCGGATAAATATAGTATGCATATTTTGATAAATTTTAGAAAAAGGATATTTTAAAAATGTTTATGTAAACCTTAAATAATTAAAAATGTGTAATGATTTTCAAAAAATGGTCTTCTACAATTATGTTCAGTACGAAATTTGGAGTCTAATAAGATTAACTTGATTTTTGATGAATAGTAAATTATGAATAGTGATTTTATGATTAGGATTAGTAATATGAGCAAATAGATTAGTAATCTCACTTAAAGAAAGTTTTAAAATAATCTAGGCACCTTGATTAAGTAATGTGATTCAATAAAATGGTTAAATAATGGTTTCATAAATTATTATTCAAGTATTAGTTTTTTCGGGTGAATAGTGTTTTTTAATTAAAAATTAAATTAAAAATATTTAGAAAAATATTTTTATAAAATGGATTTTATTTTTTAACTCAGAGCACCGATATTATGTTATGGTAATTTTTGGGGTTTTTTCTGAAAAAATGAATTTTCGGTGAATAGTGTATTTATTTAAAAATAAATTTAAAAATATTTAGAAAATAATTTTTATAAAATGGAGTTCATTTTTGAAATCAGAGCATTGATATTTGGTTACTGTGAAATTTTGGGATTTTTCTGAGAAAGTTGAATTTTCAGTGAATAGTAAAAATGCAGTTTTAGGGTTTCGGTATGTTTAATGACATCATAGCTGTGTCATGATGATGTCATGAGATATTTTAAGGGTTGTCCGGACAGGTGTGATGAATTATTGTTTTGGGGGCCCCATGTGGCCTAACTCCATGGTAAATTCCAAGGGAGAGCACATGGGTTTGAGAAAATCACATGTGAGGTGTCCCTTGGCCATTAATGCATTGTCCCCTCACTTTACCTATAAATACCAAGCCCTCCTCTCATCCATTCGACTCCCCACTCTTCCCCAACGAAGTTCTGGTCTCATTACCGCCCAAGGAGTCCTCCCAAGGTGCCCCAAGCCCTCAAGGTCCCAACCTTTGAGGTTTAAGAGTTACATTTTAAGGTAAGGGATCCGACCCCTCTCCTTCTTTTCAAGTGATCTCTTTTATGTCATTCCTTTTATGCTCCATGTTATTATGTTGAAGGATGTTCTTTTATACTCCTCTTACTGCCCTTTTTATGTTCATATAATGAGAGATCCCCTCTTACTCTCATTATTTCGTTTTATGAAGTTTTAAGTGGCGCCGTTAGGCTGCCGAAATTTTTGTATCAGATTCTTTCTCCCTTCTCATTTTTCAAGATCTATTTTCATGTAAAGTATTTCATGTTCCTTTTTATTATGTTGGGGTATGATATCTAAATTTATCATAATGATCTTTTATGACCATATGATTAGAGACCCCATTTGATCTCTTCAATTCAGTATTTTGGTGTTTTAAGTGGCGCCGTTAGGCTGCCGAATTTTTAAGTGGTTCTTCACCCTTCTCGTTTTGAAGTTCTACTTTCATGTCAATTCTTTCAAGTTCCTTTTTTTTTATTTTGGGGTGTTATATCTATATATATCATACTGATATTTTATGACCATATGATGAGAGACCCCATTTGATCTCTTCAATTCAGTATTTTGAAGTTTTAAGTGGCGCCGTTAGGCTGCCAAATTTTTAAGTGGTTCTTCACCCTTCTCGTTTTGAAGTTATACTTTCATGTCAATTCTTTCAAGTTCCTTTCTATTATGTTGGGGTATGATCTCTATATCTATCATACCAGACTCTTATGTTCATATGATGAGAGACCCTATTTGACCTTTTCAATTCAATTTTGTTGAAGTTTAAGTGACGTCGTTAGGCTGCCGAATTCTCACAAGAGAAATCTTATTTTTTCTTCCTTTCATATGGTATATTTTCAAATTTCATTACCATGTTCTTAAATCCTTTATATTTTTTCCCTCTACTGTTTGATGGGTCATTTATGAATGTTTGAACCATGTCCCATCTTATCTCAATGTTTTCTAAAACCCCGAAACATAGTCGTTAGGCTGCAGAATTTTCGTCTCAAAGTGCCTCTCTCTCTTTTCTCAAAATTATCTTACGTTATAAAATGAATACTCAAAGATCTTATTTCTACAGGGGTATTCAAATATATATCAAAATTTTCTATTTTAAATTCTGGGATTTACATACATGAGACCCGCTTCCTTTCTGTGGGTTTAAAGTGACGTAAAGATCATGTCTTTAAAGCAGTTTTTAAAACATTATGATTATGAAATGAAACCCATTTAGTTTATGCTATATGGGTTATTTATGAAGTGTTTGATGATGATATATGTGTCTCACATGATAATAAAGGCAAATTTAAGGGTGCGCCCTGATTGCACCCCATTGCATTGGATAATGATGTAACCACAAGAGATTACATTTTAAGGGTGCGCCCAGATAGCGCTCTAATGCATTGGGTAAAGACTTAATCTCTAGAGATGACCATTTTTAACGATGCCATGGTGAATAACCTTGGTAATTTTTAACGACACCTTGGGGATGGACCTTGGTGAAACGGAACAATTGTCAATTTTAAATGTTGCAGCCACATCTTCAAGTTATGAAAAATGTTTTTTTTATTAGGATGTATCTCATTATTTCTTTCTCATGCCTTAATGTTCTTTTTATGTCCTTATTTAAGTATCTCATGTTCACATGTAAAATGTTTCTCTTGTTTCCCTTATTGGGCCTTCTGCTCACCCTTTCTTTGGATGTATGTCCCCAGGTTATGAGATGCAGTAATGAACCTAGGATGAACGTAAGGAGAAGCCTTTCAAGTGTTTAAGAAGAGTGTTTTTTTGTTCTTTTCATGTATTATGTTCCTTATTTCCAAGACACTAAACCTTAAAGATCCTCAGTTCCGTGTAATGAAATGAAAGTTATGTTATAAAAAGACGGGATGCTATACATACCTAGGGATTTCCATGAACAAATTTTTCATTCTTACCACCATTCAAGATCGGATGTACATCCTGGAATATAGAAGATGTATAAGAGTTGAAATTAGTGTTTTGGTGTGTAACGTCTTGGAATTTCTATTTAATTTCTTTATTTATATGGAATTATTTAGAGACCGTGAAATCTGACAGCAGATGATTCCGAGGCCCGGAGTGTCTGAAATGATCCGTCGAAAAAGTTTAAAGCATAAATTAGCACGCGTGAGTAGTTTTCTTGAAGAAGTGTAATAACTCTTAAAGAGGTTCCTGGTTCAAAAATTTGAGGGCACCATTGCATTCAAGATGGCGGGTTTACCCTAGGTGTGACTGAAGTATAGTTGGCGTAGGCCTCTAGTGAGAAAACCCATAAATGGCATAACTGTAAATAAAATAATTAAATAAAATTATTTTATTTTCTAAATGCTTATGACTCCCAAACGGTGACTTAGATAAAAAATCTAAGACCACCGCGGATCTCAGAAGGGTATGCTTTCCTTATGTAGATACTAAAATTGGCCGGTGCGGGCTACCAGTGGAAGTTAGTTTTTTGTCGTAAATAAAATACTTATGTAATGATTATTTTATTTTAAAATCCTTAACTTTTAAACAAGAAATTATATTGAAAATACGAGAGTACCATTGAGCTCGTGAGGGTGTGTTTCCCTTAGGTAGACCCTAACCTTGACCGACGCGGGTTGAGGGTGAATGTTAATAATTTTCTGATGTTTTTTTAATGTGCATTTAGTAAACGTGCGAGCGATGTTTTCTATCTTTGAATCGGTGTTTGGATTAAAAATCTGAGGGCACCATTGAATCCAGAACATTGGGATTCACCTAGAAACGAATTAACATTGGCCAGCGAGGGCTATGTGTAAAAGTTGATTTTTGGACTTTTCTAGAAAACTAATAAAATAATTAAATAGAATTATTTTATTCCTTTCTCTCTGTTGCATGGCGGACGGCGACGCTGTGGGGCAGCGACGATGCGGCGATTGGGCACATTAATGAAACACATAGATTCCCCGTATTCCGCAACGTAACAGTGAATTGAATGGTGAAAAATAGCATAACGACATGACATCACGTCATTATGGAAACACTACAGCGTGGTTCTATAAATAGTTCTATGTGTCAGATAAATAAGTAGGAATGATTTGGGGGATTCTCGGGCGAAGCTCTAACGCACTTTCACCCCAGAGAAGAAGGACGAACGATGAAGAATGCCTTTCGAAGGTCAGAACCGGGAAGCGTCATCGACGCCGTAAACCCTCAAGGATGAACGTGCGACAACAAACGTCATAAAATTTAGGGGGTTTATGTGCTTGGATGTTTCTCCTTTTCACGTTCCTGAAAAATATAATGAATGCGGACCAACCGACTAACTGGTTGATCCGCGTCTCGTCAAATCATGCAGGTGGTTGTTACAGGATCATAAATTCGGGGATTATTCTCCCCTTTTTTATTATTAATTTCTTCCCTCAAGTTTAAAATGATAACATGGAGGGAGTAGGCCAAAACCAACAAGGAAAAAACCCTCTTCTAAACATGTCCTTGGTGTGTTTTTCATGGAGGAACAACAAACGCGGCGACAAGGCATTTTAGGGTCGTGAAACGACAGTGGCATTCCGGTGGCCCGTAAAATAACTTCTGGCGCGCCATGCCGGCGATGGCCAGAAGTGGACGGAGGATACCCTTAGAAACTGGACGTGGGTGGTGGGAAGGCAGCGCGCCATCGCACATCACGGTGGCCAGATGTGGCCGGCCCGAGCCGGACTTGCGGGAGAAGGGCGGCTCTCGTAGGCATCGCTGGTGGGAGCAGCCGCGACCATCAGGCCGCGGTAGGAGGGGTGACATGGGCACCACTCTGCACGACGTCACGCCATAAAAAATCCATGTATCCACGGGGCCTGATGGGAGAAGCGGTCCGCCTTCAGGCTGACACGTGCAAGACGTAGATCAACAGAACGGGCCGTATCCGCCCAGCGGGTCGGGCAAGATCCGGGGTCCGGGCCCACGAAATATCTCGGCCGACCCTAACGGGGCAGACCTCATGAACATGGCCAACACATAATTGGTCGGACCTGGGCGAGGTTAGGTAGACCTCAGGACTTGTTGCATCGGGCCGACCTGACCGAGTTGGACCGGGACCAGACCCAACCAGCCCCTGAAAAAAGAAACACATGTAACTGATGAACTGGGTGTCTATTTGACAGACCATCAGTGGAATTGGGACCCCTTTTGGGAAGTGGTCCCATTGGCATATTCTGTCAGGCATGATCCAGCCTGTATGGACCGAGGTGTGAACACTCATGTTTCACAGAAAGGGTTGTAACTAACAGACCGGGCGTCTGATCGATGTGCCGTCTATGGCGTAAGGACCCTTGGTACAAGGAATTACATTGGAGATAATCTAAGAAACTTTTTAAGTAGTTTTAAGTTCGACCTGGGTTGGATCATACTTGAATCCAATCGGGGCCTTTTAACAAAACTGCCCATATCTCACAGACCGAGCGTCCGATTGACACGTCATTTGTCACATTGGGACCTCTATGATGGGGCAGTCCATTGGATATTATTTTTTTAGGACTTCATGATGGTTGAAATATGGCCAATGTCTTGAGGCACGGTTATCCCAAAATTAAGCGTGCTATGAGCAGGAATCCAGTGGCAGGATGTGACGTGAAGAAGAGAAGCGACCCATGCGGGCCAGCATTAGAAACTCTAGAGTGGGATGATCTAGTTGTACGACTAATCATTCCAACATATATACTAGTGACTAATTTGGGTCATCACAAGTGACCAATACGGGTCAGCACCAAGTACCAATAGGGGTCAACACCAGTGACCAATAGGGGTCCGCACCATCGACCAATACGGGTCAGCACCAGGGACCAATACGGGTTAGCATCTATTGACCAATACGGGTCAGCATACAGTGACCTACATGGGTCAGTAGTATAGTTACTATAGATAGGATGATTTGGATTTATGGCTAGGAATCCCTTTCCCAGTAACCTTTATGTTATACCGTTAGAGTGAGCTGTCTTTTATGCTTTTTACTTCATGATTTAGATCATACTTGTGATATTACCTTTGTGATATTTCTTGTGATGTTTTCCTTTATGGATTACTGAGAGACCTTTGGGGGTCTCAGGGTCCCCTACTTTGTATTGTTATACTCACCACTGCACGGGCTCTGCCCGCACGTGTGTGTCTGGTGCAGACTAATGATGCTCCGAGGTATAAGTTGGAGGTTCGGGACTTGGTGGGGCTTGGTGCGGTAGGAGTAGTCAAGATCCTCTTCTTTGAATTTAGACTTAAAGAAACTACCCTCCATGTAGAGTTGTAGGGAAGATGCGACTGTTGTAAACTTTGTTTTAAGTTTCTAAGGATTGTATCCCGTCTCACTGTTTTTAGTTTATAATTGTACGTGTGTTTGTAATTTACTATTGAGGTTATAACTTACTTTTTTTGGCGGCTTACTTCAGTTTCCCCTTTGTTGAGTGTGTATAAATCTCTATGGAAATTCCTTCCCTCTTTGGGAAAAGCCTTCTGGTGCCAGTCAATAACCCATGTCCTATGGAAGGCGGGCTTGGGGTAGTCACATCCAGGCCCCATGGGATGGGTCCTGACAAAGTGTTATTATAGGGTGGTCAGTCCTACCAAAATAACTAAGTGTATACTTTTAATGAGGTAGTGGTGTATAGTGTATTGAGTTCGGTTTTTAGTACAAGGAGTCTTGTGTTTGTGCGGCGGCAGACATATCCATAACTGAGGACCCTGTATTCTGTTTTCCGACTTGGTACATGACTACACTGGTTGGTTGTGTTTTGAATGGTTTTCTTTATCTTTCTTGAGTCATCTCACCAGGTATAACTTATTGACCATGGACCATATTATTCTTACAGGATTCCTCCATGAAGACATCCATCCAGGATTCTGGTTAGAGATTGTAATAGTGGCCCACCGAGCAACGAGGTGTCGGTACATGGACCACTCACAGTGATGTCCCCTTTGGGTGGTGTACCAGTAGCACCACCACCAGTTGAGCAGCATATGCTACCAGTGAATCATGCACGCCTGCTGTGCGCGTTACATGAGTTTTAGAGATAGAGGCCTTCGAGGTTTCAAGGCGAGATGGACCCCTAGGTAGTAGATGACTAGTTTGAGGCAGTTTCGGGGGTCTTTCGCATAGTAGAGACACCCGCCGAGAAGATGGTGATCTTGGATACTAGCCTTCTTCAAGGCTTGGTAGGACAATGTTGGATCTCAATGCTCCAGGTGCATGAGGAGACAACCCTCACTAGGATAGACTTTGAGAGCCTTTTCACGGAGGAGTTCATGCCAAAGACACTACGCTTTTTGCATATTCAAGATCTACTGCATCTACAACAGGGTATCCAGACTATGGCTCAGTACTAAGAGTGATTTACTAACCTCTCCCGATACGCCAACAACATAGTATGAGACCCTTTATTTAGGGCCTGGACCTTTGACTAGGGGATCTGATGAGATATCAGGGCTACGGAATTTTCTCTTAGCATCCCAACATAGGCTAGGGTGCTAGAGCGAGCTTTGCGGATGGAGAGCTTCCTTGCTGAGCATACACTGACAATGAGAGCCACTACCAGATGATAGGTAGCAGAGTCATTTTCAGCTAGCAGTAGACAGACGACGTAAAAGCCCAAGTGGGATAGAACATCTGGAGGGAAACCTGGGGACACCAGGTTAGAGGTGCAAGGCTTGAGAGGCCAAGGGAGCCACCAATGAGGCTTGATCTATTTTCCCCATAGGGGAAAGGGTCACGGAGATTGTGACTATCCGACTCCCCACATGGATGATTGGAATATGGTGGAGGGGCCACCGAGGCATATGCAGTGGAAAAAGAATTAGCATCAGCCAGGAAAAGGACAAGGAAGAAGAGAAGGACATGCAACTGGAGGTGTTTGGGGTCACCAGGCACTACCACCACCACCCCAAGGTGGTCCACCACGAGCTCAGTGAGTGGGTGGATGGGAACATGCCCAACTACAGGAAGTAGAGGCTCATGATCCTGACATCCCTGAGATGATACAAGGTACGAACTACATCTTGTCTACTTTAGCAGAAGTGCTTATCGACACCGGTGCTAGCCATTCTTTCTTTTCCACAAACTTAGTTTGGGACTCTGAGATTATAACTAAGCTTTTGGCTCAACCTTTGTGTTTGGATACTCCTACGGGATGAGATTCAGCAGTCACCCACTGGTTCTGAGAGTTTGATCTTACTCCTGGATAAAAGAGTTTCAGATGGGATCTTTTAGTAGCATCATTAGATTCCTATGACGCCATTCTAGGCATGGACAGGATACCAGCAGTTCACATAGATAATGACTCCTTGAGAGGTACTGTGCGATGTACGTGCAGAGATGGAGGCTAGTTTTGTTTTGCTGGTGAGAAGAAAAATATAGCAGCATGAGATGGACTTGTGCTCAAGATTGTGTAGCCGATTACATATCTGCTGGCTTGCATGACCTTTGATATGGTGGATGAGGCAAGTCCACAGTTCCCAGTGATGGTGGATGAGTACGACGATTTCATTCCAGAAGATGTCCCATGACTACCTCTTCATAGAGAGGTAGACTTCCTCATTAACTTGTACCCAAGAACAACATCGATATCTACACCTGCATATTGGGTGGGCCCTATGGGGAACCGAGAGATGAGGGTATAGTTGGAGGACTTAAATAGGAAGGGATTCGTAAATCCCAGTGTTTGTTCATGGGCATCCCCAGTGTTGTTTTCCATGAAGGCAGATGGAAGTTTGATGCTATGGATAGACTTAAAGTTCCTAAACTAGGTGACTGTGAAGAAAAAGTATCCTCTGCCGGGGATTGATGATATGTTTGGTCATTTGAAAGGAGCGAAGTGTTTCTCCAAGATAGACCTCAGATCAGTCTATCATTAGCTCCGGGTATGGGATGAAGACATATCAGAGACAAAATTTGGATGTCGGTATGGCCATTATGAGTTCTTCGTGATGCCTTTCGGTGTGACCAATGCTCCAACAGTGTTCATGGGGCTCATGAACATAGTCTTCCAACTATACATCAATTGCTTCATGGTGGTCTTCATCGACGACATCTTGGTGTACTCAGCATCCGAGGAAGATCACACTATACACTTGAGGATAGTTCTGGACACACTCCAGGAGCACCGATTATATGGGAATCTCTCGAAGTGTGAGTTCTAGATACAGAAGGTCTGCTTCTTGGGACACGTCTTCTCATAGGCTGGAGTTGCAATGGATCTGGCGAAGATTGAAGCAATACCTGCTTTGAAGCCACCCATGAGTGTTACTGAGGTGCGGAGGTTCCTTGGATTAGTAGACTACTATAAAAGGTTCGTACACTATTTCTCTAGAGTATCAGCACCTATGACTGCCTTGATGAAGAAGGGGAAACCCATCCTGTGGTCAAAGACATGCCATTAGAACTTTCAACAGCTGAGGCAGAGATTGACCAACGGTCCCATCCAGAGGTTACCGAAGGAGGGCACTGACTATGTGGTTTACCTTGATGCATAAGGGACTGAAATCAGTTTCATACTGATGCAGGGTGATGCCGTGATTTTTTATGGCTCACAATAGCTGACGCCTCATTAGAGGGATTATGCGACTCACAACTTGGATTTAGCAGTATTAGTCTTCTCACTAAAGATGTGGCGACACTACTTGATGGGCGAGAGTTTCATTATTTACTCAGACCACAAGAGTCTCAAATATATCTTCACACAAAAAGATCTGAATCGGTGACCGCACCGTTGGCTAGAGTTCATCCAGGACTATGACTTTTATATATTCTAAACTCCTTTTAATGGGAATGTAGTGGTAGATGCACTTAGCCAGAGATCGAGTTCACATCTACTGAATGAGGATTCAAAGCTGTTATCCTCGCATTAGATATCCTACTTAGATAGATATGAGATAGTATACCTCCAGTCAATGGTAGTTTCCCCTCCACTCCTTCAGTGAGTCAGGGAGGCACAACTCGGAGACAACAGCTGCGAGTCTACATGTGCTCATATATCCTCAGGCCATGCACCCGACAGATATTCTGAAGGTGGGGAGCATGATATCCTTTTCATAGGACATACAGTTGTACCAATGGATCTATAAGAGGAGGTTTTGAGGGATTTCAATACATCCCCCTTTGTAGGTACATCCTGGTGTGGTGAAGATATACCAGGACCTCTGACGTCAGTACTGGTGGCCAGGGATAAAGACAACACATATATTCTTGAAGTCTTATGCTGATAGGAGACTGAGACCCTTAGAGTTCAAGGAGGGAGACCTTGTCTTCCTACAGGTCTCTCCCCAACAAGGATTGTAGAGATTCGTATGGGAAAGTAACCTCCCTCTGATGTTCATCGACCCTTTCTAGATCCTCAACAGAGTTGGCGAGGTGGATTAATGCCTAGCTTTCCTCCCACAGATGCACCAGGTGCATAATGTTTTCCACCTGTTATATCTAATGAAACATGTGCCTGTTGCAGCATGATGTTGACCTAGAATGATCTGGACATAAGAGTGGTTGATCTTGGTATTCCCTCGTGGCGCATGCTTGGAAGCAGCACATGAACCTTTGTTAGACCTAGTTTCTTCTCGTGAGTTTGGGCCTTGGCTTTTTGGGGACGGAAATTCTAAAGGTGGGGAGAATGTAAAATCTCGTAATTTCCGTGTATTTTTTTTGTTTATATGGAACTATTTTAGAGACCGTGAAATCTGATAAAACGTTATTTCGATGCAAGGAGTGCCCAAAATGATCAATCGAATAGGTGTTAAGCATAAATTAGCGTGCATGAATATTTTTCCTGAAAAAGTGGAATAACTCTTAAATGGTTTCCCAGATCATAAATCAGAGGGCACTGTTGCGTTAAGGATGGAGGGTTTACCCTAGGCGCGACATACGTTTTGTCAGCGCAGGCCTCTAGTGAGAAAACCCGAAAATGGCATAACCGTAAATAATTTAATTAAATAAAATTATTTTATTTTTCAAATGCTTATAACTCACGAATGGAAACATGGAAAAAAAATATGAGACCATTGATGAACTCGTGAGGGTATGCTTTCCTTAGACAATTACTAAAATTGGCCAGCGCGGGCCGCCCGTGGAAGTTAGTTTTTGGCTGTAAATAAAAAAATTAGGGAAAAAATATTTTATTGTAAAATCTTTAACATCTAAATGGTAACTCGGATTGAAAATCCGAGAGTATAGTTGAGCTCATGGGGGAATTTTTCCCTTAGGAAAAGCCTAACCTCGACCAACACAGGTCTAGGCCGACTGTTAATAATTTTCTGAACTTTTTTTTAAGACACGTTCAGTAAACGCAAAAGCAAAGTTTTCTATCTTTTGAATTGTTACTCAGATTAAAAATATGATGGAATCGTTGAATCCAGAACGTCGGGATTCACCTTGAAACGACATAACTTTGTCTGGATAGGGATGAGCAGAGAAGTTAATTTTTGGACTTTTCTGGAAAAATAATAAAAGAATTTAAAATAATTATTTTATTCTTTTCTCTTCATTGCATGGAAGAAGTTGACGCTGTAGGGCAGCGATGATGCAGTGAAAGGGAACTTTAATGTAAAACATGGATGATCCATATTCTGTAATGTAATAGTGAATTTAATGGTGCAAAAAAGCGTAACAATGCGACGTCACATCATTATGAAAATGTTGCAGCGTGGTTATATAAATAGTTCTATGTGTCGGAAAAATAAGGAGGTGGGATTTGGAGGATTCTCGGGATAAGCTATGATGTACATCCACCCCAGTGAAGAATGACGATTGAAAATGAATTTTGTTCGAAGGTTTGAACTGGGAAGCGTTGTTGATGTCGTAAACCCTTGAGGATGAACGTGCGGCAAAGAATGTCATAAAAGTTTGGTGGTTTATGTTCTTTGATGTTCCATCTCTTCCCGTTCTTGAAAAATATAATGAACGTGGACTAACTGACTAATGGGTTGACCCGCGTCTCATCAAGTCATGTAGGTGGTTGTTGTAGGATCTTAAACTCGGGGATTATTCTTCTTGTTGTTGTTATTAATTTTTATCCTCATGTTTAAAACGCTAATGGGGAGGGCATGGGGCTAAAACGACATGGCCTATACCCTCTACTAAACATTCCCTTGGAGCGTTCTTCGTGGAAGAACAATGAACGTGGTGACATGGTGTTTAAGGGATGAAAAACGACGGTGGCATTCCGGTGGCTCGGGAAATAACCGTCCGCACGACATGTCGGCGGACGCTGGAGGAAACCCGCTGAAACCGACTGTGGGAAGTGGGAAGGCATCCCGCCATCTCACACCATGGTGGATAGAGGCAACTAGCCTAAGCCGGCCGCATGGGAGAAGCACGACACTCATAGGCACCGCCATCGGCAGTAGCCACGACCAGTGGGCCACGGCAGGAGTGGGCAGCGTGGACCCCGCACCAGAAGAAATGGCCTCGTATCCACAGGGCCAGCTGAGAGAAGCGGTCTGCCTTTAGGTGGACTGGGCCAGATGTAGGCCAGACGAATAGGTCAGACCCATCCAGCGGGCCGGATGCGCGGCCTAGCGGGCCATCGCAGTTGGACCGAGCCCTGCCCGGCGGGCCATGCCAACCTCGGCCCGGGCATGCGAACTAGTCGGGTCGACCCCGACGGCTCAGACCCAGTGAACCAGGCTGACCCATAATGGGCCAGACCCGGGTTGGGTCAGGTAGACCCCGGGACCTGTTGCGTCGGGCCGACCTGATCGAGTCAGACCGGGCCCAGACCCAACCGGACCTCGAATAAAGAAACACAGGCTACTGACGAACTGGGTGTCTGTTTGACACGTTGTCAGTGGCGTTAGGACCTCTTTTGGGAAGGTATCCCTTTTCCTATTCTAGAAGGCCTGGCTAAGTTGGGTTGGACCAAGGTGCGGACAAAACTGTTTCACGGAAAAGGGTGTAACTAACGGACCGAGCGTCCGATCGGCTCACTGTCTGTGGCATAAGGACCCTTCGGACAAGTCTGTCCATTGGAAATACACTAAGTGAGTTTTAAAAGATTTTGAAAATAGGTCCGGGTTGGATCAGACATGAATCCAACCAGGCCCTTTTTACAAAAGTGCCCATATCTCATAGATTGGGTGTCTGATCGATGTACCGTCTATCACTTTAGGACCCCTATGATGGGGCGGTCCGTTGGGTATGATTTTTTCAGGACTTCATACCGGTTTAAATACTAATTATGGCTTGAGGAGTGGTTCTCCTAGAATCAAGTGTTCTATGAGCGGGAATCCAGTGGCTAATTGTGACGTGAAGAAGAAAAACGACCAATGCGGGTTAGCATCAGAATCATCAGAGTGGGATGATCTAGGTGTACGACTAATAATCCCTACCTCTATACCAGGGACCAATACGGTTCAACACTAACGACTTGTACGGGTCAGTACAATCGACCACTATGGGTCAGCACCAGCGACCACTACAGGTCAGCACCATCAATCAATACGGGTCCGCACCATCGACCAATACGGGTCTGCACCAATGACCAATACAGGTCAGCACCAGCGACCAATATGGGTCTTCATCTAGTCACCAATAATGGTCAACATACAGTGACCTACATGGGTCAAAAGTAGATTTACTATGGATAAGATGATCATTTTTATGGCTAGTCATCCCTATCCCTGTAACCTTTATGTTATACCATTATAGTGAGCAATCTCTTATGCTTTGTGCTTAATGATTTAGATCATTCTTGTGATATTACAATTGAGGTATTTCTTGTGATGTTTTCCTTTGTGGATTACTGAGAGAGCATCGGGGGGTCTTGGGGTCCCCTAATGGGTATTGTTATACTCACCCCTGTACGGGCTCTGCCCGCAAGTGTGTGTCTGGTGCAGACTACTAATGCTCCAAGGTAGACTTTCAAGGTTCGGTACTTGTTGGGGCTTGGTGCGGTGGGAGAAGCTGAGATCCTCTTCTTCGACTTCAGACTTATAGCTACTACCCTCCAGGTAGATCTCTAGGGCAAATGCAACAGTTTTTTACTTTATTTTCAGTTTTATGGATTTTATTCCGGCCCACTATTTTCAGTTTACAATTGTACTTTTGTTTGTACTTTAATCTCGAGGTTATACCATACATTTGTTGGTTTTTTACTTCAGTTTCTCCTTTTTTGAGAGTGTATAGATCTCTAAGGCAATGCATTCCCTATTCTAGGAAATCCTTAATGTTCTAGTCACCAACCCCTGGCCTATGGATGGCGGGCTTGGGGTAGACACGTCTGGGCCCCGTGGGATATGTTGTGACATGGTCGGTCAATATAAAAATATAATTGGGTGAGTTTTTTTATGTGGTTAAATTGTTAGTAGGTTAAGGTAGAGCAATAGTGAATAAAATGTATGTTTCAATATATACCTATTTATATATGAAAATTTGATTAGAAATCCATGTATTTTATGATTGGAATCCTGAAATTGGTTTAGAGACATGATTTTAAATGTGTGATAGTGGATCGTCTCATGATGTCATCCAATTTAATCCATATTAACGAATCTCATACAATGGAATACTTTTTTAAAATTTATACCTGAGAAGTGGTAATGCTTCATGGTGTACCAGATTTTATAATATTTGATAGAGAAGGGATGTTTATGTATCGTTTCTAGAAATTCTTATAGAAATCCCTTAGGACTCAGTTGACTATGAGTATGGTGTATTATCCTTATAGGGATGAAAATATAAAAGGATGTTATAAACATTGGACGAAATGTTTCAGGATTGTGTAATGGATTTTGGTGGCTCATGGGAGGAACACACACCATTTAAGGAGTTCCCATATAACAAACGTTTTTATGCCTCAACACATATGGATCCTTTTGAATCATTGTATGGGAATCCTTTTTATTCTCCACTTTGATAGGTGGAATGAGGAGAGACTTCACTAGTTGGTGTGAGCCATGTCCAAGAGACTATAGAGAAGATCTAAATGATCATGAAAAGAATGGAGATGGCTCTGAGTTTTCAAAAATCATATGTGGATCATTGATAAAGGATATATTCATTCGAGGTGAGTGATCATGTGTTCTTGAGAATATATCTAAGTCTTGGGAATATTCATTTTAGAAATTATGGTAAGTTATATTGGTGATACATAACCATTTTGAGATACTTGAATTTGTTGGTGAGGAGGAATATATATTTTATTTTCCACCACAATCCAGAATAGTACATGATGTGTTTCATGAATATCAGTTGAAAAAGTACCTTCCTGATCCTGACCATGTTATTCTATGGGATCACGCTGATCCAAAGTCAGATACTTCATTGGTTTATATATTGGTACAGATCATGGTAGGGAAGAGACAATCTTGAAAGGTAAAATAATCAGTCTAGAAAATTTATTAGGGTAACATGGTAAGATTCATGGGAAAAAATGGAAACATGAGAATGAAATGGTTGAGAAATATCCAAGACTCTTTGATGTCAATGCCGGGTTTCAACTTTACAAAGATGGAAAGTAAAATGGTGGGTAGAATGTATCGCACCTAGTTTCTATTAAGTAACCATTTCATTAAATATTTCAATTATTTAATGTGTTTGGATGATGTTTAGGAGGGTTTGGAATAATTTTTATATATTTTTTTCCGTTCTCTGGATATACATTATTTGATAATGATTGGTAGAAACCATGAAACTTCTACCATAAACTATGAAAAGTAAGAAAGTGGGCTATAGAGAGGTGCATGATTAGGGAGAAAAATTTGACCAAAAATTGAGTCCATATTGGAGTAACCATAAAATATGGAATATAGGGGAAAAAAATATAGGCACACAATTTGTCAAAACGTGTGATCCAACCAAGTGAATAGTGTTTGGAGGTAGTTACTGGGAGACAATTGACGCATAATTTTCCTAACTGTGCGACCCAACAGTGCACGATTAAGAGTTAGACCCTAAAAAGTGTATCTCACTCATATTTGATTCTAAAACACTCATTTTCATCAGAGTGGCTATAGAGACTCTCCCCTTTGACCCGAAAGAGATCCGTTGGAAAATATTGGTGTGTTGAAGGATGGTTTTCTTGGTATGTCTCCATTCTAGATGGTTTTCCTTAAATATACTATTCTCACATCTCTAAGATTATTATATCTTTTAAAATGTCGATAGATCTATTATTATTTAAGCTAATAATGATGTTATTTTCCTATATTGTTGTTAGGGAACTAGATCAAAGGAATGTTTTTGGGATTCAACATGTTCTTGTTGAATAATTCATCCCATTATTGGTTATTGCTAATTTTTCAAGGTATGTAGTTCACTCTTGACTCCTCTTGTCAGAACACGAAGTATTGGATTAAATTTTTTTAAATATCTTGAAATTTATTGTGAAATTTATGTATATGGAATGTAATAAAACGTCTTTAATTATTGTTTGTGTAGTTTTGGATATTGGTTTTCATGAAAAATGATTTGTTTCATAATTTTAAAATTATGTTATAAAATATGGATGCGTTTTGATTACTAGAAATAGTTTTATTGAAATGTTTTCAATAAAATGACGTTTTTAATGAAATTGCTGGAAATGGATGGTTTAAAATAGTTTTTTGATGTATGGGTATGTGTGAGTTTATTCTTTCAACATGACTCGAAATAAAGGGAATGTACCATTGGGGTACATGGGGCATAACCCTGGATAAGTGGTGTTTTGAAATGGGGAACAATAATATTTTTTACTTATTGAAGAGTTGGTGGATGTATGTGGAACCATTCTTGAGAATGGAAATATCACAGAAGCATCCATGTGTGGGTTTTTATTTGATTAATCAAATGGGTATTCCAAAAATGAATGTGAAATAGTTTAATGAATTTTCTCTTTTCTTTCGTTGGAAAACAATTCTGGGTAAAGAAATTGGTTTAGGTTTTAATTTCATTCTATTTTTTTAAAAATTTCAATTTTTTAAGGAGTTATATATAAATTATTTTATATAAATGTGCTAACATGTTCTGTACTAGTAGAGTAAGTAAGGAAGTCTGTTTTGGAAAATATAATGGGTTTAATTACTAACCCCCTTCTTTAGAACTTTGTCTTGTTTGAAGATATTGTTTATTGAGAAGCTACTAAAGGGAATGAATCAAATTTCTTTGTTGGTGATTTGTGATACATGGGCATTGATTATGAAGTAGGATCTTGGATATTTTTTGGTGTTGTTCAGTTGGTGTCTTTAGAGTTTTGAGTTTTGTTGGTTTTTTTTCATCCGCCTTACTGTTGATCTTGATCTTGGTTTCCTTTTGGTGAACTACTATATTAGGTTTGTATTTTAATACATTATGTTGTCTTAAAATATTATTGTGCATCATTTAGGGGGTTTTTGGATATGGTTTTCTAGATTTGGTTATTTTACATTCAAATAGAAAATTGTCCCCCAATTTATTATAAAGCCTTTCACATTTATTGCCATCCTTTGGCATCCAGGGGATGTATATTATGAAAAAGTAGCAATTCTCCATTGACTCAAGATAGTGAGTTGGTCCAAGATTTTAGAAAAGGTAATAATAAAAATAAGGATTTTCCAACATATGATACTTTTGGATGGAAAAACCATGGTACATGCATAAAATGAAAAGTTGTTATCTCTAGGTGTGGAGAATAATTTCACCATGCTAGTAATTTCAAGGTAAAGAAAGAATTTTCTAATGTTCAATTATTCAATCAATAGATATGGTGAACTAAAAAAATTAATTCCCCATGTTTCAAGGTAATATACATCAGATGATATTATGAGATAAATATCAATCTTATTATATTTCCAAAAAGGAATTGGATTGATCAATGTTCTTCTGTTTGGAATCAATAATTATATCATTTTTGTATTTCAAAAATGATATCATGGTTATAATAATTATGAAATATATATTGATTTCATTATTGTTTTTAGGATTTGAAACCATATTTTAAATTATACCAATGACTATGAAATATGATTCAGTGGAAAGTCAAAATTCATGGAAAATAGGCAATTAATGACATGATAATACTCAGTATGTTCTAATGTTGTGATAAAGAGGTGACTGGTATAGATAAAGTGAAATGGATAATATTTAATACTTTATAATTGATAAACATGTTTTTCAAAAAGTATTTTATGTTATCATTGAGGGATTTGACAACAATTTTTATTTAAGGAATACATTCAATAATCATTGTATTATTTAATGAATAAATATTTTTTCCAATTTTTAATATGGTTTAATAGTAATTCATGTTATTACCATGTTTAAAGAGAGTACATGATAAAGGAATTCACATGATTTTTATATGATGATTTAGAGATACATCTTGATGTTTTAGGGATTAACAATAAGATCACATTGGAATCTCAATTAACTTCAGTCTAAATTATTGTATCATAATCTTTTAGAAAGTTCATAAGGGTAAAAATTTATAAAATCATTAATTTTGAAATTCGGGTGAGGTCTTAGAGATTAATGTATTATATTGGATAACTAGTGCATACCATACTATTTTGGAATGTAGTTAGATATAGATGAAAAAACTAATAACTCATTTATATATCTTGCAATCTATTAAAAATAAATTTTAGTTCTTAGTAATAATATATTTTATTTTATATATTCATTTCCTATAGTAAGGGATAAATTAAAATTAATCAAGGAACAACCAAAGGATAAGACTATGACTATGAAGATGAATGAAATCATGTAAGTATATATTCTCACGAATGTTTATCAACCTTAAGCAAAGGATCTCTAAATAAAATGTTATCATATTACTATTATATCTGAAGATATCAATGACCCTTTCACACATATTTGGTTTATGGTTTTATGGTCATCAACCATCTCTGGATCACCCACATTATTACGATCAATGAAATTTATCACTCTCTATTAATCCTTTGGAAATAGTAATTTATTCCATATGAATGTTTTCAATTCCAACCTTTTTTATCCTACTTGGAAAACTAGTCATGAAACTATTGTTGATGATATTCATACTTTCCATGTCACGACCCGTCCCCTGGGCCTATGTCGTGACTACTCCTATACTGCCTTACATTGGCTAGGGGCTAGCGACTAGCACCGGTAAGGAGTATCCCTATAACGGGATGGAATTTCCTTTATATATGTACAAACACACAATCCAAGAAAACAACAAGAAGAAACCATGAAGTAAAATGATGTAGTACAAAGTGTGATGAAACTAAAGTGGCCAAAATACAATCCCAACTAGAAAGTACAAGTACACATGGAAAGAGAAAAAAACTCATGGATCATCTACCGAGGATCCTACCTTATGCGTAGGTACATATCACGATCAGTAGTCATGCGTCACATCACGTAAAATGGTTTGCCTCTGAGCATCGTCCAGTCCGGGCACCCTCAACATTGATCAACGTTGTCTATCATTTGCACAAGAAACAACAAGGTGTGGGAGAAGCTCATACAGGGGTGATTATAACAATACTCACTAGGGACCCGAAGACCCCCAGAAGTCTCCCAGAGTTCCACAATGGAAAAACCACAAAGCAAGACCTCAACCAAAAAGCATGGAGCAATCAACAATTCTACTCAGGTATATGCCCATACATATAACTGAGCTATCAAGATATATCCATCTCGTACATGAGGAAACATAAGGATCCAATTTCTAATCCATTTTCACAACTGATCCATGAGGGAAGAAAACCAAAATGGTAACACCTGAAGGTAACACCACGAAGGTAAAAGTACCACAAAGGTAACACCACGAAGGTAACACCATGATGGTAAAAGTACAACAGAGGTATCACCATGAAGGTAACACCACAAAAGTTAATATACCAAAAAGGTAACACCATGAAGGTAAAATAATGAGCTCACACCAGGTATATAAATTAATTACAGAAGTATAGATGATTAGTCGTAAATCATGATCATCCTATTCTATCGGGAGGCTCTGCTACTGTCCCACATAGGATCGGTATGCGGTGACATACATAGGATCTCTGAGCACTGACCCACATAGGATCTTACCCACACAGGATCGGTATGCACTGACCCACACAGGATCATTGAGCACTGACCCACATAGGATTGATAGGTACATACATACACATGATCACTATTCATTATTCACATCATATCCAATCTCCTCCACCTCACTTCCAGCCATTGGATTCCCGCACTAAGCACTCCGGATTTTGGGGAGATCCAATTATCAAGTCATCGATCATATTTCAACTGGAATGAAGTTCCACGAAGAATTATCCCAAAGGACCGCCATGTCGTAAAGGTTCCAACGTGACAGACGACTCGTCAATTGGATGCTCGGTCTGTGACTTATAAGCATTTTAGTACCAAGATCCCAGTTGGATTTGGGTTCGATCCAACCTAGACACATGTCAAACTATGTAAAAACTCCCTTAGATTATTTCAAGATGACATCCTAGTCACTAGGGTCCTTATTCCATAGACAACGTGTCAACCAGACTCCCTGTCTGTTAGTTACGTCCCTTTCTGTCGTCTGCACAAGACACAACAAGCTGCGGGCGCAACCCATGCAGGGGTGAGTATAACGATACTTATTAGGGACATCGAGACCCCATGTAGGTCTCCCAGAGTTCCAAAAAGAAAAAAGCAAAAAGTAATACCTCCTTCTTAAGCACAAAGCGATCGATATCGACTCTACATAGGTATATTCCCATATATATACCAAAGTTATCAAGATATACTCATCTCATACATGAGGGAAGATTACCAGAACGGTAACACCACAAAGGTAGAAGTACCACATAGGTAACACCGCGAAGATAGAGATACCACAAAGGTAACACCACAAAGACACCACCACGAAGGTAGAAGTACCACATAGGTAACACCATGATGAAAAGACCACAAAGGTAGAAGTACCAAACAGGTAACGCCATGAAGATAGAAGTACCACATAGGTAAAATACTCAACTCACAAACAGGTATAACTTAAGTACAGAAGTAAAAATGATTAGTCATAAGCTAGATCATCTTATTCTTTTAAGAGGTACTACTGCTAAACCACACAGGATCGATAGGTACTAACCCCCACTAACCCACACAGGATCTGAGCCCCACAGGAACGGTACGCGATGACCCACACTGGATCACTGAGCACTAACCCACACATGATCTAATATATGCTGACCCACACAGGATGTATAGATGCTAACCCATATAGGATTGATGTTCTTTTTTCACGTTAGATCCAGCCACTTGATTCCTCACACCCGGTGCGCTCGAGTTCCGGAGAATCTGCCCCTCAATATTTCAGTCATACCTCGACCACCACTAAGCTCCACAAGGTAGTAACCCAAAGGACTTCTAAGTCATGAGTGTTACAATGTGATATATGATGCATCAATCAGATGCCCGGTTTGTGAGTTATAAGCATTTTATTTTTGAGGGCCCGGTTGGATTTGGGTTCGATCCAACCCGGACGTACTCCAACTATCTCCAAAACACAAGTGGAGTATACTAAAAGGACCTTATTTCTCCAAGGGTCTCATATTCATAGACGGTTCGTCAAACAGATACCTGGTTCTCAAGTTATGGCTCTTTAAGCGAAACAAGGCCTGGTTTGGTCCAGGTTCGGTCAGACCCGGTCTCGACTGACCCGACCCGGCCTAGGTCGATCCAACCCGATCCATGTCCGACCCAAATGAGTTAGTCCAAGGTGCGATAGGCCTGCTGGGCCGAAGTCCAGCCCGACCCACAAGGGGGTGGACCACTTGGCTCATGCGAGCTGCGGTGGCGCAGCCCCCTAGGCATGTGTGGCCCGACCCGCGGTGGTGCATGGCCCGCGGGCATGCACGGGCTGGCTGGAGCAGGGTCCTCCTATGCTGGCACGTGGGGTGAGACCCCTGGTGTTCCAGAACGGCCAAATGGTCATTCCTCCTGTGAAGCAACAACGCCACGTGGGCAGCGCCCGATCACCGCAGAACCCACCGGAGGCGCGGGTTCCTCCACAGTCATGGCTTCGAGCTAGGCCTCCTCCAACGGCACGCAACAACACACCACCCCACCTCCTCCTTCCATGGCTGGCTCATGTCGGCTACCGTTTCTACCCGTCACAACCCCTTGTTCACCGACTGTGCGTGACAGTGTGTCGCACCTCATCTGAGGTCAGCTGGTGTCGGCCGCTTTGCTAACCGCCATGGACTAGTGATGTGGCCTCCCCTTTCAACATGTGACAGTGTGTCGCCTCCATCGTATCCGGTCGGTGCCTCCACGCTGGAGGTCTTCCACAGATAATGCAGGGGTAACAAGGTAGCGGATGGTCCGGGCCAGGTTCGTTAGGCCCGCACCCTCCGTATCAGTTTGTAATCACGAGGGAGGATTAAAGGATTCAATAATCACTTGAATTAATCAAAATTATATCCCTACCTCAAGAACGATGTATGGCACCCGCCATTGTGGAAGTGGGTCTGTATTCGTCTTTCCCACAAGAAGCTTCCAATAATACCACTCTTACATTGTCCTTCAGTTCGTGGTTTGGTGTCACCAATCACCGCCCGTTGGAACTAGCCTCATCCTCCAAGGGTTTTGCATCGTGAAACATTCTTAGCACTTCATTGCATGGTGAAGTAGTACCGATACCTCTCCCCAAGATATATATATATATATATATATATATATATAGGAGAGGGGGAGGGTGTCTATTGATCGTGGGATTTTTGAGGGTTAACTTATTATAAACCTTCCTAATTCGCAACGACACTGTTACATTGGATTTGAAAGTTCAAGCCATTTAAGGGCTTGACACGTCGTGGGTCCCTCAATACCACTTGTCCGTTGAAGGAAAAGAAAGAAAGAAAAATAAAATAACAAAGCTATTTTATTTATTCCTTTAAAATTCAAAAATCTAAATTTTTCTCCAGACCTACTACGGCTGAAGTGAAGTCCCCCTTAAGTGAATCCCGGTGCTGCAGATTCAACGGTGCCCTCAAATTTTTAATCCGAGCACCGGTTCAAAGGTTTGAAAATGCTGCTCATGCATTTACTAAACGTACCTAAAAAAAGTTCAGAAATTCATTCTGGGCACACCAGGCCTCGAAATCATGTGCCGTCAAATTTTACAGACTCGTAATAATTCCATATAATTAAAATAATTTACATGGAAAATATAAGTCTTTAAATTGTCCCCACCTTAGGCATTTTCATCCCCAAAATCCACAACATAGACTAAGAAAACAAATGGGGGGTACTGAGTAGGAATCTGAGCCTCCCACTCCCAAGTGCTCTCTTAGACATTCTCATCCTGCCAGTGAACGTGCACTAGATGTATTGACTACCCACGAAGGACTCGCTCCTATCGATCCTCAATCTCTACTAGAACATCTATAAATGTCACCCCATTATCAAAGTCCAGCTCTCCGTGGTTGATGATGTGAGATGGGTCATGCACGTATCTCCTCAGCTGGGATATGTGGAAGACATTGTGCAACCTCTCCAACTGTGGTGGACGTTCCACGAAATATGCCACCTTTTCAATCCTCTAAAGTATCAGAAATGGTCCGATAAACCTCTGTGAAAACTTGTGGCCATGTCCAAATCTCTGTAAACCTTATCGAGGTGAGACCCATAGGAAGACATGATCTCCCTCCTCAAACTCCAAAGGTCTCTATATCCTATCATCATAAGACTTCTATCAGCTCTGTGCAGTATTTATCTGCTCCTGGATGTTCTATACCTTCTCAGTAGTAGCTCGTACTAACTCTAGATCTATAAGTGCGGAATCCCCTGGGTCTGTCCAGCATAGAGGTGATCTATATGGTCGACCGTTTAGGGCCTCGAATGGTGCCATACCGATGGTGGAGTGATAGCTGTTGTGGTACGCGAACTCCACCAAGGGAAAGTGATACTCCCATCTGTGGAAAAAAAGTATGACACAAACACGAAGCATTTCCTCCAGTGTGTGTTTGGTCTTCTCTATCTGACCATTCATCTGAGGATGAAAGGCGGTGCTCTAACATAGTTGAGTCCCAAACCCCTCATATAATCCCTTTCATAGGGGCCCGTACCATTACTACCCTAAACCAACCATCCATAGGCCAGGGGCAGACAACTAGAACTGGAAAGGTGTATCCCTATAATGGGAAGACATTGCATTTAAATATATACAATCACACAGATTAGTACACAACAAGATGCAACCATGATGTAAAATACTGTAGTAAAATGAGTGCAGAAAGTAAAGGGTCTGGAATACAAGCCCAACTGAAAAAGTACAAGTACAACTAAAAAGTAAAAATACAACTAAAAAGTAAAAAACATCTTCTAGATCGTCCACCGAGGATCCATCCTGAAGGGTAGGTAAATCTCACGATCAGTAGTCCCTATGTCACGTCATGCCAAATGGTCCACCTCTGAGTAGCGTCCAGTCTTAGCTCCCTCATCCTTGATCAATGTTGTCTATAGTTTTCACAAGGCACTACAAGGTGCGGGCCTAGCCCGTGCATGGGCGAGTATAATGATACTCATTAGGGACCCTGAGACCCCCGTAGGTCTCCTAGAGTTCCAAAATGGAAAATCCATATGGAAAAACCTCTTTATTAAGCACGAAGTGATATATATCGACCCTAATTAGGTATATTCCCATACATATACACAAGTTATCATGATATACTCATATCATTCAAGAGGGATGATTATCACAAAGGTAACACCATGAAGGTAGAAGGACCACACAAGTAACATCAGTAAGATAGAGATACCACACAGGTAACACCACGAAGACAACACCACGAAGGTAAAAATACCAAAAAGTTAACACCATGAAGACAACACCATGAAGGTAGAAGTATCACACAGGAAACAGAATGGAGACAATACCATGAAGGTAGAAGTACCACACAGGTAACACCATGAAGTTAGAAGTACCACATAGGTAATAGAATCATCTCACAAATAGTTATATCATAAGTACAGAAGTACCGATGATTGGTTGCATACTAGATCATCTTATTCTGTTAAGAGGCATTGCTACTGACCCACTCATGATCAATTGGTACTAACCCCCACTGACCCACATAGAATCTAAACCACACAGGATCAGTATGCGCTGACATACAAAGGATTGTTGAGTGCTGACCCACATGGGATCTCATAGATACTAACTCACATAGGATTTATAGATGCTGACCCACATAGGATCGATGTTCTTTTATCACGTTACAGCCAGCCACTGGATTCCTCGCACCTGGTGCCCTCGAGCTTTGCAGAATATTCCCCTAGAGATATTTGTCAAACCTCAACCACCACAAAGATCCAAAAAGAAGTAACCCAATGGACCACCAAGTTGTAAGGGTTCCAACGTGACCAAAGGTGCATCAATCGGTCGCTCGGTCTGGGAGTTATAAGCTTTTTAGTTCCTGGGGCCCGATTGGATTCCGGTTCGATCCAACCCAGCCATACTACAACTATCTCCAAAACTCAAGTGCAGTATACCAAAATGACCATCTCGCTCAAAGTGTCTCATCACCACAGACAGTTTTTCAAACTGACGCCCGGTTCTCAAGTTATGACCCACGCTGGTCCGCTGGGCTGGTCCAGCCCGCTCGGCCGACCGGCCAGAAGGTAGACCACATCCCTCACTGGCCCCACGATTGCGGGGCCGTTTCCCCCAACCTTTGGGGAAATGCCCCCACTACATTAACTGGTTGACCGTTTGGCTGACCAGGTTCTGCCTACATGGCGCGGTGCAGGCTGCGCCACACCCTCCTGCCACGGCCTCCTGGCCGCGACCGCTTCCACCGGCAGTGCCTGCGGGTGTCACACTTGGCCCATACGACCACCTTGGGCCATCCACCCTTGGTGGTCGTGGCGCGTGACAGCGCATTACTTTCCACCGCCCACAGCTGGTCGCCGTAAGTCTCCTCCAGCCACTGCTAGACGCCGCTAACATGGGACGATAGTGGTTTGTTCTGCCAGTCACCAAACATGCTCCAGTGTCTGTTTTTTTTTTTTGCGCCGTCTATGCCTACGGCTCTCCTGCGCTGCCTCCGTCATAACATGACCCGCTATTTCACATTTCCATCAAGTTGTAACTTTTTCAGTGAATTTCACATCAAGAACAAAGCAGCGGAAAGTCCGGGCCTTGTTCATTTTGCCCACCCGCTCCACGTTAATGTGATATCAAGCGGGATAGGATTTAATTCATTCAAGACAACTACCAAAATACACCCCCTACCTGGATAAGACTTATGTTGACGATGATCAATGGAACGTCCTTCGTCGTTGTCATCGGTTCGCAATTCGGTGGCTCTTGTCACCGCTCGCTGAATCAATCCCAGTCCTCCTGGTGGTTTGCATCGCAGTACTTTTCCAAATCTTCGTCGCTTGGTGAAGCCATGCCAACACCCCTCTCTGAGGTCCATATAAATAAGAGATGAGAAATAGAGTTTCATACATAAAGAATTAATGAGTTTCATTTAATTAATGAACCTTCCAAATTCCAAATGGTGCGGTTATGCATAAAGGAGAGTCAACCCATTTAATTGCTTGACATGTCGTCGGTCCCACCACCACCGCTTGTCCGCTTGAGAGAAAAAAATAAATAAAATAGCATAACATGTTATTTTATCATTCTTTCAAAAGTTCGAAAAATCAACTTCTTCACCCGACCTATGAAAGTCGAAGTGAAGCCTCCCTTAATAAAATCTCAACACTACAGATTCAATGGTTCCCTCATATTTTAAATCCGACCACCAGTTCAAAAGTTATAAAATACCACCCATGTGTTTACTGAACATAGCATTAATTTTTTTTGATAAATTATTATCATTCACCCTTGACCCACACCGGTCAATTTTAGGCTCTGACTAAGGAAACAACGTCTTAACGAACTCAACGGTACTCTCAGATATTCAATCCAAGTTACCTTTGAGAAGTTATAGATTTTAATAATAAAGTAATTGTTACTTAATTATTATTTTTGTGACTAAAAACTTACATCCATAGTTGGGCTGTTCCGACCAATGTTATTATCTATCTAAATAAATCACACCCTCACAAGTTTAGCGGTGGTCTCATATTTTTAATCTAAGTCACCGTTCGTGAGTTATAAGAATTTGAAAAATAAAATAACCTTATTTAATTATTTTATTTACGGTTGTTCCATTTTCAAGTTTTCTCACCCGAGGCCTACGCCAACTACACTTAAGTCACCCCTAGGGTAAACCCGCTATCTTAAAGGCAACGATACCCTCAAATTTTTGATCTCGGCACCCATTTAATATTTATTCCACTTTTTTAAGAAAACCACTCACGTGTGCTATTTTAAAAATAACATTTTTCGACGGATCATTCCAAGATCTTCAGGCCTCAGAATCATGCGCCGTCAGATTTTGCAGTCTTGAAATAATTCCATATAATTTTTTAAAAAAAATATACAGAAATTCTTGGACATTACATTATATGCTCTCTTATAAAGATGAAGTTTCAAAAACCCTATTATGATGTGTGTTTTCAACATTGGAATTTGAAAATATTAAACCATGGACGACCAATATCAATTTTAAATTGTGAGGAAATAATTTTTTAAGGTTATCATAATGTAATATTCTCGAAATTCTTAAAGATAAATAGTTTATTCGATAGCATATGGGACACACAACACCAAGCTTGGAAGGGAATATAACACCCTGATACTTTATGATATATAAATTTTTAAAATAAATTTTATATCTCAAAATGTGTAAATTTTATGAATCATAGATTTTATCTTTCATTAAAAATGGCACTAATTGTATCTTTCATTACACACAACACAATGTTTAGATTGTGTTACATTCAACATATATTTTAAATGAAATGTGAAATATTATTAAAACATTATTATTTATTATGATTAATTTTCCAATAAATTATATTGGAATGTATAAATATACTAAAAAAATATGAATATTATGGGTTTTTATGAGTTATAAATAAGATTAAGAATCAATTTAATAGAATTTTTTTTCTGAAATTCTGTATTTTTATAAAGGACAGTTTAATCTTCCTATACGCACATAATTAAAAATGATTTTTTTTACAATTTTTGAATTTTTATATGAAAAAATAATCCTCATTTTTGATATCATGAAAATCAAAATTAACATTGGGTTAATGTTTTTTGTTTTATTGAGAAGTTACATTTTTTTATGAATAATAAAAAATACTGAATTTTAGTTGAAAAATACAATTTCATTGAAATTTTTTATAATAATAAATTATATTTTGAATTTTTTTTGAAGTAAAATAAGTAAAAATACATATAAATTAATAAAATTTAGTTCATTCTAATCATTTTTATATTGAATATAAATATAAAATCTTTGTAAACTTTTGAACATTTTCACTTTAAACCCCTATTTCTCATAACCTATATGGGATTAATTTTAAATTAAAATTTCCTAATTTAGTGAATTAAGTTTAGAAAAATGGATTAAATATTTGGAAAATTTAAAACCTTCAAACGTTAAACTTAATTTTTTACCATGATGAATAGTGAATGCCATTAAAATTAACTACTGTGATTATGGTAAAAACGAGTATACTGGGTGATTCAACTTATAGGAAAAGGTGTAAAAAAGACCCAAAACATGTTCAAACCCCTTTAAATGGACATATTCCAACATTAAAATTTTATTTATAAACTTCTATTCTATATTTAGGCCTTTTTAGGGTATATAGTGGGTACACATAACTCTTTTTAATAAATTACAAGTGTTCCACTCACCACATATATAAATGGCCACCCCAATCATATCATATTCACACCTTCAAACTACTTTGGTTAATCAAGAAAAATATAAAAAAACTTCCCAAATCCCCTATACAAATCCTAGAATCCTTATATTGATAATAATTACATCACAATAAGGTCTTATTGAAAACCTAATGAAGATACCTGAATAAGAGGCAATGTTCTCCAACAAGCATCTTTATTTTACTTAATTCTCTGCCTCTAACAATTTTTATTAATCCATGTTGATATAATAATATCAGTATCATCCATGTAAAAGTATGTATTAATAACATTTTCATGACCTAAAACAACTTAAACATACATAAAATGTGTTACAAAATTATCATTTTTGTGTACAGTAGACTACCCCATCATGCACCAATATCGTTTATTCTTCCCCTACCAACTCTTAAGGTTGTTTATACTGATGGATATATAATATAAATATTATATTTATAACATTATAATAGCTATTGATTAATTATATCATATTTCAATTTTTTTAATTTCTATTTCATAAGACGTATGATAATGTCGCTTGTGTGTATAGAAGACTGTCACCTATCAAAGTGATGTTATTAGTCTTTCTCTACCACTTTTTATAGAACTTAATAAGGTAAATGTTAACGATTATATATTATATATATGAAATAATTATGATATTCATGAAATATTTCTCATTATGGAAAGATTATATATATATATATATATATTTCACCTTCTTTCCTTCCTTTCTACTCATGTTAAGTTAATACCATCATTCATGTATGAGTGGACTACTGCCTTCACGATGTGGCATGACCCAATTTCCATCACCACACCACATAGATGATATATATAAGTATATTATATATATATATATATATTATATTGTGATAATTATTTTATGGTAAAATATTACATACCCCCTTTTATAATTATCATTGGAAAATGGAAATGTTAGTCATGCATTCTTGCGACCTACCCTCTCCATGATGGAAACATACTTCATTTTTCGTAACCATGATTCATAATTGGTTTTAAAGTTATAAATTATGTAAAAAATATGTTAATTATGTGATGATAAATATTATGGATATTATGAAACTAATTAATATACCAATAAATTTGAACATTCATGACAAAACACACTTGAGAAACGAAGACCATTAATACACAAAACAATAAAAATAACGAGAGATTATTAGCAAACATGTAATAAGATGTTTAAAAGGATCATATAAGATAATATGAATATTAATATGGTTTAGGTATAAGTTTATAATTTCGTAAAATTAATATATAGTAGGTTAAATCACATTCAACCAAAGGATTCATATGACAAGGGAGTTCATAACTCAATTTCTATCCATTGGGTTATACTCCCACAGCATTAATTATGTCATTCTATGATTATGTGTATAATGAATTATTATTATATTATGTTATATTAACACTTTTTATGTTTATTTACATATTATAAACATATTTGAATGATTTTATTAATTCACACTTCAATTTTATGATCAATTTAAGGGATTATTTCAGAATCCCCTTCATATCGAGATTTTCAATTTTTCAATTTCTGGTGGGGGAAGTTATTAGATCATTGTCTGATAAACCCCTATAATTTTATTCTACGATATTTATTTCTATTATTTTCATGTATTTTTTCTATTTTCCACTCTCTGATACTTATAATATATTCAAGATTTTTTAAGAAAACCCTACTTCATTTCTATGTTCAGTTAGAAATCTGTTATATTATAAAAAACATGTTTTATAAAAATGTTTTTAAATATTTTTTACCCAATTCAAAATGAATTAATAAATAAATTTTCACCAATTTTTACTTATAATTAATTTTTTTGAAAGGAATATTGTTGTCATTTTAATAAAAAATAACTTTTCTATCATTTCTTATAATCCAATAGAATGTTCTGCGGAGATGGTGACTCGGAAAAAGAAACCTAAGCTTCCTTCGCATCAATGGCGATTCGGGGAACCTTGATCTTATTACCTCAATCTCTCAATGGATTCTTTCAATCCAGAGTGGGAAATGTCCTTCAGGGACAATCGTCAAGAAGCGGCGAAGGAAATTTATGAACCTTCGGGCTTCAAAGATTCATCGATTCTTCGAAAGAAGAATCTTTCCTTCGCAGAGGTTCTTTCTGGAGCAGAAAATCCTACAAAGGTGGATTCATCTAAATCGAATATCACCAGGTTAGAAAATGGTGGATTTTCAGTGGTTGCGGATTCAAATGCATTGCAGCAACGGCTGGACCTTTGTAAGTATTCATTACTGGGTCGGGTTATTTACTCGAAGGGAGACAAACCCTGGTCTTTTGTTGATCTCAAAAACAGAATTTCTCATTGCTGGAGTTTAAGAGATTGGAAATTTATTTCAATCGGAAAAGGGTATTTTCACATTATCTTTTCCTCCTCTGCTTCCTTGAATTCAGTTTGGAGAATAGGTAGCCTTCAACTCAAACCTGAAATTCTAAGGTTATCAGCAGGGAATTTTAATTTTAATCCTTTTAATCTCAAGAAATCTAATGCTCAAATTTGGGTTAAATTGCATGGTCTAAATTGGGTGTATTGGCATCCTAGAATCCTCAATGACATTGCTTCATGTATTGGTACTCCTATGAGGATAGATCATCACACCTTGGATGGTGAAAATGGTTATTTTTCCAGAATACTTGTGGACATTAACCTGGAATTCAAAAGACCTGCTTCGATTCTGTTTAATGCTAATGGCATTAAATCTGATATTCGATTGGAATATGAGAATGTGCCCTATTTTTGTGATATTTGTAAAATTGTGGGTCATAATATCTCTAACTGTAGATTGATTCAGAGGAATTCCAAGGTGTCGTCTAAGGTTTCTGAATGGAATGATGTCAAAAGATATAAACAGAACAAGGCTGTTTTTATTGAAAAAAAAAAGGAATTCTAAAGTCAGATGTCCCCCCTGTTAAAACTCATATTCCTTTGGAAAATGCATCTTTATCAAAGTATCTTGTTTCTTCTTCATCACAAAGAGTTTCATGGGCTGATATAGCTGAGGAGGAAGAGCAGATTTTAAATCTTGTGCCTATTCAGCCGGTTTTTGAATGGGTTTCAAAGGAGGATCTTCACCTGTTCTCTGAGATTAGCAATGATGTTTATATTCTGGTTTATGACTTACAGAATGAGGAGGATGAGTATCAGTTTTTTCTGAATTTTCAGACTGAAATCAATGATTTTTTAATATCTTTACAGGATGATAAAGAAGATGTTTTTGTTGATTCAAACCTGGATACTTCCACAAAGGTTGAAGCTGGGAAAAAATGTGATCATAATTCAGTTACAGAAATGGATTTCAGCATCAATACTCAGAAGAACCTGCAGATTCATCTACCAGCTTCCATGGAGAGCATGTCTGATACTTCGGCTATGTTATCTACTGTTAACAGTAATGTTGCTTCTGAAAAAAATGCTCAAAATGCTGCCCATCATTCTGGTTCCCATGGATGCTCACAAAGATTTTCAAAGGATAGTGGATTACCTGAAGTTGCTAACATTGAGGACCTGCTTCAAGGCTGCAAAGGTCCCCAACGTTTGAAAAGGAAAGTAGGGAGACCCCCTAAAGCCAGGAAAATCATGGATTTTGCTTTAAAGGTTAGGATTTCAAAGCATATTACCATGAACAAAGCATGTCTTGATGAGCTGACTGAATCTGGAAATAATTTACCATGAGTTTTCTCTCGGATGGTTCATGTCACTTTATGGCTTTGGTTTCAATACCTTATTTACTTAGTTGGTTTTTGAATAGGTTTCAAAGGTGGTTTTCACCTATTCTATGAGTTTAGCAATGTTTCTGGTTTATGACTCACAGATTGAGGAGGTTGAGTTTCAGTTTTTTCTGAATTTTTAGTCTTGTGTAATAGGAGCCCAGCATTCTGCCTTTTTGCAACAGGCTTCTTACATAACAGGGGGTCTGGTTCTTCATTTTACAGGAGATGTTTTTTCACGTTGTTGTTGGTTTGAGGCATGATTGGTTTGAAGTCTGGTTTCAGAGGATGTTAAATAAGTTGTTGCTGGATTTCTGCGGTTACTGCTTTAAAGCCGGACAGCTGGAGTTTTTCTTGGCTGGAGGTTTAGTTGCTGGATTCATAACAGGCTTCTTACATTACAGCTTTTTACAACTTCCATTTTCAAGCCAGTGTTTTTTGGTTGTGGTGACATCAATCTGTGGAAAACTATTTGGATTTCCTGGAGGCAATTTTATTCATGATCATTCTTATGAAGGTTTCTGAGTTGGGTATTCATGGATCTTGATCATAATTCAGTTACAGAGCTGGATTTCTGCGGTTACTGCTTTAAAGCCGGACAGCTGTTGTTTTTCTTGGCTGGAGGTTTAGTTGCTGGTTTCATTTGGTAGAAGGAAGGTTTTTTGGTTGCTGTTTTTTGGATAATAAAGACCAGGGCTGTTGTCTGCTTTGGTTTCTTTCCTTTTCACCTTAACCATTTTTATGGTTTTGGTGTTTTTTGTTTGTATTTTTCTTGTTCTGTTTTTCTTTTCTCTTTAATAAATTTCCATTCTAATAGAATGTTCTTTTTATCTTGTTCGACATATACTGAATAACCCTATATTATGAATGATGTTTATATAAAGAATCCATTGAACATTTATAAGGTTGTTTTTAAAGAATTCTTTTTTCATAATATTCTATGATTTCACAGTCTTTAGAAAACAGTTTTCAAATAAAAGTATTTATAAAAACTTTTATGTCTTAAAAATGTCATTTTCAAAATTAAAAGTGAAATTTAATCATAATTTTTACAATGATATTTGTATTGTATTTCTATTTCATCATGAAATCCAATTTATTCTTACTCCAATGTGTATATTTTTTATTGATTCCATCCTTATTTTTTAAATGGATGGTTTATGATTAGTTTTATGGTGGGTGGATATTTATTTTACCATTTTCCATATTACTACAGATGGTTTATGGTTATGTTTACAGATTGGAGAATTATTAACATTTCCTATGCTGAATTATCAATATTAAACTTTATTTATTTTTTCTTTCATCCCTTTCATTTGAGGAATGAAATGGACATAGTATTTGAAGTGAGAGGCACTTTATATCCTCTCAATTCATCAATAGGTCTCATGAGATAAATCATATATGGATATCTGGATGAGGCCTCACTTATATATTTAGATTTCATAGAAGGAGGCATTGGCTAGATGACATAAAATTATCCATTGACTAGATTTCTTGGCCTAAGGCCTTGAAGATATATTTTTTTTATTTCCATCTGTATGCAAAGAATCATTATGAATTCAGTTATTAATATTCCATGTGATTATTCAACAATATAAAATATTCATGGAATTTATCAAGATAATATTAATATTTATATATAATTAATTGATCATATTTTTTTCCTACCATATTATACTCTAGATATTTATTAAATGACTTGGGATTCAGTTATTTTCCTTTCCATATTGATTTTTCTTTACTCGATCAAAACATCCACTGTAAGATTACCCTTAATGAACATTTGAGACAAAACTTATTTTTTTTAATTTATTAGTAATCCAGGAAGTGTACAATGTATTTTAGGAATGGATACTCTAGATGGAATAAATTTATTCTTGAAAAAAAATTATGTTGTAATTTGTGTATTCAAATGGGATTCGAGACTCAGGTATATATATAGTTTAACAAGATTGCACAACTATTGTGTCATGTTGGAATATATTAATTATATCTTATGCCAATTTAGTATAGTAAGGCACCAAAGATGGGATATTGGGACCTGGTTCGCTGCAAATAATATTTAAATTAATGAAAAGACAAAAAGTGCATTTTATTTGATTTAATATATTACTTTTGTTTTTTAAGGTCAAAGATATGTTTTATAAAATTTAAAAAATTTCTTTAGAATGATTAAAATTATTATTTAAAAACATATTTTATTAATTATATGGTTTAATAAAATTATATTTCTGTCTTATATACTGGTAAAGTTATAAAAGTAATCGGTTTGATAAACTGCTTTATTTTTCAGAATTCATCTAAAAACCAATTACTTTATAAAAATCCCAAAAATTATACTTAAGATAATATATCCATAATAAATCCATAAATTAAGTTCATTTTTTAAAATTAACATCATAAAATTTTTAAATATTATTTTTAAATTTATATAAAATAATAATAGTAATGAAAAAAACTTTTATACACAAATAAGTTTTTTGGATTTTGGTGTTCATAATAATATATCAAATAAATAACTAATTAATTATATATATATATATATAATTAACTTTATCATTATTTCAAAATAAAATATTTAGTCTTTAAAAGATGCACATCTTAGGACTTGATTATTTGTTGATAAATAAATGTATTGTAAGAAATTATTTCATCCAAAATACAATTAATTATTTATATTAGAACTATTTAATTTTTCTAATATTTTTATATTAAAATATATCATAAATTGATAAAATAATTATTTTAATAATGATATTATACTATATAAAAAATTTAATTTGATAGTATATTTTTATGTTTTTACGCTTAATTCGAAAATATATTATTTAAACTCTAAACTAAAAAAACATTACTCTACTATACCTATTTTAAACATGTATAACTAATGAAACTTTATATAATTAACATATTTTAAATTGAATTATTTTCAATGGTCATATTCCATTATATATATTGGCTTACTAAAATCATTACTTCTTTTCTAACTTCTTAATCTATACTTATTATTACCAAAATTTTCATTTTAAATCTCACAAATGTTTTTCTCTCTTAATTGAATTATTTTAAACTATTAGTTTTTTTAATAAAAAGGGTAATAATTAAAGGGGAAGGTGTTCAATGGGAGTTTCTAGTACTAAACATAATATTTTTTATTTAATCTCCCCTTTTTATATTTGTAGTTTTAATGGGTGTAATCATCCATGATTTTTAAAATTATGTACTTTGTGATACATAGTTTTATGCATCTTCATTTTAATGATCTATTAAAATTAAATAAATATTCACTCTCTTGGATCATATCGTGTACGGACAATTTTAAATCCATGTAATAAATCTTTTGATAGAATAGAGAAACATTCTTTATAATTATAGGGAAAAAATTTATGTCTCATAAAACATGGGGCATTACATTCTCCCACTCTTAAATAAATTGAATTATACCAATTTTAATTATAAAAAACAATTGAAAATAACTAAGGGTATATATAAGGTAATAATATCCCTAGTTATATTTTCTATAGAAATTAAAACCTTAAAAATTAAGGAATATATCTATTTTCCTTAAAATATTATTATCCTTAATATTATGTTTTTATCTAACCATTCATTCTGAGAGTATAAACATAATAATCCTTTAAAAATTGACTATAATTTGTTAATATGAAATGTGATTTCCTTATTCCAACAAATATTTTTTCCTCAAAGTAGGGAGGAAAAACTGATTCCCAAAATAAGATAAAATTTATCTAAATGATGGATAATAATACTTACACGAATGGTAATCCCACAAACCGTGATGATTATTCACATACCATGGAAAAAATAATGATGCCACTTAGTTTTATTATTTGAACTAGTACTAGTTGTTGAAAAAATTACATGAAATAAGACACCATAAAATATAGAGTGATAAATTAGGACACTTAACATCAGCTAATTATCACTATTAAATTCAACATTATTCGTTATATACTATTTTCCTTTCTCACAATGTTTATTGGTTTTTTGGTGTTTGTTTACATCTAAATCCCTTGTAGTAGTGCCTAATTTTGTATAGTTCCCAAATTCCTTACATCTAAGACATTGAATTGCCAGTGGATCATTTGGAAGAACATAATTTTTCCCTACCATGATATATGGACACTTTTTTATTTCTTATTAGCTTGTACCTCGATTCTATTCATTACGAGAGAATAAAAAACATTTATTTACTTTGAGAATTTATCCTAGGTTTATATTAATAATTTATTTTTATTAATCTAAAAATATTAAAATATTTATTTGAATTTTATGAAATAAATATATTTATAATAATATTTTAGCATATAAAAATAATATATTTTAATTAGTCCATCAATTTTTGTTTTTGTAATTATTATTTCAAAAATGTATTATTTAAACTAATTAATAATAATACATAACTATGGTATATATATATTTCACTTTTATATCCTATGATCATTTCTATAGAGACAATATTTTCAATAAAGACTTTTATAATGACTATATTTGCATTTTTCAGATTATTTTCATCATATATCCTTACTAAAATCCTTCATCATATTATCACTTCCTAAGAAACAATTATCATTTCTGTATGTTTTATTTTCTGTCAGGTAACATGATTTCTCCATTCATGCTATTCTTTTTCATTTTTAGTTTAGTTATTTTAATTGTGATTCTTAAAGGCAACGGTGGTCCAAGGGAGTTCATATACCTAATGATATTATTCATTTATTATTATTTCCCTCTTATTTTTTTTATTTTTAATAGATATAGTCATCCAGAGTATGTAATAAACTTATATATATGATACATGGTTTTATGTACCTTATTCATAAGGTTCCATCATTATTGAATTCAGAGTAGTTAGATGTGTTCGTCTCTTATATAACCCAATCTCTAATATAGTATTAATTCTATTGAAAGAATCAAGATATTTTATTTATATTTTTATGGAAACATTTAATGGAACCTAATATCTAGTGCACTAAAAACAAAGATCTAGAACGTATGTAAGGGTAATTTCATAATTGTTTGTCTCATTAAATTGACCAGGCATATTGGATGGATTCCTCTGAGTAATTCATGGTTAAACGAGATGGTACACTTCAAGTATTTTATGGTTATGGGGGTGGACCAATAAAAATAGATTTAGGTCAACTAATATGGAACACCAGAGTACCTTAAGGTCATGTGGGATGCACCACTCTTAGTATTTTTAGGTTATGTTTGAAAGAAGACTCTTAAAAACTTGAGGTCTTATATTATGGACAACTCTTATAGTTCACAAACAAGAGTGATGAATCACACTAAGAAGGTTATGGTCATATAACATAGTCCATGTTCCATATTGTTTAGGGTCTTATGATAACGAGGTTACACGATACAGTTTATTCTTATGTTGTAAGGACCTTATGTCACGTGTATTAGTTTCATTAAATAAGTCTTTCATGAATATAACATTAATTATTTGGAATTATACCTTCCAAATGAAGTAAGGATAACATGCATATATATCATATGTATCTCAAACCATTCTATTAAAATCATTAATTCATCAAAAAATTTATGAATTAAGTCCTAATTGAAAAACAATTCCATTATTTTATGTTGTATAATTCAGTGATATAGAAAATAAATTTTATGATCCTTCAAAATTTCCACTTATTGCAACATGAGTGACCTTGGGGTGGCGTTAGAAAAGGGTGTGAAAATTTTATTATATTAATTTTTATCCTATTACAATATTGGTGGGACCATGTTAAATCTGACAAAGGTAATTTAACAAACATGAAATTTATAATTGGAGAAAATAAAACAAGACATAATAATTATTCAAAGATCACTGTTAAGGGAAATGTCTATGGAGAACACACTGATAATGTGTTTATGTGATAAAAATCAATAAGATTCTTTAGTTTAATGGATATAACATTGGTTCATTATAAATCCATTCACAGATCACATCCTTTAAAATAATGTTCATGGAATAGTACATTTCATCACTGAGGAAACTTCCACTAACTCCTCCATTACTCACTCCTTTCGATGGATTCCTTCTCAGTTTAACAACATAAAACTCAACTGAGTATCCTAAAAAATTATTAATTCGTTTTTCATCATGAATCACATAATAATATTATCCAATTAACACCTTGATCTCATGAATAATAAGAAAATAAGCACATTTGTTTTTTGAATTATACTAATCATAGTATAAATTAACTCAAAAATGTCTCCCACGAAACTTCTTTACAGTCTGCCCATTAGAAATGAATTTTTTACATGAATGATACAATTTCAGGAAAAAATATATATTTTTATTATTTAAACACCATGAAAATTCCATATTCATGATAGATACTTCTTCATGAATTAATCTTCTTTGCTAATGATTTATTTAAATGACTTTCACAAATCTGAAAATGATTATAGTTTCTTTGATGTTATTCTACCCTCAACTGAAGTAATTAACTCCATATGATCTACCATTATATTTTTCATCAATGCCTAAGGAAAATATATACAAAATAATTATTTTCAATGTTCAATTGAAATAAATCTAAGTTTAATATTATTATTAATCAATTAAAAAATTAAGAGATCACAAAATATTTCCATTTTGAAAAATTAAAATCAACACTATGTATTATCAAATTAAATATACTGATCCAACAATATATACATTTCATTAATAAAATACTATTAAATAAATTTCTCCATACAAATTGAAGAACTAAAATGAGTAATGAAATTATAAAATAAACATTTGTTAAATATACATATAAAAAATATTTATGACAATTATATTTTATTAAAAATTTTTTAACAAAGAAAAATTAATGATTAGAAAAAAATGATTAATTTGATATGATTTAATCATTCAATGTTAAAAAGGTTTTTTTTCGAATAATGTTTTTCAAGTTTTCTATATTATTTTAATTGAATTCAATGAATGAGATAATAAAATTACACTTCATTAATTATAAATTTATATACATAACAATTAAGAATACATAATGTTTTAGAAGGTAATTTTTCAATAAAAATGGTTTTCATTATGTTTAATATATTCATTTAAAAGATAATTTAATTTCTTTATAATTTTCATTTCGTGAAATGAAATATTTTTTGAATTAAAAATTTCCAAAATATCTTAGGGAATTTTGTTTTTTTATTTTTTATAAAAGGTTGATTCTTAGGCGATTAATTAAAAATATTTATTATCCAATTAATATCACTTTAAGGGAATTTTAATGTTTTATGAATGAAATTAAAGCATATGAAAACAAATTTTTTGATAAAATATATTTTTGATAAGAATTATAATAAATTTAAAAATATATTTCATAATATTTAAATCTATGTTTATAATTTTTCATTTTTTAGTAATGTGTTATTCAAGTAAAATAAATGTTTTTGATAATTATCATTATTTAAGTAATTACAATGAGATTTTTTTATATATTGGTTTTCAATTAACAGAAATATATTTTACAAATTAACACATCAATAATATCCCATATAATAAATTAAATACATGCTTTTGGAGAATGTTCCTTTTAATGATTAAAATTTCAATTTTTTAATAACTATTTATTTTAATTTTTAATACTTATATTAAAATTAAAATTTAATGTAACACCCCAAGATTTCATGGTATGTTATTTCATCAAAGTAACTCAATAACTTGTACTATAGGCAACACTGAGTTCGAGCGCAACACAACTTACCAAAATAGCCATTAAAAAAACGGTTTTGAATAGTGTTTATATATTTTGGATTTTATATACTCAATATAATTTTAACTCATTTATTATATGTTTCTTATACAAATTACAAGAACAAATTTAATTTTTCATAGAAAAAATGTATTTTTAAAAAAAATGCAAATTTACCACCTTTTAATGGAGAAACCTTTTTAAATCCAATATTTGACACTTTTACATATTCAATTTGAAAAAATAAAATTATTCTTTAGAATCGGGACATCAAAATTTACTTTGGATGAAATTTTGGTATTTTTCTAATAATATTCATTTTTTGTTATGATTATTGAGAAGTACTTTATTTTTGTTCAAAACTGTCTTTCAATATAATTTATTTATATGGTTAGATTATCTTTTTAATTGGATTTGAAGTGTAATTAGATTATATTTTTACCATTTAATCTAATTTTGGTTGTTTTAAGTAATTTCACATTGAAATTTAGCATAAACAAAGGACAATATTTTGATAGTTAATATTTATTAAAAACCTGTTTTTTGTTTTAACAATGAGAATTAATTTTTAATTAATTAATCCAACTTATATGTTTTCAATTTGGTAAAATATAAATCATTTTTTAATTCGGAATATCAAATATAGTTAAGGATGAGTTTATGGTATTTTTCTGAAAAAATCCATTTTTTATGGATAGTGAAACCACAAAGTAGTAGTTAAATATTTGACTTTTTAATTTAAATGAAATTTTACCGCTTCTGTGAATTGAATTTCTAAAATCTGAAATAGATGATTATTATTAGGAAGTAAAATTTGTTTCAATAAGATAAAAATAATTTTTGGTGAATAGTAACTTTTGACGTTTATTTACCGCGATTAAAGGTAAATAGGGAAATTCAAAGTAAAAAGAATATTATAGTAATAAAAAAATAACTTAACAATTGTCCTAACCTTATTGGATGAGTCTTGAATGACCATGGGAATCCTTGGGTTGATTTTGGGACCCCATTGATCCACTTAAGAGTGATAATGACACTATATTTTAATTAACATAAAGTAAAGACAAAAATGACATTAACAAATATCATTTAGTATCTCAATTTTTACATGGGGTTATATAAGTCATATTTTCACCTATAAATATTCATTATAAAGATAAAAATATTTCATACATTATGGTATTTTTATTATAATTTTTAAACATCACATAAATTAAATTATTTACGACACAATAATGATGAAGTATTTACCTCATTAATAAATGACTTAAATAAATAAAATTATTAATATTCAAAAAATATCCAAAACCTGTCCAATTATTATTGGATGATTTTTTTTCTAAAATGAGTCATATTATCTTCGTCTTTAATGAGTTTTGGACATTTTTAAACTGAAGATAAGTTTATAATAAAATAAAATTTTAAAACATTCCTAAAGAGCCCCTCCTCTCCCTTATACAAGGACACCATTGCTAACCCATTCCTCACACCTCTCAAGCCCCATGGATCATCCGAACCCTGACCAAATAAGCTATAAATATCCTTCTATTCCTTTTATAATCCATAACTTAAGTAGGAGTCACTTCAAGAAGTCCTTTTGGTTCAATCCAAAGGGAGTTACCCAAGTTAAAGGTAATGCTTTCTCTTAACTTCTTTTCTTTTATTCTACTTCTCCAACCCCTAAACTCTTTTTATTCCTTTATTTTATAATAAATCCAGTATCCTAAATATACTAGGATGTTTTATCAGATTTTTTAGAATGAAACTTACACCCACCTCCATATAATGGGTTAAGAACATACTTTTTCTGTGGATGGCAAACTAACGCCTCACAAAACGATGATTTTTCAATTATCTCCTACCAACTCTCATCGTGGAAATTAAGATGAATATATATATATATATATATATATATATGATATATATTATGTTTATTTTTTCTATATGCTTCTGTATTTTTCATTAATAGCATACCTTATGGTTTCCAAAATGTTTGAACATGATAATTTCTTTTGAGGTAGTGCGGACTACCGCCCCCTCAAGGTGATATGATTCGTTCATGACATACATGGAATGTATAAAGGATGGAGTTAGTTAAATTATGCAACACATATATCACATTATATTATACATTAATTATAATATAACTACTTATAATTAAGTTTTCATTTCATTGAATATGAAATAGAAATTAAAGTAGCGTTTATGCGTACGTACAGCTTACCATCTCCATAAACGGTGCATTTCATTTCTTATCTCCAAATATCATGAAATAATTATATATATATATATACTGGATATATATGATATATATGATATTTAAATCATGAATATTATACTAGAGATAATATATTTCTTACCATATGGACAATTTTTAATTATAACAAGTTCATTTTTTACTCAAGTACCAAATAATGACAAAACTACCATTATTAACATAAATGATTACATAATGTTTTTAACATGGTAATAAGTGATATAAAATGAATAAAAAACTTGTAAAATATTCTTAAAAATGTATAAATTAACTTTAGTTTATTATTTAGGAGATTAAAGAACGAACGAGTCAAGTCAGACACGAGGTAAGGGATTTCTTATCTCACTCTTAATTTTGTGAGATTTCCATTGTTCGCCACTTATTTATTGCATGTGGTGTATTATGTAATTACCATGATTGTATTATTGGTGTGATATACTTTAATTTATGGGTATTTACATCTCAATTGTATTATCCTTCTTTCATGGGGTATATGTTTTATGAGTTACCAAATCGGTAAGGGAATTTCAAATTTCAATTTCCACTAATTGGGATTTACGCATACTTCATTGATTCTTTTACTCTAAGATTATGTGTGGAATCACTATTTATTATTTAAGTAGTAATGTCCACTCACCTTTTTTGTGGATATAATTTTGATACACATAATCACTACATTGATAATTTCTCAAGTCATTGATATGAACTTGATAAGAGTAATCTTAACTCAATTTCCATTCATTGAGTTAAACATCCTAGTTATTGGTATTGTTTTTAAAAGAGTATGTGTGAATATACTCTGATTTATTTACCCTAAATATCCAATCATATTGAGTTTATTTATATTTTTCACACATAATTATGTCATTGATTTATCCTTTATCTAATGATAGGGTCATTATATGGGATTTCATCTCAATTTACATTCCTCTAAGACTTCTTTGTTGATTATGCACCAATTCACTTTTATATGGTGTATATACTGTACTTTGACATAGTATATCATAATCCCTTTATTCTCATGATTTTATAAAGTTTTTATTACCTCAATTATTTTTATTCAAGTGTCTCTCATTTGGTTAGGAACTCTAACTAAAATATCATTTTAAATGTTTTAAAGATTTATTCTTCAAAGTCATTAACATTAATGTCAATGTTTTAAAAATGGTTTTAAGGATTTATTTATATGTAAATTATTTTTAAAAAAATTAAAATTCCATTTAAATGTTTAAAATTGGTATGGGACACTTTTATTCAAAAAATCTATTTTAAACAGTTTCCTGATAAATAGTGAGACTTTGAAATGTTTTCAAGAAAAAGGGGGATATTTTTCTCAAATAGTTTTAATGGCTATTTTCATCTATGTAAATATCCTTCAGTGCATTTTATTCTTGATTGAGGTTGATTTATCAAAATATAATCATCCATATTGTATTGAATGAGTTATATTTGATTGTGGATGTTCTATTTTTATTCCATTCATGGGTTGTGGTTAAAATATTAACATTTCGTATGCTAGTTTCAATATGAATGTTTAGATTATGTTTCATCCTTTTATATGAGGAATGAATTGGACTTATTAAGTGATGGGTGGATCCTGCTATAGATCTTCAATGCATCGGTAGGTCTCATGAGACAACTAGGCATGGAATTGGCCGAAGCCTTTCCTACTTTTTGATATATGGTTTTGGTCGAGGACTTAATCATTTTTAGACGTCTTGGCTGAGGCCTGGACAAAATGTTTTAGAATGTCTGGAATTATGCATTTCATCATTATGAGATTAGAGATTGATATTTCATGTGGTTATTCAACTAGTAGAATACCCATTACTATGTTTTATTATGGAATTATTTACTCAGATCATATTCCTGCCATAAAATGTTAATTTTTATTATTTGTAAAGGCATGTGTCTTCAATTATTCAGCATTCCTAATGTTTATTTTATCTTCCGCTATATTTCTTACTCTTACTGAGCATTTGATCTCACCCCTTTATTATGTTTTAATCAACCAGGATTCGAAGAAGTTTATTATGATTGATATGCAGGGTCATGCTCAGGGATTAATGGAGTTCTCAAAGGATAATTTATGTTGTGATTTATTTTATAATGTGTAATGTAATGTTCATGTATGTAATCTATTTTCCAAGGCTACTAAACTAATCGGTCTTTCAGGACTTGATTCCTTGTAATCATGCCAATGTTATGTAATAATGCACCGACTCTGGGTAACTAGGGTCGGGGCATTACAATTTTTATCAGAGGAAGTTTAGTACAAACCTTGTAAACTAGATTTAGAGAAACTCTGATTAGAGAATGTTACCCTAAGATAGACTTTGAGGATTAGTATAGAAGAATTTACTAGAATTTTGGTAATGTCGAAATTTTGTGTATTTTCTAGTAAATACATCCCAGTCTGGATACGAGCAGTTAGGGGCAGCTCTGGAACAAATGTACCTAGGGGTAAAAAAATGAAAACACCACTTTGAGATAGACTTGAATGGGAACTGGTGCACGATAACAGACCTTGATGAACTCTTGGTTATGACACTTGTAGGGGATATGCATAGGATAATTCACATTTTCTTTACAAACCAATATTAAGGATTTTAATATAAGATGAGAATAAATAACCTTGGTTGATCCTAATGTGTCTTACATTGAAAACAAGGTGTCATCACACTCCTTAAATGATTTTATGACTCACACTATGATTTCTGGTGTTAGTCAATGGCTGGATTCCAAGGAAGGCATAATAACATTTAACATGATGTACAAGGTGGGATGGTGGTGGAAATGAGCAACGAAATGGAATGTTGATAGGCGTAAAAGATATCGTGTTCATTCCGAATCATTTTTCCAAATATATGATCAACAACATATATATTCACCTACTCTCGTACCCAAAAAAGAAAAGAAAGTTGGTGAATGGTAAGAGATCCAGTAGTGAAGACCATAGAGAAAATAATGATCATTTGTTATCATGCATGAAATGTGGAAGGAAACACCCAAGAAAGTGTCTCAATAGAATAAAGAAAAGTTTTATGTGTGGGAAAGAAGGAAATAAAATAAATAATTGTCAAGGAAAAATGAAGATTACTAAGAAAGAAAATAAAAATGGTCCCAAGAATCCATTTACAGTCATTTTCTATAAATGTAGGGGACCTGGGCATTACCCGAGTCATTGTCGTATTCTATAGGATAACCTCTTGGTCAAGGAAGAAACTATGTGGAAATAAATGGATGTTGAAATGTTTAAAAGTATTAGTGCTTTTTGTTGATGGTATTACTTTGGAAGACTTTTCTCTTGTATGTGTAACCCTTCAGTTTGTTATGTGAAAATGCTATTCGAGGAAGAATTATCATTTTTTGTGGATATAGTTATAAGTAACCATTTTGTTTTATATGATCCTTGAATTTGAGGGAATTATTGTTTATTATTTTTTGGGATGAAAATGAGAGGTATGAGATAACATTGAAGGTTAAATTTTGTTACAATTATTTTGAGGAATTTATCTCATTTAAGTAATTTTATAAAATATAGTTTTTGAAAAAAGTACAACACGCAGACCGAGTGACAACTCATCGCGTCATACAAAGCTGTGAAAATCGAACCCACAACCGAAGTGCGACTGGGATTTTTCGCCTACCACTGGACTATGTGAATTCCCTGGTAAGTATGACAAATATTTTTAGTTAAATTATTTTATGGATCAATATTATGTTGATTTTTGGAACTTAGTATTTATCCTTAGTATATAAAAATTATTTTCTAATTAATTTATAAATGTTATTATAGAATATGTTTTCTCTTTTGGTAACACAATATGCCTATGAAAAATAGAATACTATGGGGTTTACTTTTAGGAGTAATGGTGGGTTTTTATCTATGTTTTTATTATAGAGATTTGGGTTATTTAGGGAAATTATTAACCTATCATAGAGACTATGTGATTAGGTTAATTACTTTAATGTATGTGACTTTAAGAGTATTTGATGTTATTTGGAGATACAATTTAACATTGAAGACTACGTAAGAAAAGTATTCTGATTTTTGGGTTTCAATATTAGTTTGGATTATATTGAAAGATTTTATGGACACTTGTTTGTTGAATTGTATTTATTTAACTTTGGGAAATGTTGGTTTAATTTTAGAAATTAAGATTAGTATTTCTTTTTCTAAAGTATTATCCTTTTTGAGGATCATCTAATCTTTTACTAACCATTTTGGTTTTGGTTAATCTCAAAAGAAAATGGAAATATATAGTTCATTCTTTGTGGATTATGTGATTCTCTATAAGTTGATTCTAGTGATTTAGGTGTGACTAAGTCATCTTGAATACTCATCATTTGGAGTGAAAGATGAGTTTGTGGTAAGAATTAGATGAAGGATTAAAATCTACCTTTCATGTATATATATATATATATTGTTATTCTATGAATAAATTAATTATTAAACTTTAGGGAAGGGATCCTAAAACCAAAAATGTGTTTTCCTAATGCTTTATGTTTTTTTGAACTGGTGATATTTTAAATCAACATATATTGATGGCTTGGAGGCCCTCAATTTTACACCTGTTTATGATTGATGACCTCAATAAATCACTATAAATATTTATATTTTCCTCTAATTATGTGTCTATAATTTCCACCAACGTTCTCCTCATTGAGATCATAATTTGGTGGTTACTTTTTCATTTCCCTTTCTCTCTAATTAAGACTAAATTTTATTAACCCAATTTACGATGTGGGTTTTCCCCAAAGGTATTTTTCTATTTTTAACTTTTTATTTTTGAATAAAAATTTCAAATAGATAGGACACAATTTATTTAAGGAGGGGAGAATGTAACAACCCAATATTTCATGGTATGTTATCTCTGCAAAGTAATTCAATAACTTGTATTATACGCAACACTGAGATCAAGCACACCACGACTTACCACATATGCCATTCAAAAAACGGTTATGAATAGAATTATCTAGATTTTGAATTTTATATACTCCATTTAATTTTAACTTATGTATTATTTTTTTCTTATACATATTATAAGAACAAATTCAATTTTTCAGATAAAAATTGTACTTTTCAAAAAAGTGCAATTTTACCACATTTTAATGGAAAACCATTTTTAAATTCAATATTTGATACTTTTAAATATTTAATTTAAAAAAATGAAATTATTATTTTGAATCGGGACATCAAAATTTCCTTTGGATGAAATTTTGGTATTTTTCTAATAATATTCATTTTTTATGAACAACGAGAAATACTGTATTTTAATTCAAAATTTCCATTCAATATAATTTATTTATATGGATAGATTATCTTTTTAAATGGTTTTCAAGTGTAATTTGATTATATTTTTACCATTTAATCCAATTTTTTTCATCGAAAGTAATTTTACTTTGAAATTGAACATAAACAAGGGTCAATCTTTTGATAGTGAATATTTTTTAAAAACACCCTTTTTGTTTGGACAACGGGAATTAATTTTAAATTAATTAATCCAAATTCTATGTTTTTAATTTGATAAAATAGACATAATTTTTGAATTATCAATATCAAATATATCTTAGGCATAATTTTTGGTATTTTTCTGAAAAACACCAACTTTTTTTGAATAGTGAAACCACTAAGTTGTAGTTAAAAATCTTACTTTTTCATTTAAATTAAATTTTACCGCTTCTATGAATTGAATTTAGAAAATACAACATACATGGCTGTTATTGGTTAGTAAAATGTTGTTCAATACGATAAAAATAATTTATGATGAATAGTATCTTTTGACATTTATTTACCGCGGTTAAAGGTAAATAGGGTAATTTAAGGTAAAAGGAATATTATAATAAAACAAAATTACCTTAACATTTGTCCTAACCATATTGGATGAGTCATGGCCAACCATGGGCATCTTTGGGTCGATTTTGGGACCCCATGGATCCACTTAAGAGTGATAATTAGACTTTATTATAGTTAACATAAAGTAAAGACAAAAATGACATTAACAAATATTTTTTTGTATATCAATTTTTACATGGTATTATATAAGTCATATTTTTGACTATAAATATTAATTGAAAATATAAAAATATCTCCTACATTATGGAACTTTTTTATAATTTTTAAAAATCACATAAATTAAATTATTTATGACACAATAATGATGAAGTATTTACCTAATTAATAAATTATTTAAATAAATAAGATTATTAATATTAAAATAATATCCAAAACCTGTCCAATTATTATTGGATTATTTTATTTATAACATGAGTCATCTTATATTTTACTTTAATGAGTTTTTGGCCTTTTGGAACTAAAGATATGTTTATAATAAAATAATATTTTAAAACGTTTTTAAAGAGCCCCTCCTCTCCCTTATAAAAGGACATAAATTCTATCCCATTATTCACACCTCTAAAGCCCCTTGAGTCCTCAAAACCATGCCCAAATAATCTCTCAATATCCCTATCTTCCATATAGAAGCCTTAAATTAGGAAAAAATCACTTCAAGAAGTCCTTTTGGTTTAAACCAAAGGAAGTTACCCACATTAAAGGTAATGGTTTCTCTTAACTTCTTTTTATTTTATTTTACTTATCCAACCCCTAAACATAATTTATTCCTTTATTTTATAATAACACCAGTATCCTTAAAATACAAGGATTTTTTTATGAGAAATTTTTTAACTACACTTACACACATCTCCATCTAATGGGTAAAGAACATACTGTTTCTATGGATGGAAAACTAACGCCTCACGAAACGATGGTTGTTCAATTATCTCCTACCGCCTCTCATGGTGGCCATTAAGATGAAACTATATTTATATATGATATATATTATGTTTATGTTTTCTTTATTCTTCTATATTTTCCATTTATTGCGTACCTTTATGGTTTTGAATATGTGTGAACATGATAATTTCATTTGAGGAAGTGCGGACTACCGCTCCCTAAAGGTGATATGATTCGTTCATGAAATTCATAGAACATATAAAGAATGAAATTAATTAAATTATGCAACACATATATCATATTATATTATACTAGAATTATAATATACTTAATTATCATTAATTTTTCATTTCATTTAATATGAAATAGGAATGAAAGTACTGTTCATGCGTACGTACGGCTTACCGTCTCTATGAACGGTGCATTTCATGTCTTATCTCAAAATATCATGAAGTAATTATAAAAATATATATATATATATATATATAAAGGATATATATGATATATATGATATTTAAATCATGAATATGATACTGTAGATAATAGACTTTTGACCACATGGACAATTTGTAATTATATCAAGTTCATTTTTGACTCAAGTACCAAATATCGACAAAACAACCATTATTAACTTAAATGATTACATAATGATTATAAAATGGTAATAAGTGAAATAAATGGAATAATAATCTTGAAAAAGGTTCTTAAGAAATTAGAAATTAACTTTAGTTTATTATTCAAGTGGTTAAAGAACGAACGAGTCAAGTCAGACATGAGGTAAAAGATTTCTTATCTCACTCTTAATTTTGTGAGATTTCCATTGTTCGCCACTTATTTATTGAATGTGGTGTAATATATACTGCCCATGATTGTATTATTGGTGTAACATACATTAATTTATGGGTATTTACATCTTCATTGTATGATCCTTCTTTCATGGGGTGTATGTTTCGTCAATTACCAAATCGGGTAGGGAATTTCAAATTTCAATTTCCACTCATTGGGTTTTTCGCATACTTCATTGATTATTTTACTCAAAGATTATGTGTGGAATCAGTATTTATTATTTAAGTAGTAATTTAATATAACCTTTTTGTGGATATTCTTTTGATACACATAATCACGACATTGATAATTTCTCAAGTCATTGATTTGAACTTGATAAGAGTAACACTAACTCAATTTCTATTCATTGAGTTAAACATACAATACATTGGTGTTGTTTTTACAAGAATATATGTGAATATAATATGATTTATTTACACTAAATATCCAATCATATTTATTGTATTTATATTTTTCACACATAATTATGTCATTGATTTATCCTTTACCTAATGATATGGTCATTATAAGGGATTTCATCTCAATTTACATTCCTTTGAGACTTCGTCATTGATTATGCACCATTTCACTTTTATATGGTGTATATACTGTACTTATATATCAAAAATACCTTTATTATCATGATATTATAATGTTTTTATTACCTCAATTATTAGTATTCAAGCATCTCTCATTTGGTTAGGAACTCTAACTGAAATATCATTTTAAATGTTTTAAAGATTTATTCTTCTAAATCATTCTCATTATTGTCCATGTTTTAAAAATGGTTTTAATAATTTATTTATATGGAAATTAATGTTTTAAAATTTAAAATTACTTTTAAAAGTTTCTATGTGGAATGGTACACTTTTATTCAAAAATCTATTTTAAATGACTTCTTGATAAATATTGAGACTTTTAAATGTTTTCAAGAAAAAGGGGGATATTTCTCTCAAATAGTTTTAATGACTATTTTCATCTATGTCAATATCATTCAGTGTATTTTATTCTTGATTGAGGTTGATTTATCAAAATACAATCATCCATATTGTATTGAATGAGTTATGTTTTACTGTGGATGTGCTATTTGTTTTTCCATTCATGGGTTATGGTTAAAATATTGACATTTTGTATGCTAGTTTCAATACGAATGTTTAGATTATGTTTCACCCTTTCGTATGAGGAATTAATTGGACTTATTAAGTGATGGGTGGAGCCCTCTATAGCTCCTCGATGCATCGTTAGGTCTCATTATACAATTAGACTTGGAATTGGCTGAGGCCTTTAACGATTTTTGATATATCGTTTTGGCCGAGGCCTTGACAAAATGATTCAAAATGTCCGACATTATGCATTCTATAATTATGAGATTAGATTTTTATATTTCATGTTGTTATTAGAATAGTAGAATATCCATGACTATGTTTTGTTATGGAATTATTTACTCATATCATATTCCTGCCATAAAGTGTTCATGTTTATTATTTGTAAAGGCACATGTTTTCAATTATTCACCATGCCTAATGTTTATGTTATCTTCTGTTGTATATCTTTCTCTTACTGAGCATCTGAGATAACCCCTTTATTATTTTTAATTCTACTAGGATTCCAAGAATTGTATTATGATTGATATGCAGGGTTAAGCTAGGGGATTAATGGAGTTCTCAAAGGATAATTTATGTTGTGTATTATTTTCTAATATGTAATGTAATGTTCATCTATGTAATCTATTTTCAAAGACTACTAAACTGACCGGTCCTTCAGGACTTGATTCCTTGTAATCATGCCAATGTTATATAATAATTCACCCACTCTGGGTAACTGCGGTCAGGGAGTTACATTTAAAACTAGATAAATTGATTTATTTAAAATAAAATAAATATTTTTAATTATAACAATAAATATTAGGAAAAATTTCTGACTTAATCTTTGTTCATAGATATATGTCACCATGGAAAACGTTTATCAACTCAATAACATGTAAAATGTGTTTAGTGGGGAGGGTGGGTTACATAAGATAAAAAGCATTAATTATCTGTGAAACATGTACAAATATGATTGGTTGATAATATTGTGACCTTTAATTATCATATATTAAAAATATCTTCCATATTTTACCTCATACACATGAAAATTACTTTATAATATTTTAAAGTTATCGGTATTTACATGGGCACAATTACCCTCACTTATAAACAAGAAACTCTTATGTTCAGTTCTCCACACTACATGAGATAATTATTTCTACCAAAATTTTAATTTATTAGATTGTTTTTGTAATATTTTTTAAATTTTATGGAATTATTTTGAGACCACCTATTCCAATGACACATGATTCCAAGGCCAGGTGAGGCTGGAATGGAATTTCGAACTTTTTTTAAGATGGTTTAAGTGAACGTGTGAGTGGTTTTTTCTAACATTGAACTGGTGCTTGGATCACAAATACTAGGGAACCATTGAACTTGGAACACCGGTATTCACATATAAATGACTTAACATCGACTGGTAGGGGTCGGATGGAAAAGATAATTTTTTTGGGATTTTCAAAAAATAATATAATAACACAAAAATTTATTTGTTTTTTCTCACCATTGAGTGGCGGATGGTGGTGTTGTGGTGCGACGATGGGGAAATTATAAGAAACTATTTAATGAATCATTTGTGTGCAGCGTAATAGCTATGTTGTTGGATAAATGAAACATTATAATGGTGCGAGGTAACAGCGTACTAGATACACTGCAATGTGTTTTATTTTAATAAGATATTGCATTGGAAGAATGAGAATTAAATTATTGAAATTATCTGACAAACCTACAACAAGGATGCCCTCCAACGACAAATGACGAACACTAGTAGGATCACTAGAAACGTCAATGCTTTATGAATAATGGGACTGGGAAGAGAAGAATTCCAAAATAAATTGAATTATCAACTGAATAATGCTTCAATGATGAATTTAAATCGAGGCAGGGGTTTATTTGTTTTATGTTTCCCCCTGTTCTTATTATAAAATGGCGCACACGTATCAACCCATGAAAAGGTTGATCCGTAGATCATCTGTTCTTGTGGGAGTGAGATGTTTCATGGGATTTACATTTAGGATTAAATTAAAATTGATAGAACATCACTCCCCAAACTCCTTTATTTTAAAACTCCAACGTGGAGGGTGTGGGGCGACATGAACAAGGCCCGAGCCCCTCTGCTTGTGCGTTCATCATGGCCGACCATTTTGAAAGTGGAGGAAAGGCATATTCAAGACCTTCATAGGGAAGGAGATACCCTATGGAGGATGGAGGAATAGTCGGTGTGAATAACGGACCACCAATTCAGACACGATGGCCCATGAAAGAGCATGTCGGTGCATCGGGAGGAGCCACTGACGGCTGACGGTAGAGACACGACACCTCGATCGCATCGGTGGACTAGCCCGTTGTCCCGGGTCGTGGTTCAAAGGAGAACGCGGTTGATTGAGCATGTGTGGGGTGTCCAGACATCCGGATTGGCCGACATGCCAGACCCGTGGCCCAACGAATCAGACCTAGGCTGTGCCGGGTCCAGGTCAGGGTCTGTCCGGCCAAGTCGGACTGAACCCGAACACAAGCAGCCCCTTTTCAAAAAAAATGTCAATATCTTTCAAACCGGGCATCCGATTGATGATCCGTTTGTGGTGTTGGAACCCTTGATATGAGTAGGATCATTTCAAATAATCTATGAAGTCTTTAATGGGATTTGAAATTTGAAAAAAGGCTTGAGGAGAATTTCTACCAAGATCAAGAATACTATGTGCGAAAACCCTACGGTTGACTGAGACCTAAATACTGCTCACAAGAGTCCCTATGTGGATCAGATAATATTGTCAAGTAGGAAGCGGTGTCTATGTGACCGGACATGCCCATAGTGGGTAGTGGCTTCTATGTGACCTAGCAGACCCATGATACTCCTCAGGAGGAGTACCTCATTTTATTCATAGGTGGGAAGCAGTTTCTGTGTGACCAGACATTCCTAAAGCGGGGAGTGAATTTTGTGTGACCTAGCATAACCACGGTACTAATTAGGGATGAGTACCACAGTTGCCCAAGGTTAGTGGGAAGAAACTTCTATGTGACTCGACATGCCCACTGTACTCATTAAGGAGGAGTTCTCCAGTAACCCATGGTGTTCGATGATGTAACTAATTGTCCTACATTCCTACTCTAGAACATACCTGGTGTAAAATATCTTTCTTAATGATCATGATTGGTGATCATGCTTTGTGTTTTATTTCTAAATTGTTTCGTGCTATTTTATTTGTGTTTTTGGATCCCTATTGAGTATATTGTTGCTCACCCATGTGCGGGCTTCGCCTGCATGTGTGGTGTCTGGTGCAGATGACCGACACCTTGACAGAGGACTTGGTGGATCAGGATTTGGTGGGGGCCAGTGAGACCAGGAAAGCATGGAATACTTCTACAGCTTCTAGAAGCCACTATTTAATTAACCATCAAGTGGGGTTTTCAGCAAATGGCTATCCAGAGTTTCTTTTGTACTTTTCTATTTTCCAGTTAGTCTTTTGTTGGGTTTGTATTCTGTCCCATTTGACTTTCAGTTGTATATGTACCCAGTGGTTGTTTAGTGGCATGATTTTTTAATTTTCCATATTTGGGACATGGTTTTGTGCGCATGTATGGGTAAATCGTAAAATACCTTCCACTTTCTGGTTGATGCCTTCAACGCTAGTCGCAAACCCCTGGCGTTCAGGAGGCGGGCTTGGGGTATGTCATGGCACAGGCCCTGGGGGACGGGTCGTGACACATATCAACACAAATACCTTCTCAAATCCTTTAGCCATTTCATATAGATTATAATCATCCCAAAATACACATCCAAGATGGCTTAAGGTGTTTTTCAAAGGAGATTATCCAAGGAAATGTTATATGTTCTTATAGAAATTATTAAAGTTTATTTATTCTTAAAACTAATATGAATTTTACATAAAAATCATAACATAATTAAATAAATATATTTAATACACTCAAATGTTGTTATGTTAATGGTATAACCCTTTTCAATCTTTATTTAACAGAACAGAAAAGGAAAGTGTCCCTTATGTGTATGTGAAAATAGCCGTCTACATAAGGTCATGTGATTCAATTTTATCACCACCTCACTAGTACATTAATATAGATGAATTTAATGAATATTTAATTAATATTTAATGAGTATATGAAATTATTCTATGTTTTTTAATATAATTCATTATTTATATTCTTTTCATTCCATCCACTAAAAAATGAGAACATCGCTCGTGCATACAAGTGGATTCATACATTCACAGAGTGAGCTAATTCATTTTTCATCAAAACATTACATGGATGGTTCTAAAAATATATTTTATTAATATATATGATATTAAGGAGTAATATAGTAATATTATTATGGAATTATACCTAAATAAATAATGATCATTATAAATAAACTCATTTATATCATTAAATTACCCAAAAACAATTTCATCACCAATTCCATCATCAAGAATCATAATTTTAACTCTCATGGAATGAAGGTATAAAATTATTGATTATCATTGAAAACATAATATAGTAATATAAATAATATAATTTTTATAAAATTTATATCTAGGAATGGGTCTTGACATTAGCATTATGAAAATCCCGTAAAATAATCAATATTACTAACATCTAATGATGAAAAAAGACATTAACTAGCTAATGAATTCATAATGAATTATTATAAATATATATTATAAAATGTCATATATATAAATAATTTTTTGAAATATTTTATACACTTATATTTAATATACATGTGTTTAAATAACATTCGTGGATGTCGAGAGTAAAAGAATGTGTTTCTCATCTCACTTTTATTTAATTATGACATATGTCATATTAACCACTAGTTTTATATTCCATGTTATATATAAAAAGATATTGATTTTTTTACAAATTATTATAATTAAAAGGATTTAAAATACACCTCAGGATTAATCTTTCAAGGGTTTTTTAATTTAATAGATACCAATTTTATAATTCTTTCCCCATATCAATTTCCCTTCACTAATAAATGTACAATATTAAGCCCCTGATTTTTTATATACTTACTAAGAATTTATTTTATGATTTTTCATGAAAATTATTGAGATTTTTTAATATATATAAGTTAATATATTTCATTGGGGTTTAATATAATGTTTAAAAATATTGTACAGGTTTATATTACAATCTCAATTTTTATCAAGATAATATTTGTTTCTTCTATGAGAACTTTAATGTTATTTCTCCAAAAATAGCACTTATTTTATTCTTGACTCATTTTTTCTCATTATTTTTGGTATTATTTACATTCCCCCCTCTTTCTCACTTTAATTGACCAACATAATGTTAAATGAAAACTGGTTTTATTTCTACTTTCTGGTCACGAATCCTTATCTCCCATATTATTTCTCATAAAAAAATTGTATAATTTGTTTATCCATAATTAAATAATTAATAAAATTATTTTCATCAACGATTTACATTCATTAAAAATTAATTTAAGGAATATTTTCAATGATTTTCTATATGAGTCACTTTTTTCATTATTTACATTAGAGTAAAAAGAATATTTTTTATCATATAAATAGTATATATAAATTTTCCTACTTTTATTTCCTTTCATAAAGATTTAACTTCATGTATATGTTTTCATGTTTTTATAGGAAGAAAATATAAACATTTTTTTTAAAATTTAGTTTTTTAATTCCACCAAAAGAAAATGATACTTTCAATTATTTTTCAATGAATTGTCAAAATGACTTTTTAAAAGTATTTTCCATAATTTTAAACATGATTTAAGGATGTTTTAATATTAAATTGGGATATTATATTATGATACCATCCACATCTTTTACCTAGATATATTATTTTTATAATTTTTTGTTATAGTTTTTATGGAACCATTGTTTTTAATATGTTAATAAACCTATAATGAAAATATGAATGTTTTAATTATGTTGTGAAATACATATGTGTGGATTTACTTATTTGATAGGTGGGTGTGGATTTAGATTCTCTTAGAGAATGAATTAATTGAAGTAGTTGGTGTCTTGGAGATGGTCATGGATAACTTTTGAGACTCTTACCTGCTTCAAAATATTTTGTTGCCTCATGTTCTACTACTACCCCAGTTTGGTGTGGTGTGGTTTTTTACTATCAGGTGTTGGTATGTGTTGGTTCAAATTTTAATGGTGTACCATGAGGTATGAATTGAGTATTCATCGGTCCTTCCATTGGTTTTTGTGACCTAATGTGATTCTATCATGATCAGATCTATGCGTGGATATTTTAGAATTGAAAATTTGAGTTGTGTTTTTTATTTATCTCATGTAATTGAGTATATAATTATTGTGGTTTAGTTTTAATTTGGTTGAGTTTGAGGTTACAACTTAACCATAAATTTTCCATTTGAAAATAAATAAAAAAATATATATAGTGGATATATGGTAATGGAATTATACAGACCCCAAATTTGTTATGTAATTATTATTATCATGAAATAATTAACATTTTTTATGAATTTAAATGTATTTATCTATTCTCACATAGACTATGTATGTGTGTAATTATAGTTAGATATGCTAACAAAGGTTGTTCGAGATAATAATTTTGTTTAGTTATGATCATAAATACTATATGTGAGTTTAGTCATTGTTATCTATGCTTCAAATGTTTTTCCACAGTCTAATTAAATCTCTATATGATCAAAAAACTACGGATGAGTATAATTATGGTTATCTATGCTCAGAAAGACAATTCATGGGTGCAACTATGGATAGCCATGCTCACAATGATAACATGTGGTAATAATTTTGAGTGGGAATGTTCAAAATGATATAAATTACTAATCTTATTTTCTACCAATTTTTTCTTTGGAAAAATTTGTGCTATAGGTCCCTCCATAATTTTATTTTTACCTTTAGATCACTTCCTAACAGTTTCAGACTTTCGTAGTGATCTTTTCCCAAAAGGGGGCTCACTACCACCTCTCATACTAGGAAAAGAAATTGGATGTGGAAGAGAATAAATGAGACTTATATTCCATTACCATCACCCCTATTCACAATATAGGGGAAATGGGTTTAGGGGTTCACATATTTAGATCCATATATCCTAAGGTGACACCCTTCAAAAAAAACCTTGACCCATAGAGAATGAACTGCATTCTAGTTGGGTCTCTGAGAAAATCCCCATAAGAACCTAAGATATGAATTATTAGCTTCCCACAATTACTTGAAAATAATTTTTAGGATAAATTGGGGTTTTAGGATTATCCAAAAAAATATTATTCCCTTTGGCTCACAAACTCAATGTTTTGTTCCTCAATAGGGCTCATTTCCCATGGGGGGGGAGGGGGGTCACTGCACACCTTATCTTTGAAAATGTATTTTCATGATGAAGATAATAGATGAGAATTATATTCCATTAACATATCCCCTACATGAACAATGAATGACTTGTGTTGAAGGCGTCACACTATGAAAACAATATATCATGCTTTGACACCACACAATCATCAACCACTGGCCTCTAGACCATGCACTAAATTCTAATTGTTACACCTATAATATGTTACATGCCTATATTATTCCCCGTTTCTCAATATTATTATATAATGATTCCACAATCTTATTCCACTGTACATTTTTTTATCATTAGTGATTAAATTTCTTTCTATAATAACTTATGAAAAGATTTTGTTGTTCTATATTATTTTTAATAATATATTTATCCCATAATCATTTTTTTCACATGATTATGATCTTATAATTAATGAAATATGAATATTTTTTCAATATAGTGAATTTTATATCACCCCTTCTTATGTTTCATATTCCCTAGATAATGAAGTTGAGTATATCCTAGATGATATCTATAAGGGGATCTAGTTTGATACAATTATATATAAATTTTCACCAGAAGATTTTTTTGTAGCTAATATGAAAATAAAATAAACACAAATGCTATAATAATCATGATAATTTTATGAGTGTTAATGTTTAAACTCATAAAATAATGTGTAAAATATGAAATTTTATCTTGTGACATGTCACTCGATTCTAAATAGAGTAAGTGAAGAATGCAGTCTTAGTATCAGTCCAAATAGTGTGGGTATGAGGTTTATGATGTATAACGATTGATTAGACAATAAATTAGGCTAATATTCATTGTTAATATATATAATATTCATGTGCTTTATTATTCACAAACACCATTTTAGTGCATTTTACACTTATGACATCATTTCACATTGTGATTGTAATTCCTTCTTAAAACCCACTATTATGTGGTACATTTTTTACCATTATTTTAAGTACCCAATGATCTTGATTTTATTTTCATATTTAATTTTCAGGTTTATAATTATATTGGGAAAAATTCATACCTGTGGAGTGTAGGGTGATTCACATTGGAAGACCACCAAAATGGGATTTCATACAAACAATTCTGGAGAAGGCAGATTGGACACTAGCCCACTGATTAGAATGTGGGGCCCCAAATACCGGCCCAATGAAGCCCAAGTTTTGTGGGATACTAGAATAAATATATATTAACAAGTAATTCTTTAGGATATAGTGCTTATTATGCATTTATAGTGGTTATTAATGCGGACTAATTTGGAGATAAAATTTTGCGCCAAATTCCAAGGCCCATAACATCATCCCACAAATTTAACCATATATCAGAAAACACATATTCTATTGGGATGAAATTTTTCATACAGATAGGGGGAATCCGGAGTATCCTTTTTTCTTCTATGGAACACTCCAATTCTTCCATATAGAAGGTCTTTTAGGAGACTCTATTCGGTGAAAAGAAGCAGGCTGCCACCTCGGGTCAAGGGTGGAAAAGTCTACTCTCTCTTAACTTTACACGCACCTAGGCCCACCACCATTAATTGAGGTGACTTCCACAATTGTATTATAGACCCAAGTCTTCACAATTTCCTATTTAAGGTAGTGGTGGAAAAGGGGTTGAGGATCTGTGGAGCTTTTTTTCATTGTAATGTTATTATGTCGATTTCTCTTTGTAAGGTTCTTATTTATCATGTAAGTTGTTTGAATCACCTTAGTTCTTAATAAAATTTCTTCCTTTCCTATTATTCTATTTTTATTATTATCACATTGATATTTTTGCCTTATGGTGTGAATTTATTCACACCATACCTTGTGATATTCATCACACAACGGTGGAGTGATTGCTTTCTTTTTGTTGTTTTTTTACTACTCCAATTCCTCCCTTAGGAGTCTACATTCATCTTCCATTGAAACCATAAAATCAATGGAGGGATAAATATTTTACGGTTGATCTAATGGGAGTAGTAAGGGGATGGTTTGGATGTTATTTCTCACTCCATTAATTTCTAATCAATTCTTTTAATTGAGAATTTTGTTTGAAGATCTTTAAACTTCTTCATCTTTGTTGAATTTAAGGCCACACACTTCAAGTGCTAATACGAACCTTTACCTTGAAGTGATAAAACTATGGATCCTTAAAGTGTATAGGTGATTAGTATTAAAGGGTGTAGGTATTAAAATAGTAAGTGATGATGCTTCTTGATCTTCTTAAATGAACCAATCTCAAATATAAGGAATTGAAATCATTAAAAAATGAATTCATCCAATCCACCCCAAGTGATAACCTAGGATCAACTCATTATCTTAATGTGAATTAACTTAAAACTGTTAGTGATACATTAAAACCATCTAAAATCAACTCAAGTTGGCCACTTCAAAGCCAAAAAAAATCCATAGAATGTATGTGTCTGTAGGTTACTTCTTAAGACTCTAAGGATTCGACAACCCAAGATAGACTACAAGGACCGTTCTACCTTCATCTCTTGGGTAAATTTGAGTGTGAATCAAATTTTGGAACCATTTCTAGGGACCCAAGTAAGTCATCTCAACACCCATTACATTCTCTCCCATTTCATCTATTCTCACCCAAGATCTTTTATCTTGATCCTTTCTCGTTTTTTTCATTTGGCGCATGTCCACCTACACCCACGATCAATCCAACCATCTAGTTAGGGTGGAATGTCCTTGGGTTGGGGAGTCAAGTGAACCCAGGGGAGAGTTTCTATTAGACCCGAATCCTCTTGATATTACAAAGTCCAAAATTGATCCCATTTCAATAGAAGATCTTCAAAGAATCCAACTCATTAACCCGAGTGGAGACAAAAATGGAAGTCCAAATGAGGCAGCCCCAAACATGGGAAATGTGGTCGATAAAACCATGAATGAATACCTCACACCTACCTGGAACAATACCCCCTCATGTATGACCATAATTTTTTGAAACATGAGTCTAGACTTGATCATCTATAATGCAAGCTCACAAATAGGGGATGATGAGGATATTCATGAAGAAAACATGATAAGAAGCATTGATAATGAATCCATAGAAAATCAAGGAATATTTGATGAATGTTTAAGTCAAGATGAGATTGATTTCCATTGTTCACATAAAGGAAGTTTATCTCCTTGGCTTAAACCATTTTCAAATTTCTCTTATGATGAAATCTTAGGTCTAACAATCAGTGCAACCTTTCAGGAAACCACTTTCATTGAGACCACTCCAACTTACTTCTATAAATTTGATCAACCCAATCTAGTAGCTGAACCTTCTACATGTGGGGAATCAATCTTATATAAAACTATAGTAAACAAAGTTCATCTTGATTCAATGTCCCAATATTATGCTAAAATTCTAAACCAATCTGATCTTGAATTGATGGAACATCACACTGCACTCATGTATGCCTTCTTAGGGAACAATCAAACACATCCTATTGGCATTTCTTCTTCTCTTGAAGCCAATCATGAGAGGATGCTTCTAGATGTCCTTAAGAAACCTAAGAAAGCCATTTGTTGGACCATGTATGATATTCCTGGGATTAGCCCACTTATTGGGACTCATAAGATTGTTCTGGAATTCGATTTAAAGTCATGTCGTCAAACTCAATTGCGACTCAATCCTAATCTCATGGAAGTAGTGATAAAAGAACTACTAAAATGTTTAAAAGCTAGTATCATATATCCCATATCTAAGAGTTAGTGGGTCAGCCCAATCCAAGTGGTTCCCAAGAAGGTAGTATTCATAGTGATAACTAATAAGGATGGAGAGATTCTTCAAACTAGGGTGAGTAGTGGATGGATGGTCTGCATTGACTATAAGAAGCTAAACTCATTTACCAAGAAGGATTGTTTCCCCTTACAATTCATGGACCAATTCCTCAAGAGAGTGGAAGCTCATGCCTTCTACTGTTTCATAGATGGGTACTCAAGGTATAATCAAATTGAGGCCTTGCTAGAGGATCAAGGGAATACTTCATTCACCAGTCCATTCGTCACCTTTTCTTTCAAATGCATTCCCTTCAGGTTATGCAATGCCCCTAGAACCTTCCAGCGGTGCATGATGGGAATATTCTCAGACATGGTAGGGGATTTACTTGAGGTATTCATGGATGAATTATCTATCTTTGGGGATACATTTTAAGGATGTTTGAGGAATTTGGAGAGAGTCCTGTCAAGGTGCGAAGAAAATAATCTGGTCCTAAACTGGAAAAAATGTCATTTCATGGTTAAAGAGGGACTACTTCTATGCCAACTATTCTTAGATAGGGGAATTGAAGTTGATAAATCCAAGGTTGAAGTCATTCACCACCTTCCACCACCCAAAACTGTCAAGGAATTGGGGTCATGTTTAGGACATGTTAGTTTCTATAGAAGATTCATCAAGGAATTTAGTTCAATCTCTCATCCCCTTTGTGATCTCCTAGTAATGGATTCTCCCTTTGTTTGGATATAAATCCTTTAGGGATCATTCTCAACCCTCAAATCCTCTCTCACCTCTCCTCCAATTATGAAATCTCCAAATTGGAACCTTCCTTTAGAACTTATGTGTGATGCTTGTGAATTTTCTGTTGGACCTGTGTTAGGACAACATTGCAATAAAACTTCTTATGTCATTTCTTATGCAAGAAAATCCTTAAATGATGCCCAAATAAACTACCCCACCACTAAAATAGAGTTTCTTACTCTAGTATTTGCATTAGATAAATTTAGGTCCTATCTCTTAGGATCACCCATCATTGTCTTCACTGACCATTCAGCCCTAAAATACATTTTCCAAAAACAAGATGCCAAGGATAGACTAATTTGGTGGGTCCTTATCTTGAAATAATTTGACCTCACAATCAAGGAAAAAAGGGTGTCGAAAATGTTGTAGCTGATCAGCTCTTTAGGATGGAATTCAAAGACAAATCAAATCACCATTATGTGTTTGATTAATTTTCGGATAAACACCTATACTTTGTGGGTGACTACCCTTGGTATGCTGACATAGACATCTTCGTAGTTACAAGAGTAATTCCAAAATTATTAGGGACTCATGCTCAAAATAAATTCCTATCTGATGATAGAAACTATGTGTTTGATGATCCATACCTCTATAATTTTTACCCTGACCAAGTCTTTAGGAGGTGTGCCCCAGAATCTGAACTAGAGTCCATCCTTAAATTCTATTACAGTGAGGCATGTGGAGGTCACATTTACACTATGAAAACAACTTCTAAGATTCTTCAGTGTGGTCTCCTCTGGCCCACACTCTCAGGGGACTCCTACACATTTTTTCAAAGCAGCCCTATGTGTCAACAAGTTGGGTCAATCACAAAAATTCATCTAATTCCACAAACTCCCAACTTCGTAATTGAAATATTTGACTCCTAGGGAATCAATTTCATGGGTCCCTTCCCAAAATATAGGGGTTACCTCAACATCCTCTTAGATGTTGATTTTGTCTCACAATGGGTTGAATCCATTCCCACCAAGTCTATTGACAATCATGTTGTGATTTGGTTTCTAAAAGACCACATATTTTCTTGATTTGGAATTCCTAGTGCTATAATCAGTGATCAAGGAACCCATTTCTGCAACTTTCCATTATATTCACTCATTTATAAGTATGGGATTTCTCATAAATATTCCACTGCATACCATCCTCAAACCAATGGTCATGTTGAGTTATTTTATAGGGAGATTAAGAATATTCTTGAAAAAAAATTCAATCCTTCTAGGAAAGATTGGTCTGAGAAACTCTTGGATGCTCTTTGGGAATATTGTACAGCATACAAAATCATCCTAGGAATGTCAACATATAGTTTGGTTTATGGAAAAGCATGGAATTTACCTGTTTTAATTGAGAATAAATATTTTTGGGCAATTAATAAAATAAATTATGACCTCTCATTGGCCGAAACAAAAAGGAAGGTAGATCTCAATGAACTTGAGGAACTAAGGATAGAGGCTTATGAAAATTATAGGATCAATAAAGCTAGAGTTCAAACCTATGAATATAGTAAGATCAAAGTCAAACATTTTGGACTGGGAAAAGTTGTTCCCTTGTATAGTTCAAAACATCCTTTACACTCGGAAAAGTTAAGGTCTAGATGGTCATGTCTTTTCATAGTGCATCATGTGTACCCCCATGGGGTAGTGGAGGTTAAAGATCCCCCAAGTGGTTACGTTATCAAGGTCAATGGTCAAAAGTTAAAACCATTCATTGATTCATTAAATAAACAAGAAATAGAGGTTGAGTTAACTAAGCCAACCTATGAACCAGAAAACAATTGATAGATTTAGGATCCATGTCAAGCTAATGACGTTAAACAAAAGCGTTGCATGGGAGGCAACCAATGGTTTTCCTTTTTACAATATTTTTATATCTTCTTTATTTTTCACATAGGATTAATAAATCATTTTGATATTTTAAAAATAAAAAAATAAAAGAAAATATAGACTGTTGACCTGTTCTTCTATTATGAGTATGGATGGGTATGAAAGGGGAGAACCATATTCATCCATGTCATGTGGTGTGAAATTTGAGTAACACCTTACCCTAAAATTTAAAAAGAAGACAATGTATCATTAGTTTATTTTTATGTGTTTGTAGGATAAAAAAATAAAAATAAAAAAATAAAAAAAACAACATGTCGTAGGTCGTGGGTCAAACCCCACCACAACAGGAGAAGTCATGGGGAATCGAACCCAGGATCGAAGGGAGACAGGGGTGTGCGCTTACCACTTACCTATAACTTATTGTTCTTCCTTATTCTATAATTTATATTTATATATATAATTTTATTTTAATTTTTTTAATTATTTGAATATATATATATATATATAGTTTTTTTGGTTTGTTGACTGTTTTTGTTTTTCCACTAGGGAACTCTCCGAGTGACATGATGATCAAAGGAGTAAATTGGCCAAGAAAGAACTTCAACTTCAACAACTAGGTGACTTTGTTCTATGTTTATTATTTCAAATTACTTTTAGAACTCATATCCTATAACTCTACCACCTTATAAATTGTATTTTCTTTAAACAAGGTAGATAGTGTTATTTTATGTTGGGGGAGAGATGAAATAAAAAAATTTATTTTGTGTCAAAGAAAATGATTTGAAAAAAATGTGTGTAAATGGAAGGAAAAATAATTTTAACTTTGAACATGGTAATACACATTGCATACATTGAAACTGAATGTCAAATAATTTAGTATGCCCTGATTCTGATTTTAATCCACATATAATTTCATGAGCATAGATATTTTGGAAAATGTGGTTGTCTAATGTGAAATTTCATCGTTTATATTTTCATCCAAATAAAAAAAAGATGACAACGCACGTCCTTTGGATAGTGGGGTATTATTTTGAGTTCATGGAGTCCCCCAAGTTAATAGCATAGGTTTGTTGATCATTTTAGTTTTAATGTGAGTATTCAAAAAAAATTAAAAAATAACACAATAAACTGCACGTAGAGCAATGAAATGACCTAATGTCTGGCTTTCGGCACTTGGAGATCATGACTCCATAGTTTTCTAGCCCAGAGTTAGTAATTTTATCTCTAAATTTGGTAATTTTCATTTTTTTGACTGAGTTAAATTGAGATGATGCTCGAATATGTGGGATTCACTTGGTGCCCTAAGGTCTTTGAGCCTTGGAGTCATTGGTAAAGTCTTGCTACAGGGGTAGACTCTTTTGAGTGAAATTTCAATTACAATGGAAAATTTTCAAAAAAAATTTACAAAAAATACAATAATTTTTTTTAATATTCATCTTAATATTGAAATGTGATTTCACCTAGCGCTTCTATCATTTCCCTCATGAATAAAGATGAACCTCCGTGTCAAATATGATGCACAACACATCATCACTCTTAATTGATATTGGATGAAATATGGCGATGCATTTGAAAAAAGGAATGGTCTTGGGATTGGTATCTTCTTAGGAAACTATCATTTATTAAAATATTTTTTGGGTATCATGATTATTCGGTATAAGGGTTCTTGGTGATCACTGTGTATTAAATTTATTTTTGGAAAAGGTAATTCGAATTTCATATTGGTGAGATATATTTTTCTTAGGACTGGAAAAACTCAAGATGGGGGTGTGATTAGCCCCTAAATGAGGATAATATTCATTGTTAATATATATAATATTCATGTGCTTTATTATTCATAAACACCATTTTAGTGCATTTTACACTTTGAACATCATTTCACATTATGATTGTAATTTCATCTTAAAATGCACTATTATGTGGTACATTTTTTAACATCATTTTAAGTACCCAATGATCTTGATTTTATTTTCATATTTATTTTTCAGGTTTAAAATTATATTGGGAATAATTCATACTTGTGGAGTGTTGGAAGATTCCCATTGGAAGACCACCAAAATGGGATTTCATGCAAACAATTATGGAGAAGGCAGATTGGAAACCATCCCACTAATGATAACATGGGGACCAAAATACAGACCCAATTAATTCCTTGATGGTGGTTTTTAAGGTGGCCCAATTTGAAGATAAAATTTTGGGTTAGATTCTGAGGCCCATAAAATCATCCCACCAATTTAACCATATATCAGAAAAAAACATAATGTATTGCGATGAAATTTGCAGAGATATAGGTCACATATAGTGCTCCATGTTTGTCTTCTATGGACCACTCCATGTTGGCCATATAGAAGGTATTACAGGCACCTCTGTTCGGTGGAAGAAATATGGCTGCCACCTCGGGTCAAGGGTGGAAAAGTCTACTCTCTCTTAAATTTCCACCCACCTAGGTCGACCACCATTAATTGAGGTGACTTCCACTATTTTAGTATCGACCCAAGTCTTAAAAATTTCCTATTTAATGTAGTGGTTATAGAGGAGTTGAGGATCCATGGAGCTTTTTTTCATTGTAATGTAATTATGTCGATTTGCCTTTGTAACGTTCTTATTTATCATGTAAGTTGTTCGAATCACCTTAGCTCTTAATAAAATTTCTTCCTTTCCTCTTATTGTGTTTTTATTCTTATCATTTAGATATCATTGACTTATGGTGTGAATTTATTCACACCATACCTTTTGATATTCTTCACACAATAGTGGAGTGATTGCTCTCTTTTTATTGTTTTTTTTACTTCTCCAATTCCCCCCCTAATGAGTCTACATTCCTCTTCCATTGAAACCGTAGAATCAATGGAGGGATAAATATTTTATGGGTTGATCCAAGGTAGTAACAAGGGACTGTTTTGGATGTTATTTATCACTCCCTTAATTTCTAATCACTTCAATTAATTGAGAATTTTGTTTGAAAATATTTAAACTCCTTCATCCTTGTTGAATTTAAGGCCACTCACATCAAGTGATAATACAAAACTTTACCTTGAAGTGCTAAAAACATTGATCCTTAAAGTGTATTGGTGATTAGTATTAAATAGTGTAGGTATTAAACCAGTATGTGATGATGTTTCTTGATCTTCGTAAATAAACCCATCTCAAATATAAGGAATTGAAATCATTAAAAAAGGAATTCATCCAATCCACCCCAAGCGATAACCTAGGATCAACTCATTAAATTAATTTGAATTAACTTAAAACTATTTGTGATACCTTAAACCAATCTAAAATCAACTCATGTTGGTCACTTCATAGCCAAAAAAATCCATATAATATACGTGTCTGTAGGTTACTTCTTAGGTCTCTGGGGATTCGAAAACCCAAGCTAAACTACAAGGACCATTCTACCTTCACCTCTTAGGTAAATTTGAGCATGAATAAAATTTTTGTGCCATTTCTAGGTACCCAAGTAAGTCATCTCAACACCCATTCTATTCTCCCCCATTTCTTTTATTCTCACCCAAGATCTCTTATCTTGACCCTTTATCGTTTTTTTTCTTTGGGCGCATGTCTGCCTACACCCGAGATCAATCAAACCGTCTAGTTAGGGTGGAAAATCCTAGGGTTGGGGAGCCAGTTGAACCCAGGGGAGAGTTTCTATTAGATCCTAATCTTCTTTATATTCTAGATTCCAAAATTGATCCCATTTCAATGGAAGGTTTTCAATGAAACCAACTCATTAACTCAGGTGGAAACCAAAATGAAAATCCAAATGAGGCAGCCCCAAACATGGGGAATGCGTTCGATCAAACCATGAATGACTACCTCACACATGCCTGAACCAATTCCCCCTCATGTACTATACACAATTCCCTAGGATATTCCAACTACATATTTAAACCCCATTTCCTAAACCACCTTTCCACATTCCATGGAATGGAGTCTGAGATGCCCTACATTCATGTTAAGGAGTTAAATGAGATTGTAGAAACCATGTCTCCCCCACATAAACTAAAATCAGCTAAGTTGAGTCTATTTCCTTTTTCCTTATAAAATCAAGCTAAAAATTGGCTATAAAATTTGAGACAATCATACATCAACTCTTGGGACCAAATATAAAGAGAAATCTACAAAAAATACTTTCCCCACCACAAAACAATTTCACTTAAAAAGAATATCCCAAAAAATTTTGAAAAAGAGGGAGAGTAATTCTATGAAACATGGGAGAGGTTCAAAGACAATATAAACATGGTTCAACACCATGGTTTTTCTATTCCTAAACAAGTGATAATTTTCAATGATGGTTTGGGTCTGGGGAACAAAAAATTCATTGACATGATGTGTAATAGAACCTTTAAAAACAAATCCCCAAAGGATGCTTACTAGTATCTAGAAATCCTTGCTGAACAAAACCAAACATGGGGAACTTCACATTATTTATAAAATCCACAAAGAACTACTCAAATTCATTCTCTTAGAGAAGAGGAAATCATTAGGTCTAAACTCACAACACTCTCTAGGAAGGTTGAAGAGATAAACCTTAGGAAAGTCCATGAAATCCAAACTGTAGACCCTATTTGCACAATTTGGGACAAACATGACCATAAGACAGACAATTTCCCAAACATTACAACCTTCAAGGAGGTTCTTTTAAGAGGACCCATAGTTGAAGTAAATGCTTTTAACTTTTTAAAGCCTCAATACCAAAACACCTTCAACCCAAGGTATAGTGACCACCCAGGATTATACTAGTAAGATAACCCACAAACTTGCCAACCACAGGGACAAAATCCTTACCCCCATTAGAACTACAAAACCCATAACCAGTTACAAATCCAACCTATCCAATACCAACAGCCACGGGTCCATTTTTAACAAACCATCCCACATCCAAAATATCCCCCCTAGGATAAACTTATCTTCTCAAGAACCAACCCAAACTGTTCCACAAATCCTACTAGAATAGTTGTTCAAACAAATTGACAAAATAAACTCATAATTCCCTTCCCTTAAATAAGAACTTCAATCCATAAAAACTGGAATGGAACCCTTTCCTACTCAGGCAGCACCATCCTCAAATTTAAGGGGTGAGTCAAGTTGTACTCAAATAACTCATGAAAATCTAAAGGTTGTGACTGTTTTATGATGTGGGAAATGAATTGAGAAACCTCAACTACTAATTCAGAACCCATCAGAAGATTCAAAATTGGATGAAAATTCAAATGTACCAAATGATCAAACTGAAAAAAACGATAAAATTTTCAAAGAAAAAACTCTTCAACAAACAACTACACAACCTACACCATTTACTCAAAACATGAGGGGGAAAAGAAAGCCTAAATTTAGTGAAACATTGAGGGAAATCTTCTCACAAGTCAAGTTGAAGATTCCTCTTCTCAATAAAATCCAAACCATACCTGCCTACTCAAATTACCTTTAAGAACCTGTGCACTTTTAAAAGAATATTTTCACATAAAAACCATCTCCTTTTGTCTTCTAATGTGAGTACCACCATTCAAGGGACCATTGTTCGATGTTGAAAGGCTCGGGTTATTCTAACATCAATGTTGAACCAGGAGAGTGAAACATTTTCAAGGCCTTGTGTAACCTAGGTGCTAGTGTCAATCTCACCCCCTATGTTGTGTACTGCTAGTTAGGTCTAGAAGAACTCCAACCCACATCTATCACACTTAAACTTGTTGATAATAACATTAGGGTCCCAAAGGGTATTTTAAAGGACATTCTGGTAAAGGTTGAAAACATCATCTACCCTGCTGACTTCATTGTCCTCAACAACCATTAAACTTGGGAAATAAGGAACAAACCCCAATAATCCTTGGTCGACCTTTCCTTGAATCAATAAACTCTATTGTCAGAGTTCAAAATGCGAACATGACCATCACCTTTGGAAACATGAGTCTAGACCTGAAAATCTATAATGCCAGCTCACAAATAGGGGATGATGAGGTAATTCATGAATTAAACATGATAAGAAGCATTGATAATGAATCCATAGAACATTATGGAATATTTGATGAATGTTTAAGTTAGGATGAGATTGATTTCCTTTGTTCACATGAAGGAATTTTATCCCCTTGTCTTGAATCATTTTCAAATTGCTTTTATAATGAAGTCTTAGGTCCAACAATCTGTGAAACCTTTTAGGAAACCGCTTTCATGGAGACCACACCAACTTCCTTCCCTAAATATGATCAAGACAATCTAGTAGGTTAAACTTATACATGTAGGGAATCAATCATATCTAAAACTCTAGGTAAAAATATTGATCTTGATCCAATGTCCAAATATTCTGCTTAAATTCTGAACCAACCTGATCTTGAATTGAAGGAACTTCCTGCTGCACTCAAGTATACCTTCCTAGTGGAAAATCAAACACATCCTATTGTAATTTTTTCTTTCCCTCTAAGCCAATCATGAGAGGATGCTTCTAGATGTCCTTAAGAAACATAAGAAATCCATTGGTTAGAACCTGTCTGATATTCCTCGGATTAACCCACAGATTGGGACTTATAGGATTGTTCTGGAATCTGATTCAAAGCCATGTCATCAACCTCAACGATGAATAAATTCTAATCCCATGGAAGTAGTGAGAAACGAACTACTGAAATTATTAAACGCTGGTATCATATATCCCGTAGCTGAGAGTGAGTGGGTTATCCCAATCCAAGGGGTTCCCAATAAGGCATGAATCACAGTGATAACAAATAAGTATGGAGATATTCTTCCAACTAGGGTGAGTAGTGGATTGAGGGTCAGCATTGACTATCAGAAGCTAAACTCATTAACCAAGAAGGACCATTTTCCCTTACCATTCATTGACCAAGTCCTTGAGAGAGTGGAAGGTCATGCCTTCTACTATTTCTTAGATGGGTACTCGGGGTATAATCCAATTGAGGTCTCCCTAGAGGATCAAGGGAATACTACATTCACATGTCCATTCAACACATTTTCTTTCAAACGCATTCCCTTCAGGTTATGCAATGCCCTTGGAACCTTCCAGCGGTGCATAATGGGATTATTCTCAGACATGGTAGGAGATTTTCTTGGGGTCTTCATGGATTAATTCTCTGTATTTGGGGATACATGTGAAGGATTTCTGAGGAATGTGGAGAGAGTCTTGTCATGATTCGAAGAAAATAATCTAGGCCTAAACTAAGAAAAATGTCATTTCATGGTTAAAGTGGGATTAGTTCTAGTCCATCTAGTCTCAGGTAAGGGGGTTGATGTTGATGGAGCCAATGTTGACATCATTCATCACCTTCCATCTCCCAAGATTGTCATGTAAGTGAGGTATTTCGTAGGACATGATGATTTCTATAGAAGATTCATCAAGGACTTTTGTTCAATATCCCATCCCCTTTGTGCTCTCCTAGTAAAGGATGCTCTATTTGTTTGGACAGGAAGCTGTGAGGGTTCATTCTCCACCCTAAAATACTCTCTCACCTCTCCTCCCACTATGAAATCTTTAAATTGGAACCTTCCTTTCAAAATTATGTGTGATTACTATGACTTTTCTATAGGAGATGTGTTAGGAAAAAATTGAAATAAAACTCCTTATGTCATTGCTTATGCAAGAAAATCCTTAAATGATTCCCAAATCAACTACACCACCACTGAAAAAGAGTTGCTTACTGTTGTCTTTGGGTTAGATAAATTCAGGTCATATCTCTTATGATCACTCATCATTGTCTTCACTAACCATTCAGCCCTAAAATACCTTTCCAAAAAATAGGATTCTAAGGATAGACTAATTTGGTGGGTCCTTCTCTTACAAGAATTTGACCTCAAAATCAAGGACCAAAAGGGTGTTGAAAATGTTGTAGCTGATCACCTGTCTAGGATGGAATTCCAAGATAACTCATATAACCTTTATGTTTTTGATTCATTTACTAATGAACACCTAAACTCTGTGAGTGACTACCCTTGGTATGCTGACATAGCCAACTTCTTAGTTAAAGGAGTAATTCCAAAATTCGTAGCAACTCAAGCTTGAAGGAAATTCATTTATGATGTTAGGCACTATGTGTTTGATGATCCATATATACCTCTATAAGTTCTTCCCTGACAAAGTCTTTATGAGGTGTGTCCCAGAATCTGAACAAGAGTCCATCTTAAATTCTGTCATAGTGAGTCATGTGGAGGTCACTTTTCCTCTAAGAAAACATCTACTAAGATTCTTCAGTGTGGTATCTTCTGGCCCAACCTCTCAAGGGACACCTACACATTTTGTCAAATTTGTCCTAAGTGTCAACAAGAATGGTCAATCACAAAATGTAATCAAATGACACTCACTCCCATCTTAGTAATTTAAATTTTTGACTGCCAGGGAATCAATTTCATGGATCCCTTACCAAAATCTAGGGGATACCTCTACATCCTCTTAGCTATTGATTATGTCTCAAAATGGGTTGATGCCATTCCCACCAAGTCTAATGACCATCATGTTGTGATCTGGTTTCTGAAAGAGCACATATTTTCTTGAATTTGGAATTCCTAGGGCTATAATCAGTGATCGAGGAACCTATTTCTACAGTTGTCCATTCTATTCACTCATGTCTATGTATGGGATTTCTCATAAAGATTCTAATGCATACCATCCTCAAACCAATGGTCAAGATGAGTTAGAAAATAGGGAGATTATGGATATTCTTGAAAAAGTTGTCAATCCTTCTAGGAAAGATAGGTCCGAGATACTCTTGGATGCTCTTTTGGCATATCGTACAACATAAAAAACCATCCACGGAATGTCACCATATAGGTTGGTTTATGTAAAAGTATTAGATTTACCTGTTGAAATTGAGCGTAAGTATTTTTGGGCAATTAAGAAAATAAATTATGACCTCTCATTGGCTAGAAAAAAAGGAAATTAGATCTCAATGAACTTGAGGAACTAAGGATGGAGGCTTATGAAAATTCAAGGATAAATAAAGCTAGAGTTCAGGCCTACCAATATAGGAATATCAATGTCAAACATTTTGAACTGGGAAATTTTTTTCTCTTGTATAGTTCAAAACTACATTTACACCTGGTAATGTTAAGGTCCAGATGGTCAAGTCCTTTTATAGTGTATCATGTGCACCCTCATGGGGCAGTATAGGTTCAAGATCCCACATGTGATTACATTTTCAAGGTCAATGGTCCAAGGTTAAAACCATTCATTGAATCATTAAATAAACAAGAAATATAGGTTGAGTTAATTGAGCCAACTTATAAACTAGAAAAAAAATTGATAGATTTAGGATCCATGTTGGGATAACAATGTTAAACAAAAGCGCTGCAAGGGAGGAAACTCGTGTTTTTCACATTTACAATACTTGTGAATATTATTTATTTTTTAAACATGATTACTAAATAATTTTTATATTTTAAACATAAAAAAATAAAAAAAAATTATATTGTTGAACTCTGATTATATTATGAGTATGGATGGGTGTGAAAGGGGAGCACCATATTCATCCATTCCAGGTGGTGTGATCCTTGAGTAATACCTTACCCTGAAATTTAAAAAGAATACAATGTGTCATCAGTTTATTTTTATGTGTTTGTAGGATAAAATAAATAAAAATATAATAATAATAATAACAATGACACGTCATAGGTCGTGGGTCAAACACCGTCACAACCGGCGAAGCCACGGGGAATCGAACTCGAGACCGAATGGAGACATGGGCACATGCTTACCACTGACCTAGGAATTATTTTGCTTAATTATTCTATACTTTATATATATATATACACTTACATTTTACTTTTATTATTATATTAATATATATAAATATATTTTTGTTTTTGTTGTTGTTTGTTTTCATTTTTCCACTAGGGAACTCTTCGAGTGACATGAAGATCAAAGGAGTAAATTGGAGCAGCAAGAACTTCAACTTTAACCACCAGGTGACTTTGTTCCAGGTTTATTTTTTCAAATTCATTTTAGAACTCATCTCCTCTATCTCTACCCCCTTCAAAATTGTATTTTCTTTAAACACTGGTGACAATGTTATTTTATGTTGGGGGGGGGAGATGAAATAAAAAAAAATTCTTTTATGGAAAAAAATGATTTGAAAAAAATGTGTGTAAATGTAAGGAAAAATTCCATTAAATTTGAACATGGTAATACACATTTCACATTTTGAAAATGATTATCAAATAATTTTTGATGCCCTGATTCTAATTTTAATCCATATACAATTTCATGAGCATAGATATTTCGGAATGTGATGCTGTCTAATGTAAAATTTCATCATTTATATTTTCTTCCAAATAAAAAAAATATCACAACACACATCCTTTGGATAGTGGGGTATTAGTTTGAGTTCATGGGGTCCCCCAAATAAATAGCATAGGATTGGTGATCATATTAGTTTTAATATGAGTTTTCAGAAAAAACAAAAAAAACAATAAATAAATCAATAAATTGCAAGTAGAGTATTGAAATGACCTAATGCATGGCTTTCGGCACTTGGGGATCATGACTCCATAGTTTTCTAGCCTAGTAATAGTAATTTTATCTCTATTTTTGGTAATTTAATTTTGTTTTTGATTGAGTTAACCTGAGATGATTCCCGAGTATGTGTGCTTCACATGGTGGCCAGTCTTTGAGCCTAGGTGTCATTGGCATAGTCTCACTACAGGGGTTGACTCTTTTGACTACAATTTCAATTATCATGGAAAAATTGAAAAAACAAAAAAAATACAATAAATTTTTTTGATACTCATCTTAATATTGTAATGTGATTCCACCTAGCACTTCCATCTTTTCCCACTTTAATAAAAATTAACTCCCATGTCTAATGCGATGCACAACACATCATCACTCTTAATTGATATTGGATGAAATATGGAGATGAATTTGATAAAAGGAATGGACTTGGGATTGGGGTATGCTTATGAAACTATCATGTATTAAAATATTTTTATGTGTTTCATGATTGTTTGGTATAAGGTTTTTTGGTGATCATTGTGTATTAAAATGTTTTTGGAAAATGGAAATTGAATTTCATATTATTGAGATATATTTTACTCAGGACTGTTTCGCATGGAATTTGGGGATGACCTCCTGGACAAAAGATTCAAACATTCTGGTCGGTTTCTAGCGGGTTTGTTTGTAGAACCGGAAACATCCAATGATTCCACATCTGTTTGGACATACTTTCCAAAGGTAGGCGCTCATTAGCTTGTGGACTAATGAGGCTTAGGAATTTTCATTGGTCGAGAGGATGGGAGGTCAGACTCATCACACCTTTTTGAGGGGAATTATTGTCTACTCCGGGACTCTCTTTATAGATTTAAGTTATGTTCGTGAATCCTTATTACATTACCAAGTATAAAAATGAGCTTTCCTTTAGTTTTAATAATCAATGATTAAATATGTATGAAATTTAGAGAATCTTTTATATATATTAGAGGTTCTTCATCAATAGAGAATCATCTGTATCTATTTATAGATTTTTGGTCAATGGTATCCTTCAAAACATTTATATAAAAGTCTCTTGGTCATTATGATGACCAGGCTGGTTTTAAAGCCACTCAGTGGGGCACTTGAATTTTATCGTCATTCAGAAGGACATAGATTATTTCAGAGTTGGGATCGAACCCATAGATGGGCTACCTACATATCCTTTGTTTTGGAAAAGGAATCAGAAACCACGTAGTTCGAGTAATGGAGTATGACGTTTATGATTGATGGCTCAAAGAAGGATGTCATAATTACTTTTACACTCTAAGCTCACGTGAGTCATGCTCGGTGTGAGAAACAAGAGGTATTGGTAAAAATTAGACAATTGTGCCATGAAATATGCAATCATAAGAAATAATGTGGGGCTTATGTACGTATGACTGCCCAGATGAATGAAGTTTAGGATTTACTTTAAGGATAAAATCCAGGAACAGGGTCCATAAAGGTATATGTGCTTTATGGAGATTTAAATACTCTAACTTGGGACTTATTCCTGAAAAGGAAACCCAAATTAGGATAGGATTGATAATTGGGATTTACTCCTGAGAAGGAATCCCATATTAAACGGAAATTAGGACTGGTTAAAGAGAATTTAAGGGATTTGGGGCTTACTCCTGAAAAGGAAGCCCAAATTAAGAGACTGGGACTTACTCTTGAAAAGGAAGCCCAAATTAGGAGACTGGGGCTTACTCCTGAAAAGGAAGCCCAGGTTAAGGATTAAGGTTTGGGGCTTACTCCTGAGGAGGATGCCCATATTTGAGACTGGGGCTTACTCCTGAAAAGGAATCCTAGGTTAAGGATTAAGGTTTGGGGCTTACTCCTGAGGAGGATGCCCATATTTGAGACTGGGGCTTACTCCTGAAAAGGAATCCTAGGTTAAGGATTAAGGTTTGGGTCTTACTCCTTAGAAGGATGCCCAAATTAGGGGACTTGGGGCTTACTCCTAAAGAGAATGCCCAAGAAATTAAGGGACTTGGGGCTTACTCTTAAAGAGGATGCCCATGATTATGACTGGGACTTATTCTTGAAAAGGAGACCCAGGTTAGGGATTAAGGTTTGGGGCTTACTCCTGAGGAGGATGACCATATTTGAGATTGGGGCTTATTCCTAAGAAGGATGCCCAAATTTAAGGGACTCGGGGCTTACTCCAAAGAAGGATGCCCAAATTAGAGGACTTGGGGCTTACTCCTAAGAAGGATGCCCATATTAAAGGATTATGATTGGGGCTTACTCCTGAGGAGGATGCCCAAGTTAAGGAATTAAGGTTTGGGGCTTACTCCTGAGGAGGATGCCCAAATTTGGGAACTTTAAGAATTTGGGACTTACTCCTGAGGAGGATGCCCAGATTAAAGGACTTATAACAGGGGATTATTCCTGAAAAGGAGACCCAGGTTAAGGATTCTCTCATCTTAAAGGATGAGGTTGAATGAATGAACTCTCAATCTTTGGTGACATAAAGATGTGTAAATCACTAGGTTTTGAGAGATATTTCACCGAATTCCTTTCAGATAAGGAAGTCAAATCAAGAAATCATGCCATAAATGGCTTTGAAGAGTATCTTGAAGACTGAATCTTGAATAGTAAAGGTGAAATGGCTTAAGAGGGGTAAAATGGGCAGAAACGACACCCAAAAGGAATGGGCGCGCAGGTATTGCGGCGGCACACAAGTATTGGTCGCGCAGGTATACCTGCGCTGCATGTGGGGTACTTGCGCGATTTTCAACCAGCATTAAAATACTTGAGCGACTCTTTATTAAACCCTTTAGAATCCTCTTGAGGTTCTTCCAGAAAAGGGAAGCGCAAATTCTATTGAAGGAATGAGGCGGCGTGCAAGTGTGACCACTTCCCTTAAGGGCTGGACACTCAGTCGCGCAAGTGTTAATGAGTTTCAACACTTAGGCCTTCCTCCCTCTCTTTAGATCTTCCGTTCTAGGTAAGAAATTACCTTAGAAGTGTTCCGGAAGCTTTGAGAAGAGACTTGGGCGTCGGGAGCTTCAATCCGAGTTTCTGGAAAAAGATTCTCTTGAATGGGGGGCCCACAGGGTCTATTTATAGGCAAAAGAAGGCCATGGGCGGTTACCGGGCGGTTATCACTTTAGGTCGCGCAAGTCACTTGCGCGACCATAAGGGCGTCGCGCAAGTGGACTTGCGCGACAGCGATATAACTTGCGCGGTGCAGTTTCTTTTGATCCTTTATTCATGCCTTTGTCGATTTTTGATGTTTTCGTCAAAGGTTGAATCACTTTGAGCTTAGATATTCCCCTTTTCCGATCTTTTGATTCTGTGACGAAAGGAGCTTCAACAAAAGTCCCCCCTCAGAGTTGGATCCGGAGAGAAATGAGGATTTGACTCTGAGGAAATTGAATACATCCAAAGGAAAAGGGGGTGCACAAGTCTTCAGGGCATAGAGGGTGGCGCGCAAGTTTGCATTGTGCATGCCTTAAGTGCACTGGGTACGGCGCGCAGATAGGCCTCCTGGCCTATAAATACATGGCCTCACCTCCGTACAAGCATCCGGATTTCCGGACTTCATACCTTCGAGCTCTCGCCGCGCAGGTTGCTCTGTTTTCTAGTGTTTTCCTTGATGACGTGCTATTGTAAAGGCATTTGTACTTGCGCGGTTTATACTTGCGCTTCAAAAACTAGCGCGGAACGTGAATACTTGCGCGCCATTTTTTAGACTTGCGCGCCTTATTGCCTTAGCCATTTTTTTCCGAAATCTTTCATAAATTATATGAAAAATAAACCCATTTAAGAGTTTAATTTATTCAACTTTTGGGCAGATTCAATGGCTACTAATGGAATTAAAACGTCTGATGAACTGGCTAGTAAGCGGATTGATGACATTATGAACATCATTGGCCATGATTACTATGATATCTGCAACAACACTCTCCCAGATTTGGCTAAGTACTTGAAGAAATATCATTCTAATTTTCCACAGAGTATCCATCTTCCTCTGTGTGGTCATGGTCATCTGCAAGGAGTCAATGTTCCAGATGCAAAGAACTATACACCTGAAATGCATCTGCACTACTACTCCTTCATTTCGGTTATGCTGTGCATTAAGATCAACAACAATGATGTGAACTTTCAAATTCTTCCTCCATGTCATTTCCTTGCAGATATGAAAATGGAAAACCCATGGGCTGAAATGTTTTCCACTACCGGTTGGTGGAGAGAAGACAAACATGGTATTAGAGCAATATCTGAAAAGATTACTCTCTCCAAATGGCTCTTTACTTCCAATGCTCCATTATAAAATCCATGTATCCATCTTCCATGTCTCTTGGACAGAAACAGAGTCACTGTTTGATCAGCAGAAAATTTTCTCAAATTGCACTCAAGAACATCCTTTTACAATTGTTCCAAGAAGAGCTGGTATCACTACATCTCTTATTGTATCCAATTGAATGAATGAATTCCAGGTGGTTGCTGATGAAGCTCGGGATTCCGTAAATCAAATGAAGTGTTATGTTGAAAGCCTCTTGTAATTCTTGAAAAATAGAAGAGACTCCAGTCTATGGATGTCCTTCTAACTCTTGTGCATCAATGAAAACACTTTGACTTTCACTTATTCGTACCTTCATTCTCTCACTACCTGCTTTAAATTTACTTAATCCAATGGGCTTAGTAAGCATAGTTTGATTTTTACTAGGATTATTATAAATAACCCTACAAACATTGAACCTTTTAATTGCTCAATATTACCTAAATCATACAAAAATGTATATTTAGTGAGCTGGAACTTGACTTTTATTCAGAGTTCCTTTGTCTTTTGTGGGATGTTTAAAGTCATGCATGCCAGACATAAAGGGGCTAATTTTTTAAGGTCGAAATAGCTTTGACCAAAAAATGGATTAAAAAATTGATTCAATTCCTTGACAATTTATCTGAAAACATATTACCATACTCAAGTATGAGGGAAAATAAGTAAGCTATGACTTAAGAATTTTTTGAATCTGAGGAATGATATGAAAAAGAGCTAAAAGGCATTAGAAGAAGTAGTTTCCAAGAATTAAGTTAATATTATTTGACAAAAACCCGTTAGGGGGTTGAATTATGCAGGGCCACCTAAGGGCATTGGCTGCATGGTCAAATAAATAGCATCTTTCGGCTGACAAGTCTGTTATGTGGACTGTTTATGCAAGGCCACCTATGGGCACGTGCTGCATAGTCAGGCAAAAGAACTCTCAGAAATTTACTTTCCTAGTGCTAAAAGCCAGTGAAAGTTTATGGAGATTCAAATTTTCTAAAGTATAGAGTGTTTTGTATGGAAAGAGGTACTTGAATATGGAGAAGATATTTCCAGACAAGATTATCGAAGAAATGGATGAATATCACTCCTACGAAGGTCTGAGCCAAACGTAGGGAAGAAGAATAAACCATAGACTTGAATACATTCAGATCATGAAAAAGGATATGGGACAAATATGTTAAGGATGGCTTTTTTTTTTGCAGATTCCTACATACTGTCGGTTAAGATAAATAAGGACAAAAGAGGAATTCTTCCCAAGAATGAAGTTACCATTATTTAACAAACCCGTTAGGGGGTTGAAATATGCAGGGCCACCTAAGGGCATTGGCTGCATGGTCAAATAAATAGCATCTTTTAGCTGACAAGTCTGTTATGTGGACTGTTTATGCAAGGCCACCTATGGGCACATGCTGTATAGTCAAGCAAAAGAATTCTCAGAAGTTTGACATTATTGTGACTAGAAGTCATGAAAAGGGTTATGAAGATCTGAAAATATTTACGGTTAGGATTATAACACATAAATATGGGTATTGTCCAATGTATATAGAGATACATAGGTCAATGATAACCATAATCATGTTGTGGCTGGGTCATGAATTGAAATTTTGGACTTCACTACGTATCTCATAAGAATGAGAATCAAGCCATACGTAGTTCTTGAAATGTAGTTTAACGTCGTGCAGAACGAAAGTATGAGAGATCTTAGTTTAGGGTCATAGAGTTCAGACCATAATAATGAATACACAGCGTGTGTTTTCATGAGGACTTTTCAGCCAAGGGACTGAAAGTGAAATTTGGGGTTAGGCCCAAAAGACTTGGGACTGGATTCGAGGGAAACTCGAATGTTCCTACGTATCCCATAAGGATGGTAATCAAGTCCACGTAGTTCTAGAAATACCCTTTATACAAATTTGGTTCATACGGGTGAAAGGGGACTTTAGTGCAATGATGGTTTAACCTGAGACAAAAAGTTTAGGTATTACCATGTATGCACATAGTCTTTTGAAATGAAAACATGATTGAAAAATCTATGTCAATAATAGTTCTCTCTCAAATGAGGAAATCAAAGAATATTGTAGTTTATTGTCGTACCGGAAAAAAGTGTTGTATAGTTTAATGTCATATAACAAGGATGAAAGTGAATCAATGTAAAGATATTGATTCTAGGGGCAGTTTCACGAATCAACATCATATGAGATGGTGATGAACCGATGTGAAGAGATTGTTTTTTTTGGCTTGAACCCTGGGAGGTTTCCTACATACCCAGCCTGGAGGGCAAGGATCAAAGTCCGTGTAGTTAAATTAAAGAATGAATTAATGATCAAGTTGTTCTTGGGGACAACGATCTAATAAAAATGTTGTTGGGACTTACACATGGTTAGCGGCCCAAAGAGAGTGTTATGGTTGATGTTTGCTCTAAGCTCACGTGAGTCATACTCGGTGTGACAAACAAGAGGTAACAACAACCTTAACGATGCATAGTTTAATGTCATGTAGGAAATAAAAAAGGGACTATGCAGTTTAAAGTCTTAGAGTTAGGACTATATGTGCTGCACATTTTAGTGTCATGTAGCAGGGACAAAATAACAGTTTAATGTCATGTAGGACATATCAAGGACTTTCTATACAGTTTAGCGTCATGTAGTTAGGACGATGGGGACAATATAGTTTAACGTCATATTGGATGAAAGGGGGACTGTGCAGTTTAATGTCATGCAGTAAGGACAAAATAACACACCATTTATGTCATGTTGGACGCATTGGAGATTTTTTTCACAGTTTAATGTCATGTTGGACGAAAGTGCGAATAGTTTAAGGTCATATGCATGGACCTTGGATGGTGTAGTTTAATGTCATGTTGGACCTTTGATGAATATATAGTTTAACGTCTTTCCGGACGTAAGGGACTTTTATACAGTTTAGCGTCCTGTAGTTAGGACGTCACAGTTTAACGTCTTGCTGGACATAAGGGACTTGCAAATAGTTTATGGTCATATGCATGGACCATGGATGGTGCAGTTTAATGTCATGCTGGACCTTTGATGAATATATAGTTTAACGTCTTTCCGGACGTAAGGTACTTTTATACAGTTTAGCGTCATGTAGTTAGGACATCACAGTTTAACGTCTTGCTGGACATAAGGGACTTTCAAATAGTTTATGGTCATATGCATGGACCAGGGATGATGCAGTTTAAGGTCATGCTGGACGGTTTAGGGAACTTTTTCACAGTTTAACGTCATGTTGGACGAAGTTTCAGTTTAAGGTCATACTGGACCATTGTTGTATAGTTTAACGTCATATAGCAAGGACGAACTGATGCCGCACAGTTTAGTGTCATGTTGCGGGGACAATGAGGGACTTTTTATTTTATACAAAATATTTCTTCAAAAATCTGGCATTAGTTGGAGTAGTAATGAGTTCTCCATCCATAGAGATTAATGAATAAGCTCCATTGGAGTAGACCCTATGTATTGAATAAGGTCCTTCCCATTTTGGCTAAAGCTTGTGAGGTTTCTTTCCTGGTATCATTGGAGTTCTGAGAACTAATACCAATTCTCCCTGAATGAATGAGCGAAGACGAACCTTTTTGTTAAAAGCTTGTGCTATTCGATTCTGATAGATTTCCAAGTGGTGCAAAGTGCATAATTTTTTTCTCATCTAACAGTTCCAATTCATTCAATCGCTTTTGGGATTGCTCATCTGTAGATAACTGATCACAAATAGCTACTCTGAGTGAGGGAAATTGAACTTAAATTGGCAAGACTGCTTCTGTTCCATATACCAATGAATATGGAGTTGACTGTGTTGCATTGCGGGTGGTAGTCTGATAAGACCATAAAGCATGAAAGAGTTTATCAGGCCATGACCTCTTATCTTTATCCACCATCTTTTGCAGTATATTTGAAAGAGTATTGTTAAAGGCTTATATTTTGCCATTGGCTGCCGCATGATACCGAGATGAATGGTTGGATTTAATGTTGTATTCTTGATACAATTTCTTCACCTCAGAAGAACAAAAGTTGGTGCCATTTTCTGTCAATATGGTATGAGGGACACCAAATCTAGTAATGATGTTAGACTTGATGAAGCTAACAATGCATTTAGAACTGACTTCTTTGAGAGGTACTACCTCTGCCCATTTGGAAAAGAAATCAGTAGTAGTAAGAATGTACTTAAACTGCTTGGCCGTAGCTGAAGGGTAAGGTCCCACCACATCCATTCCCCATGTGGAAAATGTCCATGATTATTTAGCTGTATGAAGCAACTCTGGAGGTTGATGAATGAAGTTGGCATGTACTTGACATGAATGACAATTATTTGTGAAATCAACACAATCTTGTATCATTGAAGGCCAAAAGTATCCAAGCCTTCGAATTTGATCAGACAATCTATGTCCAGACTGGTGGGCACCATAGACTGCAGCATGCACTTCTTTCATGACTGCCATTGTCTCTTCACCATCAATGCATCTGAAGAGAACTCCATCAAAACCACGTTTGTAGAGAATTTTCTCTAGGTGGTTTGGGCCATCATAAAGAGTAAAATTGACCACACGTCGCCGGATTTGTTCTTTCTCGGCTCTATCAGATGGAAGTGTTCCATTTTGAAGGTATTCCCTGATAGGTGACATCCATCCTGTAGTATGACCATGCGGTTCAGGAATGGGACTAATTTCATTAATTTTCTCTGTTCTGGCTTGAACATTAGGTGAAATTGCACGACGGTGGGCAGTACTGATGATTGTCTTGTCTCGATTTGGATCTGCTAGAGCTGTGGCTATATTAACCAGTGCATCAGCTTGAGCATTTTGTGATCTTGGGACATAAGAAAATGTCGGTTCTAAAGGGAATTCTACCATTAACTTTCTGACGTAATCATACAAAGGGATTAACTCTTCTTTTCTGATGGCATAATCCCCATTGACTTGTTTGATTACCAAGTTTGAATCACCTTTCACCTTTAAGTGATTCACCTGTTCTTGAAGCGCTAACTCCAAGCCTGTGATAAGAGCTTGGTATTCGGCTTCATTATTGGTACCACCTTCCCACAATAAAAAGGAATAAGGTAACAATGCCTTATCTGGAGAAATGAGTACAATTCCTAAACCAACTTTTTTGAATTTAGGATTTTCCATTTTCTTCCCTGTTGGACTTCTGGAAGCACCATCAAAATACATTTCCCATGTTTGAGGACTCTCTTGAATAGAGAAAATTTCCTCATCAGGGAGTTCAATATCTTAAGATGTATCTTCCACTGAAGGATGTTCAGCCAAGAAATCAGCCAGAGCTTGGCCCTTTATTGCCTTTTGAGATACATACTGAATGTCGAACTGCTGCAAAATAACTGCCCACCTTGCTATAAGTCCTGTAAGCATTGGACGACTAAGGATGAATTTGAGCGGATTATTGCGAGATACCAATTGGACCTCGTGATGTTGCAGGTAGTGTATCAGTTTCTGGACTGCAAAGATTAATTCCAGGCAGCACTTCTCAATACTTGAATACCGGGTTTCTGCTTCAAGCATAGTTCTACTGAGATAGTAGAGGCTATTTTCATTCCCAACATCATTCTTTTGAGCAAGAAAGGCCCCCAATGATCGCTCTAGAGCTGTCAAATAGAGGATAAGTGGTCTTCCTTCAACAGGTGGCATGAGTACTGGTGGAATCAATAGGTATTTCTTGAGAATATCAAATGCTTCTTGACATTCTTCAGTCCACTAGTATGTGACTCCTTTCTTCAATAATTTGGTAATGGGTAAACTTTTGCCTGCCAAATTGGCGATGAAATGCCGAATATAGGCTATGTGTCCTTGAAGTCCTCTTAATTCATTCAAATTACGAGGAGGTGACATACCAAGGATTGATTTGGTCTTCTCAGGAACGACTTCAATACCACGATGGCATACAACAAAGACGAGAAATTTTCCTGAGGTTACCCCAAAAGCACATTTTAAGGGGTTCATCTTCAAATTATGTTGTCGAAGCTTGTGGAATATGACTTCAAAATCAGCCAAGTGATTAGAACGTTGTTTGGATTTAACCACCAAATCATCTACATAGAATTCAAAAAACTTCCCTAAAAAAAGTTTGAAGATACGATGCATGGCGCGTTGATATGTTGCACCTGCATTCTTTAAACCAAAGGGAATCACCCTATAACAAAACACACCTTGAGGGGATCTGAAGGCTGTAGATTCCTCATCTTCTGGGGCCATTCGGATCTGATTATATCTGGAATATCCATCCATGAAGGAAAGTACTTCATAGCCAGCCGTCGCATTAATTAAGAGTTCTGTAATCGGAACTGGGAAATCATCTTTAGGACAATACCGATTAAGATATCTAAAATCGATGCAAACCTTAATTTGTCCGTTCTTCTTCTTTACAGGGACAATATTAGCCAACCAATTGGGATACTGAACTTCTCTGAAAAAGTTAGCTTTGATCAACTTATCCACTTCAGCTTCAATTTTGGAAGCATAGGTTGGGTGTGTTCTTCTCGCGGATTGCTTAAATCCTCGATGTTCTTTTGGTAAACCCAAATGATGAGTAGCAACATCAGGATCAAGCCCAGGCATTTCTGTATAGTTCCAAGCGAAAATATCTTTATTTTTCTTTAGAAAAGAAATATAAATCTCTTTCTCTTCAAGGGTCATGGCCGCACTAATTAAAGTGGGGCGTGGATCTTTCTCTGTACCCATATTTATTTCTCTGAGTTCATCCACAGTGGTAGAGATACCCTCTTCAAATGCTGGAGGAGCATCTTTAAGATCTTCTTCCTCCTCTTCATTATGTGATATTTCTTCCGTTTCTACTTGCATAGTAGATGACAAAACGAAATTTTCATGATCATAATAGATATGAATATTTTCACATTTTGAAGAAGAAGCTTCCATTTCCGATCCTATTGATGATAAAGAGCCTTCTATGGGAAATAAAGAGGAGATGATGGATTGAGAATCGACATCATTATTCACCTCTGGTGTTTCTATAACTTCTTCTGGCCTGATTGGCGAAGTATAGACTTGTTGGACTTCAGCAGATGAAATGAAAATGGCACCACTTATGCTTTCATCACTGTTTGGTAGGTTACCAATTTCTCCCATGTTGTCTGGCTCAACTGCCGTAATTGACGTTATGGATCTTTCCATAAGAGTATTTTGATTTGGGCCTATTTTGTCAATTTGACTAATAGGTAACACATAATCTGTACTCACATGTGTAAATGAATTTATTGGAATTTTTTCTAAACCATATGGAGCATTAACTTTGTTAATTTCCTTCATTGTAGATTTTTCTCTCCCCTTCATGTGATAAAATTCTGCCTCAATGTATTGAGACTCACATGTCTTGAACGGGGTCTTATCACCATACAATATTCCAACTTGACCATTGAAACAGTATTTGAGACATTGATGGTATGATGAAGGGATAGCCGCATGCTGATGTAGCCAGGGTCTTCCAAGAAATACGTTGAAAGCTGAGTCTTGATCAACAATCATGAAATCCGAATTGGATACAAGATCTCCAAACTGAGTTCTGAGTGTAACTTCGCCCAGTGTTTCTTGTTCATTTTTATCATATCCTTGTAACATCATGGTAGAAGGAGATAAATCAGATTCCTTGAGGCCCAATCAACGGAGCGTACGAATGGGCATGAGGTTGACTCCTGAACCATTGTCAATGAAAGCTCTTCGGATATCTACACCATTGACTTTTCCAGATAAGTACAAAGGTTTTATGTGCCCATGCACAACATCATCTTCATCTTTATCAGTAAAAGATATCAATGCATGGCATTCTGCAAGATTATTCTCTATGTGATAGACTTCAGCTGCAGCAATTTCAGCTTCAAACTCACGAGGACTTAACAAAGCTTTGATGAGTGCTTCCCGAAGATCTTTTGACAGATTCAAAGCATCCAAAATTGATAACTTGGATGGTACTTGGGCCAAGTGTTTCAATATATCATACTTTTTATCTAAAGGTCTGCGTTTCCCAACAGGAATATGTGGTTTAGCCGGTACCTTGGAAGCAGATGCTTTAGAAGCTGATGCATTTTTTATTGGGATAGAAGTTGCCAAAATCCTTGGTTTTGGAAGATTATACCGATTAGATCCATTTACTTGCTGAGATAAAGAAGATGATATTTTCAATCGGTATTCCAAAATAATTGTGCCAAGACTGATTTGACTATTGGAAGAAGAACTTGCTTGTTCTTTTTGAGCTCGCTGAAGGGCTCTATCACGAGTTTCTGCTGCATACACAGTGCTTGCAGGGGTAGGATTGGAGTAGTGGCTTCGGAAAGATCCACGTCTTCCCCTGTATCCTGAACCTCTGGAACTTCCTCAGATTCCCTTATTTGATACAGGGAATTCAGGCTCATCAAAATTATGACTGGAATACAGATCTGTTAATTGAATCATATTAACAGAATCGAAGATTAACTCTTCGTCTGATAAAGACTCTGCCTGGTTAGCCTGTTTAGACTGTTCCGTTTGGTGGGGCAGTGCCCGTTGTTTTGAAGTAGATGGAATAAATTCTTCCAGAGTCAAAGACAATTTAGGCTTTGACACATACGCATCTTCTTCTGATTCTTTTTTCTTCTTTGAATCAAGCCGTTTCTTTGAAGACTTTCTCTCTGACGAAGAGGGTTTACCGCAATATTCATGGAAGAAGACACAACTGGTTTCTTTAATTGTGTTCGCAAAATGGCATGAGTCCAATTGATTGTCTTTCTGACCATCCAATCATCATACTTCTATGCATTTCTACTTTTCACTTCTTGCCATTCACCTTCATCCTCTGGAACTGTAGCAGTAACACATGCTACCTGAGTCGAAGAACCTTTCAACTTGACTTGTCCCAAGTCGACCATCTTACTCCTGGATGGGATGCCCCAACATTTGATGAAAGGGACAATAATTGGGACGGTCTTCATCTCCTTCTTTGTTTGGCCTCTTGGGCACTGGTAATTGAACCAAATTATTTTCTAGAGCTAAAATGAAGTAACCAGGAACTTGCTCACTTCAGAAGGAGTATGTTTTACTCTTCATATCCTCAAATTGTTTTCGTCGTTGATCTCTTTGATCATTTGGATGAAACGGCCTTTGTTTTTGGAGTTGAGGAGGTGGATCCCTTCGAGAAGATGAAGGTTTTGAAGTAGAAATAGGTACAGGTGCTTGTTTAAGCATAACTGTAGCGATTTATGCTTTACCCATTCTCCTTCCTGAAGCTGATGGAATTATACGAGATTTAACCTTAACCTGTATAAGGGAATCTTCAATCTGCTGAGCGATTGAAGTAAGGTCTCGAAACCCTCCTGTGTATTTCACAGGGATCAAGGGCGTGCGTAATTCGTCATGCAAATTTTCCACACAGATTGGCAACAGCTCTTCCTGAGGGAGTGCTAAACTCAGGGAATACGTTAATCCCTTCCAGCGAGCAATGAAATCAGAGACTCTTTCATTCTCCCTTTGCTTGCAGTTTGTAAGATCGAAAACTGTCGTCTTTGGAAAAGTTTAGCTGAACTGAAGAAGGAATTTTTGGCAAAGATCCTCCCATCTGATGATTGACTGGGATTGCAAGCTTGTATACCAGAAAAAAGCTGGTCCTTGCACGGTTCGTACGAAGCATCTGAGTTTCACTGCTTCTTGCTGCTCTGGAGTTCCCATCATAGGATCACAACAAGACACGTAATGTGTCAAATGTTGTTCAGGGTCGCCTAATCCATTGAAGGTAGGAAAAACAAGGTTTCCAAAACTGGATGGAGGAGAAATTGAATCTACCCATTCAGGGTAAACTTTCTTTTCTGGTTGAACTTGTGCTCGTTTCCCTTCCATAGTTTCTAACCGAGTTGTTAATGACTCAATAGTAGTTATTAACTTTTGAGAAACATCCGGTTGAATCTGGTCTTGAGTATTTGCAATGAATGGAGCTTAGACAGATGTGGTGGTTAGTGCCGCAACTGATGGTAGCACTGCCAACCGTTGTTGCGCTAGACCCATGGGATTAGACCTCTGAGGTTGTACTGATAAAGGAGGATATTCTTGATCCATCTCAGTAACTGCAACAAATTCCTTCGGCTGTCGGACTTCAGCATTCATAAGAAAAGACTACTCTGAAGTAGTTCTGCATTCAACCTTCTTAATTCTATCATTTCTTCCTCCTGTTGTGCAAACCTTTGCTCTAATGAGAGCGATTGACCTTCTCCAGAGGAAGGATATGTAACCTGATTCTTTCCTCTCCCTTTGTTGGATAATTTTTGGAGTGAGGGAAGTGGATTACCTAGGTTCTGAGTAATCCTTTGACTTCGTGTACGCACACCTTCTTCATTTGTATCGGTGCGTACATTTTCTTGAGCAGGACGCTCTTAATTTGAGTCCCCTGAGTGAGTCTCCTCTGGTGGATTAGCAACAACGGCATTGATGACATTGATTGATGCATAATGCATCGCATCCCTTCTATCAACAGTTCTGTGATATTGTCTTCTTTTATATCTTTGATGAGACATTGCCTTATGTTGATTCAATCCTTTAGGAACTTCTTGACGAGCTATAATTTGGAGGGAATCTCCTAATAATTTGGATCTTCATTCCTCTTGGGTCTTCTTCCCCAATCGAGAAAAGACCTACATTCTATGAGAAGGGGATTGGTGATTTGAAAGAGTCCCCAGTCTCGTGAACTGGGGATGTTCCTGCTACTTCCGCTCAACTCCTCGAATCCCATTTGTTGACTCTGAGGGTTGGGTTAAAGGAGTCCCCAGTCTGGCAAGCTGGGGTGGCTCTGGACCTGCAATGTCTGAGATCTTCTTAAAAGATCTCTTGATCTTTCGAATCTTAGTTTAGAAATTAGCTGGATGCATTAACCTGTATCCACTTTTATCACCTGGTTCAACAGACCGTTGGATGATTTCCGAGACTTCTGTCATTTGATGACGTGTTTTCTTCATACGAGAAGCTTGTGAAATATTCTCGTCTGCTTGATGTAGGAGCAATTCAACAACTTGTTCTCTATATGCTTGATTTTGAGAGGAACTAGTTGAAGCATGTTCTTGAGAAAGCTTTTGATTATGAACAAAGCCCATTGACTGTGGCCGGCCATGGGCAATAACATTGCATGAGACCATTTTCGGCGGGCTTTGCTGACTGGAAAGCACTATGAAATGTAGTGCTCCATGAATACCCCATCCTCTGATATGAACACCAGATGGAGCATTGGCAATTAATTGACGCAATTTTCTTAGTGCACCAAGGAATGAACGTTGAAGGGTTCTCTGTTTCTTTTCAGCCTTCGGATACCAAGAGACTGATAGAGATGCCAAATCAATCTGACGTTGTAGCCCTTCTATTATCTTAATATGATTTTCATATTCATCATAAGATAATACCTTCTTCTTCAATTGAAAAAGAGTTTTCCATATTTTGAGACGAATATCATGGATTCCATCATCCGTCAACATCTTTGGAATGTCGTACTGGGAGTCAGCCAAAGGCCAAAACATGACTGGTACTTCACTTTTTGCCAGTTTTTTCCTCATGTTCAGCATTTCCTCTTTATCATTAAATGAAGATTCTTCTACCTTTTTTGACCAGATTTGGTGTTTCCTTGTTGCTTCATCGGATTCAACAATATTGGTAGAGATATCTTTGATCAAACTAGAAGATGCATGACTTAGGGGTGGTTCGGAGAATGACCTACACCCTGGGCTATCTTCTGATTGAGAAATTATTTCACTTGTTAGCGATAAAGCATCAGACATAACTGGTTTCGCATTTGCAAGTGCCTCAAGATAAGAGGACTTTCTCGGCACTACATTGTCCACTGGAGTATTTTCCAGGCAATGTGAATCACTACTGCGGAGAGGACTTTCGCAGCGAAATTCATCATCATTGGGAGGACCACCATAATGGGTTACAACAAAAGATGAGATCTATTGCTCCTTGGTCTTCTGACCACACAGAGGGTTCCTGTGGCTCTCATTTGAAGAAGAAACTTCAAGATTGACCTAATTTTCATGAAGCAAGCCTTCATGAGGAAGTGTCTATTGAAGACCTTCAGAATTAATGTTCCTGTTATTGGGAACTGAGGGAGTGGAATCTTGAATTCCGACAGATAAATGTATGAGGGCTTCAAGAACTCCAGCATCGAGCAAGGCCTTGATACAGATTGGCCTTTGATCTCCTGACTGTGCTGGGAGGATCTGTTTCTTAGATGCCTTCTTACTCGCTTTAGAAACCACTTGATGACGAAAGTGGTTACTCTGAGAAGGTGTATGTGCCTGATCAGGAAAGATGGTCAGGTTAGGCTGACGATCTCCACTCAAATCAGGTGTATGTTCCTGACTTGGTTGTCCGTATGATATGGGGGAGTATGCCCCATAACCCTCTTGGACTGGAACAGATGTGTGTGTCTGTTCCGGAGTGAATCGTTGATGTGTCACTCCAATTCTAGGGATAGATTTATGTGTCTTTCCCTGAGATGATGCTGAAGCTGTTATGATATCCTGGAAAGCATCCATAATATGAGCAGGAATTTGCTTCTGCTCTTTCACCATTGACAAAATATTTTTGGTGACTTCAGCCGCTGGAACGGGGATATACGTCCATTCCGGGCTTGGAGTAGGTGTATGTGCCTGCTCCTGTCCTCCTTTTCCTGTCAGTGAATCCTGACAGTACTCAAGTGTGGAGGCAGAGAGTTGAGTCTGCCTCCTGTTTGTCGTCGGGGCTTTCCGACTGACTTCTCCGTGCGCTACCAAGCGAGACTGTTGGTAGGCTTGATTAGTATTAGCAGGTGTATATGCCTGCTGATTACACTTCGCCAAACGCGGTTGACAAGATCCATCATATGTAGTCAGACGAGCCTGCTGACTAACTGATGATGTATAAACAGGTGTATGTTCCTGCCTATAGTACTCCGCCAGAATTTCCTGGCGGGATTGGCTTGATGCTGCCAGACAAGTCTGCTGGACAGCGGAATTAAAACGGGCTGGTGTGTGTGCCTACTCGTTGTTCGCCACCAAGTTAGGTTGGTGGACTTCTCCGGAGATGGAAGGGATGATAACATGCCCATTGTTAACCGGATTCCGTCTCTGGCGGTTCATCTTGCCTGCTCGGGTTCGAGGAACCTGAGCCGAAAGCCTGGAGTCGGTACCCTCATCATGTTGATGGCGCACTACCGCACGAGTCTGGCGGCGATTGTTGATGGGAGACCTCGGGAAGGACTCCTGTCTTTTTGAATTAAGGCCCTGACGGACCTGCTCATTCACTTCCTCAGAGTAAGGGAGTGAATGGAAATTGCGTTCCGGGGATAACGACCCGAAACGGTTGGAGACGGTAGTCAGCACCGCCTGCCTCTTGATCACTGGTCATCATTGTCTGGACGACCTGTGTGAGTTATTCACATGGAGGGCCTGTCGGGCAGCCTCCAGAGTTGGGATGGTACCGTGTTGACGGTACTCCTTAACCAGTGCTTTGATACCCAGCGTTGAAGACGCTGAGTAGGTGATGTCATCCTCAGAGCGAATGACGATCCAGTAGGAATAGAAACAGTGGTATTTGCAGCAATAGTATTCATAGATGTGAATTTGAGAGTAGCCATTATGGAAATACAGAAGATCTTGGAAAAGAGTGCCTGTTTAATATAACAGACGTAATCAAGATGAAATTCATCCACTTCATCCTTTGGATGAGCACACATGTCAATGATTGTTTTATTAGCCCCCTTACTGAGTTTTAAATAGGGGCTTAACAAATAGGTAAAACACCACTTTAACTTGGTTAAGGATTCACGTCGGGTTCACCATTTTTTGTTTCGCACGGAATTCGGGGATGACCTCCTGGACGGGAGATTCAAACGTTCTGATCGGTTTCTAGCGGGTTTGTTCGTAGAACCGGAAACATCCAATGATTCCACATCCGTTTGGACCTACGTTCCAAAGGTAGGCGCTGATTAGCTTGTGGACTGATGAGGCTTAGGAATTTTCATTGGTCGAGAGGATGGGAGGTCGGACTCATCACACCTTTTTGAGGGGAATTATTGTCTACTCTGGGACTCTCTTTATAGATTTAAGTTATGTTCGTGAATCCTTATTACATTACCAAGTATAAAAATGATCTTTCCTTTAGTTTTAACAATCAATGATTAAATATGTAAGAAATTTAGAGAATCTTTTATATGTATTCGAGGTTCTTCATCAATAGAGAATCATCTGTATCTATTTAGAGATTCTTGGTCAATGGTATCCTTAAAAACATTTATATAAAAGTCTCTTGGCCATTATGATGACCAGGCTGGTTTTAAAGCCACTGAGTGGGGCACTTGAATTTTATCATCATTCAGAAGGACATAGATTATTTCAAAGTTGGGATCGAACCCATAGATGGGCTACCTACATATCCTTTGTTTTGGAAAAGGAATCAGAACCCACATAGTTCGAGTAAAGGAGTATGACGTTTATGATTGATGGCTCAAAGAAGGATGTCATAATTACTTTTACACTCTAAGCTCACGTGAGTCATGCTCGGTGTGAGAAAAAAGAGGTATTGGTAAAAATTAGACAATTGTGCCATGAAATATGCAATCATAAGAAATAATGTGGGGCTTATGTATGTATGACTGCCCAGATGAATGAAGTTTAGGATTTACTTTAAGGAGAAAATCCTGGAACAGGGTCCATAACAGTATATGTGCTTTATGGAGATTTAAATACTCTAAATTGGGACTTATTCCTGAAAAGGAAACCCAAATTAGGAGAGGATTGATAATTGGGTTTTACTCCTGAGAAGGAATCCCAGATTAAACGGAAATTAGGACTGGTTAAAGAGAATTTAAGGGATTCGGGGCTTACTCCTGAAAAGGAAGCCCAAATTAAGAGACTGGGACTTACTCATGAAAAGGAAGCCCAAATTAGGAGACTGGGGCTTACTCCTGAAAAGGAAGCCCAGGTTAAGGATTAAGGTTTGGGGCTTACTCCTGAGGAGGATGCCCATATTTGAGACTAGGGCTTACTCCTGAAAAGGAATCCCAGGTTAAGGATTAAGGTTTGGGGCTTACTCCTGAGGAGGATGCCCATATTTGAGACTAGTTCTTACTCCTGAAAAGGAATCCCAGGTTAAGGATTAAGGTTTGGGGCTTACTCCTAAGAAGGATGCCCAAATTAGGGGACTTGGGGCTTACTCCTAAAGAGAATTCCCAAGAAATTAAGGGACTTGGGGCTTACTCCTAAAGAGGATGCCCATGATTATGACTGGGACTTATTCCTGAAAAGGAGACCCCGGTTTGGGATTAAGGTTTGGGGCTTACTCCCGAGGAGGATTCCCATATTTGAGATTGGGGCATATTCCTAAGAAGGATGCCCAAATTTAAGGGACTTGGGGCTTACTCCTAAGAAGGATGCCCAAATTAGAGGACTTGGGGCTTACTCCTAAGAAGGATGCCCATATTAAAGGATTATGATTGGGGATTACTCCTGAGGAGGATGCCCAAGTTAAGGAATTAAGGTTTGGGGCTTACTCCTGAAGAGGATGCCCAAATTTGGGAACTTTAAGAATTTGGGACTTACTTCTGAGGAAGATGCCCAGATTAAAGGACTTATAACTGGGGATTATTCCTGAAAAGGAGACCTAGGTTAAGGATTCTCTCATCTTAAAGGATGAGGTTGAATGAATGAACTCTCAATCTTTGGGGACATAAAGATGTGTAAATCACTAGGTTTTGGGAGATATTTCACCGAATTCCTTTCAGATAAGGAAGTCAAATCAAGAAATCATGCCATAAATGGCTTTGAAGAGTATCTTGAAGACTGAATCTTGAATAGGAAAGGTGAAATGGCTTAAGAGGGGTGAAATGGGTAGAAAAGGCACCCAAAAGGAAGGGGCGCGCAAGTCTTGGAAGGCGCGCAGGTATTGTGGCGGCGCGCAATTATTGGTGGCGCAGGTATACCTGCGCGGCATGTGGGGTACTTGCGCGATTTTCAACTAGAATTAAAATACTTGAGCGACTCTTTATTAAACCCTTTAGAATCCTCTTGAGGTTCTTCCAGAAAAGGGACGCGCAAATTCTATTGAAGGAATGAGGCGGCGCGCAAGTGTGACCACTTCCCTTAAGGGCTGGCCACTTAGGCGCGCAATTGTTGATGAGTTTCAACAGTTGGGCCTTCCTCCCTCTCTTTAGATCTTCCGTTCTAGGTAAGAAATTACCTTAGAAGTGTTCCGGAAGCTTTGAGAAGAGACTTGGGCATCGGGAGCTTCAATCCGAGTTTCTAGAAAAAGATCCTCTCGAATGGGTGGCCCACAGGGTCTATTTATAGGCAAAAGAAGGCCATGGGCGGTTACCGGGCGGTTATCACTTTAGGTCGCGCAAGTCACTTGTGCGACCATAAGGGCGTCACGCAAGTGGACTTGTGCGACAGTGATATAACTTGTGCGGTGCAGTTGCTTTTGATCCTTTATTCATGCCTTTGTCGATTTTTGATGTTTTCTTCAAAGGTTGAATCACTTTGAGCTCAGATATTCCCCTTTTCCGATCTTTAGATTCTGTGACGAAAGGAGCGTCAACAGGGACTAGAAAAACTAAATTTGGGGTGTGATTAGACACTAAATGAGGCTAATATTCATTGATAATATATATAATATTCATGTGATTTATTATTCATAAATACCATTTTAGTTCATTTTACACTTTGAACATCATTTCAAATTATGATTGTAATTCCTTCTTAAAATTCACTATTATGTTGTACATTTTTTGAACATCATTTTAGGTACCCAATGATCTTGATTTTTTTTTCATATTTAACTTTCAGGTTTATAATTATATTTGGAAGAAATCATACTTGTGGAGTGTTGGAAGATTCACATCGGAAGACCCCCAAAATAGGATTTCATGCAAAAAACTCTAGAGAAGGCAAATTGGACACCATCCCACTGATGAGAATGTGTGGCACAAAATACGGTCCCAATGAAGTCCAAAGTTTGTGGGATGATAAAAGACATATAGAGGAACAAATAATTATTTAGGAACTAGTTCTAATGCATCCTTGATGGTGGATATTAAGGCAGACCAATTTGGAGATAAAATTTTGGGCCAGATTCTGATACCCATAAAAAGATCCCACCAATTTAACCATATATCGAAAACCACATCTACTTTTGGGATGAAATTTTACAAAGATCTAGTGGACATCACGAGATTAATTTTTTTTTCTTCCATGACCCACTCCAATTCTCCCATCTAGAAGGTCTTCCATGCGCCTCTGTTCGGTGTAAGCAAGTCAGCTGCAACCTCAGGTCAAGCGTGGAAAAGTCTACTCTCTCTTAACTTTCCACCCACATAGGCCCACCACCATTATTTTAGGTGACTTACACTATTTTAGGCTCAACCCAAGGATTTAAAATTTCATATTCAAGGAAGTGGTGGTATAGGAGTTGAGGAACCTTTCAGTTTTGTTTTCATTGTATTGTTATTATGTCGATTTGGCTTTATAACATTCTTCTTTCTCATGTAAGTTGTTTGAATCACCTTAGTTCTTAATAAAATTTATTCCTTTACTCTTGTTCTATTTTTCTTCTTATCACATTGATATCATTTCCTTAAAGTGTGAATTCATTCACACCATACCTTGTGATATTCTTCACACAACGGTGGATTGATTGCTTTGTTTTTATTGTTTTTTTTACTTCTCCAATTCCTCCCTCGTGAGTCTACTTTCTTCTTCCATTGAAACCATAGAATCAATAGAGGTATAACTCTTTTATGGGTTGATCCAAGGGAGTAGAAATGTGTTGTTTTGGATGGTATTTCTCACTCCATTATTTTTTAATCACTTCTTTTAATTGAGAATTTTTTTGAAGATCTTTAAAATCCTTCATCCTTGTTGAATTTAATGCCACACACTTCAAGTGCAAATATGAACCTTTACCATGAAGTGCTCAAAAAATTGAAACTTCAAGTTTATAGCTGATTAGTATTAAAGAGTGTAGGTGTTAAACTAGTAAGTTGTGATTTTGTTTGATCTTGTTAAATGGATCCATCTCAAATATAAGGAATTGAAATCATTAAAAAAAGGAATTCATCCAATCCACCCCAAGTGATAACCTAGGATCAAATCATTATCATAATTTGAATTAACTTAAACCTATTAGTGATGCCTTAAACCCATCTAAAATAAACTCAAGTTGGCCACTTCATATCCAAAAACAATCTATAGAATGTACGTGTCTGTAGGTTACTTCATAGGTCTTTGAGGATTCGACAACCCAAGCTAAAATACACGGATCATTCTACCTTAATCTCTTAGGTAAATTTGAGTGTGATGAAACGATCAAGTCCTTTAATAAATAGATATTACACCTAAATTGAAGAATAACAATTACATAAAATATTGATAAATTCCCGAATCGTGTAGCCCTTGTTCCTTTGAAAACATTGGAACAAAAAAAACAGTTCATAAATGATTAATATCATCACACACTATGTTCTTTCTAACTTGAACCCTTCTTAGATGTACCATTTATTAATCCTCTATTCAATCCCATGGTAAAGGAAACCTAAAAAGGAGGATCTATTATGATTAGTAAGGGTACAAATGGAGATATCAATGATCCCATAAGAATAACATGAACATAATGATGTGATAACCTGGGCATATCATTAGAAATATTCACGCTTCAGATCAAAATCATTATCTTGAGTAATGGTATAAAGTATGGATGTTCTCAAGACATGAATCATAAATGTATCAAAGAAAATTTTCCAAGATATACTAACATTGGTATAATTAATTTTATTATGGAAAACTCAAAAACATATAACTTTGTAGTCAAATATATTTAGAAACATGTACAAAAATTACGTTAAGGATAGAAAATAAGGCACTCTCAAAACATTAAGTTCATGAAACTAGGTCTATTAATGATATTATAGACATTTAATATAGGACCATGCATAAACTTATGAATATGAAATCAAGTTCATGAATAAAATATTTACCTCATAGTTATATATATTTACCCAATTCATTGGAGAGATATATTGGTCCCACCCTTCACAAAATGAAAATCATGCATATGTGTTCTAAAAGATCATAAAACATCAATGATCTCAATACTCGTGAAAGAAAAAGGATTTCATAATCATTTCATCGATGTATTACCTATGAAGAACTAGAATAGGTTTTATCAACATATTGACATCATAATCATAAACAATCCAGAGAAAGAATTTGGCCGGTATAATTATATCATATTCCTAGTAACACATAAGTAGAATGAAATGATGTTGTAATTAAGGAATAAATATACCATTAAAAATTTGATTAGAACCATGTTAATGAAAACAAACTTTCTAATTTAAAAATTAATTCATAAAACATAAAATATATCCATGTAATAATGAAATGATTTAATTAGGAATCAACATTTCAAAATTTTATATAAGGAATCAATGTATTGAGATGAAAAGATAATGGGAAATTTTTTTCATGCTATATAAATTACAAAAATCATTCCGTCCATTCTCTTGTTATTAATGTTAAAAAGTAAATTGTTTGGAAAATGAAAAAAAAAATTATTTCATAAAAAATTCAAAGAGTAAAAATTAATAAAAATTTCCTTAAAAAATCATTGAATGATTTTAAAAAAATTATTTAGAATATATTTTGAAAAAATATATATATAATAAAAAGGATTTTTTGACTAAATAGGGAAATGAAGTCGATTTTCCTTAAAAATATTCTTTTGATCTCTTAAAAAAATACTTTGGGGAAAAATTAAAGGAAAAAATATATTATAAGAAAATAAATAGAGGAGAAGATAATGAAATGGATACATTAAAAAAAGATAATTTAATTTCCTCAATGGAATTTTGAGTATAAACAATCCCAATTAAAATAGTATTGAAACATAAAACCCTTACCTTAAGTATTTCATTTCCCCATACACATTCAAACCACCTTTCAAATAAATTTGGATTTATTATAGAAATTTTACATAACCATTTTCATATATATCATACATTTTATTATTTATTTATGATGTCTTATCACTCAATCATTACTAATTATTTATTAAAATCACTGTTTTGGGTGATAGCTGCTCCATTTTCCATGAATGTTTATGTAACACCATGAGATTTTATGGGATAGATTATTTTTATTTATTTTGATGTCTTGTGTTTTATAGTACAGAAATATTATCTTCAACTATATGAAACATCGTATTATCTTGTAGTATACACAACACTATTCTTTTCTTGCATTACACACAAGAGTGACCTTCCTCGACAGCTAGCGTTGTATGCCATACCGAGTTTTACTAAACAACGATATATTGTTAAAATATTATTATGGGATATAAAATATCTGTTAGGAATATTATTAATTTTTTTTTTGAATTTTATATAACATTAAAATTCATCTTATTTATTTTTTAGACATTATATAAGAACAAGATCATTTTTTGAGATAAAAGAATTATTTTAAAAAAATGCAGTTTTTCCGCCTTCTCAGGACACACCCAATTTAAATATAGTTTTTAAAACTTTTATATATTCTATTTTAAAAAATAAACTTATTATTTTTTATAGTGATATCAAAATTTACTTATATATAATTTTTTGGTATTTTTTTGAAAAAACTAATCTTTTAATGAATAGCGAAATATACTGCATTTTATTTCAAAACTTCATTTTCATATAATTTATTTATATAGTTAGATTATCTTTTTAATTGGGTTTAAAGTGTAATTTTATTAAGGATTTATAATTTAACAAAAAACAATTCCATTGGAAGTAATTTATCATTGAAATGTGACATAAGCACATGTCAATCTTTTGATAGTTATTTCTTCTTAAAAACCCACATTTTGGTTTTAAAAACCAAAATTAATTTTAAATTAATTAATACATCTTATTTTTTTAGAATTTGGAAAAATGGATTCCATATTTTTATTCATATGGTAAAAATTGTGTGAATAGTTATCTTTAATTTTTGGACATTATGAATATTAACTTTAGTAATTATTTTTATTTACAATGGTTAATGGGTAAATCTGTTAAATAAGGGTAACACAATAATAATTTAATAATATAAAACTACCCTAAAACATGTTCTAATAATATTTTATGATATAATTCTGACCATGGGAATAAATGGTTTGATTTTTGGACATCATGGATCCACTTAGATGTGAAAATGACATTTTATAATAACTAATTTAATATAAAGAGTAATATAACATAAACATGTATCTTTTAATAAAACAATTTTTATATGGGGTTATATAAGTGATTTTTATACTATAAATACTCATTGTAAAGATAAAATTATTTCCTACATCATGGTATTTTATTTATAATTTTGATACACTAAATAAATAATTTTAATTATGACACAATGATTAAGAAATGATTGATTCATTACTAATGGATTTAAATAAATGATATTATAAATATTGAAATAAAATAAATTTTATTATTTTTATTCCATACACAAATTTTATGGACTATATTGAAATATTAAATTTTATTAAATGCCTTTGGTTAAAAAGAATTGGGTTGTTTTTAGTTTGGAAAAAAGTCGAGTATGAATACTGTCCAAAATTGACATAATTCATAAAAATAAAACAGTTTATTAAAAGATATTAAAATTTTAAAAATATACTATTAGGAAAAAATGTTAATAAAAGTCCAAATATGTTAAAAATGACTTTTTTGGGTCGTTTTATAAGATATGCTAATTAAATTAACCCACAATGTATAAATAACAAGATGTCACTATAAGATTAAAAAGGGTAAAACAAGGGTTAAACCAAAATGATAAGAATTAAAAATTTTGAAAACATGTTTAAAAATTATTGGATGATTTTTATTCATACAAAAATCATCTTATATTTTAATTAAATGAGTGTTGGGATATTTTTAGTCGAAATTTAATTTATAATAAATTAATATTTCAAGACTTTTCTAAAGAGCCCCTCATCCCTCTTATAAAAGGCCACCACTTCTACACAAATAACACACACCTCTCAAGACACTTTTACCATAAAAATTCATTCCAAATAAGATCTCAAATTACCTCCCTTACTCTTAGAAGACTTACCTTGGGAAGAAGGCAATTCAAGAAAGCATTTTGGCTCAAATCAAAAGAAGGTACCTGATTTAGAGGTAACGTCTTCTCTCAAGTTATTTTCTTTCATTTTCCTTCTCCACTCACTATGATCTTATTTTTATTTGATTACATAAAAAAATTACAAAAATTATTATAATTTTGTTTTGAGAATTATTTTAACTACACTTATACACACCTCCATATAATGGATACGGACATACTGTTTCTATATACAACGAACTACTGCCTCACGAAATGATGATTGTTAACTTTTCTCATACCACCTATCATGGTGGCCATTATGAGGGAAAAATATTTATATATGATATATATTATATTTATATAGTCTTTATTCTTATGTATTTTTCATTTACATCAATCCTTTATGCTTTCCATAATGTGTAAATATGATAATTTCATTTGAGGAAGTGCGAACTACTACCCTGTCAAAGTGATATGACTCATTCATGCCATACATTGAATGTATAAAGGATTTAATTAATGAAATTATGTAACATATATAACATATATATTATAATGGAATAATAATATACATATGTATCATTTAGTTTTAATTCCATTAATGTGGACAACAAATGAAAGTAGCGTTCATGCATACGTACGACCTACCATCTCCATGAATGGTGTATTCCATTTCATTTATCTATCTATTATATATAATTATATACTAAATATATATGATATATAAATCATTTTTTACATTACTAAAGTAATAAAATCATGGTATAAGTTATAATATCAAGAATAACATGTCAAGAAAACATACGATAAATAAAACAATTGTTACACAAAACGTTGCATTAACATGGAATTGATAAATGAACGGTTAATATAAAGTCAAAAGTGAATCATATATGATGTCATAAATATTAATATGGTTAATTTAAAAGTTAATAATATGTTTAAATCCGCTATATAATATTTTTGGACACATACGAAGGATGTCATACCTAAGGTAAGGGAAAATTTTGCGATATAATATTTATTTGAGATTGTTTATTCTTAAGTATTTACTGGGCTATATTTATAATACATGTCCATGTTTTCTAAAAATGGTTTCATAAAATATTTACTATTCTTTTATGTATGTTAAAAGTCAATTTTACCCACTTTTTACTTTTACTACATGGTTTGTAAGGAATCTTTCTTTCATTTACCATAGGAGTTACTTTTTGACTTCTCTGAAAAAAGTACGAGGAGAATGTTTTTTAACTTATACGGCATGAACGGATTTTTATGCTTTCAAAATGAATTATTTACATGAATGTTAATTTTCAATATTTCATGTTTATTTTCAATTAAATTATTTTTTTTAAAAATGCATGACATTTTGAGAAAAGAAAACATTTTTGAAGAAGAATGGATATTTTCCTCAGGAATTAAGTTCATCTGTTTTATCGAAAATATTTTCCATATAAGATGACATTGGGTTATGTTTATATCCCTATTATTACATTGATTTGATGTTTTTTAAGATTTAATTATTTTTATGAAGTCTATTTATATTATATTGATTTTGTTATGATGAAATGATGTTTAATAATCCCATTTTATTTCATGGGTTATCCTATGATGAAAGACTTTTGTTTTTTGTGGAACATGTATGAATGATTTAATTATGAGATGGGTGGGACCTATATATCCCTTCAATGGATTTAGTAAAGATTTATATCTCATGAGATAAACATGACTAGAATGAAAATTAAATCTGGTTCAGTAATACATGGCTAAAATGGCAAGTAAACCTGGTTTAGTAATGGACTTTTCCACTGTTATGGTCTTGGAAACAATGCCATGGAAAATATAGAAATCATATTATGTGATTATTAGATTTACACAATTACAGGTTTTATTACAATTCTAGTCCATCATGGTTAATGTTCCTTTATGATTAATTCCTTACATAGTATTAAGATTTATTTCATGACTCAATATTTTTATGTTTTATCATTATGTTCATGTTTTTACATTCTCATGTTTATGGTTTTTTTATGTTCTCTATACTGAGAATTTGAGATCACCCTATTTATGTTTTCTTTCCCTATGATATAAAGAAAAGTTTTAGGTAGGAAAAAAGGGGAAAATATTTATGGGAGATACTGAAGATCATTAACCAAGTTAGAAGATTATGTTCCGAGTTTCTAAAGACACTAAACTAATAGGATCCTTATGCATATATTTGTGTAATGTATTGTGTTTTCCATAAAAGAAATGTAATTTCTGTGTATATCAATCTTGGGTAGTTAGATTTGGTATCAGAGTGAAGGTTTAGTTAACCTTTGGAAACTAGGATAAAAAAACTTTAGTGAGATCCCTAGAGATATTTTTAAGGTATGTCAAGGGATTTCCTTAAGGATAAGTATAACTATATCTTATAGTCCTAGAATTATGGTAATGATCATTAATAACCAATGATTAAACTTAAGATGTTAGAGATTGAAATTATACCTCTTTATTATGTAGTTTTCCTAGTATGATTTTTTCCTATCACACTATTATTTTTCGGTTTTAGATGATGGATGGAACTTGAAGGAACCATGTTAATGATCAATGCACTAGTAAATTCTATTATTGTCCCCATGAACAACCAAATGTGATGGGATATGGAATGAAAAATATTATTTATATACTTACACAAGCTATGAATTATTTTGGACTTCCAAATTATCATAGAAGGGAATAACATTCTATTGATTCCTTTATGAGGCAACGTCCACCTTCATTCAGTGTGTCTTCTGATCCACTTGTTTCTGAACAATGGATCCATACAATTGAAAAATATTTTCCATCCATAACTATTCAGAATATGAAAAAATAATTTTGGATTTATATCATTAATAAGGTGAAGCATACTAGTGGTGGACTCTAATTAAGAATACAAGACAATAAGATGAAATTGAATCCATGGAATGGGACGTGTTCAAGAACATGCTTCTCAATATGTACTTGAATAATATTATTTGAAAAAATATGGAAAAGGAGTTCCATGTGCTTAATAAAAAGGATGTTGAATCTATTGGTACATATGAGGAAAATTTTACAAGACCTTCAAGGTATGCTTTTGGCATTATCATCCAACCTGAAAGTAAATTTGATCAATTATTTGGTGGCCTTAAAACAAGTCTTCAAAGGGAATTAGTTATAATAAACTTTGGTAGCTATGAATATATTGTGTGTTGTGATATCAAGGTAGAAATGGAATTTTTTGTTACATATATGTATCTTGGTTTTGACAAGAAATGAAAGATTGAGTTCATGGAAAATATCAAAACAATGGTGAACTGAATATGAATGTTTCCTTATGCTCAAAGTGTGGAAAGAATAATGGTAGAGATTGTATTAAATGAACTTGAAAATGATTCAAGAGTGTAAAATAAGGTCATTGATCAGTTTAGTTCCAAAGTAATGGTAAAAAGGTTACTAATGATGTGAATAAAGAAAAGGATACATACAACGCACCACCAACACTTGAATGCTTCAAGTTCAAGGAATGGGGTAATTATACTAACTAATTCCCTAATAGAAGGGTCAATGATGATCAATGTCAGCAACCTCTTAAAAAATAAAAAGGGAAGCCACATGTGATCATTATTGGCGATGATGAGTAAGAAAAATAAGTGGTGGAATGATTAAGTGTTTATGTAATGGGATTCTAAAATAGTGTTGTGAAATCTCATTTATAGTATTATGGAATATTGGAATATCTATGTATTGGTCTATTGTGGTTTTCCATAATTATATGGTACTTGTAACCTTGGAAAGTGGTTGAAATATAATTGTAAATCACATGATATGTGCATAGTGAATGTGTAAAGAGATAATGAGATGATTGATTGTATTAATGAGATCATGAAAAATATAAGGACAAAGTGATATCAGGGTTATAGTATAAAGATTTTTTTGTATTTTTGGTGTATAAAAAGAGTTAATTTTGATATAATGCATGTTTTCACTAAGGATCAATGGTAATTCATGTTATTATCATGTTTCAAGAGAATATATGATTAACGTATTTTCGTGTTTGGAATGTGATAACAGAGTACGACCAAATGAGATATGGGAGACAAATGTTAAGTCTATTTAGTTCACCTCCTTGTAAAGTTGTATATTTTTTATTATTGGAAGATTTTAATATTATCCATTTATGGATAATATAGGTTATATTCTGATATATTTTTGTTATATTAATGTATTATCTCACTATAGGTGGGCTTATTCATATTTGATATCCTGTTATAACCTTTTTTTTGCGACAGATGGAATGACCTCTCATTCTATCGCATAATCTGCTGAAACTTCAAGAATGAAAAATTTAAATTCATTTCATTAAATAAGACATGAAGTAGAAATTATTTATGGATTGACCAATGGTGATATTTTAATGAAATCATGTAATTATTTCTCCTAATAAAAAGTTCATCATCTTTAGGAAAAATATCTTAAATAAAAAAATGTTATCCTAATACATTCTTATCTAATTAATCATATGGTCCCTTAAATCATTACAGATTTAGGGATTTCTGGTAGTTAACTTTCTGTAAACCTTTTTCTATATCACAGTCCATCAAAACATGTTGGTTATATTTCTCTTCCATATCCATGTTTTAACTTCCCACCTATGTTCTGCTATTTGGAAACCCAGTGATGAGTTACATTGGGTAACCATTATGTTTCTAGCATTCCTTTTTCAAATAAAGTTTTAGTATTACTTTTTATGATGTGGGTATCCATGAAAGAAACTTTTAAGTAGTAAACCATTTATAACCCTGATGAATTTCGAGGGGGAAATTCATTTTAATGGGAATATAATGTAACACTGAGAGATTTTATTGGATAAATTTTTTTTATTTTCATTGATGTACTATGTTATAAAATAAACTAATATTATATTGCACTATACGAAACACCATATTAGCTTTCAGTATATGCAACAATATTCTTCACTTGAGTTTTATTCAAGAGCGTCCTTCCTTGATAACTATTATTTTACGTCATACAGAGTTTCACCAAACAACGATATATTTTTAAAATAGTATTATGGGATATAAACTAGCCAATATGAATAGTATTAACCAAATATTGAATTTTATATAACATAAAAATTTATCTTATTCATTTTTTATACATGATATATGAACAAGTTCAATTTTTTGGATAAAAGAATTATTTTTCAAAAAAATGCAGTTTTGCCTCCTTTTGATGGAACACCCATTTTAAATATAGTTTTTAACACTTTTATATATTATATTTTACAAAATTAAATTCTAATTTGGAATAGTGACATCAAAAAATTTACTATTTCATAAATTTTGGTATTATTCTGATAAAATTAATAATTTAAGGAATAGTGAAAAATACTGCATTTCATTACAAACTTCCTTTTCATCTAATTAATTTTTATAGTTATAGAATATTTTTATTTTTTTTTAAATTTTAATTTGATTAAGTATTTATCATTTAATCCAATATTGGTTATTGGAAGTAATTTCCCACTAAAATTGGACATAAAAATACGTCAATCGTTTGATAGTTATTATTTCTTAAAAACCCATTTTTTGGTTTTGAAAATGAGAATTAGTTTTAAATTAATTATGGAAACATCTATGTTTTGAATTTGCAAAATTGGATTCCAAATTATTAATCATAAGGTCCATATTGTGTGAATATATACCTTTTTTGACATTATTAATAGTAACTTCAGTAATTATTTTTATTTACCATGGTTAAATGGTAAATATGGTAAATAAGGGGAAAAATAATGATTTAATAATATAAAACTTCCATAAAAAATGTCCTAATCCAATTTTATGAGATATTTCAGACCATGGGAATCCTTGGGTTGATTTTGGTACCCCATGGATCCACTTGGATGTGAAAATGACATTTTATAAGAATTAATTTAATGTAAAGAAAAATATAAAATAAAAATGTATCTCTTAATAAAAAAACATTATATGGGGTTATAAAAGTGATATATTCCACTATAAATATTAATTAGATATATAAAATTATTTCCAATATCGCGGTATTTTATTTATAATTTTTATACATTAAATAAATAAATTTAATTATGACACAATGATGATGTAGTGATTGATTCATTAATAATGAATTCCAATAAATGATATTATAAATATTAAAATAAATGTAATTTGGTTTTTTTGATAACATCCAATAATTTTATGAATTATATTGAAATTTTATATTTGAGTTAATGCCTTTGGTTCAAATGAATTAGGTTTTTTAAATTTGGGAAAAAGTCAAGTATGAATAGTGTTTGAAATTGACATAATTCACAACTTAAAACAAATAATAGTTTATTAAATTATATTAAATTATTAAAAGTAAAATATTCTTCCAAATGGTTAATTAAAGTCCAAATATGTCATAAATGACTTTTTGTGGTTCATTCGACAAGATATTGTAATTACATTATCCCACAATATGAAAATAACATGATATCACTGTAGGATTAAAAAGGGTAAAATAAGGGTTAAACAAAACCGATAGAAAAAAATTTAATGAAAACCTTTTTAAATATTATTTTAGGTTTTTTATTCTAACCAAAATCATCTCAGCATTGAATTAAATGAGTTTTGGACCATTTTTAATCAAAATTTAATTTATAATAAATTGATATTTTAAGCCTTTCCTAAAGTTCCCCACCACCCTCTTATAAAAGGCCACCACCTCTACCCACATAACACACACCTATGAAGCCACTTGGATAATCCAAATTCTGGCCAAATAATCTTCCAACATCCATAAATTCCTTATAGAAGCCTTACCTTGGGATGAAATCAATTTAAGAAAGCCTTTTGGCTCAAATCCAAAGAAGTTACCCTATTTGGAGGTAACATCTTCTCTGAAGTTCTTTTATTTTATTTTACTCATCCACTCCCTATGATATTCTAATTATTATATTACATAAAAAAATAGTATTCTAAATATAATAGGATGTTTTTTGAGAATGATTTTTTCTACACTTATACACACCTCCATCTAAAGGATGCAAACATACTGTTTATCTGTACGACGAACTACAGCCTCATGAAACAATGAATGTTCAATTTTATTGTACCACCTCTCATGGAGGCCATTACGATGAAACTGTATTTATATATGATATATATTAAATTTATATTGTCTATATTCTTTGGTATTTTTTATTCACATCGTACCTTTATTCTTTCCATAATGTATAAATACGGTAATTTCATTTGAGGAAGTGTGGACTACCGCCCACTGAAAGTGATATTACTCATTCATTACATACATGGAATGTATAAAAGATGGAATTATTGAAAATATGAAACATATATAATAGATATATTATAATTTAGTTATAATTTACCTATGTATCATTTAGATTTCATTCCTTTAATATAGAAAATAAATGAATGTAGCGTTCATGCGTTCGTACGGCCAGTTGTCTCCCGGAACGGTGTATTCCATTTCATTTATCTATCTATTACATATAATTATATAATGAATATATATGATTTATAAATTTTTTTAAATTTTGTAAGTAACTAAATCATGACATAATTAATAATATCAATAATAAAAAGTCAAAAAAAAGTACGATGAATAAAAAGATTATTACCCAAAATGTTGTTTTAACATGGAATTGATAAATGAACGGGTTATATAAAGTCACAATTGAATAATATATGATTTCATAAATATTATTATGGTTTTGTTACAAGTTAATAATATGTTTAAACCCACTATACATGAGTTTTGGACATATACGAAGGATATCAGACATAAGGTGAGGGATAATTTTCCAATCTCATTGTTATCTAAGATTGTTTATTCGTAAGTATTTACTGGGGTATATTTATCATCCATGTACATGTATTATAATAATATTATCATAAAATGTTTACTATTCTTCTATGTATTTTTAAATTCATTTTTACCCATTTTTGACTTTTTCTACATGGTTTGGAAGGAATCTTTCTTTTGATTACCATACAAGTTACTTTTTGACTTCTCCGAAGAAAGTGAGAGGGGAATGTGTTTTAACTTATATGGAATGAACGGATTTTTAAAATTTAATAATGAATTATTTCCAAGAAGCTTACTTTAAAATATTTCATGTTTATTTTCAATTAAATTATTTTCTTTTAAAATTTCACGACATTTTGAGAAAAAAAACGTTTTTGAAGAAAAAGGGATATTCTCCCTAGGAATTAATTTCAAGTATTTTATTAAAATTATTTTCCATCTAAGATGAAATAGGGCTATGTTTATATCCCAATTATTACTTTTATTTGATTGTGTTTATAATGGAATAGTTTTTATGAAGTCCATTTATCTTATATGAATTATATTATGAGGAATGTTGATTAAGAATCCCATTTTATTTCATGGGTTATGCTATGATGAATGATTTATTTTTTGTGGAAAATGTAAGAATGATTTCCTTATGAAATGGGTGGGACCTATATCTACCCCCAATGCATTGTGTATAGATTTATATCTCATGAGAGAGACATGACTGGAACGAAAAGTAAATCTGATTCTCTAATACATGGATAGAACCACAAGTAAACCCAGTTTAGTAATGGACTTTGTCCACTATGATGGTCTTGAAAACAATTCCTAGGCTACTATGGAAATCATATTGTGTGATTATTTGTTTTCCATAATTGCATGTTTTATTCCAATGCTATTCTACCAAGGCTAATGTTATTTTATGATCTATGCCTTAAGTAATGCCAAGATATATTTCATGACTCAATATTTTGAGGGTTATACTTTTTTTTCATGTTTTTACATTCAAATTTTTGTGGTTAGTTTTACGTTATCCATAATTACCATTTGAGATCACCCTTTTTATGTTTTATTTTCCCCAGGATATAAAGAAAGGTTTAAGGTAGGAAAATAAAAGGGGAATATCTAGATGGGAGATTTTGAAAATCTTTCATCAGAATAGATGATTATGTTCTATGTTCTAGATACACTGAACTAATATGGTATTTGGGCATATATTTTTGTAATGTATTAAGTATTCAGAAAAAAAGAAATGTAATTTCCATGTATGTCAAGCTTGGGTCATTAGAGTTTCAGTTTGATTGACCAACTGGATATACATTAATCATGGTTCTATTATTTATAGAATCATAATCATAGTATAAGAATCATGTGTATTCATTATATGAATATTTATAATAATTAATAAAAATTAGAGATAGAAAAATGAATTACACCATTCATGGGGATGGTTGGATGTACATACACTTGAACCCTATTGTCATTTTTTTACTGATTGAATGAAAGAATGCTCAATAAAAATAAACTTTTGTAGAATCATTATTATATCATATATATCATATATATTTATTAACATAATCCTAATCAACATCCATGTAAAATATAAATGAAAAATCCAACCCATATATTTATGAAGGTGGTAGTCCACACCTATGCTCGAGAAACATTATCCCATCCCAACATATTGGATGATAAGAAGGTATACATTATATTATCATTACAAAAGTATAAGAATGTTATAATAATAATAAAAAAACATTGAACCCATAATATTAGATGATAATAAGGTATAAATGATATTACCATTCAAAAGTGTTATTAATGTTATAAAAATCAAATTTAAACATTGAACCCATCTCAATACCCATCCCAAGAAGAGAAGGATGAAAATTGAATTGTATCACTATGTGGATATGGTAATCCATACATACACATGAGTGATACATTCACATATAATTTTATAGAAAACTGGGTGTACAATGGTGTTACAAAATTAAAATAACATTTCATCATATTTATTATTCTTAAGCTATTATGAGAGGTTTTATACCCTATATTCATTGGTTGTAAATCAGAGTAGAAAATAAAGTGACTAATTAGGGTGAATACATCTTATTTTAATAAAATAATCTAGATATCCTATAAATGGCACTAGGGATGGTCCATCAGGAAGAAAAAAACCTCTTGCATGTGGCTAGAGAAGTTTTGTATATAAATTTTTAGTGTAATGTTTCATTATAAGGATCAATTTGGTGTGGGGAATTGAGGGAGGTTGTTCCCCTTTATAATTCAAGTGAGGGACACTTTTTTAATTTCTCAAAATATTAGATTATAATAAATTCTTTCATAATCCAAATGGTTCCATATAGCTCTAAATAGCCTATAAATGGAAAGGGGATGAATTTTTAGACCTTTTCGTATATCCTTTTTCCAATTTTAAGATTTTTATAACATTGAAATTAATTTATTAGAGTATATCTAAAACATATATCATTATTGTAAATTTAGGCACTATTAAATTAATTGACATAAAAATATATATAAAATTTATAAATAATAATTTTATCCTTTCTCAAAATGAAAATATGTTATATTGAACAATATTTTTTTCACAAATTAAATTACTCATTTTATATCTCTTATAATAATTTTTAAATCAATTATTATATATTTTACTAACACATGATATAATTCAGTGACTCTGTGTATGAATTTTTTGTAATTTAATAATAAGTAAAAATTAGAAATAAATTTACAATATAAAAATAATTTCATTCAGAAGAAATGTAATAATAATATTTTTTCATAATTAGTTTCTCTCCATGTTAACACATATGATATATTATCAAAACAAAATGTGACATATTGAAACATTATTTTATTTAAATAATATATAATTCATTTTCATATAAAACTACCATTAAACATATCATTTTCAAGACACTAGTAATGAGGATCAAATTATATTCTCCCAATAATAATTTTACAATTTTTTTAATAAATTGTTACCCTTAACCGTTGGTTTTAACCATTTATCAACCATTCTCAAACATATCATCGCAATAAGGGTTTTTACTCTTCAAGAGTCAATATTTATACCATAAATGGGAAAATGGACCATTAATGGAACATGGTAGATATTATAAACTATATATTAATCATTTACTCAAATATAATATGCTTAAATTTTTTATATCATTTAATAAAATATTAATTTTTTCAAAATAGCATTAATGTAAATTTTTAGAACACTTCATTACATTGACATTAATAACATCAAGAAAGAAGTGAAATTTAAAAAAATATTTTCATACATTAAAAAATTTCATATTAATATATAATATTTTTTGGATCACATTACAGATCTCAAAATAAAATTTTGATAATATTGTTGATATCATTTATTTTATTTTTCCATTAATTTAATAGTTACGATGTCAGTGTTGTATAAGAATTTATGATATTTTATAACACCAAAAAATTATAAAAATATTAACAACATAAAAATAAGTCTATTATTCTAAAAATATTCATTGGTATTAATTAAATATGTATTTTAACTCATATCTATTTCATGATAACTTTTTTAATATGTTAATTTGATTTGTCCTTCCCTGTGTAAGATATGCACACCAATTTGGATAAAACATGTGTCATGTTACTCCAAAATTCATTTATACCAATAAAATGAATCCATGATAATTGATACTTAATATCTAAGTAGATATAATACTTATTAAAACTCAAATATTATCATTAGGTTACCAAATTTTACTTTTCCAGCACTACACATGCTCTCTATCAATACTAAAAATGGATTTCATATTTATCATGGAATAAATTTTCATTTATATGTTCTCTATTTTTTTTTGAAATTTGTGTTATTTTAACATATTATATTCATTCCATGCATTTCATGAATTTTTATATTCTTTTCATGTCATTGTAATATCATAAAATATATAGAATTTCATTAAAATTTATTATTTTTCACTATTGGAGGAAAATTATTTTTTTCTTGAAAAATTTAAAAAAATAACCATAAGATAATTTTTAGATGATTATTTCCAAATTGAAATTATTTTTAATTAAAAAAATTTATAAATGTTCTAAAAAATATCATATTATTTTCTTAAAAAATAATATTATTTTTGAGGAAGTCTTTATTTGAAGGATAATTTTTTTAAGAAAAAATGAGTGATTTTATAAAAATAATATAAAATTATATTTATATTTAGTTGGGAATTTATTTATATTTATGAATGTATTTAATAATATTCATACCGTCCAAATTAACTGATAGGTTATAATAATATTTTAATAGTCTATAGTGGTTTGTTTAAACATGATGGTATGTGTAATCCAAGATATCTGTGGATTTTTATAAAGATAAATATTTTATAAAATCTAATGGAATTATATTCCCACCATTTATGAAATTTTATCCTCACAATTTAAATTTTTTCTCAGTAATAAATCGGTTTATATTTGAAATAAATCCACAGTTGAAAAGCCACATTATAAAAAGTTTTAATAAAACATGACCCCAAAATTGGGAAATGGGAGTATGGAGGTCATCTGTAATAACACATAAAGTGGTTTCCAAACATGATAAAATAATAGGTAATTGAAAAAATATATATGGAAGGAAAATATAAGTCCCCATGACTAATAGAAAGTGATAGAGAACGTGTCTAAGTTAAATTTGACCAACACAAATGTAAATCCTTGATGTGTCAAAAACAATTCATGCTAGGAAAATTAAAAGGATTACGTTTTTTTATCTCATGGTCCGTTCCGCAAATTCTAGAGTTTTATATACTATCCAAGAAAATATCTCATAGAACTAAACTTACTTCATTTCATTCAAACTTATAAAAACAATGTCATCCTTTGGTTGTTCATGGATAAATTTACACTTCATTTCTTACTCCAAGAGATGGATATTTGAAATTAAAATTTTAATACTATAGTTCTATTAATGAATCATTAGATCTGTAAGTCATTCCTTTGGCCTCTGAATAATTATCAAAACCAAAATGGCTAGTACGGGTTATGATAAATCACACATTAAACTCAATCAATATTATCTAAATCATTATCCATTTAAAGAGTATGTAACTTTATTGTTCCTCCAAAACACTGTTGACTATATTAAAAATCCAAAAAATATTTGATCTTATACACTCTCATGATCAACATAACCTTGATTTTTTTCACTCATAATGTCTCATACCAAAATATATATACCTTGATCATATATTATCCCATTAATGCTAATCATCTCCAAAAAGTTCACAATAATATCATATATGATTCTAAAATATAAATCACCCATATTTATTTAAATAGACTCTTATCTTAGCCAAAACTATTTCCATTGGAGGTTTGTGTTCATCCTTTCACTAACAGTTGACTATAAGTAGATACATAAAAGAAAATATTAATTATTTATTTGAGAAATATATATATATATATATATATATAAAGAAATCTAATCAATGCTTATAATCACATCAAATTTCAATTTAGGATAATATTTTCATACTGAATATTCCAAAAAACATAAACATGGAATCTCCTATCCTAGATTTGATGATATGTTTCCCCCAACATTCAAGATTCACTTATTGTAATTTCATAATATTTCACTTTTCCTTTTACTTTATTGGATTTTGTGGCTCACTAACTTCATTAGCCCTTAGATTAGGTAATTTATTCCATAGTTCCCAAACTCATTGAATTTATATCATTTAAGTGTGGTTGGTAAATTTGATTGATCTCTCTCTGTATTAATTTAATTGACTGGAATATTTATATCACTCACACATTATTTTTCTTGATGGGTAGGATTCAAACATCTAAATAATTTTTTCTTTCCTTTCATACATTCACTTGAGTTCTATTTCCAAAATTTCTGGAATGTAAAAGGTTCATACATTTTCATCCCTCCATATGAAAAACCATTCGAGATTCCCTGAAGCTCCATATTTATTTTCATATCCCCAGATCCACTAGGGTTTACAGCTTCCATACCAACTTGTATTTCACATCAAACGATTTCACCATTACTTCAATAGTATATTATGGTTAATGAATTTATAAGACTTGGATTCATACCACAAAAATAATTTTTCAATTTTTATTGCAAGGATAATTATTTAACCAAAATCATACCTTTCACCTCTTGTAAAACATTCCATATAGATACCAATGGATTGATCATCCTTATTCTTAATCTCAAGGAATTCCTTCTCTATTTTTGTACGTACAATACTAGGGATGTAGATATTTAAAAGTATTCCCCTAAAATCATCCCATTCATGGAGACAATTCCCTTATCTATTCTCATATTTAGAATAATTTTCCACTATTGAGAATATTTACCTCTTATATGATAAGTATGAAAGACTTTTTTATTATCTTATCACCAATGGATAAAAAATATCGTTTCCATCTTATTGGTTCAATTCTTGAGGGAATTGGATTAGAAGAACAATGGAATTATGGTTTTTATTGTCCCATAAAAGATTCAATATCACGTTTCTCCCTCCTTGGTGAATTTTAATCTTCCACATAATCTGCGTTACGACCAATATGTTGATTGAGTTCAGTGAAATTTTTCATAAGATATTTCATAAGAACTCTTAATCCATTTGGGTTCTCTTCAGGATACTCATTTCATTATCTATAACATTAATTTTTCAAATGATTACTTTAGGTTCTAGCCATTGACTAAAATAAAAAATCATAGTGTGAGAAACAATAATTGTTGCGGAAGGCTACATAATAATGAAAAATCATTTATCAGATTTAAAAATCATGAAACCATCTTCTTTCACACCATAGGTTTGACATAGGTCATATATGATTATTATCAAATCATTATGATATTATTCTATACATAGACATATACATAGGTTTCATAATAATATTTCATCAAACTGGTTTCCAAAGGTCAACTAAACCTTTCTCTGATACCAAATATAATGACCCAAAAAATTCATAAATAGATATTACATATAAATATTTGGATATTATTTACATAATATAATGATCTAAAATAGAATCATACAAGTCTTGTGCCTTTTGAAATACTGACACATAAAAAACTATATATAAATGATATATATCATTTATAAATATGAATTTCTAAACTACTAACCTTCTTAGAATTAATATTTATAAATCTATTCTTTCTAAAATAGGGAAAAGAAAAATATGAATGGTTGAACTAAGATGATTAGTAACTGTAAACCAAAGAAATATCAATGATCAGATAATAATAAATGATCATAATGGTGTGGTAAAAAGGGGTTAACATTAGAAATATAAATTCTTCATATCATATATGATAATATTGATCAATGGTATAAATATTTTATGTTTTATAATACACGAATTATAAAAGTATCAAAGAACATGGGCCATGAGATAATAACAATGGTATAAGGCATATGATTATGTCATTAAAAAAAATATAACTATATGAACATGTATACCTAGAGAATATTTCATTTTATAAGTTAAGGATATGAAATTAAGAACTCGATAAAACTTATGGACATGTAACAGGGTTAATTCATGATCTTATGGATATGAAATCAAGGTCCAAAATAAAATGATGAACAGGAAAACTAAGGCTCACATAACATTAAGAACATGAAATTAGGTTCACTCATAACTTATTTACAACATAAGTTATCCATATATTCCCAACACATTGGATGGAGATATAGGTCCCAACTTCAATATAAATAAAATCATAAATATATGTCCCACAAGATCATATAACATTCCACATCTTAAAACCCGTGGAAAGAAAAGAATTTCATAAACATTTCATCAAAGTATAACCCATGGAAGAAGGGAACAAGTTTCATCAATATATTGACATCACAAATATAAATAGTCTAGAGAAATAATTAGGATATTATCATTCAATCATATCCCTAGTAAATAATTTGTATATTCAAGGGTTTTTTTGTTGTTAATGAATATAGATACCATTAATGTTCCTTAAAACATTATTGAGGAAAAAAATATTTCAAATTTAAAATTCAATTTTAAAAAACAATAAACTATGCATGTAATAAAATAACCATTTTACTTAAATAGAAATTTTTAAAAATGTAAATTATTCATTTAATCATTGTGGTGTCATAAAGGAAGGAAATTCTATTCATGTCATATATGTTAAAAAGCATTTAATCTATACTTATTTAGAGAAATCCACAAATTACCTCAATTAGAAGATGAAAAAACATACCTTTAAAACTATTTAAAAAAAATAAATTCATGGATAAAAATGACTTTAACAAATCAAATAGTAATTTTAAAAACCATTTTAAATCCTATTTATATAACATGTAAATGGAATTAAATATTTTTTTCACTATAGAAAGAAATGAAATAAGTTTTTCATAAAATCTCACTTTTTATCTCTTAAATAATAAATGTGGTGAAAATGGAAAAAAAATGTAACCTTAGGTAACAAATATAATATAATAAAATGAAAGAGTTTCATTAGATAAGGATCATATAATTTCCTTAATGAAAATTTCATGTATAAATAATGTTTATTAAAAAAGGATTGAAACATTAATCACGTACCTCAATTCTCATGTTTCCATGTTCACATTAAAAAAACAATATAATAAATTTGGATTTATTAAAAACGTTTTCAATAATCTTATTCACATAAATCTTAAAATTTAAGATTTATTTAATACATCTTATCACCCATTTATTAATAAATTTGTATTAAAATACATATTCTGGGTGATAACTACATCATTTTTGAAGCATGTTTCAGTTTGATAGTCTGGTTTATTATAATTTGATCATGGTTCCATTATTTCCAAAAATTTTAATCATGGATAATAATAATATATATTTATTATATACATAATTATAATCATTCTTAAAAATATATATATAGTAAAATTAATTACACATTTCATGGAGACAATAGGTCCTACGTATACATGAACACTGTTTTTATTTTATGATAGACAGAATAAAATACAAGTAAATAATAATTAACCTTTAAAGAATAATTATTATATAATATATATAATATATATTCATAAAATACATCATGATTACTATCCAAGTAAAATCTAAATGAAAAACGAATCACATCACTTTATGGAGGTGGTATCCCATAAGTACACACGAGCAATGTTTTTGTTTCCCAATGGTTTTGATGATAAGAAGGAATTAAAGATATTAAAACTATAGATGTATAGTAATTTTTTAAAAATAACATATAAAAAATAAACCTATCAAAATAATCATTCATAAATCTTGGTGATGAAAATTGAATTTTATCACTATATGGTGATGGTAAACTGTGCGTATGTACATATGATACTTTCACTTCTCATTTGATCGATAAGAGGGTTTATAATGTTGTTTTCATAATCATAACAATATTATTTAATATTTAGAATGTTTATTTTAATATTTAATGATAAATTCTATATATTTATAGGAGGTAAAGAAAAGTATAGATTAATGAGACCGGTTAAGGTGATTACCTCTTCTTTTATATAAAACACTAAGATCCCCTTTACAAGCCTCTCACGTAGGTCTATTGGGAAGACCAAAACTAGTAGTATGTGTATAGATAATTTTATAATGTAAAATGGATGATATCATTCAAGATAAAAGGCTCAATGTGCTTTTGATAGATGATAAAGGATGTTCTCTTTTTCTCATTGAGGTGAGGGGAACTTTTAATATATCAAAAAATATTAAATTAAAATAAATTAATTCTTAATAGAAATTATCCCAAACAGACACTAAATAGAAAAAGTACTAAATTAATGATATTACATTATATTATCTTCCCACTTTTATTATTTTTATGATATTTAGGTAATTTAATCAAATATTATTCCCATAAAATATCATTATTGTCAATATAGACATTATTCATTAAATATGAATTAAAATAAAAATAGGAAAAGATTAAATTTGAACACTATCATTTAAAAAACCAAAATATGTTATACCAACCTATAAAATTCTTGGAACACATTAACTACCACAAATTATATTTCTTTTAATATTTCAAAAATAATTTAATATTTTTTTAACTGAAGAAATATTGTATCGACACTATGCAATCACCAAACGATACTAAATAATAATAAAAATTAGAAATAAATTTCAATTATGATAATAATTTCATTAGGAAGAAATTTAATATTAATATTCATTCATAATTATTATTTTTACCTCTTTCAATACATGATAAATTTTATTGAAACACATGGTGGAATTATGAAACATTCTTTGATTTAAATAATATATAATTCAATTTTATCTAAAAGTGAAACAAATAGTTTCCAAGCATAATGTGATAAGGCATTAATTAAATTAATCTAATATAAACTAGACATGTTTGTGACTTTATTTTTACCCTTATCATTTGGTTTTTCCCTTCTTTAACCATTTTCAATCTTACTGTGACAATAAGATTTTTTACTCATCGAGGGTCAATATAGTTACTATAAATGGGTTAATAGACCATAATTAGACCATGGATGATATTATAAACCATATAAAAATCCTTTTTACAAATATAATATATTATGGGAATTAATATCGTTTAATAAAGTTTTATTTATTTTAAAATACAAGTAATGCATATTTTTTGAACTATTCGTTACTTTGAAAATGATGACAGCCATAAAATAAGTGAAATTAAACCAAAATATTTTAATACAATAACTAAAATTTCATATTAATATATAAAATTTATTGGTCACATATATTATATATAATTATAATACTTTTTAATATTTTAGTATCATTTATTTTATTTTTTAATTAATTTAATAATTACTTTGTCAACATTGTATAATAGTTTAAGGTATTTATTTAGTACATAAAATTTTTAAATAAAGTAAAATAAAAAAATATGTCAATTATTATTAAGATACCCATTTTTCTTTTATAAATATTTATTTTAAATAATATCCGGGACATGAAATCATATTTAACATATATTTTTTGACTTTTTCAGCCTTGCACATGCATTGTATAATCTTTTGAATATGAAACTTATTATATAACTAATAAATTTGTTTATAAACATAAATATAATCTATAATACTTAATATTTAATTACCAAGTAAATCATCATCTAATTATATCTCAAATGTCATCTTTGTATCACCAAATTTTACATTTCCTGTGTTGTGTAGGCTCTACATCAGTAGTGTAAATGATTTTCATATTTATAATTGAATAAATTATAATTTATTTTTATTATATTATTTTTTTATTATAATATTTTTATTATATAATTGTTTAGTCATTAAATGTATTTCATAAATTTTCATACTATGTGTAGGTATTCATGACATCATAAAAGATACCCAATTTCAATAAAATTATGTATTTTTTGACTATTTAGAAAAAAAATCTATTTTGTCAAAAAAAATATGAAAAATTCACCCTCAGATAATTTTTATATTATTTTTTTATTTTTTTACTATTTTAGTTAAAAAAATATAATATTTAATGAAATTAATTGTAATATAATCTAACAAAACTAAATAAAATAATTTATGACGAAGATGTGTTCTTTGAAGCATAATATAACTGTATTAAAATTTGATGGATTATTTAATGAAAATTTATAAATACATTATTAATTATTAGGAAATTTATATATATTTTAGAGAATATTTAAATATATTAAAACTAGAAAAATTAACAGCTAGATTATAATAAAATATAATATTTTATCACAGTTCGTTTAAACTAAATGTTGCGTATACCAAAACCTATTGAGGAAATATATTATAAAGACAACTTTATTCTAAAATATTGGTTTTAAATATCATCCCACCATTAACAAATTGTTCCCTAAAATTTTTAACTTATGCATGATAATCTTTGTTTCCATAAAAAACCGTTTCAAAAGACACATCATAAAACATGTTAATGAAAATTTCTCTTATAAGAGGGAAATCGAAGTATGAAGGTCATATAGTTTAACAAATTAATATATTTTTACATAGGAGAACATATCCTGCATGTAAAAACAAGGACATGGAAGAAAAAAATAACTCTCATTGTCTGATAGAGAGTTATAGGGAACATGGTTAGGAGAGATTTAAGCATAAAAAATTATGAATATGTTACGGGTTAAAAGACCACTAATTTATTAGCAAGAAAAGTAAATGGATAATTCTTTTATTTATTGATCCTTTTACTAATGACTACGGATTATTTTACTATATAGGTAAATTTATCACAAATATAAACTTATCATATTTAGTTCTATTTCATATGTCTAATATTAATATTTGGTTGTGATTCAATCAATTTCCACTTCATTTATTACATAGAAGATGGATATTCGAGTTGAATTTTTCAAGCCTTAAACACTTTTAATGATTCTTTAGATCAAGATGTTGTTCCTTTAGCCACTAAAAATTTACCAAAACCAATGTGGGTTTTACTTTATATGAAATATTTTACTATAACATAAAATATTACATCCAAACTGCAATCCATTCCACAAGTACAAGACCTTAAGAATCCTCAAAATTATTACCAAATATATTCGAAGTCCAAAAAATTATTTGATCTCATATCCTTCTATGACCAACATAAAACTAATTTTAATACCTTATAATGTATCATAACAAACTTTCTATACCTTGATCAAATATTCTTCAATTTATAAAAATCATTTCCCAAAAGATCACAATAAAATAATATATCATTCTAGAAGTTAAATCAAATCTGATTCTTAAAATAATCACTTATATTATCCATGAATATCTCCACTGGATTTTTGGGTTCATCCTTGCACTAATAAATGAACATAAGTTGATTCCGAATATAAAAAATGATTTCTTTATTCGAGATACAGACATATATATATATATATAAACTATTTAGGTATTGAAAATAAATTCTCAGAATCACAATAGATTTAACTAATGGATAATATTTTCAAAGGGAATATTCATAAAAACAAGAACATGGAGGATATGTGATCCCTAAATAACATTATTCACTTCAACTATTGTAATTTATTAAAACATCCCTTTGACTTTTTACCTCAATGGTTGTTTTGTCTTACAATATTCATTAGCCCATTGAATAGGGAATTTATTCCCAATATAGATAAACTCTTTTCATCTGTAGTATTGAATTGTGATTATTTAATTATATTTAGAAATCAACCTATTCATTTTATATAATGGACTCGGTAGAGCACTCATATTTTTTTATTTATTAATAGGATTCCCACATGTGAAATACTTATTAATATTAGGAATTCACATGAGTTCTCCATCCCAATTTTTTCTAGTAGGAGGATGAAACATTTTCTTCCCTTGACATGACATACAATTAGGTCATCCATATAGCTCCACTATAATTTTATTTTAATCTAAATATTGAGGGTTTCCAGCTTCAAATTCTACTTTTAGTGCACAAAGGATTACTTATTCATAGCTTCCAAAGTCCCTTAGGAATAATTCCTTTCAAAGATATGGTTTCAAAGCACAAAATAATCTATTAATTTTTTTGTTAGGGAAAATGATTAAACCTTATTCATACATTTGATGTGTTGTAAAATTTACCTCATATCTACAAATGGATTCATCATCAATATACATAAGCTAAATTAATTACTTCTTTCATTTTTATATTTAGAATACAAGGGAAGTACTTACAAATTTTTTTCAATTAAACTCATCCCATTCCATGGATCCAATTTCCTCCACTTTCCTTATACTTGTAATAAGAGGCCACCATTATCCTGCATTAACATTAAAATAATAAGTAGATATAATAACTTTTTTAGGGTACAAGAATTCAAGAAAAAAGTATCTTTTCTATGTCATTGCTCTATTTCTCCACAACATGAAGATCCAAATACCTATATAAGAGTAGAATTTTTGTCATATAACGGATTCAAAAACATGTTACAATATCCTTGGTAAATCTAAAATTTTAATATGATTCCTGTTAACACCAATATATTAGGATAGTTGAGTGATAATAGATACCTGATGTTTCATACCAACTTTTAATGCATTGTGTTTCTCATTAGTATATCCATTTTATTGGACACCAATTTATTTCTTCACATGATTCATTACTATTCTGGCCATTGAATAATGGAAAAAAGAATCCATTGAGTAGATATACTCATTGTTAAAAATAAAATATTATCAAAAAAGATTATATAGGATTTATGAATTAGGGCACCTTATTCTATGAAAACATATATTTAACATAGGTCGTTAAGGATTGTTCAAAAATTATGATTTTATCCTACATTCAAACATAACACTATGTTTTTTTTCTACTGTTTTGTCATTTTAGATTAAAAAGGATTACTAAACCTTACTCAGAAACAAACTATAATTCCCCAAACAATTCATTAATTGATATTATATCTAAATATAAGAATATAATATAGGTAATATAATGATTCAAGAAAAAATTATATAGTTCTAGTGCCTTTGTAAAGTAGGACACATAAAGAAACTATCCATAAATTATTAATAGCATCTCCCACTGAATTCCTCACAATATACAAACACTACTGGGAAGTTGGGTTTTCCCAACACTTTTATACAAATTGTTCAATAGAACCATTGGTATAGAGGTCCTTTAACAATGGTTTATTCAAACCCTTCATAGAGGTCGAGTAAGTGAAGGATATCCTTACGGTTTGAAGAAACCGTTGGGAAATCTATAAATTTTTCTCCTTTTATCAGTTATTTGTACAAATCACTGGAAAAGTCCATGCTTTTCCCAATGGTTTTTAAAAACCATTGAGAAAATTCTGCCCCAAATACAGCACCTTGGCCCCCGATTACACAGAAGTTAGGCATTTCCCCCGATTTCCAGAAGCCCCCAGCAGGTGAACCCTAACCCAAGTTCTTCCATCCGATCGGCTGCAACTCCCTCATCCAGGTTAGACTCCTTCAACCTCTTCCCAAATACCGACATATAATTCCTCATTGAGGTTATTGACAAGGTTGGTGTGAGGTCTACCAAACTCTATGACCTAACATGGTGAGTAGAGGTATATTATCCATTTCTAGTTTTGTTCATCCCAACTATGAGCAGATATCCTTCTATTATCAACCATTCTAAATTTATTTCAATATCAAGAAATATCATCTCATTATTCCCTATTTCTAGGGATATTGGAAAATTTTATGATTCACTCTATTTGATTTTGAATCAATGACTAATACTTGATTGGTATATGTCTGTGAGTATATAGAAGATGGTATAAAAACTATCTCTTAAAAGTATCACTATTTTGTGTTATTTATGATGTGTATTATCATTGACATGCATTATTATTAATATCAAATTTAAAAATAAAAGTTTCTGTCTATACTTTATGAAATTAAACCTCTTTATGATCCATGAACAACCTATTAGTGTATAATCCTAAACATTGTCCACCCATGGGGTGCGCTTTACATGGGGAACTAATTGGGTGATAAAATGTAGAACCATAGGGGTGCCAAAAATGAGTTATTGAACATGAGTGAATGATTTGGGATGCCTATAACATTTAATGGGACCTGAGGCATGGGCCACCTTATATTAGACCTATTAAAAATGAATATAAATAAATTTTAATTTAATTTTTGAGTACTTGTTCTTTGATTTTTGATTTTGAATTCATTGAAGAAACCAAGAATTCATGTTTAAAACATAGAATTTAATTCCATTTGGAAACCCCCTTAGATTCATCATGATTTGGTTTAGAATACCTTGAGGAAATCTACCTTGGATTCATAGTGATTATGATTTAGGAAGCCTTGGGGAATTCCCCCTTAGATTATAAACTAGAGGCCCCTCTCTTTACATAGGCTGGGAACTCCTTCCTCCCTATAAATCCATCTGATGCCAATCAATGTTTTAGTTATACACTCCAAATCTGTAAGTATTAACTTAGTTTTAATGTTTTTCATCTATAATTCTTTGTTTCTATTTTCATTTGAACTAAACTAGGTGGTGACTTGTGTGGCATGACATACCCAGTAAGTGTAGTTTGATTTGTTTTCTATTTTCATTTTACAATTCAAGTGTCATGATTATATGAATCAACTTTATTTTAAGTATTCATAGACACTCCTTTTATGTAGTTAGTGAATCATATCGACTAATGGAGGTGCTGCTGAGATATATCCCCACTCAAAGATGGTAAATGGTTTGTTTAGTCATATTTCCTTGAGGTGGGTAATGGATATAAGGATGATCCATGTGAATGGATTGAGGATGGTTAGGGTAGTGGGGTAGGTGATTTTCCTTTTTTTAGTTGGGTGATATGGTACTTTCTATGGAATTTAGTTTAGGTGTTATTAAATGTACTAAATTTTCAAAATATATCCATTTTGTAGAATCAATAACTTATTTTAAAAACTTTATTTACCCATTCTGCATCTTTTAAGAAAAGCCTTCACTTTGTAATATCTTGAACAGTGTTATATTAGGTCTATGGTGCCTTCTTGTATGTGATAAATGAAAAAATTACAAAACACATCTCACCTCAATTTTAGGCACACTTAACTGAATTATAATATCTTTACATTGTTTTAATAGTTCACTAAATCAACTAACAAATCCTTCCTTTATCATTTACATAAATATATTTTCAATTAAACTTCAATATTATTGAATTTATTATGACAAAATGACTTAGAACAGATCTTTTTACATAATGGATAGAAAATGGATGTATGAATTCGATCGGATCTCAAGAGATTTTCAAAACAATTTAGAGATCTTTATAGATATTGTTTTTTACAATGCTTCAGATAGTGGTCACATTCAGTTCTCATGTTCCAATTATGTTGCTAGACCTCGTTTGAGCCGTGAAGAAGTCAGCTACCACATAAAAAAGATTGGTTTCAAGCAAACTACTATGTGTGGTATCACAATGGAGAGAAAATGAAATCTCAAATTTTTGATGATTGAAATGAAAGGAGTCGATAGAAGAATTTGTTAGATGACTGTTTTTTGTTTATTCGTCATCATGAAAAAGAATGATTTTCAACTACATAATACATTGATATGAGGAAAGATGATGCGTCTAATTAAAATGATGATATTGTTAGGGTGAAAAAATATAATGATGTTGCCACTACACCAGTATATCAATAGTGCAATAAAATGAAAAATATGGAATTTTTATTCTGATTGATTCATGGGAAAATTATGTATTGGATTTATAATATAGCAATTGATTACATTCTTACATTATTGAAGGATTTACTTCTATAAGATGAAGATATTCCCTCAAACCACTATATGGAATGGAACTTAGTTGAGGAACTTGAATTTTTAAGAAACAAAATCCATGCTTTCCTAAAAGATTGTATTTTATTTTGGGAGGAAACCGCTGAACAAAATAATTATATAAAATGTGGCACATCCCGCTGGAATTCAAAATCTGATATAACACCATCCCATGTGCCACCAAAAGTAATGTGTCACTTTCCATTGATCCCCAGACTCCATAATATTTTTATGTCTGATGAAATATCAATAAAAATGATATGTCATAATACAGAGAGAAAGAAGACTAATAATGAGTTGGTTCACCCTGCAGATGGATTTTCATGGCAGAGATTTGATGCTCGATATCCTGATTTTGCAGCTGACGTGCGTAATGTGAGGAGGGTTATTTCATGCGACAGTTTTAATCCTTTTGGGTAGATGCTTACTTCTCACAACACATGGCCAGTTTTTATACACATTTATAATCTTCCTCCATGGTTGTGTATGAAAAAACCTTTCAATTTCTTGAGTATACTCATATCTGGCCCTTCTGATCCCAGCATTGATATTGACGTATACATGCAACCTTTAATAAAAGAGTTGAAAATTATTTTGGATGTGGGTGTGTGCACATACGATGCATATTCGAAAGACAAATTTCATATGTGTGATGTGATTATATAGACAATCAATGATTATCCAGCTTATGAAGTGATGTTTGTATGGAGCATAAAAGGAAAACTATCATGTCCTGTTTATATGAAGAATACATGATCCAGAAGACTGAAACATCAATGTAGTTTCTATTTTATGTGAAACCAATGATTCTTGCCAATGGACCATCTATATAGAAATAATCGTCGATGATTTGATAATACCAAAGAGGCCGATGATCCACCTCAGTGTATGTCTGGAACTGATGTAATTGATGAATTGAAAGATTTCAGTTTTTCATTCGGGAAGAGTCAAATGAAATCTGGAAAGAGAAAGAATGTTTCCACTAGAAACTGTTACAATTGGAGGAAGTGAATTGTCTTTTTGATTTTCCTTATGGGTCAAACAATTTGTTACATCATTTCCTAGACTTAATTCACATTGAAAATAATATTTTTGAAATGTTTCTTTCGATACTTATAAATGTTAAAGGAATGAAAAAATATGATTTAAATTCTCGGCGTGACTTGGTGGATTGGGGAATCAGACCAGAATTGCATCTTGATCATATCAGTGAAAATAAATGGCAACTTACATGTGCTTCTTATGTGATGACACATACGAAAAAAACAATTTCTGGAAGTATTAGAGACTATTAGAGTTCTTGATGGTTATTCATGCAACATATCTAAACGGGTCAACAGAAGAGAGTTGAAGCTAAAATCATTGAAGACTCACGATTATCATGTTCTTATGCATGAGTTGATTCTAATAACAATCCATCATCTTTTTCAGATAATGTAATGGTGACTGTTATTTGGTTGTGCCATTTTTTTAGAGATCTTTTTTCTAAGAAGTTGTCAAAGTATTTATTGAAAAAAATGTTGACAGATTCCCCATTAATTTTTTGCGTGTTGGAGAAAATATTTCCTCCATCATTTTTCACAAGCATGTTGTATCTGACTGTCTATATTCCCACTGAAATACTTCTTGTAGGACCTATTTCTATTCATTGGATGTAAACAAATGAAAGAAATATGTACACATTAATGTCTTATGTCTGAAACAAGAATCATCCCAAAGGTTCTATCGTGAACGGTTACATGGATCAAGAATGTATGGATTTCTACACAATTTATTTTCCTGATATTACTATAATAATTAATAGACCAATGAAAAATGAAGAAGAATAGTATGAGAAATTTGAACCCAGTTTTCCATCACTTCCATAAACATGAGGAATTCATGGATCATATACATTGAAGACATTAAGCCTTGAAGATCGGGAGATGGCACGTCACAAAGTTTTGTTCAACTGTGATTTTTTTGATGAATACATTAGGTAAATAAATTGAATATGTATATCTTACATATATATATGTTAAAATATTCATATTTTTTTATCTATATGGAACATAAAATAATGATAAATATAAAGCATCGTTCTTTATCTTTGAGAAGGAGGGATACTTTTTATAGCAAAGAGTTTTCTGCTTGGTTAAAATTGAAGGTAAAAAAATTACTATTTAAAATAATCAAATCAATATTTAATAAAATTTAATATTTATTTATATTGTAGGTATTGAGTTTTCCTACTGACTCTGTCTCTGAGGAAATAAGATATTTGTCTTTTGGTCCTAATACTATGCTTCGTGACTGTAAATCAATTGTTTTCAATGGGTAGAAATTTATTGTCATTGAACAAGCAAAGAACATGAAAACACAACATGATGGTGTTATGGTTACCGCCACAACAGATTGTTATGCCAGTGTATTAGATAGTAGACCACGAATTGAAAACGTGGGTTATTATGGAGTCATTGAAAAAATAATAACATTGGATTATTACTCTCATAGATGAGACACGATGATGAAGTTCCATTGGTTTGATTCCATGAAGAGACGTGGCACATTTATTGATGATTGTGGATTTCGAGTAATTAATATGACTCGCACTCTTGCTACCGAAGAACCATGTGTATTGGCATCAATGGATAAACTAGTATTTTATGTCAAAGACCAACTTCAACCAGAATTTGGTGTCATAGTTGAAGTAATTCCAAGACATATTTTTGATGATGGTGATGATGGAATTGATACCATCCCTACTACCATTGAAACCAATCCATTTAATTCTTTTGATGACTCCAATAGCTCAATTGTTAGATTTGACTGTGAACCTGAAGTTGTGATGGGAAATATATAAAATAATCCATTCATTTTTTTAATTCTTTTGGTTTACCTAGAGTTGGGTTGTTAAGGTTTTATCTATTAAAATTTATTTAATATTGATTACAAATATGTTGTATCCGACTTGACCCTTATGTGAATTTACAATGTTTATTGGTTGAATTTTTTTTTGAATTTAATTTTATTTGAATTTAATTTTTTGGGTTACACATTAGTTATCCTTTCTTATTGACTCCCATATTTGTTTTCAAATGCAGGAAATGAAACCAATTGAAGAGAGGCGACCAAAACAGATTATGGACAACAATCGTCGCATGACTGAGATGGGCATTCGACCACTAGTGCCTTTAATGAGTATTTTAATTCAAATATATTTATTTAAATAATGTAAAATGTCATGTGATTAATTTTTTTAAACATTTTTTCAGGATCCATCTATTAGGCGATAGTTATTTGATGAGCAGCCAAGTAGTGGTCCCAATAATCAGAGTGTTTATACGAGGGGGTGGTATGGGACCTAGAATATTTGGTCGTCGTACCCGATTAGACCCTGCCCCTCCCACTGACATACCATCCATCCAACATTATGATCCCGATGTGTTGTTAGGTACACAAGGGATATTTAGGCCTCCCATGTTTTCACCACCCTTTACATCTGACCCTCCTCGCCCATCTGTACCATATATGGTGATGATTCCCACTCCCTATCCAGAATTTGGACAATCTTCCCTGTCATCTTCTTTTACTCCTGCTTCATTCTCTTTAGGATTTTATATTCCATCTTCTTCGACTCCTGCTCCACCAGAGTCTATACCTACAAAGCATACATTGGGACTCACTCAATCTGTACAGGGTGTTACTTTAGATTCTGTAGATCCAGCGGCTCCCATTGATCATACTAAAGAAGGTATACTTATACAACCCTAACAAATTGTTACACCATTATTTATTTTCATTATAACATGTATTGATAAAATATTTGTTTTTATTTCATAATAGATATATCTACGGATAGGTGGAAGGGGCGGGGACATACACGCTTGCATGTGGTGTGGAACCACCACACGTAGTTGATGGTGGACTACAATGAAGATAGTCAGATGATTGAAAAATCAGGGCAACAATGTCGATGTTTTTTATAGATTCTTGCTAAATACTCCGACATCATTCCTGTCATCCCGCTCGCATGGAGACAGCTACCAAATGACGTCAAGGATAAAGCCTAGGCAGAGATATGGGTACAAAAATATGTTGTATTTAATGAAATATATTAATGTTTTTAATTATAGGAATTAATATTTTGGTGCCAACTGCGGTTTAATTTCACTGATGGTGCGGGTGCACGACCAGCACATCTAAAGGATTTAGGTGAGCTTTGGAGAGATTATAAGAATGAGCTATACATTGGCTGGCATTCTAGAGTGGGCATAAAGTTAGATGCGGTCCCTTTCATGGATGCTTTTCTGTTAGAATAGTACCAATAGATGATTACTCATTGGGCGACTAGCCAATTTACGGTATTAATCAAATTAGAGATATTTAAATGAAAATTTTCATGTTTTTAGTTAATAGTAATTATTGAATTTTATTTAGGATGCATATGGAATAAATACAAAAAAATTGAAGCTAATAAATACGTCCACACATTCGGACGTACTACAATGCCAGATCATAAGAGACATCGGGTATGACAGTTTTAAATCTTTCTCTACGACTTGCACTTTTTATTTCTTCCTCTATAATTTATTCAATTACTAAAGATGTTATATAATATTAATTATAAAATTATTGTTCTTCTGGAATCCTATTTTTAATTATGTTTTCCTACATTCAATGTCATTTTAGAGGCAAAAATTGAATATAGAGGGATGTGTTCCTTGAGCAAAACTATTTTCCTCAAGTAGAAAGAAGAAAGATAGAAGTGCGGTTAATGAACCTACTCAGTAGCAGATTCTATGTTTTACTTTGTAGATTTAAAATTTTAATCTCTATTTTTTAGCTTAATAATCTATTTATATTTGTAACAGGCTTCTTTAGAAGCCCTTGATGCCCAAGAACTTGACCATTTTCAGCCAAATGATCACTTACATCAGGTGTTGGGAGATGAGCACCCTGGTAGAGTACGCTGCCGACCTGAGAAGAGTATAGTTCTGATGAGGTATTGTCCCTCCTCAGGTATGAGTGGTAGTTCCACCGAGTTGCAGTAGGTTAAGGCACAAGAAGAACAGGCTGAAAAAAGGGCCAAAGATACGGCAGAACAACCTGCTAGGGAAAACACTGCATTTATGAAAATGATTGAAGTTTTACCTCCCACACTTCCACCAGAGGCCAGCACTACTTGTGATGAATATATGTCATCGATTAATTTTATATATGGTGAACCGGGTGGAAGTTCTAGTGTTGGTTGAGATGAGGGCGAGGAGGAGGCTGAGGAGGAGGAGGAGGAGGGCGAGGAGGAGGTCGAGGTGGAGGAGGAGGTCGAGGAGGAGGCCGAGGTAGAGGAGGAGGGCGATGAGGAGGCCGAGGCTGAGTAAGAGGGTGAGGAGGAGGGTGGGAAAGATGATGGGGATGATGATGAGGACGAGGGTGAGGGTGAAGATGATGGTGATGAGGGACATATTGATCCATTACATTTTTGACTGATATTACTGACCTTTGATGTTTATTGATTTTTTGTACTTGAATCTATTTGGGATATTACTTGTCTTGTTGATTTGCTGTGAAATCCCCCTATTTTAATGAAATTTTAATTTTTTAGTGGAATTTCGAAAATTGGTGGTTAGATTAGAAGTTGATATAATGATATTTTTTTCCCTTGATAGAATTTGCATAGAAAATATGTAAATACCCTCCCATGAACCTAGGACAGCCCCCCGAGCATCTTCCCCACCCTCCTTCAGGGACCCTGTACAGCCCCCCAGACAGCCTCCCCACCCTCCTTCTTGGACCCCAGACAGCCCCTGGGAAGCCCCCCGGAAAGCCTCCCCACCCTCCTCTCTGGACCACGGACAGCCCCCAGATAGCCCTATGGATATCCCCCCACCCTCCTCCCTGGACCCCGGACAGCCCCCCCAGATATCCCCCACCCACTTCTCTAGACCCCGGACAGCCCCCAAGATAGCCCCTAGACATCCACCCCACCCTCTTTCCTGGACCCCTGATATCCCCTCGGACAGCCCCCCGAACAGTGCCCCCACCCTCCTCCATGGACCCCAAACATCCCCCTAAATATCCCCCCCCAGACAGCCCCCACCCTCCTCCCTGGACCCTGGACAACCCCCCCCCCTCCTCCCTAGACCCCATACAGCACCCCGGATAGCCCCCCAGACAGCCCCCTGGACAGCCCCCCCCTCCCCCACCCTCATCCCAGGACCCCGGACAGCCCCCTCCTTCCTAGACCCTAGAGAGACCCCACCCTCCTCCCTGGACCCCGGACAGCCCCCCCCCCCCCCACCTCCCTAGACCCTGGACAGCCCCCACCCTTCTCACTAGACCCTGGACAACCCCCCTCCTCCCTGGACCCCAGACATCCGCTCCACCCTCCTCCCTATACCCGAGATAGCCACCAAACCCAACACCCCAACATTGGGCGAGTGGCGATTCGGAATATATAAAACATCATGACAATTCACGAAAGGATAAGGACCACATACCTTGATTCAGGAGACAATCACACTCTTAATTTGGCGTCTCGGATCCCAATATAGTCTCCCTCAAAGATTCACCCTAAATCCCATTGGAAAAAAGGTTTCTAGAGCTTCAGAAGAAGATTATAGAAGAGTGAAAACCCTAATCGAAAAGAGGATGCAAGGAGAGGTTTAGACTCACCCGGATCTTCAATCCGCACTTGACGACACTGAAAACTCCCAAGGATCGAAGGATATATACCCTTAAGAGCTATTGGGAGGTTTATATTGTATTATTATATTATCACAAGGATCCATGGATCATTTTAGATGTGTACGAGTGAAACCCGCCTCAATCCGAAGCAAGGTGTGGCCAGTACCACTCAAAGTGTCTCACTTTTATTTGAAATGGACAATATTTTTAGTGAAAACAATAACTGGCATACGGAAAATAGACCAAACAAATTCGGATTCTGTTGATACGTTAGGAAAACAGTCCATGGGTCATATGTGACATGTATGAGTCAACCCCACCTCAATCTGAGGCATGGTGTGGCCGGTATCACATGAAGTGTCTTTCTTTATTTTAAAGTGGACACCCTTTTAAGTAAAAACTACTGGCTGATAGAAAACTGACCTAGAACATTTTTATTTTTTTGATACATTAGGAAAACGATCCATGGGTCATATGTGATGTGTACGAGTCAACCCTGCCTCAATCTGAGGCATGGTGTGGCTGGTATCACTCTATGTGTATTTCTTTTGTTTAAAATGGACACCCTTTTAAGTAAAAAAACTGGCATATAGAAAGCTGACCAAATGTATTCAGATTGGGTTGATACTTTAGCACAATGATCCATTGTTAATTTTTGACAAGTACATGACAACTCTACCTCAATCCGAGGAATGGTGTGGCTTGTACAACTCAAAGTGTCTCACATTTATTTGAAATGGATAACATTTTAACTGAAAACAACAACTGGCATACAGAAAACTGTCCAAACATATTTGGATTGTTTTGATACATTGGAACAAGGATCCATGGTTCATTTTTTGATGTGTAAGAGTCAACCCCACCTCAATACAAGAAATGGTGTGGCTGGTACCACTCAAAGTGTCTCACTTTTATTCGACATGGACAATATTTTAAGTGAAAACAACAACTGGCATACAGAAAACAAACCAAACACATTAAGATTATGTTGATACTTTAGGACAAAGATACATCACTCATATGTGACATGTACGAGTCAACCTTGCCTCAATTTGAGGCACGATGTGGCCGGTATAACTCAAAGTTTCTTTCTTTTGTTTGAAATGGAAAACATTATAAGTAAAAACAACAACTGGAATACGTGAAACTGACCCAATGCATTATGATTATGTTGATACATTAGGACAATGATCCATGTGTCATATGTGATGTGTACGGGTCAATCCTTCCTCAATCTAAGGCACGGTGTGGACGGTATCACTTGAAGTGTCTTTCTTTTGATTAAAATGGACACCCTTTTATGTAAAAACAATTGTCATAATGAAAACCAACCTAACTCATTCTTATTGTGTTGATAATTTAGGAAAATGATCCATGGGTCATATGTGACGTCTATGAGTCAACCTCGCCTCAATTCAACGCATAGTGTGGCCGGTATCACTCAAAGTTTCTTTCTTTTGTTTAAAATGGACACCCTTTTAAGTAAAAACAACCTGCATATAGAAAACAGAACAAACGTATTCATATTGTGTTAATACTTTTGCACAAGGATCCATGGTTCATTTTTATGTGTATGAGTCAACCCCTCCTCAATCCGAGGCACGGTGAATACAGTACCACTAAAAGTGTCTCACTTTTATTTGAAATGGACAACATTTTAAATGAAAACAACAACTTGCAGATGGAAAACCAACCAAATATATTCAAATTACATTGATATTATAGTAAAATTATCCATGTTTCATTTTTGATGTGTACGAGTTAACCACGCCACAATCTGAGACACGGTGTGGCCAATACCACTCAAAGTGTCTCACTTTTATTTGAAATGGAAAACATTTTAAGTGAAAACAACAACTGGTATACGGAAAACGGACCAAACGCATTCAGATTCTATTTATATTTTTGGAAAATTATACATGGGTCATATGTGATGTGTATAAGTGAACCCTGCCTCAATCTGAGGTACTTTGTGGATGTTATCACTAGAAGTTTCCTTCTTTTCTTTGAAATGGACAACTTTTTAAGTAAAAACAACAACTAGCATACGGAAAACCCACCTAACGCATTCGGTTTGTGTTTATAATTTTATAAAATGATCCATGGGTCATATGTGATGTGTACGAGTCAAACCCACCCCAATCTGAGGCACGGTGTGGCCAGTATCACTCGAAGTGTCTTTCTTTTGTTTAAAATGGACACCCTTTTAAGTAAAAACGAAAACTAGCATACAAAAAACCGACCAAACGGATTCGGATTATGTTGATACTTTAGAAAATGGATACATGATTCATTTTTTATGTGTATGAGTGAACCCCAACTAAATCTGAGGCATGGTGTGGCCGGTACCACTCAAAGTGTCTCACTTTTGTTTGAAATGGAAAACATTTTAAGTGAAAACAACGACTGACATACAAAAAACTGACCAAACGCATTCATATTCTTTTGATACTTTAGGAAAACGATCCATGAGTCATATGTTATGTGTTTGAGTTAACCCCTCCTCAATCAGAGGCACAGTGGGGCCTGTATCACTCGATGATTCTTTCTTTTGGTTAAAATGGACACCCTTTATGTAAAAGCAAATGGCATATGGAAAACCGACCTAACACATTTTTATTGTTTTTATACTTTATGAAAATGATACATGGGTCATATGTGACATGTACGAGTCAAACCCGCCTCAATTTCAAGCACGGTGTGGCCGGTATCACTCGAAGTGCCTTTCTTTTGTTTAAAATGGACACCCTTTAAGTAAACACCACTGTCATACAGAAAACTAACCAAACGTATTCATATTGTGTTGATACTATAGAAAAAGGATCCATGGTTCATTTATGATGGGTACGAGTGAACCCTGCCTCAATACGAGGAACGGTATGTCCGGTACCACTCAAAGTGTCTCACTTTTATTTGAAATGGACAACATTTTAAGTGAAAACAACAACTGGAAAATGGAAAACCGACCAAACTTCATCAGATTGTGTTGATACTTTATAAAAAGAATACATGGATCATTTTTTATGTCTAAGAGTCAATCCCTCCTCAGTCCAAGGCACAGTCTGGCCGGTACCACTCAAATTGTCTCACCTTTATTTGAAATGGACAACATTTTAAGTGAAAACAACAACTGGAAAACAGAAAACTGACCAAACACATTTGGATTCTATTGATAATTTAAGACAACAATAAATGGGTAATATGGGATGTGTACGAGTCTACCATGCCTCAATATGAGGCATGGTGTGTCCGGTATTACTCAAAGTGTCTTTCTTTTCTTTGAAATGCACAACATTTTAAGTAAAAACAACAACTTGCATACAGAAAACTGACCTAGCGCATTTGGATTGTGTTTAAACTTTAGTAAAACGATCCATGGGTCATATGCGACGTGTACGAGTCAACCCTTCATCAATCCGAGGCTTGGTGTGGCCGATATCACTCAAAGTGTCTTTGTTTTGTTTAAAATGGACACCCTTTTATATAAAAACAACAACTGACATACGGAAAACTAACCAAACGTATTCAGATTTTGTTGATACTTTAGCACAAGGATCTATGGTTCATTTCTAATGTGTACGAGTCAACCTTGCCTCAATTTGAGGCATGGTGTGGCCTATACATCTCAAAGTGTCTCACTTTTATTTAAAATGGACAACATTTTAAGTGAAAACAACAACTGGCATACAGAAAACTAACCAAACACATTCAGATTCTATTGATACTTTATAAGAACGATCCATGGGTCATATTTGATGTGTAAGAGTCGACCCCACCCCAATCTGAGGGACATTGTAGCCGGTATCACTCGTAGTGTCTTTCTTTTGTTTAAAATGGACACCCTTTTAAGTAAAAACAAATCGCATATGGAAAACTGACCAAACATATTCGGATTGTGTTGATACAATAGCACAAGGATCCATGGGTCATTTTTGAAATGTAAGAGTCATCCCTTCCTCAATACAAGACACTGTGTGGCCAGTACCACTCAAAGTGTCTTACTTTTATTTGAAATGGACAAAATTTTAAGTGAAAACAACAACTGGCATATTGAAAATTGACCAAACGCATTCGGATTTTGTTGATACTTTAGGAAAATGATCTATGGGTCATTTGTGATATGTAAGAGTCAACCTCACCTCAATCCAAGGCACAAAGTGGATAATTTCACAAGAAGTGTCTTTCTTTTTTATAAAATGGACACTCTTTTAAGTAAAAACAACTGGCATATGGAAAACAGACCAAACGTATTTAGATTGTGTTGATACTTTAGAACAATGATCCATGGGTCATTTCTGTTATGTACAAGTCAACCCCACCTCAATACGAGGAACAGTGTGGATGGTACCACTCAAAGTGTCTCACATTTATTTGAAATGGACAACATTTTAAGTGAAAACAACAACTGGCATACAAAAAACTGACCAAACACATTTAGATTGTCTTGATACTAGGAAAACGATCCATGGGACATATGTGACATGTACGAATCAACCCAGCCTCAATCCAAGGCATGGTGTGGCCGGTATCACTCGAAGTGTATGTCTTTTGTTTAAAATGGATATCATTTTATGTAAACACAACTGGCATACAAAAAATCGACCAAACGTATTCGGATTGTGTTGATACTTTAGCACAAGGATCAATGGTCCAGCCTCACATAATCCACTTCTCATGTGAGGAACTCCTTCCCCTATTCTAAAACACATGACATTTAATACGCCAAGGACAGCTACATTCCCTAAGACACACAAGATCATTGATACACACCCATTATCATCATCTCTAAGTTCAAAGACACCCGCCACAAACCATGGGAAATTATATTTGTGTTTGGTTGAATTCATTTATCCATTTCCTTATTTTGGGGTTATTAGCTTCTAATTTCTAAATTCAATCGTGTATGTGTTATAAAAAATACAATTTTGTATGTCTTCTTAATTATGTATAACACTTATAATTATGTATTCGGTTTTTTATGTATTGTATTCTTAATTTATAATTAAATTATGTCTCTATTCAATTCAGTATTCAATTATGAATTGAATTCCAGATTGCACATGTAATTGTTATCTCAATTCTGAATTGAATTATAAATCAATTGTGTATGTTTATAATTACCTTATGAATTATGTTTTAATTATGTATGTGTATAGTCGCAGGGTGCATTATTTGTTAAAACTATTTGAATAAATTATGTATATGTATGTGTTATAGTTGGTTATTATAGGTAATTGGAGTTCGGAAACTGGAAATGCAGAAGGGAACCCTGCAGCAAGTTGCTTCCTGAATTGCACAAAAAAGCCTATGCCAACCACAGTAAACCATTGGCATAGGGCTATGAATGTGTTTTATACCAACAGTTCTAAGAGAACCATTGGTAAAATCACTTTCCCAATAGTTTACAAACCATTTTCAAATAGTGGAATGTCTATCCTTTACCAACGGTTTACAAAAACTTTTGGTAAAAAGCTATACAAAACTATATTCCAACGATTTGAAACTATTGGAATAGTATGTTTTCCAACGGTTTCAAATCGTTGGTGAAATGTTATACCAATATTTTGACATTTCCATTTGTATAATGTACATTTCCTAACATATACCAATAGATTTCCAGAAACTGTTGGCATATGTGTTTCCCTATAGCTTACTTCTCTACGGTTTGGATAACCGTTGGTATATATTATACAAACGGTTATTCAACCTTTACCAATGGTTTGGAACTGTTGGTAAAGGATTCATTTCCATTTGTGATACTTCTGAGAAATATCATTTATAAAGACATTATTTATAAGCTGGGATATGGAAACATAATAATGGGTGAGATTAGATTCTCAATAAGCGTAAAAAAGAAGATATCAATTACCATATAAGCATAACATGATCACAAGGGGTGTGAGAACATGAGGTTAACATTTGAAATCTACACACTCTATATCATAGATCATAATCATGAGTAATAAAATAAAATATGGTTGTTCAAAAGACATGAAATATTAAATAATCAGATAACAAGGTTGAAGCGACCCATCACTAGACATCACTGAGCCTTTGTTTACTATCAATTTCATTAGCCAGATTACAAGGAATCAAGCCCCAAAGTAAATATCAGTTTAGTAGTCCTGGTAAACTAGATACATAAATGAGTATTTAATTACAAATGGATACACTAATTACAATATATATTTTTTCTTCTTTCTAAATAAAAAAACATTGAGGATGATCTCTAATGAATCTAGTATATTCCTGTATATCTTTCATAGTAAACTTCTTGTATTCCTAGGGAAAGAAACATAATAAATGTGAGCCCAATTCTCATTATAGAAAAAATATAGTGGAAATAATAATGAACAATGTGAATAGTCAAAATGGAAAGGTAAATAACTAAACACACATTCCATGTAATCAATAAACTGAATAAAAGTACATAAGAAATATAGAAAGGTAATAACTGGAAACACATTCCTTTCAAATAACTAGATAAGGAAAAATAAATATGAAAAGGTATGAAACTAAAATAAATGACATTAATTAATTAACTGAAATAAAATGTATTCATAGATTTGTTGATGAAAAATATCATGGATGAATAATACCTGAAACTACTATGAGGGAAGTTTCCTTATTTATGAATGTCATGTCTCAAGAACATGAAAACCTATTACTGTCAATACCATTCATAAGATAGTTTAAAAATAAGGTAGAAACACAATTGTGAAATTATTTGTCTCATGAGAACCTGCCGACGCATCAAGGATCTAAATAATGTCTGAGATCCACCCGTCAATGTGACTACAAAGCATTACTCATATTGAATAGTCAAAATAACTAATATGATTTATCAAATAGTCATATTTTATGAGAAATATAGGTCTATCAATAATTCCAAAATTAATAAAATAACTATGAACATAAGAACTGTATGTAAAATGATATAAAGTTTAGGCAATATTAATGTCCATGAAAAACTAAAATAGGTAATCAAGGGAAATTCAATGTTAAATGATTATAGCGAATTGAATACATCAAGGTGATTAAAAAATAAATCAGGGAAGTGAATGTGAATATTATCCTTATCCAAATAAATAATAATCCATCCAGTGGAAGAATACATATGGTATCAATACAAAAAACCCATGTGGTGTAAGGTATAGGGTTTTTGTTGTTGGTGAAATAGAAGATTTATTTTTAAAAATATTATTTGGGAAAATATAATTTTATTTTATAAAACCTTTTGAAATTGATAAGGATGCTTAAATAAATTATGGCATATAAATCTCTACATTCCATATGAGGTAAAACAATATTCCTTCTATAATACAAAAGGTTAGAAAATTCCTCATTCAGAAAGCGACAAGAAGATTAATTCTAAGATGTTATAAAAATAAAACAAGGGTAAAATTGTATTTACCAAATAATTTTAAAATCATTTGTGGAAAAAATTTAATAAAACATGGTTTTTAGAATAAAACACATTATCCAACTAAAGAGATTTGTGAATTCTGGTTTTCTTTAAAACATTTTCAAAACACTTTGAGTACTAAAGAGTGGAAAAATGGTATAAATACAAGAAAATGGGCATGAATAAATCGATATTAATGAATGGGATTATTGAAAAATGGATATATAGTTTCCTTTAATGCAAAATTATATTGAAATATCATTACGATTAGTCTTGAGTAAAATAATCATTCAACATTCCAAAGTGTCCCATACCACTTTGAAACATTTTTAAGTCATTGGCATCATGAAAGAATATTATTAAATGAAAGTACTAAATACCATGAAGTAGAAGTAATTGATAATATAATATATCAAAATGTCCAGTAAGTACACCATACAAAATAAGTAAGTGGTGAATATGATATTTTTCTCACTTATGTAAAAAGTGAGACAAAAATACTTTCTAATGTTGTAACAAATTAATTGGAAGAACCAAAGGTAAGAATCCTTAAATAAAAAATTTTAATTCCATGAATATGATATAATTAATGATATTATATGTCAATGTGGTAGTAAGTACACAATAAATAAGAAATTTGGTGTACAACAATTAAGTATGCCTCACGTAATGAAAATGAGATAAGAATTCCTTTCCTTGTGTTTCCTTTCGGGTGAAACTCCATTAACATCCTATATAATAAAATTATGTTAATTATAAACTTGATTAAAGAACCATTTTAATTCTTATAATTACTATTATTTCACTTATTAACATTTTGTATACAACAACATCAACTATTATGTTTACACCAGGTGTTTGTTACCAAATTCGGTTTTTGTGTCAAAATAACTGTTATTGGTCAACAATGGTAAAAAGGGGAATTATATAACATATATAGAATGATAACCATGAAATACTTATAATATATTTACCTCAATTATTCATTTATAATGAATCATTAAATATTTTTATGAAATTAAGAATATGTTACAATCATGGAGATGGTAGGTCATACGTACGAATGAGTAACATTCCCATTTTTAAATGATCATTGTGGAAAGAAGTTAAATAACTCAAATCATTATAGAATGATAATTATATAATAAATAACATATTATATAATCAAATATACTTATATATATAATTATTTGGTTTAAAATAAATCACATCTTATTGAGGAGGCGGTAGTCCACACGTCCATGAATAACATTATCACTTTTTAAGATTGTGAATGGGTAATAAAGTAAATTATATATATATATATATATATATATATATATATTTCCAGAAAGGTAATTATTTCATGAATATCATATATATGTTTTGATGTTCTCATATGATAAATTATTTTCATTCATTTATACATTCCATGTATCATGCAAACGAATCACATCGGTTTGAGGGGGAAGTAGTCCACACTTTCTCAAACGAGATTATCGTATTTACACAACTTGGGAAGCATTAATTTACATTATAAATAAAAATAATATAATATAAAAACATTATAAATAAAATATATATCATATATATATATAGTTTCCATCATAATTTCCACCATAGGAGGCAGTAGTGGATAATCGAACAATCATTGTTTTGTGAGGCAGTAGTTCGACGTCCACAAAAACATTATGTTTGTTACCCAATAGATGGTGGTGTCTTTAAGTGTAGGTTAAAATATCATCCTAAAAATATACTATTATATTTACTATAATTATTTTGTTATAAAATAATATAATAAAATTATTTTATGGGTTGGATAATGAAAATGAAACTAGAGAGATTGAAAAAAGACATTACCTTTTAGTCGGGTAACTTCTTTTGGTTTGATCCAAAAGGTTTTGTTGTAAGGGTTTGTTCCCAAAGGTATGATTCTAGGTTGAGTATTGGAATGATGGGGGACTATTTTTTCATGTGTTTCTTAACTTAAGAGGTTTTATAGGTGGGAGTAATGGGTAGAGGTGGTGGCCTTTTATAGGGAAGGAAAAGGGCTCACTTGGTATTCTTGAAAAGATGTTAGGTTTTCACATGTTATTACCTAATAAATGTCATCAAAAACCACAAAAACTAATTAATGTAATATTAATGGAATAAATATGGAAAATAAATTGGTTGGAATAAGTGGATAGGTCATTTGGGCCCTTGAACATAGAGTTTTAGTCCATTTTAAGCCCAATTACACCTTAATCAGTATAATTAATTTTAATAACATTCACTAATAATTTTTGGAAAAAAATAATTTTATATTATTAGAAAAAAATATTATCTTTATTAAATTTTTTATGACATATTTTCAAAATTAAAATCACATAATAGGAAAAATTAATATTAATTCTAATATCATAGACAGACTGATTAACTTGGTTTAGTAGAAAAAATATTCAAATGATTGTTATTTTTTTATATGCAATTTCAAAGTTATATTGAATGTAATGAAATAAATTATATTCATATATTTATAATTGATCCAATTTTACTTAAAAAAATTATTATATAATTTATCATTAATAATTATTTAAACAAAGATGCAGTTTTTAACTAATACACAATATTTTTCATTATTCTCTAAAAAATGAAATTTCTCAAATGAATACAAAAAATTATTCTTAATATAATTTTGAATTTTTGAATTAAAAAATTATTTTTATTTTATCATATTAAATTCATAAATGATTCAAAATTAAGATTTAAAAAAGGTTCTCCATCAAAAGGCTATAAAAAATTCCTTAATAAAATTATATGTTTTTCGAAAAAAAACATTGGGTTTGTTCTTATATAATGTTTATAAAATATAATGTATGTATGTAAAAAATAATTGATTGAATATTTTACATAATTATTACATTATTATCACTCACTAACTATAATTAATTTAATATATTAGGGTAAAACTGCTTTGTGAGCATAAAAATAATTCTCTATAAAAATACACTTTTAATATTCAGTTTGTTCTTATATTCATTTATAATTTATTTGTATCCAATTATTTAGTTGTATAAACCATATATTTTCATATATTAGTTAATACTTTTAATAATGGGTATTTTATATCTTATTATTTTAAATAATAATGTTTTAATTGTTGATTTTTTCTCATTAAGACTCAGTATTGCGTATATCGCATTCCATCGAAGAAGGTTGCTTTTTAATGTAATGAAAGCTATCGAGGAATTCCTCTATTGAATGTAATGAAAAAAATGTTTTTGTGTGCATTGAAATATATATAGAATCCATTTTAAATAGTAAATATATTATAAATTATCAGGATATTACTTTACATGCATGGTGTCATGTGTCATACACGCTATCCAATACAAGGTTCTTTAGTTTTTCGGGGAGTCATATTCTCCCAATGTTATTTAAATTGTGTCCTTCTAATTTAAACTAAATCATGGTGATAGATTGATTAATATATTATATGTTTGAAATCCTACGTCATGATAATGATTCATAATTAATCTTCTATAAAAAAGAGAATTGAAAGTACAAAGGTCATATGAAATACTAAGTAACTTGGTCTCTAAATAGGAGACCATCAATAGAAAGTAGAGACACATACTTGGAGGAAAAGTGTAAATATTTACAGGGATTTAATGAGGTCATAATTCACAAACAAGTGAATTATCAATGGAATGTTGAGAGCCTCAAAGCCATAAAACATTGATGATTTAGAAAGCCATCGGTTCAACACAAATTTAGGTATTATGACAACATTTTTATTTCGAAGTCATTTTACTAATGTTCGGTAATTATTTTACTGACAAATAACATAAAAAAATATTCTTACATGACAGGTTTCAATAACATATTAAAAATCCTATATTTTGGTTGTGCTTTGATAAAATTCTAAATCATCCCATTACTCCAAAAAAATTAATTACTGACAATGATTTTTTTTATTCCTGAAGAACTAAATGAAACATTTAATGGTTCGTAAGGCATGTCAAAGAGTGAAATGTCATACTATTTTACAATAAATATCTTCCAAAATAAATATGGTTGATTGATTAATTTCTAATGATAAAAAGTGTTACTAATGGTTCATCATTAATATCTATTCATTAAATTGTTTAACTAAAAACCATTAAATTTACAAGGACATTGAAAAGGTCAATGGTTGGTGTGAAACCCGTATAATTCTTAGGGAATGGGTTCCTAAACCGCGAACTTACAAGATATTATTGGTTTTCACCTAACATATAGATTTTTATTTTAGTAATATAATTTTAAAAATATATATGATGGAAATACTTTAAATTAGGTTAATCTTTAAATAGCATTGTAACTAAAATTTACAATACAACCTCAATACGTAAATACTTCATCCTCTTATTTACATATAGATCCTTCCATGGTCTAGAGTATATCCTCTAGGATAAAGAATGAATTTGGATAATTTCCAGGCTCCCCATGTTTACAAAAAAGAAATATAAAGGATTTATTTGGATGATCTTCATTTCCATCCATCGTACTCTTGCTTTTACCTCAAAAATCCTTTGCCTCATGTACTTTATTCCCATACATAATCCATTTAAATGTTTTATTGAGACACTTTCCTGGGTGTCACCTTCCACACTTATCACATTTTGAATTTCAAGCCTTCTTTTACACAGAGTCTCCACCACTTGAGCTCTTATAATCTACCATATTTCTCCTCTTTGCTACACTCGGGAGTTGGAAAAGGTATATATTGTTAAACATATTTTGTGAAAACGTATTTTGCGTAAAACTTATCTACTTCCCACATATCATAAATAATTTGGTTGCTCGTTTGCAACACATTGTATTTTATATTCGATGTTAACATGAATCCTTTGGGTTCTAGCCATTGACTAAAACCAGAAAGAATAATGTGAGCAACAATAGTCATAGTGAGAAAATGGTATAATTATATATAAGAGAGATAAATGATGAAACCTTATTTTTAAAACAAATTGGGTTTAATCATGATTATTAATTTTTATTGTACGTTAAAATTTTTCATAATGGATTGTAAATAAAACATGGATTATCCTAAGCATATCCCTTGGGATTGTCAAACGAGGTGCACAGTAAGGCATTTTATCGTGTAACTGGTTACCCCAAGTCAAGCCTAGAACACCTTGTCTGAGTTGTTACTCCTGGGTTCATTTGTTCCATAACCACATCCACTTGCAGAATATAGACAGGGATGTATCATTAGGAAGACCCACACAATCTATCAATTACCAAAATTATAGGTCTTTCATCTATACTTATTCAAATTCTATCGTAGGGTTATGTTATCTAATCTAGTTTTTCCTTAATCTAGTTCCCAAGGTTTATACTAAGATTATATTGATACCAACTATAGATAACTTTCCCCAGATATCCCTTATTTTCTATCAATTACATTGGCATGATTATAAGGAATCAAGCCCTGAAGGACTGATCAATTTAGTAGTCTTGGTAAACCAGATATATAAATGAGTATTGCATTATAAATGGATACACTAATTGCAACATATATTTTTCTTCTATCTATTAAAATAAACATTGAGGATGATCACTAATCCATCTATCATATTCCCACATATCATTTTTAGTAAACTTCTTGGATTCTTGGGGAATGAAACATAATAAGGGTAACCTCAAATGAATAGTAAGGGAAAAATATAGTGGAGGAAATAATAAATAAATGTGAATAGTCAACATGGAAATTTAAATAATTGAACACACATTCCATGTAATCAATAATCTGAATGAATTTACATAAGAAATATGGTAAGGTGATGACTGGAAACACATGCCATTAAAATGACTAGATAAGGAAAAATAAATATGACAGGGTATGAAACTAAAAGACATGGAATAAATCAATGAACTGAAATGAAATGTATCTGTAGATATATCGACCCAAAATATCATCGATGAATAATAAATGAAACTACTATGAGGGAAATTTTTTCATTATGGATTTCAAGACTCAAGAACATGAAAATCTATTACTATCAAGGCCTTTCACTAGACCATTTAAAACTATGGGTAAAAACCCATTTGCGCAATTATTCATCTCATGGGAACCTATCGATGCATCAAGGAGCTATATAATGTTCGAGATACACCTTCCATTGCCCATCTAAAGAATTACTCATATTGAAAATTCAAAATAACTAATATGCCTTATCAAATAACCGTATTGGATGAGAAATATGGATCTATAAATAATTCCAAAATTAATAAAATAACTATCAATTTATTCACCATATGAAAAATGGTATACTGTTTAGGCAATATTAATGTACATGAAAAATGAAAGGATATTAAGGGGGAATTCAAGGTTCAATTATTATAGGAAAATTTAATACCTCGAGGTTAATAACAAATAAATTAAGGAACAGAATGTGAATACTATCATTTTCCAAATTAATAATAATCCATCCAGAGGAAGAATAAGGAATGTATCAATACAAAAAATCCAAGAGGGTTAAAATAGGGGGATGTTGTTGTTGATGAAATAAAATATTATATTTTAAAAATATTCTTGACGAAAATATCCTTTTCCATTGAGAAACCTTTTAAAACTGAGAATTAAACATCAATGAAATTAAGGTGGATAAATCTGTACATGTCGTACGGGGTAAAAAATATTCCATTTATATAGAAAAAGGATAGAAAATTCCTTGATATGAAATATACAAGAATATTACTTCTAATAGATTGGTAAAAGACAAAATGGTTAAAAGATTCTATACCGAATCATTTTATAATCATTTTTTAAAACATTGTAGTAAACCATGGTATTTAGAATAAAACAGGTACTTCGACTAGAGAAAGAAGTGAAGTTGGGTTTTATTTAAAACATTTTAAAAAAAATCAGTACCAAAGAGTGGAGAAATGGTACTAGTTATTGAAAATGGTCATGAATAACTGGAGAATAATGAAAGGTATCATTTAACATTTTTTATATAATTTCCTATAATGGAAATTCCATTGAAATATATTTAGGAATATTCTTGATGAAAATAATCTTTAAACATTCCAAAGTGTCCCATACCACATTGAAACATTTTTAACTTGAAGACCTCATGAAATTCTAATATTAAATGAAATTATTAAATAACATGAAGTAAAATTAATTCATGATATAATATATTAAAATTTCATATAGGTACACAACTCAAAATAAATAAGTGGTGAATATGCAATTTAACTAACAGTTGTAAAAAGTGAGATGGAAATCCTTAATAATGTAGTAACAAATGGATTGAAAAACCCAATGGTAATTGTACTTGAATAAAAAATTTAAATACCATGAAGATAATATAATTCATGATAATATTTATCAATATTTTGGTATGTACACCATACATAATAAATTAGGTGTACAATAATTAAGTATGCCTCACGTAATGAAAATGAGACAAGAATCCCTTAGCTGGTGCTTCCTTTTGGGTGAACGTCCTTTAACTTATGGTATAATAAACATATGTTAATTCTATACTTGAACCAGAAATTTTTTTCAATTTATAATTACATTGATTTTACTTCTTACCATGTTGTGTAAACCTACTTAAAAAATTAAGTTTACGTGAGGTGTTTTTGACCAAACATAGTTTATAAGTCAAAACAACTATTATCGGTCATCTATGGTCAAAGGGGTAATTATATAACATCTCTAGAATGATTAAAATGAAATAATTATAAAATTTTTACATCAATTATACTCTTAAAATCAATAATTAAATATTGTTATGAAAATGAGAATATATTACAATCATGGAGATGGTAGGCCGTATATACGAAAGAGTAACCTTCCCATTTTTTTAATGATCATTGTGAAAAGTAGGTAAGTAAGTAAAATCATTCCAGAATGATAATTATATAATAAATAAAAATTATTTAATAACACATACTTATATATATAATTCTGTGATGTGGATTTAATCACATCATGTCGAAGAGGTGGTTGTCCACACGTCCATGAATAATATTATCACTTTTTAAGTGTGTGAACGGGTAAGAATGAAAATGAAATATATATATATATATATTTATAGATAGGTAATTATGTAATTAATATCATATAGATATTTTTTATGTCTCATATTTTTAATTATGTACATTCATTTATACATTCCATTTATCAGGCGAATGAATCACATTTCTTTGAGGGGGCGATAGTCCACACTTCCTCCAATGATATTATCGTATTTAAACAACATGAAATGCATTAATGTACATTATAAATAAAAAATAAAGATGTTTAAAACATTATAAATAACATATATTTCATATATAAATAGATTATCCAACATAAGGGCCACCATAATAGTCCTTAATGGAGAATTGAACAATCATCATTTCATGAGGCAGTAGTTCACCGTCCACAGAAACATTATGTTTGTTACCCATTAGATAGTGGTGTGTGTAATTTTAAGTTAAAATATCAGAAAAAAATCCAACTATATTGTGTATATATGTGTTTCTATACAATAACATAATACACATATTTTTGTGGTTGTATAATGGAAATTAAACTAAAGAGATTGAGAAAAGACATTACATTTTAATTGGGAAACTTCTTTTGGTTTGAACCAAAAGGATTTGTTGGAGGGGTTTATTTCCAAATGGATGCTTCTAGGAGGAGGAAAAAAATTATGGGGGACTATTTGTGTAGGGATTTTCCAACCATAATAGGTTTGAGATGTGTGAGGAATGGGTAGAGGTGGTGGCCTTTTATAGGGAAATAAAATGACTCACTTGGTATTCTTGAAAAGGAGTTTTGTGTGGACCTGTTATTACCTAATAAAAGTCATATAAAAAAACCGAAACACATTAAATTAAGTTTAATGTCCGAAATAAATCCATCCAATTGGTTTTGGTTAAGTTATTAGGTCATTTGGGCTCTTAAACATAGGGTTTTAGCCTATTTTAAAGCCCAATTACGCCTTAATCGCTGTTATTAATTTTAATCACTTTCAATAATATTTTTTTAAAAAAATTAAGTTGATTTTATTAGAAAAAAATATATTATTGATTACAATGGTGTATTTAGTATTTTTACAATTCAAATCATAGAAGATGAAAAATTAAGATTAATGTTAATCTCGAAGGCAAAAAGATTAACTAGTTGTAGTAGAAAAATGTTCAAAAATTGTTATATTTTTATATTCAATTTAAATATTATATTGATTATAATGAACTAAATTATATTAATAGATGTATAATTTATCCAATTTTACTTTAAAAAATATTATAATATAATTTATCACTAATAATTATTTAAATGAAATGGCAGTTTTTAATTAAAACACAATATTTTTCACTATTCAATAAAAAATGAAGTTCCTCGGGAAAATCTAAAAGAGTCATCATAAAATAATTTTGAAATTCTAAATTCTAAAATTCTGTCCATTTTATCAAATTAAATTCATAAAAGTTACACAATTATGATTTAAAATAGGTTCTCTATTACAAGGCTGTAAAAAATTCTTTAATAAAAATATAGGTTTTTAAGGAAAAAATTGGGTTTGTTCATTTCTTATGTTTATAAAATATAATGGATGAATATAAAAAATATATTATTGAATATATTACATATTTATTACATTAATATCTATCACTAATTTTAATTAACTTAATATATTTGGGTAAAACAGCTTTGTGAGTATAAAAATTGTTTTCTATAAAAACATCCTTTGAATATTCAATTGGTTATTATATTCATTTCTAATTTATTTGTAACTAATTATTCAGTTGTCCAAATGATATATTTTTATAAGTTAGTTATTTCTATTCATAATGGCTAGTTTATATCTTATTATATTAAATAATAATTTTTTTATTTATAGATTGTTTCTCATTAAGACTAGGTATTGCGTATAGTGCAAGCCATCGAAGAAGGACATCTTTTCATGTAAAAAATCTATTAGAGAAGGTATCTATTGTGTGTAATGCAATCCAAATTGGTGTAGGGTTCCTCAAAATATATATACGATCTATTTTATATTGTAAATTTATTATAAGGTATTAGGATAATACATTAGATTCTCGGTGTCCCCTGTCATACATGCTATCGAACAAAATGTTCTTACATTAGTTTTTCACAGAGTCACAATGTTCCTTGAGAGCATAATATTTTTATAAAGAAAACAATTATGGAATAAACTTGAAATTATAAATTGGTTAACATGAATAAATAGAAATATGTTTAGTAACTAAGTCCAAGACATGAAATATAGCCCTAAAATAAATTTATGGACATGAAATGAGCTCCACACATGATATTATAGAATTGAAAGATATTTCCACACATAAGAATATAGTCATGAAAACTAGGTCCCCAAATAAAATCAGGAACATGAAATCAGGTTCACACACAACATAATTTCCGCATGATTTATCCATATATAAACTATTAATTGGAGGGAGATATAAGTTTCATCCTACATATAATAAAAATTATATATATTTTTTTAAAAATAACATAAAACATTCATCATCTAAGAACTCATGAAAAGAAACAAATTTCATGAATATTTATGATCCATTGGAAATGGGAACTAGTTTCCCAAAAATATTTCCATCATAAACATAAACCTCCTAGAAAAATAATAACAATGGTATCCTAGGATCATAAATCAATTAATAAATAATTACAATCAGGTGTTGTTATAATTTATTAAAAGAAAAACTCTTAAAAGTTCATCAAAACTCTCTTGAGGAAAATAACCAATCAAATTCCAAAATAAATTTAAAAAATGAATAAACATCACATGTAATAATGAGACCATTTTCTATAAAAATATTTTTTTAATCATTTAATGTAATATTCAAATAATTTTGTAATCATGATAGGGATAAATTTCATTCATTTAGTACAGTTTAAAAAAACATTCCCTTCATACTTCTTTCAGAATGACAGAAAGTAAATCATGTAAAAAAATGAAAAATGATTCCTTTCAAAATATTTTGTAAAATGGAAAAAAAATTATAATGAAGTTGAAAAATATTATATGAATTCTAAAAAACTTCTTTTATTTTTTTTATAAAACATGTTTTTGATGGAAAATGTTATTTGACTAAATAGATAAATGATGTTGATTTCACATAAACATACCATTTTGATCTCTTATATAAATGAAGTTTAAAAATTGAATGGAAAAAATATAATATCAAGAAATAATTATATGAGAATAAAATTAAAGGAATTCATTAGACACAGATCATATAATTTCTTAAATATAAAGTTAGTTATAAGAAATCCTGATTAAAATAGGATTCAAACACAAATCTATTATCTAAAGTATCACCATTACTTGTTCACATCTAAAACTCATATATAATAAATATTTATTTATTATAAATTTATTTAATTACCTTACTCACACTGTTCCTTCAATTTGTGATCTATTTATGAAACCTTCCCACCCGTTTATTAGTAGTATTTTATTAAAATCAATGTTCGAGGGGATATTTTCTTCGTTTTCCAAGCATGTTTCAATTTGTATGTCCCAATACTTATACTTTGATTACAGTTTAATTTTTTATATAATTTTAATCATGGTATAAATATCTCATATACTATTCATTTAAAATTTTAAAATCTTTCATAAAAATTATTGATAGAAAATGATTGACGTCATTCTGGGAGATGGTAAGTTGTACCAACACATTAGCGATGTTTTCATTTTTTAACTGATGGAATGAAAGAATGGTAAATAATAAGAAACATTTATTTAATTATTATTTTATCAAACAAATATAAATATTATATATTCTTAAAATTCATTGTAATTACCATCCATGTAAAAAACATTGTAAAATGAATCACATCGTTACCTGGAGGTGGTAGTCTAAAAGTACGCATGAACAACATTATTGTTTCCAAAAGGATTGGTCGATAAGATGTTAAAAATTATATTACCATTAATAAAGTACAATAATTATATAAATATCACATGTAAACATTAAACCCATTACAAAACCATTCAATAAATTATGGTTAGGAAAACTGAATTTTGTTCCTATGTGGAGATGGTAAGTCATACGTACACATGAGTGAGATTTAAATTCTTATTTGATGGGAAAGGGAGAGAATAATGGTGTTTTAATAATAATAATAAAATTAAAAAAATTTACGATACTAAATTTATTATTTTATGATAAAAATAATAGATTTATAGGAGCTAAAAAGGATTATAATAAAACGTTATCGGTTAAGGTCATTACCTCTTCTTTAAACTGACACCTTTGGATCTCCTCTAATGGTCTCTAGGGATTGTCTTTTCAGAAGACCAAAACCTTTATGATGTGTCTCGTGAATTTGATAAGTGAAATTATCAATGGTTTTTCGGGATAGATGAATCATTTTTTTGGATGAGTAAGGGAGGTGGTTCTATTTTTTATATTCACTAAGATAATTTTTTTGAATTTATCATAAGATTAAATAATAATGAATTATTATTAAATTTTTTTTTTTGAAAGAACATATAAATGCATCCACTTCAGTCATGAAATATTGGGGGCGAAACAGAGCCTATATGAGTGCTTCCCTATGGTCATTAGAAAAACTCAGGGCATCCAAAATCAAAAACTATTCTTGTACCAGGGATAAATACTTCTATATTTCATAAATATGATCTAAATTAGGGTACTTACTAGAATGAGTATGCTATTTTATAGGATAAATAGGGACTAGAGTATTGTATGTATATGGATCATCTCTTAAGACAGGAGCAGGAGGTGTTATTCTTCTTTGTAGGTTGGGATGGGGAAGTCTTCCTACACACTGAGGGTGATTAGAGACATGTCCACTTTTGATGTATAATCAAGAATTATTAGGCTAGAATGGCTTCTAGAAGGTGCAAGGGTATTTTCCTATTCCTATTGGGTCAACTAAATGGATCATCTGTGGGTTTCTAACAATGATGGTTTGAGTAGGGATGCAGTAAGAAATTTAGATTTTTCTTGTGGGTGGTTCTTCATTAGTATCCTCAGATCATTTATCCAATTCCTCTAGCTCCCTAATCAGGGGTAGAGAACTCAATCTCATATCCATACCCATAATTTGAGAAGGGATCTATTATTTTTATGAAATTAATGGATCTAAAGATAAACTCCTTATCTAATTAGAAATCTTCCCAATCGACTAAATATGGTGGTTCTATTTGGTGGTATGGTTCATGTTGTTTCAGATCTGATGGAATAAAATATAAAAGGATAAATGATTAATTTTTTCTTGATAAAGGTTTTCCCTCTTATGCTATATCGCTACCTTTCCAGTCACACTCATTTTTATGTGATCTTCTTTTGGAGGGTTGTGGGGCCATAGATTTCGGTTGTAATTCAACAAGAGCATCCATCGGCATAGTTGTTTGTTTCAACTCTGATCGGATAATACCATGAGTTCAATTGATTTCATTTCAATCCATAAAACTATTGATCTTTTTTTATCTTCTTATATCAAAGAATTTACACTCACCACATTCATCAGGGGAAGTAGTGGAAGCATATGAAACTTTTTTTGGTGAAGGTATATGTTTTACATGACTAGAATCTATGATGATTTTCAAAAGATATTATAAGAAAAAAAATCTTATATAGTGTTTCCCAGTATCTAGTGAAATGGAAAATAATATGACTAGTCATCATAACCAAACACATCACCCCTTTTTAGTTTCGGTAGATGGATTAAATTATAGTTCATGGAAGTCATAATATAACCATGGACTTGATTATCTTAGAATGAGTAAATTTTAATCCACGATTCCTTGAACTAATTTCTCTTGGGGTCCACTAATCTTGTCGATGTGGTGATTTCTATTGATTTCCATGTGGTGCTTCATCATATGGTGTAGGCCTTGGGGATGTAGTGGAACAAGGGATGAATTAAGCCTAATAGAGACTGCTTTATCATTTCCCACTCTTTTCCCCAGGATCAATGGAACTACCGAAGACTTCAAAATAGTCCACAGTATGGATTCTTCCATTATTTGAGAGATGAAGGTGAAATCCCAGAACTCACTTTTACATTTCAATGGGATGTTTTATATTCGTATCTCATAAAAAAGGTAATTGATGCACATTCCAATCATCTCATCCTAAGGGTGTTGTTAAATCAAAGTGTTGGTCAACCCATTCCATCTGCTAATGAAGTCCAAGAATCAATCACTCTCATGATTGTTTTCATTTCAATAGGCCACTAGATGTTGTATTTGGTATCATTGAGCTTAGTGGAAGGGGAGAGTCCAGTGGAAATCCCCCCTTTATGTTGTCTATCATATTGGCAGACTAGAGTACCATATAAAAGATGTCCCTTATAGGGTTCTCACGAAGAATATGAGATTCACTGTATCTTGTTTCCATGGGGTTCCCAATATGTTATCATGGTAGGATGCATAGTGCATCAAATGTCTTTCATGGTAACCTAAACCATCGAATATTGGAAACAATGAGAACCTGAAATTTGGTGGTGGCTACGTTTCGCTCACCCCATCTGTGTATGGTTTCAATTGAATTTTTACTCATACACACCATTCCTCTATGGATTCTAATTGGCATTCCAATGACTCAATGGTTTTGATATTTCCCTGATGCATGTTTTGTTGAACCTGATCACAAACAGGGAGATCGAGGGGAAAGATTTGACATGTTGATTCTACTGGTATTTGAGGTGGATATCTAGCCTAAGAAATCTTATAAGGATTTACATGATTATATCCCCATTATCTACTTAATGGATAGAAATCATGATAACTATATATGATCGGATCTTGGTATATTGATATTCCAGGTGGGGTGTTAGGCGAATGTCAAAGCCATGCTTCATTTATTGGGATAAATCCTTGCAGTTGAGGTATATCTACTGTAATTGTACAATTTGGCTCTACCCATGGAGCATATTAGATATGATGTATATCTGTGAATAGATCATAATTAATTCACATTAACAATTTATTTTATTCAACATATAGAGTGAATCTTTCTTTGAGAATAGGGGGATTGTTCTCATTGATATGAGGAGGTGGGTCGTGGACAACTTTACATTTATTACACTCTCTTTATTAGGGATTATTTGATGTTGTGGTGGAGGAATGATTTTGGGAACACCCAAATTCATGGTAATCCTCTCGTTCAAGGTAATAACCCCATCATTATTAGTGAGTATAATATTCCACATGGAACCATCCTCTCCTTTCAGTTTTGTATTTGAATCATTTTTAGTGTAGTTTGTAGGATTCAATTCCATGAAATTCACTAATATATAATGCATTGTGGATAGGATAATAGCTACTGAATGGTAGAAGGTATTTTTTGCATCTTTTATTGGAAGACATCATTCTATTCTACTATCCACAGCAGGATAATTTTATAAGAGTAACATAGAGTGATCCCATATACATCCTTTTCATGTTCATTTATTTTTTAGGGAAATGAGTCACAAGATGGGACAGAGTTAGATAGCTCTCTACTTATCATCTTCCTTAAACATGAAAAGACTTATTACAACTGGATGGGTGGTTGAGGTATAAAATATCCAAGCCCCATGGGATGGGATTTCTCCCATTCTCTTATTATTTCTCTCGGCCTGATTTTTTTGTCTTATAGGAATTTTTTTTATTAAAACTTCTCCCATCCCTACGGGTTTTGGATAATCTCAAACTGTTATAGTTTCTAATTCTATCTCTACCTTCTTGATCACATGCATTCCCATTCGATTGTGATCCAAATATGTTGTCAGGTCTACATGTGAACTATTTATTTACAAGTAAATTAAAAATTCTTGGAGATTAGATTCCCATAAAAGAGAGGCTTGAAAACTGTTCTCAATTTCCTACTTCATGATTTTTTTCGATATCTTTCTATCGTTGGGCCTAATGCTTTTGGGACTTACTCATGGATTGTTCTTATTGAGCATTACACGATTCTTGAGTAGGAATTTCATTTAATTTCACCCTTTGAATAATGAATTTATAGGATTCCCATTAAAAAGGATTATGATAAATAGGTAAAGGGGTAAAATTAATAATATGTGTTATCCCTATCCCCGGATATGAACACCAAGAGGGGAATCACTAATTAGATGATGAAACATATATATTTCAATGAGGTAGGTCATTTGGTGATCCTTTTACCATATTTATGATTTTGGTCACTAATTAGATTTAAGGGATTGACATGTTCTACATTCCCATTTCAGAGAAAGATTTTTTTTCAACTGGAATATAGTTTTCCAGAGATTGAGATGAATGTAATGTATGCATTATTCCAATAACTAGCATGTAATATTGAATTGATAAGTGGTTGTGTGACAAAACGTGACTGGTATGTCATCCTTGTCCAATTATATTCTTAGGTGAGACATAGAAATTTATTATTCCTCAAGGGACTCCATTACTTGATCTTCCCAATTTGCGCATTTCTTGATGATTTAGTCGCATGTAGTGGGGCTAGTAGGGATATCGTTGATATGTAAATAGCCTGGGGGTGGATTAGGATATTATCATTTCCCAGGGTTGTCTCATGGTTTAGAAAAGATATTTATTGTTATTGATAGGGTATCAAGAATGTATGGTTCTATATTTGAAAATACCTCAAAATATGGGGGATCTATCATACTTGGATGGTAAAGGGGAGGAACTTGTTAGAGACATATAATTAGACTACCTGGAGGACCATCGCAATAGGTTCCTTCATTGTGAGGGTTACCATCACCACTTTATGTCCGACTACATGGTGAAGTTTTATAGAGTATACCCTAGGGAAGACCATCAGTCAGGATGATAGGAAGGGAGGACCTTCTTACTGAAATGATGTGTCACTTCAGGGAGGAACTTCGAAGCACATACCATAATGCAGATAACTACCATCATAGCTTGATTTATAACTATAGGGAGAGTTTTTATAGTATATACCCTAGGTAGTACCATTAGGTTCATTGATAGAAATGGGATGACCATATTTTGTTTCATATACTAATCACGATGAGGGGTACCGTGTATCTCATCAAGAGATAATCTCTAATAACCCATCAGATTATGTCTAGAAAGGGAAACTTCATGGTTGATTCTCCTGGAAGTACCTAGAGAGAAGCTGGTAATAAACATTCTCAGAGTAAATTCAAAACTTCTAATAATACTTTTGTAATTTTGTAATAGATTAGTAGGATCTTGGTCCACTATTGATACATGTTTTATGGATTCAAGAACTCAAACATTCAGAAGATCAGAGTCATGAATCTTCTCTTCATTTTCAAGTTAACATTGGAAAAATTGTATTTGGGAGCACTATTGTGTGTGATTGGTACCTATTATTGTAGATTTTTTACCTTAGATATGGGTGCCTACTCGACTAGATCTTACGGTTCTGCAGATATATGCCAATGAGCTTCATGTGTTCCGGCAGGGATATATGCCTTCCCGAGAGTGGCCAACAATGTGGACCAGTTTCCCCGAATCAGAACATGTTTTCTTTATGGATCATATTTTCCATTTATTGTGTGATATTTATGATGAACTGTCTTGATTGGAAAAGGGATGTAGGTTTTCTCTAAAGTGTCCTCCTTTTATTATATTTGATCTACCCCACTTGGGGATATGTGGTTGTGGGACCAAATAATTTTTATTATAGGATATGTGATTATGTATTGAAATTTCTATAGGATTTCATTTGGAATTGATGTTAGATCCTCCATCATTTACAAGATGTGTTTCTATATTTCATTGTCTATAAAGGGAATATATTACCATTCAGATTTGGAGAAGAAATATGTGCAAATTTCAGTCCTCCGTATTCTTCTAGTAAGTACTGATATTTCTCATGTTCTGGTGAGGAGATATCAGCCTTCCCCTTGAATTATCACTAGGATACACTATCAATTTTCTCCAGTAGTAGATTTATTTTACTTGTGGTATCTATACATGAAATCTTGTATTTTTATATTCTCTTTGGTTACTATTATATCTTACTTATGGAATTTATTTTGTATCTACATGAATTTTCATCTAGTTGAATGTGTTTTCTATTGTATTTGACTAACAGTCTTGATATGAGTGAGTAGAAATATACATATTTTCATTGATTTCCTATATATTTGAATTAAATGCTTGATTTTAATTTTTAGTAATATGTATTTTCCTTTAAATTTTCTTCCTATTTACATGGAAGGTTTGGAGAACAGTAGTAGTTATTTTATCCAACTCATATTTTGCCTTCGTTTTTGACTGATGCGCTTCATATTTGTGAGTTGGGATTTTTATCTGGTTGTGTTCAACTATATTTCAAAAGAAATATTCAGATTCCTTAGTAGGGATATATGTCTACCTATTACTTACCAACATATTTTATTGACAAACTTCATGATGGTGAGCATGAATATATATATATATATATTCTCATTGGTTGACAATGTATTTTAATGATAGGCTTAAATATCAGAATGAGAATAATGGTCTATTATTGAATATATGATCATCAACCTCTAGGGGACACCTTGGGAACTGGGTCCACTTGACTTTATCTGAGGCCCTTTGGTAGGTTTCCATTTCATAATAATTATGTCGGGTGACAAGGTGTTCGAAGCGATGATTTACTACAGGGGCCCTTGGGAGAGATCCCTCTGCTACATGGATGAAGTCATTGGAGGTGGATTTATCAACCTCCCAAAGGAAAGGGAGGCAATCATTGTAATTTTTTGGAGAAAGTGTCCTAAAATTGTTGAAGATGTCTAGTGGAGCCACCTAGTTTTGGACCTCCAATTATTTTTACTTGCATAGATAGAGGGGATTCATTATCTTGAGGGTATTTTGAGCTACCTCCATGGTAGGGATATTACCATTCTAATGGTAATCCACAACTTGTTCATTTGAAAACCAGTGCTGAAGAAATTTGTTGGGGTGGAGTCTTCTACTTCATGGAAGGCCTAGCTTCCTTTGTAGTTACTGACACATGTGTCTGAGAAAACTGGTGAGATTCCATTAGATTGATGGAAGCTTTGAATAATTCCTACAATTTTTTGTGGAAATTATAGATAGAAAAACCTCATAAAAGTATAATCGCAAGACCAAATACATAATTTATGTCCTTTTTTGATCCTTATTACCACATGTATATTAAATAGGGACAAAGTGGGGTAACACTGTAACCATGGTTTAGGATTCATGTTAGGTTCACCATTCTGTTTCCTAAAAATGTTGTTTTATAATAGGGTTGATTGATTGGAGAGGTTGAATGATATAAAATCTCTAATGTTGGGTATAAAATCATTGAACTGTCTCCAATGGGTGTGTTCTCAAAGCCATATACACCGAATGGATCTCACATCAATGACTCATGGACATGATTTCCAGAGGTAGGTGATCATGGGGTAACATGGCCAATGACACTTAAGAACTCACATTGGTTGAGAGGATGGGAATTTAGGATCACCAAACCCTTTTGGGGGGAACAATTTCCTTTTCCAAGACTGTCTTATAGATTTATGACATGTTTATAAATCCCTATTTCATTACCAAGTTTGTAATTTATGGATTACCCTAAGGCAATGATTTATTATGACTACGCATGGGTTTGGAATCATCTTTTTGTATCCAAGGTTCTCCATCAATGGAGGTATCTGTATGTATATGAGGTTCTCTATCAATTTTACCCTTTTTTGGATAAACCAAACTTTAATGAAGATAATAATTGGACACTAAAGAATGAAGGGGAGGGGTGTGATTGATGATGCTGCTATATTTTTATCCTCTTTCATGATTAATGATTTCTGAATTGTGTGAGATTAAGCCTACAGAAATTCATGGTCGTTGGTGGTATTTCTCTGTGCACTAATAAACCCTTACCTCATGTGATGTTTAAATGGTTTATTTTCAGCCTTATTTGCACTTTCAGTTTTGGGGTTGTGGGATTTAATATCTTATCTCCCGGTCCAATTAAAAGAAAAGGGTAATGCCTTCCATTTAGTGTGTGTTTTTATACCCTTGGTGTTGGTCGCCACTCCAGGACCTATTTAAGGTGGGTTTTGGGGGGTCATTATCTCTCTTCAACTTAATGAAGGAAGGGCCTGGAAATCTACTGACCCTTCCCTTCTTTTGGTGAATGTGGGTCATGACAGAAGGGATGCTTTGTAGTTTATTTTCATCTAGGTGGGACAATATTCGTTTTTATGTTGGGATCGAACCCATGAAATACGATTCCTACATATCCTAGTGAGTTATGTTAGAACCCACATAGTTCTTTGTCACTTAACTATACACATCACCTTTTATGGTCATGTGACAAAGACCGAACCATGCAGTTTAACATCATGCAGTCAAGATGTCTAGGTTAGTGTTCTTGGTCAAGAATGATGTTTTACTTATGAATAAAGATCCAGAGGGCCCCAGGATAGATGTATTCTCCCAGGTAGGGGCATGATTTTATCAGGTATATGGTCTAAAGGAAATTATGATGGGTGTAGATGATGGGTTTGGACCTTAGGGTGGCATCATACAGATCCTAGTTAGATTCAAATCAAAGCCTACATCATTTGGTTAAAATTGGGGATTACACATGGAATCATCCCATTTAAGGAAGCTTGGTTGGGGCTTACACATAGAACCTTACCATTTAGTGGTACATGGATGGATCTTATGCGTGGAATCTTCCTACTTGAAGGGACATGGTTGATGGTTATGTATGGAAGCTTCCCACTTGATGGAACATGGTTGGTGATTTTTCATGGTAGCTTCCCACTTAAGGGGACAAGATTAGGGTTTATGAAAGTAATATACCCCCATGAAGGGATATGGTTGATGATTAATCATGGAACCTTCCCACTTGAAGTGACATGGTTGGAGCTAACACATAGAATCATCCCATTCAATCAGACATGATTGGGGCTTATGTTTGGAAGCTTACCACTTGAAGGGACATGGCTGGGGATTAAAAATGGAAGCTTCCCACTTGATGTTTGGTATTGAGTGGATTTCATTATCAAAACTTACCTATAAGACAATTTCAGTCATGATTGGTGTGAGAAATAAGAGGAAGATGTGGATCTAAAAATAACATGCCCCACTTTATCTGCTGATGGATGGTCCGAGATCCTAATTAGAGAGAGAGGGATTTGAGTGTGCTAATTTACCCTCTTGTTTTCATATTCAGAATATTAAAATTAGGTGATATATGTATACACATCCTAGGTGAAATAAAATAGGAGAAAAATTCCTACTTACTGAAAGAAATGTTAGGGAAATACCTTAGGAGGACTGCCATAAAATTCATTTGGGGGGGGGGGGCGGTGGAACTCATAACCACTTAACGGAAAAGGAAAGTGTGATCGTTTTCCACCATTCATGAACTGAGAGGTTCACATTAAGAAAACATTTTTGTAAACTTCATTAGGTTGGGAATCTGATCCCGATTCCATTCTAAGAATACAACCTATTACAGTGCCTCCCACACGACTCCACTTACCATGGGTTTTTGAACACGAAAGGACATGCTGATGTGTTTTATCATATTATCATACATGTCAGGTTGATTTAGAAAGTAAATAATCTAAATTCTTCTAGAATGGTTCATGGAGGATCCAAAATGAAAACTGGTGACATGATAGAAGAGAATGATTGGAGCTAGAGAGTAGAACGCCTATGGATGACCCATTCTGCATAGCATGTTCTTCCCCTGGATAGGGTTCCCTCCACATAGCATGTTGAAAAATGGGTGTGGGTATGGTTCACATATAATTATACTACAGTGACTCGGGTTTTATCTTCATATCATTATGAAGCTTGAGTCCAGGTTCCCCTCAAATTTCATTCTTTATGGGGTGCCAAAATCATCCCATGTGGTGATTTGTTATACAAGGCATGTTTCCACCCACATATCGCTTTTTCTATGTAGGATGCCTATTTGAAAATGTGACATTGTTTTACGCCAAGAGGGATTATGTCAGTAAACTAATATTTTTTCTCATGTACCACAATATGATTTACTTTTTCCTCCTTAATGTTATGTGATATGTTTTACCTTTTGGGAATCATCAAAGGGATCTAGTTTTGGTGGGGCATTATATTGGAACTCTGTAGTTTGTACATCTATGTCTCCTCATTATGATCAACTCAATATGTATTTATTTAAAAGTAGAGGTACCAAATACCAACATGGATATTCATCTATGTTTTGTGAAAGCCTTCTATTACCGGATCCCACAGAGGATACCATGACTTGACAATGACATATTCAGTGGGGACATCATTTTTGGGGGCAGAAATTTTCACCTCTATTCCACAAATGATATCATCTCATTTTTGGAAACTAACAGTACCATCATGTCCTATGTACTATTTAGTTTGAGGTGAATCTTTGTTCATGGAGGCATAAATTACCACCATGATCTAGAAAAATAATTAGGTTTCATTTATATGAACTATCAACAACACATTTTACGGAGAACTAATTTTTTTTGGGGGGGGGGGGGGGATGTTTCCTTGAGGGGGCAAAAATCACCACCTCCGTCTTAAAAACTACTTATGTTTTTTAAGTGTAGTGCCACCATATCCATCCCATGAACTATGTTCATTTTCAAATTCTTCACAACATTGTGGATCTCCATGCAGTGTGTTGGTCTGTGAAGGGATTTGTACTTCCTGGCCATGTCCCTTTGAACATTTTCTTCAAATCATATTCATGGGTTTTTTGTACCCTTTACAAAATTTATGGAATTATCTCGATCTTGTTTACAGATACTTTAGGAACTGAAAAACAAATATGATTGTATTATTATTATTATAATTGGAGGGGTCTTATATCACCATACATTTCATTTGGTATAGTTTAATACCTCATAATAAAATGACTATGAGTGTGGGTGTAATTTCTGTTATGATATGCTCATAGGATTGTGCAAGGGTGAAATTAAGGTTAAGCTATGCTCATAAGATTTTTCGAGGGAGTAATTTTGGTTAATATTTTATCAAATGATAACTTGTATACATAATGGTTTTTAAGAAATGTTGGTGAAGATATGATTTCCAAATTTTATTTTCAAGGAAACTTTTTTATAATAATATGTTATTCTTTATAGATCATGATTATTGTGTCATTGTGTCATGTTTAAACACTCTTATTCCATGGTATTGGTTTGACCAATTGAGATTACATGTCCTATAATTCATCACTAATGACTATTATTACCCTATTTTGATTCTATTTGTTATTTACCCCATTCTCATATTTACTCACATGATTATTATTTAAACCTTGATACCATGAAGATAAGATTTCCCTTATTCATAATTTTAGATCACCCCATATTTTTTCCCATTCCCAAAGATACAAATGTTAGTAAACAATATGAAACAATTAGAAGAAGGTCTATAATGTTGAAATTATATAGCCATTATTATAAAATTGAAAATTATATAGCTAATATCTAATGACACTAAACATTCAGTTCCTGGGATTATGATATTGTTATGACATGTAATGTGAAATTTATTATGTTTTTCACCGGTTGAATAACTTAGTATTAAATACTATGTGTAACGAAATTATATTTAGAATTAAAACCAAGGGTGTGGTTCTGAGGTTCCTCATTTGGTATCAATGTATGGTGTAGTCATAGATGTTGATTATTAGAAATATAATTTTTTTATAAGAATTAGATAAATATATTGAAAAATATGTGGAATGTTCTATGGATAGTATAATGTCATTAAATTTTGGAAAATTATAATTTTTGAGGATTAAATGAAATGGAATATAATTTTGGATAAAAACTATAGGATATAGGCTCCAACAGAGATACAAAAGGGGTTAATAATGATAAGAACACTAGTAGAGAATTAGCTCAATCATAAAAACATGTATGATAACAGGACCTAACTACACAACTCATTTGAAAATAAATGGGGAAATTATTTTTTAATTCATATGATCTATGAAAAAAAATCAGTGATTAAAATATATTTAGATGAGAGAAGTAATTAAGAAATGATTATGTATAACAAAGATAATTATATTGAGAAAGGTATATATTAATTTATATGTTCTTTTCTGAATAATGGGTACTTATAATTTTGAGAGAATGGATTTCAGAAAATATCACCTCTATAATATATAAAGAAAATCCATCATATCTTATAGACTTTAATTTTTCATATTATATTTATATGATCATGAAATCCTAACTTAAGGAAAATTAGATTGAACTGAATGTTTCATAAGCTAAGAGAAAATTATTATAGGAGAATGAATATTTGGATTAATTTATCTTATTGATATAATGGTTTATTTTTATAGGATATAATAATTTATTTTTTTGTACTTTTTTATGAAACATGATAATCAAAATATTTTTTGTGAATGATAGGTCTCTAGAATCAATTATGACTTATTTACAACTATAAAAGACTATTTGTAAAAAGTTGTTTAGACTCTTAATATTATCCTCTTATAAAGGAAAAAATGATATTTTTTTATTTTTTATATAGAGAGTGAGTGTGATATCTCATAGAAATTATATATGTTTCCTTGTTCGACTTTTGGTTACACTTAATTATTTTATTATTAAAAAATAATTAAAATTTTCCCCCTTTGGATCCACTTTCATTGAATAGTGCACCACTTTTACAATATTTACTGTCATGTACCTTAAAATGGAGTGATTCACTATCCCACATATAATCACACCATAGTCCCTATAGTTAGGAAAAAATCATCAAAATCCCTCCACAAAACACCTTGACATGACCTACAGTGTCATGTATCTTTATAATACCACCCCTTAGAGGATTAATCCAATTACTAAATCCAATGTGAAGTGGAATGTATTTTAGCACTAGACCCAAGAGTGTGGGTCTGGGAAATCTCAATTGGGATTTTCAAAACATTAAAGGAAATTACTGGAACAAGTTATGACTATAGATTAAATTGAACATTATCTTTGTGATGTCCTTATCCTGAACCAAAAGCTAAAGATATATAGAACATATATCGGTATTGGAGAACTAGTTCACCCATTTTGTTGGTAAAAGATACGATCGATATTTAAGAAATATTATTTGGTTTTTATCATCATCTGGATTTTTTAGTTACAGTTAATAATTTTTTTGAATCCTATATAACATCATATAAAATATATCATGATATTACTAGGGGAAAAATTAGGTCAAATATAACCATTCTAAAGTAGGTCCTCAAATATTACCTTTGTCTCCCTAAGATTATCGTGGGCCATCCAATATTTTTTATAGGATATTAATGTAACATCGATGTGAAAATTGATATCGAATATAGATTCCTATTAAAACAATGACCAATGAAGTTGTTGATTGAATATACCCCAATAATTCACCAAAACTACTTAGAAATTATCCAATGTTACATGAATAGTTCATGCAATTGAACCCACTATGTAATGGATAATTCAATATAATATCCCAAGTGTTGGCTCAACACATCTTTCATATGGTATCCATTGACCACTGATAATGAGTCTTTACCCTCTTACATGATAACATGTTACATTATAAAAATAGTGATATATTCATGCTAAGAATTCCGATTACTATTACATGAAAAGAATTATGAGGTCTCATATTCTCTATGACTTGGTCCTAGGGAAACCTCTATATGAAATTAATAATATTGAACTATCAGTAGATGCAGCTAAGAGGATGATCACCCCATGAAATATTACAGAGATGAAGGTGTCATTATAGTGGATCTTTGAAAATATATAAAGCCTAAAAATTGTAATATGAAATAATTTACACATATTTTTTTAATTTCTATTGACAAAAAATAAGGGAATCCATTTATCACAACTTAAATCATGTTTTTCACTTATTGATCATAGAATTTTATTACCATTAATTTTAAATGACCAAGACTACATACTCCCTAGCCTGGATGTGGTCCTCCAAGGGGTAGCATTGGTGGAATTGTTTCATAGCGCTCTACACCCCTAGATTCTCACACTCCTCTATCACTACTTATATTTCTGTCTGTAGGTAGGACACTCAATCCCTATTATAGAGGTCTTTAATTTCTATATTATATCTATCATGTTTTCCTGAGACACCCTAGACCCATAATCCTTGGTCTAGTGCTTAATACCATTCAAAGTACATTTGATACAATATTTTATAATGAATACATCACCAAATAAATTTAAAACCTCAAAAATATTATAGTTTATTATATTTTGAGATTAGTTATGTGATCCATTTTTTTCAAAAAAAAATCTTAAAAATTTCCAAATATATTTTACCCAAATTATATGCTTCCAAAAAAATAATAATAAAAATAAATTATAAAGTTAATCGTGAATGGAATCATAAGAAAGATGTGATATGAGATTATCCTCAAGGGTAAATATAATTTTTATGATTATATGATCATATGTAAGAATAATATATGCATTTTCATATGAGAAAATAATTTTGTTTCCTAGGGTAATATAAGATAATGTTTCAAAATTAAACATAGATGTAAAAATAATTCTTCATTACAAAAAGTCATGTATCATAAAATATCAATTGAAGGGTTGTTAAAACATGTGTCCTTAATACATGATCATGACACAATCATAATAAATGGCATAAGAATATGAAATAAATATGATTCTAATACATGCCTCGGTATTGAACACTGAGAAAAAAATAAATGACGAGATTGTTTACCTAGAATCCAAAAATAGAGTGGACTTGGCATAAAAACCATTGATACCCTCTTTGGATTGGTCAGAAAACACCTATAGCATCTTGGTTTTGGGATAACAACTTCCACACCCTCATGGGAATGGGAAAACAGCCTCATACGCTCTTGGGATTAGGGTAAAAAAATTTATATCCTTTTGGTATTGGGTTAACAACCCATGTGACTTTTTGATATTGGGATAACAACCCATATAACATATTGGGCATGGCATAATTAAAAGTGTACCCTCTTGGTCTTGGATATCAACCTGTGTACCCTCATGGTCTTGATATAACCACATACATACCCTTTTTTGATATCATGAGATATAAAACATTATAAAATTTATTGGTGGGTGGTATATGACCCCACTCAACACATCCACACACATTTAATCAACATGATGTATTTATCATATTATATCATAGATAATTCTTTTAAAAAAAATGGCTTTAAAACATTTTCACATTGTTTCATATAAAATGCATGAAGAATTAGATTTCTAGGTACTCAAAAGAAATATAAATTTAATTATATTATAACATAAAATAGAAAATTATTATATAAATGAATCCATAAAATACTGTTTATTTATAGATCGAGAAGATTAAAACGAAATCAAAAGAAGAGGAATAAAAAAATTTCAACCATGTAATAATAATATGAATTTACAAGTTGCTTTCAAAAAACATAATGTTCAAAATGGTTATTTTTTTCAGGTATCATTTAATATGGAGTAAAAAACAATTGCACCTTGAGAAGAAATAATTTCTAAGTCATTTAATGTGGATTTTAAAATAATATATTAAATCAGTAAGGGAAATGTATTTTTAATATTTTAAAATACAATTTATTCAAACCCATATTGTAAAAGGGATAGTAAATATTACTTTTTAGAATAATTAATGACAAAGAAGAATTTAAAAAAATACATAACGTACTATAGGTTAAAAATATGAAACTAAAATATTTTTGGAAGGATAAAAAATGGACATTGAGGAGAAACATTCATTAAAGAGGAATACAATTATTTATAATAGAATTTCATTTTTATAAGAAATGAAATCCATCAAAATATAAGTATTGATTTGGAATACCTTCAATATAGATCTAATAATAATTAAATATAAATCGTTAAAAATGATATGGAGTAATATATAATTCAATAATAAGGTATAATATACTCAATTTATAATTACAATGCTTTATATGAATGAACATAGATCAATTATGGAAAATTGAGTTAACCAAAACACATTCGAATTATTTAATAATTAAATATAGATAATAAAAATGAGGAATCCATTAAAATAATTTTAAATACAATGATATAAATGTTAATAATAGTAATATAATCTGATGGGGATGTTATTATACCATCTTGACAAAGAATCATTTTCTAATTTGAAAACATTCCCCAATGAAGTGAAATTTTATCCAAAACCATTATTGATTTTATGACATTAAAATCCATGAAATAATAAAAACATACAATATAATAAATGTAACTATATTAATAAATTCTATCATAACCATATTCTTATCTATAAATTTCTATACTATTTAATTATAATCATTCAATAAACATTTACTTGTAGTTTATTATTTATTTTTATCATCTGATGTTTGTAACCTTCATTATCTCATAAAATATTTATAATGATATTGGTTATCACTATTTGTTAACATAAATATCAAAATTCTTGATTTATTTAAATTAATATAATATATTTTTCCATTATTATTTAAAAATACATTACTTCATTCCATGATATTTTATGTTACGATTCATGAAGATAAAATCAGTGATGTCCTTGTTTCGGTGTTTAAAAAAATGATGATCAATAATATTACCCATCAAGATCCCAAAACAATAAATTATTTGTATATTAATATCACATTATTTTATTTAATCTATTTTTGGTACTATTAAATTATTTTAGTGATGAGAAACAAACTGTGTTTTTCATGGAGGTTTTAGTCCCCATAAAACACGATCACTATTTTATTTTTTTAATTGATGGGAGGAGGGAAAAAAATCGTTATTCCATTATCATAATACAATATAATTATACTAATTATATATTTTTTGTTATTTTAGTATCAAGATAATATATTTGGATGAGGAGGAAGAATAATTAATAGAGTATAAATAAAATATATATGATTTGTATTTCTTACCAAACACCTTAGGAAAATTCCATTAGCCTTCTTATGTTGGACTATTGGTGAGACTAGAACACCTAGAATATGGTATTGAGAGTTGGGAAGTGGTTTGGTCTAATATTTTTCAATTTAATAGTGTTTAAATTTTTGTAAAGTTGTGTTTCTAAATTGATTCTTTTATAATTTTGTGGGGAGAATTTTTTTTAATACTCATTTCATTATATTAATCGAATGTCAAAGGAAAGTGAATAAAAATGTTGAAAATAATGGAATAGGGATGAGTGTTGGTTTATTAACAATTCATCCATAAAAATAAGGGATAATTTTGGAGATATTATATGTCTTTATAAGTTAATTTAACTTTATACCATAATTTAATTTTATCATGATAATTTTATTCACTTATTCTACTTATTTTTATGCCTAAAAATAAAATTGGCCTAATATTATAATTTGGAAATTCTGATTTCTTATATTAAAACCATTTCTAATTATTTATTTAATATAATTGGTAATAATTGATTTTAATTATATGAATTCTAATGAAAATAAATTATTATTTTATAAAAATATCCAGTTGAGTAAAAATGAATTCACCCTAAAATCATTTATAATATTGATATTTTAATTTCCATTGTAAGAGTATGATTTTTTTCAATGAGTTAAATTTTTGTTCGGTAATGTAATTTAGTTAGGACTCTTAGATTATTTTTTTGGATTCATCATTTTTTATGGGATGTCATTCTTGATAATGAATTAGTGTCCGTAAGATGAGTGAGTTTCTTCCATGATCTATTGAAAAGGAAGTTTGGTGATGATACATGTAGAACATGAATAAATAACATCAAATTACAATATTTACAAATATTTATTGATGTAATGATATTCATAAGAACCCTATAAATATGTTGGTATATATAGAGACACTATCAACAAAATCTTTGAAGTAGGTTTGAGTATTTTGATGAATACTGAAGAAGGTTTGAGGCAACCATGGTTGGATTAGATGAAATTATGGAATTTCTAGACTCATAAAAACATATGGTCAATTGAATACATCATAGTTGACTCACATGGTTAGTGATTTTCTCATGTAGAGGATATATATAGTATATTGAATCACATATAATATATCAACACAATCAGTGAATAAAAAATTTGGTAGATCCATATAGTCACTTAGACACCCAGTTATAATGTGTTGATCTATACATTGACATGAGGTTGATAAAGTTAGTTTCTCATCTAGAATAATACATATATTAAATCCAAATGGTTTGTTGGAAATTTATCTTTACATACAATGGATCCAAACTGAGACATGTTATTGCTCCATTGTGTTGATCATCTAGACAATGACAAATAAATAAACCTCATGGTTAGAAGGTTGTTCATACAGTCAATTAATACAATCACTTTCCACATGATTTATCAGTTGGGATAATTTTCAACATCATATTTGGTCACATATATAGATAATTTGTTATGAATATTCTTTGTAAAAATATGAATTTCTTGAATTTCTATATTCTAAAGAAATTAAATCATAAAATTCTAAAACTACGTTCTTAATGGAATTAAGTGTCAAGATCACACTACATGATCTGGATCATAGATATTATAAATTATAGAATAAAACTATACATAATTATTTAAGATTAATGGATTTTATGATAATTAAATTAGAACCATTACATTGATGAAAAAATCCACATCACATACCCATACGTTTGTATATACATGATGTTGTGGATAGTTAAATTATTAATGAATTTAAGAGGCTGATTTTGGTGACACATATATTGTGATAATTGAGTTTATTATATCAAAATAAATGTTTATTATTCATGGGATTTAAATATTTATTTAAATGGGAATTTAAAGCTCCTATATTGAGAAGAAAAAAATCAATAAATGCATTGACTATCTTAAATGAAGAAATATATTGTAAAAAAAATATCATGATGTTTCCATTTTTAATATTGAATATATTTTTCCCTCTATGTTTAAATATTGTTGGTACCAAATGAAACAAATATGGTAATTGTGAGATCATTTGAGGGAGTAAGACTACTAGAGAAGCATACCAAAATGAAGAATAATTATTAGAGTCTAATACACACTTTTATCAGGTAGTGATAAGGGGAGTTTAAACCTAGGTGTCATTTGAGGAATAATATGTACACTATTCATGAGTATTCAATTAATCGGTGGAAATGAATATTACTTATGAACTTGATAGTGTATCGAGAGTAAGAAACATATTCCATGTAGTTGTTTATGATCATTATTAATTGCACACTATTTCACCAGATCCTATATACTTGTAAACGAGTGATAAAATTTATAGAAACATTAGAAAGGGTATAATTTAAAATGGTGATCTTCCATCTGTAGATAAAAACTAAA